>OX376166.1:4790749-6090981 GCA_947363495.1 Euzophera pinguis
AAAAAATATGGTCATTTGCAAAAAGGTTTCAAATGGCTATCTCGCACCGGCAAGCGCAGCGTTGGACACACCCCACCGACCAATGCGGTTTAATTTTCGCGCCTTTAAAGATAAATTTCGAAATTTCTCAAAAAAAAACCCACCAAATTTTTTCGATAAATTTTGCATCAGACTTTATCTCTAAAGGTTCGAGAACCACACCCCGGATGGTCAGAATACCTAAAGAAGGTCACAGGCAAGCGATGGATGTAGGTCGCTTCGAACCGATAATTCTGGAAATCCATGGTAAAGGCCTCTGTCCAGCAGTTGACATATACAGAATTGATGATGAACCAAAATTAAGATGAATGATTATGATGAATTAAGATGTGGTATCGTAAGGTGTCACATTACGAAAATATCAAAACCTATGAAGTATTATATTATATTAATTACTTACCTAGGCTAGGCTCCGAAGCAACCATTGAGGATGCAATCTAAAAGCGCTAGAATGAAGACTTTATAGAACTTGTACTTACTAGTTTTATTGTGCTATTCACAGAATATATCAACTATTACATACTTAATTTTGCACTAATTTACATTGTTACTACACTATATTATATGTGTGATTGTATAAAATTACTTTCGTGTTTAAAACTGATATTCAGATAAAAATTCAGCTCCACACAAACAACAATAATCCAGCGAAAAACTATTGGAACCAATAAAAGTGAGTTTTTGAAATGGAACTGTAAAAATATTTTCGGTCGGGGATGAAGAAAAAATATAGTAGGAACAAAGAGTTGCGGATTTATTCAGTTGTGTTTTTGTATAGGACTGCATAGCAGTGCAAACGTTTTCCGAGACTGCAGCCGGGATAGGCATGTCAGAATTGTCACTTGCAGACTGTTACCGTCGCTATACTCGTTCAAGAAAACAATAAAAAAAGCAAGTTGCAAGGCGGGTTGGAAATCGGTAGTTTCAAATGTGAAAAATTAGCTCTTACTGGGAGTTTATTTATGGTCTAGTTTTGAGGTAATTTACGAGTATATTTGGGTAAGAAATGTGTTGTAGATTTCAGTTAGTCAATATCTAAGTAGTATGTCCTTATCTATGGGTATCGACTAGTTAAAGAAAGCACGTCAGGCTGGAGTGTTATTTTTGAAATAATAGGACAATCAGTGAGTCAAATGATTATCGTTCGATTTCCTATGATTTTTATTCGACATTATAGATCTTAAATATATGTAGCACTCCAGAGGGCTAGAGACAATTCCAAAAATCACTAACACCTAGGTGTTCAGGATCTGTTGACGTTGTTACGATGTAATGAAGACGATTATCGACATGTTATCGACTAACTTTTGTATTGCACATCGTTATAAGTATAGTACCAATTCTACCACCAGGTACGGTTTTATGGTGGGTCTCAAAATATCAAACATTGTACTAATTTTCATCAGAATTTACTTATAGGTTGAAAATTGTGCACGCATTAAGTACCAAACATCCGAACTTTTTCATTTTTAAGTGGAATTCTTGGATTTTATAAAGATATTTTGTATATTCGTTATCTCCTGTATACATTGTCTTGCGATTGCGATATAAAGAAATCGATACAGTAAAACAAAGGCTAGCCATTTCTTGATAGTTTCATGTTTGTCTGCGATTGAAACGGACGCAAATAAAAATTAATTGATGTTTGCTCTGGCGTACTGCAATTCGCTTTGTTTACACGATACTATGAAATGTTTGTGGAGACGAGAAAATTAGAAGTTCATTTTGTTTTACATAGTTTATTGTTGTTCTGTGTACAATTTAGTACGTTCTAGTTCCACACATTGATTAAATCTATTGAAAGTCTTTCAAAATCCAGTTTTGAGTATCAAAAATATTAGGTGTGGCACTAATGATTGATTTAGTTACCGACATATATATTATTATGTGAATGATTGTTTACAAGGTTTTCTGTTCTGTATAGTAGACTTCACGAACTACCTCGAAATACGAGATATATCCCATTTTCCCTTTTTTTTGGGTTTTCACAGCACTTGTAGAGAACCCGACATACGGCGCTATTATCAAATAAGTGTAATTAAATTAATATAATGTAACCCCAAACTTTTCTCATTTTTCTCCAATCAAAAACAAAAAAGACAAAAAAATTCAAATAAATCAAGGTATACTCGTATGTGTGCCAAATTTCATAAAGATCCGTTTAGAAATGTGACCTTCTAGCCCGGAACATACATTTTCCGATACAAAAGCAAAATTGGCCAGTTGTCGAAATATAGACTTCGCTTACGCTCAGTCAATTAGTATAGAGACATAAAATATGTACATAAAACCTTTTCTAGTATATCCCAACCAAGATATTTTACAGAATTTATCTTTTTGTGGATTGCCATTTTTATATTTTATTAATCAACACAATTACAATTAAACTTTTTCAGAGACCTGACTTTAAAACATTGAAATGTTTGTGACCTTTGGTTATATTAAAGACGATATTCCACGAAATTTCATCTTGTAGTCATTTCAACCCCAATATAACGAAATTACTTTGTTATTTGTGAACTATTTTATGAGCGCTGGTTGTAATATATATTTTTTATTTTAGTAAACGTAGAACATTGAAGAATTTTCTTTGATGTGGAATTATTACCATGTGAATGTGACCCTCGTCAAAAGCTGCTTTTAACGAGATATTTCTAGAATACTTTGCAAGTAATCCAATTATTCTAGAATTTTTTTAGAAAATAATAATTAAGTATGCTCATATTAACTCAATTCAACTTATGTTTCGAAGATCAACAAGTCGAACAAACGAATTCCACAAAATTCCTGGGCTTTTTTATTGACCAATATCTAAACCGGAAAGAACACATTGACCAAATTTGTAACAAGTTTTGTATCTGCTCTTCGACGAATAAGGCATATCCATGGATGCTGCGTTACAAGCATATCATGGATATGTGCCATCTGTCCTAAGTTAAGGGATTAATTCTATGAGGTAACTCAGTGGATGTAGATAGAGCATTTCGGTTACAAAAAAAGTGCATACGAGCTATATGTAACTCTTGGTATTTAGACAGTAGCAAGCCACTTTTCAAGAAATTAAAAATTTTGACATTACCGTGCATGTACATTAGAAATATCTGTTGCTTTGTGAAAGAACATCCACATTATTTTAAATTATTTAGAGATACGACAAATGGGCAACTTAGACCTTGTTATTATCATAATTTATATCAACCACATGCCTCACAGGCCTCCGTCCCTCACCTCCGCCCTTCCTTCACCAAGGTCGGAGTGGACGCCGATGAGGGACATGGCACCCTACCTCTGGCTTGCCCTTAGCCGGCCGGCCAGAGTGGAGTCGCAAGAGCTATATGCTCGAGGGTGGAAGAGTATTGCACGTAATGGCGTAATAACGGGGAAACCCGCGCACGAGGAAACTCGCCATGGCGAAACCGGAGCCGCACCTCTCGGCACCCTTAGCCGCTCATCCCAATGTTGCCCTTCTGTTGCCAACGCGGCGACAATTTGGAGGGCCCATTCACTGAGTGGCGAGTCACCGCCTGCCACTAATAGCCAGTAATCATGATTATGGCAGGTGCCCGAACTCCTATATAATAACCCAGATTTAAACCACCTAAACTTCATCACCATAGCCCATTTATTCTTTTCACTCATTAGAAATAGTTCCTCCTCCTGCCGAGACCTGTTCATGGAAATGTCAACTATTGATATGTCCGAGAACGGGTTTTGGGTGGAGCACTACATGACATCAACTTCTCCAAAGGGCCTCTACGCGTTGGATCAATATCCCCGCGCAAGCCTCTCAAAGGACCGGGATAACCCGTGAATTCCAAAATGTGAATTTAAATTAAATTGTTTTATAAATTATATGTAAGTTAGAAGAACTGACAATTTGTGCGCTTGCTTGCAGGCTGATTGCATCATAAACATTGATAAAATGTATGTTTGTTGATGTACTTCAAACAAATAAATACATTTCTTTCTCTTAAATCTATGGTCTATGGTATTATAAGAGTACATTATAATGACATATCGAAATTTTTATACTGACTGATGTGTCTGCCTGATGAACTGGATCGAATTGAAATTTCGTATTAATTTATGACATGTATATCTTCTCGTTCGAGATTTCTGATTGTCTATAAAAATAAATTTGATTTTTGTCGTGATATAAGTATAGCTGGTTTTAGGCGCCGCAGAATTTTTAAATGTATTAAGTTGTGTCCTTTCATTTAATTCTGTAATAAATAATTTAAAAAAATTGGCATTGATGAGGTCGATATTCTAGCGAGGCTTGGGAGTTCGTACATGTCAAGCGACATCAAGTATGGCCTGATTTGGATTGGTGGGTAGTTGGCACTGACACCAGTTGATATTTTCCGAAAATCATAACCTGCCTTCGGGAAGTCGATTAAAAAGTAAAACCGATAACATAGAGATAAGTCTAATTATTTTTTGTTGGCAAAAAATAATGAGGTGAGCAAAGTAATGTTGGTAATTGTCCGGAATTATCTCCCATTACTCCGTCAGCTTCTAGCTTCCAGTACACTCTGCAGCATTTAAACTAGACCAATTGACGAATTGGTATTTATTTATTTATTTATTTATTTGGAAAGCCAGGACTTAAATACAAGAAACATATTAGAATTAATATTAAGAAACATGAAGCCACTTAAAGGTTTTCACAAATAGAAACAATATGTTTTATAAAAAGTCATGTACACAACACTATCAAGGCAAGACAAAAAATGAGTGAGTTTGAACTTCAAAAGTAATTGTAATAATTAAACTAGCAAGAAAGTAAGTAAGTAAGTAATTGTGCCGAACTAGGTTTTATTACGTCAAAACAAAGCTTAATTAAAGAATTGACCCATCAATTTACCCTTGATTATATTAACGCTATCTGCAAATATATCAATATCTAACTTTTTAGTCAATTTGTTGAGTTTGTCACTTGCTCGCCATAGGTAAGAATTCTGTCTGTAGTTTGTAGAAACGCCAGATATGGAAACAATAGGATTGTTTCTGAGATTTATTACGGGTATGTGAAAAAATAATTTACCCAACAACTCAGGGCAATCTATGAGACCCGAGACCAGTTTCACAAAGAAAGTGATATCGGCAATTTCCCTTCGTTTGATTAGAGTTAACATACAATAGTTCTTGCATAGATCCTCATAAATCTCAGAGCTGTAATAGTCATGCAAGCGAAAGGTAAGAAACCGTATAAATTTTTTTTGAATATTTTCTAAGCGTGATATGTAAATTTGATATCTTGGATTCCAAATTTGTGAGGCGTATTCCAATCTAGAACGTACAAGTGTGTAATACAATATTTTCAAAGTTTTGATATTTTTAAAGGAGACACTGTTACGCATAACGAAACCGAGAGCTTGAGTAGCTTTTTTTACAATAGTTTCAATATGAGTATCAAATACCAATCCTGAATCATGCATCACTCCCAGGTCCCTAACACACTCAGACCTACGAATATCCTGCCCCTTCAGTTCGTACCGTGATTCTATTAAATTAGTTTTGCGAGTAAATGTCACTACAACACATTTAGCTGGATTTAAATCTAATTTATTAATCTGACAGTAGTCATCAAGGCGACGAAGATCCGATTGGATCAAGGCCACATCATCATCACTTGATACAACCGAAAAAATCTTCATATCATCCGCGAAACATAATAAACGAGAGAAACGCAAACAGTCGCCGATGTCGTTAATAAATATTGTAAAGAGAAGTGGGCCCAACAATGAACCCTGTGGCACTCCACTGGGAACCGGTACCCAACTAGACATATAATTATTAACAACAACGGCCTGTGATCGGTTAGAAATATATGAAGAAAACCATCTGAGAAGATCTCCTCTAATGCCAACAAGCTGCAGCTTAATTAAAAGTATATTGTGTTCTATTCGGTCAAATGCCTTACTATAATCTGTGTAAATTACGTCTACCTGATTGCCTCTGTCCATAGCCTCAGTTACAAAGTCATTGAGAAGAATCAAATTAGTAACCGTGGAACGCCCACATAAAAAACCATGTTGGAACTCATTCAAAGAATTTTTAATAGCAGCGTATACCTGTTCATATGCTATTTTCTCTAAAATTTTAACTAGGATACTCAATTTCGATATGGGTCTAAAATTTTTTATGTCTGATTTGGGCCCTTTCTTATGAATTGGTGATATAAAAGCAGACTTCCATATTGTAGGTACCAGTCCCTCCGAAAAAGAACGCTGAAATAATATGGAGACAGGTAATGACAGTGTTTTAGAACATGATATCAAGAAATGAGCTGGCAAGTCATCAGGACCTGCAGATTTGGATTTGTCCAATTGAGAAAGCAGTTCCTCAACGCGTTCTCTCGAGACCTCAATAGAAGAAATATCAGATACCGAACTAATTGGCGTATTTGTGTCATTTAAATTAACAGGACCATGTGCTACACCAGAGTCTAAGAAAACGGTTTGAAAATAAGATGCAAAAGCATTACATATGCTTTCACCTGTGTTAACTAGAGTGTCATTGTACTTCATAGAGGTAGGAACGCAATTAGCATTCGTCCGAGACTTTACATAGGACCAAAAAGTTTTAGGATTGTTCTCTATTGAGGATTCCACAGTATCCATATAATTCCTATAGCATTCCTTCTCTAAAGAAGCGACTCGATTTTTAAGTAAATTATAAGAATTAAGGTCATGAGTATTACTATATAATTTGTATTTACGATAATATTATTTACGATAATATTGTATGCGACGGCTTAGCCATTTTAGGTAAGATATTTAATAAATGAAATCTTGAAAATTCACCATCAAGTTGATTTCGCGTAAAGTTCTAATCTTAATATGTAAAAATTACAAATATTCCAACTCTGACACCAGGGTACATGGTCGATTGACAATGTAAGCTACACGAAATGAGGATGATGATGATGAAAGTATCTATGAAAGTGTCTATCCGTCTGTCATCAGTCGTGGTCATCAGGCTTGAATCTCATGAACCGTGATACTTAGATTGTACAGTTGAAATTTTCATAAATGATACATTTCTGTTGCGGAAAAAATAAATATTTCTTACAATAGACTAATTTTAGCGATTTTTATAGATAATGGTACGGAACCCTTCACTTAGCCTGACTCTTCTGACTTGACTTCACTGAACTACTGACGTCAGTTTAGACTTGCTTGACTAAACAATTTAATTTAAAAATTTTACTTGTTAATGGCTAAGTACGAAACTAAGAGCCATTTAAAAAAAAGATTTCAGAGCTAAGTGTACAAAAGTGCTATACAGACTTTTACTTTAATATAACGGTTTAGTTTTTGCTCATTGTATACACGGGTATGTTTTGCTGTAGATGAACCGAAAAGAATTCGATTTCATTAGTGTTATGGACGTTGGTGTGCAGGTGAGTAATAATATATCAATCATTCGGATTAAACAGCCAAGGGGGTTTAAAGACTTGTCAGGTCAATTATACTGTTCCTTTTGAATTATCATCTCAGCCTGTGATCCATTTCTTCTTCTTCTCTACTTCGTACAGTCGCCTTTAATCAATCCATATCGACAGGAGTCTGGCGAAATTTTGTCTACCTCTTTTCCTTTAATTTAATCCCGTTTGGAAGGGAATATCTTTCATTAGAACTTCGTCCGTATTTCTCAATTCATTGATTTAGATAAGTGTCCAATAGGTTAGCACAGATATATAATTTGCAATTTTGGTTACACTTTTGATAGCATTAAGATTTAATAAAATAAAGTACTTTCATGTCATTAGTGCTACATATGTCTTTTTCTTCATCCGTTGAGGAATAAATAGTCGACAGCATGGAAAATTTGGATTATTTCTTTTCTCTCGGAACTTGAAGTACTACATTTTATATGTAATATAGCAAAAAGAGTCTGAATCAAGTCCCAAAAATAATATTGAAGATCATATTATTATTTGAACTTTAAAAAACATTTTATTCCAACTACGAAAAAAATCCAAATAATCTTTAGTTTCGTACTATTTCAAAGTTCAAGTATCGGATTGAATTTCAATTGGAAATTCATGTTCTTATCTACATAGCAAAGCAAGTTATAATCCCACTCTTAATATTTCGTACGTGTTTAGCTAGTTAAGTATGCCTCGGCTAAACTTTATATCAAAATTTAACAGCATCCGTGGGGGTTTCAGCAAGCACTCTAAAAACAATCTAACTTTCCACTTAGTTGAATGCTTGCTTCGAGTTATAATTCAAAGGTTCTCAAACTTGTCGAAACAGCTGTCCGCTTGTCTGCATTGATCAAGGTCGAGGTAACGGGACAAGCCGACCGCGGAGTATTCTGATAGTCACTTCACTTGCTATCGATGTGTTAGAAGTAACTCACTTCACTATCTATGTATAAGAATGTCAATTTAAAATTTTTGTAAAAATTCCTGCTATTACAGATGTAAAATAGAAATTACAGTTGTTTGTATCGTGATATTTACGATTTTAAAATTCAATTCATCAAGTATTACATTCATTTTAATATTACACTGAACATTTTATTCTAAGTCGCACTATAATTTTAATAATGTCAATTTTGTTTGAATTTTTATAAACTATATTGTCGTCGGTCAAAAACTAATTTCCCGAGTAAGTATTTATTGATTTAAATTGTTTTAGAATACTTTTTTTCACTTGCCAGTCTTCGATCCTGTTGGTTGTCACCTAGTAACACTTCTTTGGGAGAAGTTTACGATAGAGTCTAGATGGGACTGTCAAAAGGCTGGTCGTGTCGTATGATAGAGCCATAAGCATACTGCCCCAGCGTAAGTAAACTGATAGTTTTTGCCACTTGCGTGTTGTTTACTTCTGCAACACCTAAAAATACTTATCATCGATCAAACAGGTGAGACGTGATTAGACGAAAATGCTAAGAAAGAGTCTTATTCTTTGGCTGCCACTTTATTACTGAAGGTTGGCTGTCAGTCTTGTCAATGGCGAGTTTAAACAGCTGTAAATTAAATTATAAGGGTATCAAGTGCACAATCTGTAATGTAAGTTTAGTTTTTATTTCAGTTATTATAGGATTCTTTTTGTATTAGATTTACATATTTTCAAATTTTATTTCATTTCTAAGTAGGGATATAATTGTAAGTTTTAGTCTTTATTGTTTTTTATATGAATAGTTGTAAATATTGTTTGCATAATGAGGAATAAAACATTATATGACATGTTATTCTATCTTATGCGATTTTCAGTTCAGAATAGACCAGCCACGATCGTTCATCTAGCCGTCAATGACTTTTAAGAGCAAGTAGGCTGTCGAGTTTGCTAGGATCGATTCTCAGGAATATAAACGGTATTTCACATATTTCTCGTCGTCTCACTTTTTGCATTCTTATTTCGAGTCATGACTTTTTGCTATTTAACGATAAGTATATATTATCGTGCAACTTATTGCAACTTATTTTCTTATCTCGTTCTTTAAAAGCGGTACTAAGTGAATACACGGACAAGTCCCAAGTGTTATCAACAATAATTTAGTTTATATTTTGCAATTAGATGGTTTGTTTGGAGATCCAACTAAATGTGATGACAGACAAATAAAAATACCACTAAATTACTAGATTTATTATCGGCCCTTTTTGTTTCAAATTTTTCAGATTTAGATTTCTAGATTCAGTTGATCTATACACAACTATGTCAACCAATCAGAATTTTATCTAATTCTAGTTATCAATTTGTTTCACAAAATAGTTTTGTACGTGAAATTCCTAATCCATAGTAGAAACCATCTTGCAGACACCTAACAACGCACATGCTCTTCTGAGTCTGACCCACCGTACCATCGAACGAATGAAATGTTTTTCTCACCGATTACACCGAACAAATATCATCGATTTTAAATGAAACTCGTTCGAGTTCATTCACGGATTTTTCTAAACTTGCAATACTGGTGGTCGTTTCTAGCGCCTTTTAGATATGAAATCAAACTCGAGACTCGCTATAACTGAGTTTCGCACGTGAAATCTACAAACCATAGTCGAAAGCAACTTGCAGACAAGTAGATCATTTGAAACAAACGCACACAATACTATCGCACGTTTCGCTCTATCTACCCCGACATAAATTCTTATATCTTCCAGCCGTATACAATAAAGATAACATGCAACGTCACGGGCGCGCCCATTATGAAAATACGTAGAATATTGTCTTGAACATTGATCAAATATCATTATAGACAGTTTTTTCTTATTAGGTAGGTATAGCCCGACCAGTAAAATAGCAGCCTTTGTCATTTTGCGGAAAAATATTGGAACTAATTTATTTTACTGGTAACTTAGCATTCACGTGACATTCCGTCTCTCAACGTCATCAGCCAAAAAGAGACGGGAGTGGACGTTGTGTATTTTGAGATTATTTCCTACGATTTATCAAAATAACAATAATAATTCCTAGTAATAAGAGAAAAGTGATTTAAAAGATGTTATCATATTTGACGCGAATAACGAAGGGTCAATGTCAATTTTGCTGTTGACATGACATATTCAACAATCACCTAAAGGCGCAGTAGCGACGCCAATGCAGGCTTTTTGTTTTCCTGGTCGGCCCATACGCTTGTAAAAATGCAAACAAAAAATAGACAGGAGGACTCAAAAAATATTTACGATTAGTTTTCAATTACAAATAAGGTTTGTTTGTCGTTTTCTCAGTGACTTAGGGACGTGACTATCAGGCTTCACTTGCCATAATAAACTGTAAGCTATCAACGAAAAATATTATTTTTGAATCTCGTGCTACATCACTTTGAATGAATATAGTTAAAGATCCGGGGTCAAACATAGGCTAATTTTTGACGCAGGCGGTACTGCGGGAAACAGCTAGTTCTAAATAAGTAATTAATAAATACAACAAAGTTAGTTTTAATTTTACATTAAGAAAATTATTTTTATATTGTAATAAATTTAATAACATTAAAAAAATCCGCATTGTTAGAAAGAGAAATACACTATTATGTAATTGTAAACAAGTTTAGTATCATCTAATTCTTTCCATGTCAATGGACACGAATGAGCGCCGCTTTAGGCAGAAATCCGTCGCACGAATTCGCCCTGGGGCCTGAATTTTGCGTTGTTCCACCCCAACGGTCTAAGCTAAATGAACTTACCTGAGGTAATCCTCGTATAATATATATCAATCTTTAATAGTCCCGGGCGATCTGAGGCTTGCTAACTTTAATTAAGTTCCTTTAGCCAGTTTTTGACTTAGTAGCTATTATTTCTTAGAAGCAGAGGTGTCTATCTGTTGGACACTTTCGAAACTACTTACTTATCCCGTTTAAAACTTTGGTAACGAAATTTTTTATTATATTTTAAGTTTTCCTTTTTCTATTTTCAAATAGTTTCTCGAAGGATTTAGGTACCTCATTTGTCAACTGTATGTACGTACAAAGCGAACTTTAGAAATGATCTATGCTTTATTATTATTATTATAATAAAATAACCATCACTATCACCATCAAAAACTGAGATTTAGGTATTTTTTCTATTCGAGACGCAATAAAGATATTCTTCAAATGTAGCAGGTATACCGACTATATATCATAGTTTGTAAGCGGAGCCCTAAAAATGCAACTTAATGGCGGAATTGGGCTTAAATTAATTGTTTCATTTCTGCATGTATTCGTTTTTTGTCAATTACCAACTAATTGTACTTATTTAACTCACTATACGTTTTGGGAAAATGTAAGAGTAGTAAGTAGATGTGAATAAATAAATAAATAAAATAAAAAAGAATGAAAAGTTTATTTGCTTTAAAATTCCACAGTGGGACCTACTCATTTCAGGGACTAGCCTCTTCACAAAGTTTACTTAATAGGTTTTAATCATAGTTTTGTGTAGAGGAAATAAATAACTTATTTATTTATTTGATCGTATTCTGTTGACTCATTAAGTATTCATTAATTGTCTTACTTTTTTCCGTTGCCACTTTGTTTTACAGTTACATAGGAGTATAGCTAATTTCATCTTCAGTTTTTTCAAATTTCACATCTCATTGCATCAGATATTAAGTACGAATTACTAACTATTGTTTATTCATGGCAATAACTCTAATCGTGATGGGAATTTGCTAGATAATATCACAGCATCATACAAAACATCGTTTGTTTGCCAGTAGATATGCTCTCACTCATATAATAGGGCTGCCACTAACAGACTTGTACCTAGAATTGTTTAGATTGGCTGTGGGAATTGGCTCGATAGATATGAAATTAGAATCGGGTCACTTGGTTGAAATATATTTAACTTTAATTACTTGTGGTACTCAGAAGTCTTACACCGAGGATCAAAAGTTAAAGCCCAAGACTTGTCAGAGAGAGTCATCATGGAATTCACAATACTGGATATGGTCTGCATCTGGGCAATAGGGATTAGTTAAAGATTCAAATAACGAATGATTATTATTCTGCTAAAAAATATGAGAGACTGCAAATTATTTAAAAAAAAAAATCACCTGAAAAATGAATCGACTCAGCGCGACCCGTTATATACCTTTGCCGTATTCATCAGACATACGAATCTAAAAATACAACTGTCATTAGATTATTTTGATAGTTTATTTATTTATTATTACAACTATATATACTTATAACAATTAGCGGACTTAATGAACATTCTCTACCAGTCAACCAAAGTTTAGTTTAGTTTTAGTTATTTCTAAAGTTTTTGTTTTAAAACTGCTTCCAATTTCCAAACATTGGGTTTGAAACTAAAAAGTACTAAATAAAAGCTAAAAAGTAAAATTATACAATAAGTAAAATATTTTTAATGTTTCTCTTTGCGGCAACCCTGACTGTGAGAGACGTAAGAATGTTCGCGACATTTGTAAACGATATGTTCTGCTCAAAGGAAAGTGTCGCGTTTCTCATTTGAATCCGCGCTGAATAATGCGACGTCGATGCACTGATATGTGCTATGTTGTAGAGAAAACATAGTTAGTGCAGAGATAAAGCTCGTTCGGTAGGCACACACTGAATGGTTCAGAGTGGAATAAATAGTGAAAACAATCCAGTAATGGATTTGTTCAATGGCTTATCGTTGCACTTAGAGTCGATGATGAATTTAATAAAGTCTATACTAATGATCAGGAGATGAGTATGAGTGATACTATTTATGTAAGAGTGGATTTATACTATGAAATATTTAAGTAAGATAGTAACTTTGCAGTACAATTATTAGTTCTACTTACGTAAAATATACGAAGTAAATCTAATATATACTCGTAAATATAGGAAAAGCTTGCCTATAATTTTTTACATATGTTACTTTTTGGCGTGTTTTTCATGGAAAATGCGAAAATAAATATAAAAGGAAAATGTCAGTTTTGGATTATACCTCGGTACAAAATAAATACGATACATTTAGAGAATAACCTATTTAAGAAAATGACGTTGTAATGGACCCTAATTGTTGCATAGTGGTAGGTGTTGCCACTTGCATAATATACTAATAATATAATACACTGCATAATATAAAATAGAACAGAATAATTTTATTTGCATAAAATATGGTAATCAAAGAAGTCTCAACTATACATGAAAATTTCAATTATATGGCTATTTCATGATATACAGACGAATAGATAACACACGTTTAGTAATAGGGTCATGTTTTAAAGTTATCTAAAAAGCATAATTTTTCAACTTGACAAAGAGTTTTTCGATGCTTTTAAAACATAAATCTTTTCGTTGCCATGTTGCATTTCATTTTATTTCTGTACTTTACTTTGTGCTTTTTGAAGATACTTATTTTTATACAAGAGTTGCATCATATTTTCGTTTTATATTTTCCATTCTTCATTGTAAATGGTGTGATCATTTGAGAGGAATGGTAGGTGGATGATTTACATTTAGGAACAATAGAAATTGATAATTTGTTTGAAGATCTACTCTATTCTGGCGTTTCCCTATTTTTTTAATTGATTTTTTACATATATCTGAAGAATGTTATTAAATAGCATACTTCAATAAAACATTTATTTTGTTATGGTAATGTTAATGTCAGTTTCAACAAAGCCGGTCACATGAAACCACGTCATTATTGACTATGTTGTGGGTTAATATTATGGTGTATTCAAATATTAATAGGTTACTTAGATATCGATAACTTAAGTTTCGCTCCATAATGAAGCTAGATAGGCCATATAATCCTTATTAAAGCTACATACGCCCTATAAGACGATTAACTTACTTAAAGATAGTTCACACCACGGTATAAATTGAAGGCAGTGCGTGTGTAGCAAATTGTTTTAGTCGTGAACTTGCCTTAATGAACTCAAGTTCGTGATTGAGTCTCATGTCAATCCCGATTGAGGGGTGGGTGCTACTTGGGTCCTAGGATTCAGATCCTAAGGGGTTTTATCTTAGATTTAAGTGCTCTTTTCTCTGGAGTTTTTAGACTACTTCTAACTTCTGCAGGCTTTTTCACAATATGGTATGACTCTAACTTATTCCTTTATTTGTTCGACGTAACTACTTTTTTGGTCTTACTTTTACCCATCTTTCTTAAAATCTAAGAGTTTAAGAATGAATATAAAAAAAAAAAAACAAAAAAAAAAGTTTATTGCTTACCATACGGTACACACACAGTAACTAAAAATATAATCATTTTATAGAAAAGGTACAGAATATGTTCAAATATTCTATGCTATACTCATATGGTGAATTGACACCTGAACTAGGATTACTTCTGTATCTCAGGTTATCAACCCTCCACCCTAAGTAAGTGTTATAAATAAAACTTATAAAAGAGGCAAGTACAGAATTAAGTAGATTAATGTCCCATAAACAGAACACTACCATAAAATAGAGAATATACATAACTTCTGAAGGACAGATATACACACATAGGTTAAAAAAATTGTTTGATTTCCAACGGTCTAAAATTATTCATATTGAGACCAATTTTCATGACACAATTTCCTCACATTTTTTTAAAGCATGAAAATATAATTTTGATCTGTATGAAGCCGAAGCAGGTCTCTAATTTAAATAAAAGGGGCTTTGCAAAAAGATTAGCATGAATGTTATATAAGCACAGCACGCAGACCCGTCCCGGCCGCCATTTGCATTTAATCCACGGGATCAAACGGGAACACATCACTTCAAAGAGCAAAGTTCGCTCCGTGTGGCTTGACACATTTTCACGCTGTTGGTACATCGATTAGTTAATAATCTAAATCGAAAATCGATACATATTCGTGATCTATTTGCAATGTAATATGTGTATCCAAACAATTTGGGAATACTAGAGGAAAACTTAAGTGTTATAACTACTATTACGAACTACGAATATTGAGAGCCCTGTTTAACGTGTTGTTACTTCTCTAACAAATAGAAGAGTTCCTGTTTTGTCCTTGAAAGTCGTAGCGAGAGACAAATGAAGATCATGTTTTCTCACATCTCAGACGTGTGGGATTTTGCTAAGGAACAGTATTTTTAAGTTACTGTTCAAAACTCTATTAAATTTATAAAAATAGTACATGGAAATTAGGCGGACCTAGAGCACAGAGTATAACCTCTGTATTCTTAAACATAATTTAAGGACGTCCTTCACTCCAACTCATTTAAGGGCGCCTTATGGAAGTCCTCGAACTTTCCTTGAAAATGACATTCTTAATTGGTTGCTTGAGCAAACTCTTATGAGGAAAGACACAGGTTATAATAACAATCCGAAGCACAAATATTAATAAAATATTAAAGAATATAGTAAAAAATAAACAAATTAACTAGGCAAAAAGTAGCAAAAACGGTAGCTAGTGACGACTGATCATACCAATGAGGTGGAGCAAGGTTGAGTCGAGTTTGATTCACTCAAACTCGGCTCAACTCAAGGTTTAAAAATATGGGTGTAAATCTCCTTCCTCTGAATCTGGAGCTTCTAAGCTTTTCAGTTTGGAATAAATTTAGAAATACGCAATGAAAAAGATTACAATATTAAATGATATCATCTCGTTATTTTGTACTCTCAATATACTGTGACGAAAAAAAAAAAAAAAATTGTCCTTTCCCAACTTAGGCAAACAAAATTTACATCGTACTTAAGCATAACTTTTATTTGTACACAATGACTAATTTGAAATTCATTTATTGTTTCAGATATACGCAGAAACAGACTAACAGGTAAAGGCAAACACTGTTTGTTAAGCAAATTGATATGGTAATTGACGAAATGACCAGGACGGCTTTGATGAGCATGGCACCAATCGGCATCATAAAATAAAAAAAAAGCGGGGCATTTTCCGAAAGTGGGACACTGAGTTTACAATATTTAAAAAACTCATGACGCAATCTCTTTGCAATCTAACTTCTGAAAATTAAAAATAAATCACACTGGCCACATATAAAAACCGTTGTTTTAAAAACAGAACATTAAAAAAGTGGCAAAAAATATAGAGTTCATGTTTCGGTACGAATGGTATTATAACCTATTGTAAAAATATAACAGTTCAATCTAGATCAATTTATTAAATGTTAATTTATTGCAAATGATAACTTCAGTGATTACTACAAGTGCATTCTATTAATTTCGTCCTTCTTCGTATTTGTGGGCGTAAATATAAAGAATTTTTTAATAAAAAATATATATAACTTGTTTAACTATACATGTTAATAGAAGTTAGTATTTAAATAAACAACTTTATAACGAGAAATGTAACACAAATACATTGTAAAGTTTAATGTAATGCAAAATCTCGTAAATACGATTCAGCTACAATGCGAGCTTTCGGAAAAGTTGCGAAAGTTGGTTATTCTGAGCTAAGCTTGTTCAATGCTCTAGAGGACTACTTTAAATGAGGCATTACTGCTAGAATGTTAGTTATGTTACAGTAAAATATGATTGTGATATTTTTTTTTATTAACAATTAGTTAGGCAAAAAGACATACGGCCGTTCTGATGGTAAGCCATCATCGCAGGCCATGGACAACACCAGGAGAATCACGTGCGCATTGCCGACCCTTTATAAATCTTACTTTTAAAACAATTGATCAAGCGCCTAAAATTACTTTACACCGTTTGGATCACGGGAAAACTACCATCTGCAAAAATGAGGGCTAAGAGAGTTACCACAACACTTTGCGTAGCACTTGACCAGACCCTATCTCATGGTGCGACCTCACTAATCGGTATTTGACCAAATATTTGCCATTGCATGTTTTTCCAAATTAACTCTTATTACGTACGAATTTGTGTGTCTATTTTGGCAAAGTAATAGGCCATGTGTGGTCGCACGATCAAGTGATAAACGAATGTCCACTTTGCCGTTGGAATTTTTTTTTCTATTGCGAATAGACTTTAGTTTACGAAAAACCACGTTACAAATAAATTGGCTAGTGTTTAAAAAGTAATATTTAAATACATTGCTCGTTTATAGGCATATTGCAGGCTTTTGTGGTGTTATAATTTGTTATTAAGACAGTAAAATATGCACTACGGTAAATCTACAGGTATCTATTTGTCTAGAATGTCTAACTTACACCTGAGTACATTCTAGACAGAAAATTCTTGAGTTCCGTCGACGGTTTTACTGTCAGTCCCGTGTGGATAATATCATTTATGACAAGTTTTATGTTCACTTATGTAGGAAATTGAATTTTACAGTTAATAGCACTTAAAGTTATTAGCTAGAAACGCAGGCATTAACCACATAATACTAGATAAGACTTACTAAAATAATTTTGAATAATGAATATCTTGCACCGTTCAAGTTACTGAACATAAATGAATAAAGACTGTTGTAAAAGGTTAATAGAGCTCTATTTATCTATATAATTATGTTATTGTTTTTTTAAAATTCAAAATAACTGGTAGGCGTCATAATTAAAAATAAAATGAATTTTAAATGAAAATTAAGATTTCTAAAAAGCTCTATTTTCCAATGTATATTTGTTTTTGACACAAATGTACTAAATAGCTAGCTATAGCCAAATTTGAGAAACCTGGAGACGTGTGCTACAGGCTCCTTTTTTGGAGCCTACGTGTATTTTTGTTACAATTTGTATACAAATTGTGTGATAAGATACAAATAACACTACTAAAATCAATCAAAAATACGAAAGAAACATATTCACGTTACAATTTAGGACTGCAAAAAAGGCACACAAAATATACAGCTACGAGTAGGTCCCAATCAAAATATCGACTCGTGGATTCAACGAGAGTTCTACGACACGAATAGGAGATAAATCTATTTACGGTAGATTTGAACTGCAATACGAACGTAACGAACCGACAAAGTGGTATATCTCATGAACAATATGGAGAAGCATCGAAACGACGCTGTTTTTCTATCAGCCAATGATGTGTTTGACATTTTCTGTTTACTGTTGCCGGTCTCTTGGGTAGGTCGTTACATTAGGCGAATCGTGATGACATTTGGCAGATAATTTTAATAAAAGAAAATAAAAATGTTTATTTTGAATAACTATAATATAACATTTAATGAAAGCCATAAAAACATATAGGTTCAAAACAGTACATGTGCTGCAGGAAGAAGAATCAGATGTCTTTACATTATGGAAGAGTCAAGTTGAAGAGATGAGATTTACCTCCAAACCCAGTACTACCAGCAGAATACCACCACCTTGGTAGGTGGCGATAGATTGGTGGTACCACCTTGGTGGTAGATAGCGATAGTCAGGTGGTCCTGACTATCTCTACCCTATTGAAATACCTTTACCGGCTGAGAACCTAAATTATAAAGATAATCTGGTCAGATGGTGTGACTCAAGCTTCAGTACTGTGATGTATCTACTCAAACATTGCACATTGTCTGACATATCCAGCGTGCCCCAAGAAACATGGTGTTTATAGAAAGACATAAAGCTACAACAAAAGATTTGAACAAAAGTTAATACGGTGGCTCAATTTTGTGGCCTCGATTCGCTAAGAAGGAGTGCAAATTATGAGGAACATATTTTTCCAACTAGATAATTGGTCATGTCTAAATAGCTTTCTGATTTAGTCGTGTGTACGGGTGACTAAATTACTAAAGAATTGGATATAACAAACTCTCATACGTTATACTCAACATAAACATAACATTTCTTTCCAATTCACCAGTATCGACCGTACCGAAGTTTTAGAAATGCAGAAATGGCGATACAACTCGTTCAGTTTCCAATTTGCCACGTTGTCTCTGCGATCCCGTCGGGCGTATCGCTTACGTCAAGAAACGTAAGCGTACGGTAGCTATTTGTGAAATGTATGGCGTTCTATTATCGATACCCCTTGTCATGTCGGAATTGGTATTAAATTGTCTGTAACCGTTTTGAGGTAAATCAACGCTAGATATGTAATATAGATAAATAAGTTAGATTTCTCCAGAGATTGTGACGTACCATATCCATACTAAAGTATGTCTGTCTCCCTGGTACGGATTTTGATAAAATTTGGTACTATAATAGTCGAAGACCCGGGGTCAAACGTAGGCTACTTTTTGACGCAGGCAAAACTATTTTGAACAGATAAGGGTCATATAGGGAGCCGTTGACAAGCTTAATAGTGTAAAAAAAAATTCAGAAAATCTCTTTGAATTCGGAGTAACAGAACTTTATAAAAATATATATTTAGAATTTAGTATGCTGTAGTGTATAAATGTGGGAGAGTATGTGTGCTTTTGCACTATTGCGAAATGAATGATTGGTTTTTACAATATTAATCGATCATACGCGAATTTTCGCGTTCTTTAAAAGTATTATTTTCTGAAATTCAAAAAACTCCCATCCTTTTTACCATTAATCAAGAAATTTGTCACTACGCATATTACCTTTCAATTTGTGGCGTTGTCTCCGCTGGTATTATGACGTCACGAAAAGCCCCCGTTCGACATCCTGACACTGAATCCTGGGATATCTGCTGAACCCGCCTGACATCAAAAAGCTGACGCTAGAAGTTTTAAAATCAAAGTGTTTTTGCTTTAAATTTACATACGGAACCAATGATACGCGAATTCAACTCGCGTTCAAGCAAACATAGCTGACTAACACTATGTATTATCAGAAATGAAGAAATTTTTCGCTACGCAAATTAATTACCTTTCAATTTGTGGCGTTGTCTGCGCTGGTATCATGACGTCAAGGAAAGCCACGTTCGACATCCTGACACTGAATCCTGGGATATCTGCTGAACCCGCCTGACATCAGTAAGCTGACGCGCTCAATGCATCCACGGGTTTACAACTAAGCCGTGGTTACAAAGGAAAAGCGTGAAATTGTTTATTTATTGCAGACAAGACGATACGTTTAATAAAAGCTAATGTAACTTTATTTGTTTCTAACGTCGCTATTGAATATAATTTATTCAAATTGGTCTCTTCACTGACCAAAGGCGCCATGCATCAAGCGGTTTTTGCGATCTTAAATAGGCGTTGAACAATTTGGTAGTCTCTTGGCTACCTATAATAGCAATATCTAAGCAACTTGCTGCGGATTCTTACTAAATAACTTCATATGCCTGAGTTTAGTTGTTTTTTGTAATTTCGTAATTATTACATGAGTGATCTTCCAATTTTGTAATTAAAGGAAACGTTACAACCACAGAACAGATTAAAGAGGTCACAACACATCATAATATTTTCATTTGTTTTATTTAATGGCTACAGTCCAGTTTGCCATAGTCCAGCAAAAATAAATGACCATGTTAATTTGGGAATTTTGCAGCTCAACAGCGTTTGACCCGTCGACTTTTTTTGTATGCAACTATCGTTAGGGATAATACTAAAACCTCGCAAAAATATTTTTTTATAATTTTTATTATTGAAGGCAATTAAACACGCTGTAACAAATCATGAGTGTTATGCCGCGCTTGTTAATCAAACCATAGTCCAATTTGCCATAGTCGAGCAAAAATAAATTACGATGTCACTTTGGGAATTTTGCAGCGCAGCAGCGTTTGACTCGTCGACTTTTTTGCATGCGACCATCGTTAGTCAAGTTGTCCTTTGGCTTTGTGCTCGAACGCCGTGTGTTAGGTGTCGGTCAATGATTTACGGTTTTTTCTTTAAGCCTTTGACCGAGCGATTATCTGCTTTAATAATTTGAGCACTCGGGTTTATATTTAACGTTGTTGGGAAATGGAGCTTTGATACTAACTTTTAATAGTAAGAGCCATTTTGCTTAAGGTCAAGGTAATCTTCTTCTCATATTGTGTCTATAGCTTTAAACTATGTAAGTCGAAGTTAAATGGTAACGTTCGTGCTTTTTTCCGGAACCTATCCGTAGTCACAACCATACTAATATATATATGCATATTAAGATATGAAATAATTTAATGACTTACGACCTAAAAAATATTTATTATGGAACTGAAAGCAAGTTGTGGAAAATAATAAATTTAAGAAAAATAATCTTTTTCTCCTGTCTAAATAGACCTCTCTTTGCTCCAGCTCTAAGAATGAAAGCGTTTGTAACATATCCAAAATATGGCCGCAAAGCAACCTAGTATACAAAACTCACTAGGCTCAAAAATTCATGCTGCATATTTGTGAAACGGATAGGCCGGGCGCGGATTAGACGAAAACTAAAAGTCCAGCCTGGCACCTTGCCAGACGGTAACCCAACCGTAATTACGGTGCACGGAAAAAACGTCAATTATACAAAGGCAACATTAATTTTCCGCATACTTATAGAAAGTTTGACTATTAAAAGGGTTCCGAAAAATTTAATATAGGAAATTCACAGATATCATAAATTGATAAATTATTATTTTTTCGACGAGAATAAGAGCTCGTAATTAAGAGTTGCGTGTTCTTCCTGCTACGTTTGCTTGTGAAATTTAGCCATTAAAGTAAGTTTTTTCATTTCTACCAGGAGCCTTATTCTTAAATCACGAATAAGTTACTGAAAAGTACTTTCAAAACTACATAGTATATGTCGATCCCATATTCTAGAACACGCTTCATCGGATCGTGTCATTCCGCGCAATATCCGGGCGAGGCGGATAGTTCAGTGTTTAGGGCGGCAACACTATCCGGATAAAAATGAAATGTCTCCGTTTAATACTCAGGCTCATAGTCTAAACTGCTGTTACGAGGATGCTCTTGAACAGATATTGTTCTAGTTCTATGTGGCAAAACTCAGGAAATTATTTCAGGTTCTTGCTTGGCGTGAATTTGAAACAAGTGATAACTATCTGATAATTAATACTACTATTTATTTGGTCATAAGCATTATGGGGATTCAAAGACCAATTAACACTGTACTTGCACACCCAGATATTTAAGCTTTTCGAAACCAGTGATCACTAGATGGCAGCCATGACTTCTAAAGTACGAAATCATCTCTTGATCAGGTAACACTTATCGGGAAGAATTTAATTTAATTTATATCATTAGAAGTCCTTCTAATGATATAAATTAAATTAAAATCGACACGCAAAGAAGAAGAAGAAGATCTTATAATACGAGCTTAAAATGTCCTTAGTCATGTTTGTAGCGAAAGTTTCGTAAAATACAAGGCAATCCGAGAAGCAAATCCTTAGACCACGAAGGCAGCAATTATGTATTCGAATTGACGAATTATAGAATACTGATGGTCAGCATCTGATTAACGATACCTATCGAGTAACACAATAATGAGAAACGGAATTAGCGAATGTCAATGATAATGGTTTAAAGATTATTAGATGGGATTTATTCTTATTTACCGGAGTGTCCGCGTTTTTACAGAAGCACAACAAATGCAGTCATACATTTATTTGTAACATGTTATTTAGATCATTCTTGTTTGATATCCACAATATTCTCGAGTTTTACATCTTCAACTCTATATTGCAATATCATTTTCAGTGCTCTATTTTAATATATCTCACACGATACAAAGTGCATATCATAGAGCTCCAGTCGCGAGTAAACCGGATATTGCTGGCATCGGCAGCTCAGCAGAATACTATTCAACATATAACAGTGATATCGGGCTAGGTAGGGTGACCAGATCAAAAAACAAAAACATTCGGACTAAATTTCGGTTATTTAAAAAATGTGAGTACAATTGTGATAGTTTTATTTTTGTTTTACGGCCTTGGACACAAATCCTTTAAGTTTTTTAATATTATTTCTACAGTGTGGTTTCTTCAAGTCCTAGTAATTCTAAAAGTCTAGCCGGTAGTCAAGTCTGTTCAGAACAATTAGGTTATGTGAAGGTAGAAAAATCTGCACTTAGCGATTACTAAGAGTTTTGGCAACAAGCGTAAAAATCATATAAATCAAACACTGTATTACTTCCCAAAACTCATGCTTCAGCGACCGGAATTGGATGTATAGGAGAAAAACTGCACTTAGCGGTTACTAGGAGCTTTTGGCAACAAGCGTAAAGATTATATAAATCAAACACTATATCACTTCCCAACACTCACGCTTGCTCCTGCATACTTTACGAATCCACCATTATTATTTGCACAAACACTCAAAAGATCACATAATTTAGAAACTAAACAGCCATGAAACTGTTCTTTACAGCTTCCCGCCAAAAGTCCATAGTGCATCCTCGAACAGTTTCCTGAATATTTCGGTGGGGTTTTTATAAGTATATATTTCTTTTGCTTTTTGATGAAAAAGGTGAATAAAACCACTATCTACGAGTACTTACTATACCTTTGCTACATATATATTGTAAACAATGTTGTAATTTCCATTTTCAGCCATTTTGTGATTTTCCAGATGTGGGCAATAAAGATATATTGTATTTTACCATTAAGGGATAAAACCATATTATTTTAAGTACCTACATTCTAGATGTTATTAAGAATTTAAGATACACAAGTTCATCAAAATTGACAAAATCTACTCAAGTTTAATTCGACTAAAAATATATCTCGTCAAATAATAAGTAAGAAAGAAATAACATAGATATCGCATGGGTTACAAGAAAATATTGCACACTTGTGAACTGTTTCTTTGAATTCACCTTTTCTTAACATCTATTGGCTATCGAGTACTAGAAAGCAAGAATGAAAATCAAATGTAAAATTGTGTAAAATCTACGGTAAAAGAATGATGTAGTCCCTTAAGGGCCCTATAAAGACCGTTAAGCCTTCAAAATAAATTATAAATCAATGTAAATTACTTCGAGTAAACCACGATAAGCCTTTGGGAATCCCTAGTGGCTATTTTCAGAAGCCGTGAGAATAAAAAGGAAAAGATAAACCGCTTCTTAAAGAAATAGCCAATAATCATTATCTGGATGAGTTGTGGCGGGAAAGAATGGAAGTCGGTGTTTTTGATAAGGGTCCAAACAAGAAAATTATTGAAAATACAAAAAAAATCTACCTGCATTTTGATACAGACTCGCAAACACAATTAGGAGATACAGAGTGGGTAATCTATGATTAAGATTTACCTCAAAACATTTGTTAAAATCTGTCTCTAAATTTATTTAGGTTGCAAAGGGAAATTTAGAAATCGCCATAAAAATACGTTAACAAAAGAAACAATTGGTTGTTTATGTACACGGTGTATACAGCTATCTTTAGCTGGTTTTATACAATCATGGACAATTTTTTTTCGCAATGATCAGAATTTTCACGAAAGCGTAACCTTAGCGGTTAAAAGTTAGACGTAATAAAAAAAAATATAATGTCGTACCTGATTAGCTTACATGTAGATATATATTCAGATGCATTGACCTGTAAAAATGCTCATATTCAAACGTCAGAGTGATCATTAGAGTAACAATACGAAGATATATGGTTGGAACGACAAAAGTTTCGTGACATACTTTTCTGGGCCAAACTGATCTAGCAGTTTTATTGTCAGCTGTGGGAGCAAAAACGACAATACGAGATTCTAATATTGTATATCGTAGACATAATAGAATTGAGTAGATTACTACATTAACAGCTAATACTTGGTTGTCAAATTATTAATGGATTAGTAGCATGTTAAAGAACAATAAAATGCGTGTTTTTTGTTAAATAAATCTAGATAAATAGAAAATCTAGGAAAAAGGTGTCAAAGATGACATAGATTATATATAATACAGATAAAAAAACAAATGACAGCACATTGTGTGCACATATACGAATACGATGAATCTTTGGAATGTCAACGGTACTCAAGGCTATGTAAGGGGTTAATGAGGTTGTAGCAGTAAAGTGTCCGGTTGTAATGTGATGTACGCATAAATCTGGAACCACATCATCTCTCTTGATGAACTAAATGAACGAAATGTGCAATTAATTGAATCCTCCTCAGCTTTAGAGGAGACTACCTCAAACTAGCAGTTTTAATAAAACTACTGCAGAATTGATCCTGAAATAAATATATAACACAGCTAAAATTATTGGATTAGGTATATGTTTGCTGAAAATATGATTACATCAAATTTTCTTTATAGAAATAAAGCATAAACTTCTGTATAAAATATAAACATATATAGGTTAAGGTAATCATAAACACGTTTTATTGATTAAAATAAAGAAAACGTATTATAAATATAATAACGAAACAAAATAGAAACTTAAAAATTAACACAAAATGTCTGAATGAGTGCATTTGTTACCATTTTCTGGTTTGTATTCCATCCTGAAATTCGTAATAGCTATGTAATACCACAAAACAAATAGAAACATTTTATCCATGAAAAGTATCATAACAAAAAGAAGTTGGAAATTTTATAAAAGCGTTTCAAAGTGCCGCAAATGAAAGCTCTTTCCTCTCTACAAAAAAATCGATGCGAGCTTATTTCAAAGCGGGCCACTTTTGGCAAACTTTCAAGTTTGCGATCGTTCTTGAAAATAAATAAAAGTTACCTGTTATGACTATCAAAGGTGTTGTTCAAGTTTACAGAACATTCAGTATTGTTTTTTAGGTTATAATAGTCAGTCTACATATATTATAGCCACATGGTTTCACTGTCTTTTTCTTCCACACGAGTTTCCCAGTAACATCCTTATAGTTTACTCTTCGGAGCACAGATCACAGAATTATTAATAGTTATACCAGTGCTTAAAATTGCTTATTACGTAGCGAAAAAAAAACACACATAGTGAAAAATTAAATATTTATAAATGAATAACACTATTCTATCTACAAACGATGCAGTGAGCGTGGCCACTAATTGGTATGGCTGGATTTGATGAGATAGTCATTTCGATTCGACAACAAGAAGAATAAATAATGGAGGATATATCCCTACGTGGAATCCTTCAGTCGACCACTAGATAATAGAGAAATTCAATGAATGTGGAGTTTGGTAGGATTATCCTAAATATGGCGGCTCTGGAGAGCAAATAGCTACATACTATGTAGTTATATAGCCTCAAAGCTCGTAAGTGGACTAAAAAAAAGCCGTCATATCGACGATGAGATACTATAACATATATCTTGATATATTTGCTATGATTAGCTTGCTCCATACACGTCTGCGGATTTCCTTTGCACGATCGGAGTCCTCTCAGATTATTGGAGTTAATTTCCGTGGTGTGGTCGTGTGTGTAGAAATTGTATGTGTGTGAGTAGATGCTACAATATTCGAACCTTAGCCTAGGAGCATAGAATACTAAGCTCCCATTTTAAAAAGGCCATTCTTAATTCTATGCCCAGCGGGAATGACACTTTCTGATATATCTGTTTCAATTACTTGCTGGTGGTTTTCGACTGCCATCTGGTGGTTAGTAAAAGAAGTCAGAGGCCACAAGGTGGTTCTGAAAATCTCGTACATCATGGTGCACAGGGTTGGATGACCATGTAACCCACTCGATATGAATGAGTGAATTAATTTAATACGAGTTTATGAATGCTGTGCTCCTGTTGACGTAGTAGATAGTCAAACATATTTAGGCCTCCAAATTGATAGCAAATTTAATTGGTGTAACCATATCGAACATGTGTGTAATAAGTTAAGACAGTTTTTGGCAAATATTATAATACTTAAAAATAGGATCCCATTTAAAGTTAAGATAATGCTGTATAATTCGCTAACTGAATCTTACATTCAATATGGCTTATGTGGCCGTACATACAAAACTTACTTAAATAAAATTTATGATTTTCAACTTAGAATATTAAAAAATATAGTATCAACTAAATTTAGGCATCAATATGGTGGCGATCAGGCTGGCCTGTTTAAACACTGTAAAGTTTTGCCCGTCCATTCTCAGGTAAAATTGATTTTATAATAAAAACTGTTCTTCATTATCAATAATCAGCCACAACCGGAACACGCTGTATACAACCGATCGGTAGCTCGGCGCCAGCTGAGTAGTAGACCGGTTTGCGTAAACAATGAATACGGTAGGCGAACATCTGATTATATTGTCACTCGACTTATTAATAAACTACCCATGGAATTACGGGATAAATTGACGACAAAAAATATTAAATATAAACTTAAAGAGCATTTCCTTAGTTCTCTTTAAAATGTGTATAGTTGTAACGATAATTGATAACAAACCAAATGTATTTGTCCAATTCTTTCCTTTTCTTTTTATGTGTTGTGAGTAAATTACCTACAAGACGGTTTATTGTCTATAATAATATAATTTGTGTAAATTTGTATGTTGATTGACGAAAACTTAATTAATTCTTAGTATAATTTCAAACCTTAGTGGTTTCGCTATGCTAAGTTAATATCTACTCAATGTTTTGTAAGACCTTTTATATGATAATAAATAAAAAATAATAATAATTTAGTACGAGTCGCCTCGTCTCTACATGGTGACCCATCTACCATTTTGGTAAAGATACCACGCTATATACCAAAAAAAGACCGAGAGAAGGTTTCTTGAAATTCGGGCATCGAGTATAGAATCAATTAACTTAGCTAGCAGCTCTCTATTCCATAACAAAACCAAATCTAATAAGAGCTTTTGCTAATTATTACTAAAAATTTTTGATTCTTTGAAAAAATACTATTCTTAAAATTACACCTACTTAATAATTCCTAAAGGCACTTACTGAACTTAAGTTTCTAATTTTAGTGTAGTAAGTGCCTTTATTAAGTATTTCGTTGAATTACAGTTAATTACTTAACTGAAAACACGTTTCATTTACAACTAAGCTTACGTATACTTTAGCAATTACTAGAATTTAAATCACTTTAAATTAATTGAATCGTCAGATATTTATTAAGCAAAATATAAAGTGGTCGATTAAAATATACCACTGCATCTCTTACCAGTAGACATCAAGACAGGCAAAGATTTTTCATTGTTTCGTATTCCACCAAGAAAGAATCAAGAATCAAAGAAGATGGATTACAGGGCTCATTATCATTGTTCCACCGGATATTAGTTTCATGAAACTTGTGTTTTTTTTCTTACTAGTTAAGTATTAAACCCACGACCTTTAGATATAGATGAAACAAAGACTAAATGTTAACCGAAATTCACCACAATATATTAGTGAAAACCGCATTCAAATCGGTCGGGCCGTTTTCAAGATCATCGCTAACAAAGGTACAGACAAACAGACAAACCCAAAAACAAACAAACCTAAAATCCACTGGAACACAGATGTAAGCTTACCAATGACAAAAATAAAAACACTTTTTAGAAATATTTTTATTCCAATTATTTTATTATTTATTATATTTTACATTTTTTTATAGCAATAAGTACTCAATCATTGTATTGGTTGTCTATCTATATTGTTACGAGCTCGGGGTTCGCAATTTGAAGAAAAACACCTGATGACTCTTAAAAACGTTTATTCCCACAAGGATGGTCGCCGACGTCACTTCACTTCACTTGTCACTAACAATGTCCAAAACACTTGCTAATCACAGTCACTATAACTTGCCGAGGTCGCTTGTATCACTTGTTATTCGCTCCGGATATCGCTTCTTGATCGCACTTGTAGCTCAGTTAAATTAGAACTGCCCTCCTGAGGCACCTTCCGATATTTATATGGCCCGGGAAACCCGCTCCATAAGTTTCTAGAAAGATCACAACTACTCCGGAATAGAGAGAGAGGGATACTCTCTGTCTCGTTCCCTTAGTACATACTAGAAGTGTGAGAGCGAGACAAAGCAATATGTCAGAGCGAGATAATCGATGTACTAGATCGTTCGCGATATTATTCCCGTATGGAAACACGCGACGATTGTACGAGAATTTTCAGCGGACAGCGCTACTCAAACTTCCGCGGGCCGCATTTTATTTTTATTTATTTTTGATTTCGTAACAATATGTATATGTATTTATTATGAAATATAGTATCGTTGAGTTAGTATCTCATAACATAACACAAGTCTCGAAGTTACTTTGGGGCTAACTCATTTGTACATAGGTATCTATAATCAATACATATTTATTTATATGATTTAAAAGTTATTATTTAAAAAAAGAAACCTTTGCCATTGGCACAATAACGTGTATACCTATTGTATTTTATCCCAATCTTCTAGCCGTTCCAATATCAGCTTCTTTCAATTCAATGTCCAACATCAAATTGATTGTGGCACTTGTTACCGCGGATTCTCGATTATTCTAGAAAATCACGCCATTGCTCCCGGCTACGGAGATAACGTTAAACATTGGATCCCTATTTATCTGGCACGGATCACTTCACTCGGACGCCTTTAGTTGAATCTTCGATTGCTTAAATCACTTCTTCGTCTACATTTAAGACAGAATAGTTGATTCCTTTATTCTTTTTTCGGATTTAAAAATGGTAATTTAGTGATATCTACAAGCAAGAGAATGGAGAAATTGCATGAAGCTTACCCTGGGTTTTGAAGAGTAAGCCGAGGAAGCAACTTGGAAATACGCTCAGACGAAGAAGACGACAAGTTGGTTGTAAACAAATAACAATTTGCTGCTTGACTAGAAGAGATCCCTTCCGGGGATAAGTCCGCCATTGTATACTTCTCGCCTATCGTTAATGTTTCTTGCATGTTTTTTTTTTATTTATTAGTGTATGTTCTGTATATATTTATTTTTATGTATAATAAAGATAATTTAACAAACATTTACAAATACTCAAACTGTACTTACCTACACCCAAGTAATAGCTCAAAAATTATTCGAGATCTGACATTCTATTGAAATGTAATCCCAGAAGTGTGTCAAGTAATCACAAAGTGCGATACTATCAAAGCATAAGTAAGCAATTCTCCATCAGAAAAGCTATGAATCTAAATCAAGCGCAACTCGTCAAAGTTTGTGGCAATTTCAAACTCATTTTCATATTTCTGCGACGTGGGCACTGAGCTGTGCAACTTTACATTTTGCCCGACTGGCCCAGATCAGTAGTTTTCAGCCATTAATTTTGATAGAAAGAAAAAAGAATGTCGATTTGATATTAACAACACACCAATAATTTATCATTGGACACTAGGCCCGTGGGGCGCCGGTGCGCGGGGTCTTCACAAGGAGATCAGTAGATGCCTGAAAGAGGCAACGGGTGAGCTTGGCGCGGGCATCTTTCTTGCTCAGCGAATAGCCATATTCAACGCTATTCAACGCGGGAATGCTGCCTGCGTGATCGGAACTCTGCCCAGGGGACCTTATTTAGATTATATTTAGTTTTTTGTATTCATTATTTTTAGATGAGATAGTTTTAATTTTTATATGTTTACTTGTGACATATCAATAAAAGAAAAAAAAACCATTGGACATTATACCTACATATTTGTGTAAATAAAAAAAAAAACTTGGTGTTATATTCATGTTATCTGTCTGGGGCTAAGAGAAGTATGGAAAAGGATTTTGTTGAATAGAGGACCAATTTTTAAGGTAAGGTGTGCGCTAGACCGTCATCTATTTTCTTTTCGGATTGTTAGTATCATGCTTGTTACACTGTTTATTGGTGGCCGAAATAAGTGATAAGGTAAGACTGCATAAGTCCGACTTTTGGATAAAGATCTACTTCTGATAGATATGTAAAATTAATTAGGAATAGAGGATAGAGGATAAGTGGCAATGAGTATGCAACATAGGCAAGAAGGAAGGTAGAGATGTTCATGACTACAAACCAGGGTTATGCCACTAAACCGTAGTTATTCTTCAGCAAGTCAAAGAAATTATATCAATAGAATAGAAGGCCCACTGTGGGAAATAAAAGTCCGTAAACGAAATGACTGAAAGAAAGTTCTATGTCCTACGGCCGTCATTAAACAACAACTAAAAATATTTATTGTTGAATAGAAGTATCAATAGATATCCCTTCATGCCAAAGAGCATTGAAACCGCACACGAAATAAACGTTCCTTTCTCAATGCTTCAACTGTATTTAAGTGGACATCCTTGATTAGACGCGCAAATAATCTTAAAAAATATGTTACTCGCCTTTGAATCATAGCTATTAAATATTTAATGCTACCAACATCTGCATTCGCAAGAGAACATTATTTGTCAGCTAAAATCTTGGGAAGTACTTCAAGTGAACATAAATTTCAGGCAAAGCAAGTCTACCTCGTTTTCCTTTTGAACGATCGGATGACCATTCCGACAAACTTTGTTACAAATTAGTGCAAACATCTGGTTAACTTTAAGGCGATTGGACCGTTACAATTTTGGAGTCTTGGTGGTCATAGAGCTGTAATACCAAGTAACTACATACATAATATTTTTTAATATTCATACATGCGTTTGTATAGTATGGGTTACAAGATCAGATGATGATGATGCACATCCGGATTTAAAAAAAAATTACCCGACTGCGCCAGAAGGAGGGTTATGTTTTTGGACAGTATGTATTTAATTTTGTAATTGTTTGGCACGCCCTGCAGCCGGCTCGATGAATTTTAGCTTGTGAGGAGACGTAAGTTAAAAAATGGCGGATTTTTTCGGGTTTTTCGTTTCCAAATTACACAGAAAGGCAGTCGAGTGTTTTGGTTTTTCAAATTACCGTTATCTTGTTCCTATGACGATTCCTTATATTGCAATTGACTCGATTCTCAAGTATGAAAACTTATTTCATTACTCTAAATGGACAATAAAGATAAAATTTAGGGAAAAGCTTTTATTACCTAAATTTGGAAAATATTCATATAGTCTTTTAAGTTTTTGTTTGTTCGTAGCAAGAACTTGATTTGATTTTTTTTAAATAAATAATTACGTATTCTTAAAGCTTTAAGTACATAATATAAATATATCGACGTATCAAGATATCAGAAATCCAAAGTCTAATTATTATACGTGTAAAATAAGCCACATATTTGTATTAAAATATAATAATAACGTTTATCGTCTAGGTGTTACATAATTACCTTTCCCTCGTACCTTATTACCCTGATTAAATAAAGTGGGGAACTTGTATGAAATCCAAGAAGTTGCTAACTTGTAATGTTTCTTGTGATTAAACGGGGTTTAAATGCTAGCTTTTAACTGTAATTTTACAGTTATTTTCCATTTAAAGTTTTAAGTGCGAACTTAAGGCATAGGTGTCTATAATACAATGCTCATTTTCGCGCATATAATGACACTTTATATGGCGTGTAATAAAGGTCAAACGATTCGAATTAGCCCACCAAGGAGAACAGAATTACCACGGTACCATTTATTGAGATTCTTTGATTTAATGATCATCCTGTCAGTTTTATCCATACTATCCATACTAATATTATAAATGCCAAAAGTCTGTCTGTCTGTTACGCTTTCACGGCCAAATCGCTGAACGAATTTTGATGAAATTTGGTATGAATATAGTTGAAGACCCGGGGCCAATCATAGGCTACTTTTTGACGCAGGCGGAGCTGCGGGAAACAGCTAGTACTTTATAAGTTTTAGTTTAATTATTGTCGCAGTAACAATAAAAACACATTTTTTGTAAAAGTGGAATGCAATAGAGATACCACAGAGATGCATAGCTACGCTTTTGTAATAATGTGCGATCACAAAGTAACTAAGCAGTGTTATTTATTTCAATAGTATTATTCTACTAACATTAATCTGAATTTTTAATAAGAACAGCATTTTGTACCCACAAAAAAAGAAAAAATTTGTAATTATAAAGTTGCCTATCTCGGTTGTATTACTTAATGGAAATCGGAATATCGGAGCCAATACCGACTGAACCTCGGTCGCAAAACACAAAATATGCAAATAGCTTTAAAATTGACTTCGAGATCGTGTACTTAAGTTTGTTTGTTTATTCCGAGAATTTTATCAAGACGAATCACATTATATACACGAAAAACAAACGGATAAGTTGATATTTTATAAAATGAATTCGAACGTAGGTTAGAAATCTGATTCGAATGACTGGAATACATTCAAATTTCAAATTCAAAAACTGACAGTCGTATTTCTGAACATTTGATATTTGTATTCACGAATCACGTGCCGGTTCGCGGGGGTCCTAACAGGCTACGTTTGTGGAATCCTTTATACGTGCAACAAACATCAATTTGTATGGATCGTAAGATATTATGAATATATCTGACACTAGCGAATCGTGCTAGCTTCTCATAGATATAAATTATATTAAGACCACATCCTACTGAAGCCCCTTCGCATACAAGTTTGTAGTGTCCTTCCATACTATTAAATATTTTTCAGGTCACACAAAGGACGAGAAAAACATAACCACGAGTTGGCCATGCTAGTGTGAAACGAGCGTCAATAGGCGACGGTGACTAAGCTGGCCGTACGCTTGTTTGCCAACCTAATTATAAAGTATTAGCTGTTTCCCGTAGCTCCGCTTGCGTCAAATAGTAGCCTATGTTTGACCCCGGGTCTTCAACTACATTCATAGCGGTTTGGCCGTGAAAGCGTAACAGACAGCCAGACAGACAGACTTTCGAATTTATAATATTAGTATGGATATACAAAGGAAATAATTAGGTACTTTAAAAAATTCTATCAAGGAAGAGGTTAACGAGAGGCGCAAGAATCGACCTACCCAGAGGCTGCATCAATCTTAAAGTTTACGGAACCCAGAAGATTTCCCGCTCAATCCTGGCCATGGCTATTGGAGTGGAATGCGGTCCGCTTCATGGAACATAAAACCTTTATGGAGAAAAACGGCCGTACAATACACCAATTTATTCTTTGACCCGCAGAGTAGCCCAATTGATATACGAGCTCAGTGGGTAAGCCTAAGAGACTAACATTTTATAAATACAATAACAACATTTATCTATCTAGAATAAATGCAATGAGTTAATAAAAGTCTTTAGTTTCTAATTGATCGAGCGAGCGAAGCGAGCGACGGCTACAAATCAACTTACGTACTTTTTGAGATATTTGCATTAAGGTAAAAACAAATATTTCTAAATAATTCCAAAGCCGTTGGTCGGATTTCGTTGATATTCAGAAAGTATGTAGGAAACGTAACGAAAAGTTCATCTGGTAAAAAAATTGTCTTAATTATTTTTAACCGACTTTAAAAATAGGAGGTTTTAATGTTTATTTCAAATTTATTACCTAATGACACCGTCGTTTTTAAGTCGATTTTGAAAGTGGTTTTTAAGTTCGAAGCTTTGAGTTTATTCTCCTGAAATTTTTAATACAATCGGTTTAGTAGTTTAGTTACAAATTAAAAATAATTGAGAAAATACCTGGATTTCACAAATCTGTACTTCCGTACTTAGGTAATAGGTATCTACACTTGGAGAAGGTAAATATTGTAATAGGCTTGACGGCTAATTTTCGATTTTATGTTTTATGAAAGACTTCACAATAGTAGACAAATTGATAAAAAAAGACCACATCCATACGCTTCGGCAGGTTATACAGAAGGCCAAAGAGTATAACCGGCCACTATGCCTAGCGTTTGTGGACTATGAGAAGGCCTTCGATTCGATCGAAATGTGGGCGGTGCTTCAGTCTCTCCAGCGGTGCCGCATAGACTATCGGTACATCGAAGTGTTGAAGTGTTTATACAGCAACGCCACCATGTCAGTCCGAGTACAGGAGCAGAGCACGAGGGCTATTCCATTGCAGAGAGGTGTAAGACAGGGAGACGTCATTTCTCCGAAACTGTTTACCGCTGCTCTGGAAGATGCCTTCAAACTCCTGGAATGGGAAGGACTTGGCATCAACATCAATGGCGAGTATATCACTCACCTTCGTTTTGCCGACGATATCGTGGTTATGGCGGAATCGCTGGAGGACTTAAGTACCATGCTCAGCGACCTCAACGTGGTCTCCCAACAGGTGGGCCTTAAAATGAACATGGACAAAACCAAGGCAATGTGTAATGTCCATGTTACGCCATCACCGGTTTCAGTCGGGAACCACACTCTTGAAGTTGTAGACCAGTATGTCTACCTGGGTCAGATGATCCAGGCTGGCAACTCCAGCTTCGAGGACGAGGTCTTTCGTCGAATCCGACTCGGATGGGCGGCGTTCGGGAAGCTACGTAGCGTCTTCTCGTCTAAAATACCTCAGTCCCTTAAAACGAAGGTATTTGACCAGTGTGTGTTACCAGTGATGACATACGGGTCCGAAACGTGGTCTTTGACTATGGGCCTCATAAGAAAGCTCAAGGTCGCCCAGAGAGCTATGGAGAGGGCGATGCTCGGTGTTTCCCTACGAGATCGAATCAGAAATGAAGAGATCCGTAGGAGAACAAAAGTCACCGACATAGCCCAGCGGATTAGTTCTTTGAAGTGGCAGTGGGCGGGGCACATAGCGCGGAGAACCGATGGCCGATGGGGCAGAAAGGTTCTCGAATGGCGACCACGTACCGGTAAGCGCAGTGTTGGACATCCGCCGACCAGATGGTCAGATGACCTGAAAAGGGTCGCAGGCAGACGCTGGATGCAGACTGCTGCCAACCGATCATTTTGGAAGTCATTAGGAGAGGCCTATGTCCAGCAGTGGACTGACTGCGGCTGAAATGATGATGATGATGATGATAAAAAAAACACGTCGATAAAACTTAAAATAACTGACATATTAATATGACGAAATTAAACTCACGTGAATTTAGACGATAACGTTCTATACTAATGGAACTTAAACAGTCTGTGGCCTCACGAAATGACTGAATTTTTTTCAACTACCTTAAATATTGCGTTTATTTAAATAGTTCCAAAATGTTCCCACACTCTTTTTTTTTTGTTCATCAATTCATTGATTGAATTTTATATTTTCAAAATTGACATTCCCATCGATCTTTAAATTCTTATGAAAAATCTCCTGTGATAATTAAAAAGTGAAATTTGAGCAACAAATTTAAATACAGTATGCTGTCTTGAAGTCACATTACTTTTACAATTTTTGAAACTTGGTAAACATATTGACGGCTAATGGGTGACCCAAGGGCCACCCCGCCGCACCATAACCTATTGTTACGCTATATTGCACAAATCCATACTGCCATACAATCTATTCTTCTGAACTAATATTATATATCCTAATTTTAAATTTGTTTCTATTATCCCTAAAAATATTATGCCTAAATATTATTAGTCTTACAATGAATATGCCTTAGCATATTATACGAATGAAAATTATGCCAGAACAAATAAGTTTAAATGTTAATAATGCCAAAATTACCAGTTTGCCAAAAAACGATTATGCGTAAAAACTATTATGCCGAAATGTATTATGCCAAACTCGCTATGCCTAAGTATATACGGACAAAACAAATTATGCGTAAAGAAGGGATCCCATGTTTGCGGCGAACAACTAGTTAAAGATAGCTTACTTTTAATTTTTATTTCTATTAATATTATCAGTATCCATATCTATACTAATATTATAAATGCGAAAGTCTGTCTGTCTGTTACAAACCGCTAAACGGATTTTGATGAAATTTAGTTTGAATATAGTTGAAGACCCGGGTCAAACATAGACTACTTTCTGTCGCAGGCGGAGCTGCAGAAAATCCTAGTTCAAAATAAAAGTTAATTTGTAGAGTTGAGACTATTTTTAACTCAAAACCTTTGCGCGATAAATTAACAAAACGAGTCAGTTTATCGTGATTTTTTATTAACCGACTTCAAAAAAGGAGGAGGTTCTATGTTTCCGTGTTTGTATTTTTTTGTACGAAATTCAAGGTTATCGAGATGGGGTAAAATTATCAAGCTCCCTGATATGGTATAGACGTTACCCAAAATAATACTTTTAAACCAGTGAGCTCCATGACATCAAAACAAGACGTTAGTCTGCTAAACTCATAGCATCTTGAAGATAATTTGATCATTTTGGCTTGCTTGGCTACGGGACCAGTAATATTATTGACAATACAACGTCGTCTGTGAATCCACACAGCTTGTAGGTAATATTATTTACTGGCCGTCCATAAGTTGTTTTAGTGGATACAAACGGCAATTGAGTAAATTCTAAATGCACTGGCTAAACTGTTATCACGAATCAAATCATGAAATTTAAAAAAATACTACATAGGTTAATTGGTTGATATCAGATTAACTAAAGTATTTAAAACAAATTTACAAATCTGATCAAACAACTTTCGACACATAATACAGGGTAAATTGATTTGCCCTGTTACAATAAGTTAACAAACATTGTCATTTCCCGATTAACTTTAGTGTTACATAAAATTAAACTATTTTAATACGGTTTTCATTCAATTGAAATTTTAAATTGTATATTTATAAAATATTTAAATTGTATGTGTAACAATCGCGAAAACATAAGACAACATTACTCTATTGTTAGTTAAGGTTACTGAATCTCAATGATGTTTGCATCTCAGTTTGATTTACGTGGATTGTATAAAATATACAATTAGATAGCTTAGTACATTATGCATGCTAACTAATCTTCTGCCAATATTATGCCAAATTAATCTTGAACCAATATATAAATTTACTAGCTCTATATCATAGTTTAGTTCTTATGTAAAATGAAAATAGGAATTTATTCCTACGTTACTTGTATATCATCTTTTAGACTTTTGTTTCGTTGTTCTTTGTATTTATCGGGTCGATGTCTGATATAAAGACGCAGATAAAGAGGTGTACAACATCCATACTAATATAATAATAAAATAATCCATACTAATATTATAAATGCGAAAGTCTGTCTGTCTGTCTGTCTGTTACGCTTTCACGGCCAAACCGCTGAATGGATTTTGATGAAATTTGGTATGAATATAGTTGAAGACCAGGGGTCAAACATAGGCTACTTTTTGACGCAGGCGAAGCTGCGGGAAACAGCTAGTAATATTATAAATGAGAAAATCTGTCTGTCTGTCTGTCTGTTACGCTTTCACGGCCAAACCGCTGAACGGATTTTGATGAAATTTGGTATGAACATAGTTGAAGACCCGGGGACAAACATAGGCTTCTTTTTGACGCAGGCGGAGCTGCGGGAAATATAATACTATAACTTAATAAAAAGGTTTACTAAAATTGACAGGTGATCAATGTTATTTTTTGATAAATTAATACAGTGAATAATCCGTTTCCAGCTGGAATAATTACATACGATTTATATAGATAGATAGTTGGCATGCTCTTATGAATGGTTTAAAATAAAGAATAATGTTAACATTAAAAGAAAAAATGTGTAAAAAAAAAGTCAGTCACCCTTGGTTACTTATCAAGCGTTTTACACCATCTACAAGCAATAATTTACTATGATAAATTTATAATTGTATTAAATTAATCGAAAAACATGACGAAATAGATGTTGCAGGTTGACTGAACTTTTCATCTGAAAAATTATAGAAACTAATGCGAATAAAAGGCTTATAAAACGGGTGAATAAGTTATGAAATGCTAAGTAATAATTCATTAGGTGAGGCTAGAAAAAAAATATCTTCATTGTGAAAGAAAGAGGTGGAATGAAACACACTCGGAGTAGGTTAGATCTTAAATATTGTATGTTGAATCAAGAATCCTTTATAATTAGAAAGATAGGGCTTTTATATTTATCTTAAAGTAGGACATAAATCTTCATTGCCCTTGCCTTTATCTAGGTTTAGGAAATGGATAATATTTATTTATTTATTTTTTCCACTTACACATCTACCATTACGGATAAGTCCATTGCGATAGAGTAGCACTATTTAAATATACATTTACAATACATATATTTTATGCAAATTTTCGATAATGATATACTTGTGAATTCACTCATAGTGCAACTAAATAGGTCGATCTCAAGAGCCACAGCATTCAGTGTTCGCAACGCTCGCGTCAGTAGGGCTTCTCGCATCAAGTTAGTGCATGCGTACGGCAGTACCAGCAGCGGCGGCCGGCGCGCGGCGCGATACCTATCCATTCGGTCGGCACACAGAGACACACTTCCGACAACACATCCGCATGAGAAATTTTATATTAAAAGGTTACAAGGATAACTAACGAGGGCGTGTGTTGTACTCTTCGTACATACTACAACATGCATTCTTAGCAATTTGAAACATACAATTGTGTATTAGGTACAATTGAAGAAATGTAATGGAAATAATTGCCAGGTTAACAAAAATTTAGTTATCTTATCATAGAAAAAATAAATATTCATTGATTGAAATATAAACTTGCCAAGTTTTTCAATCGAACCCATTACCTCCGAGTCTGCAGGCTGCAGGCAATCGCCTTAACTACTAGACCACAGAGGGAGTTCTAAAATGTTGAAGGTGTCCTAAAAATTTTTTTTTTTTTTTTTGCGAGAATGTTAAATATTGGCGTAGGAGAAAATCAGCCAATTATAATATTGATGAGAAAGATTACAGGCGTGCCTTATCTCGGATTTTCGCCGCGGTCGGGACGTTGCTTTAGAAAATTAGATTTTATTGTTTACTTCCCTGAAATATTATTACATATCGACGGCGACATAACCAAAAAATATATAAAGAGTAATCGCGAGAAAGTCTCACAAATGAGACAGATAGTATCACGAAATCGGTCCATATAAAAAATAAATAAATAATAATATTAATAATTGATTTTCATTTAATAAATAGTAAAAAAGGTACAACAAAACTGAAAAACTTGTAAAAGTAACTATGTTTTAAAATCGGTTACATAATACCTAATGTATACCTAATACACAGGTAAAACTTTAATAACAAATTTTGACAACCAATCCTTCTTAGAAATCAATGGAAACAGACTTTGAAATCCATAATGAAAATAAGTACTCCGCTAAATTTGTTCCCATTGTGGGTGTATTTATTCCTTTATATAATTAAATAACAAACCAGTGGTCAGCTCAGGTGTTCATTTGAAGTCATTGAACAAGCAAAGGAGAATATCCTTTTGAGGGCGTCATTTAATTTGTGTGGGGTTTCTGTTTCGGTTGGCATTTAGGTGTGTTTCATATTGGACGAGTAGAAAAGGTGGAGGCGATGTCGCACCTGTTGTAGTGACTCATGTACCCTGCTAAGTATAGCAGAAGCGATCTTATGGGGACGACGACGAGTGCGACCCAGGTGGGCATACTGGGTACTGGGATACTACAAAAGATGAAGAAGTAGAAAAGAACGGCTCACGTAAATCACTTGTTGTAATCATATTATATAAAGAAAATAAGAGCCTGGTATAAGAGCAGCCACGATAAATGACTTTTCTTTACTAATAATTTAACTGAGAGGTTTCTGTATTGATCATTGGTGCAATAAAGAGTATTTGTATGGTATTAAAATAAAATATGTAATTCCAACACCCTTAATAAAGTAAATCTGAGCGAGGAATCAGTGTACCTATTATAATTCAAAAATCTTTCTTTTTATTCATGTTCCTTGTATGTAAAACCTTGTAAGGTGATTTGAGACGATAACAACTTGCTAGAAAGCAACGCATCGTACACTTTTTTTACGAGTGCCACACGCAGTGACAGTACTTTTCTACTTACAAAATTACTTGACTTGGAAACTCGGCCAATATGAACAAAGGATTAGGAATTCAGGATCCAAGAGATGTTAATGTTGTGTTGTGAATGAGTGTTGGGGGTGTTGCTTTGTGAGCAGAGAGAGGAAACATGGCTATAATGGAGCGAGTACGGGCTATTTAGCTATGCCGTTTTCCATTTTGTGGTGCGAGGATATTAAGACATAAAAAAAGAATTAATTCAACTAAATACAATGAATACAAAATAGCACTGATTTTGATAGATAGATAATAACTTTATTTGTATAATAGAGGCACAAAACACACATAATACATAATAAAACACAAACAAAAAAAAATACTGTACCGCAGTGACACACAAAGGTTAACCGAGCGTTAACATTGCTCAGAGAGTAAAACACTGATTTTCACCCTTACCCTCAAATTTAGAGGAACGGGAGCCAATCAGAGGAGTGATAAAATTATGAAAACCAATAATAATGATAATGAAAAAATCAAGAATCATGTTATAAAGTACAGGCGGCCCTAATTGCGGCCCTAAAACGTTCATATTAGTGTTGTTTAGATCTACTTGAAAGATACAATCATTACCATTGAATAATGTTGATATCATAGCTAGCAGCGTCAAAAACCAAATACTTATCCAGTATGTTGGCTAACATGGTCGCCAAGACCACTGAGTTCCAATGATAAAGACAGTTTCTTAGGCGCTAATATATTCTGCAAAATTTAAGTGATCTTAAAGTATATATTTTACAACAGCATATGATTTACATTGAAATTAAAAAGCTTTGCAGTTTGACGATTATATTACATATTTTATGGATCTTGTGTTATCTGAAAAATGAATTTTGTTTATTAAATGTTGTGGAATGCTGCGAAAATTTTCAAAACTGTTGTGAAAATTGACATTGAAGCTATTTCGAGTTAAGAAAAAGAAAAAAAATACTTGAACAGTTTATCATAGTGATGCTTTTGCTTCTATATTAAGCTAACAAATTTGCCACAACGCAACGCAAGCTTGCAATGAACAGGTTAATTGACTGATTGCTTTCAGTCAGAACAAATAAATTTATTGAAAGAGAAAATTTACAAATAAATATAAACTTTTGTTTGGCCAGTCAGGCTTATTGAACTTCCATTTGCAATGAAACCAATGATTTTAAATCGGGATGCGCCCACCACTTTTTACATTTTGTGTGGTTCCTAAAAAAATACTGTACAAACAAAAAATATCATAGGTGTATAATATTATGATATAATGATGTATTGTGCCGTCGTAACAAAAAAGGGCGGCAGTATTTGTGCCATTAGTGTCATATTTGTTTTCAGCATTTATTTTGATAAGGCTTTTCTACACAAAATACGAATTCAGCTCACCCGTTAGTAGATAACTGGCTCTACAACCCTGATCACGAGCATTTTAGGGCCGCAAAATCGGTGCCATTTCGTCACACCATTTTGGCCACATCCTTATGTCAGTAATATATGGCAATGAATGAAACTGTGAGCGCCCCGTCGGCTGCGTCTATTCTAGTTAAATATCGCGATTGCTTTTGTGATTGCACGTTGTGAGCCGATATTGTTAAACGATTTTCACCATTTTAGGTAAAACTTTAGCATTTCGATATTTTTTACTGAACAGCCGAATTTTTACAGAGACTTCAGCAAATATGCTTTATCAAAGTTTTTAGTTACATGCTCTGAATTTTAAATACATCACGGCGTAGATTATTCATAAAAGGCAAATTTTATCAGACTGAAAATTTATCGCCGTGGAATTTATTGGATTAACTAGCTGTATAAAAAAAGCTTTCATTTTTATAATATCAACTAAAGACATAAAATCTCATCGTGTTCGTAGCCAATCAGGAAACGTATTACGAGTACATTAACATTAAGTATTTTTACAGTACTTATTACGTTTCGAATGTGAAAATAAATAGGAACTGACAAGACTTAGTTAATACTCAATAAGAAAATTTTACTCAAAGTTGTTAGTTTCTACGAAAAAGTCGTCTTGTCTTTCGAGACATCAAGTTTTTTTCTGTCATTGAACATTAACTTAAACTTTTTATATTTTGTCCCTAAGCTATTCAAATCACTTGGACAATCTGTCATGTGAATGAACATTCATGTCCCTGAAGGATTCTATTCACACAACATGTTCTTCGAGGGCGACACTGAAAGTCTTTAGAACTGACCACTTGGAAACATTATAATAAAAAAATAAGTTCAACTTTTGAAAATGGAACTCTTTGCCAATATTATTGAGTATGTATTTTATTAATTTGTCATTTGTTTTACGATTTGGCGGCAAATTTAAAATTGTCTGTGTGACGCCAGCATGAATTTAACGCGAGAAAATTTTCGTGCAATGATTTTTATGACTTTTGTTGTCATTTAAGTCAACAAGAAAGTTATGATAGACTTCGATTGGCCTTTCACGACGAAGCCCCATCTCGTGCCACTGTTTACAACTAGGTTAATGAGTTCAATCTCACCGATGATCTGCGTGAGGGACGGCCTTCTTAGGTGACGACTGAAGATAACATCAGTGTTGCGCGGCGTATGATAGAGACTGACAAAAGAGTGACCTATCAGCAGATTCGGGCAAGTTGCCTACCTACCGATGCCTACGGTATGAGCCAAGTGCACAAAATCCTGCATGAACATTTAGCGGTCAGGAAGCTTTGTGCCCGGTGGATACCTTACGATTTGACCGAGGTCAAAAAAATCTGTCGTGTTGATTGGTGCCGTGAAATGGTTCAAAGATTTAACGGAGGTGACTGAAATGCTGTGTTTGACATACCTACGGGTGACGAAAACTGGATTTACTGTTATGATCCCGAAACCAAAAGACAGTCTGCTCAGAGGGTGTTTCCTTGTCCATGTTGCCAACTAAAGTGAAGAGAGGTCGAAGCGTGGGGAAAAAGATGGTGGCCTCGTTCTTCGGCAGGACCGGACATTACGCGACAATTCTTTTAGAGGATCGAAAAACAGTTACTGCAGAGTGGTATACTAACAATTGTTTGCCACTTGTCTTGGAAAAAGTTCGGGAGAAACGACCTCGCAGTACGATCCTCCTTCACCACGACAACGCCTCGTCGCACACCGCCATGCGAACGATCGACTATTTGGCGACATCAAACGTGGATTATTCCACCTAGTATTCTAGGTCACCCGCCATATAGCCCCGACCTGGCACCTTGCGATTTTTATTTATTTCCGAAAATAAAAGAAAAACATCGAGGAAAACGTTTTATGGACGCCTAGGAAGTAGTTGCTGCGTTTCAAAACGCCGTCGAAGAGACCCCTAAAGACGAGTGGGCAAAGTGCTTTCTCAGTGGTTCCATCGGATGCAGAGATGTATTGACGTGAAAGGACACTATTTTGAAAAGATGTAATAAAAGGAATAACTTGCTAGTGTGCTCAGTTTTTGATTTTCTAAGAACTTTCAGTTTGACCCTCGTATCATAAACATTATCATAATAATAAGTGAATTACCTAAAACCGTACAAGAAAGGAACACCGTAAGCATTGCACGTTTACATTTTTGATAACTTAATCCATCTACAATTCTGAAATGTTCCTAATTCCCTTTACGTAATTCTATAATGTCACTGTGATATCACAAAAGCCACATGTCATGTTTCGTGTTTCGAACACGAAGCCTGTATTTTGGTATCCCCAATGATTTCAACTCAGGACCGGTACATTTTGCGATTTTCTATTTTCTATACAACAAAAATAAATTAACAACGATCACGATAATTTTAATCTTTCAGCAAGTAACAATTAAAAAAAAAACACTATAAAATTGCAAATTTAACAGTTGATGATTGTGGCGCTACGGCGTTAGGTAAATCACGAACCTATCTCTATGAACCACAAGTAATATCTTACTATATGTAGAGAAATGATATTTCTTCAGATCTTTTAGTTGTACCGTAGGAAAATTTATAACCTAATTAGCTTTTTTCCCGCAGCTCCGCCTGCGTCAAAAAGTAGCCTATGTTTGACCCCAGGTTTTCAACTATATTCATACTAAATTTAATCAAAATCCGTCTAGCGGTTTGGCCTTGCAAGCGTAACAGACAGACAGTCAGACAGACGGGAAGTCAGGCAGACAGACTTTCGCATTTATCATATTAGTATGGATGAAATACAACTTAATTAATAACTTTAATTGAATAATAACTTATTCTGCACCACCGATTGGTTGATTGGTAGAAAAAGCCTACGGCTTTAAGTCCGCAATTTACATGTCAATAAATAAATAAATATCCAAGCGTAGTGATATAACATTTTAGGGCCGCAAAACCGGTGCTATTTCGCACAGTTGGCCTCGTCTTTACGCTAGTAATATGTATATCAATGGTTGTCCCATATACCCGAGGCTACCTGAGTGTGCTCGTGTTTCCCCTTTGAGTTTCATGTCATCGGTCGACTATTAAGTATGTACCTACTGTACTGCTTTCTGCATTATGACTTGCTTTATCCTAATAATAGCATTGTTTATTATTCCTTTAGATCTTTCAGTTATGCTCACATAAATAAGAATAAGTAGATAGAATTGCTTTGTGGGCGTTTCCGTGTGCCAAAGTTAAGTTTCGTCATATTAAGACTCGGGTACATCTACGTAATCTTATTTCGGAGGTTGTGCCATAGGCAAACTTAAAAACAAACAACCAACCAAGCTACTCTCGTAGTGATATTAACATTTTAGGGCCGCAAAACCGGTGCTATTTCGCACAGTTGGCCTCGTCTTTACGCTAGTAATATGTATATCAATGGTTGTCCCATATACCCGAGGCTACCTGAGTGTGCCTGTGTTCCCTTTGAGTTTCATGTCATCGGTCGACTATTTATTATTACCTATTGTACTGCTTTCTGCATTATGACTTGATATTTCCTAATAATAACAATGTTAATTAGCAATCCATACTTCCATACTGTCTCTAATATCTCTAATACTGTACTCTAATAAGTGCTAAAGTCTATCTGTCTTTCTGTTACGCTTTCACGGCCAAACGGCTAAACGGATTTTGATGAAATTTGGTATAAATATAGTTGAAGACCCAGGGTCAAACATAGCGACTTTTTGACGCAGGCGGAGCTGCGGGAAACAGCTAGTTACAATAAATACATGATATTATGTTTGTCCCAGTGGTTACAAAATTAGTATTTTTATACTTATGTTGACTTAAGGAAAATCTCAAAAATATTTTTGTTCACTTAACCACTTTCTTGCCATGTAGTTAATCGACCTGGTAAACTCTTATGTCGAAGTTTTTGTTAATTATACTTTTTGTTCAATAAATGTTTAAAATGATTTGTACATTTTCAAGACTTTTAACGATCACTTACCAAAAATAACCATGTGTATTGAATTCTAAACATATAATAAGTACAGTCAGTTGCTAAAGTGCATGCATAAGTTTAAAAACGAAATGTACTTCAGATTATACATGCACTATTGCAGTTGACTGTACCTACATATGTCCTTATCTTATATAAGAACTATACATTCACGGAGAAAGTAATAGCATGGTTGTTCAAAGGGTGAAGTTGTAACATTCCCTAAGGCCTTAAACTCGATCCAGTTGGCAAGTAAATTACAACTTTTATTACAAATTTATATGCTTAATCGCTGAAATACTATCCCTGTTACATTATTAAGTAGTTGACAATCGAGCAATTTTGATTAGTTTTGACTAATATGTGAATTAGAAGTCCGTTTTTAGGAATTAATTTGATTTATTTAATCAAACTCGCGCTTACTTTGAATGTCATGGGTATTTTTGTTTTTATATTTTTCATTTGAATGTTCGTAAAATTTTTAGTTAACTATGTAGCTTATAAAACAAAACAGATGTCATTACTCGGGGCACCTTCAGTATGCCACAAGCGAGCTGCAAACGTTTGCCCAGTATTATTAGACAATTTGAGCTCCGCTTGCGTCAAAAAGAAGCCTATGTTTGACCCTGGGTCTTCAACTATATTCGTACCAAATTTCATCAAAATCCGTTTAGCGGTTTGGCCGTGAAAGCGTAACAGACAGATAGACATACAGAAAGACAGACAGACTTTCGCATTTATAATATTAAGTATGGATTGTACGTAAAGTAATGGTACACGCACATTTAAGATCCCTACTTGACATAAAGTTAGATAGTGAAATCACTAAAGTAAATACTTTAGTCCGCCGGTTTTGATATACAATCAATTTTTTTAACCATTTAAATCCCACTGCTAGTCAAAAGTCTCCCCTATCTCCCTTCATTTCTGTCCAAAACAAACTCCAACCACCGACTTTGAAAATCCGCCCCGTTTCTGGCGTACTTTCAAGTATCCAAGCAGTAGTTGAGTTGGCCCCTCGTACTGGGTGCATGTGACCAACATGATCCGCCCAACCCCTATTCAAAAACTTACTTACAAAGATGGCGCAGCGACTCAAATTGAGTCTTGATCTCCAAAATCTAAAGGAAGATTGTGGGGCCGGTAAAAACTTAAAATGGGGAATAGAGACAAAGGAAAAATAAAGAGCTGGTGGAAGGGCCAAATATTGCCTTTTTAAATTCTATGTGTGTTTAATAATACTGGCCGTAAATAAAACATATTTAATGTAAGCATAAAAAAAAATTGTTTTCACGCCTAATGCGTTCGATGTTTAAACATATAGATTGTCTTCAGTTACGAAATAAAATTATGAAACACATAATTTTGTTGTAAATACTCGTATTAAATAACTATTCAAGTAAATGATATGAGTTCAGGTGACGCCGTTTCAGTTCATATCAACCAAGAGTTCAAAAACCACTTATCAACCTACAATTGCGATGATGAAAGTTTAATAATATCCACTATGTTTTTTTTTAACAAAAGTATTTTAACATTCATCATCATTTCGTGTAGGTTACATTGTCAATCGACTATGTACATCCTGGTGTCAGAGTTGTGCGGAACCGCCTCTCGGCCTCTGACGTGGTTCCTTTAACGACCATCAGATGGCGGCCGGGACCCACGGCTTAACGTGCCTTCAGAAGCACGGAATCATTTTTATTATCAGACAATCAGGTGATTCCTAACCAAACTGGAAACAACAAAACAAAGTATGCTTCCCGTGGGAATCGAACCCACGACCCCCGGGACAAAGGCGAACGCCTTAACCACTGGACCACGGAGGCATTTTAACATTAAACGTAACGCTTTTAAGAACATTTTAATTCTTAATAGCGTAACATTATATACAAGCAATTCGCATTGCGAGTAACATGTAGAGCATACATTGCATGTTCTGATAACTCCGTTTAGTTCCCGGAATACATTTTTCGGAAATGCTATGGTTTGATTGTGTTTAATCACCATTAAATAACTGAGAATATTGCTATTGCAAGACTAATGTCGTAATGTTATTGAAGATTACTCTCGGACACGAGACGGTTTGATATATATTTCTAAGTTTAAGTTTTTTTTAATCTCTGAGATATTTATTTTTATTTTCTTATTCTTATATGAGTTTATTCAGTTAAATCGTCAACTTTTTAATGTCAACACGTATAGATTCAGTAGAGCTGAAAAAATCAATAGGTACATTTATAATTATTAATTGATATTGATAATAAAAAAAATGTTAAGCCAAAACCTCAATTTAAATCCAATAAATAGCCGTACCCATAATCCATAATTAATTATTCGTATCTATACAATACAATATACAATACAATACAATCTATACATATACTAAAACTGTAGCCAGGCCCAATTTGTACAACGAATATTGTTTGGAAATTTTTAATGCACAAGACATAGCTGTGGACATAGATGACAAATCATATTTTTTTGAATTTTTTGTTTGTCTGCCTGTCTGTCTGTCTGTGCACGTATCACAGGAAAAATACTGAACCGATTGACTTGTTATTTAGCATGAACCTACTTTATACACCGGGTCAACATCTGAAGTACAATTTATCCCTGAAAAATATACGGTTTAATTGAAAAACTACTGCACCTTGACCTAAAATTTGGCATAGGTTTATCTTACGCACCAACATCTCAAGTACAAATTATATCGGCAAAATAGAGAAATCCCGAAGGGTGAGCAAAAATATATCTACTTCGCAGTTAACTATTATATTTGAAATGCGTGAAATTTATGTATGGGAGAGCATTTAAAATATATTTCATCTTGTAAAAGTTATAGAATCCCGAGGGATAAGCAAAAACTTATGTACTCGGCATTTTAAGGTCATAGCTCACTTACACGATTTCGCTCCCACTCGGCAAAAATAATAAATAACATTTAATTATGGGCAGTATTGATCTTTGGATCTTATTTTACAATGACAAATCAAATTTTAACTTTTCCTGTTTTATACATTGAAAAATTAAATTTTAACTTTTCTGTTAAAATTACTGCTAGCAGTAACTGTGTCTGTCGAGCGAGGAAAGCGAGCTGGCTGCGCCTATAAGCTGTCGATGCGATGTTGACTGGGCGCCTGTTAGCAGTTAGTGCATGAATAGCGAGTCGTTACAGGTTTGGGCGGTGTTAGGTAGGATCTGTGTTAGAGCCGAGTCGTGTAAGCAGGCTATGACCTTTACTCTGAATTTCAATATGTCACCATATAAACCATAGATTTACGAACTTTTTGACTATGTCAAATGTCAAATGAAACATTGTGACATTTACCGACCCCGAAAATATCGCAATGGCATCAAATGTAATATAGATAGGATTTTTCATAAAATTATTTGAGTCAAAACTATTTTAAATGATATGCATCAGCAAGATTCTACCAGCTTTCTCCGACAGTCGTTTCAACTTTAAACAGATTACTAACAGGATGATTCGTTTCAGACTTTTTCGCCTTTAGAACAAAGGTGGCGAAAGCCTATGGACGTTGTTTCGTCGACAGGATTGTTGGCATATTAATGTTTCCACCACAGGACTCTTCGACTATGAACTTTGCTGCTAGAGAACCTTTCGCCTTCTGACGTTTCGTCGACAAAACAATTTACGTGAATAGTGACGGCAGTGCAGCATTTACGTTTATATCATTCTGGGTACGTGACTTCGATGGGATTCGTTGGAAGATTGTTTTTTTTTATATATTTAATGTGTTACATGATGCATAAGTACTTTTGTTAAAAAATTTAATTACACAAGATATAATGCTAGGCGAACGGCTTAACCACTGGACCATGGAGGCAGTTCGGGATTAACTGCTTAACGTATATGTGAAACGTGTCCTAATAAAAAAAGAAAACAATTATAGTTGTTTAGTTAGGAAATGCTTTCTATGGAAATCGGGTTAACCACTGGTCCATAGGCTTCACCTATTTGAAATCTAATCTAATTTCTCCTTTTTAAGGAGAATTTTGTTTTAATATCTTAGAGTTTGCAAGACGTGTCTTCAGCTTGCGCTTTAGAGCCCAGGTGCGCTTCTTTAAATCATTAGGTATCCTTTATTTGACGGTATTGGACCCGTAGACAAAGTCACAATTTGAAAACTATAACAACATTCGAAAACAAAAAAATGTATGTGATTGAAATTAGCCACGCTAAAACACGTGGTCGATTTTCGTACTAATTCCTGAAGATCGCGAACACGAATGTTTTTTTCAATTGGGACTTTGGCTAAGCTATTATTGCTATATTGATTATTATTTCATCCATCCATCAAGCTTCTGTTTCATTCTATCCGACTGATTTCATTTAATTTTAGTTTTAGTGATCTATAGCTTATTTTCTTCGTTTTTTTCTAAGTTTTATTATTAAGACGACATGTAAACATACTCTGTTTTGTGTTGTGATTTATGTCGGTAGGCAGATCTTTGGATTCACTAAAGTGTAATTTAATTAGCATTGTTTTCCTTGACATTTCTCCTTGACCACGTAAGCGAAGCCGCGAGTAACAGCTAGTAATAATATTATAAAACTGAAGAGTTTGTTTGTTTGAACGCGCTAATCACAGTAACTACGGATCCGATTTGAAATAATATTTCAGTGTTGGATAGCCTATTTATCGAGGAAGGCTATTTATAGGCCTGGGCGAAGTCAGGACGGGCCGCTTGTATTTAATAATAATTTGCATGTATGCCAGTTATATGCTACGTGAATAAGTAAAAAAAAAACTGGCTTACGTAAACAGCAAACATAATTACTATTTAATTAACTTGTTTAATTATATTACGGATAGTGACTGACTTTACCGGAATATGCGGACAGACAAATATTTGTATATTATTAGTTTTGCAATTAGCTACCCGGCGTGTGATTGTTTAAAACTAATTAATATGAAAGTAATAGAGTTGGTTTGTATATTGTGAAATACTGATAATAGTCAGTTGAAGATTTAGTGTCAAATAGTAGTATCATAAATTATTTGCCTGCGGTAGTACTGTAATTGACCACCTCTGAAGATAAATATTAACAAAAGACAACAAACAAGTAAAGTAAAAGTAAAGTTTAACAAAGTAAAGTAAAAAATTAAAGTAAAAAAGGTTATTAATTATATGTAAAGAAATATATATAGGGTAATTTAAATAGTGAAAAAGACCAATCTCAAATTAGATAGTACAAAAAAGTGAAATCGTAAGCAGTCGAAATAGTGAACGTTGATATAACTATAAATATAATTCTTCGCATTAAAAACCTCATCAAAATAAGAAGAAGCCTACGGCCATACAATTATTACGGTAAGAGCAATAAAATATCCATAAAACAGTGAAAATTATTTAATTCCAGTGTAGTTTTTGATAAATGTTTGTTGCGCAACAGTGTTTTTAAATGTGTATGTAAGTATTTTAAAGACGCACTCAGACGTTAATGATTATTTTAGCAAATTACTCAAACAATTCCGCAAAGTTTCTTATGAAAATCTGCATTAATATATGCTCGAGTGTATTGCACGTAATGGCGTAATAACAGCTCCCGAGGCAACTCGCGATGGCGAAACCGGAGCCGCACCACTCGGCACCCTTAGCCGCTCATCCCAATGTTGCCCTTCTGTTGCCAACGCGGCGACTATTTGTCCCATTCACTGAGTGGCGAGTCCCCGCCTGCCACTAATAGTCAGTAATCATGATTATGGCAGGTGCCCGAACTCCTATATAATAACCCAGATTTAAACCACCCAAACTTCATCACCATTCCCCATTTATTCTTTTCACTCATTAGAAATAGTTCCTCCTCCTGCCGAGACCCGTTCATGGAAATGTCAACTATTGATATGGCCGAGAACGGGTTTTGGCAGGAGCATCACATGACATCAACTTCTCCAAAAGGCCGCTACGCGTTGGATCAATATCCCCGCGCAAGCCTCTCAAAGGACCGGGGTAACCCGTGAATTCCAAAATGAGATACAATAATAATAATAAACACTTTATTACACCAGGAAAATACAATTTTGAGACACATACATGTAGACATAATGGTGTGCAAAGGCGGCCTTATAGCAATAGCAATTTCTAACAGGCAACCCTTTTTGTAGGAAAAATTTGAGGAAAAGAGATCATTATATATCATTTACGATGAGTACAGACTTATAAAACATCGAGATATTTTTGAGCTTAAGTATTCTTTGACGTCTCTGATTGCGACTATTAGTATTAGATTCTATATTTAATCTATGTCTGTATGTCTTACTAGAAATTTGGGATAAGTAAAACGTTAATAGGATTTGGTTTTTAATTTTTTTAATTATGTTAAAATGTCCATCGATTGACCACAATCCCACCTGATATTAAGTCCCTTCATGAAATTCGTTATGATAGAATAAAATTGAGTCGAATCTTACAATTCAGCCCTTGTCTCATTATGGATATTTCTCGCTTGGTTCTCTGATGTGCATCAAAATATTGGGTGTAATTAGGCGGAAATCCAGCAGATTTGGGCGCGTATCGTCGCCCGCCTGTGTGCAATACGAGCATGCTTTATTATGCCGTATAAACATTGAATTAGTTATTGCAAATATTCGAAACCCTACTTTAGTAGAATAATTTAGTTAAATACTCGTCAGTGTTTAATTTATACTTTTCTATACTTAATATTTTAAGTGCGAAAGTCTATCTATCTTTCTGTCTGTCTATGACGCTTTTACGGTCAAACCGCTCAACGGATTTTGATGAAATTTCGTATGAATTAGTACCGCCATACCGTTTTATTATACCGGAGCAACAAAATTTCGTAGTCTCAGTAGTGGAGTGACGAATAGTAATTTTATCACTACTGAAGCACGTTCTGCTATAAAGTATGATCGAAGAGGTGTATCCCACTATTTCCAAAGAAATACAAAATGGAAATAGTGGAACTGACGTTTTTAAAAAATTATATCCCATTATTTCTATTGCGACAAAAAACGTAGAGATTTGAGAATCTGTTAGTATATTCATATCCCTTGTGCGACACCCTTTATATGAAGTCCATGAATAAAATTTTGCAATATAAGAACTACAATGATAATGGCAGCTATCATTTAATATGTTCAAGAGGTTTTATCCAAAGAGGAAATAAATAGTTTCTATGTGCACGTCGGATGATAGAGCGTTTTTTTGCCGCCGCCGCTCGCAATGGAAATAGTGGGAGACTCGGTCCCAGTATTTCTATCAATGGAAATAGTGGGATCCACCGGATCGAAGTTTACTGTTGAACATTCAAGTGTCTCTATAACAATAAACAAATAAATACATTACATTTGTTAGTAATACATACACACACACATACACTCTGACTAGTTCATGTACTAATTTAACAAATTATTTCTTCACAGTGAAAAATACTGTTATATCTAACAATTCAACATGTTGGTCTAGTCAAACGTGTAACGTGTTTGACAACTTCATAGCTTAAACTTATTTTTAATAAGTAATTGCGTGAAATCATTAATTAAGCTGGTAATGCCATAATGTACTGGAAACGAATACAACATATTATCTGTCTGTTATTCATTTATATTTATTACAGTCACACTCATAGTCGTTAATGACCATTAAAGCGATTCTTCAAACTCAAATAAATTTTTTGTTAGAGAAATAATTTTAAAATTAAACTCATTTGTATAGATTTACATAAGTAACTCCATAGAATAGGTTTAAAAGTATCTCTGGGGACTTTTTTTATTCGAGTGTAGTCACTCTCCCTCTTTCTTATTGCGGCGGTTAGATTTATTAAATTTGTAAAAACTAAAAATTTCAAATCATTATAATGGCTTTCACGTACAACAACAGTCAAAACTACGAAATGTGTATTTTATGTGAATTTTTCTATTGTTTCCTTTACAGTTATCAACATCAAATACACAATTTGTGGAAATTGTCTTCAGTGTAAGCCAGGGCTAAAAATTGTCATATGAGACATATTATCATCATAAATTAAGGCTAGGCTCTTGTCAGTATAGTTTCACTTATCTATTTTAATCCGAGCTCCTTTAATAATTAATAATTAAGTAGGTACGTCACGAATTTTAGGTACATTCTACTTTTGTTTTTGTTTTATGTAAACATGCTTTGGTCTAGCGGAGTCCCTTTCTTCTTATAACTTTTTTTCAATAATCATCATCATTTCAGTCACAGTCAGTCCACTGTTAGACATAGGCTTTTCCTAAAGATTTTCAAAATGACTGGTTGGAAGCCTGCCTGCGACTTTCTTTAGGTCGGTGGTAGTCCAATAATGTTTCTCATGAAATTATCATATTTTCTATGAACAATAACACGTAACATATTGAAATTTATTTATAAAAAATTCCGACGTTATTTCGGTATAAGAATAATTGTTTTGAAACTAAATATTTTGTCCACTGTAAAGGATATCCTGTTAATAGAAGCTTGTTAAATCAACGAAATCTTATATTGTTGTAATTTTAGATTCCTCTTTGTGTAGAACAACAAACAACTCTGATCTCTGAAATAAATTCTCCGTTATATTTATAAAAGATCAGCTTTGAAAACTTTTCGAGTTCGCAGAAGGGTGTTGAAATTTATATTCGCAAATATCAAAAAGAGTTTCGGAAAGATGAGAAGTCGATGATGGGAGTTAGTTGGTTGAAGTTGCGAACAAACTGGAGCTAGTTTTGGACGAGATCGGTACAACTTTCCACATAAATCGAGGTTCGTTAATAATTTACCCATTCGAAAGCCCTGCGAATTCCGAGCGACACAAAGGATCGCACTTCGATGATACGTGTTTCTATGAAATCGTGACGATTTCGTTCAGTCGTTGTATCTTTTCTGATGTAGCTAAAAAACATTCGTTGATACGTTTGAGAGTTAAACAAAATTAAATTCAGGTAATCTATTACTTCGAGCGACCGTTGTGCGGTGTCGCGTGTCGTTCCAATTTGTGACATCTTAATCCCGCGAGTTTCTACTTCCAGGTGCACAGTACAGAAGTAATATATTTTGTTGGTCTTTGTTGTGATAAAAGTAAAGCAAGGTTAATATTTTTGTCAGTAAGACTAGCAAACGTGAGTCCTGATTGTGCAAATAAATTAGTAAGTAAAAGAACATGTAATTGAGTAAGGATTTCGAGAAATCTGATTGGTGGTAGTCGTTATTTTGTACGTGTCGCCATACAGGAATTTCTATTTATATTATAAAGCCGGGCTTTATCCTGTTGTTATCTTATGTGTGGATCTTTATTTTAATTATAAGGGATTAGCCAAGTAACAAAAATCTCATATAGGTCACACATCTGTTTTTAATCCCGAAGGGTTTCTGTTGAGATGAGTTTTTAACATTAAATTGCTCATTTTTGGCGTTGATCAGCGTAATTTGGTGATTCAACTATTTGATAACATAACTTTTGACTTTTAAGCGAAGACTGGCCTATGTCGGTGACATTTGTTCCCCATTTCTAACTCGATCTCGTAGGGAAACACTGAGCATCGCCTTCTACATAACACAATACAATGCAAACTATTTTTTACTCCACATACAGAAACAAATATTATATACGACTAAAACTATGGAGCAAGGCAGACTTATTGCTTGATGTCGAAAACTAATAAGTTAGCCTTTTTATTTCGCTAGAGACACAAATTTGCAACAAAATATCTCCAAATATACTTAACATCAATTTGAGTGACGGATTCACAATTAAAGCGACCAAAATTTCATCAATCTCAAACTTTGCGAGGATAAGTGATGTTAAGAATGAAATAAACAAAGGTCTGATCGTAAATTTCTTGTAGCGACGGCCTTGTTTACGAGTATTTGTTGTTGTTCCCGCCTTGTTTATGTTTGTATCGGCTATCGGGCTCCGTTTATGGTAATGAAGCCTCTGATGGTGATGGTAGCCGCGAAACAAAACAAGAAATCATGGCACAAAGTTTTTACTGTCTTATTCGGACCGAGAAAATATCACTGACTATTCCAATGTAGCAAAAAATTATGCAATTAATAATATTCACAAAATTGAGGCTACTGTTTCTACACGAATAACTAAAAAGCAAATAATTGATACAAAGTTAACTTGGTACTAGTAAAATACGCGACTTAGACCGTGTAGCTAGCACAGTATAATGTTTAGAAACATAAAACCGGCCAAGTGCGGGTCGGATTCGCGCACCGAGGTTCCGTACAAATCTGTAGGTATCGCGTTCACGAGGAAAGGGGTAGTAAGTTTAAAATTATTAAAAATATTTATTATATGATGTAACTAATAATTTACGGTTTTCGCAATTTTTTCTTCAACTGTGCTTTAAGATGTTGCTACGTACAAAATTTCAAGATTCGTTCCCTCGCGAGTGACGAAAATTTGCGGCATAAACGGCTGTATCTTTTAATTGCGTTGGTTTAGAAGTTTGATTTTTTCAGGACAATAGTAGAGACAAGGGACAGTAGACCTGAGTATTTAGTATAAATTCCAGCTTGATACCTCCACGCGCCCCTGAGAAAATGAGTCTTGACAGACAGACGGACAAAGTGATCCTATAAGGGTTCGTTTTTTCCTATCGAGGTACGGAGCCCTAAAAACCAATGGGAGATTGGTTAGCCACTGTAAAGCGAAGTCCTAAAAACCATAATAAGGTAGGTGAACGCCTAAAAGTGTTTTAGTAAAAGGATAACAGAAATATTTTTTTACAAAATATCTTTACTTCGGGTTTATTTTAAACAAATGTGGAAACCTCAAAAAAAAAAACAAAAACTCTAGATTACATTTCTACGAAGCGATCGACGATGTTTCACTCTTTTCAATCTAGTATTTTCAAAGTAAAAATTGTTTGGTCTTAAAAGTCCTTTCTTTCTTTTCAGAGTACAATGTGGTTACTACTTCTGCTGTTCATGGTTCCTGTGCTGGGTCAGCAATGGGTGCCATGTTCGGAACTGAACGATGATCTTCGGTACCCATGCCGATGCCGAGTACAAGTAGACCGGGCCTTACAACTGAGGATCTTGATGGACTGCGATCGAGTCGTGTTTGGTGGTGACTTCCCACCCCTCCCTTATGGTGCTCCTATCATCTCCTTTAGTCAGCGATGGGCTGGACAACAGACTTTGCCTACGCAGGTATGAAACTATGAACTATACAAGCTCTCTGCTTTACCCTAAGGCTGACTTTAAGATTATGCTTTTAGCAATTAGTCCGTCTAATTTGGCCTTACAGTTTATAATTTTTAGGTTAAATAAATAAATCGTTAACTAAATTGGATTAAATAATATTGATATTTGTTACTCCATCAAGATATCAGCGGATTTTATAAAAACTTAAAACATTTGGGGGAAGAAACCACATACAACAGTCAAATAATCTCGTTTAGAGCTTGCTTTTTAGTAATCGGATAATTCCGACGTATGATCGGAATATAACCACAAGTACCACCTTGGACCCGTCTTGTTCTCCTTATTTATTAGCGATTTACCCGATGTAATTTTGGATTCGAATTGCTCTTTGTTTGCTGACGACACTAAGATTTATAGAGTGATTGCTTCACCGGCCGACGCAGTTCTTCTGCAGGATGACATTGATCGTTTGGTGGCTTGGTGTCATTCAAATGATATGGAAATTAATATTGAAAAATGCCAGCATATTACTTTTACAAAGAAAAAGAAACCTATTGCGACATGCTACAAAATAGAAACGGTGGAGTTGAAAAAGGTAAGCGTCGTCAAGGATCTTGGCGTTAGTCTGGATTCTGAGCTAAATTTTGTTGAGCATATTAACAATATTGTCAAAAATCAGCACAAATGTTAGGCTTCGTAAAAAGAAATACAAAAGAGTTTCGATCTGTTGATACTAAAATACTTATTTTTAATTCTCTTGTAAGAAGTAACTTGGAGTATGCTAGCTCTATTTGGAATCCCACCTATACAGTACACTCTCAACGGATAGAACGTATACAAAAAGTCTTCACCAGACATCTCGCCTATGGTGTAGGTACCTAACATCTCACATCGTTGTCCTTATAATCAAAGGCTAAAACATTTCGGAATTCTCTCATTGTTTGATCGAAGGAAAATACATGATCTTTTATTCCTGCATAAAATATTGAATGGTCGCGTTGACTCTGGCGAGATTTTATCGAGCATTAATATCAGAGTTCCCCGCAGACCCCCGCGTTATCCAGTGACTAAGGTACTCTGTGGACATCCGTTTAGAACCAACCTTGGGTGTCATGCTCCGGTGAATCGAATGTGTAATACTTATAATTTACTAAACCGCGATATAAAAGACTTGGACATATTTGGTGATAGCCTGAATGTCTTTAGGGATAGGGTGCTGAAATTTGTAAATGAGTAAGTAAATAAAAAATAAATAATAACTAACTGTTGTTAATGTTGTATATAAGCACTGTTGGTGTACTTCAATAATAAATAAATAAATAAGTACATAAATGTCAAGGCTGTATCGCTTCCAAATACACGCATACGATTGTAATCGCTTAAATGATTCATTTGTTTCACGCCGGACAGACAATGTCACCAAACAGATTGTCATGCGAGCAATTGCAGTAGCTTAACTATCATTGGAAACATATTAGACGACTTTAATTTACAAACGTAAATAAATACAATGCAAATTATGTGAGTACTAGCTGTGCCCGCGGCTTCGCCCGCGTGGAATTCCGTTTGTGTCACGGAAAAAGTAGCCTATGTCACTCTCCAGGTCTCCAACTATCTCCACACAAAAAAATCACATCAATCCGTTGCTCCGTTTTAACGTGAAAGAAGGACAAACAAACAAACACACTTTCACTATTCCCAGCCAACCTTAGTGTAGGGATAAGATTGCTAGAGTTTTGTGACAAAAATAATTGTTATCAATATTTCGTTTAATTTTGAATTAAATATTTATTTAGACCGTGTAATCACACAGTGTGCGTGGCCTATGTTGTACAATGAAAGAGTACGATTTCCAATATCATCAGTAAATATTTGATTGCCTAATAACTAATCTAGTAAAATATACTTATACCTCAAAAATAACAAGTTTCAAACATCAAAATCATTCTGCTTTGAAAACTTTAACCAGATCGAGTAGGACAAATAATTACCACAAATAAAAATTTGTATTGTGACACCCAATTTACCTTTAATTATAATTAAGCGAACCGATACTTCATACCTGTATATTCCCACATTATTGATCATTCAATTAAACAAATTAAAGCTAGCATTATGCGCTTCAATACTAGCATAAATATTAAGTTTATCCTACTTGAGTTTTATTATAACAATAACCTTTAATATGTTACTCACATGTAGGTCTATCTTCCTAGTGATACCAGTTTTAAAATCAGTTTTTGTATACATTACCTATCTTTGCATATATACCAGGAACTGATTAAAGCCTGCCTCCGTGGTCAAGCAATTTAGGCGTTCGCCTTCGATCCCGGGTGGCGGGTTCTATTCCCACTGGAAGCATAATTTGTTTAGTTGTTTGTGTAGTTCCAGTATGGTTAGGACTTTGCAGGCTTGAATCACCTGATTGTCTGATAATAAAGAAGATTCCGTGCTTGGAAGGCACGTTAAGCCGTTGGTCCCGGCTGCCATTTGGAAGTCGTCAAAGGAACCACGTCAGAGGCGATTCCGAACAACTCTGACACTAGGGTGTACGTGGTCGATAGACAATGTAACCTACACGAAATGATGATGATCATGATTAAAGCGCGACCTTACAAAATTCCGCACCTTCTCCAAAGGGCCTCGGAACTCGGGCCTTAGAATAGGATCAATAACCCACGCAAGTCTCTCAAAAGTCTCAAAAGTCTGGAGAGTAAAATATAATACTTTAATGAAAAAAAACATATTTAGTCGCAATGGGCCTTGAGACATAGCAGGTAGGAGTTGAATGAAATGAAGTTGGAAAACCGAATGGTGGTTCCAAAAACCTGTGACACCAGGAGTACAGGGTCGACTGATAATGTAACCCTATCGATATGAATGGATAATCTTATACATAGAGAACAAATATAGGACAGCTCATAAAGTAAATAATGGAAATTCAGTCACAACAGCCGGATAATGCCGCATCATCGACATCCGGATGAAATTCGGCAATTCTGTTCGCTTCCACGCGGATTGCCATTTACTCGTATTTCAAGCATCCCAAATAACAATGGATATTGTTGATAGGTGTATATGTATACAAACTATTACATTCATCATCATAATTTCGTGTTACATTGCCAATCAACCATGTACATTGTACACCCTGGTGTCAGAGTCTCCGAACATCTCTAAAGGTATTTAAATATTTAATTTTGTTTTTATAATAACGAAAATCCGGTTGTATTAATTATTGGGGGTTACTCATCACCACCATTGTTGTCCCCACTGGGGACGAATAGGATTTTGTCTTATAAAACCTCCCGTCTGTCCTTTCAGTATTATGCAAAAACAGGGGACAGAAATGTATGCAAACAAAGAAGGGAGAGAAGAAGGCTTTTGCCCAACAGTGGGATATAGATAGGTAGTAAAAAAACTCTAGTTTCATGCCTTATTTTGCTTATAAATAGAACTCTTCTTTGATCGGAAAATAGACTGTCGGTCTCGAAGTAAACAGCTGAATATGCGAACGCAAACACGCTAAGATATAAGTAAAAAATCACTACTTTATTTTTAGTGGATGACTTAATGTAGGTCTAAGACGACAGTTTTATTTAATTTAAAAGGCTTTAGGTAAACAAAATTGAACGTTTTACAGTGATAACAAAATTTTAAATGAATTTTTTGCTAACTCGCACAGAAACTATCTGTGGGAGTTCAACCTAATTTCGTTTCTATATGTTCCAAAAAAAATCTCTAGTAACTGAAAATCACGATGTTTTTATTAATACTAATTTTCCATCGAATGAAATGAGTCGAGAAATGCCAATAGCCGACGAAGCGTGCAAATTCGCCATATATTTGCTGAATTTCATCCGGGTGTCGATCACGCATTCTACTGCAGTGATTAATTTTCCATTGTCTTACTACTCGTTTGTTTGTTTATTTGAAAACACTTCTCATTCATTCTCTGAAACTATCAATCCCAATTGAGAATTTATTATAATGATGATGTTTCGGAAATTGAAATTGATATTCATTACAAAATCTTTGTTTTTGTTGCGTTACTCATAGAACTCTTGTTGTAGTAGACCATGGTTTTTTCTAGCGATTGATATAACTAAAATTTTATCTTTTTACATCACTTTGTGTAAGATAGAACACGCTAAATGCTTCAAGACGTGAAGCATTTAGCGTGTTCTATCTGCCATGTTCGCCCGCCCTAAACATTTTAACAATGTGGAAACTATAAAATTATTCAGATCAGTTTACCAGGGGGCACAATGAGGAGTTGTGGACTGTAAACTGGTTTGTTTGTTTCTAATATCTTTTTTTTACAAAAAAAAATTATAGTAATAATCATAGACAAGCATGGAAAAACAATAAGTACAATGGCGGACTTATCCCACTTAAGGTGTCACATTAACTCACAACACAAAGAATAATAGCATTATTGACGTTTAAAGTAGTATGAAATTGAAATTTCCTTTTCCATCCCCCGCATACAGTTTATTTCAAAATCAGAAACATAGTACAGGTGAATAACACAATAAACAATAAAATCAGTTGTGATTGTGACTGATTCGGATAACGCCACATGACAGTCGGAGGAAATTGGACGATTTCATATATTTCGACGTTTCTGCGGATTGACAATCATTGATTTGCATGGAGATTAAATGTAATAAAAAGTTCGTTGTTATTGTGTGGTACCTGGCAAATTAACCTCTCTTCAACAATGTTAGTTTAAGATATTAAAATGGAGATACAGATAAACCAGATATCTAAATCAAACTTGTAAATTAAATACTTATCTTTTAGATAAATACGTATAAATTCAAAAGAACAGGATGATGTTCAATTTTTATTAAGTGGGTATCAAGATATATCAAGTCTATCTCGGGACACGCTTGAATTTCTCAAGTACTTATGAGTCGTGTATTTGAGATCATAAGTTGGGGACTTCGAGATCCTTGTCACAAGCCCTCTTGGATACCCCACAGTTCAAACTAGAACAAAGTTTGAAAATGCAAAGTTTTAAAGAGTATAGCAATAAATACTATGTTCAAGTGTTTTAATTTTGTTTGTCATATTTTTAACGCTATCTATGATAACAAAAAATGTGCTGAAAACAATGGCATTACAAATCATTTGGTGGAAATTAGCATTATCTACATAATTAGTGCTTTGGCACATAATTATGGTGAAAAACGAAAGCTTAATGAGAAACAGTGAGAAATGCAAAAGATAAACTATAAACAAGAAGTATCTTTGAAATTGAAACTCATTTTATAAATAAATATTTTATACCTTTAACATAGAAAGCTCGACAGAGATAGGTACGCGAGGGCAAAAAATACGCAGTCTATGAGAGCTCTTACACTTATATCGATGCGAACCGAAAAGGAGAGTTCGCTTTGGCAATTTTAGATTTTCAGAATTGGACTTTGATGCTTGCAAAATAGAGAGGCAAAAGTATGGCAATTTTCCTTTGGAGAAAATAATCGAATCAGGTTGCGTCACCTTCGTTTTTTGGCGTTGCTTCGAGTCCGATCCGAAATTAGAGCGTGTATCGATATATCTTTTTTGTTTCTATCTACTTTTTTGTTAATATGTTCGATGTTACTTTGAGAATGTTTACTGGAGTTAATTGAACAGAAAATCAAAAACCTGAAACGTAGTAATTTTAAAACTGTTACAAACGTGAATGTTTTGATGTTTGTTATTATTCTCATTTTTAATTTGTTATAAAAATAAATAGTTTGGTTAGGCTTCTTTTTGCCGAAATAATAAAGATATAATGAAGTACGTGGGCGGAAATAAATAACGTCAATTTGCGCCTTTGAAAAATTGTCCATGATTTTGTCCCATAACGTATCTCCTTAATTTGATACCATAATTGTGACAGTAGTTTAAATCCTTGAAAATGTAAAAGTATCGTTCTAATTTCAGATATTCTCAACTTACGGACTTCCCCTCAAGGAGGTGGATTTCTCACACAACAGTCTCCGACGCCTCCCAGATAGATTGCTGGCTGGAATCCGTGGGAACCTGACGCGCTTGGCATTAGCTGACAACCTTCTTGGTGACAATCTCAACCCAATATTCTCTACTGCTGAGCTGCATAACCTGCCTGCCTTGGAAGAACTGGATCTGAGTGGAAACAGCATTCGCGGTATTGAGGAGGGTTTGCTGATTGGATGTGACGTTCTTAAGGTATGTCGTTTGAAGCAATAAGGCCTGAAAATCAGATGTTTTCTGCTGTTCGGGTACAAGCAATATTGAAGAAACTTTTTTAATATTTTGATGGTGATGCCCATATTTTTTAACTTAATGCACGAAATATGGGTGGATGCATGATCATCGTATTTATTTATTTAAACTTTTTTACAAAGTATGTAAAATGGCGGACTAAAATCCACTTTTGCACTGGCGGACTAAAATCCACTTTTGCACTGCCTACTCGTAGCCTTTAATGTTTTGCAACAGTACCCCGTATTTTTTGCTATCTGGGAATCCTTCATCATCCTCTCCCCATCTTTAAGTTTTTCATAAAGTCGTGAGACATGAGAAATGTTCATTCCAAACCTTAAAGAAAAATTAAATATCTCTCTAATCTTTGTGAGTGTCTGTACTAAAATATCCAGTAGTTTTAATTCAATACCTATCTGCTCAACATAGTTCTACACTGGTGGCTCGCTATCGCTAGTATTTCATATAAGTAAACAACAAAAGTTACCGGAACAAAAACTTAAAAAGTATTTATCGTCGTTTTGTCGTCTACAAAGTCGTTAATGCATATTTAATAGGGAGGGAAAGACTTCCACTTCGTAACTTTTCCACTAGCGTAATGTAGGTACTTACACAATATTTTGTATATTACCGAAAATGTTTCGTCCTCGAGTTAAAGCTCTTTTTTGTTTTCTTGATTGCATTCCCGTATGAATTTTAGTCCATCAGAACTCATTATTTTGCCTATTCTGTGGCCCGTTGACCAATATAAATATTATTTTTTAATATGATTTATTAAAAAATAATACACACACACTTTGCCGATAAACTACTTTGTAGTTTGGCAAAATCACATAATGTAACTAGCGTAAGAAATTATGAAAAAAATTGTCTGCCTTAGGAATGCTTGTATGTTTTGTGTTTATCACTATACTTACGGAACGAGAAGTACACAAAGAAATTTAATTATCTAAAGAATGATAAAGTGAGTGATTTTTTTCAAGTTCTCAATCAGTGTAATCGAATTTATAGACATCGAACTTACCAAAGTAAAAACGGACATAAAAAAGGAAACTGATATACAGAAAATTCACTTCAGCAAAACGAATCCATCCACTACATCTCTCTACTAAGAGGAATAAGGATAGATCGGTAGGATTGCCATCAAATAAAGGTATTGTAGGTCTAATCCGTAGCCTTTGTTGCAGATATTACGTCTGGATCGCAATAATATCCACTCGGTGCCGTCGACCTCGCTCAACGGCCCACAAGCTCTGAGGGTTATTTCTTTGCGGGAGAATCGTATCGGTAAATATTGTTTATTTATCCTATACGTTTTCCTATATTTTATTTTTTATTGATTTCAAAATATAACATTCTTTTCATTCAAGTGTTCGCTTCAAATACTAGGGCCCGATATTTGGCTGCACTGCTTATTACAATGGAGGACTGGCGTCTGTATTTCGTATTCTTTTTTAGGGAAACCAAATCAACAGGTGCAGGCCTAAAGGCGTGATAGTGTCAGATTTTTCAGGCTGTCTAAAGGCATCTTAAACAGCATAACGACTGCCATCTATAACAACTGGGGCGTGCCTTGCAAAGGACGGAGGAGCTCGAGAAAGAAAATGCCACTAATGGTGACCCATCCAACACAAGCCGTGTTTCGCTGTCGTTTCACATGCGCGATACGTAAATACGCACACTGCGCTCGGAGCTCCTATCTCTCTCTCTCTCTACAAAGTATAAAATGTCATATGACGCTATAAATAGGTCCTACTGTTTTCCACTTTACCTTTACAACATTTTGTAAAGGTCGTAGACGGGGTGTATGGAGGCGTGTTTAGTGTGACTAAACACACTAAAAGTTTTAGTTAGTATAACGGGCCCTGTACAAATAGGTATTGACCGGTGTCTACCTAAATTATTAAGCCTCTACTGACAGCCGTTGTATTCTATAAACTGTAGGCTCTTATTCATAATAATTCTCTAAAATTGACTAAAATACCGACCCGATTTTATAGTTGAATAATTTTTATAGACTAATAATTCTAGTGATATTTTTAACCAATAAAATATTCGTCTATTAAAATATTAAACAATTATTCTCAATTTGGGTTTATGCTGAAATTTATTATATATTTTTTTCCAGTCGCAATACGACAAGCGTCATTCGTATCTCAGAAGACACTGCAAGAAATAGATCTTCACGGGAACATGATATCTACTATCGAAGGGGGTGCTTTCATAGGCTTGGGTGACCTGCAATCACTCGACCTGGGTCGCAATCGCCTTTCCAAGTTCAACAGTGATGTATTCCAAGGCACTGATAACCTGGAGAAGTTGGACTTGTCCGAGAATTTTATTACCGATTTTCCGACGGTGGCCTTGAAATCCTTCGCGGCTCTCAAACATCTGAACCTTTCCAGTAACATGATAACGGTAAGCTCAATTTTTTTGTTTTTTTATTTTAAAAGTCAGCAAAGAGATTCAATATTTTTATCTTTTTTTATTAGCTATGTAATAGGCCCACTGTTGCACAAAAGCCTCCTCGCTTGCCTTTCATAAGTCACTGGATAAATCACACTCTTGCCAGATTTGGGATTCACGATATTACAGAAACATTTGTAAATTTACGTTTTGAAAGAAATTCTGCAGTGGAGTTTATGGCGCCGCTTCTTCTCCACTTGCACTTTCGAAATATAGTAAACTAAATATCAGTTAAGTGACTTCAATAAAGTGATATTTAATATCATATTTTGAAAATAAACAATTTCATTTCACTTCACAGATTTTAGTATACTTATCTGTTGATTAGTTTGTAAATGACAGAGCAGGGCCCGTAGACAAGTTACAATTTGAAAAACGATAACACAAGACATTCGAAAATTAAAATGTATAGGATTGACATTAGCCCCGCTAAATCACGTGGTCGATTTTCATACTAATTCCGAAAGATCGCGAACACAAACGTCGTTTTCGTTTTTCAAATTGTAACTTGTCTACGGGCCCTGCTTTGCTAATTTTATGACATTTTAAAGGCCGATAATCTATTGTCGTAGTCAATCATCCTTCTAGTAACATCATCTCTGCGAACATATTATTACCGAAGTAAATTGCTGATAAAGCTTTCTTTATAATAATTAGATATCACAAGTACTTTACAGTACCATTAATACATTATCTTCCAACGAACCCCACCGAGCCAACGCAATGATTGTCATTTTAATTAGGTAATGAAATCATACCAATTTCGACTTTAATTAAATTGACTGCTCGCCCGAAATGATTGGCTTCACGTAAACAGGAACTTGTTTTCAATCTTAGAATTGATTTACGTTGACGACTTCGTAATTGTTGATTTGTGAAACGAAATCTCCTTTCCGAGATTTCATTTCACAACTTTTGACATTGTTTTGATTGTTCCTAGTTATTTATAGCTGAAAAGCTATATATGCTTAATATTAAGGATAATTTTAAAAATTCCTAAATATTTCTAACAGTTTTTTTTTTTAAATATTTCGTTTATTTTGTAAATGTATGTAGAACTCTAATTGGTTCTCTATGAAATGTGATACTCCGCGCGGATCCGGTCTCATATTTAAATATCACAATATTGTCTTATTTATCACGGATGTAATTAATAACTTTTCCCTATAGCCTATATTTAACAACCCCAACGAACTTGGCGTCCATAAATATTGGCATAGTCCAAACTAAAATGTGTGGGTGGCTCAGTTATCCAAGCATATTGTCGCATATTTTACTGTTAAGCTATGTTGCTAAATACTTGTTTACAACTCAGATGCAGCTATATTGCATTTGGAGACACCATCGATTTAAATCTTAGTCACTGTACAAGCCTTAGGTTCTCGGCCACAATATGCGTTTCGTTTCGATATGATTTTTTCGTTTGTAGTTGAGATCGGTTTTTTTTCAATTCTTTTATGTTCTATTTTAAAATAAAATAAAAGCTTTTATTTCCAAAACCATGATCAGTTTTAGTACATAAATACATTAAATTTGTTTTAAATAGTAGGCCCCTTTTTTGGTGTAGGCTTTCTCCAATAACCTCCATGCCGCTCTTTTCTTGTATAATCAAATGAGATTCAATATAAATGTTTTTTTTTTCATTCATAAAGGAGCTAGGTTCTTGTCATATTTTTTTTGTTAAGCTATATTTTTTGTTTCAGAACATCGACAATAGCCATTTGAGTTCTTTAGTGTCGCTGCAAATGCTAGATCTCAGTCGGAATAACTTGGTTAAATTGTCCCCGGGCACATTTGTCGGGCTCACGGAACTACGCTATCTAGATGTCGGTGTTAACTCACTGAGAACTGTAAGTTTTAATTATTTCAACAAGGAGTTGGGACTATTATAGCTTAAGTCATACCTGTTACACAATAATACTTCAGCAAAATAAACAAACATGCGAAATAACATTTACTCGACTATTTATACTTTCCATTGTAGTGTCAGAACCAAGAGAATCTATGTGTTTTACTATCTTTTCTGAGAATACTAAATATGTGAAGATACGTCTTGCTTTAAATAATCATAATATTTGTATACTCTCTGAGATATTTTGACTTTTTGATATTTTTACGGAGAGTATTAATCCAATTTTTATAAATATTGCTTTGTTTATTTCAGGTGGAGGATGACGCATTTGATGGATTGACAAGTCTTCAAACTCTTCTTCTCCGTGACAATAACATCCTGCTCATACCCGCGACTGCACTCTCTCGTCTCCCAAATCTAGTTTCTGTACATTTGGGTTTTAACAGAGTGACGGCGCTATCCAGCGACATATTACGATCAGTATCCGATAGAGTCACATCATTAGTACTTTCGAGAAACGTCATAAGAGAATTACCCACAGCAGCTTTTGAACATTTCAAAATGTTACATCATTTAGACTTATCAGGAAATCTTTTAAATTCCATTGCCGCCGAAGTATTCACTGGTTTAGAGCAGTCTCTGCAATACCTTTCCCTAAGTCAGAATAGGATTTTAGGATTTACTGGTCAAAAATTAAAATTCATTAACCTCTGGTTCTTAGATATATCAGGTAATCAAATATCAGAAATTCCTCTTAATGCATTCGACTCCATACCAAGTTTATTGTATTTAAACATGAGTTACAATGATCACATTAGTACACTTCCTCAGAACCTCTTCCAAAATAATCAAGGATTACAGTCAATCGATTTAAGCCATATCGGATTAAAGGCTCTTCCAGTTAATTTATTTTCGAAAACTCCTAACGTAGAGTACATTTATTTATCGCATAATAATTTACAAGAGATAACAGAAAATACTTTTAAGAATTTGAGAAACTTAACTCATTTAGATTTGTCGTATAACAATATCGTTAATATTCGAACGCCGTCCTTTGTAAATGTAATGTCGATACAATATTTATCACTGAAAGGAAATCAGCTTAATGCTTTTAAAGGAGAATTTTTCAATACTGGTACTAGTTTAGAAGTTATTGATTTATCTGATAATCAATTGAGTTATTTGTTTCCATCATCATTCAAAATACATCCACGCATAAAAGAAATTATACTCACAAACAACAAGTTTAACTTTTTCCCTTCAGAACTTATAAGCACGTTACAGTACCTCGAATTAGTGGATTTGTCGGGTAATGCTCTGAAGAACGTCGACGAGCTTGACTTCGCTAGACTTCCGAAACTTAGAACGCTGTTATTGGCAAGAAATGAACTCGAAACAATAAGCGAAATGGCATTCCACAACTCTACCCAAATACAGTATTTAGATTTATCCAACAATAAGATTGATCGCTTGGGCGATAGATTATTTGAAGGGCTAATAAGATTAGAACTCCTTGATTTAGGTGGAAATATCCTCACCGAAATGCCGGATAATATATTTGATCGGACTAGGTTGCATATGCTAGAAAAGATAGTGCTTAGAAACAATTTGTTTGAACATCCTCCCCTGAAAGCGCTCCAAAAGCAATATTTTTTTGTTTCTTTAGTAGACTTGTCTTACAATGACATAGTTGATATACCAGCTGAAAATAGTGTAATGGTTAACATAAAGAAATTAGATCTCTCATTCAATCCTCTTTCTCAAAAAACAATAAATCATATTTTGACTGAGCCAAAAACAGTGAGAGAACTGAATCTGGCTGGTACAGGAATGATTCATGTCGGACAACTTGAAACTCCATTTTTATATAGTCTGAATATGTCATGCAACAATATTACACAATTGTCTGATAAAACTTTTACGAGAACAACTCTTTTGGAATCCCTAGATGTTTCTCATAATCAGATTGTTGATGTAACTGGATCATTAGCTAGCTCATGGCCTAAGTTAAAAAATCTTCAACGACTTGATATTTCTAGCAATCCCATTACCATGTTAGTTGAAGGTAATTTTGATAGTCTATCTTCACTTCGCGTTCTTTATATGAAAAACTTGGAAAGATGTACTCGAATAGAGAAAAATGTATTTAAAAGTTTACCTAACCTGATAGAACTGCGAGCTTATGGTTATCCACGATTAGGATACTTTGATGTTCAGGGTACTTTAGAATATTTACTTGCTCTAGAGAAGTTGGATGTCGAATTGAAAGATACGAATATTGGAGCTGATCAATTGCACTCTACTCTTCACCCTCGTCTTGAAGAATTAGGCATTAGAGGTTCTAGATTAAAAACGGTTTCCTCAGGTGTATTGGCAGGTTTAAAAGCACCAGCTATTACAGTCAGATTCCGTAATACATCGGTTACGAGTTTGCCTCCAGCGCTTCTATTCCCACTTCCAAGATCTTCACAAATAACAATAGATGTAGGAGGAAGTCAGTTGAGTACATTGCAGCCCCAGTTATTGGTTGCTCTAGATGATCGCCGTGCTGATTTATCAATGTTTGGATTGGACTCGAATCCAATTCGATGCGATTGTAATGCAAGAGCTCTTCGAAGGTGGTTACCCGTAGTTGGTATTGAAGATGTACGTTGTGATTCTCCAGAGCATTTGGCTGGATTTTTGCTAGTCGAAATTGGAGATGACGAATTATCATGCGAAACAAAACGAAAAACAACGGCAACGTCTTCCACCTCTAGCATGGCAACAACCTCACCTCCACGTTTGGTGCATAGAACTTCTGCTGAGCCTGATATTATATGGTCGGTTGCTCCTTCACACGAAAGACCGAAGGCTTCAGGTGAACCGAAAGGCGCACCAGTGGTAGGTGTAGCTACTTCGACAAATGACGATAATTTAATCATAGGTATAGTTGGCGGTGTGGTGGCATTTATAGCTATATTAATTGTTGCAATATGTGTTGTCCGATTGAGGATGACGACGACTTCATACAGGGGAGGGCCATTAGCAAGTAGTCCAACGACTGGAGCTACTCCTATGTGGGGTCCTCCATGGCCTGGTTATGCTGCAACCCTGCCTCCTGCATCCTTGTCAAATGCAACATTGCCACACAAGGTACAACAAGGGCCCGGTTCAGTTCGATATCTGGCAGCACCACCTCCAGCACCTTATTTTATAAGCATGCCACCACACGATGATAAGATTTATCGGTAAAACCTCCTTTTGAGCGATTATAAATAGGGAACTTTGTTATTATGCCATTGATTTTGTAAATAGGAATCGCAAGAATTATCATATCAGTTGTTTTTTCTTAAAACGAAAAACGTTTGAATTGTGCATTGTCCATATCGTTGTAGATATTTTTTGCTCATGTGGTGCTGATTATTACAATTTTAGTTACAACTAGTTATTTTTTCCATATCGGGCTAGGTTTCTTTGGTCTAGTCTCCAGTGACAAGTTAATTTTCAATGTGTTTCGTTGTTTATCGGAATACAATCATTATTTTAAGTTTTAAGTTATCCTAAAGTGCGGGATATGTTGTCAATGTGTAAAATATTTATTTAACATGGATTCGTTAGATTTTAACATTAAGATTCTTAAGTATTACTTAACTACATTTTATATAATGAAATAAATATATTAAATAAAAAAAATCTTTTATTTCAGCTTTTCACTATTATATAAAATGGGTTAGAAAATGACAAAACTTTGTATGCACCATGTAAGATAGATTATTGGTTCTATCGAGAAAATCCTAAAAGAAAAGAGAGTTTAATAATAACACCATCATTATCATCATAAATTTAGCTGGACTTTTGTCGGTGGAGCTTCTTCCATTCCTCTCAAATATAAATGGACTAATAACATCATGTGATGTAAAATATATCTATGTGTTAAACTCAACTCACCCAACCAAGAAAATAGTAAAACACGACGTTAACAAACAAAAAACAAAAGCATACCAAATAATGACATCCGCAAACGAAATTGGTTAGTCGTTTTATTCGACAAAAATGAAACTCGAATTCATGTCTGCGCGGACACAATAGATGTACATAAATACCGTTCATTCAAATCACCAACGGTTGGCAGAATTCAATTTTGAAATACGTTCACAAAGCGTGTTCAGAAACATTGTTTGCCAGACCTATTTCCATTTACGCTGCCCTGAAAAAGTGACACGCGTACGGATTTTATGCAAATGCGGCCATCATAAACAAAAGCTTAACAGACGTAGAACGACGGGGTTCGATACAAATGTACATTTTTTGCTGCGTAAAGGGCTGTCTAGAGCAGGAAAATGAAATTTCAAAATCTTCACATTTTACAGACAGATATATGTGTACCCCCTTTAACTGCTTGGAGATTCAAAAGCAAGAAACAGGTACAACACCATAAAACAGATTTTGTGTGTTAAACGTCGCCTAGTCACATAATTATCAATAGTACTAACATAGCCTAGTCTTCTAATGACGAAACCTAAAGCCTTAGTCCATCATTGGACTTTGTGAGGTAAGTGTCTAAGTTTTCTGAAAGTCCTAGATATTTTTATGTAGCAAATGTAATTAAAAACCTTCATAAATGAGAGAACTTCATCCCTTTTAAAATTTTCGAGCAAAAAGAAACACAATTTGTATCTAAATGTAACGTTTCTGTGTTTTCACTCATCAAAAAAATGGCGTATCATTTCATATTTAATTACAAAGGGATGCGTTTAATTTTTCAATGTGTAGCTCTTTCATCGCAGTCGGGTTTATTAATAATGTAAGCAGAATAACATTAAAAGATTGTGTTTATCTTAAACGCTGGTTACAGTCAAAGAGCTGCCCGGGGGTGGTTATGTTCCTTTTAAGGCTTAATGAGAGTCTGGCTGGAAGACTGCTTTGCCTAATTCTGTTTGCTTTGATGAACGAGACTATAGAACTCCCCGAGGCGACAGCAGGTAGTATATTCTATAAGTCTAGTTTGCACTGTGGTCATTTAATTCTTCGTTTAATCTGATTATGATACAACTCAATGTTTGTTTGTACCAAGATTTCCTAATGTTAAGATTCCAATGTATATTACGGTGTGTTATAAAAGAAATGTTTCAATATGAACGACACGTTTTAGTAAAGTACTTTTCTTTATTGTTACAACAAGTAAAAATGATTTTACATTGGCTTACTTAAAACGCCTGAAGTATAATATAAATCATAGGAGTGTTTATAGATTACCTACATTGGTTCTAGCGACATCGCAGTGACGAATTTTCGCGATAACATAAATCGCGATTGAGTGGCATCGCTCTGACAAGCTTTAGTGATAGCGGGCACTTCTGGTACCGCGTAGCATTCTTCTATATTTTGTGGATCGCGATGACGTGAAAACTCAAGAGACCTTTAAATTTTTTTTATCAATCATAGATATAAGCTTTAATCAGGAAAACGTTATGACTAAAGAAAGAATCAAAGCTTGGCACGGTTACATAAACTAAAAAAAAAAACCATTAATTAAGGTCTAATTTCAAGTAAATTCGACAGTTGCTTAATATTATTTATCAAATTGCAATAATGCAATGTAAATTCTCATCTTTATCTTAAATTGAAATAAAGTGAACTAAAAGCAATTTTCGTATACGAATTACTGGCAAAATTCATTATTAACGTATATATGTTATCTTCAAAGAAGTAATATCAGACTAATACGTGGTGCTATTTCATTTGAATATAAACTGATACTAAAGATAATAGACGAAGGAAGATATTTTTTTAACACCGTGCCTTTGCAGCAACAAATCACAAAAGATTGTCTACAAATTGAGAAACTAACTGTTTCCCGCAGCTCGGCCTGCGTTAAAAGGTATAGTCTATATTTTACCCCAGGAGTCAACTATATTCATACCATATTTTATAAAAATCCGTTCAGCGGTTTGTCCGCGAAAGTGTAACAGACGTACAGAAAGACTTTCGCACCTTTATTATTTATAAGTAAGTAAGTCGTAACTTTTGTCTTTTTAATATGTAGAAAAGGTTCAAACAGATCTATTATAATAGTAGAAAATAGATGTGGCCGAGATCGTGACAGGTGGTATTTGCTGAGGGAACTGGGTCAGTTCAGAGTAGTGAAATGTTGACAGCTATGTGGTTACAGAGTGCAGTTTATAAGTTACTAGGTTTTTTCCGCAGCTCCGCCTGCGTCAAAAAGTAGCCTATGATTGACCCCGGGTCTTTAACTATATTCATACTAAATTTCATCAAAATCCGTTCAGCGGTTTGGCCGTGAAAGCGTAAAAGACAGACAGACAGACTTTCGCATTTATAATATTAGCATGGATAATAAACTTACGAACTAACTTTTTATGTCCGAAAAACCGAAATATGTGACTGTTAAATCAAATATTTAGTTAAGTTAAATACCTTTGCTTTTTTTACAATACTTAAATAACATTTCTAATTATGTAGTATTTAGCTTAAACTTAGTTGAGTAATACATTGGGTTAGGCAGTGGGGAAAAGGGTTACCTAATAACAGTTTAACACTATTTTGACATTAAATTAAACCATTTTATCACGTTTATTACTTATTTATTTCACACCTAAAGTTTCAAACATACTCATGGTTACGTCATGTAGTCTATTTGCGAATGCTGTAAAGTGATTGAAATGTTAGATTTAACCGCAAAAAAATACGTATTAAATAGTTTTATTTAATGTTTAATAAAAGCGAACACATAAGTCATCATTATACCATTTCAATTGACCACATTGAAGTCTCTGAGTATTTCCATTATCTACAGACAAATTAATTTAGCAAAATCCTGAATGTTACACGAAATTCGGCTGCGGGTGGAATAATTCTGATGCCACTATGAGTAATTAATCCTATTCTAGAAATATATTTGTCATAGAACCTTTCATTATAATTATTTCATTAATCAAAGCATAAACCGGTCTAATCGGTATTGTTTTTTTTATGCTACCTGGAGCCCTATTTTTGAAATGTATGCCATAGGAAATGTCGAACAAACATCCTTCGATAACGAACGAAAATTATTCGACTCATTCGATTTTGCGTGAGTCAGACTTTTAAAATAGCACTCCTGACTTTGGATTCGATCAACTATTATGACTTCTCTAGTAATTGAACGTATGTTACAAATCATCAGAGTATCCAGTAATTTCAACGTAAGTCGCTAATCACACACCTTTCTGCATGATAGCTTTTTTTTATCGGAAAAAGAAACTAAAAAGCTGCCGAAAAGCGCAAGTTTTACAGGCTCCTAAAGCAGAAGTAGTCATCAGGCGAAATCGTATCTTGGCAATTTATTGCGAAGACAGTTTTATGGTGCCATTTTTCAACAATATCACACACGGTTGCACACAGTTGCGTATGAGAAATTGGGGAAAATGTACTCGTATGGTAAGTCATGAGAACTTAGTAACTTGGATGACTTTGTAGGTATTATTCCCAATTGGGTCCTTTCGTACACAAATTTTGATATAGGCACAATATATGAAACGTTAAATAAATATAAGTTTATTCAGGTTAGTAAAAGAAAATTTAAATTCTAAAATTCATTTTCGCGAGGCAGGCAGAGACTGGCAGTAAAATTGGGGTTATTTTTTTCTTAAAGAGTAATTTTTTTTTATCTTTAACGTTGTATTATTGGATATTATGTACAAAATTACAAACTAATATCGATATCTAAAACATAATTTCGTTGTACATGGTCGATTGACAATGTAACCTACACGAAATGATGATGATGATGTAGTTTATGTAATAACATGAGAACAGCTTTATCAATCATAGTATACTAGCTGTTTCCTTCAGCTCCGCCTGCGTCAAAAAGTAGCCTATGTTTGACCCCGGATCTTCAACTATAGCCATACCAAATTTCATTAAAATCCGTTCAGCGGTTTGGCCGTGAAAGCGTAACAGACAGATAGAAAGAAAGATAGACAGACTTTCGCATTTATAATATTAAGTATGGATAGTTTTTTAATATTTTATAACAGGTATTTACGATAAAAATTTAAAAAAAATGCGCATATTAGGAGAGTTTAAGAAACATTTTAAAGTGCAGATAGAGCCGCGGTGGGCAAGTATTTCTAAAATGTAAATCACGCCAACGAAGCCCGAATAAAAGCTACTAACGTCATAAAGTTAATAAAAAATTATGCGGATTTGCTACAATGAGGGCAGACAGCCGTTATCAGCATGAAACACGCTGTAAAATGAATTGCATGGAGAACACCATGCGTACGTGGTAATAATACTTACAGTAAAGTTGTGTACATATTACAAGCTTGTTGTGTAAAAGTTACAACTCGCGTGGAATGGGGCATAATGTGGGTCGTTAAATTGGCAAACACTTGAATGTAATCAGACTCAAGGCTTTGCAGTGAGGTGGGAATGTAATCGGAAAATCGCTTGGATAAGAAATATCATATTTTACAATGGAAATATTTAACCACTTGTGTAATATTTAACCAAGAGATTCAGACTCTGACAAGTAAGTTATTTTTGTACTGTGCAGCGAAGTGTTGAATAAACAACTAAGATATTTTTCTTAGTAAACTATTTCGATTGCATCTATTTGTTACAATAATTGATGTAAGATGGCATAGTTTACTATTGTCTGCACAATTTCGACTCTAATTAAATAGAGAGTCATTACTTGCTACCAAATTTGAAAAAAATAAAATAAAAAAAAAATAAAAAGCGAAATAGCCGACTTTCTTCAGCACAGGCGTAGCGTTGGTTGGTAGACAAGTTGATGTTCAAAGTCATTTTATAATTAAAGTTTCTGAACTCCTGGTCTGAAGTGGTAGGTAGAGATAAACTATGGTAAGATGGGTTTCTCTTGCTTTGATTTCATCTTTATACACTGAGCTGAAAAGATGAATAGAGATGGGACAAAAATTAGATGCCAAATATGGACACCTCATATGGACAAGCAATTAACTATCCTTAATAGCAATGTGACAATGAACGAGCGCAAATTATAAATTATTAAAAATCATTATTTTACACAAATTATAAATTATTAAAAATCATTAAAAAATTTGTTCCCTACATGTAGAAGTGGCGAAACCAAGGACCTGTTCAAGTACGAATGCACTTAGGTATTAAAGGGAGGAGGCGTTAGGGTTAAATAACGTATTGTTCAATCGAAAATTCGAAACTCGAATGACAATTTTGCACTATTTTGAAAAACCTTGAAAATCTTTAAATTTTGATAAACCTTTTTTTTTGATTTGACGATCATATTATTGTAGTTATCTCGACGAAGGATCAAGTAGTCATTGTTGTATTGTTCCGAGTTCCGATTCCGACCTTGTAGTTTTACCTGCCTTTGAAAACTTGCAGAAATCGCCGAGCCATAATTAATTTCAAGTTTAAATTGAACAATAAGTGGTTTATAAATTTCGTAGAAATTTTAGAATCTACTCGAACTCTGTTCATATAATATTTATTGACATAAACAAAAGCTGTTTTGCTGAAGCTATTATAACTCTGAATATTATTGATTGATGAATTTACACGAAGCTTAATTGCACAGCGGCGCATCCATTTTTGTAACGAAAGGATGTGTAAAGCAACGGCTAGCACAACTTGCTTTGGATTGGTCAACACTAGAGGTATTTCTATTTCGGAAGGTACGGCTATGGTAAAATAGCAATTTGGCAGTCGTTAGTCGGAAGGCTCTGTGAGATGTCTTTTATGCAGTCTGAGCAATCCTACCACTGCCACTAATTCTTGGAGAATGTTTCTATTAGTCTGAGTTTAGAGGGCTGTCGCCTCATTTTAATAACCAGTAGATACTATCTGATCCGGAACCATGATTAAAAGCGTACTCTGGTGTCTGACTGAAGTCCGCCATTGTACAATAATATTTAAGATTTTTTTTCTGTTGATGTTTATTAACTGTTTTCTTTTATGTACAACTAGCTTTTTCCCGCAGCTCCGTCTTCGTCAAAAAGTAGCCTATGTTTGACCCCGGGTCTTCAACTATATTCATACCAAATTTCATCAAATCCGTTCAGTGGTTTGGCCGTGAAAGCGTAACAGACAGACAGACAGACAGACAGTCGCATTTATAATATTAGTATGGATTAAGAATTTTACATACATACATACCCTGGCGTATGAAGAGGGCAAGATTAAAAACAAAATTAAATTCATATTTAGTAATTTCGTTTGATCGATATTTTAATTATTTAAACTGCAGTCTTGTGTGTTTTCAAATAAACTCTAATTTATATCAACGAAAAGTGTTATCGGGTATATATTAATGGATACAATTTGTACCAAATTAAATTTTATGAAGCCTTTATTTTTGTATAAACATAAAATGTAGCGATCGACTGGGCTGCTATCAAAAATGTCAATAACCATTAAAATGGACGGTAAATTTAATGTGGGTTAAGCCTTTCGCATTCCTGAATAAGGGCTCGATAATGTTTAGGGACAGCTTTGCGAATTTTGTGGACATTGCTGATATATGTATAAAAGAAAAAACGAGGAACATTTTCGTGATTTTGAAACCTCGGAAATGTTTATTTTTGGCAGCATTTTTTTTAAATACAGAATGTGATATGGGATTCTAAAAGTAAATATTTTGGATCCAATTCATAAATATCGTGAATAAAATAAACCAGCGTTTTTGGTAAATAATAAATAAAAAAAATTCAAACGACAATAATCTAAACAATATTTTGAATACTTTTAAGAAGGACGTGAGATTCCTCAGGGTCGGCAACGTACACGTGACACTCCTGGTGTCGCAAGCGTCTAGAAGCTATGGTGACCACTTTTCATTCGGTGGGCAGTATCTAAATATTATTTTTAAAAAAATTATATTGGTTTACTAAATTTTTACGAGATGAGCAGTTACTATTACTACGTGTTGCCAATTAAATGTCAATATGACAGAATTTAAAATCATAAAAATCGACCGGTTTTAATGTAATTAGCCAGGAACCATGTCAGAGGCCGAGAGGCGGTTCCGCACAACTCTGACACCAGGGCATCGAATTATAAATAGTACTAACGTAACCCTGTACATGGTTGTTTGACAATGCAACCTACACGAAATGATGATGATAGCTAGGGATGCAACTGAAAAACGATAAAATAAAGGGAGAGACCGAGAGACTAAATGTAATCATCCAGCCCAAACACTTGTGAACACTAAACGATTCCACAGCTGATTTGTACGCAAAAGAGACTCTTTTCAAATTAAAGAAGTTGAAATTGGTTCGCCTGAAACAGGCTAAAGTTAGCAAAGACTACAAAAGAGCAGCGCTATCTTGTTAAACAAGAACTCTTAAGCGAGAATCGGCGAAAAAGTTAAAATTAAAACTCATTCTTCTTGGTTATAACAGTGGCGATAGAAGCAATACGGCTTTGAGTAGCCTCTTGCCTCCAAATTGGTTTTTCTCGACACTCATTTTGAGAATAGTGTTTGCCTTAAACTTTCTTGTATTGGTACTTAACATTAAATTTTTATTTTATAGTAGTGCTTTGAGAGCCGCGATAGAATTTTGTTTTTAATGCGTTCAAATTACTGTAATAAAAAATTCAAATGTAGTTTGGACATTTCATTTTTCACTACAGTTGCGCTTTGAATGTTGACCTCGTCAATATTTCATTACTAATAAAAGCAGTAAACATGGCCAGGTACTGATCAATATCAATTTGATACAAGCTAATTATTAAAAATAAAAAACACGACTGACTGCTATACAATTAACCTTTTGTTTTCGTACAAACATTAAATTAGGAATTTAAACCTAAGTTATTAATAATAATTTTTTAGCCGAACCCCAGAAAGAACATGGTACTCAATGTGGTTCTCAATACGGCTTATTCTACGTCATTTCAAAAACAGATAAGTTTTTTGTTATGAATATAGTTAGGCATAGGCATAGCAAAGATGTATAGGTATACTCCTATTTCTACTTCTATTTTTATTTTGGACATATTATCGATCAATGCACTTTTGTCACTTTTTCAAAACTCCTTGACGACCACTTTAATAGTCCAATGGGGTCTTCCCCTGGGTCCCAAATTTGGCGGTACTGGTTACAATATAGTGACTGTTGTCTGATCTCCAAACCCTTTTTACGGGGAAACCAGATCAACAGGAACGTGACCCGAGGTGTGTTTGTAGCCAACACTGTCAGATTTATCTGGCTGACAGAGTCAGGGGACAGAGATTGCAGTCATGAGGCTGTGCCAGATGACACAGCCTCATGACTGCAATCTATTATAACAGCTGGGACCAATTACAGTTTAACGTGCATTCCGAAACACGCACGTGCTCGAGAAAGAAAATGCTGTCATCATTTGTAATCAACTTTTCAGCCACAGTCAGCCCATTGCTAGGCATAGGTCTCCTAATGATTTCCAAAACGCCCGGTTGGAAGCGTCCAGCGTTTGTCTGCGATCTTATTACGGTCATCTGACTATTTTGGTCACTAACACTAGTAACACACACTGGTTGAAGACCTTACTTTTAAGGGACTGGAGTGCTATTTTTGAAAAGTGTGAGTTACGCAAAATCGACGAGTCGAATGATTTTCGTTCGATATCGAAGAATTTTTGTTCGATATCGGACGATTTTCATTAGACATAATATGTGTGAAGACGTTACCCAGCTTTTCGAACGCCGCCCAGCCGTGTCGGATTCGACGAAAGACTTCGTCCTTGGCGTTGAGTTGCCGGACTGGATCAGCTGACTTAAGTAGACATACTCCAAGTCTTTCGCATTCTAGAAGTTTGAAGGAAACTTCCAGAGCAGCTGTAAACAGTTTCAGTAAGTGGTTGATCGTTTGAGCGCGAACTTATCTGTAACGATTACTTGCGTCAAGCAAGGGTGAAACGCGATCTGTATTGGATTGGTAGCCATTGGATTAAATTTGTATTTCGAGTTTCTCCCTGGCTCGGAAGATTCCGGGTTATCGATAGATAGAAACTGTTGCACCAAGACGAGCAGGGTTAATTGACCTGCCCATACAAAGAGAACTAAATTAACCAAGGGAACGTCCAGTGAACCATTACAGTTACCATTGGGAGGTTTTAAATCACTGACACCAGAGCATACAAGGTCGATTGAATTTGTAAACTTGAAAATGAAACCGAAATTAAGTTCACTAATGACATGACATGGGCTGTTATTCTCATCTCAAAATATGATTTGGAAAGATTTATGTTTTCTTTTTTACTAAAAATATAGTGAAACATATAAGTTATACACATTTTTGAAATACATTTGAATGCACCTTTTAAAACTCTTCATTTTGATATCCTACTCGATTAGGTTCATAATTATTTTTTTCAGTCTACCTTTTTTTGCGTATAAAGCCCGCTATTTTGTTTTTATGATGACGTCACAAACCCACTGACACACACTTGACACTCGGAAGAAAGCAAGGAATCTAAAAACACCTCATACCTACGTCTATATCTGATAAGTCCCTCCTGACTTATGGTGGAATAAAAAATTCTCACATACATACAAACATACATGACGGCTAAAAACATAACACTCCTGTTTTGGTCAGTCGTGTAAAAATAGTTATTTGGATCCTAAAAGACGATAAAATTAAAAGTAGTATGCACTGTGGACAATCATAACCAATTCTGAAAGGTCTCGATGTTAATCTCTCTGTTCGATGTTAATCTAAACAAGCGTGAAATAAGTACATATATTGAAAACTAAACCAACTATCCAATCTAAGTTCCAATTTATGTACACGGGTATTTCAGAATAGATTTGTTATAAATATTGGCATTCTAGTTTTTGTGATTTCGAAAACAAACACACAAAATGTTATTTTTAAATATTTACGATCAAAATATTCAAATAACTTTTAGACAAAGGCATATTTTATTGCGATAAGGCTGCCTTTGCGCAAGGTTATTTTTTCTTGTAATTGCTTGTATTTAACAATGTATCCTTGTTGTGCAATAAAGAGTTTTTGTATTGTATTGTATATTTTGAAGAAACATTTGATCTTAAATCTTCAGGACTTTATATTCAACGAAACCATTTCTTGCGAGTTTGTTCACGGATTATCATATTCATATCTAATTTCAACAATGAGATCGTGTTTTAAGAAACCTTATCACTCTCCCCGAGGCAGTTAGGATTTCTACGAGACTTTCCTCATACAGGAATATTACGTTTAATCTTGAGATTTATTTTGCTCACCTATTTATTCGTAGAGAAAGTTTTATTGCTTTAGGAATATCTTTGGTGAATAAAATTCAAACTAAAATTCATAATGGATACATTTAATTTTACTTTAGAAACTAGGTAATAAATATGTGTAACTGAACTTTTTATCTTTTCAAAGTTAAAAGTAGATGATTCTACTAAGAACAAAATAACATTACAAATCAACTACTCTTTGATTAGTCAAAGAACTTGTTGTGAATTATGTCTCATACAGAGTAGAAAGTTCTTTTCTCAATAGAATTACGTATGTACTATTTGAATTTCACTACCCCTTTTTTTTACATTTAGCTGAAAAAGTACAACGAAAGTGATTTGCCAGCATTCCCCCAACTCAATTTGCACTAAACGTTTTCACGCGGCTCTAGACGAAATACACGGAGAGGAAAAATTGATAGGCTTGGAATATCTATTACAAACGGATCACCTTCATATTGGGGTGCTGGTATCAGAATGCTGTTCTTTTAATTCAATTTTTTGAATATCCCAGCCAATATAAAAATCATTTAAAACTCTTTATGTTTTTATGAGAGTTTGTGTACATATGGCTAGGTAAGAGAACGTAGAGAACTTTTACCCCTGAAAAAGCCTGTTCACGTAGGATTCACTTGAGCAAAAACACGGATAGTAGCTAGTACATACTTCTATATCCATAATTGATTACATAAAAAAAATACTAAACTACAAACTAAAAACTAAAATGAAATTACAATTAAAAAACTGAAAAATCTAAAAACTGGTGTCCCTGGTATGGTTCCAAGAACGCCAGTTGTATTCCCGCGCTGAATAGCAATTGCTATTCTTTGCGCGAGATATAAGCCGGCCCTCTTGTTACCAGCGACGTCGACCAGTCGTGGAACCAAAGTTTTATAAAAAAATGTCAAGCTTGGCCAAATGTTTCAACGCCAAACGGAACAAATATGTAGTCACTAGATAGCGAAGCGCCGCGGCTCCGGCCCTGAAGACTGTTGTATCGACGCATGTTGCATGCCATACGCATGCCATACAAGGGACCAGCGTAAGATTTTTTTAATCCATTCGATTCTGTTTAAAAAAAAAAACAAATCTGCATTTAAAAAATATTAATTTTCGTTATACTTTTTGAATTATTTTTATAGAAATTCAAGCAACTGTTTTTGCATCAAAAAACCACGCTGAACCCAAGTATCTTGACAAGAAAATCTTGAAAACATTTGTTTCAACAAATTGTTTCAACGTTTTATTTCAAATTACTTGTTTTCACAATTGAACTGTGTTGAAATTTAGTATAATACAGATGAAAAACAGAACTAAAAACTTCTTCGTCTTTGCTCATTCCCACTTCAGGTGGGATCGGCTCTCCTAGTTAATTTGCGCCAGGACAGTCTGTCCTGGGTTGTCGGATGAGGTAGGCTTTCCACTTTAAATAGCTTCGTCATGCCAGTCCACCAGGTAGTGGGTGAGCGTCCTCTGCCTTTGTTTTCTTCTGATATGCTTAACGTTTTCCTGACTACGTGATCCTCATCTCTCCGAATCACGTGCCCGTACAACAATTAAAATGTCCATGTGCTTAACATCCAATCGGGCTTCAGATAAGAATTAGGTCTAGAAAGTGGGTGAAGGGCATCTCTGCTTAATCGACAGAGTCCTCGGTTTCATGCTGCTTACAAACCTTAACTGTGGACGTTACGTCTCTCTTACGGAGATCCCTATGCTTCGGCAAACGTGGCAGGAAGACCACGCCAATATGCATAGTCCTGCGTGGCATATCGATATAGATAGTGAGCACTAAGGTCTAAAAGGGGTTTCATGTATTTAAATAGAAGTGAGATACCCGTACGACGTACGTCTAGTTAAGGGCACTATTGGAGACACCAAATCCTCCCCCGTCTTTGTTGGGTTCATATCAGCTTGGTTCTCAGGCCTACCTGCTTAGTCTGACGTAATACTTAGAATCAAACAGCATTTCAGAGATTAGAATAAGCAGTCGCCATGGCTATCCATATTTATATGAGTTCCATGAATCACTGCACATAGTAGAAGACAGGTCCAAAGTGTAAGTCAACACTTAATTTGAGTGAATTGAGAACATTGTTAGAAACTAAGTGGTTAAGACGTACTACATGGCTTGTTATATCACAAATTTCCAACCTGTACGCATAGGCAAAACCTTTGTCGAGCATACGGACTAGTTCAACTACTTAGGATCGAACGTGCCCGTAGAGATGTTTCCTAGAATAATAAGACTAACGCATAATAAGCAGTAACAGCACCAACTCTGATGTATAAATCAAACAGGTCAATCCTTCGTGCTTGTGAGTTTATGAGGCGTACAAGTGAGAGCTTCGTTTCATAAAGATAAAGATTCTGTACTGGATATGTGGTGTATCTCGATAATCTCTAGTTTACCGTATGTCAAACATTAATGTTGTTTATGACATACACAAGTGGTAAGCTTCAAGGTCGCCAATGATTGGTCATATCTTACGAAAAACCAGCAAGTAACGTTTTGTACAAAATATGTCTGATCTAGAGCCTGGCAGAAGGATGTTCATCTCACGAATAGTAGCTTGACGTCGAAGCACAGATCATGATGAACTCACTCCTAAAATGCTGAAGACTGGGCAAAGTAGTGGGAAAAGGTAGAAAGTTAAAACATAAGGATACAACCAAGAAATTGCTTTTAATAATATGAAGAAGGAGAAAAAACTACATAGTTTTTGCGAAAATTGATAAATGATTTTTAGTTTTGTAATATTATTATTTAAAAGGGATATTTTAAGTAATATAAGAATTATTATTTACCTCCAATTTCAAGTAAATAGTTTAATAATAAAATAAATTTAATAAATTCTACGATGAAAACAAGCATCTTAACAGTTACTTATTTTTAACTAAAAAACATTTATTACAATCCTCAAGTAACTGACCCTTGCTTGTATACATTGTGGAAAAAAAGATTTATTTTGTATCCAAAACTACTTCCAATATATATCTGTAAAGAAAGTATATGGTAAATCAGGCTTTTGTAACACTAATCTAGTTTAGGAGATACAGCAATTTGAAAATAAAAATATTTTTTCGGCTCTCCTGTAAAATTTGGTTTTTGCTGGTTGCTTGTTTTCAACTTTGGGCAGCCGAAAAGTCATTACATTTAACTTAGTCGTAAGACCAGTCTTTTGTCGAAGGTTAATAGAATGAGTGTAACGATATAAGCTACTCAGACTTTTTTGCTGTTTTACATAGAAATCAGCTTACTGATAAAGTTCGTAACTAAAGACATGCTAACACCCATATTTTCGAATGTTTTCTCAAATTCGACTCAACCTTACTCCAACTCATTGGTATGATAAGTATACACAAGCTTCCTTGACATAAGGAGATTCCTCATTGGAGGTGAGTATAGAAATATAAGGTTGGCACCTTGAGGCGTCCTCAAAATGAAAGAAAGTGGTTCTAAATTAGTTTTATGCCATTTTTTGTCTAGGTATCTACTTAGGTTTTATATTCTTTTGTATTTTTGTGACATGGATTGTTTTTATAACATGTGTCGTTCCTTATTGGAGTTTGCTCAAGCAACCAACTAAGACTGTCGTTTTGAAAGTTCGAGGACTACCTTAAGGCACCCTTCAATGAGTTTGAGTGAAGGACGTTCTTAAGGTTATGATTAAGAATACGGATGTTAATGTCTGGAGATATATTCATCATTATCATCAATCTTAGCCTTTTCCTATCTCAATTGCGGTCGGATTTCCGTATCCTCTTAGCCAATCTTCTCTATCATGCACCATTTCAGGGGTTATTTCCATCGTCTTCTTGCCCCTTCGTATGGTGTTCGGCGAAGTATATTGATAATAAAAAAAAAGAAATATTAATATATACATCAAATGGTTAACCAAGTATAGTATCTTTTAAGGTTTTTTTACCGATTTGAAAGGTCTAGTCACTGTATCTTAATTTTGAAATGTTTTTAAAATAGTATGTATAATTACTACAGAATAAATACTCGTAAATTGTATGATAGTAGTCAGTGACACACTAGTTGGCGCCCTATCTTGTACTTTTACTCTACGTAAAAATTTGGTGGATAAGAAATATCATGGCCTTCCTTTTTTTAATGTTTTTATTTAACTTTCTTATAAGCATGGATTGCGAAACTCACAAAAGGTCGTAAAAATTACTTAGCGAGCTTGTTTAAAAGTTGTAACTTAAAACACAGATGGTTAGCGTTGAAGCCGGCCGGCTATAACCCTGTCGATTTATGTGAAAACTTGTCTGGAGCCCCATTTTTGAAATATATGACTCATATGTCGAATGAATATCGTTTGTTATCGAAAAAAAACATTCGATATCGAAGGAAAATCATACGATATTGAACAAAAATTATCCGACTTGACGATTTTGCGTGTGTCACACTTTTCAAAAATAGCATTCCTGGACTGTGTTATAAGTCTTCTCTTCTTGTTAAACTGTGAGGCTTAGTTTCAGTAGTGTGATTCAAAAAAGTCGCCTTTGTCATAGCCAATCATGGCAACAGCTCAATTTTGCATACAATTTTGCCTATGTTTAAGTATGTCAAGTTAAATTTTTCTCCACATATCAAATAGCCAATTTCACAATAGATAAATCAAAATCCATACATAAATTAATTGAAATAAGATGCTTTTGTAGTGGAGAACTGGCGCAAGTAGGTTTATGTATTCGAAAAGGGAGTTATTTTATAAACGCTGGCGTGTTTAATAATGGTAGAATGGTAACTATAAATTTATTTAATTCAATTAGCCAAGGGGCATACATTTTTTAAGAGAAACTTGGAAGTGATCACAAAATTAAAAAAATCGAATTGTCAATGTAATTAGCAGTGTGAGTTTGAGACTTCTCCAGTGCAGTCCCAATGGTCCTCTGGCTGTGACAATTCATAGACTCAACGAACACAAATGGGTGTTCTATTTTAAAGATGATTACTGAGAATGAGTCACTAAAACCGGTCAGTCGAATGAAAAATTTTCACTGACCTTGTGAAATATCAATAAGCTTCAAACAATAAAGATCAAAAAAGGCAAATATAACTTTTAGCAAACTTTGCAAAACATTTTGACGCAAAGAAAATACTTTTGCGTGCTGGGCCTCGGGCAAAAATATTCCTATCATGAATCAAATTTATTCTTCAACGAGTACTTTATTAATTTGTTTGTAACTTTATTTTCACTTCAGTAATATTCACATTATTTTGTAAAGGATTTTCTACTCCTACCTAATCAGATTCACTGGCTTATATTTCACCTTGAAAGAATATAATTAACTGAAAATCGGCTCACATTTGGTGTTAGTTAAAGGAGTCACGTTAGCGGCCGTGAGGCTGTTCTAAAATCTCTGATACCAGGGTGTATAAGGTCTATTGACTATGGAATTCACTCGGAATGAATTGACCGTGAAAAAGCTACTAACCAACCTTATGTATACATTTTAACTGCGTTTGCAATTGGTTATTATTTCATATTAAATTAAAGAGTTCGTAAAGTCGTTTCAGTGCTTTTGTAATCAAATTTTCATACCGAGCCTGTACGCAAATAAAACAACAGGAAAGTGAAATTTTATGAAGGCATAAAATCGTGCATAGCGAACGCAGATACCTAAATTTGATTTTATCGAAATGTTGGTAGAACAATGAAACATTTTTATTGCAGTCCTTTTTGAATATTTGCCAACTCTAACAAAAAGTGGCTGTCAATAATTGAATCTTTTTTAAAACAAAGGCTGCTAAATATTTACAATTCTTATTACATAAGTTTGAAAATGATTTCCAGAAAATAATATAGCAATTGCATAGATTTGTAGGTGCAGTAACAGAACGTCATTTGATAGTTCCGCGACCCAAAGAAGATCTTGGCCTCCGACACAAGAGATGTCCGCTATTCCCTGTTCAGCGCAACCCCAGTCTGCTCTTTGGAGGGCTTCCAGGTCCTTCACGACTAATATTCGAATATAATTGCGATGTCCCTCTAACAAATAAAATGAGCAGCAGCGCAATACTTATTCTTTAAACAATTTTTCAATCAGGTATTAAACTAACCAAATTGTTACTAAGCAAAATGGATCATTGTTATCTGAATTAAATTATTTTTTATTATTTATTAACTTTTACACAATACAAACATACGTTTCTGAACAGAATTAAATGGATAACCTTGGCGTCTTAATAACTGCAGAAAAGGTTATGGGAAATTTCTAAAACAGACTCATAAGTAAGAGCAGCAGGTAACACAAATCAAAAGAAGACACTCTATGATAGCAAAATCTTTTTCTGTGGTTTATATAAGGCCGTATAAAGTAGATCATCTCATATAAAGTATGATACAGCGAGGTAATCATTTTACAAAATACAGACGACAAAATGCCTTTTGCGATTACGGTGGCGGTGAAATGATAAAAATCAGTTATATTTTTTCTCCACGGTGAAGAATATCTAGCGAATGGCCCTGCAAGGCATTTCGCAATTTCAAATTGTAAGCATTATGTTCACGAAAACGTTGCTATCTCGGTTATTATATTTCTTTTAGGGTCCTTGCTGCATAGCTGTGTAAAATATCCCATCTTTAGCTTAGTATGAAAAATGTGTAGGCTTTAGCAAGTATCATGGTTATTGGCTATTCTCGCTTACTCTATTTAGAATTAAAGTATGAAACTGGAAAAGAAAAGAGGTCCTCCACTTGCTTTTGTCGCTGACTCTTCTTTTCTTTGGCAACACTAATAACTAAGCTAGCTTTGGCCTACGGCTTCGCACTCGTACTTAAATCCCACGGGAATTGTACTTTTTTACCACCAAGTAACACAGGTCCTTTTCAGTAATCATACCTATGTGTTAGCAAAATTTTAGAAAGATTAAATAAATCGTGAAACTGTGACAATTAAATAAAAATAAATAAATATAAAGCTAAGCGATTATTTCGTACTTGGACCATAGCCCACATGATAAATGTGGTTTTTGTAGCCTATGCATGTCTGAAATGCTAGAAATATTACGAGTATAACTATATAATGCAGCCAACATATATACTTATACCTACAATAAATGTCGACAACACACATTCATTGATGTGTAGGTATGACTGATTCGATCTTTAGATAACTTTTTGATATTAAAGCTATAATATACACCTAGTGTATTTTAGCCTTTAAGCTCTCGGAATATACATTGCAGAATGAAGAGGTATGCCACGTTAACATATGCAATATTCGAGAATCAGCAAACACACTGTAGTGGCGTGCATACCATATAGACACAAAGACACTGCCTACCCTGTACTTAACCAATAATAACATATTTTTTCATACAATATAATTCCATAATTCAAAAACAACGCCGCGCGCCAAATTTCTATTCGCTCCTTATAAATCCTAGCGTACGTACTTCGAGGTATACGACCGCTGCCGAAGAGAGTGTGGCCAGACTTTTTCCAAAAACTCTTTAAATTTACAAACACTAAGAAAATCACTATGTTGTGTTGTGTACAGACGAGCATTTTGCGCGTTTAGTTGTATTAGTAAACAATTTACACGCTGTATGCGTGTAAATTGCACATGAAAGCTATAATATGGATGTGTGTCGAAAATCCAGCCTGTCTCTATTACGAGAGTAGGCGAAATACAACGAAAACACCCGAAATGCCAAGAGAAATGGGTTAGAATGACATCTTTTCTCGCTCGCACGCGATTTTGCGTGTTATTATTTGGTGTCCATGTCCACCATGTCTATTGCTGCAAATTTAAAAAGTCATTTTGGAAGATTTCGTAGATGAAGGAAAGTGTACTATTTTTGGTAGGATAATAATTTTTCAAATTCTAAATTGAGTGATAGTTTCCGGAAATATTTCGACAACCATTTTGCATTCTGTTGTTTACGTGAAAGTGAATGAAGGAAAAACTGTATTTTTCTCTTTTTTTAACATAGTTTATTACTTGTTTTTAGTTTAAAATGGAAAAGTTTTCGTGTGATTGTTGTATGCCGAGTGCTTGTTTACAAAAACTAAAGAATAACTCGTTTGCAAATCTCACTTTTGATGAAAAAAGTCATTAATATTAAATGGACGATATCAACCGGGATTAAATTTAACTCAAATGAAAGGTGAAGCAAGTATAAAATTTAATATAAAACAATATGACGCGTTTATCTGGCTCGATACTTTGATACCCTTCATTCATTGTTCGTAAACTTACTCGTAACGCCAATCGGCCTTTTATAAGGCCACTTCGGGTATACTCAAATTAATATGTTTCCATTTCTATTAATTTATGGATACTTGAGGTGGTCTAACCAATATACAACGAGAACAAGACTTCTGTAAGTTCCAAGATTTTCGAATGATGAGTGTCTGTGTCTGAACGAGCCTTAGTCTAGAAGAGTAAATGAACAAGCCTCAACTTTTAGGTGAGTTATTTTTTAAATTTTATTTTAGAACCTTTGCTAAACGCCGCCTGATTTTAACACATTACTAAAAATTATGTGTTTTTCACTGTGAAACACTAGGTAAACATTATTCAATTGGCATTGGTTTCGAATAACTCTGACACCAGGGTGAACATGGTCGATTGACCACATAACCAACACGATACGTAGTTCGTACGATTGGTATATGTAACGAATGCAAGTACTAAATGTGCATTTTTTTTATTAACCTATATTGTCCCACTGCTGGGCAAAGGTCTCCCCCAAGTCCTAAATGTGCTTATCCTGAGGTGAATGTCTGTGCACGTCACTGACACACTGTGTAACTAAATTGATTGTAAAAGTAAAATCAAATAAATAATGCTTATGTATTATTGTCTCTAAGTCGAGTTGGGGCAAAAACACATTGTTTGTATGTAAGTATGTATGTATTTTTATACCGCGATAACTGCTGAACCGATGGTATGATTTCGTAGAAACTTTGTAGGCATGTAGAAAATATCAATAGAATTTTTAAGTTGGGCATCAAAATCGGTTTAGTATATTTGGAAATAGTTATAAAAATGACCGCGTAAATAGTAAACGAAACCGTAGCGCGTTTTAAATTTGGATAGCGCCATCTAGGTGTTACTTAGGGATTTAATTGTATTAGAAATGTCGAAATCAGTTATAAGCAAGCGGTGTAGATGATTTAAAAGCGAATACATCGAAAAACTCAATATTATTTTTAAATCCGTTTAGTAGTTTTTGAAATAACTATAATAAAAATTTCCTGGATTATTGACCGAGCGAGGGAAGCGAGTGAGGTCTCCAAATCAAGTTGGGGCAAAAACACATTGTTTGTATGTATGTAAGTATGTATGTATGTTTATACCGCGATAACTCTCGAGCCGGTAGTCAGATTTCGATAAGATTCAAAGTGTATATAGTAGGCATGCATAGAATTTTTAAGTTCGTTTGGCATCAAAATCCGTTTAGTAGTTTTTGAGATATCGGCATTAATGTAAAAATAAATATTTATCGATAACTTCAAAGCTGTAAGTCCGTTTTCGTTGATAATCAGAATGTATGTATGATACGTATGATATCAAAGTAGATTAAGTGATATTCAACCGACTTTAAAAAAAAGAGGATCTTATGTTTTTTTTCGTTTTTGTTATTACTGAAACGATTGAAAAAAGCTATTGAGTCCGATAAGGCATTCTTTCAGTTTAGCCCAGTAAATTTTTTAAAGCTATTGGTTCAGTAGTTTGGTAATAAAATAATAATAACTGTAAAACACCTAGAATTATAGTATTGATGTCGTCGAAGTAAACTAATCATCTCTTTTTTTCCAAATCACAAAAATAATGTTTTCTTCTTGTGCTTTTTAAAGTAGATAAATCTCTCAAATATATATACAGGTCATGAAGGATTGATTGACCTAAAAGGTTCTTTCAAAATCCGAAACAGAGGAGGTTCTCAATTCGAGCAAATGTTGACAACATAACTCTCCAACACAACCTCTCGTCCGGGCATCAACATCTGGCCCACGTAGGGGGCGGGCAACGGGTACAATTAAGACCTGAAAACAACAGCATTCCTAAGGAGAGTTGACGTCAAGTAGACGGCCAAATTGTCTCTAGATATGGGGAAGACAGACAGTATAACTCCATAACTCCATCATGTCTGAACCAATTTATTTCTTTTTTGTCTGAAAGGATATACTTACTTTCAATGAGATTCATAGAAATTCCAAATTGCGTAGAAACAAACAAATTTAATAAAATCGTAGAAAAACTATTTTAATACGGTTTTATCGCGTTTATTACTTAATAGCTGTTTCCCGCAGCTTCGCCTGCGTTAAAAAGTAGCCTATGTCATCAACTATATCCATACCAAATTTCATTAAAATGCTTTCAGCGGTTTGACCGTGAAAGCGTAACAGACAAACAGGCTGACTTTCATATTTATAGTATTAGTATGGATGGATAGTATAGTATGGAGTATGGATTAATAATATATAAAAAAGTAATAACCCCTCTAACAACAGCTGCTAAAATAATTTAAAATAGTTTAATTTAATGTGTAACAATCACGAAAATATAAAAAATCATTAATTCGTAGAAAGTCAGATGACTGGCAAATATGAAAGAACGATAATCATCCAAATAAACTCAATTCAACATTTTTGATCTTTCATATTTTTAAATTCACTTTCTTGATCTTAAAATATTTTTGTTTATGTTTTCTAAGGCTAATCGAACCCATATTACTACGAAATCAATTCACGGCCATTAAAATGCTATTTTTGGGGTCAGTTACTTGGGTAAAATCCATGTAGCTTGAACTCATTGGTTGACCATGGGGTCAATCAATAGTTTACATCCTGGTGTTAGAGAGGTTATTACTTTTTTATCTCTGTTTGCCTTAGTCTACTCATATTTATCTTCTTCGTCCAAGCGTATTTCCCAATCGCGTCCTGAGCTTACGCTTCGGAACGTAAGGTATGTTGTTAATCGTGTTCCTAGATTTGGCAGTACTGGTTATTTCCATGGATCGACTGCCTTCTGATCTTTGGGATGAACAGAAACATGGTCAGAGGTGTTTTAGTGGCTGACACTGCCAGATTTTTCAATATGTCTAAGGGCATCTGACACAGGATTACGATAAATCTCTCCCAGGTGTATGAAATTTTTGGGTTTAGAATATCTTTAATATGGCCGCAGTAAATGATGGGAAGATTTATTTTTATTTTTGTGGCTAAACTTTATTGAGTGAAATTCGCGAGATCTATATTCGCGGCGAACAACTAGTTATTTAGAAGTAAAGTTTATGCTTCACTGAACTGAGCTCTTAGTTCGAAGTCATAGGACTCGTCTACGTAAGTGGGCGAATTTGACTTTTATAAAGTATTTAGATAATATTTTTTTTACAAAAACATACCTATATTTTAATGATCTTATTGATAGATTGATGACTTGCTCTAAAATTTTAATAAAATTAACAATTGAATTATACGTACATTATTATTTTTTTCCTCATTCTATCACCGAAAACAGTCTAATGGCCAAATTGAGTATTGTAGAAAAACGTACAATTGTCATTATTCTTTACTTCATTGTAATAACTCACTTACACACACTACAATATTCTTTGAAAATCTAGAAATGTAGTGACCTACTAATACATAGGGCGCACTGTAAGTTTCCGGAACTGGCCACTTACATAAACAATATTTAAAAATTTATTGCAATATTTGAAAATAGAACTCTTTGGCTGTAGAATGCAGTTTGTTTCATCTGACTGTCTTTTGTTTTTACCTTGTGGCGCCATTAAAAAAATTGTGTGTCTGCATCAACATGGATTTAACTCGGGAAAATTTTCGTAGTATGATTTTCTACGATTTTAAGTGTAATTTGACAGCTCAACAGAGCATCGCTCGGCTTGAAACAGCTTTTGGCAATGAAGCACCATGCAAGACAACTGTTTATAGCTGGTTTGCAGAATTCAAGCGTGGTCGTATCAATCTCAGTGACGAATCTCGCGATGGTCGGCCGTCCACCGCTGTGACCAACAAAAACATCAATGCTGTGCGCCGTATGATAGAAACAGACAGGCATGTGACCTACCATGAAATTCGCGCATCCTTATAATTACAATTAATCCTACACAAACATTTGGGTGTGAGAAAGCTGTGCTCGCGGTGGATCCCACACAACTTGACCGAGGCTCAAAAAACGGACCGCGTCACTTGGTGCAGTGCCATGCTTACCAGATTCAACGAAGGTGCATCAAATTTGGTGTGGGACATAGTAACAGGTGACGAAACATGGATTTATTGCTACGATCCCAAAACAAAGCAGCAATCGAGCGTATGGGTCTTTCAAGATGAGCCGAAACCAACCAAAGTGGCGCGCGTGAAAAGTGCATCTAAGCGGATGATTGCTTCTTTTTTTAATAAAACTGGACACGTGGCTACTGTTGCTTTAGAGAATCGTCGTACAGTGAATAGTGACTGGTACACGACCATTTGTTTGCCGGAAGTTATTGACGAACTCCGTAAAAATAACCGTAAACGCCGTATCATCCTGCACCACGACAATGCTAGTTCTCACACGGCCAGACAGACAAACGACTTTTTGAAGGCGAAAAATGTAGAACTCATGAGTCATCCTGCATACAGTCCCGACCTGGCACCTTGTGACTTTTTTCTGTTCCCAAAAATTAAGAACCAGTTACGCGGTCAACGATTTTCATCACCAGAAGAGGCTGTCGAGGAGTATGAAAAACACGTTTCAGAGGTCACCACAGAGGAGTGGCACAAAAGTTTTCAAAACTGGTTTCATCGAATGAAAAAGTGCATAGACGCCAAGGGAGATTATTTTGAAAAACAATAAATTAATTTTGTACCTTTAATAGTATTTTTTCATATTCATTCCGGAAACTTATAGTGCGCCCCACGTATCACAAAAAAAATGACATGAAGTAAAAATAGCTCAGTAATATCAACAATCAGACAAACAGCCAGAGTCGACTCGCAAAGAAGAAGAAGATCAACAATCAACCAGACGAAATCTAATTCTACCTTCCATATTTTTGAAACAAAGTGACTAATATAAGCCACGTTTTATTTATTGCCTATATTTCCTTTCCATATTATAACTGCGTTGTTACTAACAAAACTATTTGAAGTTATACCCGCTTGCCTTACAATGTTTTCCTTTACCTAGAGTTACGTCAACAGGGTTTGAACAAAGTTTGTTGTTACCTTAGGGAGTAATTACAACAAGCACCGGCGGCTCTGCGCCTTAACTACACTTGCTGCCCAGTTTTTCTTATTTATTTGACCTATATTTGATAAAAAAAAAACAAAATATAGCACATTACAGTTACAGAATTATTTTTTATACAAAATTTAGTAGGCAAAACGGCGGCAACACCAGCATCGCGTGCGAATTGCTTTAGAATTGTGAAGAAATACACATAGCACATAATAATTTATGTAACATTTATTGATAACTAGGTGTTTCCTGCAGCCCCGCCTGCGTCAAAAAGTATGTTTGACCCCGGGTCTTCAACTATATTCATATCAAAATCCATTCAAGGGTTTGTCAGTATAAGCGTAACAGACAGATAGACAGACAAACTACATGTAGGAGGATGTATGCCGAATAGAGATCGTTTTTTCGAGTTTCAGTCTAGGGTCAAATATTGGCTACTACTTTTCGGAGCTGAGCTGCGGGAAACAGTAACATTCAGTATTGAAAATACAAAAATATACCTACTTACTTAAATAGATACCAACATTATTTGCAACAATAGGACCCGACTCATGTTATTGTGTTATTTTTTTTGTGTATAATGAAAATTGTAAACGCATTCTTAATTTTGATAAACCACTAAATCTTCAGCAAACTTTCTTTAATATTGTGTTTGTTTTTCTTAAAACCAGGGTTTTTATATATTATAAATACCGAGAACCGTTCTTTCTCGGAATCAAAAAAAGCATTGATTTTTTTTTTATATACAATTAAGTAGGCAAACAGGCGTACGGCCCACCTGATGGTAAGTGGTTACCGTAGCCTATGAACGCCTGCAACCCGGAAATGTCACGAGCGGTGATGATATAATGCCAATATAGTTTTTTTTTTTACACTTTTATCATTGGATTGCAGTATTGCACGTGCATATTTATTATTCAAATAAATTATCATGCTCATGCAAATTTTCAACGCAAAATATGAAAACAAGCCTGAATTTGATTTACTAGCGAAATGAGCGTTGTAAACGTTCAAATATTTTATGTTTCTCCCAAAAAGCATCAGGGTCCGTGTCTGTTCAACAACTGTCATTCATTCTTGCTTTTTTGTTTCGGGTATTTCTGGGTTAACACAGCCAAATTTACATGCTAAATCGTTTGTCATGATTAAGGTTTGTGCACCAAAAATTGAAGCTGTACACGATAAAAGTAATAATACAAAATATATCGTCTTTTCCTGTAGCCCTTTTAAGAGGTGCTAGGCCAAAATTTATTTCATTAGGAGCTACGTCCTACTGCACTTCCAAATTCAATCTATCCTTAAAAAGATCTAGGTTTTACTTATATGTGTCGGCGAATACATCTAATACTGAAAGAGTTGCATTGCTTTGATTAGAGTGAACTTTTATTACTTACATAGATAAGAAATTTTAAATTATTGTTATATAAATACAGAAAAAGAATTGCAAGTATTTTTAAATTCAAGGTAAAAATAATAAGCAGACTTTGAGCCAATTTAGTACGAGACTTGGAATCCTGACCCATGTCTCTCGAGGGCGGCAATGCAGCACTTTATTTATGTGAAAAGTTTTCACATTACGTTCAACGCATTTCACGTACGTCACAAAATATATTTTATATCTCTTTATTATGCAGCTACTGTAGATTCGGTGACAAATGTCGTGTGCGAAACAAAAATAAAATTCAAAATATTACGTAACAATGACTTTCAAATAAAATTGCCAGTCTTTCGAGTAAAACTTTGAAATGTTGAACAGAAATAGTCCGTAGTTATGTAAAGGCTTTCTTTCATAAAGTTTGTGGTTATAAAGTGTCGGCACTTGATCGAGGTCCCAGCAATTTGGCCTGAGGCCAGATGTTATAACGGCGAGATGTCATAAAACAGTGAGAATATGGAATTAACACATTCTCTCTCATCTCATGGCCTTCCAGGTTATGGCCAAAGCCTATGTTCTGTTTCTTAGACCTCGTGACGATGGTATTTATGTTTATCAATCCAGAAAACAAATAAATATATATAGGGACAAATCACAAAGATTGAGTTTGCCCCAAATCAAGTTCGAGACTTGTGTGGTATGAAAAGAAACATAGAACAACACTGATATAATGATGATAATGAGCTACTTTGAAAGATCACATAACATATATATTCTGTTTGTTTACTTCGTCTTTTTCTTTTTGATTATGGTTATGATTCTTTTGAGTTATAATGTCTATAAAAGGTCCTATATTAATTTCAACTAATGCTTGGCCAATAATTCCTATCGCTCTATCTTTCGAAACCAAAACCAAATTTTAATCAAAATTTGTTCGAATACAAAAAACGTTGAAAACTCTATTAAGATTGTACATAAAAGATTCAAGAGGCTGCTGGCATAAAAGCCTTGGACACTCGTTAATTAGAATTATAATAAATATTTTAATAATTTTTAGGGACTTTAGTAATTAAAGGAGTTATTCTTCTGTACGTTATTTTTCGCGAGAGTTAAGAACCCCTTCATTTCAGCTTATTACGTTTTAATAAACGCCCCTTTTACGTTTTCTGGGTCAACGGTTGTTTTTGTTTTGATGCTGAACGAATTTTAAATGTAGCAGTTGAGCATTCATTGGTGGAGAAATATTGCTTTGTTTCATATTTAAAAGTTTTTAATATTTTTTTCGTTTTTGCACTTAACTTTCATATAAAATATTTGTTCACTTAACTACTTATAATGGGTTTCTGCAGTCTTAAATGCAACATTTTAGATTTGCATTATATGAAATGTTTGTTTATCTCAGAAATATTTAATAGACATGCAATATTTGTGCATGTGAGGTAAAGAAATAAAGAAAAATAATTTATTTCAGAAACTCAAGAAAAAAAAACATCTAGGAAATAAGTAATAGTTACAAAGCTGTCTTTCAAATCCATTTGGAATCAAAGTTTTCCTAGGCGATTTTATCGTATCTCTTGACATGTCTCGACTCATGCTTGACCGGTTTTCACAAAGTGCAGCGTATGCGATGTCCAGATTCAGACCACGAGATTATTATTCCACTACAGCTGTCGAATCTCGTCCCAGGGCTGGTAAAAAGTCTAATAACTAAATGTAAGACCTACTTAACTTACTTATATCAACCGATTGAGAAATATATATACTAGATTGAGCTGGAAGTATGGAGCTGTAGAAATGCTGAGCCAGTCGTTCCGTGACCAAGGCCTTTGTAACACAGTTGAAACGTCGGAAGAATGAAAGTATTTTACACGCTTAATCTTGTAATTTTATGTTTTAGATTGAGAAAGATTTGCTCTATGACTCATAACAACACTTAGTATTGAGAAAGATAGTACTCTTATCTGTTTATAATCATCATCATTTTAGCCGCAATCAGCCCACTGCTGGACATAGGCCTGCCCAAAATTGAGGGGTTGCTGCCATACTCGCCACGCTTGGCAGGCGGGTTGGCGAGCGTAGTTTCAGCGGCTTATCGTACTTCCGCTGTTGCCCATCGCAATTTATCTTTGTAAATAAAAAGGATATATATTTATAGGTTATATATAAACATGATATTTTCACATAAATTATAATAAGTAATAAAATCCCAAGTTGGTTAATAAATAGTGGTAAATAGTGGTAATAATAATCCAATACTTTTTCTGCTTTTGTTAAAAAAAAATCTGAGACAGCCCTACTGCCAGCAGAAGGCGGACCGCTTAATTTTATTACAGAAATTTCATAACGGGGTAAAGAAACTCAGCAATGAATGTTCAGAACATCTGTTCTCCCACTCCCTTCTTCACTTCTCAGGAATGCAATACTTACAAGATATTATACGAGTTCGAGTGTTGGTAGCGTAGAAGGTACTTATGTCTTTAAACGTTTATATTCTTTTTAGTCATCTTTCAGACGAATGGATTTTAGTAGCTATCTGCCGTAAACATGCTAGTGTTTATTGTTTAGACCACAAATGAGCTCTTGTATCTACTTAAAACAACGAACTTTTTTTTGATAAAAAAGGATGAAGAATTCTAAAAAACTTTTTGTTTACTTTCCGAAGACAATTTTGCGATTTCCCAATATACAAACAACCGACAGGCAGTATCCGACAGGCAGTATAAAAATAAACTGTTTACTTGAGTCATTACATTGTCCAAGAATATAATTTACTGAAATCAGATACACTGATAGATAGAGCTAAACCGAAATCGTATAAATGTTAGGATCTCCAATCACGGTTCCGGTCACACAACGCTGAAGGACCACAAAATATCAGATTTCTTGTTAATACAGCTTCTGTCTGAAAGCCAATAGGATTGCTATTGTTAGCTAGAGACTTCTGAAAAACTTTGATGTGTACCTATAGATACATTTCTGAAATGTATAATGACGTTTTTATAGATCTTGAGGCGGCTGGTCTTTGGAATCTAAAACTAAGGAATTAGTGGCAAAGATACGTATATTTTGTAGTTTTGACTACCGCTTAGGCAAAAACAAATGCCGGTAAATATTCTTGTATTCCGATACAATAAAAAACAAACGTTTTAATGTAATTGTTTATTAACAATTGCCCACTTGACGTTGTCTGATTAACCCAAAGGATGACAGTTAGGTAATACTTTTAGCATTTAGTTCGTCTATTGTGCTATACAATTGTATTTTGTACAATAAAGTTGAAATAAATAAATAAAAGTCGGTCATCACAACCCAACCACGATTATACGATGCCACATTATCGAAATTAAAAGCTCATTGGGTCCATGCTTGCAGTCTGGTCTCTGTTATCGAGTTTGCGCTGCAATTACGTGCATTCTACATGCTACAAATGGAATTATTAGCATGTAAATTTGCTCATCAATTAGGGCAGTACGCCGTCGTTTCACATACATTTCATATAAATTTACATAATGAAATTGGTCTGCATGCAACCCTGTGCTATCAGGCCCTTTTGTCTTCGTATTTTGTTGCATTTACTGCGTTTATGTTTCGTGTTTCTATGATTTATCCGGGTTGCTGCCGACTCTACAGAATTTACTTTGTTGAAGAATTTTTGTCGACAGGTCAATTGTTTTGTTTGTGTAACAGTTTGACAGTGGGCTGACTGTCTGAATAAATTTTCACAATCAAGAATGTACGTCAATGTAATAACCTCTTGACACCCAAGCAACACATCCGCTGTACTTTTTTTTCTTCGTTTTTTGGTCTTCTGTGTGTATTATTGATGAACATTTAAGACTGTGAGCAAATGATATTAATTGTTACTTAAAAATGAACTGTTATGCTTATATCAGGTAGTCAATTCTCTTATTTTACGTAGTGCACAATGGAATCGGAATTGGATCGCAATGACAACTTTTGACGTTTTTATTATTCAGTTACTAATTTTAAAACTAATCGTATTCGATTGGTTGGCATGCCATTGAACTGCTGCTGGATAATTTTGCTATTAAAAAAATCATCAATTATTTAAATAATCCGTACTCTGTTACTTATTATATTTAATTTTTTTTTCTACTATTACCATTCAATTACGTTTTAGTTGTAATTAAATTGAGATTAAAATTGTATTAGCAGAATACCAATATTGAACGTGTCAAAAAAGCATCGTAATTGAGCCGTAATTTAATATCAGTATGATCTTTTAAAGTTTATTCGCGGAATTGATACCCAGAACATATTACATAGATGCCGATAGGCCCGGACTTATCTTTATTTCATCTTCTTCAGTTTTGAACATCTTTGTAAGGAAGGACAAAGTCAAACTATTTAGTTATTATTAATCTATACTATCCCACTCTCTACCATTGTACACCATACACTGTATCTCATCCACTGTCAAATATTTCCAAATTAGGGCTCCAACGTAGCTCTTTTTCTCAAAAAATTAATAAATATAAATAGAGAGAGGAGTAGTTATTTACTTCTATTTTTAACACTGTCGATTATTAGTTACCAGAACAATCATTAAAACGATTACCGACCACTGAATATTTAAAGATCAATTACTAAATAAGGCCGGCTAATACGCTCCATATCACGAAACCTTGTTCCCAAATATAATTAGGAGCACTTTAACTAAGGGAAGGAACTCGTATCTTTGGTCGGAGTTCCAACGATTAAAAGTTACGGGAATCGTCTGGGGAACTCGTTAAAACATGCCTACAGGGGATCGACGGTTAAATGATAACTGAATTTTGAATCTTTAAGTTTCTCTTTTTGAAATACCTATTTCGTATATAATTTATGGCTAGATGATTAATGTGAAATCAAATTTAAGATGAGAGTGATGACTGTCGAGGAAGCGATGGAATTCTGTACTCTGTGAGAGTCATTGCTTCAGTCTCTCTGTGGAAAACAGGAGTTTCAGATCGTTAAAATAAACTCGTAAAAGTATGTTAATATAAATTTATAATTTCAGTCATTATTCCTTCCACTTTCAAACATGGCAAATGGTACAGTTTCAAAAAGCCCCTGTCCATGGGTACAGCCACCATTAATCACAACGAATCAATACAATACAGACAAATTCTTACATAAATCAATAAGTACTTTTTGATAATTACTTGTATTCTAGTTTAATACCTAAAAGTGTCCCGGAAAGAAATAATATCCTCTATTCCACTCTAATCCATTGAACAAATTCAATGCGATTTAAACGATGGAAAATCTTTACCCCAAAAAGATATACCGCCATAGTCCTTTCGTCGATAGTAACCTCTTTATAAATAAATGGCTCGATCCATAGCCCTTACGTTCTTTACCAATAAATAAGGAGACCGGCCCCTTTATTAAATTTTCCTGAGTACTTGTTTATAGGTAATTTCATGACATAAGTCATACTTATGTGCTTAGTCAAAGACTTTGAGCATCTTACTCTGATTTTCATTATGTCGATAGCCTAGCAGATAGATTTTTATGGCAGACCGAATTGTATTATTGTTATAACTAGTAGTACTAGTACTACATATTTGGGACCATGATTAAAGTGTACACTAAGGTGCAGCTTTCCTTTGAAGGACGGATGACTTCACATATTAGTTTTTCAACTCTGAAGCCTGAAGAACCGTCAATGCAAGCATTCCTTTGAGACCTAAAGATCTACCAATACAGAGGATGTTATTTAGTAAAATCACGAGAAGAACTCTGATGCGTGCATAAAGAGATTATGGATGTCACCAGATTGAACAAATTTTAGAATCATTTTAATTTGTTCGGCGATTTAAGAGTAAAAAACGACAGACAAGTCGCACATAATTAGTATTAATTCACATTTATAAGTGAGAATAGGGTCTTCCATTAAAAGTTAAGCTCTACATCCTGTTAGCTGATCACTAGATTTGCTCATTACACAAATCTAGTGAACAGCTGACAGAGTGTGTGGAAGGTTGAAAGATTTTTCTCGGTTTTCAGTTATTTAAAAAAAAATTGAAAGTAGAGTTTCACAAACTAAAAAAATCTGTGAAATTTAGACAGCGGTTTCAAAATAATGCTGTATGATATTTTCTGTGATCATATTTGACTCTATTGATCATCAATTGCTCAATTTAGAAGAACACCGTTGTATAAAAATTTGTATATAATTGAAAATGTCTCTATTTCATCGTTTTGCATTGAAGATTGCCTTTTTATTACCCAATTTTTCACACCGCCCCTTCCCTTCATTTTCTTGGCATCCTTCGATTTAATATTCCTCTTTTATGGTTCAAAATGATTTATTAGAGACGCCGAGTCGCGTGCTGTTGATACGGGACTTATGTAAAATTCTAACCTGATGCTAAATACGGTCTCAGCTTAGCTTGCTGATACATTTTATAAATATTATAAGGGCTATATAATAGCAATATTTTTGCTCACTGTTATACACAGATAATGAAGGATATAATGTTTGCAGCTGTAGCAGCCGCCCTAACGTATCAGAGATCACTTAGGTTAGTATTGGTTTTAAGTTAGAGTTACACACAATTAATGGTTTTATATACATTTTATTGTTACGTTATTACACTGTACTACATATCTTATATATATAAAAACAATTGTTGTTCGTTAGTCTCGCTAAAACTCGAGTATGGTTGGACCGATTTGGCTATTTTTGGTTTTGAATTATTTGTGGAAGTCCAGGGAAGGTTTAAAACGTGAATATATTATATTGAATATTGAAGTTTGCCGGGTCAGCTAGTTGGTAATAAAATGGAAAAAAAATATAAAAGAATAATGGTAATAAAAATGGTTATTGAATACGCGATTTAAATGCTTAAATAACAAATAGATGTCGATCGGTTGACAATTGGTTGCGTACTAAAGTAAAATTGTGTAATAAATTAAAATAATGGATTCTGCTGATCAAGAGAAAAGTGCTCAATTGCGTAGTCTCGAACAGCAGTAATAAAGTAAATCATATTGTCATAAGGTAAACACAACACATTCTTAGAACAGTCAGCTCCGGTAACAACAACTTTAATTAAATTAGTTTTTCTGGAGGCTTTGCTAGGTGTTCAGAATTGATATGACTGTGACCAACAATATAAAATTAAGGGAATTATTTTATTGATTCACTTAAAAATTTTAATAAAATTTGAACAAATTTTGAAATAATTCGGAAATATGTTCAATCTGGTGTCATCTTTATTATCTTACAGCACGCACCCAGACTTTCTTGTGATTTTGCTACAAAACATCCTTTCCATTGGCGGATCTTTCTATTCTTATTTGCTTTATTGAAATCTTTTTAGAAATGTTTATTTGCGCAAACAAAAGAAGAAAATCAAACTAAATTTTTCCCCTTTCAGATAGATAGCGAACATTAAATAATTATTCAACACACTTTGACTCGAAAAACAGCTAAATGGCTGAGTCAAGGAAATTTGTCTAGTCGTTGGGACGGTTAACAGAAAAAAATCTTGACTCTTTAAATCTTATGAGTTCTATCACATTTATATAACTACCATCAATTTTAACAATAGTTCAGTAAGCGTAACGTTAATAAATCATTTTATCTTTTCTAAAGAATGACTAATGAAGACAGAAAGAATCCCAAAGAATAGGGAATAAAAGATTCAAGTAACAATCTGTTTGAGTGAATTTACGCTCGGAAGTAAGAAGTTATCATTGGCTTTATATTTAAGTCTTATATAAAATACTACTATACTAGCTGTTTTCCGGACAGTCTGCATCAAAAAGTAGCTTATGTTCGTCCCCGAGTCTTCAACTTTATCCATACTAAGTTTCATCAAAATCAGTCCTGAGATTTAACCGTGAAAGCGTAACCGACAGATTTTTTCATTCATAATAAGGTACTTGATACAAAAAAGGCTAAAGTAAAGCCTAAAGGTACTTCGGAAAACTCGTTTAGAATATCACAATAAAAATACTTCACATGCGCATTAACGAAAGCGCCACGACTCAGAAAACAGTGCAAGAGGCCCAATCGCGCTTACACCGACAATTGGCCGGTCGTTTATGAAGGATGGGCGTTTTCATTTGAGTGTTAGTAATTTGTGGTAATTTCTATCTAATTTTAAATAGAAATTCTTTGAAGTTTTTTTTCAAGTAATGTATTCTGATCACAACACAACTCATAAAAAACAAGATATTATCTATGACTTTAAATTTTATTTTTATAATATGCTAACTATAACTGCATTTAACGTTTATTAGGTATAATGTACTGAATAAGGCCTACTTTAAAAAAATGTTTTTTTTCTGTATTTCCTTCTTTCCTTTTTCAATAAGAAAATAAGTTAATTAGCAATAAAAATAATATTTGGAAACGGGATTTTTATAAATATTTTTCGTTATTATATTATTTTAATTATAAGTCACTAGCAATTTAAGCAAATATTTAGTAAAATAACTTGGAAAGTTGTCCAAGGATCTCATGAAAACACCATGAGAAAAGGTACATAAATATATTTTTTTACATTATTTGTACTCTAATTACAATATTTGTTTAAGTAAGTATATGGGCCTTGTTAAGTTACTATGTTTTAAAAAGGCCTAAAGCTAAGGTTAACGAATAACCTCTTTTAATGGGGTTTTTTGAAATTAGATTATAATATATTTTCATAATCACTTAAAATATATAAATAAAAGAATAATGTAATGCTTTATTTATCGCCTTTTTAGAAAAAATTATCGAGATACGGTTTGAAATTAGGTAGGCCTTATTTGTATCAAGTACCTCATTAAGTATGAAAGTATGAATTTATCACTTTGTTTCGGGGGTTTGGTTGATATAATAAAAAGTACCTTTACGTGAAGTTCAAAGATTTTGTAAGTATTATTTATTTACAATAATATGCATAATAGATTACTTCTTCTTCTTCTATGCGAGTCAACTCTGGCTGTTACTTGCCATTGAGTCGTGGTGGAAGGATCGGCCAGTCCGCGTTACCGACTTACCGTCCTCGCAGACTGTTGCCCAAAGTGCGCCGGGCGCTATGATTACATTAATGCGCCACGCGAGGAGGCTATAAGATCGATTACTAAACATATTGTTATCAGAACACCATAATATCCAGCTCTCTCTTACTTTGTATTCCCTTGTTTTGCAGTGATTTAATAGCTTCATTTGCATTTTGCAATTGCAATCTTCAAAGCTTTGGAATACTTTGCCCGCTGGCAGAATAGAGATCTCCACAAAGTTCACCATGAGTGTATCTCACTTAATCCATTGATGGATATTCATGGACTATTTGTCCCCCTGTATCCATTGCGACTAATATCCTCTGCGGTTTATCTGTCAATACAGCAACTGCACCTTCATGTTCATACACATTTAATACTTTGCATGTATGAATATTTCTCGTAATTTATTCATTACTAGTACGTATGTATGTATTTAAATATTCTGTACTAGATCATAAAAAAAATTAGTTACGATTAACATTCAAGTATATATTTTAAAATAATTTGAGAACATTTTGGCAGGGATTGTAAGGTTGAAAGCACAGCTGGAGGTGATATTAACTCTCGTCCATAAAATGAGGTCCAGTGTGATTTACATGCCGTGATGTAGTGACTGTCCGTAACGGTTGCTCCATCTGGCGTCAGATTAATATCGCCTACGTGTCCCTGTGGTTTCGCCTTGAATAAGGGCAAAGGCTTTCACTGACTACCTAGGACTAAAATAGGTATGGAATAGGATTTTCTGTCAATGCCATCAATCAGTTGTAAAATGACAATGTTATGAGGTAAGATAATAATTTAACTTTCATTTTTTTGTAAACTTTTACCCACTTATTAGCCATAGTACTTGTGTAAAATACACTATCCATAAGGTCGCTGTACAGATGTGCTATACAAAATTGTTAACGCAGTCCCTATCGTCTGCGTCAAGAGAATCTCATGGTAGATGCACTGAACATGTGTTATACGACTACGTCTTTTTAAAATTAAATAGAATAATATACTTCTTTGACCACTTACAACTGACACGTGATAACTAAACATGGCGCCCTTATTATGAAATTTCATTAAATAAACTGAAAAGGATTTTTATACAACTTTCCTTAAACTCGTTATCATAGCGATAAGTAGCGGCTTTTGAAAAAGTCACTTTGTTCGATAAAACAATGTAGACTTTGAATGAAGGCTGTTTTCGAACGATACCATTTACAAGAGGTTTGTTGTTCACTGTTCTACGCTTTTGTAAGCTGGCTTGAAACTTTTTGTTATTTTTCTCTTGTTTGTTCGAGCGTCTTTCCCGGTTGCATCTTCAGTTCACGCTTCAAAGCCCTCTATACGCAGTACTGGTTATATCTAGTTATAACCATCGCCAACGGTGTCAGAGGTTTTTAGAACCGCCTTTCGGCCTTTGACATGGTTCCTTAAATGACCGCCAGTTTTATCAGTTTAAAGTCCATCTTACCCATGGTACTATCATTGCTGCTACTGGTAACATGGAGTCATCTTTAGACTGACAATCCAGTCCTAAACAAACTGGAAAATCAAACCTACGACCTCCCCAGAGGCAAATTTTTACTCGAAAATAAACGATTATAATCCATTATAAATGTGCCAACTTCCAATACTTTAGCTATAGATTTAATATTCTTGCATTTTGGGCTATCATCGAAAAATAGCCCATAATTTAGAACATGTCCAAAATGTGTTGCTTGAGGCCATAAAGATAGTGTTCTGTGAGGGTCCGTGGCTGATAAACAAACCATCTTGCTGTTAAATTGATGTATGGACTGCCCGAAAAGCTTAGCTATTTTGTAGACAAAATATGACATGTTAAGCGATTCTTAACTCTACTGCAACAACAATAGAGATCATAACTATTGTAATGTCGTTTACCAAAAGGATTTGTTCGTATGATGTTGCCCCGAGCAAGGTTATTCCTCAATTTTTATTCCATACTTTCAGACCTTGTTTGCTTTTGTTAAGATACAAAATTTGTTGATTTTATTGAAAAAAAGAATGTACCTTTCGGTGGCATGAAGCAATAGGGACAAAAACAGTGTGGAAATAGAATAGAATAGAATAGAATATAATTTATTGAAACGGTTATCAATATAAAAATGTTACCCGGGTGACAACTTAGGGTTGACGACAAGGTTCAAAAATGGTAAAAGTAATGTGATTTCATGATATGGGATTTTGCGTATCTGTAGCGAATGGATGGGTCAAGCGACGGCGTGACGCGATCACTATGGGATTGGTGGGCATTTAGTGGCATTTTCCATCTTGAGCTCCTCCGTGCTTCGGAAGGCACGTTAAGCCGTTGGCCCCGGTTGTTATCGGTAGATAGCAGTCGTGAGGCTGTGTCGGATGCTTTAGGGCAGTCTGAAAAATTCTGACAGTGTTGGCCACTAACACACCTCGGGTCATGTTCCTGTTGGTCTGGTTTCCCTGTAAAAAGGGTAACGGAGATCAGACGGCAGTGGCTCCATTGTAATAACTAGTTCCGCCAAATCTAGGACCATGACTTACCTACAGTGTACCCTAGGCTCCGAAGCGTAAGCTGACGACGCAACTAGGAATACACGCTAGGATGACGATATTTAAATTATTTGTACTAATTTTTTGTTTCATTTTGAAAACCATTAGTACAAAATGATAGGAAAATTCATTTTAAAAATATAAAATGACAAAAAAATATTAAATCTTATTCATTTATTACCCTATATATATATTATATATAATTGGGAAATAAATCATTCAACCTCCATTACTTGATGATTTAAATTTTAAATATATGCTACATACTCGTACATATTTAGAAACATTATGAATTGACAGTTAATTTAATTAACACCAAAGATTTTGTGAATCGGATAGATTTTATTCCTTTTTTGTAAAGTGAAAAAATTTAAATTGTCAATTGTAAAACATGTCTTCAAATAGGTCAGCTTAGGTAAGGTGCTAATTAATATTTTTTAAATCTTATATTCAAAATAAAAACTACAAAACATAACGATAAAGATTATTATAATATTATTATAACCAAGTAATATTGCAAACAAAGTTTTAATAATTTTGTTTTATGCTACTTTTATACCATCCCAAATTTCTTGATCCCATATATGGGTCCGTCGGCACAAGATGGCACAACCGTATTTTAATTAAAAAAAAAAATGTATCTAGTTGATTTAATTTTCAACAAATATCATTACATTGTATATACCATTTTAATCAAAACATAGTATATTGTAATGAATCTTATCCAGTATTTAACATTTAATCCACAAAATTACACTAGCATCTTACTGTTGAAGGTTCTGGAGAAGAGCATAATATTTCCAAAATTTTATTAACTTAAGGTCTACATTGTCATCTAGTAAACTGCGATAATAAGTTACTGAAATGAAAAATATGATGATACAAAATTATTATATTTGGCATGACGTACATCATGAACTCCCATACTAAAAATATTTTTACTAAACTAAACTAAACTACATTTCATTTTAGTTAATGTTAACATATTTACTATAAAACATTAATATAGCCCATTTTTTCGATAACAAATGTCGTACTAATATTTTATTGTATGATTCAATTTTTTTTATAGAAAATGTGAAACTGAGCACTAGTGCCGACCGACCCATATATGGGATGTAATTTTCCAGCTTTTCCAGAAGAGTATTTTTTTTTCTATTATTCCTAAGGTACTAGGGACAAAATAAAATAAATATAAAAAAATTGCATCTTTGTGCAAAGAAAAAAGTTTCAGGCTTATCTAGGTTACTATTTTTATAAATAGTTGTCGAACAAATGAATATCTATGTAAATTATCTAGGCGTGACGTCAACGTTTGTGTCATTAGTATGAAGCAGATGACGAAGTGAATTTAGACGATACCAAACGTATAAATTCACTTCGTCATCTCTCACCTCGGTTATGTAGTTTAAGTTTTATCAAAGTGTTTTTATACCAATGTGCTTTAAGTCTTTGAAATCAAAAATTAGTCGTCATGCTTATTCCCATTTGGCATCCCAAGGGACAGTGCTAGAGGGCACTCCTTTTTTTTTATCTTTAATGTTACAAAAATAACAGCATGCAGTGTCAATAAATTTATTTAAATAACTTGAAGATAAGGGAAGATTGATGATCACGCACCGGCAAATGCAGACCGACCAGAATGGCAGATGACCTGAAGAAGGTCGCAGGCAATCGCTGGATGCAGGCCGCTTCCAACCAGTCAACCATTCTATTGTACTCATTCTTTTAATGATAAATTGCACTCAGTGCTGTATTTTTTCTATGTATGTCAATGATGCAATAAAGTTTTCATTCATTCATTCTTTCCAGCAATGGACAGACTGCGGCTTTAATGATGATGGAGGGAAAACTATTTTTACAAAAAACAAAAACCTACTCCATTCGTTTACTGGGGTCATCTTGATAGGCGGTTCCAAACAGCTCTGTCACCAGGGTGTAAATGGTCGATTGACAATGTAACCTATACGAATTGATGATGATGATATCGAAGGTATTCTGAACCAAAGATGTTCTAACACAGGGAAGAGAAACATAGGTAGGCTGTGTCAGATGTCTTAGGCATGAAAAATGTTTAACGTCCATTCGAAATCCAGGGTTTTCTTTCGCCAAAGCGGAGCTGGATATCGGACTCAATCCTCCTTTTATTGCAAGTAATATTTGATTCGTTGATACAAGAGTAAAAAAACGAACAGGTCAATAAAATTTACATTGATAAATCCAAATATGATAATACTGTAGGAGCAGAATTCAAAAGATTTTGCACCAATTTGGGACCAACAAGTCCAGAATAGATTTCGGTCTCGTAAAGAAATGTGTAAACAAATGTTCCATTGAACGTTTTACAATATTGAGTGGGTTCGAAAGGAGCTTCACATAACTTAATAAGCATATATGACAGCATATGCTGGAATTCCACCAACAGATGAAGTAGCTGCGCGTTGGACATATAATTACATCGTGTTATTGTAGGTTCAGGGTAATTTTCTCTGATACAGTCTGTTTCAATAACTGATGATTTTTCAGTATCGAAACAACTGTTATTTTTATCTTTTTCGTCTTTAGTGGCAACATTATTAGGCAATTTATCAAAAACTACTCCTAACATAACACACGAAAGTAACACACTGCATGCAATATTATTAGTGTCATTTTTTTTTGTACAGAAAAGTAAACTAATGTAAATAAGTAGTTGCACATCTTTGGGAGAATGTTCTATAGCCAAGTAGTTAAAATTGGGTAAATTTGCATTTAAGAAAAATTAAAATAAATTTAATGTTTTTATTTGATCCCAGCCGTTCTCAAATGGACTTTCTTGTACTAAGGGTCGTCGTACACCATTGTTTTCTGTTGTTATTGAGATTGTTCTTTCGTCATATCTTTCGACGAACAAAAACTCATTTTTTTCTATAATAAGTCATCAAACAAAATACATATTTATAATATCCAAAGACAAAACTAAACTATTATCTGTAGATTTATCTTCTATAGAACTTAAGTCAAAAATTACTGAATGGTGGCATAACTGCGCGAATATTCGGGATATCAATTCTGCTAAGCTAAGTTAACCTTTATTGGACCAGTGTGAATCAAATTTATCTATTTTAAAATTCTTTGTGTATTAATATATAATTTTGCATTTTGTTTTTGTTTTAAGTATTTGTCATATTCGGAGACTTATCTATAAATGATAACTAGGGCCTGTTGTTTACTCACATCGCCTTGCCACTTAATAAGCAAGGATTTATTTAACTTGTATTAAGATTTTGGCATTTTTAATTTGTTGAACAATGGTAAATATAAGTAATTTGTTTATTTTTGTCTTTTCGTACTCATTTATGTCTGCATTTTCTTTATCCGTCAACGCTATGAATATTGTGATTTTTTCATTCGTTAAATTATGATTGGCAAGAAACTGTCTTAAATTTATACAACGACATTTTAAAGCATTTCAACTATTATCAAATGCTAATGAATATACCTACTGGAACAAAAATAACCCCTGAGAAGAGATAACCTATTACATGACACTTTAATTTACGTGCAAAAGATATAATTTCATCTGTTGATTCAAATTACAACTGAGCAGCCCTTGAGAACGTAATCGTAGATTATTTCGTTTCGTCTTAACAGGCGTTTTATTAATAAGGTACAACTTATATATTTTATTTAAAAACAAATTGCAATAAAACTATTTATTTGATTTATATAAATTTGTTGACGTCATCATTTTCAACATTTCTTCTGTTGGTTTGAATTTTCGACGCATAAAAGGCAATCTTTCTTAACCGACATATATGCAAATGTTCAAGAGAGTGGATCAAAGTTATTTCTTTAAAGAAAAAAATCATAAAATCTTTTCTAGGCATTGTAATAATATTAGCTTTTTTGTAAGAAACATTTTATTTACTTAAGACTTTTAGTTTCTAATTTGGAGTCAGTTAGTAAGTTATTACCCCAAAAAAATTACAGGTTAACGCCAGTGCCTATTGAAACACTTTCAAGTATATTCATTTATATAATTCAGCAAACAGGTAAAAGTGGATTAGTAATGGAAAAATATTTTTGAAAAAACAGGTATATTTGTCGAAAACATAAAATTTTTGTTAAGTCGTTCAAGAAAAATCACCTAAATACATATTATAAAGAAACGACATTATGTAGGCGTGTGAATTTAATAAATAAAACGATTTTTGTATTTAATCAATATTTATTGTATTAAAATATTTTAAACAAAACATTTGCATGCATTTTCGCTGCATAAACAAAATAAAACATAGTTTTCACCGAAAACTAATGAAGCGGCTGCTGGAAAAATATAATAATAAATTTCACTTCGTGTGTGACACACACACACACAGTCAGATGCACACTCTTTGCCTTTATAATTTGAATGTTCATCATAATCGTAGCGTATTTCCGGTTATGTCCTCAGCTTTTCGCTTCAGAGACTGCATACTGCATGCATGCGGGTATACCCACGAGGTTACTGGTTTTTACACAGAGCGACTGCAAGCTGACTTCTGTAACCCAAAAGGAAAACCAGAAACAACCCTAGAACAGGGAAAACCAGCACCGGCTATACGATGCTGTATCCCTCGATTGACTTTTACGATCTGCCTGGCATCTGAAGTTAAGCAGCTGGCATATTCTATGTTTTTCTTTCGCTCGCTGACCAGCATGGAAGACGTTTTTGTATTTCCTATGCCCCAAAATGATACCACCACGGCGCGCGGCGTACGCGCCGCGCATCGACCGCACTAACCGACGCGCCGCGTCTCACTCTCGTCTTTCGGACGCGAATACTGTACGGAGTGCGATTTGCCTAAGCGACATGCGATACATAATTTCGCTGCGTAAGCGCCATTTTTATTTGTTTTGAAATTTAATTAAAATTATCTTAGCGACATGTTTCTAACAAGATTCAGTCAAGTAAAAATATCCAAGCGACTTTCAAATTCATACTAATTTGTCAGGTAAAACTATCTAAGCGACATCAAGTGGATATATATTTTTAATGCTAAATTATCCAAGTATTTTTTATGCCTATTACGTATCAAGAGATAATGTCTAAGCATAAATGATGATAAATAAAATTTTAGGAACACATCTATAAGGACACGTTTGGATCATATTTATGTTCGTATAAAACTTGACAAACAGGAAAAAATATCTTACTGCAAGGCTGCTTATGATGCTTATGATTCAATTACAGGTAAATTTATCCAAGCTAGCGGTTAAAATAATTTTATGTCAGGAACAAATAACTATTCGATATAAATAAAAAATCAAACTGGCCAACCAATCGTTTTAAAGAAACTGAGTAATTTTTTGTCGGTTAGTGAGCTGAAAATGTGAGAATAATAGGAATTAACGTACTTTCTAAGCGACAATAAAACTCAACGCAGCGCTACGAAACACAGACCAATCGACGCGGAATTTTTTTATGAGTTGAATGGTATATATAACTTATTTTACCTAATTGTGTCGGTTAGGAAGTTTTGCCTTTCAAGCGTCGATATATTGCCAGGTATATCAAAATATTTTTATTAAAAAGTTATTTTTATTAATAAGTAATAAATAAAGGCAATGCTGGCTGCATTTGTGCCAGAATGTGAAGGTTAGTTTATTGATTGTTTAAAAAAAAGAAACAAAAAAAAAGTAACCTTTAAAAGTCATACATTTTCCGTACGATCTTGGCCTAGCGATCGTACAAGAGTAAAAGCACCAAAAAATCGTAGGAGCAGTAATTGTTGTTCTATTCCTATAATTTTTATAAAGTCGAATTCTTGACACATTTATGCATCTGAGAGAGTTAAAAAGATTATTACAAAAGTTGTAATGAAATATATTCTGTACAAACCTACTTAAAAAAAATATGTCACCGGTGCACTTTTATTTATATATTTAACTTTATTACATGAAATGTAAATGGCGGACTTAAAGCCGTAGGCTTTCTCTACCAGTCAACCAATCGGTGGTGTAGAAAAAGTGATTAATTTATGGTAAGTGTTAAAAGAGTCGTGATGAAATTATAGTAAACTTACTTCTATATGTATAAACAAAACTTAAAAACACAAATATCTAAAAACAAAAATGAAATATAAAACTATTTAAACTATTAGACAAATTTTTATTAAACACTTTGTCTATCTGTTCGTTCATCATCCATACTAATATTATAAATGCGAAAGTCTGTCTGCCTGTTACGCTTTCACGGCCAAACCGCTGAACGGATTTTGATGAAATTTATTATGAATATAGTTGAAGACCTGGGGTCAAATATGGGCTACTTTTTAACGCAGGCGGAGCTGCGGTAAACCGCTAGCTTCTCATAAATTTGAGAGGTGGGCTCTTGTTGGTGGAGGTTTTTCCATTATGTCCTATGACTTGCTAGTTGTTTAATGTTTTGATACGACACGACGTTTACTTTTACCTTCATTTGCTTTTGTTATTGTGCCTTGGTCTACCTGGATCTATTTTCCTGTTTTATCTGTAAGTTAACTTAAAATTAACACACGGTTTTTATTGCAATAAGAGTGGTTCCCAGTTTATGTTGAGGATTTTCATAACATAAAAATACGATAAGTACCTAATTTTAATTTAAGAAGTCAGAAAAAATAAAACCTTCTGAGAAAATGGTTAAATAATGTTAAAGTCCCTATGTAATGGTTATATAATTAAAGTCAAATTAAAGTAATTCAGATGACTTGGTTTATATTTTCGAAATAATGAAATTAATGGAAGTAAAATTAAAAGGATATATGAGTAAAATATATATCCTACTTCAATCAGATATTCATAAAACTTGTCATAAACAAGAAATGAGAATATCTTCAGGAAATCGTTCTAAAAAACGTGATGTCGGAGCATTACGTTTGAGTGGAGCGTAGCTAGACGTGTGAAGCGTACTGGTCTATTTACACGGATCTAGTGCTGGCAATCCAGTAGAGAATTTGTCTATGTAGACGCGTCGATGGACACGAAATTGTTTGTGTTGTGGGTATATTTTGTGTCCTTGAAAGCTATTGGATTGCCAGCGCTTGATCCGTCTAAATCAGCCTTTGGTACCAAACTACAAAATGTAAAGATTGAGTAAAATACGCGCGAGACCGACTTGCATTTGACCGGCTTTCTATTTATTCATCGATTATAATAGAGTCTGGCCAATGAAAGCGTGACCTGGCCTTTTCTTAAAAAATATTATGGCAACATTATTTTAGTCCGTCAACTTGATGTCAACGTCTGTCATTGTTTTGCGAGTTTCCGTTTGTTACATTTGTTTTATAAAATAATTGCTGCAAATATGGGTAAAACGATTAAAAGTAACGTGCGACAACTGTTACATACTATGATCAATAAGTTTAAACTAAAACAAGTAGAGAAAGAAGATGTTTTCCAAGTAAAACAGCAATGTTTAGATGCTATCTCCGAATTTTTAGGTTAGTACGAGTTTGTAATCTTGATATTTGCTATAATTAATATATATAATAGCTGATTAATAGATACATTTACAATATAGTGATAACGTAATAGTGATATTTTTTTCTTATGGTTGTAGATAATCTTGGAGATATTGAAGGACTCAGCATAATTAAGAGCATTGTTGAAACGTTAAGAAATTTGGAGAAAAAAACATTCATAAATACGCAGACAAAGTTCTTAGAAGAAATATCTTCACTGACTGGTATGTACTTGCATCGTGATGTATTTTTATATTTAGTTTTACTTCACAAAGTGCGTTGTGTTTATTATTCAATATGCATCATATAATTACGTACTTACTTTGTTTTGCAGATGTAGGTGTCACAACACTAACAAAAATTTAAAAAGAGGGGTCTGGGAATGAATGCATGTGGAGCACTCCAGGTAAAAAACGCCCTCACGCGAAATCAGTGTCAGCTTTGGACAGTTTTGATATTGATGCAATTAGAAATAAAATAAATGAATTTTATGTTGTGATGAAGGAGGTTCCGACATTGCGAACATTGTTGGAAGAATTGCGTTCAAGTATTAACTTTAGTGCATGTAGAGAAACGCTGCGAAAAATACTGATTGCTAATAGATATGAATTCAAGAAAAATAAAAATGAAAGAATGGTTCTAGTTGAACGTTATGATATTGCTGCGTGGAGACATCGCTACTTACGAGAAATAGCGGCTAAGCGAGCAGAAGGAAAATCAATCATCTATTTAGATGAAACATATGTACATTAAAATTATAAGCCGAAAATGTCATGACAAGGTCCATCGACAAGTGGTGCCCCGCAGCCAAGCCCACTGAAACAAATATCTTCAGGAAAAAGATTTATAATAGTACATGCTGGCTCTGAAAACGGTTTTGTACCAAATGCACTGTTAGATTTTAGTATAAAATCAAATTTGGCGGACTATTATCACGACATGAACGCCGAAAATTTAAAAAAAATGGCTACAAGAAAAATTGATTTCAAATTTAAAAATGCCCAGCGTCATTGTGATGGATAATGCCAGTTACCACACTGTACAAAAGAATAAAGTACCTACAACACAAACTGGAAAAGCTGAACTACATGTATGTAGCTGATGAAATTTTAAAACAATATGGGCATGAGGTTCTGAGATTGCCACCTTACCATTGCGATCTGAATCCAATCGAGCTAATATGGAGCTCAGCTAAGCGTATGGTGACAAAAAATAAAAACATAAATTTGTCTGCAATAGAAACTGAAACACATATAAAAACCTCATTTGGCCGAACCACAGCAGAAGACTGGAAATCGATGGTTGATCATGTAATAAAAGTTGAAAATAAATACAAACAAAGGGATTACATTACAGAAGAAATATTAGAAAAAATTATAATAAGTGTAGGTGACGATGATTCCACTGATTCAGAAGTCGTTAGAAGTAGAATTTTTGGACTCAGATTTTGAATATGGAGATGGTTAATGCCTGTGTATTTACTTGAATATATTGTAAATCCATATTCTCCTTTGTTTCATTCACACACACCCATTCAAGTTTCCGATACATCAAATGTAACTTAACATTTTGAAATATGATATAAACTTAATAGTAGGTACTAGTCAACAGAAAAACAAGGTACTAATTTCCATATTAAGCTGAACTCTGGTTATCATTATCATCATTTTACAAGAAGTTCACTGCGGGATGGATGCTGCTAGGCCTCCCCCAAGGATTTCCAGTATGACTTTGGTTATACAGATAGTATATTTAGAGAACTATACCATATAATGGAAATAGATACCTTAACTTGCTGGTGACTGTACCATAAGGCTTTTGAACAAAAGAGATGGTTTGGATCTTAAATTATACATTTAGTCATAACGTCATAGTATAAAAATAATAAAAAAAATCAAGTATCAAAGCATTTTTCTCCAACTATAGTCAGGGATACCATATATTTTTTTTTTATTTGCCGCTTTTTCTTAGGTCACGCTTTCGTTAGCCAGACTCTATACGTTTTGATAATTTTTTTTTTTGAAATTGACTTTTCCATCGATTTTTAAATTGTTTTAAAAATCGCCTGTGTCAAATTTCAAAGTGAAAATTTCAACAATGAGTTTAAATACATGTACGCTATCATGCGCAATCACATTACATATTCAATTTGAAGTTTTCGCCCCAGTGTACCAAGCTGAAATATTTTCGCTACAACGTGCGGTTGCTACGCTTCCTGGTTGCATCCTTGGCTGGCTGCCTTGGAGCCCAGAATCCGCTACTATACTGTTTCTCTTGCATTTTGTCCAGTCTTCGGCATCTGGAAAACTTAATATTTAGGACCAACACTCTAAAGTCGTATTAGATGTTTAGACCATAGAAAACAGTCTTTTCACTCTTAACTAACTGAATCAGATATCAGAAAGTCTTATTATTAATAAAATTTAAAAGCTGTAAATTGGGCAAGGAAATATCAATTATATTTCAAGTACTTGAAATGAAATAAAGTATACGAGTTTTTTGTCTTTGTTGTTTTCTCAAAACAAAGTGCTTTCTTTGTAAGGGTGCTTATCGTTATAATAACGACTTTGAAGGAGTGAGACACAAAAATCTCTGTTCAATTTGTTCATCGAATTTTATCGGATTTTTTATTCCAATAGTAAAGTGCTCAAGTATCGGCTCAAGTATCAGCGTTAGATCATTGATCATTATACTATATTTCTCCACCATGGGATTTCTTAAACGCAGTCGATATTTTGCCGTTTTGAACTATTATAATACAGTTTATATCGCGTTTGTTCCTTTTTTATTTTACAACATAAGTCTCAAACACTTAACAGCGTTCATGAATGCAGGTAGATTTATTTAATGTGCAACAATCGCGAAAACCTGCCACATCATCCTTTTTTTTGTGTGCAATTCCTCAGTTGCTTACTACGTGTATTTATCATTTAGAAAGGAACGTCTTAGATGCTTAATGATTTGGACGTCTTTGCTATTTATACCTATACTAAGGTAGTTCTGGTGTGTGTTCTTTTTCTTTTCTCATGCAGCATATTTATAAGATTACACAAGGTCGATTTTTTTTTTGCAGCAATCGAATTACTTTTTGTTCGACGCAATGCGCGGTTTGAACGATTTTCGTTCGATTCACCAGTATAACCTACTTAAATATTCTATTGCACGGCTGGCAGTACAGTTGGCCGGAAACTAACTGAATTAACAGAATTTTTTTTTGATTGCGGTCGCCGTATTCGAAATCGATTAGGAGGACTATATAACCTACTTAGTCCTTCATCTCTATCTACTCAGGAACCGTCAGCACGAGTGCACGACTATTTCGGACCGAGTTACATTATCAGTAAGAGAATTAAAATTTAATCACTGATATACTTAAGATTTTTATTCATAAAAAATCCAAGCGTCTGTTATGTGCACTATAACTAAAATATGTTATGTCTCGTTCAATTTATCAATAAAAGCGAAAAGGACTGAAATGAAATGAAATCGTATAATTTCAATATAGGATATAAATATCACTTACTCACGGTTTACAAATAAGAAAAATTATTTCCTTAAGTAACAGGCAAACTAGTGATTGATTCAGGAAGCTTATTGTAAAAGGGTATACAGTTCCCCACAAATGAGTCTTTAACACTACACAGTTTATAAGAAGGTAATAAAATTTATCTTTATTGCGCAAAGGTCTATCAGTTATATCCGAGTTCTTTCTAAAAGTAGTAATATTTTTCCTCGTATACCTACATGATAACTTTAAATATATATTGTGAAGCTACTGTTAAGATATTCATTTATTTAAACAACTCCCTAAGAGATTCCCTCGGGGAAAACTAAAAATATTTTAGTTGAACGATTAACGAAAGTTCATTATATTTTTCATGAATAAATGAATAAATAATAATATGAAATGAAATCGTTTATTTCAATATAGGATATAAATATCACTACTACGCTTCTTCTCGCATACCTAATAGAAGTTATCCAAATTAGTAGTAAAAAAAATGATCGCCCCTTTTTTGCAAAAAACTTGAAACTTGTTTAGCCAGACATAATTGCACGGCTCGCCAAGATAAGCCCGTTTCTTTTTAATTTTCCTTCTGGAAATTTCAAATTACTCCAATTCCCCTCTGAATAAATGAGGATTGTTGCACTACCTACACTTAGCTTTTTTAATTTATTTTATTACCACGGTCTTGGAAAGTTCTTGGGAGCTTTTAGTGTTAGGTTTGATTAAGTATTGCTTCTAGCGTGATTCTGATACAGCAAAATTTTCAAGCGCTGTATTTGGATACATCGTTGGCGATTTCTTTGTGTTTCTTTGAACAGAAAGTAAACATTCTCGGTTATTAATATCTTTCAACCATAGAAATGAGTACTATAAATATTCAGGGTTACTTTAAGTTTGAAGTTTGTTAGCAGATCTATTTCTCCTGTGATACGATCTCAGAGTCTTTACACAGTGGTCGATCAATAAGATGCTCCCCTTGCGTTTTGCGCTCGCTCATCCAAATGAAAAAGGTAACGCTTTTTATAACACATTGTCATTTGCTTGATATCAAAAATACCTCGTTTCTGCAGCGCATCAGGGATATTTGCTGAGATGCGGACAGACTGTTTTCACACAACCATGTGTAAAAGGGAGGCCTCCTTGGTGAGCGGGGTGTGGGCCAGCTCCAAGTCGTCCTAAAAATGATAATAGAGAGACTGGACTGTCCTTATATGCGTGCGTAAATGCTGTGAGAGACGTACCTGAGTACCTTGCTGAGATTATCGTAGCGGATTGATATTCATATTTATTATTACTTAAATTTTTTGGTTTTGATTTCATTTTATGTTATCATTATAATTTCATGTATATTTATCTAAATTCTAATGTTGTATTGTTAATTATGGATCTTTGACATCCGAAATAAATGATTTGAATTGAATAAATGAGTAAACCACAAAAGAGACTGAGAGCACAGAATTGGTAATAGTACTTCCCAGAGGGGGTTTCAACTCTGATTCCTCCCTAATTCTGATGTAGTACAGCGTCGAATCACCGACTTGTCATTTTGTAATTAATTATGAAAAGAAAACTTCTTATACCTATTACTAAGACTTTATTTAAAAATTTATGAACTTATTATATAGTTTTACATGATGTTTCAAAAACTTGACATATTTTTGTTTCTTAGCATATTATCGAAAAACGTTAAGATTTCCATGTATGAATATGGTTGATTGGATTCTTTGACATTTGATAACTTTTTCATTGAATCTCCTTTTTCACAGCTGCTGTCCCACCAAGCTGCCATGTCAGGTCCTGAGATGAACGAGCATGGAAGTGGCATGTTTCTGAAATTATATAAACAATGGAAACAAGCGACCTTAGAGCAAATCTCCATTTATATATTTGTGCTGAGATTGTAAATCAATCACTGACAAGATTCCATTTTACCATATTATCCATATTTTCATACTATCAATATTTCCTTACTTACCTAATATTATAAGTACAAAAGTCTGTCTGTCTGTTACGCATTTACGGCCAAACCGCTAAAAGGATTTTGATATTTTGTATGAATTTTAGTTTAAGACAAGGTTCAAAATAATTGGCTACTTTTTGACGCAGGCGGAGCTGCGGAAAATAGCTGTACTAGCTATTTCCCGCAGTTATTGTATAATTTTGTTAATTCTTTTAACTTAATGCTAGAAACATTCTCTGCTAGTCAACCACAAGGAGAAACTGAATTGAAGGATATGTACCTATTGTGCGGCAAATAAAAAATGGAGTATACCCGGAACAAATGGTCAAGAATAAAAAAAACTTGAAACATTATATTTATGTTATTTGAGTACATCAGCTTTTATTTTAAACAACAATTATATCAATAGGTATTACATCCATAAATAGATATCTTGTCAGAGGTATTATTACACCAAGGACTTCAGGAGAGGCTCTCGTGGCATACTTCCATCTTCATTTTAAAGCACTTTAAAGCATCTTGTCCTGAATAGTAAATTGCGCGCCTGTAATTGCATTCTCTCATTGCAATGCCGTCTTACTTAAAACGTCCTTAAAACCTACAGCGCTCTTGCCTACAAAATGGTTGTATGGAGGCGTTAAATTATTTGCTCAAGGGTACTAAAAGGGAATAAGTGGAGTAGTTTTAGTAAATTAAATTTCATTAGAGGCCAGATTGTACTCCATATGTGTCTTTTATATCAAAATAGTTTATAAACGTAATTTTATAGTCTGCTTCCGCAACCAGTCAGTTCATGCAAACTTCTATCGAGACTACCCACTACTGTTAGCTACAGCATGCTCGCCACCATAAGTTTGCACACATAATCCATACGACACACACAAAAAAAAAAATTTGAAAGAAAAAAGTGATTGTTACATTAATTTCCATCTTCTAAATTAAAACGTATAAAGTTAAAGCCTTACCCGGGTCCAGTGGCTTGAAAGGCATGTGGGTGTATAAATTCGATAGCAAGTGAGTTGTCACACGCCAGTCTAGCCATGCTACTTTTCCTTATCTCTTGTAATTGAGCTGAAAAATTTGGCATTCTTTTTACATTCAATCAGGGGTGTTATTTCTAAGCATCTGTTCGATAGCTTGGATACATAGCACACGGGTACGCGAGCCCAACTTACCCTAACTGCTACTGAGTTAACATTCCATTCGAGTCAGTAGCATCCTAGTACCTCATCCTTTCTCCAAACCCAACTATATCCCACCCTTCTATAGCTTAAGAATACTTCTGATGGGCAGCAGCGTCAGAAGTACGATAAGGCGCTGAAACTGCGCTCGCCAACCCGCCTGCCAAGCGTGGCGAGTATGGCAACAACCTCTCAATTTGGGGTAGACCTATGTTCAACAGAGGACTGTGACTGAAACGATTTACATTGGATGCGGGGCTCATAAGACAACGGAGTGTGGCTTTACTTGGATTTTCGATACTAGAAGCATTTCTATCTTGACCTCCTCTATGCTTTGGAAGACATGGATGGGTAGTCGTTGGGTTGGAAAATCTGGCAGTGCTGACCAGTATACACCCTCATTGCTTATTGCTCTTGTCTTAACATAAATATTATGGAGGGCAACAAATATGTGTACGTGATCAACTGACAATGTAACCCATAGGAAATGAATAAAACAATGAAGGCCTGACATAATGTTCAAGCCATAATAACTATAGACTATACGAGTACCTACATGAATGAAACAAAATCAGAGAGCAGCTGATACATGCGAGAATTTGCACGAAAAATCTGGCACCAACTTCGGCCACTAAGTAATAATGTGTTTCCATGCCAAATTACACCTTCCTTGTAAAAGTGCTACGAGAAAAATCTCGGAAGAAATTGCTATTGCGATAAGGCCGCCTTTGCGCAAGGTTATTTTTCTTGTAATTGCTTGTATTTAACAATGTATCCTTGTTGTGCAATAAAGAGTTTTTGTATTGTATACACAGACAGACATTTGGAAACGAGATTGGTATTTCTTTTTGTCTAAATACTAGGCCTTCCTAAGGCTTGCATGTCAGTTTGCCTAATTTTTTCTATGTACAGTCGGTTGTAAAGAATTATAAACTCCTTACTGTTAATGCAAATTTGACCAGTTTAATTTAACTTTGTAGATTAACTCCATTTGTATCGTTATTGTTTTAGAACGAAAAGTTATTTTATTTTATCATTCTTGGATATATACTTACGTAATGAAAAACTGTGGAGCTGATCGCCTCTTTCGAACCAAAATCTGTCTGAAAATCTAAACAACTGTAATTGTTTGGCTATAATGCAATACAGAGTAGGTCCTATAAGAGCATTTTGAACTGGAATCTCGCTAATTATTCCAGGTATTAGCTCAATATCGTCTACTGTTGTGTACAGATCCTTAAGTGCTTCAACTTTCTGTAAATATATAGATATTTGACAATCATTATATAGGTATAAAGGTAATATACGCATATTTGATAACTGCCAAAACGATTTTAAACTGTTGTCTGTACAAAAAATGCACTATGTTGAATAAACTGTAATTCGTGAAAGCAATGTTTTTGTAAGCACATATTTGTATTTTTCAATTATTTTTTTATATATAAAAATACCTAGGTTTTCATTTTTCAACCATGTATGAGCTTATATTCACTTATGTGTTACTAGCTGTTTCCCGCAGCTCCGCCTGCGTCAAAAAGTAGCCTATGTTTGATCCCGGGTCTTCAACTATAATCATACCAAATTTCATCAAAATCCGTTCAGCGGTTTGGGCGTGAAAGCGTAACAGACAGACAAACAGAAAGACAGAAAGACAGACAGACTTTCGCATATATAATATTAGTATTACTAATCATAAAATCAATTGTATATATCAATTATATATAGTTGGTGTCTTATTTTTTTTTTAAGTAGTAGAAAGTAATGATAAATCAATAGACTTAAAAAAGTGAGTAACAAGAACATATTTTTTAAGCATAGATAAATCAAGTAGTAATCTGACATGTCAAAAATAAAATCTTTAAAAAATAAAAAAATCAGGTTAAGTTTAGCTTTTTTTTTGAATAGCAATGGTAATCCGTTGAACTCTGAGCGGCAGTCAAACCCACGATCAACTAATTTAGCTTATTTGTGGCAGAGTTGTAAAGTGGAAATTGTAAAATACCTCTAAAGGCATAAAATCCAAAAAGTCGTCGAACTTCTTAGCAGCTGTCATTCCACATATTTTCCGATAGGTATTGTAGCCCGGGATCCCCATATCTCTGCTCCTTTGTATGCCCGCGGTAAAGAGGTCAGGAGCTTTTTCATTTCCATTATAAAAAGCTTCGCCAATCTTCGGAGTAAAATACAAATTTTTACTATAAAAACATCGACTGGTAAGAGTTTCGAAAATTAAGTTTTTAAAGTGTTTTGAATTACAAAACGTTGCGCTAGTATTGAATTAAAAAAGTTTATAGTTGTATCAAGTTAAGTGATTTTAAAAAAAATATTCTAGAAATGAGTCATAAAACATACCATTTTCTAGTATTTAAAAATAAAACAAAAGATCGAGAGAGGTGACCTTTTGGAGCCAAATTTATATAACACCGACAAATATTAAATATATATTTTATTTATTTAATATATATATATATTTATTTATTTAAATATTAGTATGGATTATTTTATTTTTACCTCTGCGTCAAGTTTGCCATCAACTTTACCAGCTTTCTGCAGGAACATTCCTCGGCTAATTTGGTCGTAGTTTTTACCTTTTTGAAATAATTCGTGATTGAACAAAGTCTCATTAAAAGGCACGTCACCTGTATACCTATTGTTATCGTCATACTTCCTGTAAATACGAAGCATTATATTAAAATGTATAGTTAACTGATTCACAGCGTCACACTGAGCCGCCACCTAATGAGACGTCTGTCACGCACTTTATCTATCTTCTACTTTACTTGTAAGTAATGAATCTATTAATAAAGTTTATTCTATTCTATTCATTCATCAGGATTATCAAACCGCATATAGTGGTTGGGTTTGTCTAGATACTCAAGTCCTTGCTAAGGAAAACAGATTCATTCCAAGGATGTTACGTGAAGCTATTGAAATTAAAAAACATCCTAATTTCAATAGAGAGGATGGATGGCAGGTACCGCCAGCTTGGGACCCAGTCATTAACTTAATTAAATCGCAAACTCGGAAGCAGACTGCAAGACCCTTAGATACTGTGAGCCAATACTGCGTGAATCGGAATAGTTCCCAATAAAAATTTCAGGCGGTAGTTTGTAATCTTATGACATCAAAGACAAATGTTAACTTAGTCTGCCTGCGACCATGAACGGTGTAGTGTTTGAAACGTCAGGTGTAAATAAATAAGTAATAAACGCGATAAAACCGTATTAAAATAGTTTAATTTAATGAATAACAATCGCGAAAACATAAGAAATCGTTATAATTTAACTTATCTATGAATGTTAATAGCTAGCTAAACTTTTTACCCCCTAATTCATAATAATAAACAAACGTTTAATAAGACCAAATTAACTAATTTATATTTAGTCCCTTTTTGCCTTATCTATTTTTGACGCGAAAGAACGAGACGAAACATAAATTAGTTAATTTGGTCTTATTTAACGTCTGTTTATTTTTATGAAGAAGGGGGATTTTTTTTAACTCGATTTTGTCCTACTTGTATTATGTTTCGTGGTACTAGTGGGATAAATAAGTGTCATTTGGTACCATTAAAGGTATTGGAACAGATGGTCCGGCGGATTTTATATCTTATACAACCACAAACTTAAGACTATGCCCAATATATAATTTCATCTGAATTCAATATAAATAAAAAAAGGCTTTTCGCCAACAAGATCGGCTACCTAAGCCACATGAGAGCTCATGATAGAGTCTTAAATTGCTGAAATAATCCCCATAACGTCAGTCGAAAACAACAAATCAACGTTTTTATAGGATCAATAGAATAAACATTGTTCACAAGAAAATCCGAAAAAGTAAACTTACTTGGTCCGTCCATTCCGAAGTGTGAGGAAAAAGTTCATAGCAATCTCATACTCGGCGTAGACTAAAGGCACTGCATCTTCGTATACAGTCACGTAATCTATTTGCTGAGATAGTAGTCCAGAGTTAACCATGTTTCTGTACCCTGTGTCACATTTTTCATTAGCGATATTAAAGTTTTCAACTCATGTTTTCGACCCACGTTTTCAAGCAAAGAGTGCATTCAAGTTAATTAATGTATTTGAAATACTTTCTCGAGTCGTAATTTTAAGTATACATTCGGCGTCTTCAGGAATTTTTAGTTTACTTTTCAATAAAGGAACTTTGAAATTGAAACAAAATAACAGAGTTTGGGTTCTGTTAAGATAAAGATACACTTGTCTGTATAACTTTGCATTTTATTAAATTAGTTATTCTTGTCCAGGGTTTCGATTCCAGGGGTACAATTTCAGAAAGTTCGTAGTACTCAGTTGATGATTTCATTCATGAATAATGAGTGGGTAACATTGTCGATCGTCGATCATCATGTTTGATTTCAACATAAAATTATTTAAAAAAATATAGACTTACCCATTAATAGAGGAAGGAGTTCGTACAAAAATATATTGGTAACAGTAGCAATATTGATACTCCTTGCCACTTTGAAAAGTCTGTCATCTTTCCAACAAGGGTTCAGCTCTTGAAGCGTCCTTGCTAACCGGTTGTGTTCTCGAATGAACCAGGTCCCAAGAACAGAGGTTTTTAGATCGAAGTTATTTGCATTTGGAAAACCTTAAATAAGAGACAGACTTTTTGCTAATCTTATGCAACAATATCCTAAATATTGTGCGACAACTCAAGCTGTATACAGCTTGATACAGCTTGAGACCCTTGGGTCTCAAGAATAATTCATCATAATCATCCAGCCGCAATCAGCCCACTGCTGTACATAGTCCACCCCCAACGATATACAGAATGTCCAGCGCCTGCATACAGTGACTTGTGACAGTGACAGGGCTTGTGACTTTTTTAAGTCATCTGACAATTTGAACAAAACCTGCTATTAAATAATATACAGTAAAGCTTACCGAATGTATAACATATTGTTCCATTTGCATTTGGGATACAAATTTCCTTTGGTTCGGCTTTCCTTATTTGTCTTTTTCTTCTATTCTTGTTTATCGGTTTATCATGATTTTCTGATTCTTTTAGTAGACCGCCGTCGCCTTTACGGACAAGCTTATTAGTGTTTTCATCGATTCCATATATTTGAGACAAATCCAGAGTAGGAGTTTGAAAGTTTATCTGAAATATATATGTATTTTTGTTATGTGTCCAATCAGGCATAGTAGTATATGATTAGCATACTTAGTGGGTTTCTGGATTTACGTCAGACCTGGGTTTTTCTCATCTACGAAACCATATTGTTGGGCATAAGCTACCCTATACCTTTTTTTTTTTTTTTTTTTTTTTTTTTGATTTCGCAGGGGAATGCGTTTACGCACAGAGTGTGGGACTCCTGGGCCGCTAGCCGGCCCAGACTACCCACTAAACCCCTGCGGGTGCCGTCGGCCGCATTGCAGGGAGGCGCCTCGGATCTGACTAGCACAAGACGCCTCTGCGACTGGCCGGTTTCTCACCAGAAACCGGACTCACCACTCTCAGAGGCCCTCCGACACCTGGAGGACCTCTGCCACCGGGTGGGACTGCTCCAGTCCCACCGCTTATGGGGGCGCTTCCAGGCGCGCCAAGTAGCGCCTGCGACGCACCCCCCCTCTCCGCCGCCGGATCGGGTCCGCGAGGGGATCGTCCTCGCGGTCCCTTTCCTCGGCCTCCCTCTGCGACATGACGACCTCGCAGAAGGAGGCCATTGCATTCCAGGCGCTGTCGCTCTCGAGCATCGCGTTGGCGACACTCGGGAGCGACAGGTCCGTCCCGCCAAGCGCGGCGGCCAACTCCTGGCGCTGCCGGCTCCACCTGGGACACCGCTCAAGGACATGTTGAGCGGTGTCCTGAGCCTCGCCACAGTCGTGGCAGCGAGGCTCGGCCTCCCTCTGGGCCACGCGGTGCAGGTACTCACCGAAGCAACCGTGCCCGGTGAGCACCTGCGTCATGCGGAAGGTGAGAGGCTTGCGCCGCCTCAGCATCCACTTCTCCAGGACCTGACGCAGGGCCTCCACTGTTCGGACACCGAACGCCGCCTGCGCCAGGTCCGCCTCCCACCTCCACACGACTTCCGCCTGCGCTCGCAGGCGCACCCGCCGCACGATCTCCGCCGAGGGGCGCTCGCCGATTTCCCTCATGTTCGCCACAAAGTGGTACACTTCGGCGAGCGCCTCCGCCACCAATTCCCACGGCGGGTCGCCCGCGAGGGCAGTGGCCGCAGAGAAGGCCACTGTACGGTACCCCCGTATCACCCTCACCGCGATCACCTTCTGCGCCTGTCGCAAAAGGCGTTTGTTCGTCGCGGTGAGGGCGTCCACCCAAATGGGGGCACCGTACATCGCCATGCTCCGGCAGACACCAGAGTATAGCCTCCTCACTGCTTCGCTCGGTCCACCCAGGTTGGGGAGGAGTCGGCCGAGCGAAGCAGCCATCCTGATGATCTTCGGCCCCAACTCGCGAAAGTGGGGGCCGAAAGACCATCGTCCGTCGAGGATGAGCCCCAGATATTTCATCTGGGTGCTCACCCTCAACTCCTCCTGACCCACCCGGAGGCGCGCTCCTGGGGGGGGGGTCCTCGCGTCCGGAAGCTACCCTATACCTAATCCAAACTTATCTATGGTAAGTGTCAGTATTTTTTTGATACAAATAAATCATGAAAAATTTTCGTACGTTCCTATGGCGATCTAACTCTGACAAAATGTGGCAAATTATTGTTATGTTCCAAACGATATTTTAAAATATCATATTCGTAATGTCTATTGATTATTTTACATCGGTTGAATGACTTGTTTTGTTTCGTACGGCAAAATTAAATATATTCCAATAAACATGGTAAACCATTTGATGATATGGATATAGGTACTTACCCCAAGAGTTTTTGGCAAGAAAATATAACTCTACGGACAGTCTATAAGTTATTTCCCGCTACACAGAACACCGATCTTCACCTTGTCGATAGAAGTGTTGGGTTTTTGGTAAACAAAAATAAAATAAGTGTTTATTGCAACAAGTGATATTTATATATTTTTTTAATATTTTTATAGAATTAAATAATACATTCTATTAATTTGTATTCATTCATTTATTTATTTACTCGCTGTTGGCTCTGCCCGCCTCAAAAAGTGGTCTATATTTGACCCCGGGTCTTCAATTACATCGGTCCAAAGGTTTAGCCGTGAAAACGTAACAAACAGATGGACTTTTGCATTTATAATGTTTATTAGTTTGGAAGTATGGATTAGTATGAAAGTAAGGATTTCTCGCTTATATTAAGTGAGTAGATAGAGTACCTTAATATAATTTTTGTAAGGACATCAACCTAGACTGGGTGTTTTACTACGTTGTTAGGTACATACCTGTTCACGAAAACCATGGGAACAACCCAAGTCCTTAAACGTTGCAGCTCTATAAAATTCTATACATTCCTTATCAGATTTAGAATCATTTTTGGATACAAAAATAGGAAAACATCTGCCCTCTTCTGTTTCTTTAACATTACAACAACGATTTTTGTTTTCATCATCATCTAAAAACAATAAAAACTGTAAAAGCATAAGGTCACAATATTTATATGGGTTTGATAAATTTCACATACTAAAACTTCTGAAATAAAAACTAATTGTAAGTTATATTTTATTTGTGCATTTCGATTTAACATTTTCTTTTGATAAAAAAGATCTCACCAAACACAGAATTACGAAATTATATCTTGACTCTCAGTGACGATGTTAAGTGCATAAAGATTTTCTTTCTATGGGGATTGGAAAGAAATAGCCCAGGACAGAGAATTGTGGAGAAAAGAGGGGAGGCTTTTGTCCAGCAGTGGAACACAAAATAGCTAAAAAAAGAGATTTTTAAAGGGTAGGCAAAACAAGTACTCTTCAAGAACTTTTTACATACTTTTTATTACTTGCTATAGGTAATTAGGTATTTAGTCTTTTTATACCTATAGAGATGAATGTATAATAGGATTAAAAATATAATTTAATATTGAATGATTCATATCGTTACACAGCGTAGACAATGTCTAAAAGTCTTTATGATTTGCATGGTTTATTAACAGAAACTGGTAAGGAAATGTTGAGAGTGATGTACAATACTCACTTTCCAGGTTGTATTGAGACAACAATTTGATCAGCAAGATCTTTACTCCCTGGAATCTGATGAGGTGAAAACATTTAAAAGAGACTGGGACGTGGCAAAGAAGGTGGTGGATGACGAGAAACTAAAATGGGCTTAGGGAACCTTGTAGCCTTATAAGGCACCCAGGCCAGACGGCATCTACCCAATATTCTTGCAACAAGGAATATCCATACTTAGTCCACATCTATATATACTGTTCCAAGCCAGCATAGCATTCGCACATATTCCAAAAGCATGGAGACTAGTTAATGTGACGTTTATTCCAAAACCAAAGCGACATAAGACGAGCCCAACATAAGTCTGCAATCTTTGTTATTGAAAATATTGGAGAAATTGGTGGATATTCACTCCATACCATGCAATGTGCCTGGTACAGCTCTGCACTTTGTAGTAAAATGGAAGAAAAGGCGCTAGAAAATAAAGAACTTTGTCTAGGGGCCTTTCTCGACGTAGAGGGGGCATTTGACCGGACTACGTTCGAATCTATTTGTAGAGCGGCAACAGAGCATGGTATTCCTGATACGCTCTGTAAATTGATGAATAATTTGCTGAAAAGTCGGATCATTACCACTGAGCTTATGGAAGATAAGACATCAGCTGTGACGACGAAAGGATGTCCGCAAGGAGGAGTATTATTTCCAACTCTCTAGAGTCTAGTAGTCGACTCCTTGGTATCTCGTCTTAATAAAGGACCAGTAATAGCGGTTAGATAAGCGGATGACATTGCCATCCTTATGAATGGGAAAGTTCCCGATACTATAAAGGATATTATGAATAAAGTCTTGAGGGATGTACAAAAATGGTGTTCGGAGAATAACCTCAGTATAAACCCGAGCAAAACCAGCCTCAAAAAAACCTCCCTTATGCAAGATAAGATGAGATGGTATGCACGCCACTTTTGACTCCGATTTGTATGTAAAATATAGTAATAATAAAACTCTTACTCGATGTATCAAGAGCACTGATATCAGTTTTGACGAAATCGATAAAAGTTGACGCAGCTGAGCTGAGATATCCTCCTGGCTGGCCATCGCTCCATCTTATTGAGAGCAAAGAGGTTCTGGCGTTGCGTGCTGGTGGTAAGTCTTTATCTGCAAGTAAAGATCATCCATAATTTCAGTCCACTGCTGTATGTAGGGCTAATGATTTCCAATAAGACCCGTTAAAGGGGCCTGCATCCAGCGTTTGCCTGCGACCTTTTTTAGGTCATCTGACCTATATGGTCGGTGGATGTCCAACGCTGTGTTTCCCGGTTCGTGGTCGCCATTCGCAAAACCTTTCTGCCCCATCGGCAAGCTAATGTTTATTCCCTTTTTTAGTAGAATACATAATAAAAATTGCGATTTTTTTTAATTTGTATAAAAATCATAAACATTTTGTAGCAGGCCAAGTGTGAAAAGTAGTCATTTACAGAATTAAGTTTATGTAGTGAAAGTCTGATCTAAATTTATTAATTAGTAGTCGTTGTTTTGTTACTTTTACTCAGAGGCTCTGATAATCTTTTATATGGGCCTCCACTGGCTCCTCCTGCAGGAACGCCATAGTTGTTACACGTCCCGTCTATTCGTCTGTCCTCTTGGGGGCCACATGGTTTTACTTCTATTATGCACTGGCTGAAAAAAGGAATTAATTCAGTAGATTACATGGTCAATAAACCATTCCGGTCTCTGACATAGTTTCTTTAACGACCACCAAACGGTAGCCGGGCCTATATCGTATTATCAGTATTATCAGACCATTGGACCACGGAGGCAGTTATAAAAGGGATTAAAGTTCTATCAAAACAATTGTTTCTAGTTTAGTTATGACATTACAATCACCGAATCACGAGACAGTCTATAGGTATATATAAAAGAAAACTCTGAGTGACTGACATATCACGCTGCGGCCCAAACCGCTGGGTCGTTTGGTTCCAAAATTGGCACGTGGGTTCCTTTTGTAGACGCACTAAGGGGGATGTTTCAAAATTTATCCCCTTAGGAGGTGAAATGGGGGTTTAAACGATGTATGGAGAAACGAGATTAGTAAGACCAACTTTGTGGAAACTTCTCAAGTCTCAAGATAATAATAAATGAGTAAATACCTGTTTTAGGATTTTCCAAAAATCAACCCCTAAAAGGGGGAAACCGGGTGACTATGTCTTAAAATCGACACCGATATCGTTTTCATACTTATTTGGGTCGCAGATACAAAAACATAAATTTTAAAAACCTTCTTGCCTGGATGCACGCCGGCGAAGCCGCGGGTAAAAGCTAGTAATTTATAATATTATTTAAACAAGTGCCATTTTGCAAATACAAACAAGTCGTATTTATTACCACCTGGATGTCAGAAAAGGATTTTGTTTGCTGACGCAGTACTATTTAATTTGCTTAGACCCAACTTCTACTTACTCATTAGCCTTGCCATCAATTTCGTTGCCATTAACACGATCATAGAGCTCGCCGTTCACGTCAATAATAACTAAACACAATAATAAAATAACAAAATAGTTCATTTTATGACTAACGACCATTAGCCACATGAAACCTTGTAATAAATGAAGAAAATCGATACCTATACGAACCGGTTTCCCTAGATTAGGAAAGAATGAATGCCGAAAGCGAAATGAGTTGAGTAAGCCGTTCCCGTCCACTGAGAATTTATATTTCCACTGAATTAGTACAACTTATTATTTCACATATTTTCAGGGTTCTTTACTCAAAAGGATAATCTCTCTTCCTCATCTTAGCGCTTTTCGATTGCGTCCCATTCATTTTCTGCTCTGTTTCGTTCACTCTTCGGTATCCTGTATGTGCGACCATTTGGTCGCATATCCTTCAATGCGACGGCGCACCGGCACATTTTTGGCTGCCCCCTTTACCAAGTCTTGGATGGAAATTGTTTTCAACACAATAAACAGTTCATTAATACTGACAGACGAAATGACGTAGTAGAAATAGTCGTCTTAAAAGGTTTCACACAATGCCTACAGAACCCTAAAAACGACCTTTTTCTGAAATGGAAACTAACGTAGGTACTCTGTGACTTCTCGTCCCTTTGATTCCTGTTTACATTACCCTCTCCTGTTTCTCATTATCTAGTGGGAGCACTCAATTGCCAGCAAAAGAAAGTCATTAAAACTTTTTTCTGATCTCTGTCGACGTTCCCGGTGTTTTTACAGCGTAAATAAAACTTTATTCATTTTAAAGTTAAATAATTTAAGTCATTATTACATCTTAAACGTGTTTATAAATAATTCATTTCTCAAAATTGGGTTGAAGTTACCTATGGATTTTATTTTATTTTGTTTGATTTAACTTTTGATTCTGGCAGCTGAGTTTCTATGCACAGGAAGTATAAAAAAACGTTTCGTCTGTACTTCTTTTTCTTCGTTCTTTGTTCTTCGATTTATGTCAACGAACATCCATCCACCCTACAGGTTTCAAAATATGATGTCAAAAATAATCAAACACCAAAGATCAGGATAAAGCTTGAAACCTGCGAAAGCGAAGAGACTATTATAAAAATTTGATGACTTTACACTAAAAGCTGTTATTTTTTAAATTAGAATATTATATTAGCTAATTACCCGTAATAAATAACAATGATAATACATTAGCTGCCCCAATTAGGCTATATATAGCAGATAACCGATAATCACTCATGCGGTTAGGTTGAAACGCGTATTATCGGTTACAATACTGGCATAAGTGTGTTGATTAGAAACTGATTGAATGTAACTCTATATCATGAATTTACGAGTATATATTAATGTTGGACCTACTCGCCTAATTGATTATTTGATATTTTGTAAGGTATTTAGAGAGGATATGTTAATGTTATAAGTACGAGTTACCCATGATACATTATTTCAATTTTTATTTCGTATCTTTTTTCTCCCCCTTAGCCTTCCAAGCATCTCGACCAAGTGTCGTTTCGTGTCATCCACTAACGAATTCGTCCAGGGCGTCCCGCTATGTTTTAAAGCTAAGGGGGTGGCTTTTGTCCAGCAGAGGGCACAAAGGGCCAAAAAAATTTTTTTTCTGCTATTAATAGAAGCTTAACACGTGGATAGATGACCTATAAACAATTCAAGTGTGTAGTATGATAGCTATTAATATTATTATTGGTCATTAAATTCGGCCCCCTTGACTGATCGACCTATTCGACATTTCAGTAATTAGTCCCGTTTTCTATTTAAATGTTATATTAGTACCAAAATACTTAATTGTATCGATATTATTATCTCAATATACGACCAAGTAAACGTAGAATTTTTACTCCTATTTATAGTTTCTTTTTTTCCGCTACTAATCAATAGGCATGACGAATAATTTTCGATTTCATGTTTAAATAAAGGCCCCACTTTAATAGGCATATTAAAGTGGGGCCTTTATTTAAACATGAAAAAAACACGTCGATAAAACTTAAACTACTTAACTGAGATATGACGACGATACCAAACGCTCTATACTAATGGATACCTAGCGGTGACGTCACGCCTAGGTAATTTACAAGGGGTGAGACTAAATTTGTTCGACATCTACCTTAAATATTGCGTTTATGTAAATAGTTTCTAAATTAACGTTTATTAATTTTTATGTGTTCATCGGTTATAATACAATTTTAAAGTAATTTTATATTTTCAAAACGTACTTTCCCATCGATTTTTAAATTTTTATAAAAAATCTCCTGTGCAAAAATTCAAAGTGTTAATTTTAACGAATTTAAATACATGTATTCTATCAGGAAATATCATTAGTTTTTCAATTTTTGAACCTTGTCGTCTTCCTTAAACAAAGTTAATTTTCAAACCACGTCCAGTGTAGGTAGAATACTAACGTATGTTACTACCGTTTGGCGTTCCTCTGTTTTGAGCGTCCAGATTTTGGCCAGATATCAAAAAAACTTTACTCTGATGAAGCAAAACATGCAAAAAGCAGAACCATGCCAATTGACGTCAGCCCTTTAAATAAAGTTTTATTTTCTAAATACTTTAACTTCTTGTAATTGTAACATTTCTCTAGCCTGTCGTGATCTATAAATGGACTTTACTTGTTTAAAATTTAAAAAGAGATCTCGGTGTTTATCCACTACAGCAGATCAGGAATAATAAGATTCGTAGAAAGACCTTAGATACTTACTTACTTACTTCTCGGCTTTCATTCGCTATAAAGGGAATAGCCTAGATCTCTACCAGATAGCCCGACAACATTGTTAAAATGTTGGCTATTAAAGAAGTATTAATTTACATAAAAAGAGAATAACTTTACTGATATAATAATAATAATAACTAACACTTCTTCTGAATCATGATAATAGAGATATGTAAATAGTAAATCATAAAAAAATAATGAAAAATACTCAAGAGTAAAATAGAATTTTTCCTTTTTCATCTACAGAGATAACAAAACTGCATACATTGGCGAAACAAGAATTATGAATGAATTGCGTCCCACCAACGCACTACTTTTCCATTCATATAATTAGGTATTAAAATTCATCTGCATCCGATTTTACATCCTCGGAATCTATCTCGAGAGCATACCTATCTTTTTTTATTCATTCATTCATAACGAGTGGGTTAAATGGTCAATCTATTCTGTACTTCCTGGTGTCAAAGTTTATTGGCCTCTGACTTAGTTCCTTTAACGACCACCAAATTGCAGCCGGGACCAACGGTTTAACTAGCCTTCCGAAGCACGGAATCATCGTTATTATCTGACAATCAGGAGATTCTAAAAACAAAGTATGCTTCCCGTGGGAATCGAATCCAGGACATAAGGCAAATGCCGTAACTACTAGACCAATATCTGATTGAATATGATATCTGTATTGGTAGATACCTGAATAGCAACCCGCCCGGTGACCAAATATTTAGGAGTAGCCTATATTTGACCACTGGGCGGGATACGCTACTTACAAAATGGGTTTCCGTTCCATAAAGTGAATCAACCTGGTCAGTGCTAATACTCTCTAATCTGCGCAATTTTTAACAGGAAAATCCAGGTTTTAAACCAGATTTAGTAGGATTTTTTGTATCGGAAATAAACGGATTTTCGATCGAGCTCCAGGCTTTTAGTGACACTTTCGTTTTTTAGGTTACATGGTTTAAAAGAAGATTACATTTGCATGAACACAATTTGATTTTATTAGTTGACAATTCGTATTTAGTATTTATTTTTTTATTAAATGTTATAGTTTTTTTGAAAACAAAATGTAGACCGGATCAGAGATACTAGAAAATAAACAACTATTACGCCCCACATTTATTGAGACAATGTATATTTATACCATTATTAACTAAACCAGCTTAAATAAAAGATCTACGTGTGAGCAATATTAGTAATAAAAATCTGAAAAATTAACAAATTATACTCGTTTACCAAAACCAAAATACGACCGAGGACTATTTTTGAGAATACAAAACCAGTTTATGATTTTCATTCGATATAAGTACTCGGTGAGTAAAACAATTTATAACTAACTCATCGATTTTAAATAGGTAAAAATAGCCCTTTTTGGTAAATACGTTGACGTCATCGTGATTGCCCTCCATAAATAATATTCAAAGTAATTTAATTAAGGAAAGAACCTTATATTTTTAATAATAATTTGAGTAGTAAAAAGTAGTCATATTTTCTAAATATTTCATACCGTCAAGGCTATTAGAAAAACTATTTGACTACATCATAAATAACGTGCAAATGTTTTTCCAAGCATTTTATTGCCTTCTTTCATGGTCCATTAACTAAACAGACCGAAACAAATGTAGCTGAAACATTATTTATGCACATTGTTAAACAAATTAAATCTTTTTACCCACGACGATAAATAGTGGTGTTATAAGATTGACGTATCTTTGTTCTGCTGTCTGTCTGTTTATGGCGACGTAGGTCCTAAACGAATGGGCCGATTTTGATGTCTTTATTTTTGTTTGAAAGCTGTTTTTATAGAATTGAGGGTAATTTATGATATTAAACGGAATTTCCTCCCTCGTACACTGCGATTATGGAATGAACTCTCCCTGCCATGATTTTCCCTAGTGACTATAACATGGCAGCCTTCAAAAAGGGCGTGAAAAAATTCTTTCAGAGTCGGCAACGCGCGTGACATCTCGGTGTTGCAGGCGTTCATAGGCTACGGTAACCACTTACCATCAGGTACGCCTGTTTGCTTACTCAGTTGTATAAAAAAAAGACACTTTAAAGTAGTTCATTTCTTTGCTGATCGCAAGGTTTGTTCAACTTTTAGGTATCTTATTTGTCTGATTTTGAGTATAGAGTTACTTCGGTGGCATTTAACAAGTTTAAACTAATAAACATTACCAGGAACTTCAATTCCTCATACATCAATCTTACACTTAAAATATAATTATCTGTAGAAATTTATTCCGGGAATGGCATTTACGCTCGTCAGGACGTGATCAGTCCAGCGAAGTCGGCATTTCGAATGTTTCCTTAAATGTTAGAAATAATGTCCAGCGATTGACCATGACCATGATCCCCACCTTGATGTTAAGTGTAGTTGTGGTCTGAGAGCTAATCCGCTGATTTATTAATAGGCTTTAAACTCTAGCCAATGAATTAATTAATTAACATTTAATAAAGAGAGTAAGAAAAGATACAGTACAGAATCCAATTATCATTAGAGAAATTATGACAAAGATGGACTTCATCATCATCTTCATTTCACCCGCAGTCAGTCCACTGCCGGACATAGGCCTCTCCCGATGATTTCCAAAATTATCGGTTGGCAGCAGTCTGCATCCAGGATCCTGCACCTTTTTCAGGTCATCTGACCATCTGGTCGGTGGATGTCCATTGATGGTCTCGCCATTCGAGAACCTTTCTGCCCCATCGGCCATCGGTTCTCCGCGCTATGTGCCCCGCCCACTGCCACTTCAAAGAACTAATCCGCTGGGCTATGTCGGTGACTTTTGTTCTCCTACGGATCTCTTTCAAGACGGACTTATTGCAATGCAAAGTTATTAACTGTTTCAATAATCTTGGTTTTTTTACTAGACTCTATACTATACTCGTAAGTAGCGTCAAATAAATCTTGATCCAGTCTGCACCAGCATTAAGCGAAGTCCATCTGATTGTGTTACGAGTCCCTTAGGTACACATACCTTAGATCACAGAAAAGAAACATCCATACTATCCATATACATACTTAAATTAAGTGCGAAAATATGTCTGTCAGTTAGTCTGTTTGTCTGCCTGTCTATCTGTTATGCTTTTTGAGGTACGGGGAGGGAGCGACAGAGTATATGTTCGACTACCGTGATCGGAAAATCTTCCGGGGTAACATATGCTACTTTTTGACGAAAGCGGAGCTGCGGGACACAGCTAGTTAGATATACTAACACTCTACTGTCTTTTAGATATCCGAAACTTAGGACTACTCTTTACTTAGACCTATATAGGTACCTATCTTAACCTATATTTTAGCCGCACATGAAAAAAAAATGAAGTCAACTACTTATCGATCCTCTACCTTCTAATCTTAATGGCCAATTACCTGAGGTTAAAAATAATGTTACCAATAACAAATCTGTTACCAGTCAGAAAGAGGTGCGAGACCTCCTTGCATCGTAAACCTCACTACTGAGGGTTGTGATCTCTATTGAGCACCTTCCCTGGGCTATGCTTCGCCATTCAGGTCCGAGAAAAGACCTTCAATTAAACTTTATTGTAAAAAATATATTTATATTTTAAAATTAGTGGACTTAATGCTAAATTATGTAACAGATAAATAGAACACAATTAAAGAGGGTGGATGGTGGTATGAGTATACATAATACATAAATACTTATCTCTTTATTACTATCGTCAAAGGACACAACAGTGCTGCTATAAAACGGAATGAGTGGTCTCGCTTCTACATCTTATTCGCGATAAGGTCACGACGTTAATTCGACGTAGCTAAGCTCAAATAAAGTTAGCTTTATTTTAAGTCAAGACATTTCAAAGTTAAATTTGAAGGACCCAGATTCAATAATGTGTGACGAAAATAAATAAGAATTAAATTCAAAAGTCGTTAATATTTTGTTGACATCAAAATTTGAAAACACGAATGTTTCATTGCCGTATTTAGATTTCCTTAAAAAACGGGATATTATTTTCTGAGCCTTTGCACTTCTTCTGACTGACTGATAAGTAGCGTTGAATTATCTCGTAAACTGTAAATGAGAATTAATATTGTTACAATTAATAGATTTTACTAAAACCGTTAAAACAACATACAGAAATAATGGTAGGAAATAATTTTGAATCTAAAAAAATGTGTGTGGCGGCTAGAAATAATACTTGGCCTAGTATCAACTTGATACTTAGAGTATAGAAGTATTGTATATTGGTACTTACCACCAAGCAATTTAGATTTATTTAACCAAGTCGAATAAAAGGTTTATCGTTAGTTATATGTAGCTCCTCGGGGTATCATATTTTTTTACAACGCATATCAAACAAGCGATATTCCCGGGAAATACTATTTCATTTCGCTAAAAAATACACATTTTTATTTTTAATCGGTCAAGGATCAACATTTTTATTCTGTTATCCCGAGAGAATTTTACTTGTCAAATAAATTTTGAAATAAAAAACAGTTTAAAGTTAATAAGTTGAGCTGTTTGTCAAAATTCACCTCACTAGCATAATATCACCCTAAATCGTAATCTTTTTCTGTTTTCATCTCTTCTTTTATGTATGTATATGTATAGTTATGAATACTGTATGTAAATCTATGTATGTTTATTTAGCAGTTAAGTGTTTTTGTTTTGTTTCTCTGATTGTATTTTTAAAATAATTCGCGCCGCACATAACTTTTCTGTTTTTCCTAATGGTTGACTGGGAGAGAATGCTTTTAGCATTAAGTCCGCCAATTGTAAACTTGTGGTACAATAAAGATTTATAAATAAATAAATATATTTATATCGACAGATTTAATAAAAATATCAATCTGTCCACTGCTTAACTCAGCTAAAAACATGAATATTGATAAGATGAATTGTTGAGTACTCCGAGTACATTATTTTATTTTCTACTAGCTGTTTCCCGCAGATCTGTCTTTATCTAAAAGTACTTTCTGTACTACTTTTTGTACTTATTACTTTTACTGTTTGATCCCGGGGTCTACAACTATATCCATACCAAATTTCATTAAAATCCGTTTAGCGGTTTGGCTTAACAGACTCACAGACACACTTTCACACTTAACATTAAATATGGATTAATATCGAAGTATGGATACAGGAACTGAAAAGTAAGAGTTGGTTTGTTTGAAATGGATTTTAGTTTTAAACGTTACGTTATGTTTTGCGAGAAGTTATCTGAAAAACTATCATCCATCAAGAGATGAAAGCGTTTGCGTATGGCGATTCATCACGTTTGGGAAACGAGTTTTTGCAGTGAGAGTGAGGCTAAATGGTTGCGCTATATGTTACGAATTAGGGAGTATTTCAAAACAGGTATTGAAATTATAAAATAAAAAAATATAATGATATTTTATTGCGAAATAAAGAGTTTATTTCGTCATTATTTTAGAACAACGTGAGTAAGGTGGTATTCTGTCAGAAATTCTGTAGTTGCTTCAATGAGCATCGAAACCTAAAAAAATCCGTTCTCAATATTTTCCCTAGACACACCTCGGACACTCGTTTTGCTCTCAATTTTTATCCTGAATCTGCGCGGTGAGGTGTGGTGTCTGTTTTGGGTGGGAGGGTGTTAGTGTCCGCCGTTCTGTACGTTACGAGTAGTACTACTGATAACTCTGTACCTATACCGAGAAATCTCAGGCTTTAAGTCCGTCATTTCCAATTATATAATAAAGTTAAATAAATGAATAAATCAGGTTAAAAAAAACATTATATTTTAAGCTTCAATAGATGTTGTAAGTAGAGCTGATTGCTGAAAATGTATAGAATGTCTGCAGAATACGAAACTTCTCAGTTCAACAACTAATTATTGCAGATGAAGCGTTTCGTGTAAAGAATGAATTTCCTTGGCGGCCGCTTGTTTTAGTAAAGGAGATTTTGATGGAAAGTTTCGTATACTTACACACGATTTTCGTAAATTTCTAATTCTATTACTTAAAAAATTTACAGCTTGTAGCAAGATCCTCCTAGAAAGGTAAACTATAACTCCACAAGTTCCATCCTCAATGATGATGTTTTACCGTATTCACTTAAGAAAACATGCTTCTTAGAAAATGGCCGGTACAAATGTCCGGTGAGATCGTAAGTGCAATGTCACCGATACTATGCGTCTCGGTGGATTTTCAGCGCTCGGCTCCGCAGCCCAGTCGGGCAAGCTCACTTTGTGCACAGAGTGCACGGCTAAGAGGATTGGCGGGATCCTTTATTAATTTTAAGATGGAATCGACATTTAATAGTACATCTACTTTTCTTAAAGAAAAACTACTAACAAGACTCTAGCTCTACATTATCATGACTTCTTCTTCATTCTAGTATTACCGAGAGTTGCATAGCTGGTAGAATTGATTGTATTATCACAACGGAGCGAATGATATCTGTTCTCGATAACAGGTAAACTATGGATGATGGGATGGTTTAAAAAAGTGTTTAGATATATAATGTGGATTTAAATTAAATATAAATACTTTCAGGGCTAAATAATTAAATTATATAAAACAGATTTATGTTGGTTCCATTCAAACGTAGTTAGGGTAGAGAGCATTGATAGATTGTTACGATGAATAGGTTTTCTAGTGCGTTATTTAACAAAAAAAAAAAAAAAAATTTTAGTAAATAAAAGGCAGAAATAAATTTTGCTCTTAGTACTTTTCTTTGGCCTTAATAAACCACCACTCAAAATACACTTAATAAAAATCCACCTTATATATGTAGTGTATGTATATAATGATATGATCATTAGGTTGACTTGAAAGAGATTGCCTTGGCGATAAGTCTGACTTTGTGGCTTATTGTAGAGTGAGGTGTATAGAGTATTATTTGTAATGTGTAGATAAGCGGCCTATCTACTTAATAGATTTTTAGGTGCAATATTTTGCTGCCATGTGAATGCAATCTTGAAGTAATGCTGAACGGTGACAGCAGCTTATCTTTACTATATTTTTAAATGTAAATACCCATTACATTGTGCATTCTGCACAATTATCGTCGCTAAATTCTCTAATCTCTGTATTATGTGTTGAATTAGAGATATCGTCAATGACTTGGCAATAATACATAGCTTCGCACATGAGCCGGCAAAAGCTATGCACACACGGGCGTATTGATTTGAATCAGAGCAAACATACTGATTGATTTTACAGCTCAAGTGAATGGATCCGCCAGTATTGAATAATGGTGTGTCGGTTCTAAAAAAAATATTTTTACATCCGGAGTACGAGTTATTTAATATTATGATTGAATGTTTTTTATTGATTATTTTACTATTATTTGTCAAAAATGAATGAATGAGCATTAAGTATGTATAGCATATACTTTATTGCGCCATTTACAAACAAAAGAAACAAAGAGTTAAATCAAATAAAACTAAATGCGTACAAAGGCGGACTTACCATTTATAGCCCCCTTTAATATTTATTTTCTTCTGTTTTTAGTAGGTACGAGTATATGTTGTTAATATGTGGGCAACCGAAATAGGTACATCATCTGTGAAAATTTGAACTATATCATAGTTTATGAGATACAGCCTGGTGACAGACAGACGGACGGCGTAGTCTTAGTAATAGGGTCCCGTTTTACCCTTTGGGTACGGAACTCTAAAATACCTATTGTGCGTAAAATAATGTATGCATTCGGATATTTTAGATAGTCAAATGACCTGAATAAAGCCGCAGGCTAGAATTAGATGCAGGCCGTTTTCTATCGGCCATTCTGGAAATTTGGCTGAGTTACCATAAATAAGCAGACTAACAGTTTTTTACAGTATCTGTCGATTTTAAAAATGTCCAAAAGTTTTTATTCCAATATTTATTCGACAAGGCGAAATCCCCTCGAGATCAAAACAGAATAAAATGTCGATCCTTGTCCGATTAAAAATAAAAATGTGTGTGTGTTCTAGCGAAATGAAATAGTGTTTCGTGGAAATATCGCTAGTTTGATTGCGGTGTAAAAAATATGATACCCAGAGGAGCTATACATACTCGTTGTCGCATATAGCTGTAAATAACTGTCGCATATAAGCTGTAAATAATATAAATAAAACGTCGTTCCTTTTTGTACTCCTTTATTTTGTAAGTAGGTTAAGATTGTAATTCTCCTTAAACTCATTATCTTTCATGTCTTTTAGTTATACATCATTTGTTGTCAATCTGAGCGTTATAAGTATTATTATTGTCATGTACGATACAACCATGTAACAGTAAATGCATATCAGAGGTCTCTAATTCTTGTCAATCTAAAGAGAACCATATGCATACACATTAAAGTTGTATATTGTTTGTACTTATGTATCCACGTGTTCGTCTTTGTATTATACGACACGTGTAACCTGAGGTTGACCTCGTATTTCAAATGTCTGTATCACAACTGGATAAAGAGTAAATGAGGGAGAATACCTGCTCACGGGGTTGCGCATGCGTCGTATAGTTCATTTAATGTATAAAAGGGCACTAATTCGGTCCTAAAATTCATTCTAACAACAGCAAGCAAGTAATGGACAAGACAAGTGCGCGACCCTCGGAATAGTCACTCCCAGTTTGTAACTATATAAAATCTTTAATTTCAAAGTGCCAAATACCTATAAAATCTACAGTCCATTTCCTCAAGTTTATCCTCTGTCATTCACGACACTCGTACAACTAAAGATAAGCCTGTTTTCATTGGATATGGTTAAATAAAACATACTGCGATCAGATCGCAGACATATTAAAAAAGGGAGATGTCAGAAGTACCCGTAATCGACGAGGGTGTATGACAAGAGTGAGCATAGAAGAAGCGAGGGAAGTCTGAAAGGATCGTAGCAAATGGAAATCCGTAGTCTCTGCCTACCTCTACTGGAAAAGTCGTGATTGTATGTATGTACGGTTAAATAAAACAAATTTTCTTTTTACCTAGTACCAAAATGAAATATTTCTATACTCTATACTGTATAATTTGATACCTGATATATTATTATTTCTAACCTATCTTGCTGTAATCAAATTGTGTTTAATTGTGACAAAAAGAAAAAGTTTTATTTTATACTAGTTGTTTCCCGCAGCTCTGCCTCCATCAAAAAGTAGCCTGTTGCGGACAGCAGCTTCGAAATAGGAGCGGCCGCCAGCAGCCAATCAGGGCGTCGCATTCAATGAACGCGCCTAGTACACGCAGCGAGGATTGATACCGCTCACCGATTGATACGACCGGATGAGTCACGCAGCGGTATCACTCAATGCGTGTACGGGGGGAGCGACGCGGCCTGTGATTGGCTGCCCACTTTCGCCTACTAGTAGCGTTAAGAATAGTTGTAAGTTAGGATAAATACCTGTAAATATGTAGAATAAATTGTAGTGAAATTGTGAATAGTAGTGAAACAACTTGTACTCGCAGTGAATTGTGAAATAAAGAAGATCTGCAGAAACAAACATTTTTTAATTCAACGACTCGTTACCAAGAACAACGAAAAAACCTCTACAGTCCACAATATCTTTGGTCCTTCGAGTCGCCGGATCATCCAGAACAACATCTCTGGACATTTGAAGCAGTGAAGAAAATGGTAGTCACAAGGAGCCAGTCCGGGGAAGAGGAACAACGGGGACGTGTCTTCGAGGATCCACCCAGATCGCCGAGCGCTACCGAACGAAGCACTCGGGCCGGGCGTCGCATCCCAGAGAGGCAATCCACCGCCATCCAGCCCACGATGACAGCCTTGGAACCCACATCAGAAGAGCAGACCACAAGCTTCGCCCACACTTCACGACGGATTCAACGGTCCCACGCCGGGTCCGTCCGCTCAGGACGCTCTCACATGTCCTCCGCTAGTGCAGCCGTCCGTATCAAGCAAGCTGAACTCGCCGCAGAAGAGAAGCTCGCCGAGCTAAGACGCCGGGAGCTGCGACTGGAAGCCGACCTCATACAAAAGAAGTTGGCGCTTGATATCGAGAACATTCAAGCGGAAGAGAGCGAAGCGGCCAGCATCCACGAGCGAGTCGACCGGTGGCTCAGCCAAAACGAGCCAACCGCCACTGAACAAGTTACCTGCACGAGTTCACTACCGCAGCGAGAATACGCCACTGCAGCCGCCGCCGCCGAGCCCGAGCTTGCGCCCCGCCCGCCGATAGCATCGCGGATGGAGACGCCGGCACGAACGCACGCCGACCATGCTCATCCACTACGGGGGGAGCACATAACGCAGCACGAGCAACCGGAGGAGCGCCGAGCAAGACAGAGGCAAACAAGATGGGATGAAACTCCGAGACAGCAACAGTATGAACGCCCGCGTTCGCCGACGCCTGCCCATAACAGAAGCCTCAGCACGAAAAGAGGAATCGAACAACTCGCCGAAGCTATATCGCAAATGGCAAGGGTTCGTGCGCCGCCGAGACAAGTCACAGAGTTACCTGTGTTCTCCGGAGCGCCCGGTGAATGGTTGCCCTTCAAAGCAGCCATGAGAGACTCTGCCGCCATCTACAAGTTCAGCAACATCGAGAACATGGCGAGACTGCGCAACAGCCTGAGAGGAGAAGCACGCGACGTGGTACGAGCGATGCTGCATACGAGCCAAGATCCGGAACCCATCATGAAGACGTTGGAACAGTGCTTCGGTCGCCCTGAAGTGATAGTCGACCAAGCCCTGGATGAAATCAAGCGACTTCCGCGACCGGGAACTAGCGCGGCCGAACTAAACAACTTAGCAGTGAAACTCCAGAACACAGTTCATGTGCTAAGTGATCTCGATCAGCGTGGATATCTCTACAATCCCATGCTGACACGAGAAGTCGTCGAGAAGCTGAGCCCACACCTGCGCTCACGTTGGTGTGACTACGCCGAGGAACACAGCCAGCACGACGACCCGCAGATAGTGACGATGTCAAAGTTCCTGATGAAAGAAGCAGATCGGGCTCTGAAACACGCCTACGCGCCGAGTGCCGCGACGCCATCGCGAAGTATGAAGACGACTGGCAACGCACCCGCAGCGCGGCGACATGAACCGAGTCGCAGAGCCGCGACATACTCAGCAACCGCCGATGTCGAAGAGGATCAGTGTCTTCACTGCGGAGGACCACACACAGTCCCACAGTGTGAGAAATTCCGCACACTGACTACGGAGCAACGATGGCAGTGGATCAAGGAGAAGAGGATATGCTTCAAATGCATAAACAAGATGCATCGACGCCTCATTTGCCGAGCCAAGCCGTGCGGAATCGACAACTGCAGACGCCCCCACCACTCGCTACTGCACGCGGCTGCGCCTGCTAGCACTGCATCCGTGTTCGAGCCCGCGCGCGCGCCCCCACCCGCGCCTGCGCCCGCGCGCATACCCGCGCCCGCGTCGCGTACCGTTACGCCCGAAAACAGTGAATCTGTGCTCTCAGTGAGAACGAGAACCAATCAGCGGACGGTACTGCTGAAAGTGTGCCCTGTGACAGTGAGTGGCCCAAGAGGTGACATCAAGACATACGCCTTGCTGGATGAAGGATCGACCACAACATTGATCGACGCAGAGCTCGCGCGAAACATAGACGCGCGCGGGCCTGCCTCACCGCTCCGCATTCACGGAGTCAACACGACACGACGTGAGAACGACAGCCGCCGTGTCAAGATCCACGTGAAAGCCGATGGTCGCGATTGGGAAATTGGAGCACGCACCATCGAGGGACTTAACCTCTCGAGCCAAACAGTCCCTGCACGCTTGTTGGAATGCAAGCATCTTCGAGACCTCCCTGCGAACGAGTTGAGCTATGACGTAGCTAAACCCCTGCTGCTCATTGGCGCCGACAACTGGGAGATGACCGTCACCCGCGAGCTGAGAACCGGCAGAAAACATGAACCTGTCGCTTCGAAGACTCAGCTGGGATGGGTGATTCATGGCACCGCCCCGAGTGTCATCTACAAGGATGAAGCCTCCGTTCTCCACCTGCACGTGCAAGATGAAGATCGATTGCACAAACAAGTCGAAGAGCACTTTAAAGTCGATGCAATAGGCGTGACACTCACAACCAAAGTGTCGCCATCGAACCAACGAGCACTCGACATCTTCGCCAAGACCGTAACGTGCAAGAACGGCCGCTACGAAGTTGGGCTGATATGGAAAGAAGACGAGCCTACCATGCCGCCCAGTTACAACAACGCTCTCAGAAGGCTGCGAAACATCGAGAGCAAGATGGACAGAGACCCAGACTTCGCAAGAGAATACAGTGCCCAGATTGAAAATTTGATAAGAAAGGGGTACGCTGTGGAGTGCGACGGGTCTGAGAAGGAGTGCCAACACAAATGGTACCTCCCACATTTCGCCGTGAACAACCCGAACAAACCCGGAAAAGTACGACTTGTCTTCGACGCAGCAGCAAAGGCATACGGAACGAGCCTGAACGACAAGCTGTTAGAGGGCCCAGACTTGCTACAATCACTACTGGGCATACTGTTCAAGTTTCGAGAAATGCCTGTGGCCATCTCAGCAGACATAGAGGAGATGTTCCTGCGCGTGAAAATAAGAAGACAAGACCAAGCAGCGCAGATGTTCTTGTGGCACGGCTCCGATCGAACGCTCCCGCCACTAGAAATGAAGATGACGTCAATGATCTTCGGCGCAACGTGCTCACCATTTTTGGCACACAGCGTGCGAGATCATAACGCACGTGTCCACGCGCAAAGTCATCCTGCGGCTCTCAAAGCCATAACTGAAAGCCACTATATGGACGACTTCGTTAACAGCTACGAGACAGAAGAAGAGGCCATCGCGACGATCAAAGAAGTAATTGAAGTCCACGGGAAAGCTGGCTTCAAGCTACGCAGCTGGAATTCAAATAAGGAAGGAGCCTTGAACGATGTGCCCTCCGAGCTGCGAGCACGAACGACGACACAGCTGGGACATGAAAACAAGACACTTGGACTTGTGTGGGACCCGAATGCAGACAAGCTCGGCTTCAACACCACGATGCCTCGAGTCCCTGAAGATGTACGAGCACGACGTCGCGCACCGACCAAGAGAGAAGCTCTCAGTGCGGTCATGTCAATTTACGACCCACTGGGACTCCTTAGCTGCTTTACAATAAGTGCCAAAATCTACCTACAAAGATTATGGCGATTGCAAATTGGATGGGATGAGCAGCTTTCGACAGAACACGCCGACGGAATAATGGACTGGCTGGAAAATCTAGAGCAAGTTGCCACGCTCCGCCTGCCACGATGCTACAATGAAGCCCGAAGCGTCGTCAGTAAGCAACTCCACGTGTTCTGCGATGCCAGCCAGGACGCATACGCCTCAGCCGCATATTGGCGTCTCGAAAACAGCGACGGAACAATCAACCTCGTCCTCGCCGCCGCCAAAGCGAAGGTGGCCCCGATGAAGAGCCAGAGCATCCCTCGCCTCGAGTTGCAAGCCGCATTGATAGGCACTCGACTAGCCGAAGCAATCAAGCAAGGACACCGCTGGACCGCTGACAAGACCATCTATTGGACGGACTCTCAAACTGTCCTCCACTGGATAAGGAAAGACGCTCAGAAATACACGCCATTCGTCGCGCATCGTCTCGGAGAGATAGCAGAACGCACCGAGACACGACAATGGAGATGGACGCCTACGCACGATAACGTAGCCGACACAGCCACCCGAACAGGTTACGTGCCTGTGAACGCGGAAGACTGGTGGTTCACCGGGCCCTCATTCCTGCGACAAGAAGAAGAATCATGGCCCGAAGAAATCACGATCCACGAAGATGAAGCACAAGAAGTGATCAACTTAGTGCAATCAGATGCCGAACCTCTAACGAAAAAAGAGAGGTTTTTAAGCCTAGATATCCTACTACGAGCGACCGCATTGATCGATAAGTGCCGGCGACGAGATAGAAAACTGAACGTTTCACACATCCACCGCGCCGAGACACTATGGCTTGCACAGGCTCAAGAAAACAGCTTCCCGGACGAGTTGAGGCGCCTGCGCGCTGGCAAATCAGTCGCCCGCGCAAGCAGACTCGCGAAGCTGGACCCAGAAATGAGCAGAGAAAATGGATTGCCGACCCAGGGAAACACATGGCTGAGAAGAACGTGGAACGAGTATTCTCCGGCCCCGATGGAAAAACGTCAAGATCAAAACCAGAGGCGGAACATTCAAGCGGCCTACGTCGAAGCTCGCCGTCCTGCCAAGACAAGAGGCTCCGCCGAGTCTTCGCCGGGGGGAGGATGTTGCGGACAGCAGCTTCGAAATAGGAGCGGCCGCCAGCAGCCAATCAGGGCGTCGCATTCAATGAACGCGCCTAGTACACGCAGCGAGGATTGATACCGCTCACCGATTGATACGACCGGATGAGTCACGCAGCGGTATCACTCAATGCGTGTACGGGGGGAGCGACGCGGCCTGTGATTGGCTGCCCACTTTCGCCTACTAGTAGCGTTAAGAATAGTTGTAAGTTAGGATAAATACCTGTAAATATGTAGAATAAATTGTAGTGAAATTGTGAATAGTAGTGAAACAACTTGTACTCGCAGTGAATTGTGAAATAAAGAAGATCTGCAGAAACAAACATTTTTTAATTCAACGACTCGTTACCAAGAACAACGAAAAAACCTCTACAGTCCACAATATAGCCTATGTTTGACACCGGGTCTTCAACTATATTCATACCAAATTTCATCAAAATCCGTTTAGCGGTTTGGCGGTGAAAGCGTAACAGATAGACAGACAGACAGACTTTCGCATTTATAATATTGGTATGGATTATGACATATATTTCCCACAATATACTTATGGTGGGAAATATGTCATCAATATTTAAGCTTTATTTGTTGATGGAAACAGACTCATTTTTAGAAAAAGTTACTTATTTTGTTACGGTAAAACTTAATAATTCTTAGAAAAATTCATATTATAATATCTATGAATCAAGTCACTAGACTATGAGATTTTTTCCAAACTTAGTTTAGATACTAGCTAATAAAAAATTTATGCAAAACTATTAACTGGTATCTAAACTATAGAAAAATCACTGAACTAAGTAAATTGTTTAAAATTTTGGCTTATATATATAATAATATTTATAAAACTGAAGAGTTTGTTTTTTTTTTAACACGCTAATTTCAGGAACCAATGGTCCGTTTTTGAAAAACTCTTTCAGTGTTGATGTTGGATACCTACGTTAATGCTACGGCACTTCTACCGATTCTTATTTCTGTGCGTGCCCTGCAAGATGCGCGGGATTCGCGTCAGTTTGAATAAAAATAATCTATGCTATAATAAAAGAGTAGAATCGACGTGTCTGTACATTTATTATTTTGGGTAAAAAATGAGAGGGACCTACGAAAGATGATTAATAGATTACAATTTCTTTTTTTTTATATAGATCTTGTAAATAAAAACAAATACGTCGTTATTTTGTATTTTTTTTTTATAATACAATGTTATATAACTTAAAAATAATTTACAAACTTAAATAACAAAGAAACTATTTATAAAAGTAAAAACTAAAAAAATCTAAACTAAAACTAAAACCTAATAATAAAAATTTACCTAAAAATAAAAACTAATTAAAATCCAAAATTTGTCCTTCCGGCGTGGTGCCAAGAACTCCGGCAGAATTTCCGCGCTGGATAGCGACCGCTATTCTCTGCGCGAGAAATAAGCCGGCCCTCTTTTCACCAGTGGCATCGACAAGTTTAAGGGTCAAAATTTTGAAAAACTTTTTCATAGTCGGACCCCACGGGCAAAAAGTTTCAACACCAGTCTCTGAATATAGTCACTACTAAGTGACTCATATTTGAGCTGTTGGCGTCTTCAGCAGCCTCCGCCGCGGCTCCTAGGCCTTGGAAACTGTCCCCCTAAGACGAGAAGGGGCTACAGCATCGACACAAGTGGCGTCCAAGTGTTAAATTTGATATTTTCTTAATTAGATGAGCCAACTTTTTTCGCAATATTTACTTAGCTCAGTTTTGATTACTTGATTACCTAACCTGAATACCAAAAAAATAATGAGCAATCAAGAGCCCTAAAATAATTGAGACAATTTAATTTTGAAATGAAAATTCTAAAGAATGTGAAACTAGCTGTTCTCTATCTAAGTCTTTTCAATCGCAATCACTTAAATTAAAGCAAAATATCTTACCAGATATACATCTTTATTTAATTATTTCGGGCTAAAACTAGAATTTTTCTACAGTAAATATTTAAGAAAAACTTTTATTCTATATCGAGGAAAAATTCACACGATTTTTTGCCAAGCTGAACAGTTCTTTGATTTCAACAAATTCCTGTGACACTCAGCTAGATCAATTAAGCATTGATATTTTCGATTGCTTGAGCAATGAAAGCTGGAAAATATCGAAAAATAAATGTCCGACATGACACTTTGCTCGACAAATCCCTCGGGACACATCTAACTTATTAAACTTATGTTCAATACTCATTATTTATTTTATTTCATTTCATCCTGTTTATTTTGTGTACATAAATAAATAAATAACAAATAACTTTCTAAATGCCGAAGATGATAAGCTGACAATCTCTTGAGGCTAAATGTTTCAAATAGTTGTAAAAAATTCAGCTACATTAATAGTAGGTACTAGCGTAACGACATGACGAAATGGCATCGGTTTTGCGGCCTTTACATGTATTAGGACCGCAACGTATAGTGAAAGCCTGAAAAAAGTATGACAAATATCATTCACAGATGATTTTTTTTTATGGAGAATTTATTAGCGAAATATACCAATAATCTAATCGAGAATTTGAAATCATTGAGCTCCACTTACAAGTTTTATAACGGCCTTACTCTCATTAACATAATTAAAATTGCTTCGGAGGTCAACGTTCACTGAATAAGATGTCTTTTTTTCAAACAATATCTGCTTGTACGTACAGAATGTTAAATTATATATAGATGCATAAAGGTGCACTGCATACTGTGCACTGCTCACATTCTCACGCCGTGTGATTTATAAATATGTAATTCTAATTTTCATTTAGATTTTTAGGTGCAGTTTGAGGACATATTATATCGATTTTTTTCTAATTAGTAAATTATCTTTGTAAATCTTTAGCTATAAAAAACAAGGTTTATATTTGATAACCTCATGAAAATATAAGTTCTATACCTAAAATCACGCGACACGACGCTATTTGAATTATTAATAACTCCCGACTCTAAGTACTACATGTTGTAATTTGAATAAGCCAAGATCTCATGTTTCCAATTACACGGTCACAGAACATGTATCTACGAGTAGAAACTATCGACGTTATGTAGGGAACTATTGTCTAATCTGCGTTACTAGACATCGAACCAATGAGCACCCGGCCATATTGCATACGTATGCAAAGTCAGATGCGTTTACGTTTCAGATCAATGAATTGAAACAATAACAAGATTATTAAATTATGTTAACTATAATTTGAAATCATAATAAGAACTTTATTAATCATTTTAGAATGTATTTAATTTTGAATTTTATTGATGATTCATAATTAGGCACATTCTAAATACAAAATAAAAACTATAGTTAAAATAAAAGTGTATGAACTTATTTTTTAGTATTTTTTTTTTGTAATTAGATTAAGAATGGTGAATCCAGAGTGTACTCTGGATTACACGGTCTCAATATATTATTAATATTCAAAATCTCGCAGTTTTTTTTTTCGCCTACTATTAATTATATTATAACCGTATTCTAGTGGGTTTGACCACAAATAACAAAGTATTTATCTATCTGTCAGAGGCGCTCTACAGGTTTGCCTTCTAGCGGTGGCGTTAATAAAATCTCATGATTGACGTACTGGTTATGTTGACGACAAATCAACAGCGTCATTATGCGATTCCTATAAATAAATAGGAATGGTTTTAAAGTAAGTAATTACATTTTCTATGGTAAACCATCATTATAATCATTCGTAAATGTGGTTTGGCATCATTGCATAATAATTCAGTGGTTTTCCTGTAAGTTAACAGTGACTGCTGTCGCGTAATCCAGGCATTATCCGAATTTCCATTTTAAAGCGAGACATCAGAAGGAGGAATTAAGTGAATTTACCGTGTAATCCCGTTCAAAAGGTGGCTTTAGTCAGAATTGCAGTGGCAGTTTAAAAAGTATTTGTTATTCATTTTAATTTAATTTTCTTTTGCAAACTAAAACCTAAGTCAGGTAGATAAATTAAACGGTAAACTACAAAAAAAGATAAAAAGCTACATGCACAGGTTTGTCTGTGGATTTGCTTTTACGTTTTTTACCTTCTTGCAATGATCAAGTTTCGGTCTTATGTCGATTACTTAAGTGATTTGAAAGAATTTCTTAAGTAACATATCTCATTCTTAAACAATCGTACTTTGTTAATTTATAATTAAATTACATAAATTTAAGATTGGTTGGCTCAAAAGGAACACGGAAGTTTCAAAGTCAATAGCAAAGTGTGTATAATGACGCTGGAACTCATTGCAATCTCTAAAGCATTGACATACGCGGAAAGATACAGCTGGTATAAGATCGTTATCTGTTCTGATAGTAAAAGTGCCATACAACACTTAGCTCGTTGCGCTTCTGGTCACAGAGGTGTACCAATAGCTTTTATTGTACTTGGTCAAATACTACAATTTGAGTCACGCAACATAAAAGCGAGATTGCAATGGGTTCCGTCGCATATTGGTATACGGGGTAACGAGGAGGCTGACAAGTTAGCAAACGATGCGTGTTCTAACGGAATAGAGTGCGAAATTAGTCCATATTACACAGAAGTGTTGACTCAATTCAAAGATGCATGACACAGCGGTTGGAAGGAGCACTTTGATGAACGCTCTAAAATAAAAGGAATTTGGTACAAAACTATACAAAGTGAACCTCCTCGTATACCTTGGTTCAATAATTGTGATTTGGGCCGAAAAATACTCAAACTAATATTGAGAATTAGATCTGGTCACATTCAAAAAAGTTAGTTCACCCAATTGTGAAGTATGTGGCATAGTTGACGATGTATCTCACATCTTGATGGAATGTGAAAGAAACCAGATTCAAAGAAATTTATTTAAAAGTAAATATAATGGCTTGGACGTGGGGTGTGTCCAGAGTATCCTGAGCAACCCTATATCTAACGCTGCCCGGGACTTGTGTGGTTTAGTGGCGTACCGCCAGTAAAATACACAAGTTCTTTTAATTATTCTACGTGTCTTAGTCATTAAAGTTATTCATGTTTGTATCGATGGAGCTGACATGTCATTAGACAAAAGCGTCTAAATAAAATAGATTATAAAAAAAAAAAAGATTGGTTGGCGGAAGAGATGTAGACCACAGATGCGCTGGAGCCAGCGCGGAGCCTGTAGCAAATTCTGTCAAGGGGCCCTTGGTTTGCTTTAGGTTCTCAAGTTTAGGGTATTAAATAAAACAAAACTATTACAAATAACTTTTTCCGGATTTAATATGAGAAAATTTAGAGATAACACTTTCAATATCGTCTTCTTTAGAACAATAACGTTAAAAGTTCGTAAAATACCTGCGTATATTTACGATGACGAAATCGAGTTTTAGATTTTCAAGTGGAAGTGAAGCATAGCCTAAGCGCTTTGCGTTTAAGGCATGCAAGTTATTTTATGCTCCTATTCCTATCTAAATTAATATTTTTTTATTACGGTCAGACAGGCGTTGGAGCGCGGGGCCCAAATAAATAAAAAAAAATAATAAAATAAAATATCTTTATTTTCAGGCAATGAACCCATAATAATCGTACAACATTGATTGTATATATAATGTATATGTACTAGTCATTTAAAATAAACATTCTGTAATAAATTACCATTATAAATTTAAAATTCGGCACACACAATTATATATTATTACATATTATTACATTATTGTTTAGTTATACATGTACTACTTTCTGTTCCCGCTCTGATGCAATGAGAGCCAATGCCTGTAGATGGAACTGTCCGGTCTGCGCACATCGCACTCAGAATGCCGTTCCGAGAGCAGCGCAGTCGTTTCCAAAAGGACGCGACGCGCGCCCTCATAACAGCAAAAAAGTCGGGCACTCTCGCCTCGGCAAACATGCTGGACGCACTGCAGTACCTTGGCAAGCCCATAAGAATCCTAAATGCGTCATTATATTGAACCCTTATTGCGTTCCAGCTCTTACGTTTGTATTTTACCCAGAGTTGGCCGGTGTAGAAACCAAGGCAGTAAGCATTAAACAATGTCAACTTTACTTGCTTGCCACACCGTCCAAACCTACGCGCCAGCATATTGCAACGAACCGAAAGCGCCCGCCTTTCCCTTTCAAAGCATTTGCTACTCTTGCTATGTGGCTAATCCGGCACTGGCTGGAGCGACGAGTTTGATGTTCAGAGGTACCGGAACAGAGAGAAGTTTGAAAGGCGATGGGGTACACGTTTGCCCAGCAGTGGGGCAATAAAATAAAATAAAAAAAATCGTAAATTAGGAAAGAATTTTTAGAATTGAGACGTTCAATAATAATATTACCTAATTAAGCATAAATGAGTTTTTAAGTTATTACTAAGTATTATTAATTTAAGGTCATATGGCAGTATATGGTCAGTTAATTTTTTTTTCAAAAATAGAGTAGGTATAGGTACAGTCACGAGCATTAACATGTATACACATTGGTTATTAAGTTAAGTACTGAAACAAGGTCTAAAATTGAATACAATTGTATATGTGTTAATACTCGTGACTGTACACATGATTGCTATAAGATTCTGAGAACTTAGACCTGGACGCATTTATGACCAAGACCGCAACAATAGGACCTAATTTGTGGCAAGCTCTGACCTATTGATAGTCACCTTGTGGGGAAGATAGAGAATCGAATACAATTGCTAAGTTTACGTATGCAAATACTCGTATAATGGAAAAGACAGACCAATACTACTACTTTCTCTAAGCGCTTTCTCGGTTAAATCGTTGGCTAATTGCCTCCGAGCCCAGACTCTGAAAAGGCAGATCAATCTAAGCAAGTGATTGTGAATTCTTTTTTCTGGTATGCAGAAGTTTTCATCAAAATATTCTGACAAAAGACGAAGAAAATTATTTTGTAGTTATAATATAATACCTTCCGTCAAAAATGTAAACCATTTCTTTGATTTTTTAAATTAATTTCTTTATAAACAAATATTTTACCTGCAGCCAGTTCACAGCATGACATACCTACGTAGGATTTCTAGAAAAAGTGGGTGTTTTATTGCCATACTCGCACGCTGTTTCAGCGGCTTTTTGTACTTTTGTGACGCTGCTGTCCATTGAAAGTAGTTCTGGGGAAGGATAGGATTTGGTTAGATTTGGGTATAGGAAAAGGTATTGGAATGCCACCAACTCTGATGGATTGGGGTTGAATAAGTCGCAGCTCTATTAAGCCGGGCTCGCGTACCCTAGTGCTATGGTTTCAAATCATCTGACAGATGCTTGAACATGGACAACCTTGACTGAAAAACAAAAAAGAATGGTTTTCAATAACATAAAATATACCTTCATAATTTAGGTAAAAGGTCGCCAAATCAGAAATCGTATAGATCAAATATACGAAGATAAAGCTAGTTATTATTCAACACTCCGCTTATTCAGTCGCAAGCTTAGCAAGTCGCAGTAGAAATGCTTTCAAGTCAGAAACTCCGCAAAATCAAATTTGTGATTCGCATGAATTTTATATCTCACCGACTGAATCCTATTACGATTTGACATATCAACTGGTACAATTTTCGCCTGAACATCTATTTTAGGAAAGTCAATTTAACTTCCTTGTCGCTAACACACATCAGTGATTTCATTATATGTGTACCATGCTGTCTTTATTTATTCTTCATCTACATGCTTGATTGAGCCTTATTCCCATTACATTTGCAGGATATCTCATATCTTATGTAAGTATACTTATTTTCTTCAAAATATTTTTATTTATTGTATTAAAACGTTTTCGTCTCGTCATCTTTTGGACATCGTGAATTCGCATACGCGCATAAAGTATTTTATTTTAACACCGTGACTTGCACAATTTTGGTAAGCTATAAAGACTAGTTTCTTATTATATGAATTATTGTTCTTGTATGATTGTTAATTGTTGAGGTTGTCTTACTCTAATACATATCTAATAAATTATATATGTAGTATCATAAATTATTTAATATTTTAAGTACTAGCTTTTTCCCGCAGCTCCGCCTGCGTCAAAAAGTAGCCTTTGTTTGACCCCGGGTCTTCAACTATGTTCATACCAAATTTCATCAAAATCCGTTTGGCCGTGAAAGCGTAACAGACAGACAGACAGACAGAAAGACAGACAGACTTTCGCATTTATAATATTAGTATGGATAATAAATTGTAAGTATAGTCTCGGTTTTCGGAAACTACCTAACAAGTAGAATTATTTTTATTATGACTATCTTTTTAATTATCCTATAAAGGTTTGTATCATAAAGTTGATAACTTTATTCTGTCTTTTGTAACAGTGTACCTGACATACTCGTATCATTGCAATATATCATGTTCAAACGTCATACACAGTTTTCATATACCGAATACCTGTTGAATATTTCACAGTAACTGTATGATTTGCGTCTACATATCTAATTTATTTGCATATTCATATCTGAGACAGTCCTCTCAAAAAATTGGTTGGTTTTATTTACTTTGATAGCTTGAGCTTGAAATTATTCAAGTTAAACGTAACTTATGTATGTTTTACTTTAATTTCCTTGTAGGACACAAGTTGTCTGGAAGAGACTGCAATGCCATAAGGTCTTTTGAAAAAAAATGGGTAAAATGTTTTTGACGCAGATAAAGCTGCGGGAAACAGCTTGTATAAAATATAGGTATAGATATCTGAAGAAAAAAGAGTAATATTGAAGCATGTTAGAAAAAGGCATGAAGTACGAGTACTATTAGTAGGTAGTGACGCTATTCCTCACAATAAACCAGTTTTCTTCCCTAAACTTGATAAATGTATGATGTCACTCAGCATGTCTCAAGCCATTAGGCTCTATAAAATACAGATGTAAAATGTGAGTGATGATAATCATTTATCAACACTCATACAAGCTTTGTTTGGCACTAAAAGTATCTTAATAAATAACCATGCCATTTCTGATAAAAGTAAAGAGACGGTTTCTAAGCATGCGAATGCTTTAAATGGGAAGCTACTTCCTGGACTTTTTCTTTATGAGTGTTATAGATATTTCTATGAACCTAAACTAATGATTGATTGGAAGGAAACCGTAATATTTCCTTTTTGGGATATTTGAGATGAGCATGAAATTAGGAATTCACGGGAAAGTAGGTAAATTGAGAGAGGTATCAATAGAATTAGAATGAGGCGGAGCGTCACAATTTATATCATTTTTTTTTATATAAGTAAGTAGTTTTTTTGTATAAGTATATAATATATATTTTTAATATATACTATATATTTTTATTTGTATCCATACTAATATTATAAATGCGAAAATCTGTCTGTCTGTCTGTGAGCTTTCACGGCCAAACCGCTGAATTGAATTTGTTGAAATTTGGTATGGATATATTTAAAGATCCAGGGTCAAACATAGGCTACTTTTTTTCCAAAATTCAGTCCCGAAATTGTTGCAATAAAAGAAGAAAATATGTATGAAAATTTGCGCTGTCATATATTCATATATTTAATTGTTTGGCTGTTCGTCAATAGATGGCGCTGCTTATATTTAATTGTTTGTTTATTCGACATTAGATGGCGTTGCTTATATTTAAAAAAATTCTTAATAACACTTAAAGTTAATAAGAGTAATTTTCGGATTTAAATATTGGTTGGATTGTTGGGTGTGTCGTGTCGATTCGTTCAATTTGTCAATACCGATTAGTTTAATTAATAGAAAAAGTTTACAATAGTGTATTATCTTAGGTGATATATAACTTTAAGTCACACCCCAGTATCAGAGGAAAGTAATCGGACCATGTTACATTATGTTTAACATTCACCTTTTATATTGTATGCATAACATATTGTGATACAATACAGCAATATCCTACACCCATAAACATCATTTATAGAGGAGTATCTGATAACAATCCAAGCTTATTTACATTTGCACAAAACCAGTTTTATTCATGACAAAAGTCTGTGAGCTCATCATGAAATAACTTACCCGGGTGAGCATTAAAATTACCCAATACATAAATAGATTCACTGCCATATTCATCTACCAAAGTTCTTATTTTACCTAGACAGTCTGTGAATTCTGGTAAATTAGCAGTGGTATCCGTAGGCATATACAAACATATAACTATAATGGGATGTTCCCCTGTCACAAATTTTATAACACATAACCGATCGCTATCACATGGCAGCACAGACAAATTGGTGAAAACCGCACTCCTCCACAGCAGGGCCACCCCGCCGTAGGGCCGGCCTCGCAGTATACCCACCGAGATATCCATTGCGGAAGTAAGTACCAGTCGCGCTGAAGTTCCAATCGATACTTTGCAGGAAAGTGAGCTCATTTGGCAATAGCCACGTTTCTTGCAGAGCTATAATATCCGAAGTGAGACACAACTGTCTTACACTATCAACAGATCGTTTTACGTTTTTGCAGTTAAAGCTTACAAGTTTACTTACTGTCGAGGCCATAGTTTGGTTTAATATTGCCGTCTAGTGAGCTTGCTCCGTTCGTAATCTTGTGTTTGAAACCGCGGGCGGAGCCGCGGGAGATAGCTAGTCTATCTTTATATGTATTAAAACTGTAGTAATTGAATATAAAATGAAAAAAATATTACTAGGGCCCTTTCACATCGGAACACTGCACCATTTGAAACGCCATCTTCTCTTTGTAATTTGTTCGTGGAATCTTTATAAAGTAACAGAAGCCAAAAATATGATTTTTGGAATTATTGTCTGTCTGTTGTCCATTTTTCACACAAAAACTACTGGACAGAAACTTTTTTATTAAATAGTTATAATATATAATAGTAGACACGCATTAATTTTACCAGTTTTCGAAGGACAACTGCCAATTTAAATTGACTTTTAAAATGTATGTTGCGCATACCATATGAGAGGTCAAACAACATTGGACATTAAAATTTTTGGAAACAAAGAAACGGTATTTTTTCCTTTTCGATAGAATTTATTTTTGCTATTGCTTTGTAATTGGAGTAATTATTGATAGTGGTGTTCATAATGTGAGTTATCATTAAATGTATGCCATTACGTAATGTTTTTCATTCATTCACAACGAGTGTGTTACATGGTCAATCGACCATGCACATCCAGGTGATAAAGTTTTTTTAGAATTACTTTACGGCCTCTGACATGGTTCCTTTAACGACCGCCAGATGGCAGCCGGGCGGGACCAACGATTTAACGTGCTTTCCAAAGCACGGAATCATTATAGCATGTGTTCCGAATTTGGTCATAAAATACTGGAGGGCAATCGCGATAAATGGAAAGACATTAACGTAACCAAAACCTCGCCTCTGACGTGGGTTCTTTAATATGACTTTTCAGTCATTCTTACAGAGTGGGGTGGGGTTACGTGGTCAGTCTAAACCTAGTGTTAAAGTTTTAACGGAGATGATTTGCGTTGTCAGAATTTTTTCGGAGAGCCTTCGAGCTCTGACTTGCCTTCTTTATAACGACTTTTCAGTCATTCACATTGAGTTGCTTACATGTTTATCGACCCTGCACACCCTAGTGTCAGAGTTTTCCGGAGACGCCTTTCTGCCTCTGACGTGGGTTCTTTATTATGACTTTTCAGTCATTTTTATCGAGTGGGTTACATGGTCAAACGACCCTGAACACCTTGATGACAGACTTTTTTCGGAGACTTCTTTCGGCCTCTGACCTGGGATGACTCTTCAGTCATTCTTATCGAGTGGGTGTTTTATAATTACTTTTTCGTCTTTTTATTTAATAAGTTACATGGTCAATCGACCCTGCACCCCTGGTGTCAAAGATTTTTCGGAGACGCCTTTCGGTTTCTGACGTGAGTTTTTCATAATTACTTTTCCGTGTTTTTTTATCGAATAAGTTACATGGTCAATCGACCCTGTACACCCTGGTATCAGAGTTTTTTTGGGGACGTCTTTCGGCATCTGACGTGGATTCTTCATTATTACCTTTCAGTCATTCTTATCGAATCAGTTACGTGGTCAATTTACCCTGCACAACCTGGTGTCGAGATTTTTTTCGGAAACGCCTTTCGGCCTCTGACGTGGGTTCTTTATTATGACTCTTCAGTCATTCGTATCAAATGGGTTACATGGTACATCAACCCTGCACACCCTGCTCTCAGAAATGCCTTTTTCGAAAACGCCTTGAAATATACCCATCTTTGAGAAGTATGACTATGAGAGTCAAACAAATACTTCTCAAAAATAGGTATATTTCAAGATCAGCATTTATGCTTGTTACCAACTGGTTGTTATCAATAAAACTTTCACACCCAAATCATGGTTTTATAGGTCTGGAAAGAGTTTATAGGATAATGTTCATATAAAAATCACGTTTGTTTAACTTTTTCTTTTAGGCGGACGAAGTCGCGGGCTCAGCTAGTAAGTATATATTTTACGCAAACTCATTCCAAGAATTACCAACTTTCACCATGCTCATAACTTTACAATCCTGTATTGTTTAACAATTGAAATTAAGAGTGGAAATTTAAAAAATAAAATTTTCGACAATAATTAATTTTCGTAAAATTAACTTTACTCCTTATTCTATTCGACCTTATTTTAACTGCAAAAACATGTATTTTTGTTTGAAGTGAGGACACATCGAAGAAATTCGTCGGTGGTGGATATCAGACCCAGAACCATTACTGCACGGACCGCCAAAATTTGCATAATATAATTAGTTGGATAAACAGTACGAAAAAAAACAACAGAGCAAGTAAATGTAAAAGAAAATTTGAATAAATTCATTCAATTTATTTTTTTCTCGTTGTTTTGTAAGACTTCGTTTGACAAATAACATTTAGACGGGTGCAACCTCTAGAAAAATTAACAATGTCTATCTTTTTCGTTTCTATCCTTTTGCAATCAATAACTTATTTAAATTATCAATGGTTTTTATTCAAGCTATTAACAACATAACTTACTATAAAACGATGTTCTTATTGGTGTAGTCGGCATCTGCCGCTAATAGCCTTTTTATTTCTTAAACGATACGATTTTATGCTAGAATAAATGGATAAGTAATTTATTTGAGAATCCAAAAATCTTATTTATAATAAGACTACATATACAAATCACAATTTCATACTCAAGAATCTACTTAACTTCAAATTAAAATGAGCCAGTTGAAAGCGACATGCGTTTCCTTTTTTGCCGTCAGAATCCAATTATAAGTTTGTTAACGGTAATATACAACAAATATAGGTATTCGTGACCATGCCATCACGAAATAATTAATCGTTTTATTGTTTCACATTTAAAAATATATCTTATTTCACCTAGTTTATAAACATGTATTTTAAAACCTACCTATACTATCCCTGAGAATTATTCTATTAATCTAAAGGTTTGATCCATGCAGGATGAATGCCATACGCAATGACGATGATGACTCTATCAATTGTTAAAAACGTACTTTTATAGCAATTAAGTTTATCGCGAATAGACAAAGTGCGCGTGCGACTTCAATTATAATAATAACAAGTAATCTAATCGCATATCGTCTATCACCAAAGAAAATTTAAATTTGAGCTAGGTATACTACCCGTGAGAATCGAACTCATGATATGCAATGACACGGCCTTCAAATAACAGTATTTGATCAAGTTAAGATGCATCAAACTTGGCCTTCGTGAGACGACACTAAAACTCTAACAACGTTAATATTTTCCGTTGATATTGCAACACAAGACTGGCATAACTTTAATAATAACCACTGGTAAGTCGTACAGTAAACAAACAAGTTCTTTCAGCAGCTGCCTCATGCCTAGACTGTTTTACAAAATAGGCGCAAAAGTGATGATAAGGTACTTTTTCATACACCTGTGAAAGCTCCTCTCTGAATATTTTTGTTGGTCTAATACGCCACCTATAGCGCAGAGACTATGAGTACAATTCCCTTGATGAGTAGATATCGGATAGGTAGTCGAACAAAGAAATATTTAATACTAGCTGGGTGCCAATTCTCATATTTTACATAGTGCACAATTGAATCGTAATTGGATTGCAAGGGCAAATTTTGACGTTTCCGGTATTCTGTTACTAATTTGAAGACCAATCGTATTCCATTGGCATGCCAATAAACTGCAACTGGAAAATTTTACTAATCAATAAATCATCAATTTTTCGAATAAGGGTGATTGATTCATCAATGCAGAGCCTTGACAAAATAATTTCTTTTGATGAATGAATAAATACCTGTATCAGTATTTTAAGAATTCCATTTCTAAAAGGGGGTAAAACTGTGAATAAACTGTTATTGATTTTTCATATAATTTAAGTTGGTTTCTTTTGTAATCAGGGGGTGCACTAAGGAATTTTCTTTCAAAATTGACTTCCAAAAGGAAAACTGATGTCAAAGTATGTACGGGGGTAAAAGATTATAGTCAGTCCGTTGCAGTCGAAACTTCACAAGATTATGTGTTTTGATAAATGGTATGTTACCTGTTTTATAGTTTTTAGAATTCAGCCCCTGAATGGGGGAATTATTTGTATGGTTTATCGGATTGCTGACAACGTTTACTGCCTTTTTACATGTAGAGAAATCGAATTGACTAGTTTTATTTATTAGATACTAGCTGTTTCCCGCAGCTCCGCACGCGTCAAAAAGTAGCCTATGTTTGACCCCGGATCTTCAACTATATTCATACCAAATTTCATCAAAATCCGTTCAGCGGTTTGGCCGTGAAAGCGTAACACACAGACAGACAAACAGACTTTCGCATTTATAATATTATATATTAGTATGGATTCCGGTCAGATGGTGCTACACAAGCGATAGCACTTGCGAGTGTAGAGCATTTTCTCAGATAATGACACATCTGCAGTGTCCTCTGTAACCTTAGTTAATGAATTAATATATTTAAATTCTATTATTCAACAACCTGAATTTTTCAATCTGAATGATAATCTAATGCTTTCAATTCGACTTTATATCATTATACGTTTTGGAGTTCAGAGTCCACCAACTCACATTTTGTTACCCTAAAATCTCAAAAAATAGTACCTTATTCAAGTCGCAAAATTACATCGCTGTTGAAAATTAAAAGTTCGCGATTCGCGTTCAAGGGTGTAAACACAATTTTTGCATTAAACTCGAAAAAGATTTATCTTTCAAGCGCATTTGTGAACACAATTATGGGCAGGGAAAAGGGAATTCTTGTTGCGGAAAGACTTTGGCATATGAATAATAAACGGACTTGAATACATTTCAATATGAAGTAGTTATTGTTGAGACCCAAATGGTTTCACTCCGTCCTTCAATAGGTTTCATTTCTTTTCCTTGACACGGAATTATTTGAATATTTATTATGACATTTTCTTTATTCTTTGCATTGCAGTTCACAGTTGCAACACCAGTTGTCCCTAAATATGGTTTTCTGGAGAGAAAATTATACTTGAAAATATGCTTTTGTACATGCGATGAAATGAAGCAGAAACAGATAGAAATTTTAATAGACAGAAGTAGAAAAGAGACAGAGAGGCTCTAGGAAAGTTGTATTATACTGCTGAGCTTAGTTTTGAAAAAGAATATTTAGTCATTTAGATAATATGATTTCTCATTATGTAAACGAAGCTTAGCAGATAGGTAATGGAAACCTATCTGCTAAAATGGAACGGTTCAGTTAAGATTTTATTGCCCATATTAAGAATCGTTTGTTATGCACACCTTAGCTAAAATATCATCATCATCATCATCATCAACATCCCTATTCGATATTTAGCGTGAAAGAAAGAGCCAAAACACATTTTGGCTAACATATACATCAAACTTTTCTTTATACGAAACTATTTGTAGAGCAAACAACATCACAATATTTAATTTTATTGAATAAAAACGTTCATAAAATACATTTACATAATAAATCATGTCGTCGTCGACAAAAACATCAAAAAATAAGGGATTGTCTATCGATTTACATTTAAGTAAATTGGTTATTCAATGCCATATGGCTCAAATATAGGGTACTCTTTGACACAGGCTGAGCTGTGGGAAACAGGGTGTCAATTCCGCTAATTAACTTTAAAAGACCATGCAACTGATATTTAATTACGACTCAATTACGATGCATTTTTGATATGTTCAATATTGATATTCTGCTAACACAATTTTGTATTTCTAATTGCAACTAAAACGTAATTGTATGGTAATAGTAGAAAAAATTTAAATAAAATAAACTAGCTATTGCCCGCGGCTTCGCCCGCCTAAAAGGTACTATATGTAATATGATAAAAGCCACCGCTTTGTATAAAATGTATAAGAAACATGTCTGCGTCCCTTGAGGCTATCCATCTTTCCAATTTTGGCACAATAGGTGCCAAGGTTAATTCCCAAGTACTAACGATACGTGGGGTGTGATCCATCAATCATCCGTTAGGTAGGTTGCTATTATATATTGCAATAAATTTAATGTTTCAAATTGAATAAATTTGAATACCATACCATACTATCACTGTATTGTGATTAGGACGATAATGATACTAGTCGAATTTCAGTTCGTGGTAGATCAAGCTCTTTCATTATTGACTGTGTTTTATGTAGAAACTAGCAGTATCTTGCAGCTCCGCCTGCGTCGAAAAGTTACCTATGTTTGACTCCGGGTCTTGAACTATATTCATACCAAATTTTATCAAAATCCATGCAGCGGTTTAGCCGTAACAGACATCTTTCGCACTTCTAAGGTATAACCGGGACTTACTTTGGAAAGTTAGGTATTTTGAAAGATGCCGCACTTTCAAAATACCTAACTTTCCAAAGTAACTCAAAATTCATAGTATTAGTACTATATAGAATTTCGAGGAATATATATAATAAGTTTATGTATATATATATAATAAATACTCGTATAGCCCAATGTATAATATAGAATTTCGAGGACATGAAAAAGAAAACTATGAGAATTAACGAAACGAAACGGAATACCACCAAGAACATAAAACCGGCCAAGTGCGAGTTGAACTCGGACACGAAGAGTTTAGTACCATTATTTATAAAAGCCGCAAAAAAAGTAAGTCAGTTTGTTAAACTAGTTCTTAACTACTTATTTATTTATTTAACACTTCTTTGCACACAGTGAAATAAAAATTAAATATGTTACATAAAATGTGAACACTGTATGTGTACAAAATTACAAATCTAGTAGGTAGTTTGAAATATAAAGAAAGGAGAGATACGGATATGGGGCATAAAGAACAGAACAACGCTAGGCAGAATAACAGAAGTACACGATACATAAACTACTTAAAATAAATACTAATATACGTAAATAAAAAATAAATAATGATGTATATATCTACACTAATATTGTGAAGAGGAAAGATTTGTATTTTTGTGTGTATGTTTGTAATGAATAAACTCAAAAACTACTGTGCCGATTTCAAAAATTCTTTCACCATTGGAACGCTACATTCACCCTGAGTAATATAGGCTATATACCTCAGGCGGAGCTGCGGGCAACAGCTAATATTTATATATAATAAATAAACTATAAAAATACACGAGAAGTGGAGACTGAAACAAGATGTACTGAAAAGGAACGAAGCTACGGTGAGGAAAGAAAGTGGGACTTTACTTGCGACTTAAAACTGGTCAGAGTTTGAGCCGTTCGAATAGGCAGTGGAAGGGCATTCCACAGTCGCGTTTTCTTGACCGTACAAGAATCAGAGTAAAAGAACAACTATCCATACAGGTAGGCATCTATCCCCAAAAAAAGTGTTCCACAAAAAGCTAAATTCTGATAAATCTGTTATTAACATGTCTAAAATTTTAAATATTATTTAACATGAATGATTAAGCTAGCTTAAATTTAAAGAAATAATTAATTTTAAAGAATATTTTTTTAATTACGAGACATTTTCTAAATATTCTTCCCTAATATTATAGTATGGATATACTTGCATTAAAAGCTAGCAATTATAACTGGCAATAAATGGACTACGATGACTCAGGTCAGAGATGGTTGGCATAGACAGTGAAAAGCTTATTATGCCCAGCAGTGGGTTATAAAAAGCTCATTATGGGTTGGGATGGAATATGCTATACTCAACATAGAAATATACAAGTATTTTCTATTAAATTGGTGGAAAATGGATTCTTTTCCAAAGTGATAGCTGACCAGCGTTGTCGTAACAATTATTATGATGGTTGTTGTATATTATGAACCGTTCATAGCCAATTTGTATAATTATTGATGGTTATCAGCACTTCGGTTTTAATGAAGAAAATGTTTGATCAGATTAATATTCTACAGCAGTTACCAATTGTATTCGAAAACAACAGGAAGTACATAATATAAAAAAAAAAACAATGACTTTGGCAAAGAAGTCACCAAAAGTAACCCCACTGGAAGTGAAACCAGCAAAACCATTTACTAAAATTAAAAACATAATCGATAAAATTAAATTTATTGTATGTGTGCAAGCAGTGCTTGGAATAAATCGCATTTATGTGATAAAATGTGGAAGATTTCTAATATGGCTCACCAAATTTTATAGCGTTTTGTTAATGGTTCTGACTATTGCATTTATAATCAATTACAAGCACGACAGCGCTTCTTATCTTGTCATCCAAGATACGTCCTGTATTGAGTATGTTCTCTTAATTTTTAATTCTCTGATCTTTAAGAGGCAAACTTTTGAACATTTCTTTGCTAATATGAATACTTTTGATGATATTTTCAATATAAATAAGGATTTGAAGATCACATCCCCGAGCTACAGAAGTATCATTTGGATGATTATAAGTGTGGTATATAGTGTAACAGAATACAGTTTGTTTTTGATGTATAATCAGACAGATCATATTTTGATACTATTGTATCTAACAATGATGGCTCATGACAGCGAACAGGTGTTGTTTTGCACTTTACTGAGAATGATTCTAGCCAGAGTGCGTATTTTGAAAGCACATGTGACTAAGAATTTCGGTGGAGAAGAAACAAAAGAGTTTAACATAATAGATGCACTTTCAAACAATACTCAACTTGATACTATTTCGTTGCATAGAACGTACGAGTTATTGCACAAGTGCGCTGAACAGCTCAACTCCATAATGAGTTTGCCGGTAATAAAAAGTTTTACTATAAATCTTCAGCTTGGAAAATAATTGTAGTTTATGACCCTGAATATAAAAAGAGGGGGTTTATGAGACATATTGTTTTTATTGTAGTTTAAGAGATGTATATTGTAGGATTATACAATAACTACTAAATAAGACTTAACCCTAATAATAATAAATACCTAATAATATAATATTTGCGTTGTAGATGATGATTTCGTTATTTTGTTCCGGATTGTCAAGCACTATGCTACTGAAAAGTTTATTCAAAGCATTGCAAATGGATGACTCGGATCAAACTGTAAGTATACACTACTTTTCAAGTAGAAAATTATATGGCGTTGGTACGTAGTGTAAAGTGAGTGGGCCACGTAGAAAGTACACCCCAAGTCAAGGTGTCAGTGTGAGGATAATATTGTATTCTTCTGTAATTGGTCCAATTACAGAAAGTGTGCACTTCCGAACTTAAAAACAACTTCAAAATCGGCTTAAAAGCGACGGTGTTATTATGTAATAAATTTAAATTGTGTAAAAATTTGAAAATCCTATTTTTGAAGGTCGGTTAAAAATAATTAAAACTACCAGATGTATTTTAATGTTTCCTACATCTAATACATCATCTATATACATCGAAATCCGACCAACGGCTTTGGTATTATTTAGAAATATTTGGTTTTACCTTAATGCAAATATCTCACAAAACTACTGAAACGATTTTGATGTCCAACGAACTTGAAAATTCTATGCATGTCTCCTACACATCTTCTAAATTTCTTTGAAAATGGAGTAACTGATCGAGAGTTATCGCGTAACAAACATAATTTCGATACAAACATAAATACATACATACAAACAATATTTTTTCGCCCCAACTTGATTTGTAGCCCAGCCCTCGTTTGCTTGGCTCACTCGGTCAATTAAATGTGGAATAGAAGCCAATGGTAGCTTTTTATTTTTACAGGAGTGTTATATCTAAATAATTTTAGTATTCAAGTGTGGTATTTGTAAACTTATATATATTTATATTCGATCTAAATGGTTGGTTTGGATCTTCATTTGATTTCATCGCATTTGTGAAGATTATAAGTAGGTCTAGTAAGCGTGGAAATTCGGGCTTCAACCGATGTTTTTTTTACACTTTCCATTCAAGAATACTTTGTTAGCTATCCTATACAACCCCAGCATCATGACGACTATACTTGTGATCAAAAATATCAATTTATTAGTTAAGATATCTTTTTTCAGATGAAACAGTTAATAATCATATACAGCTCTGTGAGGTGTCTCAAATACACTTTGTTAGTAGTCATCCCATGCTACTACTCCAGTGTGACTACGACTCAAGTGTCTCATATACGAACCATGCTTCATGATGCCGCCAACAGTGGACAACTGGGTAAAGTTACCTTTTCTTAATTTTTAACTATATGAAAGGAAAACGTAATTTAAATACACTTATATATACGTTTTTGTAAACATAGGTGACTTACACATAAGCTTAATTAAAATTTCACACTTTTCAAATACCCATTAGTAGAAAAAAAGGCATACGATCCACCTGAGGGGAATTAGTTATCGTAGCTTCAGACTTGCAACACTAGAAGCTAGTGTCACGTGTATTATTGAATTAGATGGTCATGTTTGGCGTGGGATAAAGGGTGTCATACCACCTCCGCGGGGCCAGGTAGTAAGCTCAGAGTATACTTATAAATTAGAAGACCAAGCAAAGTGTAGAAGAAAACCAGGAAAACCGGGAGAGTTGAGGGAGAGATAAACAGTCCATAAAATCGGCAATAATCTTGTCCCGACGAGCCTAATCTCTAAATTTCTTCAAACTTATTACCAAAAGTTTAAATCATTTAAATATGTTTCAGATAAAATCGAAAAGCGTCGAGTGAAGGCCTTTTTCCGGTTGACCCGCGAGAACGAGTTTGCTTACGCCCTCTGGGGGGTGATAAGGCTTAATATGTCGCTGCCACTAAGTTACTCCAGCCTTTGTACCACTTACCTTGTCATTATCATACAGTTTTCTAAGTTTATAGATTAAGATAGCAAGAAAAGGAACATAGTTTCGCCGAAAATCCGGTAGGACTAAGTTAAACTATTTTAATACGGTTTTTATCGCGTTTATTACCTATTTATTTACACCTGACGTTTCAAGCACTTTACAGCGTTCATGGTCGCAGGCAGACATGTGTCTCAAAGTGTTTGAAACGTCAGGTGTAAATAAATAAGTAATAAACGCGATAAAAACCGTATTAAAATAGTTTAATTTAATGAAAAACAATCGCGATAATATAAGAAATCATTATGACTAAGTTACTCTCGTGTCTAATGCATTACTAACTTGAGGTTTTGGGACGTATGCTTGGAAAACATCATCGAATTAATATAATATTATTATTTAAATAAATGATTTCGAACATTTTAAATACTAATCGACTTTGCCTATTTAGAAAAAGACTCTGGTATTAAAAATCTCATAATATACTTTTAGGCGCATCAAGTTAGCTTAACCCGGATAATTCTATAACTGTAATTTTCTTTTTCTATAGCATTAAGCATTGTTATTTATTATGTAATTAAAAAAAATTAAACATTTTAAAATGCGCGTCAATGCAAAAATAAATAAAAAACTTAATTCCAAGTAAGTTTAATTTCATATCTACAGCATAATAAATAACTCTGTCGAAATACTTATCTTATATTATATATCTTGCATTCGATTTATATAAATCAAAATTAAACTAATTAGTCATCCGGTACTACCATTAATCAAGAGGGTTCACAAAATTTCAGATTTTTTGGTTTATCTAACTAGACATTATAGATAACTGCAGTTTGACAACTTATTCAGGACAATGTTTTATGTTTCTAAACAAATAAAAAAAAAAATAAACAGATTCACTTTGCAGAGTTTTGAGAAAAAAATATTCGTAATTTTGGGAGAAACCAAAATATGTAACTATTTCAAAAATGTTTAATTTTAGCTTTAAAAATAATACTATTACCATGGAAATCAAATTAAACAATAATTGTTTACAGATATTCATTTGTACATATATTTTTTTCAGTTCTTTACATTTTAATATAGACGTTATTCCTTGGACCATAAAGCCGTAATTGGTTTGTTTGCATGCATATACTGTCGAGATGCGACGCGACTATCTAGACGCACAACTCGCCCGCCACTTAGTTACGCGGGCATATTCTATACCTACTAAAAATATAACTAGTTACGTTTATAATTATAAGCAAAGCATATTACATAGATAAAAAATCTATCGTGACGTTAATAGATGATATGCCCGTATTTATTATAGTATGTTTGCTATATCACTGTGTAAAATATTTTTATTTCTTATACTACACAGTCCTTATTGAACCCACATTACGCTCTCTGCATAATCCCAAGGTGGACTATCAGATAATGCTTCTAGCATTAGCTTTTATAATTTGTAAATCTATACTATCTATACTAATATTATAAAGCTGAAGAGTTTGTTTGTTTGTTTGTTTGAACGCGCTAATCCCAGGAACTACTTACTGAATCGATTAAATAAAATCTTTTACCAATGGATAGCTATGATGGCCCCGAGTGCTATAGTCTATGTATGTACCACAGACCACGGGCGAAGCCGGGGCGGACTGCTAATAAAAAAAAAATATTTATATGTAAGTAACAATAATAGGCGTGACGAAAAAAACAAAATTCTGTTTAGTCCGTCAATCAGATAATGCAAAAATATTACATACGTATTTTTTATTTTCTTTGATAAACCAATAAAGACCAAGTTAAAACGTGTTAAAGTTTGAGAGTGGGGATAAAAACGTCACGAGTATGCATAAAACGCAGCTAGACGTGACGTCATGCGTCTTTTCAACTCATTATATCTCTGTCATTTTTAGAGTATATGAAAAAACAAAAAATACGTATCCAATATTTTTAAATAATCTATCTGATGGACAAAGAATCAAAAATCATTCGTCATCCCTAATTAGGTCTGAAAACAAATAAAACTCCTTACTCCTTAGAAATGTATTTATTTATATAACATTTTCTTAAAATCGAGTATACATTTTAGGCAAGAAATGTTAAATAAGACATGGACATGTATGCATCTAAATAAAATTAATTTTAGAAACTTACTACTACAAAATTAAACTGTTAGCGACGACTTTAGCTGCTTTAAAGCTAATTATGAATTCTTATTATTTATTTTTTAACAATTTGAGTTCAAAAGGTGAAGCAAAAGTGATAAAGGTATATGAGATCAACACTATATGTGTAATTTTTAGAAATTAGTCCTAAATTCCTGTAGTAATTGTGCGAGGAGACCATCTAATAAAAACCATCAAAATATTTAGGAAACAAGTGGTATATTAAGAAATATTATATTTGAATGATTTTAAAGTAAAATTCTGTAAGTAATATTTATAATTTTTAAATTAAGTATATACGTACTTAAAAAAATTTAATCACATCTTTTTTCTATAAAATCTGAAGTTTCTGATTTTTCTACAGAAACTTGGTCGCTGTCAGATTCTAATTCTAACTTTATGAGAAGTTTTATAATCTGTTCCGAGTCATTCTCAAGTTTAAACCTTTTCGGGCTGTCTGCATCTGAATCGTAATCAGTTTCTTCTGAAAATGTATTGTCATCATCGTTTAAAACATCATCGGTGTCTACTGGGTTTCCATCGGAGATGCATCCAGTCAGATAAATCATATTCAAAATAAGTTTGGGTGCGGGATCAGCTAGAGTCATAACTGGTTCATTTGGTGGGTTTTCGATCGAAAACCATTTTTGGATTTGGTGGTAAGTTCTGTAAATATGTTGATGAGCCGCATCTATAGATGGTGGCAAGCATGCTTAATTGAATTTGCTTTTGGTCATAGATTTAGCAAAATTGTAGTATCGTATTTAATTTAGATTATGTTTTGTGTCTCCATATAAATGCCGTAAAAACTGTTCTCCTGCGACCGCTATATCTCGCGGATTCGCATTATGGTTTTGGAAAATTGAGATCAATTGTTGTACGGTTGCATCGCTTTTAATTAAATTGTCTACTTGTTTTTCCCCTTGTCGAAACATCGCGGACGTAGTGTCACATCCGCTAATAGCATGAATGAAGAAAATGTTACTTTTGATCTCTTCGTTGTTGAAGCAATCAGTCGCATAACATTTTGTGTTGACTTTCCCTCGACCTGGCTTCATAAGGTAAGGTAAACATTTCGTTCTTTCGAAAGTCCACAAAGTATAACTAGCAAATCGACGTCTTCACCAACTATAAACGTCTTATCAAACTTTTGGCAGTTTTTAAGTGCTGCATTTACAATAGTTGTGTCAGCGTCACCAGCGCTTTGTTCAGCGGGAATATTGCATTTTTTTAACTCTGATATTAAATATTTTATCAATCTATCTTTATTTTTTTTCATTTGCCAAAAAAGTTACTTGATTTGTCATTATAACAGTGTTTCATTCAAATAGCAAGTCTGCACTATACTGGCCTTTAAATCTTAGTTTTCTTTCAGCTATTTTTGTGTTGGATTCGTTGCATTCGTATCCATCAAAAACAACTATAGCATTATTAAAATGTTTTTTCACATAATTTATGTACGTATTCCCAATGGTTAAAATATTCATTCCTTTTTTCCAGACGACTTTGTTCAGAAGGAACCCCCGTCAATGATATACAATATAGAATCACAACTGTTAATGACGACTTGCTCAGTTGCTGTGCAAAGATCATAAAGGACAGACTTTTTTGTTTTTCGCATTCCATTTTCATCAAATAATGAAAGTGGGTTCATATTCAAAAGTGGTTTTTAGCTCTTCCTGATCTTTTTTCGTAAAAACCGATACGTCAAAAAATTGTTTTAGGTTCTATTGATATCTTATCATCGTCGATTTTTACAGCCTATTTGACTGATATTAATGGTGCCACTGGTTTTTTTCTTTGAAAGGCTAGCTCTTGAAAATTTTGGCCTACTTTTTCCAGCATCATCTGTTTGCCAATATTGTGTGCGTCATAACAATTTATATCATTGCTACCTACAATACCAGTACTTAAAGAGACAATGCTGTAACCATTCTGAAAACTTATTAAGGTCCTCATTATCTCTTTTTATCATAGCATCACTTCCATCTGGGTGTTGCGTTTGTGTTGTAGAAAAGGGACAAATTTCACAAAAGCTTTCTACTTGTTCCACTACCGTACACAGAACCGGCGTTGATAAAATCCACTTAGCCAGGACACTATCGATTAGGCCTCTTCCTCCTGAACTTTTCATCGTCCTCATTAGGGTCTGTTCAATCGTTTGATCTGACCAAACCCCAGACCAAAATTTGTCAGTTCTTCGTACTGTGAAATATCATTTTGTCGTAAAGTTTACGAATTCTTCCGTGGTCATTTTTAATTGAAAATTTTTCATATCTTGCAAGTACAAGGAAGCAGACTTGGCGTAAAGGAAATGACCACTCGCATAAAAAAATGACAGCATTTTCTTTACACTCGCAATATGTAAGTCCCAATTGCCCGCTTCAATAAACTGAGCCACAAGTGTAGTCATTCTAAAATACTGCACCCACAATTTTGCCGTAGGACCATTTTCTTCTAGCAAATTTAGAATCTTAGACAGCTGTTCTTCATATTTTTCGACCGATTTTTCACAACCGTTGCAGTCACCGTCCATGACCTGATCCAGTTCTAATTGTTCCTCAAGCGTCAAATTCAGATGTTGGAAAATTATTTTAAAAGCGCTGCACGGGTAAGAAAATGTGCTCTAACAGCTCGAGCTTATGAGTGTCCTGTCATCATTTTTTCAGTTGAGATAGCTGCGTATACGATGCACCACAATTCTTTTAATCCACTACCTGACATGATATGACCAATGGCCCCCATAAATGACATCAAAAGGTGAAATCCTCCCAGTCGCAGTATAACGTTATTCATATCCGGGTTAGCTTCAACAATTTCTTGGGCTTTATGGTATAAGGGTTGGTCGAATGTCACAATGCATAACCCTTTAGATTTTTCTTGTGCTTCTTTTAATGCTGTGTACACAGTATCAATATCAGAAGGTTGATGGTTGATAAATGGTGGAGGTTGTATTCCCGAAACTTTGTATCCTTTATCAACATTCATAAATTTTAGTAAGCAACATAGACAAAATTTCAAGTACCTAATCATTGCAATAATAATCCTGTAGGTATCTATAGTGAGCCGCTTATTCGTGTAAACTTCTAGTTGCGTTTCGGTCATAATTTACCTTACCTCGTCACTGTGTTCGTCCATGGCGCCGTCTAAACAGGTACGCATAATCGTTTCACCAGTGTTAGGTTTTGTCACTTTGAAAACCATAATTCTGTCTTCTTGGTGCTTTCTGATTTGACTGCGAATAAAATCCTCCGAAGCATCTTCTTTGCACAACAGGCATTGTTTTTGATAATCAAATGCAATTAACGGTTGAACAGTCGTTGGATTTTGTTTGTTTTTTATTTTTCAGCACTTATAGACCGTTCATTAGTATACACAGCTCTGCACTTGGTGTGTAATGTTAAATTTTCTTCAAGAAACAAAAACTTTTTATCGCCACGCCTTTTACTGGCGGCTATTAACTTTTTTGCCCCTTTTCATCTACTTCTACTAAATCGAAGTCTAAAGCGCACTGACATATCTTGCAGTTGGGGTACTCCATTTTTTTGTCATAAATAAGTACATAAACACGCGAGCGATTGACCGAATTATGACGTATGGGGCGGCGGCGGCGCGGGCGGTGGCAGAGCGCGCCACCGCTCCGTCTCCCCGCCCCGCACCCACCGCATGTACCCCGCTCACAACCCGCGCTCGCGCGTATTTTATGTTTTTTATAAATTTCATAAACGCGACACTAAACTGTATTATTTTGGTGAAAACATAATTGTGGCATTTCAAATCCTATAATTAAACAAAAATTCCACAGTTACGATTTTTTTTCTAGCAAGAAATACGTTTTGATTAAAATGTTAATTTTTGTGTAATGTATCTATAAAGACTTTATTAAGCTTATCAGAGACATAACATCATAGTTATTATTTTTGCTTAATGATATATAGGCATAAAATGAATACTGCTAAAAATAACACACATGCGAAATACGTTTTTGTTTAATTTTGATTTCAAGTGATAGAATTTAACTACAGCTTAAAATTATACTTACAAGGTTTTCGGTTACATATTTTACTTTTACGATAAAGTTCGATGTTTAACAAAATCGTGTGATTTCCATAAGAAAACATTACCACCCCGGAGTTTTTACAACACGGTATAAATTGATATTTGATACTTAATATAAATATCCAAAAAAAAAAATAAACATCGAGTTAATGAATTATGTCCACGTTAAGCTAATTTGACGCGCCTATTTGGTAAAATTATGAGTTCTGTTTTTTTTAAATGTATATTTAGATGATGTCTCAGCTACTACCTGTGCAAGTGTGCAGTATTCCAAAATTATATTTAAAAGTAGGCATTTAAAATTTACATAGTTTCATCCCACAAGCTAAAGTATTTTACCTTGTAAAATCAAAAACCGTAATCATAAAATATGTTTTTTTAATTAATTTCAACACCTGCGTCCGATAACACGAATTACGTAGGATTTCGGTTGAATTTCGAGGAACATTGTCAACAAAATTGTTTGATGATGTAGCTTATGAAGGGTAACGATTGTCCAATTTCAGCGGCTCGGTGTTTGCTAAAACTCATTTTTAAAACGAAAATGCTGTTAAGGACCCTGTTGACTGTTATGAAGGGTCAAATAGGTCTACAAATTACTTGAAACACGTTTCTCTCTTGATTAACTCCCAGAGGATACACTTTGGACTGTAATAAAGTAAAATTGAGTGCTATCAATATGTTTTTTATTTGTTCATAAAAGCTAAGCTGCTGTTTTGAGTTCCGTATCCGACACCGACGATAAAAAGCTCTTTACAGCGACGCAGCATGAATTTCAAGAATTTTCTGGGGCTGAAATGTTAACCTATACGACTAGCGCTTGACCAGTTTTATTTTAATTAGTTTTTTTTTCACCGATCTCTTACTGCTGCTTCTCAAACTATCGATCCATCTGGTCGGGGTTTTTCTTATAATATACTTTCTAAATAACATTGTTTTCAACTGCTATGCTATTATGAATATAACATTCAAACAGCAAAACACATTTTCAAAATAAATATATATGTGTATTCTTCGCCCTTCCACTCGTGTTTGAATTTTTCCAATAACAATTTCCCTGCGATTTTCAATTCAGGTCAAAGTTGCCCTGTTACACAAATAAGAGATATCAGCAGATAAACTTTCTCACGTCGAGAATTCGATTTCACAGCGAAATTCCCTTTAAATCGCGTCATAATCGTTCAGTTTCTCCGTAGATTTCGGTTACAACGGTTGAATGGACCTCGAGGAAAAAAATTAGTAAGATAACATTCACTTTTATTGCTTCGTGCGTCTTTTCCAAAATTCAGGGGTGACGCAAATGGCCCAAGTGACGCACTCATTTTATCTTTTCAGGGAAAAACTTAGCGCAACGTGAAGGGGTTTTGGGAAAACAAAATATACCATTTGGCTGTAACGGCCGCATTTTGGTCCTGATCTCCAAAATAAACTTCTTCGAGCTAAAATAAACCCTGGCTAAAAATATACCTTTGCATTATTTGACATGCATTCTTTCGGTATCTATGCGTTTATCTAGTTCCGTGTAAAGATTACCTGTCGAAAATGTGAAGGTTTACCTAACACGTTCTAACCTAGGTCTAGGACGTTTTAACCCCTCTTAAAAATCTTAGTATCTATCCAGTTCTATGATATGTTAATCTTCTCGAAGATATAAAGAAGACATTCCAAGTCGTTTTAGCCTCAAACACTTTGAATTGAAAGTGACTAATGTAAGTTTCTAACAATTCTTTAGAGCCCGTATTAGCCCGATGGTAATAGATGTTAAACCTTCCTTCCTAACTGTATTTGCAAAAGAAATTCATTTAGAAACTAAATTGGACATTTCCATTTTACAATCCGTTCGTTCAAAGCGTCCTCATTTGGGTTAACAACTGAAGGTGTTGCGGAGGAAAAGTTGCAGATAAATAACTGGTAGAGAATGCTATATGGTATTAAGTCCACCATTTTATTCATGTGTGCTCAAGATTTTTTTTTTAGTTAATGGTGTCAGTAGTTTCTTGTGAATGTAGGAATAGAATTATCGTAAATTATGATTTTAAGCAGATTGATTTTCATCATCATCATCATTTTAGCCGCAGTGCTTGTCTTTCCTAATGGTTTCCAAAATGATCGCTTGAAAGCGGCCTGCGTCCAGCGTTTGCCTGCGACTTTTTTCAGGTCATCTGACCATCTGGTTGGTATATTCATTTTAATTTTATTAACAAAAGTACCTGCATATCTAAAACTGCTGTCGTCGGTTTTTTTCAAAGAGCAATTATTATTTTTTGTACATTTACAAACAAATGAAAGAATTTAACAAAATTATACAAAAATTAGAAGATTTTAGAGCTCATTGTCGAAAACACCAATCCAAAGGGTACTGTCCGTCGCCATTTTCCAGCCAAACTTAATTCTAAAACTGAACCGAATCTATCCAATTTCGCCTAATGGTGCCACTAGAACCATTACAGGACAAAGGAAGGATCTCTATATAAAAGATAAGATGTAAGTTGGCTCGTCATCTGCGCCTAATGATAATAGCTCACATAATTCCGGACAAAGGCGAGATGTGTCGAAAGCAGACGGAAAATATCGCAGAAAAGTTTCTTATAAGGAATTCGCTGTGACAAATTTCGGAATTAACGACGCCTTTTCACGAACAGTTTCTAAGGTCTTCGCCCTGACGTGAGGGAATTTCGAACTCTTTTTAGTATTGTCACTGCCATCACTCTTTCTCTTTTGTTAATAGGTTTTTCCGGGGGAATCCTGAACAAATTTCAGCAATGGGTTATGATATTCATAGGAATCGATTTGTTTTTAATTACATAAACTGCCTGTCTGACACCGCACCCTTTTTGAGAGGGTTTTTATAGGCCTAAATAAATTGTAACCTCTTTTAATCCCTTAGTAGTTTTAACGGCCCTACGATGCAATGCCCAGTGTTTATCGACATCTGTATCTGACTGTACATAATAAATTTCGTGCAATATAAATTTATTAAAGCTACATTAACAACTAAAACACGTGTTGCCGAATTTGTATGTAATAAACAAAATCCTATCAGTGTCATATATTTGGTTGCCTTCGTGAACGGAACTAAATGGCCTATTCTCATTTACGGGCTTAATTGCCAATTAGTGCGGTCGATGTTCAAGTCTATTCATACCGTATTGGTACCGCCGCCGTCATCAGCTTGTGGAACTCGTGTTTTAGATTACACCTGCTGCAGTTATTTACTTTTTTAATCTTTATTGCAAAAATCCTAGAAATGTTATAATCAGCTCAATAATGTTAATAGGTTATCATGATTTTATTATGATGAATTATTTAACAGTCAACAGTATTATTCAAATTGAGTTATTAGACACCAATTAGTATTCGAAATTCTCATTTTCAATTTCTTGTTATATCACTTAAATAATGTTTCATTTAGGTAATTTTGAGCCTTAAAATAGAAATTAATGAAAATTCATCATAACACTTATTTACGGAATAAACATTTTGTTCCCGTGTAAAATGGACAGTGGTGTAAAACCAGTTGGAAAAAAAACTTACTTACAACCTTACATAGGTACCTATCGCAAATAATAAAGGCTTTAAGGTAACGTATGGGCCAGAAACTCAGAAAAACTCAAATGATCATGCTAATAATAGGAGAATGTTTTCTAATGGTACTCTAATAAGTTACTTGCAGGATAGCTACGTCTATTATTCTTAGATTACCATAATTATCAATGATGTCTGGTTTTGCCGGACTTTTTTTATGGGTTATTTTGGAAAATTAGATATTAGGACAATTATGGTATGAAAAAATATAATTTAATTTCCTTCTTAGCAAAATGAAGATTACGTAAATAAGTATATAAGCTAGCTGTGGCCTCGACTGTCACGCTGGGGCTGTGTACCATAATCTACTTTCTTCCGTTTTGTACATACTCGTATATAGGCAAACACGAATAGGGTACATTTTTATGTTATTGTCTGTGATTTAAATCCTCGCATAATTGGAATCAAACATCACAAGGTAAGTTCGTTTGATTCTTAAGTATATAGCTCAGACAAAATGCGGTACTTACCTAGGTATTTGTATTATTTTTTTGTTGGTTCATGCCTTACATACAATAACCTCTATGTATGTTTATTTGGCAGTGTTTTTTTTTCTCTCATTGTATTTTTAAGATAATTCGCGCCGCCCATAATTTTTCTGTTTTTCCTAATGGTTGACTGGGAGAGAATGCTTTTAGCATCAAGTCCGCCAATTGAAAAAGTATTCTTTTTTTTTTTACTTGTGATACAATACAGATTTAAAAATAAATAACCACCTTCGCCTCCCATATCTCTCTTCTAGGAAAAAAAGAAGGATAATATCAGCCAATTAAAAGTTTTCCGATATCCCATAGGAGTAGAGTAAATAAATAAATATATTCTGCAAGTTGAGATTACTTGAAATCATTGCGGTTATACAACAACGGCTCTTCAATTTTACTTCTTTACTTTTCGATTCTTCATAACTCATAAATATATCCTTCAGCTTCACCCACTATATGTGTATTATCTAAAAAAAAGACAACTTAGTACCTATAAATATATCGATAAAATCGAAACTAGGCCCGGCTATTCCTTACCATCGATTACAGACTAAACTACAGCCGTTACATTATTTATACTTCCTTTCTTAGCACAAATTCTAAGAGTCACGATCGTGGCCTCACATTCACGCTCAAACCGAACACCGCATGCATAATAAAATCGAGCCTGACCCGTCCTTACCTAAGTCCAAGCTACTATCGGGTCTAAATTCCACGGAAAATAGGTCGGATGTATTTATTAAAAGTAATATTTTATCTAAAAACAAGCTGTCTTCAACTATCTACAGTTTCACCCGCCCATGTTCTTTTACACGCATCAAATCAAAAACATCGTATCAAATGTATTCTTTTTTATTGTTATGATTTTCACAATCGTCGTTTCAGCCGCACTCAGTCCACTGTTGGACTTAGGCCTCTCCCAAATTGAGGGTTTGTTGCCATACTCGCCACGCTTGGCAGGCGGGTTGGCGAGCGCAGTTTCAACGGCACTTCCGGCATTGCTGACCATTGGAAGTATTCTTAATGTAGGGAAGGGTGGGATGTGATTGACAAGTGTGTATGATTTATTAATACAAGGTTTCGCGATTGAAATTCTTGTGTACAAAGTTGTTTCATAATCATATTAAAATGAACGGCTAAAGTAGCGTAGCATGTAGCCTAAATTCAATAATGCTTCTTCCATGGTACGAAGCGTTACCTAAATTATACAAATACCTAGGCGTGTGGTCGTCTTCATATATAAGGACCGAATAAGAACGCTTTTTGCATATTTCATATCAGATTTCATGTAGGAATTGTTCCTCGAGAATGTTTACCAAATTTTGTTTTCAAGACCGAATCAAGTCAAAAGATGACTGAATTATTTGTTTAGAAAACATATTCAATCTTCTTGATTACTCACAGAGGGTAGATGCGAAGCCGCATGCTTGCATCAATTCATGTTTTAATTGTCTTTGTTGTATATAACAACAAACCTCCAAACATCTGCCAGAATCAGAAGATTTTATGCTGAGTGGTGTAGGTACAGTTTGAATTGTAACACATTAAAAGAAATGTTAAGACGAGACGCAAATTGTATAAGTTAACTAATTAACTGACTACTAAGAATCCGACTAAGTGACTAAATTACTAAGCGAGCGACTAAATTACAAAATAAGCGACTATATTCCAAAATAAGCGACTATATTCCAAAATAAGTGACACATACATTTGATTATGACAGAAGCGACTTAGTTTCAAGAGACACTTTTGTGATAGAAAGTAGTTCCTAATTTATGGTTTTATAGTGACCATAACAGTGAGTGAGCCAGCGACAAAGCTTGTTGACAGAAACTATTGAGTTTCAAAAGAAGACTTGAGACAGAAAATAGGTTATCGCAAAAGTGTGCGCTTTTTGTTCAAACATCAGTAATTCAGTTTGCCAAATTGTGAATAATATGCAGTGTCACTGAAATAAATATTAGGTCGCTCAAATTTTATAATGCTGCTTGGGTCACATTCTAAGAAGCTCAAAAATGAAATATTATGTCGCTGATATTTAGATTTCTCGTCGCTCGATGTCATCCAAACTCAAAATTTTGACACTTTACATTTGGATTTAAAGTCACTAGTTAAATTACTACCCTTTTATAACTAACTAGCTGTGCCCGCGACTTCGTCCGCGTGGAATAGTTATTTTGGGAATCATGGGCGAGCGCTCATCACGCGGCGCGTGTGAATTTTGTTTCAGAGTTATTTTAAAATTGTATTATCTTATAAGATGTTTATTGAAATTAAGTGATGTCAAAGACAATTTTGTTCACAGTTAAATACTCTTAATCAATAACATATTTATTTGGATAAAGAATAATATTATTATGTTGATACAACTCTGACAAATAATTTGTAAAAAACGGTTATTGTGAGTTAATCTTAAAAGATAGACATATACTGTTGCGGACATTTTTTTAGATCATTTAAAAAGGAATAATTCTTTCATACATATTTTTTGGGTATCTCAAACGGTTTTCGCAGCGCACGCAACGGAAGCCCTCAAAGATGAATAATTTTCCCCGTTTTTCCCACATTTTCGACTGTTTCTTCGCTCCTATTAGTCGCAACGTGATGTTATATAGCCTAAAGCCTTCCTCGATAAATGATCTATGCAACACAAAAAGAATTTTTCAATTCGAACCAGTAGTTTCTGAGATTAGCGCGTTCAAACAAACAAACAAACTCTTCAGCTTTATAATATTAGTATAGATTAGTCTGCTGTCAGTTTGTTTGTTCTAGAATAAAACCGCAATATGAGTCCTAACGGATCTACTGACCACCTGGTAGCAATAGGCACCACGAGCTTTTTTACATGTAATTATCTACTTTTAAATAAGTAGATATTGGTGTCTTTCATAAATTCGTCCTTAAGAAGATTCAACTAATGATTCTGCTTGCATCCTTTCAAATAAATGTTGCTAAGTAGATTTACGTTGCAATTTCCCATTTGAAACTGTCCTAATTAAAACTGCATGGAGTAAGGAGAAATATACGAGACGCCGAAAGCGGGTCGAAACTTCATTAGTGATTAGTACACCTTGGGATTTGAAATGTATTAATTATGAAAAATTTCTAAGCCTTGTCAAAGGAAATAGTTCCTTAAGTTTTTTAAGTCCATCTATCGCTGTGTCCGTCTTTTTTAAATTACTCAGCGGCTCGAAGTGGATTTAGGAAAGAGCCCCGGGGTGTTTTGTTCTGAGCGATGGCACGTCAGTACACAGCTCCCATCTCTCGTAGATCAGCCAGCATAACACTCCATCGCTCCAGCGGTATCTGGGGGGGGGGGGGGGGCTAATTAGTCTTTTTCCTGATATATTCCTTAGTTAGTCTGCTCATCCTTACCCCCTCATTCCAGATGTCTTAATTATACACATTTTTAACGGAACTGAAGGGATTTTTATAAAATTTTGTTGTGAAGCATATCAGTCAAAGCTATAGGAATAAAATAACACCTCTAAATTGACTATATAAAATACGTCATTTAAATTACGTAAGTAAAATACTTTGGAATAATTTACTTAGTAGAATATTATTTAAAAATATGACTCAACAATGGCTCTTATGAAAGCAAAGAATTGACTGTTCCAGTAGAGAACTAAGTTATTTTAACGAATACAATCTTGTTAAAACGTTATGACAAAATATTTCAAGCCGAGACCCTGCGTTTCTTCAGAACATAAAATAATGTTTGAATTTCATATTTTAGATTCAAGTAAAATGTAAGAATTTTATATGCATAAAGCCAAATTTTCTGCAGACAATTTCCATTTACGAGTATGTACGAGGAATGCCTGCCGAAAAGACAAACTAAGAATGTAGCACGTCCGTAGTTTTAAAATAAAGTATGAAGTTCGAACAAAGGCTTAAAATTAAATAGACAAACAAATAAAAGGGAGGCTTTTGAGAAGATTTAAAGAGATTATTTCGGCTTTCTTCCGGTTGAATTCTTATTTAGGAAATCCGTTTTACTACTATTCTAGGTTTTTCTTTTCTTTTCCAGACTTCCGTCGTAGCTAAGAAATAATTCGGTGTTAGGAAATACTTATGTAGTGATAAAACTAACTACGAGTATTAAAGTTCAAATGTCAAAGAAGAGATCTTATTCAGAAATTCGTTTTCACCTACGCTCAGATCTCACCTAAATATTTAAGAGGAATTTTATGTTTAGGGGCTCGACAATTCAGTACCAATTCATGAGATTCATACAGCCCGCCCACCCGGGTCAATGCTGATGTAACATTTTCTTATTCTAGAACACGTATGAATTCTATGGTTCTAACAACCCCAAATGCATTTTTATAGCCGCAGTAAAATGTTATAATGTGACTATTCTCGGTTCATTGTGAGTATCACACTCTATTTGTAGATATTTCTGGCGAACATACCTTTTATTTATGCTCCGCTGTTTATTTATTCCTTTTGTACAGGACTACGGCCCTAATACAATGTGTCGTGTTTGTATTGGATAGGGTGGATTACCAAAGAATTAAGCGTTCGACAACACAAACGTTCATCCTATTCGATATTCTACACAATCTGAGTTCCACGCCTATAGTCTATCTTCATCATTATTTCAATCCAATCGAAATTCCTCCTATTCGAGATTCAATGATATTCTACAGAATACAAGTTCCAAGAAACCTTAGTTGAGAAGTGGGTACCTAGTGGATCCCTGTTCTTAAATGACAGCCATAAAATAGGCTTTTGTCACCATAAATGTAAAAGTAAATTGAAAGAACCAGGGACTAATCCTTGCATAATGGCATAGATTTTAATAATCATTTCTTATGTTTTTGCAATTGTTACATATTATATTAAACTATACCGTATTAAAATAGTTAAATTTAATAGTTTTTAATGCCACTAATAAAGGAGAACGAGTCAGGGTAATGTCTGACTCATATGTCGAATGAAAATCGTTCGATACACTTCATTCGATATCGAAAGAAAATCATTATCAATCGACTAACAGATATGCCTGAGTCACACTCATTAAAAATTGGACTCCAGTAGACTCCAGACTCCAGAGACTTTATAGGCGCGCGTCTTCTAACAGGGCCCGGCGGAGGCTTCATGACCAGACATTTATTTTCCACGTAACTGCCGGTTTTCGTAAGACGTGTCCATACTAGCGAAGGCAGCTCTCCTGAAGTTTCTCTTCTCCTTTTTCATTCCCATATTAATGAAATTGAAAACTCCCCTTGCACTGGACTAACTAGTTCCGCAAGTTTGTTAAGTTGTAAGCAAACTTTGACTTCCACTGGGTCAGATATTAGTATGATTAATTTTTCTTTAACCTCTCTAACTTTTCTTAGTAACTCGGCAACCGATACTTCACAGTTACCGATAGTATCGGATAACAGTTGGGAGAGAGTTGGGTTTATTATTGAAGGTGTATTTAGAAAGTATGTAGATAAGTTATTTGACTTTTTTATCTCATAAATTCATAGGTCGATTCGAAAAGTTGTGATATATCTATCTTGCTGTAGCTGATGTTTTCACTAAAAAAATGTATTAAACTGTAAAAACTATAATTAGAAATATTATTATCAAGTCAAATAGATGATGATTTATCATTGAAGTTCCCGGATGAAAAAACGTAAATAAATGTATGTATGTAAAATTCTATATTGTACATAAAAGAAAACAGTTTATACAACATCAACAGATAAACAATCTTAAAAATATTAATGTACAATGGCGGACTTATCCCTATGAGGGATCTCTTTCAGTCAACCATTATAATAGAGAAATGTCTGTGACTGTAGTAGAAGTACAGATTATCGGATCTAACATGTACAAAAAACAATAAATAAAAGCAATATTCAACTACTTTTTTATAATTCTTGATGTAATTGCTATAATTAATCCCATAATTTTATTAAAATAATTTATTTATAACAGACAATAGTAATATATATATAAATAATCTAACTTAACAAAACTAAACTATATCTAAAACAAAAGAAAACTAAAAAACTAAATATAATCTAAAGTGGCTCCCCCTTTTTAAGATATCTAAAATTCCATTTTCGGAATGTACGTACTTACCTTTATTTTTTTATCGTGTTAACCATCGAGCAAGCATTAGTTTGTCCAGACTTTAAGCGGAAATCTGATGTTATTTCGCTTACGAAAAATATTAATACCATACCTATTTATAGGTACTTTATGACTTTTATTCACATATTTCTCGTTGTCATAAAAAAAATCATAAGTTTATAATCGGAAAGTACTTTTTCCTGTTTCATTATATCCTGAAGCGGAAGGTGGTCGTCCTCAAAAAGCGTAATAAACACGATCGAGGAAATACAAAAATAAACTACCTACATACGGAAAATATTATTTACAAAAAAAATAATCTAAATCCATACTTCCATACTATCCAATCCATACTAATATTATAAGTGCGAAAGTTGTCGGTCTATCCATTTGTCTGTCCATCCATTAGCATTCACGACCAAACCGGCTGAAATTTGGTATAAATATAGTTGAAGACCCGGGATCTAACATAGGCTACTTTTTAACGCAGGCAGAGCTGAGGGAAACAGCTAGTCTTCTTTAAACCATGCATAAATAAATTTGGATTTTTCATGGTTTCATCTAAATAAAAACAATTATATGTATTCATTTTTAAAAGTCCTTTCGCTATTTATGTGTCTTAGTAGAAGGTTACAATTAGTATCTCTATTTTGCATTCAAGCCAAGAATTTCAAAGCGCTACGTTTCCTACAATTGAATTTAAGTCAGTCACTGCGATGATAAGTCCGCTCCAAGTCAAGAAGAACTGCTATTATATTGAAATGTGACTTAATTTCCATAAATACTTTCTTAAAAATGTACAAAAGTAAAAGTTTTTAGGTTTCTTGTTTAGTCAGACACAATTACTAATTATTTTTTTCACGTCAGAGACCGAAAAGCGTTTCATATATTCATACATATAATGTATGAATGAATTTTGGTACCAAATAAAAATATGTTTTTTTTTTTTTTTTTTAATCTAAAGACATAACTCTAGTACTGAGACTTTACTGTCTGTCTGTCACCAGGCTGTATCTCACGACGGCTAGACAGTATTTTTTTTGGCAGATGGATTTCTGTTGCTGCTTTACTAGCAAAGTACCTACTTATAAACACAGAATAAAATAAATATTTATAGTTTCCATACAACTAACGTGATTTTTGCTGGATATTCACAGAATATGAATAGGAACCCTTCGTGCGCGACTCCGACTCACACTTGTCCTGTTTTAAAATGTAAATGATATATTATAGGGAAGCTAGATAGTATGCCTAGATCTAGGAACTAGGTTCTTAAAAGAGAAATTGTAACAAGTTCCAAGAATGTTTCTTGTACAAAGTTGTGATTTGAGAGAAAATAAATCAGAGCAACTACATTACAAAAAACCATTTTAGTTATTTACACGTATCTCTGAGTAGCAATATATCTCTTTGCAGTAGATAATGTCTATAATGAACATTGATTGCCGGTTTCGATCCCCCTTGGCCCCAGCTCAAAACAACAATAGAATTTACGTGCAGAAGTAAAGCTAATTTTAATTTGGACTACGGGCTATTAGATTTTATCAACATTTGGCATTTGCAAGTCATCCGACAAAAAAATGTTTGATCATTTAATAAGTATTTAAGTAAGTAAGATTAACGTTATATTTACACTATTTTGCACTGTAAGGTTTTGTTTTGCCGCCTATAGTGCATGACTCTGTACTAAAATTTTCAAAGATGTAAAATATTAAATTTGCTCAGTATTAAAAAAAATTAAAAAAAAATGCATTTAGAAACTTTTTTCTCCAGTGTCTAAACTCTCTGGCAGTCCTAGGTAATACGTTGTAACTATATGGTTAATGGGATATAGCTCATGGTTGCTAAATGTGATTTAGTATGTCAGTTGATCAAAATTTTAATGTATGTACTCTAAAAAGAAATACAAAACATCAAATTTTATTTTTAATTTGTTCTGAAGACATTTTTATTGATCTGAATGAGGCGGTATGGCTCGAAAATTGTTCTTTACTAATTGTGTTCCCATAAGACAAAAGCGTATCACCACAAGGTCATACGTGTGCGGCTTATGCTCTGTAATGTCACATCTCCGCAAACGTGGGAGTTTCTCGAACACAAAGCTTTGTCTCTGAATTTTCACTGATTTTCCCTTGTCCAATACGGACGTTAAGTGGGTGTGGAATTCCCGGCTCACTGTCGGTTCACCCCACACGTCAAGTAGTTATTGGCATCGGTTTCCCCAGCTTGTTCATCAGATCTCTAGAGTTTACTTCTGCAAATGAACGGTATATATACAAATAGTATTGATCTATGTAACTATCTCAAAGGAGCAAATCGCTAACGGGAGCTAGTGAAATCTGCATATATAGGTATTTCCACCGATAGAGTCGGGGGGAAAAAGTTGAAAGTAAGTAACAGATGTAAAAAGTGCAAATTTTTGGATTTCAGAAAGAAGTTTTTATTAAATAAGTTTGTTGACAAATATTTAAAAAAAAAAATATAATTTTTTTACCTTTATTTATTAATTAAAACTTTATTGTACTACACGTAATATACCTATACAATAGGTGAACTTAATTTAATTTTTAAATTGTCGAAACTAATAACAAAACGCAATAGTAAAAAAGCAAGTTGATAATTCGGCATCATCTATATACGTTAAAATAATTTAATCCTTCAAATTTAGCTAACATACCAAGTTCAGTAAAGTATTTAATACTCTCGTACGAGTACATACCAACCGCTTATCTTAATCAGTTGAACCGTGTAACTTTATTAAAGCAGTAATTGCAGATTGTTCTGAGAAACGAGTAATGTAAACACTTGCGAAGTACAAATAGGTGTATTTAGTCTGCAAAATGTAAAGTCTGTGGTAAATGGCTGTTTACATTTTCACGTCTGCTTTTTTAGAACCTTAATTTACGACATTTAAAAAAATAATTGAAACATAGATGAATAGACATAATACTCATATAGAAATGTAATTAGACATTATCCGAATAGTCAACTATTAAATAGAAAAAAGTAAGAAAAGCCTTTTTACAATCAAGGATGCTAAAGATCGCCCAAGTGGAGGTGATGAAGTATGAAAGCAGTGGGAAATAAGGCCTCATAGGTCATTTATTTATTTTCTATAAATTGCTAGTAGATATAACTTTCGTGCCTTGCATCCTGAAGTATTATTTTGAAAAAACTCTATTACTTTAAACATTTTTTTTGAGGGTTATAATTATTAATGTGATATAAAAACAGATACTTTTTAGGTACAGTGAAGACATTAATTGTAATAACAATTAAATTTGAGTTTGATAATAAACGAAAAATATCTGCTTTCCATCGACTCTCATTGTGTACCAGTAAAATTAGATTCCACCGAAGGGCAATGATTCGCCAGCGCTAATTACTCTCTCGTCTTGCCTTGACTGTGTTAACATTTGAACAATATTTTCATACACAACAAAACAAACACTAAAAAGTTCGATTCGGTTCCGAAAACAACAATATTGGTAATTAAATAAAACAGTAATTAGTTTGCTTGTAATAACTTTATTGCACAGAAAATAGCATTACAGTAAATACAAAACTAAAAATAAATGCAACGGCAGACTTATCCAATATACCAGTCAACCGGGACAGAACATACACAGTCAGGTGGTAGAAGTTGTGCAACCAGAACAAAACTCTTTTTGGTATAAAAATATATATAAAAAAAAAAAACTTATAATGACATAAACTACATAAAAATATGTTTCATAAATACTTAGATACATACATATTCATAAAAAAAAAGCTAATACATATTATAGCTACATAAAATATAATAGCTCAAAGCTGTGTTCAATTCAGAATTGGAGTAGAATTTAAAAAAAAAACACGAGATTTGAAGGAGGGAAGAGGAGACAATTTAATGTCACAAGGGAGGGAGTTCCACAGTTTGCACGCTCTGACAGAGAAAGATTTAGAATAGGAAAATAAAGAAAACAGGAATACATACATAGAATAAGCTTGTTGGAAGATAGTAACCTGTTATCAATTTTGGGGAAAGATAATTGTTCACTAATATAAAGAGTGTGGTAATGGTAAGGTCTCTGTCTCTTTCGTAATGCGTGAAACCAAGTCGCAGAGACGCCACTGCACTTTCAAATCCACAGGATCTCAAAGGCTTTTAACTTATTTATTTTTGAACGGATTAAAAAAATTGTTTTCAAATTCTGGTACCTAGTCAAATTTTTGATATTAATATTAGAAAATAATTGAGTAGAACACCCTATTACCACGATTCCATTTGATGTTTGTGCAGAATCAAACGTGCGAGAGCTTATTGGATGGAATTCATTTATTTATAATGCAATTAATAAGATATTGATATCGAAACTGATTCTTAATCTCTGAAGTGGTTTCTTCAACGACCACCAGAATTATAGATGCTGGCGGGAAAAATTCCGAATCATTCCCGTCGAATACTTCGGAAGTATTCCGAATTATTCCGAAACTTTGGGAATATTTCAACAGTCAAATATAACGAGGAATATCGACCTAACTACCTATTTCGCGCTTGGAAGTTGGGAATTATTATACTACGCGAATAATCGCGAATACTCGCGATGCGTACAGAGCTACATACAAACTAACCAAAAACATAGATAACCTTTTTTTCAAAAAACAAATATGCTAGGCATGTTTTTTTTATTGCACAACTGATATTTATAAAAATAGCATTCGATTTCGAAATAAGTTGGTACCTACCTAAAACAAAAGTATAAAAATCCTGTTAATCGCAGGCTAACGTATCTATTTATAAAAATATCAACATATAATCAATCCCATTTAAGTATAATAAAATAAACATTTATATTTTACTTACTTATATGCTACTGAACAATAATTAACTCACCATAGCATAAACAAACACGTTTATTCCCATTGAATTATTCTGGCGAAATATTCGGAAACATTCAATTGCGGGGTACGAATCTTTCTTGCGCGGGGGAAAACTTCTCCGGGGAGCATCTCCCTTCTTACCGCACCCCGCACCGCCTGCACGCACGCTACACAGAGCTTCATACAAACTAACCAAAAACATAAGTAACCTTTATTAAAAAAAACAAATATGCTAGGCCTGTTTTTTTTATTGCACAACTGACATTTATAGCATTTGATTTCGAAATAAGTAGGTACCTACCTAAAACAAAAGAATAAAAATCCTGTTAATCGCAGGCTAACGTATCTATTTATAAAAATATCAACATATAATCAATCCCATTTAAGTATAATAAAATAAACATTTATATTTTACTTACTTAAATGCTACTGAACAATAATTAACTCGCCATAGCACAAGCAAACACGTTTATTACCATTGAATTATTCTGGCGAAATATTCGGAAACATTCAATTGCGGGGTACGAATCTTTCTTGCGCGGGGGAAAACTTCTCCGGGGAGCATCTCCCTTCTTACCGCATCCCGCACCGCCTGCACGCACGACTCGGCGGCGATCGACGATCGATACAAAATATGATTTTTCAACAAAATAAATAAAAAACTTGATTAAATTTATTTTGAATAATTCTGATGTAAAGAAACTTTTCCAGAAGTATTCCGGAATTATTCCGAATTTTTCAGAAGTTTTGCAACTATAACCAGAATCAACGGCTGTATCTTTTTATGATAATTTTTATCAGGTAATTAGGCTTACAATGGAAAGAACTTTAGGTAACAGTATGTTTTCTATTAGATTCGAACATTCTGTATTGTAAAAAATTACCTTATAAATTTATATATTACTTATGTAAACCATAAATCGTGAAAATAATCCGTACCTACATTTTTATGTATGGATATCTTTATTCGCAAGTTCAAAAGTAAATGTCTTATCAAAGAGAAAATTATGTCAAGTATATAATAAAACGCCAAACTACAATGTTATACAAGTAATAAGTTAAATTACTACTTACAATATTACGAAACCTAATTCAATTTAGTAGACGCAGCTTACCAGGTTATTAACTGCTTCATATCCACTAAAGTACATCAACATAAGACCTTAAATACATCTAAGCACAATGGTTAAGCTGCGTCTACATTGTTCTTGCTTACACTGAATCTGTAGTATGAAGACAAAGGTCAGTACCCGATGAAAACACTATCTACATCTACACTAATATTATAAAGAGGAAAGATTTGTATTTTTGTGTGTATGTTTGTAATGAATAAACTTAAAAACTACTGTGCCAATTTCCAAAATTCTTTCACCATTGGAAAGCTACATTCACCCTGAGTAACATAGGCTATATACCGCAGGCAGAGCTGCGGAAAACAGCTAGTCTATATATAAAAAAAGAACAAGGGTGACTGATTCATCAGTGCACAGCCTAAACCATAAAAGCTATAAACATGAAATTTGGACAGAAGTTTTATATTATTACATAGTACTCAGATAAGAAAGGTTTTTCAAAATACACCCCATAAGGGGGTCAAACGGGGGTTCAAAGTATGTATAGGGGAAGAAGATTAGTTTGTCCATTTTATTCGAAACTTCACACAATTATTGCTTTTGATAAATGATTAAATACGTGTTTCAGGACTTTTCAGAATTCACCCCCTTAGAGGGGAAAAGAGAGACAAAAGCCGAAAATGAAAAACCTAAACGATCACTGATCTGTCAATGAATTTTAGCATGTGGATTTCTGTTTTGATCAAGGGGTGCACTAAGAATTGATTTTCCTAAATTCACCTCTAAAGGGAGTAAAACGGGGGTTCAAAGTATATATGGGGGAGCTGCACCTGCTAAAAGCGTAAAATAGGTTCCAAAGTTGTATGGGGAAATATGACCATTTTATTCAAAACTTCACAAAATTATTTGTTATGATGGATGATGAAATAGGTATTTAATCTATTTTAGGATATTTTGTATTAACCCCTAATATGGGGAAAGGTTGTGTATCAATGATTGTGTTTATTTTAACAAGGGGGCTCCTTTTGTAATCAGGGGATGCACTACGCAAGAAGTTTTCAAAACGCACCACCTAAGGGGGTGTAATGGGGTCCGACGTAGGTAAGGGCCAGAGAGCTTAGTTATGTAACGATGCGTTTGCTTCGTTCCTTATTTCTTTTTACTTTTTAACTTTATAACCATCCTTCACCACATTTTCATTTTAAAATCATTACATTTTTCGAATATTTTTTTTTATCCACATTGTTTTCACGTCATCTCATGACATTCCCTACTCCTCTCTAAGGAGCAACAGCTCCACTTCTATTTTGTGTATTTTTATTTTAATTACCTAACCTGAGTTATAATAATTGATTAACGTGTGGAAATCAGTAATATAGTATAGTTAGTTGTAGTATATAATATAATATAGTATAGCTGTGAAGTCTCGGATTTGTGCGTTTTCACCTAAGATACCACCACAACACTCCTATTCATATAATTCGTGTGGCATATTAATTTCATGCCGAGATAACCAAGCTGGGGAACCTGCCACAGTTAGACCGTTTTATTCGAAACTTCATAATCATAATTGGGTATTCTACTAAATTTATTTTTATCATTCATATAAAACATTTTACTACCAGAAACAGAAAACACAAAGGTGTTTTAAATCAGTTCTTTAACAAGTAAGTAATAAGGCTTTGAAATTCGGTAGAAGGGGATACTGTCAAAAAACAAGAAAGGATGCACTGTGTGTGTAGTGACGTCACTGCCACTTGGTTTCGTGCGTACAAAAGAGATAGCAAGACGATACCACGATCCCACTTTTCTTCTTGAAAAAACTTTAAAATCCAATTACTGCCTTAATTAACAACCAATTTTGTTGTTGTTTTCAGAATCGGTTACTTTTTAGTTTACATATTGTGTCGTATGCAAATATTCCCCAAGTATGAATACAGTCAAGTAATAGCCTAATGTGGGTTTCTTTTGTAATCATCGTCGTGTACACTAATGAAGATTTTTTCAAAATTTACTCTCATAAGGGAAACTGATGTTCAAAGTATGTTCAGGGGAAGGAGATTAGTTAGTCCGTTGCAGTCGAAACTTCACAAGATTATTTGTTTTGATAAATGATTTGTTAGTTGTAACCTGTTTTTAGAATTCAGCGCCTGAATGAGGGGCATGGGGTGTTATTTGTATGGTTTATCAGATTGCTGATTACGAAAATAACAACCATTTTAAAATTTTATATACTATTTATCCTTATCGGGACCCGATGGTGTAGTATTCTTCTAAATACATAAAAAGAAGATTCTGAGAGACCTGTCTTATATAATCTAAGTGATTCAAACCTAATTGGAAATCCCTTTCGATCAAGCGGGCGAAGCCGCGGCAACAGATATTACATATTTTCTAAGAGTACCTTCTGAGAATCAATTGACATTCCTATGACGTTTCATTGTTTTTAAAGCCTAATTGATTTTATATTTCACCTCAGACTTAACAGAACTACAGATGTACATATACAATACAAAAGAAGCATCCAAACAAACTGTAAACGTTTCGTCTACCACATACGGGTTTCACTCACACAAATACGCCAACCCTGGGAAACCGCCACCAATCACCGTTACGACAGACGACACACAAATGCCATTATGTTTTAACTTACTTCTTGAGCTTCACAGTTCCCACCATCACTGTAACCTGGACACATTAATGCCATCCTTGCCATAGTATATGATCGGTTGATTCCCTGATATCCACCTTAGGAATGTTGATTTTTAGTGGTATCCGTCATCAAAATGAGTTACAGGGAAAATTTGTCCTCTGCGTGTCCCCCTATTAACGACATCTACGGAAACAGCGTCACTACTACTCTGGATTTAGTAAGTAACATGGGAGACAAAATTTTAAACAATATATATTTAACAATATATTTTTTATATTATAATAGGTAACATAACATCCTAAATAAAAATATTTCAAAAATTACCAGGCTATTAGATTATATTTCATATACTTGACAATAATACAGAGATCAGAAGATGAAATAATATTTGATTTGTGTACGTACATACGCGGGGATTTATTATTAAACTTTCTGAAGCAAGTTTTCAATTTGATATGAAGCCATAAATTTAATATTCTATAACATGCAATAAAAGTACCGAAGGAGCTTCAACAATCTACGTGAGTCGACGAAACAGGTATTAGGTATTTGCGTAGCGTACCTATATATTAGCGTATCTATATATTTTCGGTAGTTAATTTATTCATTCGTATCATCAACATTTTTAATAACATCCTAGCTATTGTTCGCAGGTCCATCTGCGTTAAAATGTAGCCTATGTTTTACCAATCCGTGGTTTTACCCCAGACCATTAACTATATTCATACCAAATTTCATCAAAATCCATTCAGCGGTTTGTCCGTGAAAGAATAACAGGCAAATTTTCACACTTATAATATTAGAATGGATATGGATATATCATCTTTGTTTCGTCATCAAGTGGTCATCACGGAGCATTGAGACCATTTACTTGATATTTTTCCTCTACTTTGCATCATTTTATAAATTCTTGGTCGTGTTTTCAAAATGAATTTGTACTGTACTTTAAAAGGTTCGTTGATGTTTAAAAATCTTTCGTGTACCTCAGACAAGGGTTCGTAGGTACAACATACTTAAGACGGGGGTAACTAAACATGCTTATGGTTCTAAATGAATGTCCCAAGAACTCAACTTGATTTACTGTTTGTGAGCAAGCACAGCCTAAACTAAGGTTTGCCCTGCCCCTTTGCATGCCGCAATTTAATCACGAACAAACAAGTATGTACCTTACTCCAGTATTTGACTGAGCAGTAGGCAGAGGCAGGCGTAATAAATTCAGTAGTACATGTGAATTCCTATTGGATATTTAGCATATTTCATCAGCTTGCGATTGGGATAATGCTTCTTTTCCTTTACCTTTATTTCACTTTATAAAATAAAATACAAAAGTTGGACTTCATGCCATAAGGCATTCTCATGCGGTCAAACTTCAGGACCAAAAAGAGAGAGTAGTGCCAAAAAATATTACCACGTAGTAACTACTACTATTTTATTTTTTGTATTGAAGTAAAGATCAGCAAATTTAAATCGTTTAAATATTTTATGGCGATTTTTGGCGCTAACTAGTGCCCTTAAAAATGCATTTTGTTAGCAACTCTTGCTGGCGACAAGGTGTATTTACGATTAATTAATTTCAGAAAGATAGAACAATGTCGTGCAATAGTTAAATAAAAGTACCGCTGCCCACTGTTGCCGTTTGATGCTCCATATTTCGTGACGTCATATTTTACCATGACAATTGTGCCATGTGGAGCAATTTCATTTTATAAGAAATAGTTTGTAGCTAACTCTACATCTATATTTTCTTGATTCGCCCCGTGGTGCTAACATATGTTTTCATTTCAACCACTTCAATTTGGGCCAAGCTACCACAAACACTGTCGATAGTTTGCTCTGTCAAAAGCCAATCCTAAACAAATATTATGATCCCTAACCCAGATATCCGTTTTTGCTGGTTATGAAGTAAAGCTGATTTAAAAATTTAAAATGAGACACCTGCTTGAAAGACTTAGGCTTCCGCCTTACTTGTCCCCTGGGATGAGTGGACAAATTGATTAGTATCATTATTTTTAGTAGGCGGTAGTTTGTAATCTTATGACATCAAAGACAAATGTTAACTTAGTCTGCCTGCGACCATGAACGCTGTAAAGTGTTTGAAACGTCAGGTGTAAATAAATAAGTAATAAACGCGATAAAACCGTATTAAAATAGTTTAATTTAATCATTATTTTTGTTTAGTCAACTTGTGGCCAAAAAATTATGCTAGTTACATATATTCGCCAGAAGCAAAACTACCTTTCTTTTACGATGCATATACTCATTCATTCATAAATATAAGGCGGGTACTGTCGGTGGAGCTTTCCATTCTTCCCAACATTTTTATAATGACATTTCCTTAAGTTATACATAAATGAACAAAATTAAATATTTAAAAAACAACTATCAAAAAACAGACGGTTTGAAAAACGCCTCTTGCCACTGTGATTTGAACACAGCACTACACACAGCCCTAATACTCGTAATCAATATAATTAGCGTTTAAAATTGTATTTCAAATTGATTATTCATACATTTTTCTCTATAATTACTAAAAAAAGATTTATACAAATTGACGTAGCAGCCAACTGAAGTAGAGATTCAGAATTTTATTAGTATAATAAAGCTTGAATTTTATTCAGGTATGGTGACATCGGGCCGAGTAATATTCCAACAACAAAATTAATATTTTGCTCTCAAGCCTACTTTATTGTTCTGAAGGAAGGAAAGTTTAATTTTATTTTCTTGGGTCACAAAATCTTAACCGCTGTCTAATAAAAAGAGCTAGCAGATGGTCGCTTGCAACGGGCAAAAATATTTGGACAAAATATATTTTATATTATTCATTTTCACAGCAATAGCTGAATAATATAAAAATAGTATTTTCTATTTTTCAATATTGATCATTTTGATCTCCTCAAATTTACTGAGGACGTTTGACGTTACGTTAGGCAGTTTTTATAACAAAGTTTTGTATATCCTAAAGAATCTGTCTATATATATATACTTATAATATTATAAAGCTGAAGAGTTCGTTTGTTTGTTTGTTTGAACGTGCTAATTTCAGGAACCACTGGTCCAATTTGAAAAATTTTGTGTTGGATAGCATATTTGTCGAAGAAGACCTGGGCGAAGTCGGTACGGGCTGCTAGTACTAAGTATAAAGCTCTATTCAAACTGACGCGAATCCCGCGCGTCTTGCCGGACTCCCACAGAAATAAGATTCGGTAGAAGTTCCTCATCGTGTGCGATTGTTAACTGGCCTGCCTATAGCACTTCTACGTATGCTTAAATTAAGTAAGTTTGTATGTTTGTTCTTTGTATATCTTCACATTTTATATACTTTCCGAATGTTACTGAAATATTGAATACTCATATTAAAGAGTCAAGATCCTGATGACCTTTAATCCCGGAAAAAGTACTGTTCTCGTGGGTATTAAATACGCGTGTTGCGTTTGCAAAAGTTAATATAATATATACCTTGTCAAAGATATTTGAGCCAGAAAGTGACCGTCGTCAAATACACGTCATATAAGGAGGTAGAACAAAGCCGTTAAAATAATTTACAAAAGGGATAAAACAATGGGCTGTTAGTGCTACCTACTATCCCATCTCTCGCTTAATTTTAAACTTTGTATGTGGGACTAATCTTACTTGGCGTGTCACACAACCTCTGTCCCCTTCGTCATTTCACAGGGTACTGCATTGATAATGACCGCATTTTAGAATAGGGTTGTGGACAGGGTCTGAAAATTATAAATTTGATGTGACATCGTGATAGAACAGAGTTTAAGCAGGAATTAATCTCAAAATATGGTAAAGTAGTACAAAAATATATTTTTTTGTACATAATAATAATGTGTTGTGTAATAATAAAATAATTTAAAAACAGATAAACAAGTAGCTAAACAATATTTTTTTTAAAAGACCCAGGGATAAAATGCAAAGTGACTTTTTGAAGAACTGATATTTTTCATTAATGTGTTTTAGTGAGTGAAGCTACATTTCTTTTTAAATAAATAAAATAAGAAAATATTGATCTTCCAAAAACAACAGATCAAACACAAATTCAGTGATCAGCTGACAGTTTTATAATCTCTTAATAAAATAATAAAAAACGTCTAAATCGGTCGCTGTACCGAGAGCATACTTAACCAAAAATAAAAGAATATACTCGTATCTAACTCGGAGAGTAACAATGGTACCATTAACGCAGATTTTTTTTTAAATTTTCCGTCCCATTTTGTATGTTGCCTTCAAGGAAATCCAGCTCTTTTATTTACTGTTTTTCCTACTTTGAGTTTTTCATTGCGCAAATGTGTGTAAAAATTATAAAGTATACTTTACCGTAAAATAAATCCATTTCCCTTCTAATATTAATTTCTTGGTCGCCGTTTATCTAAAAATAAGGAATTATGCAAATAATTTACAAACGTATTAATTTAAAACTTTTCCCAACTGCGTTTCTGTGCAACTTGGATATGAAGAATCCCAAAATAATCCGCCATTTGTTTTTTTTTAAATTGATTTACTCAGTGTTACTCTCACAGTAAATACGCATCTAGCGACACCTCTCAAGTAAAAATCCATCGAGCCGTTCAGGCTGTAGAGCGTGCCAAACAATTATACATACCTACATACATACTCTTGAAAAAAATAACCCTCCTTCTGTCGCAGTCGGGTAAAAAGCAACAAAATAAGTTATTTTTCGCAATATTTTATCAAGAAACAGGTATGTACCTACGTACGGAAACTTCTTCTCGAGTGAACTTTAACAGCGCAACTAATAGAAAAAAGCAGATATGTCAAGATGAAATAAAATTTATTACGATCCATAAGCCTGCGGCAAACTATTAGTTTGATTTTCACAAAAGAAAATGGAGGTTATCAGTAACGCACAGCAGGAGCCCTACTCACGGAAAAGTCAGCGAAATACCGCTCCGGGGTAATCGAACACAGAATCTTTTATTAAAAAAATGTTGTAATAAAAATATTTTGCCGATGTAAAAACGGATCGGGGAGGTAGCGGAAAATTTATATTAGAACCAAATACCTATGATAACGCATTTTCTTTTAATCAATCCTGTTTGTTTTACAAATTAATGGACGAAACCTGGGCTCTGATATATTTCGACCACCATAGGCTTTAGAGTGTCGTTAATTGGTACCTACATACGATGGTCGAATAGATTTTCAAAATGACTATTTATGAGTGTTTACCGACATCGACCTATACTGACTTTCGTATGTATGTATGTAAAAATCTGTATTGTACACACAGAACATAGTATTAGAATACAGGTTACAACAAAAGGCGGACTTATCTCTTCCAGTCAACCAAACAAACATAGAACATAGACATATGGGCACAGAAGAGGGTACAACACTCAAAGAAATCTAGGTACAAAGACTCACATCTAGCATACAAATTTCATTACACATAAAAACTGTAAGCTCAGCTCAAGTCCGATCGATCGTAGTATACTTTTGTTAGTACTTTTGTTGTAGTTTTCAAAGCCACATGTTTACATCACTTACTGGGTCACGCGACCCGAAGTGGATCTTGGCCTCCTAGCATTAAGTTTGCCTTTGTACTGTACGCATTGTATTTTAAATACTATGGTGATACAACAAGTCACAAATGTTACTTTATTTTGATGTTTTAAAGAGATTCTATAATAGGCTACTTGACTGTATTCAAACTTAGGCAACATTTGCATACGAAACAATATGTACACTAAAAAGTAACCGATTCTGAAAACAACAACAAAATTGGTTGTTATGGCAGTAATTGTATTTTAAAGTTTTTTCAAGAAGAAAAGTGGGAGCGTTGTCGGGTCGTCTTGCTATCTCTTTTGTACAAACGAAACCAAGTGGCAGTGACGTCACAGAACACACGGTGTATCCTTTTCTTGTTTTTTGTCAGTTTCCCCTTCCACCGTATTTCAAAGGCTTGCTTATTTAAGAACGGATTTAAAAAATCTTTCTGTTTTTAGTTTCTGATGATAAAATTAAATTGAGTAGAATACCCAATTGTGGGCTGGGCTGCCTCGCCGGTTACATAACTGTGAATACATGTTTTATTTCTCCTTGTTTCGCATTAATTACGAAAGGTCCGTAGCTCTCTCCCTCACTGCAAAATAAAGAAATGATAGAATGTTACCTACAAAACCTACAGCCTGACATTACCGGCCGTTGTTTTATCGGTTGCTTTTCAACCATACCTAGATGTTTGGTGAACTGCCTCGGAGTACAGAGGTTAAAACGTTTGTTTGTAGAAATGAAATGAAGTTCGTGGGTTCGATTACCATTTATGGATGAGAATTTGTTATTTAGCACAAATTCATGGCATGAACCCTGTAAGGGCACTGCAATTTAGGGCGGATACAACCTTTCAAGTCAAAACAAAGCAACATTTTAATGTAGTAGTAAATCTAATAATAGTAATAAAAAAAAAAAAAAAGTTTGGATCTATTGTATCAACAATCATTATGATTTGTTTTGATATTTCCAGTTCAAACGCCCATGTCAAGGTATTATAAGTTGTCTTACTTGTTGTGTCATACTTGTCTAAAAATTATTTACATCGAAATGCCTTACATCGATTTACTCTACTCAAGAGGACACATATTTTTCTGTCACGGTATTTCCTACAATGTTTAAATCTACCGAACAAGAACTACAAGATCGTATTTGTGTCTATTTAACATGTTTATTGCAAATAAAGTTTCTTTCATTCATTCATGCGTACATGTCTGAGAATTAATTTGTTTCAAAATATCATCTTGCAATGATTCATTTCATAGAATAAAGAGTTACATACCAAAGAATAATTTGTCCCAATACATCAATCAGTTTTAGTTTGAGAATAATATTTATGGTAGCTCAGATCAGTCACCACCTGCGGCTGGGCAGCAGGTGGTCGCTCAGATTTATCGAACGAAAATAATGTCTAAGGGCAAAAGTCACAATAAATTTTATATAGACTACTTACATCAGTTTTTGCGACACATTGTGGTAAAGTTAAAAAGTATAAAATAGGACATACAAACTGGAGGTAAAACATTGAAATTAGAAACAGCCACATAAAAATAAATGTACGCTTTAATCATACCAACCAAAAGGAATTAAGTAACTAGTATTTATGATCAGTATACGTAGTATATTGAATGTTCAATATACATTATTATTATCACTTATTTACGTCAATTACTACTATACTAAGTTTATCACCACAATGGAGAGGAAGTGGCATCATAAATTCTTCTGCAGCATTTTCGCCAAACGTCAATTTACAGAAATTTAATCAATTATTATATCTACATGAATGCATGTAAACAGAAAACAATAATATTTCATTGTGATAAAAGACAATAATAATAAAAAAAAAACAAGCTTCAATCGTTTTACACTTTGAAAAGTGGTAGAGTTTTTTGCAAACTAACACTCGCAAAAACATTACTCGTTATTATTACTTTCTGATATACTTAAGATTTTTTTAAAAGCACACATCTTGTCTCGCTTCTATCATATCTGTATTTTATATTGCCACCCTATACAGTATCTCCTATGTTGTGTACAAAAACGGGGTTCCTTCACGTTAAGCTAACAAGACCGCAATACTAAATAGGGCTTGTTACTTATAAGTCTGCTACACAATATTATTAAATTTAGTTCTAGCAGACCACTAATTCGTTTGTTTCTGTACCATTTAATCGGATTTTCATATTTGAAATTATTTCGTAGAGTTAAATCTGTAAGACTTTTAGTTTTGATTAAGATATTAAATATAAATTGAAAATAAAATTATTCGTTTTTTTATTAACAATTTTTCATACATCAAAATATTTCTTAATGTATCGATACATACCACAAACGCGTCCGTTTGATAAACGCGGTAAAACCGCATTTAAATAGTTTAATTCTATCTAACTACCTTACTCCTCTATCTTTAATAGAAAAATATTTTTCATCGAGTACGCTAGTGGCCAATACTGTAATTACATAGTATCTACTTTAAAAGAATCGTAGTACCTAAATTAAAATATTTTTGTATTGTATTTGCATAAACATGCCTCGTTTTGCAATGTTACGCCCTATTATAATATTCCTCGTATCGCACGACTCTTTCACATAATTTTAATGTATAAACCAACGCGCTGTTGAATTTACAATGTGTTTTGTGTTCATAAATAATTGTTATCTGTCAGCGACAATAATATTTTGAAATGTCTTTGTACAGACGACTGCAAATTATTCTGACTCCCACTTAGTAGCAAAACTGGTGTAAAGGGAGTGAAATATCACTGTAATCTGTACTTTTCAAAATTATATTTCACTGGATAAAAGCTCAATTTCTACAGTTAAATCGTAAATCAGTCCAATCTCAACAACTTGGGCCTTCTGTCATGATTCTGTCACAACAACAAAAGGTAAGTGTATTGTAAGTGTTCGCACAAAAGCTATTGAATGCGGCGACGAGGCGAAACGATGGAGTTAGGGCTGTTGAGAAATAAACGTATCTATTAATAAACATGTTTTGTGAGCTTAAAATTTCAACTAAAATATGTTAATGCACACAGTTCTAATAATTTATTAACTTGTCGTCAAAATCTAGACGTAGGTGTACTGTATAGTAGGTGGCCTAAATTTTTAAACCTTTTTGAATTGGACGAATAAAATACAACAATTCACTTTTACTGCTATTGATATTTGCACATATCAGCTGTGACATATATTATATAAAATGAAATATATAAAAATATATAAATGGAATATATTAAACGGTTATTAGACCAATTCTAATGTACGGATGCGAAACGTGGACACTGACACAAAAAGAGAAGACCAAACTCCTGGTGGCTGAAAGGAAAATCTGAAGGAAAACTCTGGGGCCGGTAAAGACTGAGAATGGGGAATGGAGGCATAGAAAGAATAAAGAGCTACAAGATATGGTGGCAGGGCCAAATATAACTGGCGAGACGAAAGCCCAGCGACTGCGCTGACTTGGGCACTTAGAGAGAATGGAGAGCATATGTGGGAGGGCCGAGGGGACGGCGTCCGGTCGGCCGTCCCAGATATCGCTGGATTGAGGAGGTGCGGAGGGATTTGCGCGAGCTGCACGCCGATGACAGGCAGGAGATAGCGCTGGATAGATCGCAGTGGAGATCCTTATTATCGGAGGCCAAGACTCACTTTGGGTCGCTGCGCCATCTTAGTAAGTAGTCCTCGATTTTAGTAGTAGACGGAGTTCTCGTAGAGACCTGTCTCGCATCTTCATTTATTCGTGAAAATATGAGATCTGTAGTTTTCTTTTCTTGTATCTCAACAAAAAGAGAAAATAATGAAAATCCTACTGACTGTTTCAACTTATTTCTTATCTTTATATATATTTCTTGTCTTCTCTATGCAGTGCAGGGATAGTAGAGCTTTATTTTACTCTGCGAAATACTCTGCTCTCTGCATAGAAGCAAAAGTGAAGTTAATTTTTTTATTTAGTTAAGTTTCATTACGCAATTTCATTATACTTACGATCAAACATATTTTTACAGCGCGTTCAAAAAATAATATCATTATCACAGAATGCAGTTCAAGTTTGGCAACCCTGAAATATTAAATCGAGTGGCACGAAGATGCTATCGAGTCTGTGGCCTGGTCATTAAAATGATATTTGCTTCGTATCGCAAGCTGCCGCCGTAATGTCTTGCCTTCTGTAGGCATGTTTGAATGCATACTCAAATGTTTAACTTGCCAGAGATATGAAACTAGAATAGCCAAATGTAACAACTGCTAAGGATGCAGAAGAACAAGTGAAGTGGTGAAGGAAAAGTAGGAAAGCGTGTCTTGGGCTCCGAACCAACCAGCTATATAAAAAAGATTCAGAACAACAAGAATACACAAAAAAAATTACTTTATGTAATGATTAGATGATCAATTTTCTTCTCAAAAACTCTGCCCTTCACCAGTTTGACTTTGTAAAATCTATTCAGTGAGTTGTACCTAATTACTTACTTCAATAGCTCAGCGACCCAAGGAGGAGACCTACTGGAGATTTCCACTGTTCCCTGTTCAGCTCAACCTTATGCCAGTTGGCTAAGGTCTTTTGGTTAGTAATGTGAATTTTGTCAGAAGTTTTATGACTTACTAGCTGTTTCCTGCAGCTCTGCCTGCGTTAAAAGTAGCCTATGTTGTGACCCCGGGTCTTCAACTATATTCATTCTCTTCTAAGCACTAAGTATTTTTTACGAAAAGTTATTTTTCATATTTAAATGTTGTGTCCCAGAGAAAATACCCTTAATTTATCAAAATCGGAATTATCAGTATCCTGTACCAATACACCAGAAATCATAGCTAATATTAAGCAAAAATACTATCATCTAAAGAAATTTAATAAAATTGGTAATGAGTACAATAGGGAGATGTTCAAATATTATAGATGGAGGGCAAAAGAGTTAATAAAGTTAGAATATAGTAACTACATTCAGCGTATTGAATCTGATATAAGGAGTGATCCCAAAAATTTTTGAAAGTTTATAAGGAGTGAGCGTTCTACTAGAAATTACTGTCCTTCTTTTGAATACATAGGTGAAGAGGTAAGTGGTTCCAGGGCTGCTCGTGCTTTTGCTGAACATTTTCAGTCTGTATTTTTGCCATATCAGACTTCAAATGTCACGCCGAATGAGCCCCCACCTGATTCTTTTCGTGTCCATATCGACTTTATTACATTAGAGGATATCACCACTGCAGTCAAAAGACTGAAAAACCAGTCTTCTATTGGTCCTGATGGCATCCCCTCCTTTCTGATTAGGGATTGTATCGAGGTCCTAAAAGAACCTCTCCAATACTTATTTAATTTAGCTGTGCAAACAGACACGTATCCCAGGCTCTAGAAAATATCAAAAGTCATACCGATACCTAAGGAAGGCTCAAAAAATTCGATTGATAACCACAGACCTATAGCTGTTCTGTCAGCGTTAGATAAATATTTTAGTGTATTTTGAACTTTCAAATTGGCTACCAGGTACAACCTTTTCTCAACGTCTGTCAGCATGGGTTTAGGGCTGGTAGGTCGACAACAACTAATCTTATTAATTTTGTAGACTATGTAGCAACGCAGATGGAAGAAGATAAGCAGGTAGGCATTCGACCGTGTTCAGATAAGTATCTGAATACGGTCGAATGCTTTTTGGTAATACACATATGCTTTACATACTTATGCTTTTGCATAAATTATCGGCTTTGGGATTCACCCCGAAACTTCTCAGACTATTTGAGGATTATTTTTCTGATCGGTCACAATATGTCCAACTTTTTGGCTTTCAATCTGAACCTTACTAGGCTACCTCTGGGGTAGTTCAGGGCAGCACCCTCGGTCCGACCTTGTTCCTCCTCATCCCCCTCCTCAGAGACGCAATGCCTTCTGTTTGCGGACGACGTGAAGCTGTTCATGGGTGTAAATAACGCTCAGGGTTGCAATGCGTTGCAGCGGGATATAGATAGGGTGGTTGAGTGGAGTCAACATAATTGCTTAGATTTAAATGTTTCTAAATGTAAAACAATCACATTTACAAGATCACCCTCTCCAATCGTTCATACCTACACAATTACAGATACGCCAATGCAACGTGTCACACAAATAAGAGATCTAGGTCTTTATTGGACGCTAAGCTGACTATGAACACTCACATAAATATTATTTGTAAGCGAGCATAAAAAGCATTAGGCTTTGTTATGCGGCAGTCTTATCAGTTCTCTGATCGGCGTGTCATTATTGCCCTGTACTTTTAGTTTGTGCGTAGCATTTTGGAATATAACTCCATAGTGTGGGATCCTCACGAGGAGAAATACAGGCAAATGCTGGAGCGAGTGCAGAAGAGATTCGCCCGTTCTTTATATAAAAAAATGTATGGATATTATCTCTTTCTATATCCGTCGCTGTATGTATCAGGTAGGCTTAGATACATCGGAGCTTAGATGAAAATGCAGCATACTCCTTCATTACTACTTGCTACTAAATAATAGGAAATTACGCAACCGGCCACTGCTCGTGGCTGCGACGTCGGCCACGGATGCCGCGCGGTACGCGCCCACTAACCAGGCCATGGTACTCTTTGGCGCCTTCATTGCTCATTTGCCAAACGTACATATATTTTATGATAAGCTGAAATCTTTTGTTTATTCGTGTATAATGTATGTGTCTCATAAACCTGTGTAATTTGTCCTGTCCTAACTCACAGCACGCATTGGTAAACTGTAAGTGCTGTCAATGTTTGTATAAAATAAATAAATAAATTCATACCAAATTTCATTCAAATCCATTCAGCGGTTTGGCCGCGAAAGCGTAACAGACAGACATACGGAGAGAAAGACAGACAGACTTTCGCATTTATAATATTAGTATGGAAGTAGGGATTACTTGCATATTATAAGATAAACCTTAGTACTTACTGTTGAAAAGATGAAGTGCCTATGTAAAAACCTTAAAGTGGTGCAGATGAAAGTTTTTTTTTTCCTATGATATTTTTTTTCACTGAGCAATAGCAGTGGGTAAGTCTCCTAAAAAGACAGATAGCTAGCTTTCAGAGAGGTACGTGTATTATTTTTTTGCCTACCGAGGTTTATTTACTCAGGAAAAGGAAATTCCTTTAACCTTGATATTAATTAAGGAAAATTATTATTTACATTTCAGAACATTTTGGTAGAAATTTACGTTTGGAAGAAATTATGAAGATTAAACTTTTGAAGTTATTTATTAAGATTACATAATCTCTCTTTGGATAATAAATTACGTCACCTTCTAGTAATTTGCTTAGTCATAGTTTGTAATTGTAATATTTTGAGAACGAAAACTTTCACATTAATCTAAGAAAAATGTAAGTATGTGCTTTAAAATCTGACACTTACTGTAATCTAATGGCCAACGTCGCAATTTGAAAACAATAAATACATTCAAAAACAAAAAAAATGTATCAAAAACACCATTATCGATATCGCTTTTCAAATCGTGACATTGGCTGTCCTGATATTAATATACTTACGTTATTTAACAACAATTTATAAATAATTCATCAACAAAACTTAAATAACCAGAAAGTTCTAAAAAAGGTCTAATTGAATAAAAAGTCATGAATATTGTACTAACTAGTTACGTCAAAACATCGCTACATTTACATTTCAAAAGTAACTTCTAGCTGTTCCATAATAATGTTTATATTTGAATATCAGAATAATGATTATATATAACAAATTGTATAGTATTGTATCAGACTTGGCAATTCCCAAAATTCCAAATTCTTGAGTTTTGCATGTTCAATGAGAATTCAGGGAATTCGTTAAAATGTATAAGTAATTTTTGCGATGGAAACGAATATGACGGTCCAGTGACCCGTTGTGTTGGTAATTTACTTTTTTGCTGTCGATGAAGAAGAAAATTTGGTTATTGCGGTTGCTTTTTTATCTGAATGTTTTCCCAGTTAAAGTTTACTTACACTTCAGTGACCTAGGAATAAGTAACCTCTTTTCAGGGAAACCAGACCTATTGGATCATATAGTTTCACAAACTTGTTTATATATTTATAAACTTTAGAAAGAATTGAGGTCGTAGTCGATTAGAATTAAAATTTCAAAACTGAAACCCGACTACTACTGATGGACAATAATTTTCAGAATTGAACTATTGAAATAACGAAAGATGGGAGTAAGTGAGTCGAAGTGAAGATATCATTGAGAAAGAACGTTGTGGTTTCGATGCCCTTTAAAAGATATTGATAATTACATTTTTTTTTTTAAAGTATATTACAAACCATGCAATATTCTAACAAAAAAAGTATCCATTGTGACCCATGCAACCATAATTACAAATTCATTAACATCATTTATTCATACATAAACTCAATATCCTTCCTTTTGGCTTGTTTGTGTAGTCGGATAAGTTTTTTTAGGGATAAAAAGTGAAATAACAAGTCACGGAGAGACTAACCTTAAATCCACTCTCAAAACCCCACAAAAATTTTCATTTAACCCTGCAGTGGTCGCACGACCTACAAAAATGTAGTCCAATTTCAAATCGAATTAAAAAAATATTCAAGTATAACTCTTATTTCTTGTACCTATTTAAATATAATCAGTACATTTTTCTTAACAAGAAAAAATAACAAAACTTAAATCTTAGCTTGGGTGGTGTCATTAACAAAAATAAAAAAATCTCTAAATTGGTTCAAAAATCATAGGTTCTGTTGAAATCTAACACCTTTTTCGAAACTCTAATTAATAATAATAGTTTCGGCGCAGGAAAGACACATAATTTTTTAATGATTCCCACAAATGAACTCGGCACATACTGTGCACGACTTTCTGGTATCTACAATTCGTCAACTCCAATGTAAAATTCAGTTCACCGTCTTCGCTGAGGTGGCTCATCATTATCATCATCAGATTTTTCATCCGAACCTTCGTCTGTGCCATCTTGCACCTGTTCTGATTCAGACTCATGATTCTGCACTTTCAAGTTATCAAATTCCTCGATAATCTGCGTTCTCGTCATCCATATCATTCAACCACGCCTCAATCTGTGCATCTTGTCGATCGTCCAATTTTAATGTAAAAATATAAAGCAACATCAATTTAAAATAAAATAATAAAACGGTTGATAACAATTTTATCATAAAATATACGAAAATAAAAAAATGTCACATGAAAAATACTTACGTAATTGGTCGCGCGGACTACATATGTAGTCCAGGATCTTTGCACAGCTCCTGTGTTACGACCACGCGTAACCAATGATTGCGCAGCTCTGAACGCGTAGGTCGACAACACTTATAGTTTTTGAGAAATTGTTGATTTTGTACCACTGCAGGGTTAAATCTATAATGCGCATAAATAAATCCTATTTACATATCCGTCTGCTTCCGTTTGCCTCCCTTAGGATATTCCAGACGGATTTATCTCTCAGACATATAATTAAATATATATTCAGACTAGCTTTTTGCCGCAGCTCCGTCTGCGTCAAAAGTAGCCTATTTTTGACCCCGGGTCTTCAACTATATTCGTACCAAATTTCATCAAAATCCGTTCAGCGGTTTGGCCGTGAAAGCGTAACAGACAGACAGACTGACTTTCGCATTTATAATATTAGTATGGATTAATAGATATTCTTGTTCATAATTTCAGAAAGCATATGTACTGACTGACTGGTAGAAAAAGCCTTTGGCTTTAAGTCCGCCCTTTACATTATTGTAATAAAGTTAAATAAATAAAAATAAATAAATATTTATGCCCAAAAGCGGAAATGTTTGTTAACAAAAGGTGTATATATATATAACTCCACCCAGGGACAAATATGGTAGGATATTATAATAAAATTTCAGTCATGTCTTATTTACTATCATCCAATCTTACAGACAGACGAGTCTACGGCACCCTAAAGGATAATGCCAGCTTTTATCGGTAGTAGGCTTAAGTTAGACTGGTAATCAGGTAAACAATAAAGGATTTAAATAAATTAAAATTCATATACATAATTTCATTTTTTATTCAATATGTGCACAATTAACAAGTAGCTTTGAATTAGTATATTTTACAACTTACAATACATCATAATATGTTATGGCGGTTATATTTCGGTAACAGCTAGAAAAGATGGTTATTTTTAGACAGAATCAATGACATGTTTTAATTCGTCATATTTATAAAAAGCATTTTAACAGATCGAAAAATTTCAATTGTAAATTTTTTTTTTGTTTTGCAATCGTCGAGAAATTTGATAATTTATTCCGAATAGTTTCATTCGCCCTAATTATTGGGCATTATTCTGCTATTTCGTTGTATTCAAAATAACTATAAATCCTCACACACGATTTTCTTCTGATTTTAGTTGTTATGAAAAAAATTGAGACTGATTTTTTTATTTTTTATTTGAATAACATAATAACACCAAAACAATTGACCAATGACTTAAAATAGGTTTCTTACGTATTCATATAAATGTCCATGTAAACAATTCACATCAATACTACAAATCCTGCTATACTTCTATAGATTATATACAAAGCTAACTTTGATTAACAACAACACAAAAAAAAACTTATGCTAAATTCTGTACGAGATCATTTCCAAATTTAACTCATTCCGGTGTGCACGAGAAACTTATATTATTTTTGTCTTACTAATCTATGCCTATTTTTATAACGAAATTATTTTCCTATAATACATACAAGATAAAAATGCTATTTAGTTTGTATTTACATCACTAAAATGACAGCGTTGAAAAAATACAACATTTTATGTGCAACGATCTTAGTCGGCAATATTTTGTCACAATGACTGTTATGCACCAATATACTCGTATGTATGAAGAAATAATATTCTACTTTAGAAACAAATAAGAGGGACTAGGAAGGAGTTACTGGGAGTCACAAGCTTTTAATAACTTATTTTGCGAGCTTCCGCCACCACTAGTGCATACTAACCACTGCCACCCGCACCTGTTGGTCCCAAAATGCTTGCCACCATTAATTTACCCACATAATCCATACAAAGATTAGTTGCAGTAGTATGAACCATGAACAAACTGGTGGCAGAAGCACGCAAAATAATTTGATAAATGTTTGTAACTTAAACTTCAAGTTACGCCTGAATTAATTAGACAGTACCTAGTCGTAACTAATCATGCACCGATAAATAATGATTTTAGTACTTTGGAGTCGGATATTACCTATGTATACATAATAGTTGCAATCTAACTAATCATAATTATTAGCCATGCCAGTTTGAGAGATCACACATAAAATTACAAGTATTACTAGTAACTGTAGAATGATTTAATTAGCACGAAATGATTGTGAACATTCTATTTACCTTGGTCTCCACCAGGCCGCTAGGAAGAAGGGGTGCGCTCAAAAAGTGCTGTCTTGACGTCGCAAGGGACGGATATGCTTGTTAATGGTCACACAACTAGGGATGCCGAAGACCGGGTGAAAGACAGATGTGCATTTTCTATTACGTTATTGTCTATTATTTGTTTATTTTTTTTTATTTTTAGTATTTGCACTCTCTAGGAATGCAAAGATGATGCAAAGCGACCTTGTTTTTGTACAACTTTGATGGCAACTTGGCAATTCCTATACAAATGATTGAAACCAGGATAATTGAATGTTCCTAATTGTTAAAATAGCATATTAATTGTTACATAATAATACCAACATTTGAGCACATAAAATGCCAATGCAGCTCGCTTCACAAATATTCAATATTAATTTAATTAACTACATGTAACCTGGAAGCACACAGAATTAGATAGATACAATTTAACCACATTTTTTACAAAAAGAACAATACAAACTTGTATTTCTCGAAAACAAATGAAGTCTTACCTCGAACAAGAAAAGAATTGCTTTAAAATAAAGAACCATTTACTAAATCATCACTCATAGATACAATCAAACATTATAAATCGGCATCTCAATATTCATAGGTATATTTAAAACTAATACTTAAAATTGCGAATGAAATAATATTCATGTCTAAAGAGTAGGTACTCAACAAAAAAAATATATTATTATAAGAAACATTGAGCAAATTGTGAAGTGGTTCTTACAAAGTATTTAATCAGATTAATTCCTATTGTTATTTTAGGAATCAAAAGAGAAAATGTATTGAGTGAGGTAAAACATCAATTGAGTGTGTGTTTACCGAACAATAGGCGAGTTAAACCGCGACATTTTGATGCTCCACTAATATCGGTATTACTTAATTTAGGGCAACACACAGTTTAATTTTTATCATATTTCCTATACATACAATTTGGCGATAAATGCTGCAGGTAACAATGTTGTAATTTCAATTTTGTATTTCCCAGATGTGTATTAATATTGCATATTGCATTTTGGCTTTGTAAAGCGTTATTTCTGCTGTAGCATGCAACTTGAAGTCGGAAAGTCTGTGCGCTGTAAATTTTCAACTATTTATAGAAGTTCTACGTGCAATGTGTCTATGAGCAAAATTTACCGCCAATTTTATTTTACAAACAATTATACAGGTAAATATCACACAGGGTCACATTGTTACCAACAAGAAATTATGTCAAACAGAAACTCGTAAGAATATTTAGTGATTAATATACCGTTTTTCAAGCCTGCTGACTTTGTGTAATTAACAATTCAAATGAAGCCAGAGATTGTAATCTCATAAATTAATGTAATTCGGGACTGTAAATTAATCGCGCAGAAGTTTCTCGACATTATTCCTCAAATACTATGTCTGCAAACAAAATTTCATGAAAAACCTTTCATCATAGAGTTGAATGGTGATATAACGAGGGCACACAAAGCCGAAGATTTTATCGCGTCTCGCTGCCGGAGTTGGGACATTAAAATGAAATTTGCGCTCGTTTCGAAAGAAATAATCTTTACAACGTATCGAATAGACAGACTTCAGTTACATTGTATATCGCTTAAACATATATCTACGGAAAGTAACCGATGCTGCGGATTCTAAGCTAGATCGGTACTGAAAAATTTTAGAGATTCAACAATATGAGAATATCTCTGTATGGGTGTGTGTGAACCAGGAATGATCCTGGTTCAGAGGCTCTCCATATTCATAAAACCGGTTAATGTGATATTCGTTTTTAACCAGTAACATTGTTATACAACTGTTAACTTAAGAATAGATTTTCTTTTATTGTTGAAAAAAATTATGTCTCTTTACTACTTTTTGAGAAATGTAAATTAGTTTGTAAAAATGTATCAAATGCTCAATAAGTGTAAGTATCTCAAAGTGTCTGAAGAATTTTAATCCAGATTATTATTAGTAAGCTATATTGATCGGTATTCGAATACACCCTAATGATACATCAAAGTATGCCAATATGGCATGGGTGTAAAAATATTAACACAATATGTTGGAGACTGGTTTGCTGTATTACAGGAGAACATACCTACCAAATATTTTGGTAATAATTATAAAGCTTAACGCGTGAATTGAACTTAAATTGATACCGATATAAGCTCTTAAAAGTGATTTCGGTGAAACAATATATTTGAAAGCACTCTACCACAAAATCAACATTATCGAAAATATTAATGATGCAAAACTTTACTTGTTGAAATTAACGTGAACTACTTTATCAAAATAATACAAATAAAATACCTACTACATACAATCGTCTACCATATTGTGTACAAAACCCAGTATCGATTATCAATAAATCTATTTCGGATAATTTACATTGAAATCGCCCCGCACTTATTTTTTATTGTCACAGACATCACTGTCTCGTGAGGCGTACTACGGATGCTAACTCTGGTCCTCTTGTTACTACGTCGGGGATATGTCTGTAGTTTCTTCTATACAACACTATACACATATATTACAAGTTTGCTTTTAGGTTTGTTCACGTTATCGGCGTACATGAACCTTCGTAACATTTAAGGCCAGGTTCGCAAGTACCTCGGAAGCCACCGCAGTCTTCACCTTGTGTCCTTGCACATACTTTGCAGCATCTGAAAATAAAAATTTGGATTTGACTATACACAATAAAATTGTTGTGTGGTTTTGACCACCGCCCCATGTAGTTCTGAGTTTTAACTAATAGCACAAAGACTGCTTAACCTGGATAACTTATATGAGAGGTATGTAACTTATGAGACTTGTACAGAATGCCGTTATTATTAATGTGTTTGTGCTACTTAAAGCTGGCTGGATGATGAAATGGCGGCAGGTTACGTCTTATGCGATGCCAAATTGTCATTGAGGCTTAAAGGGAAACTCTAAAAAATCATCATAAGACCGGCCATTTTGTATGGTTCAGAGTGTTGGTCCACCAAAAAGACAGATAATAGAGGACTACATGTTTCTGAAATGAGAATGTTAAGATGGATGTGTGGAGTAACGCGAAAGGACAGAATAAAAAATGAGTGTATACGGGAAAGTATGAAGATAGCACCAGTGACAGATAAGACTAACAAGCAATAGGTTGGGATGGTATGAGCATGGTAGGACAAGGGACGAAAGGCACATAACGAGGAAAGTTTTAGACAGTGGATGGATGTAGACGTAGAAGTCGACCAAAGAAATTATGTATGGATTGCGTGAGGGCTGATATGTGTAACAGGAGTTTGACAGACGAAATGTGTGAAGATCGAAGCAAATGGAAGAGGCTAACATGCTGTGCCGACTCCATATAAAAGTGGAAACAGAAGACGGATGATGATGATGACATTTAATATTAGTCTATCGAAACCGTGCTAATAACTCAATGTTGAAGTGCAGCAAATTTGTGGTGTCTAACTTACTTGTAGTTTCCAATTAAGTATAAAACCAAGGCGGATATTAACATTGTTTAAAACACGAAACTCACCCTGATATTTATTTATGTTTCAAATCTGGAAGAGTAAGTTTCGGGATAAAGTTTCGAAATTGCGTTAGTCGTAAGGCTTCCTTATTTTGAAGTTAACCGACTTATACAAAGTCCATTTAGTCTACGGCACTAATAAAGAAAAGTTTTTGGTAGAAAAGCCAATGGTGATTACATCGGAATAGTACTACAAGACTTGTGAAAACCGTTTCGTTCTTTCCTTACAAATCTTGGAAAGTTGGTCGAAACTATTTCCAATTATCGTGTGATCTGGTGAAAAGATTCTATTACGTTGATTACATCTCCTTCGTGAAATACTAAAGTTTGTGAGTGTGGATGAGTTTTGTTACGATTTTACTCTTTGAAGGCGAAAAGAAAGTCGAATATAATCTGGACACGGACAATGCTTGTATACCGACCTGTTCTGCCCGAGTAATCGACTTATTAAAGGAAGAAATTTCCTGGCAAAAGCTTTATTTAAAATCTATGTTTAGATATTTTCAAAGTGAGGTGAATATTTTTAATCTTTTTAAAAAAAAAAAAAATAAAGAATCTGACACTGACAACGTCAATACATGAAAATATTTTCTCTCGAAAATCATAATTTTTCCCCTAATATTTTGACTCAAAAACATATTTGTTTGTTGTGGATTATGCAAATTTAAGTGCGAAAATCAATTGCAAGTTTTTGAAGCTAAACATAATAATATCTGAAATTGATCTTCGGACGTGTTCCAACTTTGGGGCTAGATCCACCAGCCCGAGTCTTAGCACACGACGAAACGATTTGAAGTCAACTCCTGGGAAGGAAAAGGCTTTGGGTGCCACCTTTCTGTTTAATGTTTCAGTATAATTTTGATGTTTACTTGAAAAGACGAAAAACTCTTTAAATCATGCGCCCTATGAGAACTAAATACAATTATTATTCAAATTTGCAAATAAAATACATTCAAGAGGCAAAGTCTTAAGTTTTCCCTAAAATTTTCAAGATTTCGCCACTTCTTACCCGAACCAAGTTTTACTTTTTCGTGTTTTGTGCAGTGTTTTTTTTTTATCTAAAGGTTTTGAATATATATGTTAAAATATATTTATAAGTTTAAATTCTTTTTTTAATATGTAATTGTTTAGTAGATATATTTTTTCTTAGGTAAAGGAAGTGTACATAACAAAGTTATATAGTTAAGCTTATATGCAGAATAGTAGCGATGCTGAAGGGAGTGCAAGTCAACCTACCACATCACTAGTACGATGCCCCATTTGTCCCCAGGCTAGGTACTTTAAAGGAGAGAGGGGCTTGAAAGTACATGTTGGAAAATCACATAAAATCCAACATGTGCTGCCGAGCTTTGCTTCACCACCATCTTCCCATAGCGAAATTCCTTTTGTCAACTTCTTTCTAAATTGAAAAATTCGGTTCCTATTCTAAAACGTGTTCCCCGAGGCGCGATACCATCAGTTGCCCAGAACTTGGCCGACTGCATTGGTCTCGTCGTTCGGGAGAACTCCACATCAGCCTGGGAACAACTGCTAACCTTCCCTTATCGGATTCTACATATCAAAAATGCTCGTTCGGCTCAAAATTCTTTAACGTCTCAAATAAAACAAAATTGTCAAAATTCAACATTAGATTTGGATCCAAAATTTAGAACCAATCTTAAAAGTCCTATATTTTAGTATGTAGAGTCAAAGCTAAGGGAAGGTGACATAAGAGGGGCATCTAGACTTTTATTTAGTAGTGATGTGGTGGCGTCATATTCTCCAGACACCCTGACGAGTCTGAAGGATAAACACCCGGCGCCTCCTGATGATCTTTCTTTTCCAGATCCTCCTGATGACAATTCAGAGCATCTGGTTACCACGGCTCAGGATATTATCTCGGCCGTTTGCTCCTTTAGGAGTGGCTCTGCTGGCGGCTTCAACGGTTTGACTCCGCAACATTTAAAAGATTTGATTTGTCCAAGTGCGGGAGCCGCTAGTGGAGCGCTTCTGAGGGAGCTTACGAGCCTAGTAAATTTAATGCTCTCCGGCGATGCAAACGAAGGAATTATAGATATTTTATACGGTGCCAATTTGTGTGCCTTAAAAAAAAGGATGGTGGTATCCGTCCCATCGCCGTGGGTTGCACCTATCGCCGTCTGGCAGCCAAAATTTGCTGTAAATTTTACAGCCCCTTACTGGCAGATAAATTCCAACCCATCCAGTTGGGCTTTGGCTGCAGTGGGGGTTGTGAGGCTGCCGTACACGCCCTATCCACCTACCTTGGCGGTGGTAATAGCAAGGTCATCTTGAAGGTTGACTTAAAAAATGCCTTCAATTCAGTGAACAGGGACACCTTGTTGACCCAAGCTAAATTAGAAACACCAAAAATTTACAAATTCCTTTGGAAGTGTTCAATCCATCAAAATTATTATACAAGGACAATGTTTTGGATTCGTCGGTTGGATGTCAACAAGGTGATCCTCTTGGACCAGTCATTTTTAGTCTAGCTATACTCCCCATTATCAGACAACTAAATTCAAAATTTAATATCTGGTATTTGGATGACGGCACCCTAGGAGGCGACTAAGACACAGTTTTAATAGATTTGGCTTTCTTAAAAGAGGAATTCAAAAAAATAGGCTTAGATTTTAATACAAGCAAATGTGAAATATTTTTTGATAATGTTGACCAACCTTCGGAATTATCTAAATTTATTATTTTGGCCCCAAATATTAAAATAATTGACAGAACAACCATGCGCCTCCTAGGGTCTCTGATTCTAGAACAAGGTTTTGAAATGTTTATTGATGAAAAAATACAACATTTCAACGTGACTTCTGATCGTTTACTCCAATACATTCGGCCTTCACCATAATTCGGCACTGTCTTTTTGTCTCAAAATTTACACATGCTTTAAGATCTCCTTTTTGGAAAAATCCTTCCCTTTTAGAAAAAATTGACCAAATTATTAGAATAACGTTAAGTAAAATTTTGAATGTGGCTTTAGACGACCGCGCGTGGCAACAAGCATCACTACCAGTGTGCTTAGGCGGCCTCGGCGTCCGAAAAATTACAGACGTCAGTCTGCCGGCGTTCTTGTCTTCGGTTCACGGCACTGAGGAACTGACCAGGAAAATATTAGCCCAAATACTGGTCGATTTCGAGGTGCCGTGTAAAGCTGAGGCCACGAACGTTTGGCAAATGACTTGTCCAGACACTGACTTGCCGACTAATCCATCCTCCCAGAGGCAGTGGGACTGGCCTCTTTGTCGCATTGTGAGAGAAAACCTCTTGGACACTTCTTGCAATGTGGCCGAGAGTGCTCGCCTACTGGCGGTCGGAGAATGGGAATTTATGGCTGCAAGCACTCCCCTCGCCCAGCATAGGAACTATGCTGGCCGACAACACATTTAGGGTCGCTACTTGTCTGCGTTTAGGCGCTCCGTGTGTTTCTCCACACCGTTGTCACTGTGGAAAGGCAGTCGACGCCCTCGGACATCATGGTCTATCATGCAGCAGGAGTGCAGGCCGCATACCGCGGCACGCACATCTTAACGACATAATCCGTCGAGCTCTGACCACCGCCGGCGTGCCCGCCGTACTTGATCCTAGTGGCCTGGCACGTGACGATGGAAAAAGACCAGACGGTATGTCCTTGATGCCTTGGAATATGGGTCGGCCTTTGGTGTGGGACGCCACATGCGTCGACACCCTTGCGCCATCGCATGTTCCAAGCACTGCGGGATGCGCCGGCGCTGCTGCTGCATCAGCTGAAGCCCTCAAACGGCGTAAATACAGTAATTTCGGTGGAGACTCTGGGGCCATGGGGTCCGAGTGCTCGGTCTCTGTACAGAGATTTAGCAAAGCGTATAATCGACGCCTCAAGTGACCGGAAGGCTGGACTATACTTGGCTCAAAGAATCAGCATTGCCATACAGCGTGGCAATGCTGCCAGCCTTCTGGGCACTTTCCCGGTAGACATGTGGATGAATTCTACGACGCCTAAATTACATGGGCATTTTTTTTATGTATATATATATATCTAATACTTCTTGTTTTTAAGTGTATATAACTAGTTAATTAAATTTATAGTTTATTATGAATTTTAGTTAGTTTATTACAATGTATAGATTTTTAAATATTAATTTATACATAGATAGTTTTCTCTCTCCTTGTTAATCGTACTACCAACCAAGTGTATATCTATCTATTTTTATGTTTCTTAGTACCACTTTTTTAACCTGTATCTGATGATGCAGGGTGATAAATTTTACTGATTTAGGATGCTTTTGACCAATTATCGCTAGGGTTACGATGTGTCTAAAATTTATTGGTTAATGGTTTTCTTTCCTTCTTTTATATTTATTATGGCTTCTAAAACCTATTGGGTTGTGTGGGTCAGCCATAAAGCACTTCATTTCTATTATCAGTACCAGGTACTAGGACCATACTCAAAGTGAACCCTGGGCTCTGAAGAGTTCTTTTGAATGAGATCTGGTTCATGAATACATCACTCAGTCTGTTCTCGTGCACATCATTTTATATCTGAACAACTCTTGAATTTTCAAGCGAAATTTGCTTCTGGATCTCATGCATTGTTAAAAATAGGGTACTATTCGGCCGATTCAGCCTGAAAAGCCATATCAAATACAAAGTAAGCCAACAGAGATGTCCAAAATAAAAGGAGTCACTTTATCCAATGAACAATGTAAGGGCGAATACGTATTGTTTAGTTTAATCTATCCCGATCTTTTAAAAATAGGAGTAATTAAGCTTACATACAAAAAAGGTTTACATAATGAATACGATAATAATTTTCGACCAATTGCAATTTTGTCTGGTCTAGATTAAATAATATAAAAATTTAAGATGACCGATAAAGATTTAAGTACATATGTAGCGTAGAAATTTCTATCCAGGTATACTATATACACCCCCGCCCGTATCAAATTAAGTCACTCCGCAATTTTTGTAATATTTTTTTTTTATATATTAAAAAGAAGGAAAACGCCTTTTCCCAGCAGTGGGACACAACTACTACATCATCATCATCGAAGCACTACGGCCCTGAGTGAGCTTGGACTTGGACAAGTAAATTTCTCCAGATTGTTCGCTTTAGAACTTTCTGCTTTTGACCTGTCACCGATATTATTCAAAACGTTTTCCACTGCTTCTATCCATCTCAGCCTGGGTCTGTCCTCTCGTTTACTTTTCAATAAGCCTTTGAAAATTCTGGCTTCGTCCACCCTAACCACGTATCCTGCCCATCGAAGGCCTCGGAATTTGATGGACTTACACAACTACTACAGACCAGGGAAATATATTATACTAGCTATTTCCCGCAGCTCCGCCTGCATCAAAAGTAGCCTATGTTTGACCCCGGGTCTTCAACTATATTCATACCAAATTTCATCAAAATCCGTTCAGCGGTTTGGCCGCGAAAGCAGAACAGACAGACAGACAGAAAGACAGACAGACTTTCGCATTTATAATATTAGTATGGATATGGAAGTATGGATTGCATCGTAGTAGGTAGTAGTAGTATTTTGAATTAGGATAGCCAAATCTTGACAATATGTATGAATTTACTGTCAACATAATAAGAACAATTTTACAAAAGATAATATAATTTGATAACTGTATCACATACTGATGTGAAACCCCAAATACGACTATTTTTCTTGTCCTCTCGTACACATTTCGATAAAACCTTGTTAGTTCAGGCCCGTATGAATATTTAATTGTTTGACACATACACGTTTCACATCGGTAACTGTGACTTCGATTTTTTAAATAATTAGTTTTTATTTATACTCTGAGTTAGCTTTTATTTTATGCCTTTATTAAATGGACAGATAACAGGATTGTTTACTTATTTCGCCACTTCTACGTAGGATATTACTGAAATAACTTTTGCTTTTTCTCAAACTCATTGATTTTAAATAAATGTAGGTATAAACTTTACTAATGAAATGGACCCCAAACATTTTTTACACGATTACGGAAGTAAAGTTAAGCTGTAGACTACAGACAGAGATAAAAAGCCGGAAATCTTTATTTTACACGATTAAGGAAGTAAAGTTAAACTGTAGACTACAGACAGAGATAAAAAGCCGAAAATCGTTTTTTTACACGATTACGGAACTAAAGTTAAGCTGTAGACTACAGACAGAGATAAAAAGCCGAAAATCGTTTTGATAAACTATTTATCCAATTGAAATGACATTTCAATTTCGGGCTACGTTTGAAGAATGGTAAAAGGAACAGATACCGAATGAAAAATGTCACAGGATGGATCGGTCACGACTGGCGGAGGGAAATCGACTCATTCAAGCATGGTTGAACCCCTCGAGTCTCGTTCATGCAACTTTAAAGAGACGGAATGGAGTTTGTATCTTAATGTATACAGAGTAACTTTTAACCCCCGTTAAAAAGAAAGGTATTATAGGTTTTACTTTTTATCAAAACTCAACCTAAAAAAAAACTTCAAAAAAATATTTTCTAACATCATTTTAGTTCTCGTCAATAGGTATAGGTACTCAATAAAGAGTACTGTAAGGATAGTCGAATAAAACTGCTAATAATCTCTTAAAAACTTGTATTTCTGTTTACTCGTCTTTTTCTCATAACTTAATCACTTTTCAACTTTTATTATTTTCTTTTCGAACTTTCTGAATCAATCCAATCGGCTCATCACTGACATCTGTCAACTGTGAAGTCCTACTTTTTTAATTTATTAGTGTTGCCCCAAAACACAATCATCGATAACATTATTTACAGATTCTTTTAAAAATATAAAAAAAATCTATCAGATCTTAAAGTACCTAGTACATCAATCCTGATTTTTTCATTAGAATTAGGTAGTAACTAATAGGGAAACCGAGATGAATAAACCAAGATGCACTTCTAACAATTAATAAACAGTAGTTGTATTAAGTTCTTATCTATTCCGTGGCACTATTATGAGGACGCAAATTGCCTCTCAAGAAATACTAAGAATTTGAATTGAAGCAAAAAGACCTCGATTACGATAGATGAATCGGAATCAATTCCCTGAATTTGAATTTCAACCCTTTCAGGTTCAAGGTCTCTCAAGCTTTTTTGATCCGGAACATAGATTCGCGGAAAGATTTATGGGTAAAAATGCTAAGTAATGAAAATACATAAATAATTTTTTTTTCATGTTTATGACAAACCAAGTTTTTATTGCGTCTTAGAAAATTCTAAGACAAGTTTGAGACTAGAGAACATTTTAAGGTTGGTAAATTTGTCCAATTCACACTACTGAAATATTAACGACTGCAATATTTTTAATCACTCTTTTTCCGTTTTATGAACCCTACGCTTGATAACAATATAAATTCCATTGTTATGAACCAAATTTAGTTTCCAAGCAGGTAAAGGGAACTTGTCATTATTTTTATGACCACCGGAGGAGGTCTCTCTAATAATTGACTGGAAACCACACAACTGTTTGTAGTTTTTCTGACATAAAATATATTATAATTAGATGTCCGAAGATGGTCGCAGAAAACAAGGCCGGTTATGGAAGCGCTGAAGCGACGACCTGAAGGGATTTCAACAGCGGTGGTTAGAGTTGGCCTTGGACAGAGATGTTTGAAGAGAGATACCGGAGACCTTTGCCCAGCAGTGGTACGAAATAGGTATATGAAAATAAATATTACTAAGAACACTAACGGCCACAAAAAAAGCTATTGAAGTAAACCTTTGCCGCTTCTACACTTAAGATAAGTAAACAAACAATAGCATAACAAAATCTTGAAGAGTTAGAAAATGTATTTTCTGCTATCATTCGTCTACGGCTTCGCTAGAGTGAAAACGTTGACCCTTTAGGATAAATAAAACGTATTTTATAGCACTCTCTGATGTCCTCAATATGTAGAAAATTACCTCAATCCATTGCTTTGATTGAGCATAAAACAGACGCTCAAGTATTTGACGTGGATCAGATAGGTACGCAATGTAAAAAATTAGGTATTTGAGTAAATTGCATCAAATTTCGATGCTTAGTTCTGCAGGATTATGATAAACTGTGCGTTGACCAGATTTATAGGTTGGAATGGTAAGGTACGGTTTAAAATATTAAATTTAAGGTTAGCGGGAGAAAAAGAGTTAGAAAAGAGATGGCTTGAATGTGTAAAGGAAAATATGAGAAGGAAAGGTGTTACAAAGGAATTGTTAGGGATAGAACCAAGTGAAAGGAGTGCCGACCACCAGTAAGAAAATTGGATCATTTGAAGGAGAAGAAGAATTCAAGTGTATCTTTGGAGTCCAATGTCGAAGAAGTACTCTTCCTCACCTGATGTTAAAAGTTTTTTTGCCATTGTATCTATGTTAGTTGGCTATATCAAATAGCCTTGCATACTGTGGCAAATTTAGTTAAATCTAGAAAGAGCAATACAGAGGACGGGAAAGTTTTTGTGATTACAAACTCAGTCTGCTGTAGGTACGGCCGGAATTGAACTTTATCTTAGCTTGTTATAGAAGGTTGATATTTGAAATTGTTTGATTACGTTAGTTTTCATTATCTCATACCTATATACAAAAGTAGTCTTGCTTAGATAAGCAAGAAGGCTTGTAAAAATTTTAAGTACCTCCCTCTAGTAATGATAGATTGTATACAGAAGTATACTTATACCCACATGGTTATGGATATACATATATCCATATCTACTGTTTATAAAAATATCTAAATGGACTTAGTTCCCTTATATGTAAAAATGTTCAAATGTTCCTGCAAAATTCTAAATACCTCCAAATCAACAGATGAATTTGAATATCTTATGATTGAAGCTACCCTCTCCCACATCAAAGTCCTTCTTGGAGCTTTCTATTGTTACTCTTCCGCTGTTGATTATTTTTCTGATTTTGAAAAACTTATGGAAAGTCTGATACCGGATTATGGCCACGCCATTATTATGGGAGACTTCAACACGTGTATGAGGAAGGATGATTGGCGGTCGCAAAGACTTAAGGCTATTACAGATAGCTGTAATTTACAAATTCTTCCCCTTGACACGACGCATCACTTCCCTAACTGTACACCTTCTCTTCTTGACCTTATTAAAGTTTCTACTGTCGATCATGTTGCCAAATTTGGCCAGTTCAATGCTGATGCATTTTCTTATCATGACCTTATTTTCCTCTCCTACAAGATCCGTCCACCAAAGTTCAAGTCCAAAGTCTTAATGCAACGTAATTTTGGTGCTATAGACATTGAGCAACTTCGGAATGACGCTCGTGATGGTGACTGGCAGTCTGTTGTAGATGCAGTGTCAGTTGATGATCAGCTCAAGTTATTTGAAACAACTCTTCTAGATCTATATGACCGCCATGCACCTGTGCGTCCTGTCCGATTGAAGCACTACCCTGCGCCCTGGCTGACAGATGAAATTAAGTCGATGCAGGCTAAGAAAAATAGGGCCAAGTCGAAATATAAGTCTGATCCGGATACTTATCGTGACGCATACATTCGCGCTAGAAATCGCTGCAACAGGATGTGTAGAGAAGCACAGCGACTCCACATACACCAGTCCATCCAAAACGGCGACCCAACCAAGGTCTGGAAATTTCTGAAAACTCTGGGAGTTGGGAAAACTTAAAGTGACAAATCCAATGACTTTGACATTGAAGCCCTTAATAGACACTTCGCTACTTCTGTTGCCTTTGATGACAACATAAAACAGAACACATTGAATACTCTCTCTGCACTTCCCACTCCTAGCAACACCCCTTTTTTCTTTAAACCAATTTCTGATTGTGACATTGAGAAAGTTGTACGTGCCATATCGTCGAATGCTGTTGGCGCTGACGACATTAGTCGTAAAATGATCTTACCTATCCTCGACATCATTCTTCCTGTCCTTACCATTATCTTTAATAATTCCCTTGCGTCGAGGGTTTTTCCGCATTCATGGAAACACTCATATGTAACACCAATACCTAAAAAGAATAACCCCAAATCCTTGTCCGACTATAGACCAATATCCATACTCCCTTTCCTTTCCAAAGTGCTTGAGCGAGTGGTACAACAACAACTCTGCCACTACCTTACAGTCAATAACCTCCTCAATCCTTTCCAATCTGGTTTCCGTCCTGGTCATAGTACTGCTCTTGTTAAAGTTACCGACGATATTCGACGTGGGATGGACGGCACACGGCTGACTGTTTTGACTCTGCTGGATTTTAGCAACGCCTTTAATACAGTTGATGTTGACATTTTGCTGGGTGTCTTACGCTCTCTCAATATATCTCCAACAGTTATTGAGTGGTTCCGTACGTACCTGTCTGGAAGACAGCAATGTGTTCGCGTCGAGGACCATTTATCTACGTGGCGTAGCACGTCTGCTGGTGTTCCACAGGGTGGTGTCTTATCTCCCCTACTCTTTTCGTTGTTTATAAACACCATAACCTCTAATCTTCAATCTTCCTACCATCTTTATGCGGACGATCTGCAAATTTATACGCAGGATTGTGTTGATAACATATCAGCTGCGATTAGCACTACTAATGAAGACTTGGAACGTATTTCAGTCTGGAGTAAAAATTTCGGTCTGCAAGTCAATCCCACTAAGACTCAGTGCATTATTGTCGGCAGTTCTAGGCTGTTGGATAGGCTTGATTACAAACTGCTTCCCCGAGTTGTATTTGATGGAGTGGTTATAGAATACAGCGACTGTGTTAAAAATCTTGGCATATATATTGACAAAGCACTCACTTGGTCAGTTCAATTGGCTGAGGTTAGCAGGAGAATATTTGCTACATACTGGTCACTTAAAAGGCTTAGTGCCTTTTTACCTATAGCCACCAAAATCATGCTCGCACATTCCCTGCTCTTCCCTATCCTTGATTACGCTGACTCGTGTTACTTGGACCTTACTGAGGAGCAACTAAATAAACTTGAGCGTCTTCAAAATCTCTTCATTCGTTTCGTATATGGCCTTCGCAAATACGACCACGTTTCCCAATTTCGCGCTGATCTCAAGTGGCTCCCTATTCGTCGTCGTCGAGATTTACATATTCTGTCTTTACTCTTCACAATCCTTTTTAACCCTTCCTCGCCCAGCTATCTAAGAAGCCTATTTCAATTTCGTGGTGATGTTGAGGATCGCTCACTGCGCAGTGCTGAGAGACTTCGCTTATTAATTCCAACTCATTCTACTCAGTTCTACTCTGGTTCCTTCGCTGTACAAGCCGCTCGTCTATGGAACTCACTGCCATTCACCGTTCAGTGCGCCAAAACGTTAGCAAGCTTCAAATCACAAGTCATGTCGCACTTTTTACGTGATACTACTACTTAATACTATCCTTACTTATCATGGCTATGGTATTCTACCTTGTTTGTAGTAATGGTATGTGTATGTGTAGTGAATATGTTGTTATATTGTATGTATATATATAGTTGTATATAAGTAAGTGTGTAATATACATTATATGTGTAAGTTTATGTTTTGATATTTATAAAATTATTATGTTTCTTCTTATTCTTGTTGACACCTACCGCGCACAATCTTTAATATTTTTACTCAATTTTCCGTAAGGTTGGAAATTGCTATTGCGATAAGGCCGCCTTTGCGCAAGGTTATTTTTCTTGTAATTACTTGTATTTAACAATGTATCCTTGTTGTGCAATAAAGAGTTTTTGTATTGTATTGTATATTTATACAGACTCACCTGTAAGAGTCCCACACCACGATCCCTAATCCCAGACACCCATTAGGCTTCAACGCCTCATACTTCCTCGGTTGCAGACACAGTCCCACCCCCTCACTGCTCCTGCCACCACCATCACCACCGCCATTGCCAACCACCGGCTATTTGATATAATGTGTTTCACATTATACACGAAACAGACTCACCTGCAAGGGTCCCACACCACGATCCCTAATCCCGGACACCCACTAGGTTCCAACGCCTCACACTCCCTCGGGTTGCAGACACAGTCCCACCCCCTCACAGCTCCAGCCACCACCATCACGACCACCATTGCCAACCACCGGCTATTGGACATAATGTATCTCACATCACACAAGAAACCTCACTGCGCTATGTCCGTAACACATTGCCGTACATTTGTATTGTTGTCAACAGGTGGAAGCTGGCATTCTGGAACAAGGAGATAATTTAGTTAGAATACTAATTTAATTACTTAGTTCTAACAATAGAAGATTTAATTAATTCTCACAGTGGAAATCAAAAAAATTTAAAACTAGATTGTAGTAACTATGTGTAAAATAGTCAATAATCTTCCAAAAGTCAAATATATAAACTTTTATTATCATAATTACGAGATCAAGACCCACTTTAAGTCACTAGAACTGTAGAGGTATTGAACTGTGGTTTATAGACGATAGCAAAGCGGTAGGACAGAATTATAAATAGTACTGATGGCGGTAGCTAAACACAAAAATATATTGAATTCCATCCATTTATGAATTTTGTTATCCGCGGGTTAAAAAACGTCTGAAGTTACAATAAACTCAATATGCCCCATCTCATGTCAAAAAAAAACGTTATTTCAAAATTTAAGACAGCCACACAATAATAACTTTTGCAGAACCCATTTTGTACGCCCACTAATTGGCTAAAAATAGACTCTGCATATGACAATCACAAGTTTTTTCCCCAACGAATAAAAGTATAAAAGGAGACAGGTTATGTATAAAGAATTGTGTGAAGTTAAAGTTCGTAAAGTTTCTCTGTAGGCTAATGATAAGATCAGTCAAACTTGAATCATGTCTGAGATGGATTCGCCCAATGATTAGGGCTAATGATATCATCAACAAGAACCAACAGATTAGAAGTCAAATAAAGATTGTTTTTATGAGGAAAAAATGAAGTACGTCTTAATTCTGTGTTGTAATTTTTTGCATTGTTACTCCTGAACTTGTTAATATTTGTATATAGTTCGTGAGTTAAAGCCCGCTGACATAAAGGGGAGGTTTAGTGATCCCGTTATTATACTTATATTCAGTACCCTGAAAACATACGCAGATGGTCCTCGGTTTAGGAATTAAATAGTCAATCAATAGAGTGAAAAAATTTCCAATTTGAAAGCAAAGTTGTACAGTGAAGGTTAAATAAATAAATAAAAATATAACCGCAACCCATTTGGAAGAATGGGTGAAGTTAAGATGTAAAGCTGACCTTGGACTCCAAAACAAACAGTTGAGGATTCAACCGGTAAAACGTTAGGATGATGAAGAAAGATCCCTACTACGTTAGTACTATTAATAATTCTGTCTCCATACTAAAGAAAATAAAAAAAAACTCCTTTAGTGTAAAACAAACAACTTCATTTGATGCGTGTGTCGACTTAAATATTCTAGCCAACAATGTTGACCACGATTAAAAAGGTATCCACTTCTTAGCAACAAGCGAATAAAAAGATCATAAAGCAACCCTTTTCATATTTTCTTTGAAGATCTATGTCCGTTGAGACGTATAATGCCTTTTATATACACAATTTTAGATGTCAGTAAGTCTGACTCTAGAAACCAAGTTTATTTATATAGGTACCGTTAAAAAAAAACAATGACTTTGTTTCTTTCAGCCAAGCTTTCCCATGGAGAAATGTAGGAAATGTCTTCAGATCCTACTAGCAAAATTACTAATTCAAAAAAGTGTCAATAGTTTTGCTCTATAATGCTAGGATATTAAAATCATTCTTCTTTGGAAAGCGATTATGCTGTGTTTTCGCACAGTTCAATTTTAACAATCAAACACGAGATTGACAAAACCAACGGAGCCGGTAACATCCTAAGATATGAAATTAACATCTAACTAACGAATTTATTGGCATCAAAGTGTAAATTTAGAGGGAAACTTGCTGAATATCGATTTGGGTAAATTCTAGAGCTTCAAATTTGAATTATTAAAGTTCGTATGAAGGTATATTAAATTTAGATTTAAATCTAAACGGAAAGTATATCAAAAAGTGTTCGCATTAATACCTAATTGTAAATTTTGGGCTCGGAACACAGATTATTGACTTCAATAATGATAAATAAAGTAAAGGACAGTATCCTAGATTCATGCTCTTCATAACTTACTATACGTAATTATTATACCAAAGTAAATTATTTATTTTCTCTATATGTAGCTCTAAACTTTCAATTTATTACTACCAAATATATTTAGTCTTGTAATCGGTGTTCCTTCATTTACTATTTATTTGCCAAAGTTCGTTTAACAAAATATGTTCAAAATTAGTTAAATTGCGGCTTTTGTCTGTCCATTAGGGGCTACGAATTCCGCCATTATACAGTGAAGTTGCTATCTATTCAGACTTCGCCTTTATTATTAGCTTTGAATCGCAGTTACTAAACTGCGCGTCATATTATTTAGGGAATTTCGAGTCTTTTACAGCGTCGGAGGTATTAATTATGTCGTGGATATTAAAACTTTATGGCTTCCTGCATTTTAATTGATAACGAATTTTGTTTCAGTGTGATTCAAAATAAAATATTTATTACTATAGATATCTATATATTTACAAAAGAAAATTTATGAACACGCGCTATGTTTCACTCCTTCAACGCGCGCGCGGGCTTCATGTGTAGCCCATTTTTTTATTTTTTATTTTTGAATTGTTTCAAACAAATAGAGGCTTAAAGATTCATCTTTCAAAAATACATCGTAATTTTTTAAGCCAAAATTCTCAATCAATAAATTTAGTTGCTAATTTACCCTCTAATAATCATCCATTCCATGTTCGCCTCAGTAATCTCACTAATAATGTTCAAATTGTGACACGTATTCCTCGCGGCGCCAGAGTCACTGTTGCTAATCATCTCTCGCAGCTGATCCAAAAATGTTATAACTCAATGGAATTAAATTGACTCAAAACGATTGGCAAAACCTGCTTTTATTTCATTATTTAGTTTTACATGGCAAAAAAGATGAACTAAATTTATCTCTGACTCAAAAAATTTAAAATAATTGTACACAAAATAAAATCCCTGATACCAATAAAATTCTTAGGGCCACACATAATAATATCAAGTTGATAAAAACAAGATTACCGACGGCGACCTCAAAGGTGCCGCTCGTTTATTGTTTTCAAGCGACGTGCTATCTCCAGAAACCCAGATACTCTTTTGGCCCTACAGACCAAACACCTCCAGCTCCAGCAAGTCCTTATTTTTTGGACCCTCCAGCTTGCAGATTAAAAATAGCGATGTAACAAATGCTATTTTGTCTTTGTCCGCTGGCCGCTTCTCGAGGCACGCTGCTTTGAATGACATCCTTCGCCGGTCTCTTGCCTCGGCTAATGTACCGGCAATATTAGAACCAACAGGTATATTAAGAACCGACGGCAAGAGGCCGGGTGCTGGTGGGGTTCTTCTCATCTCCAGGGAACCTGTGTAAGGGCAGCAGCGGCCATAGAAGCGGCCGAAAAAGGTAAAATTAGCAAATATAGCGGATACATTTTTATGCCATTCGGTGTTGAGACTCTAGGTCCGTGGGGCCCCGCAGCAATAGGCCTCTTAAAAGATATTTCGAAGAGGCTTATTGATGCGACGGGAGACCGGGTACAGGTGTAGTCTAGCAACTTTGAAACTATTTTTTCTCAAATTCCGTTGTCGGATGCTGCCAAAACGCTACTGAAGGGTGCGGGGTTCATAGTAGAAGAATGCATGCGACGGCAGCTCAGTGGTAGGATGAATGAGCGAAAGACACAAAAATTTTACACGCGCGTGGGCTATACCGCTGTAGCCCACGCGTCCGTTCTAGTGTTAACAAATATCACAAGAGAATTTCTCAAATTCATTTCAAATGGAGGCAACTACTCCTGTCAATTTGTTAAAAAGATAATTCCATGTTTTGCAAAACACATTAGACTGTTCGTCTATAGACTGTAGAAAACAGGATTTTCTTGTTGAATGTTAACACAAAAAATATAATATTTTTATGTTTAGATAATACTTTGTCTTCTTCATTCTAGCGTTTTTCCGGTTGCAACTTCAGCTGATTGTACTTTGTACAAATAGTTATATTCCTTATGATAAGATAGAAATAAAGTCTCAGATTGAAACCCAGAAGACACTTTCATGATTCTTCGTGACGACTGTAGATGTTCAAATATATAACCACTTTTCACAAAAACATGATCAACAAAATAGTATTTCAAGCTGAATAGCGGGCGAACGGGAAACAAGGCATAAATTGGAAAGTGCCCGACTACCCGCAGATAAATGGCTCAATTCAGAAAAAAGTGCGGTTCGACCTTCAATAATGACCCTAAAGATATCCAGCCGGGAATGGCGCCAATAAAAATCAAGATTTGATGAACAGCAGCGGGCTTTAATAGTATTTTTAGTTGTCAGTTGAAATACCTTTGACAATACATTCTTGCTCTAAAATAAAATTAGATCCTAAGTACAATTTAAGTTCTCATCTATCCTATTTACGAGTAAATCAACATTGCCTTAAAAATATTTTAAGTTCTTATCTTGAGTAAAGTATTGGAAAAATCATCGAGTACTATAAAATACCAACAATAAATGAATAAAACTTGACTTTCATGACATATTTTCGCTATAGCGTTTTTGCTTCGCGTACCTCCTTGAGAACGGACTTAAAGGTAAGTCTTCATTTAAACACAATAAGTGTGTGATAAGTAAATATATCCTCTACTCTGTTTTCGGTATGCACGGGAAGTGGTTTGTTTATTTTTAAATTATCCGTCATACATATAATTCTCTAAACATAAGCATTTATAATGCATATTGGTAAGCAATACTTTGTGAATTTATCTCAGTATATAAAAATACAAAATATCAAACATTTTCATAACCACAATTAGGTTCCGTGCTTGTTTCAAACAAAACAAGCCTCAATAAAAACTCCATTATATTGATAAGTTCCTTTTAAACTTCAAAGCTGCAAAGAAAGCTCCTTTGTTTGAAATAACGAGCTACACGCGCGGAGTTTACACAAAGGTTGACATGCAAACAGGTATTTTCGATTTAGATCTAAATCGACTACGGATTTTGTGCAATTGTGTCAGTTAGGTCGATTGACTGAACACTTTTTATTGGACTTTAGTATCGAGTAGTTTAAATATTTGAATGACATTTTTTGATGCTTTGGAAGTGGGAAAAGGAAATTACTGTTATTTTTCAGTCTATGATTTCTTTAACTGTGCAGTTCTGATTAGTTTGTTGTATTATTTCAAACTTGCAGTAATTTCAGAGACTTTATTACATTTCATAGTGGATTTTCTAGTCCGTCTCAACAGAAATAAATAAATATTTTTTCTGTCACACACAGACTTTATAATAAAATTCATATTTTATATTTAATTATTCATAAAACTATTACAATAACAGTAAAATTATTCCATTCTTGCATGTCTGAAATAAAAAGCAAAACCCTTTAAAGGTAAACTTAATTTCAACTTAAAAGTTATAATAAGAAATCTTCATTAAAAACTTTACGTAAAATGTTTTTAAAAACGGTTGTTGACTCAAGAATTCTCATTTTCTTTTCTTTATTTAAAAACTAATTTCCATGTTATGAAGTTAAGCAAACTCCTTCGTAAAAGATTAATATTGCATATTAACCGAGAAAGTTTAGCACTAAGTTTAAGTTGGAATCGACGACGATATCAACTTAACTCGTTCGTGTAAGTTAGCGGTAGTATTTATTAATAATTTAATTTTTACTGCTTGCAATAGCTATAGCAGGTCAAAGTGTTTTCTTTTACATTTAACTAGTTTGTTCCCGCAGCTCCGCCTCTATGTTTGACCCCGGGTCTGCAACTATAGTTATATTCATACCAAATTTCATCAAAATCCGTTCAGCGGTTTGGCCGTGAAAGCGTTCATTCGAAAATTATACTACGTAACGATTTCTCAGAAGTGAATTTTCATGATTTTTATTACTCACCAACTGTATATTTCTTGGAGGCAATCAGGTGATTGCGGTTGCATAATGAACTACAATTTCAACCGAATGCAATCCTGAGTAGGTTTCTCTAGACATTAATTTCAAACTTGCAGCTATTTCAGCGATTTCAGTAAATTAATTGAATAAAACTTTATTGTTTTACAAGCTAAATATGCTTACACTTACTACCTATAGCATAAACTATGCCATCATAGATCATCACGAGTTGGCCGTTGCATAAAACAGAAAGTAGATAATGGGGTACCTAAACTAGTATTTGTTGACCGCTACTCGGCTGTAATAGAATTTCTATTATAAATAAAAAAATAACTAATTATAAAAATAAATAAATAAAATAAAATATCTTTATTTTCAGTCAATGAACCCATAATAATCGTACAACATTGATTGTATATACAATATATATATACTAGTCATTAAAAATAAAACATTCTGCAATAAATTACCATTATAAATTTAAAATTCCGCACACATAATTATATATTATTACATTATTGTTTAGTTATACATGTACTACTTTCTGTTCCCGCTCTGATGCAATGAAAGCCAATGCCTGTAGATGGGACTGTCCAGGTCTGCGCACAGCGCACTCAGAATGCTGTTCTGAGAGCAGCGCAGACGTTTCCAGAAGGACGCGACGCGCGCCCTCAAAACAGCAAAAAAATCGGGCACTCTCGCCTCGGCAAACATGCTGGACGCACTACAGTACCTTGGCAAGCGCATAAGAATCCTAGATGCGTCATTATATTGAACCCTTATTGCGTTCCAGCTCTTACGTTTGTATTTTACCCAGAGTTGGCCGGTGTAGAAACCAAGGCAGTAAGCATTAAACAATGTCACCTTTACTTGCTTCCCACACCGACCAAACCTACGCGCCAGCATATTGCAACGAACCGAAAGCGCCCGCCTTTCCCTTTCAATATCTAAATCGTCCGTCATATCAGGGGTGCGTATATGACCTAGAAATTTAAATTGATTTACAAACCCAACAACTGTGCCATTCTATTTTAAACACGGCACATTGTCCGGACCTTTCCCAGCTTTAAGCACCATTGCGACTATTTTAGCTACATTATATTTCAACCCGTGCGAATTAACATAATTCTCACAGATTGAAATGAGCTGCCTTAAGCCCTTAATAGAGGGACTGAGCAGTACCATATCGTCTGCATAGCTATTGACGCAGAGTCCGGCCATGTGACAGCCCACTCGAGTGCCGGAGTCTAGGGTCCGGAGAAGTCAGCCCACCCTGGCGAACACCGCAGTCTAATTTGTAGTCCTCACAAAGTTAGTTTGGTTTCCGTACCAAAACTGAAAAAGATGTATTACATTGCTAGACACCCCTGACCATTGCATTTTGTCCCAGAGAACGTCATAGTTCACAAGATCAAAAGCCTGACTAAAGTCTAAGAAGCATGCATACACAGACGTACATCTTGAAGTATAGTAGTTTACAGTGTGTTTCAAGCTTAATATAGCAGAGTCCGTAGACAGGCCTGGACGGAAACCAAACTGTGCATCATCGAACTCAATATGACTCAGTAGTTGGGGTTGCAAAAGTCGCTCCAGTACTTTTCCTGCCACCGTACCCAATGAAATCGGACGATAGTTATTAACCGATGTAAGATCGCCTGTCCTATTCTTGACTAGTGGAATGACTAAAGTTTTCATTAGATCGTGGGGAAGGTATGAGTACCGTATGCACAGATTATATAGTTTGCTAAGTTTTAAACATAGTGTCCAGGATTGTGAGTGCCTGTTTAAAAACAGAAGCACTGGCCACTAACATTAAAATAGAAAAAAGATAAAGCTAAATGTCATTCTGTATTTAAATATTTTTTCACTGCAAATTTTTCCCGCTTTCTGATTGTAACTCTGTTGATTGTATTATTTTGAAATATATTAATTTTATTGTTTAGCCCTACACAATAGTTTTCTTTAAAGACCGAAAAGTAATTTGGTCATTTTGGTCCTTCGACATCGGATTTATGCCAGCAGGAATTTGCTTGGCATTGTGTAGTGGCACACTTTGATCGTTTGTGTACTTGGGGGGCTTCGTATTGCCGTCACGCAGACTTTGGAACTTAAGAAGTTCTGTACGGCTGTAAGGAAGGATCGCCCAGGACGACAGAGTGAGGAGATTGGCGGGCCGGGAATCGGGTTCCCGGAGGAAGCTACTCGGATTAACGCGTTGAACTGGAGCGCGCATTGAGTTTGGTTGATTGGTTGCGGTTCAATAAGGCAAATTACAGTGACAAAAAGTGATAACCAAGCAAACTGTAAGTAAAATCTATTTCGTTTTATGAAGAAAACCACGTGAAAATAGTGTTTGGTGAATTTTTATGGGAAATTTAACTTTTGAACTTTCGTAAATTGTATTTTAGGGTTTCTTCTGTATAAATTTAAGTATAGTGTTACGGTCATAACAATACGTCAGAGATTGTTCCTCAGTATGTAGGCAAATTTTTAGGTGTTTTTACATATATGGAATTATTAACCTTGAGACTTATTCATGTAAATTTGGGTTTATTTTTACTATAGTGTGTATTGCTTTTGCGAAATTTCTTTGATTTTATTAGATAGACCTAGCATTTGTACATATTAGTAGATATCTTAGTTAAATATAGTTGAGGTAGGGCCCAATAATGGAATCCTTATTAGCCGTTCAGCATGACGTAAAAGAGAAAATTACGAGAGTGAAGGCTAATTTTGAGAAATATCCTGTAGACCATTTGACTCTTCCATGTGTAGATATTATGTTAGAACATTTGGAGAAATATTGGTCTCAACATAGATTAATAATTGGTCTCCGCTGCGCTACGACTAGATACCGTCGGCATACTACATAAATTCGCAACTAAAACCATGCCGAAACCGGCATGGTTGCGGCATACCCGCGTCAGTCATGCCGCGACCGATGAGTGAGTTGGATGTCTAGATAAATATAAAATTTAATGTAAAAGTAGACGCAAAATGTGCAGTTTGCGTAGTCAAACTGTGTAAGAATAATACTAAAAGAAATAAGGAAGATACTGGTATTACATACCATCAATAAGTATTGTATTATTTCGAAATATGAACATAAATTACTCACGAAAATAATATAACCCTAAAATGTGGCGCGAAGTACCGCTCGGTGCTCAATGTTGCCGTGTATTAAATAATCCCAAATTCCCCGAGGTTTCGACTTTTATTATTTAGATATTTTGTTTTTTAACTCCCGACTCCAAAAGAGAGATTTTCATTTTGACTTTTTCTGACAATTTTGTCTGTCTTTAACATAAAGCTTAAGTGTTAGGCTATTGTGCTATGAGGCGGGATAATTAAATAAAGTCAATATGTAATTTAACACTATAATTAAAAGTTCAGCACAATTAAATAGAACAAATACAATACAACCACACCGACAACTTAAAGATTATGATAAGCACAAAATACAGGTGAGAAAAGTGAAGGAACGGATCAAGCGGGAAATGAGTTTTAGTAAGTGCGCGAATGCGAGCGCAAGCAACGTGCGTTCAGTCGCAAGATGGTATTCGGACTGGCGAGACGCACGGATCGCCGTGGCGTGGGCTGCGCGCGCATCGTCCGAGCCGATCGCAGCGGCTGACATGCATGCGCGCGCATCGCATTCGCTATCTATATAAAACAACACTTGTCCGCTTGTTCGTTGACATTAAAAATATACAAATTTTTAAGTTAAATTATCTAAAATTAACAAGTTTTAGTATTGCAGTTTATTTAAAATATTTACAAGTAATTATCAAAATAAAAAACTTATAATACTAATACTATACAACTTAATAAAACTATAGCTTCCTTTTTAATTAATAGACGTGGACGCACGCCACAAACATCTTATTTCTTTAATGCTGATCTGGGATAAAAGTAAATACGTGGAATGTACTACTGCTTCTCTTCCCGCGCAGACCATATAAGCCGGCCGAGGAAGTGGGCGAAAATCGAAGAACCATACCTATCAATAGGCGATGCGACTAGCAACCTATCACTATTTTGATTCCATTTCCACTTTACGCCGACCAACATTCTAAATATGGCCTTTAGGTAGTTGGTACCCCGTAGGGTATTGTTGCCGGATAATTGATTAATCGAATTTTGTATTTTTTTTTTTAAATTACAGAAATATATTATCAATAGTATCAATATCGATACTATCGATATATGATCACTATCGATACCTTCGATTATATTTTCAACTATCAAAGAATCGATTGTTATTCGATGTGTAATGTATTTTCCGGCAACACTACTGTATGGAAAAAGGCCATGATAATATTATCTACTCGTATGTACAAGATGTTTACCGCAGCTCCACCTGCGTCAAAAGGTAGCCTATGTTTGACTCCGGGTCTTGAACTATATCCGTACCAAATTTCATGAAAATCAATTCAGCGGTTTAGTTGTGAAAGAGTAACAAACATCCATTAATACTTACAAACTTTCGCGTTTATAATATTAATAGGATGTGTATGTCTATTTATTTATCTGTATTTAAACCCGGGTTACAACTAAAAAGAGGTCAGTAATCAATTAGCTCCAAGCTAAATAGAAAATTAAAGTAACGTTTAACATACTGTACTGTGTAATAATAAATCAAAAGAAAGTTTTTCTGCAATTTTAGGATTCAATATTAGAATTATAAAATAAAGTAGACAAAAACTAACCATTTCTCCTACCTTATCTCCGAAACTATCGATTCCAGAATTGCGATTCATAAATTACAGGAAAACCTATGAGATAATTTTAAATTTGTTTAGGAGGTCCAAATAGAGAAAAATAAAAAATAGTACAGAACCCTCTACACGCGAGCCGACTCACACTTGGCCAGTTTTATTTTAATTTCATTTTAAAGGTTTTTCTGAGCTACTTTTTATAATACGTAACAAGACCGCAGCAATTAATAATTTTCCCATTGGTCGGGCACCAGTCAAGTAGCTGGCAACACCATAATCGACGCTAGTGGCCGCATTCTGAAACTGATTTTTCTTCACAGCGCGGTATCTAGTCGAGCGCGCGAGACCAATTATTAATCTATGGGTCTCAATTTATTACTACACGCACAACGATTGTAAGTACGGTGAATAAATCAGAATTACATAGGTCTAATTATTATATAGATAATGTTTATGATGAAGTAAAGGATTTGTATATAACGTTTAAAACAGATTTAAAACGGTTATTGTTTGAATTTTATACTTTTGATCCATTAGCTAACTCAAATTGTTATAATATTAGTCAAGATAGCTGTAAGTATAACGTCAAGCTTAAGTTGCCTGAAATTAAAATACCTACTTTCTCAGAAAAGTATACAGAATGGCCGACGTTCCGCGATTATTTAGGTCGTATTTAGGTCTTGTGCACAACAACACATCTTTGGATGATGCACAAAGGTTATTCTACCTTAAAGACCACTTGACGGGAGAAGCGGAACAACTGCTACGGAATATTCAGGTGACTTCGGATAATTATAAACGTAGTTGGGAAAAGCTTGACCGTATGTACAACAACAGGAAGTATATTGTAAATAGTATTTTAGATCGATTATTAAATCAAAAGAGCTTATCGTCAGAATCGGCCAATGAAATCAAGCAGTTAGTTAGTACGACTTCTGATTGTTTGGAGTGTATTAAGAACTTAGGCATTGATGTGTCATCTTGGGATATCCTCTTAGTTCACATTATTAGCACCAAATTAGATAAAGATACTCTTAAAGCCTGGGAACTTAAGATTTCGTGCGAGTGTACAGACAAGTTACCTAATCTATCAGAATTTACAGAGTTTTTAACCTGCCGTTTTCGAGGCCTTGAAAATGTAGATATTAAATCTAGGCTGTCTAATTCAGATAGAGGTGTCGAACCGATAGCATCATACCATATTAGGGAAACTAAGCATGTTTTTTGTGAATATTGTTCAGAGGATCATAGGTTAAGTTTTTGTAAAAAGTTTCACTATCAATCAAACAACACTCGTCGTAAATTTATAAGGGAAAGGGGATTGTGTTTTAGATGCTTAGGATCACAACACATAGCACGGTGTTGTAAATATCCGAAAAAATGTAAGGTTTGTAAAGGACGACACCATACGTTACTTCATCCCAGTGACTCGGGGTCTATAGGTAAATACGAAAATAGAAAAGTAGCGACCACACCATTGTCCTACTCATCGCCTACAGTCCACAATAAAGAGAGTGTGGTCACCAATGGATTTGTCAGGCAAGCTGAAGCAGTTGTTCAGCCAATGGTGTCGTGCCTCTCTATAGGAAACCATAAAGCTGCGGATCAATCGTACAGAAGTAATAAAATAATTTCAGGTACACATATCAAATTCTGTAATAAAAGTGTAAAGAGTTATCAGATAGGTTCTTGTTCTTATAAGATGGCAAGTAATGGTTATAATATAAAGAATTTCATCATAAAATAAATAATGTAAATAGTAGATTGCAGACTTTCCTAAGATTCCTTATGAACTGAAATATGTATTAGGATAATTGTATTTATTCGATAGTTGAGGCTCTTTAGAGCTTATTTCAACTTTAGGTTTTTAACTGGTTGAACTATGAAGGTTTGATGTAATTTGTGGTCGTAATTTAGGAACATACCTAGATATGATCTGATTAAGAGGTGACAGCTACCTCCTAGGGCACCCATCATGCATCTTTGTTCACGTTTTTGCATGGCGGGCGGAAATCAAGGACATTTTGTGCAATTATGTCCTTGGCGGGCGGTATGTCCAGGATTGTGAGTGCCTGTTTAAAAACAGAAGCACTGGCCACTAACATTAAAATAGAAAAAAGATAAAGCTAAATGTCATTCTGTATTTAAATATTTTTTCACTGCAAATTTTTCCCGCTTTCTGTTTATGTATTATTTTGAAATATATTAATTTTATTGTTTAACTCTACATAATAGTTTTCTTTAAAGACCGAAAAGTAATTTGGTCACATAGAATGTCACTTCCGTAGACAAAGTGCTCTATACTCAATCTATCGTGGCCTGGTAATTTACCACGTTTTATATTTTTGATTGCCATAGCCACATCTTCAGGCGAAAAGTGAAGAGCTGAAGATTTACCTCGAGAGCTATTTTTACAGCCATTAATGTTCGTTCCAGTAGCATACCTGATAGGTAGAGGTATAGCCTTGAACTTATGTGTAAAAAGATTGGCTATTTGAGTCTGCTCGGACAGACCATCAACAGACACTGGCAAACTGCTGCTTGTAATTCAGGTTTTTCGTTTTTTTTTATTAATCATATGATATTCCATACTCTCTCATACTCCACGCTATGAAACGGTAGCTGAGGATGCGACTGGATTACACGCTTGGACAAAGAAATTGATATTTTAACGTAATTTGCTTTGTTCCTATTCGTAATAATATAATTTTTAAACATTCACAGCATTATCGTAATCACTCTCGCTTCTCTGAATTCCAACTAAATATTGAACTTATAAATAATTGAAGTCTGTTGCTTAAAAATTAATAAATGCAAAATCAATATTTAGTTCCGACGAGGGTCCAACTAGTAATCTGGGCCGGCACATACGAGGGCTTAATTCGGTATGGGGTTTTAAATGTAATAATTTATTTATGGTCACTGAAAGGACTTACCGGTTTAATTTGTATGGCCGGAAACTACAAACTTTCTGGGGCATTGTTCATTTCGTGATAACAATTCCGCCTTGGACTTTAAAAGCAAAGGTAAAATTACATTAATAATATAGGTAATATTTTTCCCAAATTTTTAAAAACAATTTTAAATCTAATTTTAAAAATATGATCATTAAAGCTATAAAGGCTGGTTCACACACGATCGAGTGCTTTCACGGACACGAAATCTACCCCACACACGCAAAAAATTTACTCACACATTTAAATAATCGTTTGTGTGTGTGTGTGTGTGAGTGTCCGTGAAAGCACTGGATCGCCGCAGTGGATCGTGTGTAAACCAGCCTGTACGGTGGGTGTGGTGGTGGTCACGTTTATTTGTCTTTAAAAGTAAGCTACAGAATTACTATCTTAAACCGATACCGATCCAACCTGGGAAAACTACCCTGATGGTGGTGATCCTTCATAAATGGGGATTCTAGTATCCTCAGTGCGACTGCGGAGCACCTGACCAGACACTATCACCAATTCACAACCGCCGCCGAAAGCTGGTTAAATAGCCTGGACATAGAGATTTGATCCATGCAGGATGAATGCCATACGCAATTATACGCCTTTTGTCTCTCAACACCACCTGTTGATTGACTGGTAGAAAAAGCCCAGTGCTTTAAGTCCGCCATTTACATTCTTGGTAATAAAGTTTAAATAAATAAATAAATGATGACTACTACATAATTTAATTTTCAGATAAAGATAGGCTTTAGCAGGTGCTACGCTCTGGGCAGTGCGCGTAGGCAGTGCTCAAAGCGTAGCGTTTTATGGCTAACTTCTCCAGTCCAGAATCCAGTTTGGCATAGGTACTGGAAGAAAGGCATTGGCTTAAATCATGTGAAATATAATAAATGGTTTAAATAGTGGACAATACCGGGTTTTTATGATGATAATAGCAGGAAAAACCACGAGCTACAACTGGTGTAATAAAAAGATGATAGAAAGACAAACCATAACAATCCTTTATTTTCCTTTTGTTAGTAGATAATATAAGAAACATAGAACAAAAATAAAAATGAGGAATATTTATATGACCATTCCCTGGAGTCTTGTCGGAAATGTGTTTATATAAGAATCCTATATTTTCTATTCTTGAGTCAACATAATAACCAACATGTAGAGAAAAGATTATTTCATTTCTTGTTTCGCCAGCCGTCTTTGTTATTATTATAAAAATGTGCTTGTATCAAAAAGGCGCGAGTCTGATCAATGCGTATCATATTTGTGACTTAAAATTCATATGATTTATTTTTTGTATGAAAAATGGGTACGTTAATTAGCTATTGTAAGAGCAGTCATAGAAAAGTCGACAGATCTTTGCTGAAACTTATTCCTTTCGGAGAAGCCCCTTCAGTCTGTCTTCTGCTAGCATTTTCACATCCTAACTAAACATGCACCTTTTAGAATCATCCGAGACTTTGGTGTAGCACGACTTGGACGTTGTAAAGGGTTCTACTCACCTCAAAGCTGCAGAGGCTATCTAGTTTGGAAAATGTTAAATAAATAAATAAGTATGAAGGAGTGGGGATGCAAATCATGTCGCCTCCTTTCTTCACACTTGCCTGCCAATCTTTCGTCTGACGCCATCCCCACTCTTTCGTACTGGATTGTCATCTGAGATGTGTAGAGCCCATGTAGAGCCCTTAAGATTCAGACCTCATTTTGAACGTAATTTCCGGGCTGGCAATTTTAACACTTTGAAGTCAGAGTTAGCTCTGACTTTTTCTTTATTTTTCAATCTGCTTTATACAACAAATATACAAACATGTTCTATTATTTGTGCGAACTAACCTCATAACCACTTCAACGGTAGCTTGTTTTTTAGTTTCATACGAAATTAGCTTGAATTTAGACGTCAGGCTGTAGGGGATATGATGTAAAATGCATGGCATTATTGCATATGCATGCCGGCAAAGTGCTGCGTTACATGCATCAGCTTAATTATGGGTTATGGGATTAGGTTTAGTTTGATTTTGAGAGAAGATAATTTGTAAACTTAGGATATTTATTGTGAAATATTCGTGTGTCTTCAAATTAATAGTTTCACAGTCATCAGTTTATTCATTGCTGAGAAAGTGTTATTAAATTAATTTATAAGCCATATTTTTCATTACTTTTTCAAATCATGTAAAAGAAAACGTATTTCAAAGGTGGTCATTAAATATTAAAGAATTGCACTTATTTGTCTAAGTTTTTTTTTCTAAATCGCGTTACGCTCATGATCTTGTTACCGACATTTTTAATAAGTACCTAGTACCAAAATATATTTTGAAAATGACAATAAATTGTAATATGAATAGCCATGAACGTTTGGGAAGTATTAATTAAAGTGCCTAAATCAACATAACCTAAATATATGAAGGCTTTTAGGGCACAAAGACAATCGTTTACATAAGCTTTGTCACGCACCATACTGTTTACGCACGACTTCGTACGTTTACGTCTTGCCTTCTGATTTCTGTCACTGAGCGTGTAAATGTGTGGTTAGAATTACTATTTGTCGCTGTTTGTAAAACAAATTTCTTTTTTATTTTGCTCAATTTTATTGAAATTGGAAAGGAATTTGATAAAAGTTTGTATTTGTTCAATTTTATCCTACGAACCACGAGACTTTCGGTCCCATCTCTTCTAGCTCTCATCAAAAATTTATTTAAGTACATAATCTCCGCGAAATTGATTTACAATACGTCCAAAAGCCACATCTGTCACTATTGTCAATATATTTCCTCAAAAGGACAAATCCCGAAGACTAATTACGTATTCCTGTTCCTGATAAAAGCTAACGAAGGCTCGATCGGAACTCCAATCTGCAGATCTCGGGCGACGAACTTGATTGTGAGTAATCAAGGACTTTACGGTAGCAAATATGGAGAATTATGCGGAGAGATGATTCCAGGGTAGTCGAATGCAAGATTCTAGCTGATGGTATGCTTTGATTGGAATAATAGTGTAATAATAACTTAGTACTGTGGCGGGCTCCCGGCATCTCGGCATGAGACTAATATATACCCTGACACACGAAGTAGATGAATAGGAGTGTTATGGTGGTATCTTTAGTGGAAATGCACAAATTAGAGACTTTGCAGAACTATATTTAGTTTATTACTGTTTTCCACACATTAATCAATTATTATACTGAGATTAGGTTATTAAAATAAAAAATACACAAAATAGAAATGAGCTCTTGTTCTTATGAGAGGAATATGGAATGTGGTGAGATGACGTGAAAACAATGTGGATAAAAAAAAGGTTTTAAAAATGAAATGAAATTTTAAAATGAAAATGTGGTGAAGGATGGTTATGATATGAATAAGTATGGAGAAATGAGGAACGATGCAAGCGCATCGTTACAGTACAATGTGCTTTATTGAGGACTAACTGTTTCCTACAAATCTGTCTGCGTAAAAAAGTAGCCTTTGTTTGACCCTGGGCCTTCAACTACATTCATACCAATCTTCATGAAAATCTGTTTAGCGGTTTGTCCGTGAAAGCATAACAGAGAGACAGATAGACAGTCAAACAGACAGACTTTCGCACTTAAAATATTATTATGGATAATAGGCTCTAGGGCCTACTAATTCTTTTTTTAAACAATCAATCTAATTCAGAGTCCACTAGAAAGAAAACAACGCAATGAAAAATAAATATTTATCTCATATCAAGTATCTTTATGGGTACCTAATGTAACTCTTTTCCTAAATGTAAAAGAAACAGTAAGAAACAATAAGTAAACTTGTTCATAAAGTTTGATTGAACAAACCCAATCATTTAAGAATATTAAAAATATCAATGGATCAATACATTTGGACTGTATTAAATTGCCTAAAATAGAACTCGGTCACTCAGCTAAATAGGCCACAGTAAACTTTAAGTGTATTGCGGCAATAATGTTAGGCTCGTTAATTCAACTGTGGCATGTCGGTTCTATCACGAAATACACACATTACGAAATTGAAACTTTCGTGTAGCAATCTGGGTTTGATTTTTTCAGTGTGAGTGGGCTGCTGTTGACCACGTTTGTTCTAATGTAAATTTGTAAAGTATAGCCTTTTTAAAAAAAATTAAATAGTAGTTATGTGTTTATAAAAGTACAAAACTGCAGATATCAGTTCTGGTGAGAACGATGGATGACGGAAATTGTTTGATACCAGTTCTTATATCGTATTTTGTGTGAGTGTATGTGTGTATGTGTATCCTGTTCTATGGTTAACTTAATAGAATCCAATAGGAAGGCCATTGAGAAAGTCCCGCTCTGGATTTCACAGTTGAACCAGAATATCACTGGTTTACTGAGTGCTGGGCTGATTCTCAAATGCCTAATGCATTTGCCTTAGAGCCGGAAATCGTGGGTTCAATTCCATGGAGTAATTACAAAGAGATGCCGTAATAAGCGTTTTGTAAGAAAGTGTTTGTGAGGCTACACGGGGCGGAAGGCAGACGTGCGGGGTGCTTGGTTTCGGCCGTGGCTCCAATCATGGAGCACGAGCAATGACATGATCACATCACTGCGCCATTTCAAACGCCATCTCCTCTTTGTAATTACTCCATGGTTCAATTCTCACAAAAAGCATAATTGCTCTAGTTTGGTTAGGACATAATTCCGTGCTTCGAAAAAAAAAACACCGTGGTGAAGCCGTTGTTCCCGATTGCCATTTGTTGGTTGATAAAGGCACCACGTAATGATCAGATCTCTGAAACCAGGCTGTATAGAGTCGATTGACCATATAACCTATTTGATATGAATTAATTCTCAAATGGACTCATTTTTGTCGTCAGTGGATATCTTAGGGTTAAAATAATGTAGAGCCATTTTTCAATGCGTGTGGTAGTAAGTACGTCACTTTAATAATTCTTTAAAGCACCCATTTATCAAGCTACACATTTGTCTTCCAAATTTGACTTTAATGGATGGCATTGTTTTAACGGTAATATTAAAAACTACTCCTAATTCTACAGTGGCCTCTAATACTCCCTTGTCAATCAAAGTTTTTATGGTTATTTTATACTAGCCAGTCCCGACTTCGCCCAGGCCTACAGGTAGCCTTCCTCGATAAGGCTATCCAACACCGAAAAAATTTTTCAAATCGTTCCTGAGATAGCGCGTTTAAACAAACAAACTCATCAGCTATATAATATTAGTAAAGAAGTTAAGATAATTTGGCTGTTTTATATAAAGTGGTTGTGTCCAGTTAAATATTTCAAAAAAGAAGCAGGTCTGTCTTGTTTTGTTCGCACCATAAACCTTGATGTTGTCTGCCATTAATCCTGCTTTGGTGCTACCACAATAGTAGCTAAAATATCACCAATTTTACTGTTCTTTGATTTTAATATATTTTTGATTCTTGGAATGTTCATTATCTCAACACTTTTTCGATATTCGAAGACGTGTAACTTGGACTCACCCGATTTTTATATTTTTATTCCCTACATGCGAGATATCAATAACAAAAGTAGCTCCACTTTAACAGATTCCGCTATTAGCCGAATACATCATTTCTTTTACGTGTATTTTAGTCGCATTATGGACATCCACAGAGAAAGTGACCCAAACGACAGCTAGCTAAAGGATTAACATAAAATCGCACCTTTAAGTTTAAATATCCAGTTCAGCAGAACAGCAAATTAATAGGAGAAATCCATTATAATATACTATTACAGAATAACTTACATAAACCTTTAGATGATTAATTTACAAATTATGCAAGTGAGAAACTTCAAGATACCCGTCGTAAAATTTAACAGGCAACCAAGATCGAAGTGTTCAAATCTCTGCGAACCATCTCGTAGAAGGATAACAGTGATGATGCTACCTTCAATAACATTAAATACAACGACGGTCGGCTTTGTAAACAAACGGTGTCATAACACTGTTATAGCTCCGAAAGGTGTTACAATAACTAGTGTTAGTAAGCTACAATGAGGTCCCCGAAACCAGTTTGTAATACTAATCTCTTGTAATGATATTTTACATAAGTTCTTTTAGTAAAAATTAATTCTAAACTTTTAAATCCAGATAATTTTAGTGTGTAGATTTTAGGACTTTGCGAGAGTTTTAAATCTACAGTTATTATTTGATTTAGATATATTTAAAATTTTAAAAATACTAGTTAGTTAAAATTAGTTATAATTTTAATATATTGCTATATTTTTAAAATTTTAAATATATCTAAATCACAAAAGTATGTCTAGATTGCACGTTTTTAAGGTTATTATACCAAAACAGTTTTGATTAAATCAAATTAAAGTAAAAAATAAGATAGAAAATAATATTTAGTATCGGCTTTGCCCAAAAGTTGACTATGCTGTTGAATAATGCATAAATGTGTTTTCTTCTTCCTTTGCAGCTCATTTCTTCCACAGCTAGATGTAAGACAATCTAGTTCGATTCCTCAAAAAAGGCCGATTTATACCTAACAATCTCGTACGATTTAAAAAAAAAGAATGGCCAGTTTAAAAAGGAAACGTAAAACAAATTATCGCACAAAAACATTGAACAAACGAGACCGTTGAGCCAAATTAACGTTCCGGGTAAATGTTACTAACGTGAATACCGTTCGGTAGCCACAAATGGTTCTTAATTAGCTGCTTCGGTGGTTTTGAACGTGTGATGCTATGGCACATTGCGAAGAAAAGAAAATAAGGTCAGTATTTGATAAAACAACTTTGTTTTTAAAGAAGAAGTCGTTGCTTTAAGTAACAAAAATCCATCAAAAGAAACACAATGTTAAATCGAAAAAGACTAAACTGGTACAAAGGAGGACTTATCGCTAATGCAATTTCTTCCAGCCAACCTTAGGGTAGAAATGAGCTGCGGAAAAAAAACACTTTACAACGGCGCAGAAAGCTAAAATGTACATGCCTACATTAAGACGCATGTATAAATAAATAATAGAAATAAACTTACATATAACATACATAAATAAATACTTTCAATAAGTGTAAGAAGTTAGTGGCATGATGATGATGTTTGATGAATTAATTAACATTTTTTTTTATAGTTTTATACAATTAAAGCAAACAAATTTACAATTAAATTTACTAATACTGTCCGCGAATCGCGATTGTTTTGTGTCGAAAAACAGTGAATTTGTTTAAGGCCTGCTCTAAGGCTGTTTTTGATTATTTGTAAGTCAATTTTCTATTAAAAACACGATATTATGATATTATTTTTATTGCAATTGCAACAAATCTATCTAAGTTATAAATAATACTCCCTTGTTCATAAAAATTTAGGAACGTCAAATAAGACCAAGTTAACTATCTATGTAGTATGGTCTAGTTCTTTCACGTCAAAAATAGCTAAAAAAACTTTTAACGAACGTTCATATTTGTTATGAATAACGTGGATAGACCGTGTATTGATATAATTTATTATAAAATTGCGAATAATAAACAGGATAACCAAACCCGAGATTTGGCCTTATACTACGTATTCTACGTAATAAACATTGCAGCAAAACGTTCAAAGTTAAGTGGGAAGTCCCAGTGGTCATTACAAACGAATCCGTTCGATTTACTGCCTCACAAAACTTTTACTATTGGGTTTTAATTAGTAATTTTTGCTCTTCTCTTTATTAGATCATCGTTATTCTCGTTTTGTTCAAGTAAAGTTTTCTTATCTTTTAAATTTAATCGTGGACTTAAATTTGGTGATTTGGTAATTACAATAGAGCGACTGTCATCTAACATTCTTTTTTAAATAATCTTAGGTATATTATCTTACAACAAAAAACAAAGTCGGGTTTTCACAATTACATACTCGAGAATAGCTGAACATATAGACTTAAATTTTGTACACGGGTAGGGTATGACTGGGAACAACATGTAGGCCACTTTTTAATAAAAAAATAAACGTGAGCAAAGCCCCAAACGAAAACTAGTTAACTATAAAAAGGTTAGCTTAGAAAAAATATGAGTCTACAAATATTAGTGTAACAGAATCAATCACTTGTAACTTTTGTTTGAATTTCACCGCAATTTTAATTATTGCTTCAACTAACATTTTCAATATCAATATTAGAGGCGAAGTTGGTGCCCCTGTAATTTGTCTTCAAACGATGTTTGAGCTCAAACAAATATTTCTGGAGCTCTATGAACTGACAAGTTAAATTAAACCTTAGTGTACTTAACGCGATCACCTGAATATTACTACAATTTTGCTGAAGGTAGTTCAGTTCTCTGTTTGAGTTGAGAGGTATCTTCTGTTGGATAATTAATTACCTGTGTGTAATTTAAATTGATGGTTTGATGATTGATGGAAATTCATGGTACCTATGAAGTATTAGTTTAGTCACTTCAATATCCCCTGTGCCCTAACTCACGGGATTTTGATAAAGTTGGCTACCAACGAGACGGTGGTTAAGACACAATATAGCCTTGGATACTCCATAAAACATTAGCGAACTCGATACCTATTGCACCTACTACGATTCAGTCATGGAGCAATTACAAAGAGGAGATGCCGTTTGAAATGGCGCAGTGATGTGATCATTGGCGCCTTGCCGACACAAAAGTGGGCGGAGCTTGTCATTGCTCGTGCTCCATGATTGGAGCCACGGCCGAAACAAAGCACGTCTGCCTTCCGCCCCGCGTAGCCTCACAAATACTTTCTTACAAAACGCTTATTACGGCATCTCCTTTTTGCAATTGCTCCATGGATTCAGAGTCGCGTCATCCTTGTATTACTTACTTTGTTCTCGATTTTACCCTAAATCTGCGCGGTGAGAAGCGGTATCTGTTTCGGGTGGGAAGTACTAGAGATAGTACTTTTAATAATTTTGTGATATTGGTAAAGGAGCTTTTAGAAATCGTTAGGAGATTCAATAGGCTACTTGACTGTATTCATACTTGGGCAATATTTGAAACAATAAGTATCCTAAAAAGTAACCGATTCTGAAAACAACAACAAAATTGGTTGTCAATTAAGGCAGTAATTGGATTTTAAAGTTTTTTCAAGAAGAAAAGTGGGAGCGTGGTGGCGCCATCTTGCTAGACAAAAAACCAAGTGGCGGTGACGTCACTGCACACACAGTGCATCCTTTTCTTGTTTTTTGACATTTTGTCAAATATAGGCTACTTTTTGACGCAGGCGGAGCTGTAGGAAAAAGCTAGTACAATATAAATTAATAAAAGACTCGGAACCCAACTGGAAAGGAGCTAAATTTATGACAGGATGTATATGTTAAATATTTCCATAGTGATTAGCTTTGTGAACATGAAATTATATTTAAAACGGTAATTAAAGTAGGTATTTATGGCATGAATCCGTGTTTCACTAAATGCAGACGTGTCAGCCATTTTCAAAAATTCATGTTACAGAATCAAATACTGGTTGAAATGCAGCCTGCCAATTACATATTTTGTAATGAAATCCTTCGTCCAAGGGTATTTTTACTAGTTACATCCTCAGCTTACGCTGCGAAGCCCAGGATACGCTGTAAGTCATGATCCTAGATTGGAATGAAGTATTTTTATAAAATAAATAAATAAATTATTACAGATTGATATTTTTGCAGTGATTAAATTCTGGCAGTTTCAAAATTGATATTATGTAAAATCAGGATTGCGTTAGGTTGTTAAATAACGCAATACCCAATGCAATGGAAAACACCTCTTTTCAAAATATAAAGTTATTTTTTATTTCTTTTTTATGGTACGTTCTTACGTAATTATACCGAAGGGTAATACGTAAAAGATTAAACATACCTAAATTAAAATAAATCAATGATGATCTTCACTAATTACGCAAGTCATTTGCAAACGAACCAACAGACAGTTCTAAACAGTACACTAAGTACTATGACCATTATGCTAAATGCCACTCAGCAGATACCATCGGAGCCTGTCCATTAGTGGACAGCAAAAGGCTGTAGCCACTAACTACTGTCTTATCTAGTAATTAATTCAAAGCCGTTTCACGACTGAAGGCAAATAAAACAATACAGTAGGCTATAGAGAAAGTTATACAGCCCTAACATTTATTTACACCTTAGGTAGTACACTTTTCGTTGTAACCTACAGTATATTTTGTAAAAAGTCAATAGGCTACTTTGCTCTATTTATACTTGGTTAATATTGTTATACTAAACAAAATATACACTAAAAAGTAACAGATTCTGAAACAACAACAAAATTGGTTGTTAATTAAGGCCGTAATTTGATTTTAAAGTTTTCTCTAAAAGAAAAGTGGGAGCGTGGTGGGGACGTCTTACTATCTTTTTTGTACGCACGAAACCGCGTGGCAGTGACGTCACAGCTCACACAGTGCATCCTTTTCTTATTTTTTGACAGTTTCCCCTTCCAAAATTCAAAATTACAATTCAGGATTACAACATTTTTTTCATAATTCTGTTTCTGGAAATAAAAATATTAATATGAAAGAAAAAAGAAAAATTCGTGGAATACCCAATTATGTAGGTAATAAATGTTTGTCGAAGAATAATTATTGCGAATATATTTTTACGGCAATATTTGAAAGAACATATATACGCTGATATTTATTATACTTCCAACGACTTATCTTCATGAAAAGCTATATTCCAATATAATTGGAATAATTGAATCTGAGTTAATTATGAGCTTACTCATGAGCTTTGAATAAATGTATGAGGTTATTTGATTAGGAATAAATATAATTTATTTATGCACGCAATAAAATATATAAAGGGTTATATAATTAAATGAAAAAGACAGTACAAGAAAGTTGCTTATTTCTAAATAAATGTCTTCCAGCAGACCCGAGAGAGGTAATGAGAAGAAACGGGTAAATGGCGTGTACTAAAAGAGAAAGAAAATAAATAAGATGCTAAGAACCTTCTCTGCCAGTCAACCATTAGAAGAAACAGAAAGATAGTTTGGCGCAAAAAGTCTGGGGCATTAAAACGCACTTGCTTTCCTTTAATAACCTTTCATCACAATGCCAAGAAAAGGAGCCATTCATCCAAATAGATTTTAAGACCAGCTTAATAGCTGGTAATCCATAGCCCTGGAAATTTTCAGGTCATCTCTCCAGTGCTTCCGTGACCTTGTTTTTTGCAACCACTCACTGGCATCACTTCATCATTAATTCATTCATTCAATCATTTATTCATCACTGCAATAATATTTAGGTAGTGCATGCGATAAACATAGCCCGCCCAATTTCATTCCCACTTAGTAAGTAAAGAATTTCAAAGGCTTGTTTTAATCGTGAATCAGCAAAGTACTTAATATCTGCACAGTCACGAGAGTTAACATTGGTTCTTCTTACTTCATTGAAACAAGGTCTAAAATTGAATACAATTGTACCTAAATATGTTAATGCTCGTGACTGTACCTCTCTATAATAAATGAGATTGTATTATCGCACACGATAGCACTTTTGCATGGCAAATCTTTAAAACGCCTCTGGAGGATAGTAAGGTAAGTCCATACAGAATCTCAACATATTGCTAGCGTATATACGTCAACACAATCTCGTAGTAAGGGTACTAGGATACTGTAAGGAATAACAATCATTTACCATATTCCAGTCTGAAATAACATTAACTAAAATTAAAACTTTCAAACGTAAAATAAACAAAGCTGAGTTTCACTCGAGTAAATGAAAGAATTAAAATATTCATACCTGTTTAACATAACTACAAAGAACAAATAAAGATGAGTCCTAGTTGAAAATAGAATTGCCGACTAGTTAAGCTATATTCTATCCCAAAGAGAAAGTTAAACTTTATTTCGCTGGTATTGTTTGAAACCGTTTTTATTTATTTTTGTAGCTATTATACAGTATAAGTAATAGTACCTACCTAAGACTAATAATATCAATTCAAATTCAAATCAAATCAATTCAATCAATCAATTCAAATCAATGCGTTAGTCATTTTTGGTAAGTGGAAGAAATAATAAAACAGCAAGTTTTATGGCCTTATATGACGAGTACCACACGGACGAAGCCGCGATACCAACTCTATCTATCGTATAGAGACGAAGCCAAATTCGGTAACTTCATAAAAAATCCCTGTTAGAAGCCTCTTCTAAGCATAAAAGTAGAAAATTATTTTATCTCACAATATCATTTAAGAATCTATGCGTCTGGTATTGATTGTTATGAAGGTGCTATTAGAGCGGTATACAAGTTATGAGATTGTATTAGACACAATTAATGTACGTACAACTTACTCTGTAATTGTTTCGTATCGTATTAATAACGCTACAACACAATTTTGGGTAAACGCCTACTATTAGGCAGACAATAAAGACACGTTCACACAATGCTCCAAGATGCTCGAAGCTCAAACTGATACTTTTATTTGCATAGTCGAATCAAGTCGACAGTTAATTTTTTTTGACTCATAAGCTAACAACCTATAAGTAAAATTGTTATTAGCGTTCTCTCTTTGCCCGCCATTTTTTATTTCAATATTTATTATTTTTTAAGACAAATACAAAATCTCGACATCCGAGCAACGAAATCTACAATGTTTAAAATTTTTGTGTGTGTTTGGTGGGCCTGTTAATAGGTTGTTGGGTATTATTTATACCAGTACACAGTCTCCTAAGGATTTCAGATAGACCGGTTAGAAGCGGCCAATAAAGATTTTATCGTTTGTAAGTATAATTATTGCATTAGCAAAAAATTTGGACGGCGCAATGTGGTTAATTTAGCTTTAGCTTTTTACCCTTTAGCTTTTTTGTGTACTTAGCTTTACAAAAGGACTCGATTCTCCCTACCTAGCAAATTGCATCGTTTCTCTGCCTGGTAAAGCAATTTCATTCAAGGTCTCAATACCATCAGGAAGATGAATTGGAAATATAAATCTATTTGGAATAATTTGAATCATCAATTCGTGAAATCGTTTAGGTTTGGGGATTTCAGGAGAAATTGCTTTTCATATTAATTTGTACAAATAAATAAAATTGAGTTGCTTTTCAACATAAAAACAGTTTTTCACAAATTGCGCTAAAAGTATGCTAATGCATTGATAAGAAAAAAGAACTGTTCATTTGTCTGTTCCTTCCGGCTAATTTCCGAGAAATGTTGGTTAGTTATTTGATAGTAACTGACATAGCTGAAATTATAGAGTATAATTTCAAGGAATTCCTTAAAATACTAGGAATAGTGCATCCGGTAGGATAAACTATACAGTTATATTTTATACCAGCAACTCGTCTCGACTTCGTCCTAGCCTATATAGCTTTCGTTATAGCCTTCCTCAATAAATAGGCTATCCAATACTGAAAGAATTTTTACGATTTCGAAACCGAACCAAAAACCCAGTGGTTCCTGAAATTTGCACGTTGAAACATACAAAAAAACAAACTCTTCAGCTTTAAAATATTAAATATAAATATATTATATTAGTTTAGTAAGTATAGATATGTACATTTACAATTTATAATTTTTTTTTATTTTTATGTATCTCAAACGGACAAATCGGTCCTTTGAAAGGCTTGCGCGGGGATATTGATCCCACGCGTAGAGGAGTTTTGGAAAAGTTGATGTCATGTGGTCCGTTATTTTTATTATCATTATTTTATTGTAAGTTTGTAGAGTAGAGCAAAAGCCATGCAACAAACAAATGGTCTTCAGCAGTTTAATAAAAAATAAAGTACTTCGGATAGTCTTTCTTATGATCATCTTCCTTGTCCAACTATTTTCCCAGTTGCGTCAACTTCAGAGCCTAGGATACGCTTTTATTTGTCGTCTTAGATTGGACGGTTTCATCTGTAATTCTTTTTTCAGGGAAACCAGACTCGTGTTGTGTTACTGGTAAACACTCACTGTCTTATTTATGTTACGAAGTTACGTAAGTACGTACCTGTTCAACATATCTCAAAAAAAATTATATCGTAAAATTACATTTAACCATAAAAGTTACGATGCACCTACATACTCTTAGACTACTATTTAACGAAGCTTAAAACCATGTCTATACTCCGTTTAACTTTAGACTGTAGAAAAACGTAGTTAAATGGTAGCAGATTTTTTAACACTTGTTGAACAGTTATCTAACTTTTTGTAGTAAGACGGTAAGGTTTTGCAAGCTACCTAAATGTATCTGACACAGCCTCACAACTGCCATCTACCGGTAACAGCTGGGAGCAACAGCTTAACATGCCTTCAGAAGTACGCTTGAGATTGAAAATCCCACTATTAAGCGTACGCAAAGCATGCCACACTCTGCTATTGAGCTCCTCATCATACTCGTAAGTACAGTATCATATAGTACAATATAATATCATCAGCATTATGCGCACATCAACGCATGAACTTTATGCAATAGAATAAACACAAATTCGTATTCGTGGAACGCGTAAGTGTGGATCCTACATACTGAATGTTAAAACGTGTTCGCCAGTATCGCGACGCAGAAGGAGTTCTTGTCATAGTCTTGGAGTTAGAAGCTTAATAACGCTTTATTCGATATAAAATTTATTTTGTAGAATTAAACTTAAAATAAATTAAACAAACTAATGTCATGAAAGTGAGTTTGAATTTTTAATTTGCATAGATATTTATTACTACAATACAATACAAAACTCTTTATTGCACAACAAGGATACATATCACCAATTGTAAAAAGCTTTTGCCCATAGCTTTGCCCGCGTCATACTCCGTTTTATTTATATTTATATCATTCTATCTATATTTTATTTTTTATTTTGGGTATGTTGTATTGTGTATGTTGGACCACTGCGATACAAGCTCAGCCTAGTTCAGGGTTCAACGTAAGTGAGGTTCGTTCTTTTTAATATTAATTGAATTTGGTCTTATAAATATTCCCACATCAAAATTTTATAGGAAACGCTTACCTATGTGGATTTGCTGCGACAGCAAAACAGAAATACTTTCGCGTTTCAAAAATTAAGGGTAGATCGCATAAAATAATATTGCGAAAGTTCCGCTTTCTATTTATGAAAAATTTAAATATTTAGAATCATTCCATACATGCCCCCTTCACTTGCGCGGAAACCATATTTGGTTCTTAACAATGGAGTTGAGTTTTTATTGTTATCTAGTTGTAAGCGAAGGGTTAAATATTTTTTAGCTCAAAAAAGTACAACGCCACTGGACTACTCCGTGAGGCCGTGCGCGTACATTTTTCATTTCTTTGCGAATATCTCTGTTGTTCCTGTTTTCGCATATCATGTTAAAAGAATTCGATTTGCCTTCGCTGTCAGGCGTACATATGAGCTCTTTGAATACTTTATATGCTACTTTCTTAACGCCCGCGCTTTTGTAAGAACCAATGAGTTTAATACAATCAGTGCTTAAATATGGCTCGTTATATTTATCTTCGTCTTTTTGTTCTAACATTTTTGTATATTTTTACAATAAAAATGATTGTTCAAAGACAGATTATCGGCTTGAGGAAAATATTTTTACCAGCTTACGTGTTTCTTATGTTTCTACCTTCTTTTGAAGATTTAAAGCGCTGGAAAAGCTTCAAGACCTGGACTTTTTATTCATATTAATACATAAGTCAGTACTATTATAAGTTAGTAAGTTAAAACACTTTATTGCACCATAGATAATTACATACAAAGATATATGTTGCCTATAACAAAGATATACAATAGAGGCCTTATCGCTAATGCAATCTCTATCTCTTTTGTAATATAAATTAATCTTAACTATTCTCATAAAAGCGCCAAAGAAGTTCGTATATTTATTTGTAACATCTTCATCTAACAAAACGATCTTCTTAAAATATCGCATAGGGGTTGGTGAAAGGCGTTTCAACCAGAGAAAACTACTGTACCCGTGTGATTTAAGTACCTACGCGCGAGAAGCCGCGGTCGAAATCTAGTCGTATTTAAAATCCATCGAAATTCTCATAATGTTGCATATTTTTGATGATGCAGCGGCATCGTAATTATGTCTTGTTTCCCTTGCCAATAATATTCATTAATGTGTTACGTCGGGAAATGAGCGTCGTATATGCTACGAAACCAGATTTTAATTAAATAAACTTCAATCGCTATCAATTTCTACATAAAAATTACTTCACTGCGGATTTTTATTTGTATATCTTTTCTACTATAAATCATTTGTTAATAATACCGGTCAAGTGCAAGTCGGACTCGCGCATGAAGGGCTCCGTGCCATTATCTTTAAAAGCCGCAAAAAATCATGTCTGTTGTATGGGAGCATCTTAAATATTTACTTTATTCAGTTTTTATTATTTGTTGATAAAGCGGCAACAGAAAAAACATCATCTGTGAAATTCAACTGTCTAACTATCACGGTTCATGAGATACAGCCTGGTGAGATGACAGACAGATGAGCGGACGAACAGCGGAGTAATAGAGTTTTACCCTTTGGGTACGGAAATCTAAAAACATAAATTAATAATATATGAAAATTAAATTTCTTAAAACAAATTAGTCGTGACAAAAAACTTAGCATGACGCTGATGACATAATTCCATATAGCCAATGCGCACCAATGAAAATTTTCTTATAAATTATTTCAATTATTTAGCCATTAAAAAGTAATAAGTAGGTATTACTGTTACCCGTGACTGCACGTGTAGTAAATCGAGCAAGTCATGTCGCTCAAAAAAAAAAAAACGTCTAAGTATGTTCTTTCCTTAGGATTCTTAGACATATCCATTCCATATAAGACATTTAATTCACTCTGCTAATAACTGTCAAATGTCCATGTTATTAAATTCATACTTCCATATCCATGCTAATATTATACAATACAATACAAATACTCTATAATGCACCAAAATACAAATTTCACAAAACAATTTATGTACATAAAAATTGAGGTACAAAGGCGGACTTATCGCTATATTATAAATGCGGAAGTATGTCTGTCTGTCTGTTACTCTTTCACGGCCAAACCGCTTAACGGATTTTGATGAAATTTTTGCCGCAGGCGGAGCTGCGGGAAACAGCTAGTCATTCATAATTCTTTATTGGTTTATTAACGAGCGTAAATACCTTTGTAAAATATTTCTTTAAGGCAGGCTACCCATAGGCATATAACAGAGCCTAACGACGGTAACAACTTTATCTTAACGTGCCTTCCGAAGCATAGAAAAACAAGAGATAGAAAATGCCACTAATGGCGATCAATCTAATAAGGGTCCATCCGCTTTAATTAACCTATACCGTAAGGTTGCCTGAAAGAGATTGCTTGAGCGATAAGGCCGCCTTTTGTATACATACTGTGTTTACATTTTATGTAACATATTTAATTTTTATTTCACTGTGTGCAAAGAAGTGTTAAATAAATAAATAAATATAATAATAATCAATCAAATATTTATTTGCATAAAATACAATTTGTACAATAATGTTACGTACAACAATACTTAAATAAATAACCAAGAAATCCAATCTCATGATGTCGCGCGTGCCTAGGGCGAGTTTAAAACGACACTGTAAATAATTGGTGCGTTAAGCACATAAAGGTCAGTACAAAGGACCTTTTAATAATAAATCAACCGGGTTAATCGTTAAGGGTTAAGGCACCACAAAAGTAAGAATACTAGATATGGCAGGGATGTTCTTAATACAAGACTTAATTGTCTTGTCTTGTTATAAGATTTGTAAAGATAAGACCTATATAATATTGTGTGTGTACTGCACCAATTTTACTGATTCCACATCTAACTTATAGATTTAGACAATTAAAGGATAATGTTTGATCGAAAGTAAAAGGTTTTATTATTCTTTATCTTCTTTAACGAAAGTCGGCAATCATCAAGACATTCTACGTTTATGAGACATACTTCCAGTAAAATACTGTTCATTAGCGTGGTTTGATAATAGCCTGAATAATAAATTATGTTACAACAGACGAACGTACTTTTCACTGATTATCAACCAAAATAGTAGAATTATAGAAGAGATAATTTTACCAAAACATGTGTTAAAGCACTTCAAAAAGTTTCTATTACGATTATTTTCCAAGAATTTGTCTTATGCATTTCCTAATTCTACGCATTGATATAATATCGAACTGTACAACAAAATGTTCAATCATAAAAACCACATTTTAAGTGACACTAGCTGTTTCCCGCAGGTCTTTAACTATATTCATACCAAATTTCATCAAAATCCGTTATGCGGTTTGGCCGTGACAGCGTCACAGACAGACAGACTTTCGCATTTATAATAACAGTATGGACATGGAAGTATGGATTGTTTTACCATTTTATAGATATACTTAGACAAAGCATCTCCATAAAATAGTCCTTGTTATTTAACCGGCGAAAAGTTTTACCTTTGAAATTCATCTATTTTGCCAAATGTGTGACTAAACACTCGAATGTAGGGTCAGCATATTTGAAATTTCATTTCAAGTTTGACGGTCTAACTATTTCCATTCGATCACTGATTTACATTAGTTTCACTTTAGTAGTGCTTATTATAGAAATCAGTCTGACGTTCAAATACCGAATATAAATAAAAACTTTGGGATATAATAGGAATAAATTGTTTTTACTATTAGGCCGGTTCTACTAATTTGTTTTTGCACAATTATATATTTCATCTTTTTATGCATTAAATTAAGTTTAGTGTTAATGTAGGTATAAATTTTACATAGGATTTGAATTCTAAGCGTTTTACTAGTTTGTATACAAAAATTTCCTGCAATATGTTCAAGCTACATACTTTTGATGCTTGATTGGCATTAACCTCGTGAAATCTACTTAACATTCATACTAATATTATAAATGCTAAAGTCTGTCTGTCTTTCTGTTTGTCTGTCGGTCTGTTACGCTTTCACGGCCGAACCGCTGAACGGATTTTGATAAAATTTTGTATGAATATAGTTGAAGACCCGGGGTCAAACAAAGGCTACTTTTTGACGCAGGCGGAAACAGCTAGTTGGGAAATAAATTTAGAAATCCATTCTTAATTTATCTTTTTCGGTTCTCTACTTGAAGAGACCTTGCACTTATGGGAAGAAAAGTTTATTTTAATTTCTTATTGGTACATTTTTTTTCCTTGACATAATTTTTGGGACTGGCGTCTTAACTTTAGACTGTAAGAAAATTCACCAATATTTTAACTAATATATATCCATACCAGTGGCGTGCATACCATATAGACAAAAAGACACTGCCTACCCTGTACTTCACCAATAATAACATATTTTTTCATACAATATAATTCCATAATTCAAAAACAACGCCGCGCGCCAAATTTTCATTCGCTCCTTATAAATCCTAGCGTACGTACTTATTCGCGCGCTACGAGGTAAACGACCGCGGCCGGCGAGAGCGTGGCCAGACTTTTCCAAAAACTCTTTAAATTTACAAACACTAAGAAAATCACTAGTTTTGTTGTGTACAGACGAGCATTTTGCGCGTTTAGATGTGTTAGTAAACAATTTACACGCATACACACATGAAAGCTAAAAATGGATGTGTGTCGAAAATCCAGCCTGTGTCTATTACGAGAGTAGGCGAAATACAACGAAAACACCTGAAATGCCAAGAGTTAGAAATGGGTTAGAATGACATCTTTTCTCGCTCGTACGCGATTTTGCGTGTTATTATTTGATAATACTATGTCTATTGCTGCAAATTTAAAAAGTCATATACTTTGGAAGATTTCGTAGATCAAGGAAAATGTACATTTTTGGTAGGATAATAATGATTTCTTATGTTTTCGCGATTGTTATTCATTAAATTAAACTATTTTAATACGGTTTTATCGCGTTTATTACTTACTTATTTACACCTGATGTTTCAAACACTTTACAGCGTTCATGGTCGCAGGCAGACTAAGTTTAAAATAGTTTAATTAAAGGATAATAATTTTTCGAATTCTAAATTGAGTGATAGTTTCCAAAAATATTTCGACAACCATTTTGCATTCTGTTGTTTACGTGAAAGTGAATGAAGGACAAACTGTATTTTTCTCTTTTATAAACATAGTTTATTACTTGTGTTTAGTTTAAAATGGAAAAGTTTTCGTGTGATTGTTGTATGCCGAGTGCTTGTTTACAAAAACTAAAGAATAACTCGTTTGCAAATCTCACTTTTGATGAAAAAAAGTCATTAATATTAAATGGACGATATCAACCGGGATTAAATTTAACTCAAATGAAAGGCAAAGTAACTAGAAAAATTAATTTAAAACAATATGACGCGTTTATCTGGCTCGATACTTTGATACCCTACATTCATTGTTCGTAAACTTAATGCAAATCGGCCTTTATAAGGTCATTTCGGGTATCCTCAAATTAATATGTTTCCATTTCAATTAATTTATGGATACTTGAGGTGGTCTAACCAACATACAACTAGAACAAGACTTCTGTAAGTTCCAAGATTTTCGAATGATAAGTGTCTGTGTCTAAACGAGCCTTAGTCTAAAAGAGTAAATGAACAAGCCTCAACTTTTAGGTAAGTTATTTTTTCAATTTTATTTTCAAACCTTTGCTAAACGCCGCCTGATTTGAACACGTTACTAAAAATTATGTGTTTTTCACTGTGAAACACTAGGTAAACATAATTCAATTGGTATTGGTTTCGAATAACTCTGACATCAGGGTGTACATGGTCGATTGACCACATAACCCACAAGATACGAACTAACGATTGGTATATGTAACGTATGCAAGTACTAAATGTGCATTTTTTTTTATTAACCTATATTGTCCCACTGCTGGGCAAAGGTCTCCCCCAAGTCCTAAATGTGCCTATCGTGAGGTAAATGTCTGTGCACGTCACTGATCCATACAATAAATGTTTTATTTTTATCCTGTCAGCGTTCTCTTCGAAGCATAGGGCACGCTAAAAATATGTCGAAATAATTATTATTTTAAGCTTCATTCCAATCATCAGCTCACTACTCAAGCTCACTTCAATCATGTACCTAAGCATGGCAAAACTGATCATCAGAATTCTTTGCATGATAACAGACTGTAAAGGGTATAGTTATGATTGGTCGTTGCTTAGCAGGTAATGTTGGGCTTCACGTAATAAGAGCCCCAAAGTACCCGTTGTCGACAATGTTATCGAAATTAAATATAAACCCATGTTTACAATTTCTACAATTTCAAAGCAACAACTTACAAATTCTGCCAAACTTTCAAATGTTACAAGTTTTTTAAGTTATAAAATTACAGCTTAGTTCGTTTTATTTTTCGAAATGGCTTCAAATATACTCTTTGAAGTTAGTAAAAGAGTTAAATAAAAACGGAATAATTTCTAACGCAGTAAATTATATATAGAATGTATTGTATATCTAAAGTATTGAATAAATTTTAATATTGGTCATAATAATATATTTCAAATCATTTGTTCGTTGTCAATATTTTAACTTTGGAGGTTCCCAAATTATAATTAAATCATTTTAGCGGACTAAAATGAAACTGAGTATTATTTTCTGATATTTTAACTTCAGAGTAAATAAAAGTAGATATTGAACACAATATCATAAAATAAATTCCCGCGCACTTTGTATGTCTTGACTGTTCACAATAGTTCTAAGCATAGATTAATAATTGGTCTCGCGCGCTCGACTAGATACCGCGCTGTGAAGAAAAATCAGTTTCCAGAATGCGGCCACATAATAGGAAAGTGTGTGTAAAACAATGTGCAAAGACGCAACTAGCGTCGATTATGGTGTTGCCAGCTACTTGACTGGTGCCCGACCAATGGGAAAATTATTAATTGCTGCGGTCTTGTTACGTGTTATAAAAAGTAGCTCAGAAAAACCTTTAAAATGAAATTAAAATAAAACTGGCCAAGTGTGAGTCGGCTCGCATGTAGAGGGTTCTGTACTATTTTTTATTTTTCTCCATTTGGACCTCCTAAACAAATTTAATATTATCTCATAGGTTTTCCTGTAATTTATGAATCGAAATTCTGGAATCGATAGTTTCGGAGATAAGGTAGGGGAAATGGTTAGGTTTTGTCTACTTTATTTTATAATTCTAATATAGAATCCTAAAATTGCAAAAAAACTTTCTTTTGATTTATTATTACACAGTACAGTATGTTAAACGTTACTTTAATTTTCTATTTAGCTTGGAGCTAATTGATTACTGACCTCTTTTTAGTTGTAACCCGGGTTTAAATACAGATAAATAAATAGACATACAAATCCTATTAATATTATAAACGCGAAAGTTTGTAAGTATGGATGGCTGTTTGTTACTCTTTCACAACTAAATCGCTGAATTGATTTTCATGAAATTTGGTACGGATATAGTTCAACACCCGGAGTCAAACATAGGCTACCTTTTGACGCAGGCGGAGCTGCGGTAAACATCTTGTACATACGAGTAGATATTATCATGGCCTTTTTCCATACAGTAGTGTTGCCGGAAAATACATTACACATCGAATAATAATCGATTCTTTGATAGTTAAAACAAATATTATCTAAGGTGTCGATAGTGATCATATATCGATAGTATCGATATTGATACTATTGATGATATATTTCTGTAATTTTTTTCTGTATGAGTTGAATGACGATGATTTGTGTTGTGCCCGCAGTACATCCCGCCGCCGAGTTCCGGTATATGTGTATATCGGTGCCTGAAATACTTGGTATTGTTGTTAATCCATTAATCGATTATTTTTCATAAATTCTCAAAAATCAATACTACAGATTAGATTATATCGATACCACAGATACATAATCGATTAATAACCATGATATAAACGATTTCCTTTGTTGATTAAATCGATATAATTTATAACATTCCATTTCAATAATCGACTAATTGTTTGATATTGCAGTTAATAATCGATTAATTGTCAAAAATCGATTAAATTTATTATTTCAATACTTTCGATATCCTAGATTATTTAAAAAAAAAACAAATTTGATTAATCAATTATCCGGCAACAATACCTTACGGGGTAGTGGAAATGGAATCAAAAAAATTCTTCGATTTTCGCCCACTTCCTCGGCCGGCTTATATGGTCTGCGCGGGAAGAGAAGCAGTAGTACATTCCACGTATTTACTTTTCTCCCAGATCAGCATTAAAGAAATAAGATGTTAAAGACAGACAAAATTGTCAGAAAAAGTCAAAATTACAACATCCCTCTTTTGGAGTCGTGAGTTAAAAAACAAAATATCTAAATAATAAAAATTGAAACCTCGGGGAATTTGGGATTATTTAATACACGGCAACATTGAGCACCGAGCGGTACTTCGCGCCATATTTTAGGGTTATATTATTTTCGTGAGTAATTTATGTCCATATTTCGAAATAATACAATACTTATTGATGGTATGTAATACCAGTATCTTCTTTATTTCTTTTAGTATTATTCTTACACAGTTTGACTACGCAAACTGCACATTTTGCGTCTACTTTTACATTACATTTTATATTTATCTAGACATCCAACTCACTCATCGGTTGCGGCATGACTGACGCGGGTATGCCGCAACCATGCCGATTTCGGCATGGTTTTAGTTGCGAATTTATGTAGTATGCCGACGGTATCTAGTCGTAGCGCAGCGGAGACCAATTATTAATCTATGAGTTCTAAGGTTTTGTTTTGTAAAAAGTCAGAAAAAATCGGCAGTTTACAATAAAAACATACCTCTTCACGTTTTATTAACTGATCCAATCTTCCAAACTCCACATAAAGTGTACCAGTGCGAAATCACTGGCAAAAGCTAGTATGCATTAATAAAAACGAATAAACTTCTCTATTTTCAAAGTTAGTCCAAAATATGCGCCTAAGTCTTCTCACGCCACATATATTTATGAATATTTCACTTGAAACACGTAATTCGGCAACCCAGCATGTGTTCTGCCGTGTTAATATTAAAATATGCAAATCGTAGCATTACCATGTTCCACCCTCGGTCCTGCATATAAGCAGGCGCATGTTAAAACATCCTATCGAAAAGTTTCCCAAAAGTGAAGTGATAAAAGTTTGCCCTCTCTATCTGGTCATGTCATCGTCATAACAAGCCCATTTTTACCCATTATGTTGGACCTCTTTTCGTCTGTTTCTGTTGGTATGGAAATGGACGAATAATATTTTTTCACGCAGATCTAACGCACGAAAATTCGAACTGCTGTTTTTACATACACGACAAACAGATAAAACAAACATATAACGCACTAATTAAATAGAAATGAAAGTTACTTGTTTTGCCTTTCTCAAAAAATCATTTACTACACATAAAATAATTATTTATGTGTGTGTGACTTTCTCTTAATTGAAGAGAGACTTCCATGATAAGAAAGATTTTTTTTTCAATGATGGTCTGTTCTAATAGGACTTTTTAGTTATTCAATTCGTATCGCAAAATTAATATTTCAGAACAAATTTCCGCCATCGCGTTGGAATTTTAATAAGTTTCAGGTAGTCAGTAATACATTAAGGATCTTGAAATATTTCTGTTGTTAATTTAATAAGAATTCGAGTATTTAATTTACAACACCAGGAACCGCGTTTCTGGCTACTAACACGAACAACATTCATAAATTTTGAAACAAAATACTTAGTTTGTCCGAATATATTATATTTTATTAAATGTCCTAATTTTTTTTTTTTTGCATTTGTCGCGTAAATAAATAACCACGATTTTATCGCGGTTATTTCAAATTTATTTTAGTAATAAATTATGTTAATAAATAAAAAGAAAAATATTTTACACCTAACGTTTTAAACACTTTCAGCTTTTAATCACAGTCTACCTGCGAACATAAATGCTTTAAACAGTTATAAATTCATACACCCATACTATCAATCCATACTAATATTATAAGTACTAAAGTGTGTCTGATCTGTTACGCTTTCATGGCCAAACTACTGAATAGATTTTGATTAAATTTGGTACGAATAAAGTTGGAGACCAGGGAACAAACATAAGCTACTTTTTGACGCAGCCGGAGCTGCAGGAAACTGCCAGTATGTAATAAACATGATTAAACAATATTAAGTTATTAAATTTTAAGTGTGTCTTATTAAATATTTTATTGCGTTTGTAAACAAATAAAATGTAGCAAGCCTAAAGCTTTATCAAAATATATGAGAAAAGTAAGATTAAACTTTAGTGAGTGAAATATTTGGTTAAGTCCAAATCTAAGATGTAATGATAATTCATTGCACATTAATAAATAAAAGAGGGTCTTAAGCTTGTTTATTTAATGATTTTATTAAAACTTTTTTGCAAAAATTTTAAATTTACAAATGGCGGACCTAATACCATATGGCCATATTCTCTACCAGTCAACCATAGGACCAAACAGAAAGTACGAATGTCGGCGATAAAGCAGTCAACTTAGTGGTAAGAAAACAATTTCCCGTTAAAAACTTCACAACTCTAAAACAAAACATGAAAATGTTTTAAAAATATTTGAGTATTACTTTTTTGTTATTTACACTTCAATTATCGAGCGTAAGTGAATAATTCGTTGAAAATTTCTAGCTTTTAACATTTTATTTGCTGTCACTGCTGCTGCTGTGTGAAGGATTTCCAGAATAACCTTTTTTAAGCGGTCTGTATCCAGCGTTTCCCTGTGACCTTCTTCAGGTATAACAAGAATAATAATTAAATCTCTTTATTGCACCAAAAATTGCAGAAATGAACTGCTGTGTACAAAGGCGGCTCTTATCACAAAAGTCATGTGATCATTTTTCCGGAAGAATAATGTACAACGCTGAGCTTGCCTTTGCTGTAGCTGGTTTGCTTATTTACATCTTATTTATTAAATTGTCTCATAACAGAATAAAGCATTAAATTATTTGTTTAAATAATTGGTGGTTTATCCTCAGGATAGAAAACTCACTTTGGGTCGCTGCGCCATCTTAGTAATATAAGTTATGCCCAGCAGTGGATCATGGAAAGCTGATTATGATTTGTTTAAAATGCTGACCGATAACTTTCCTTGATATGAATTAATTAATTTTGTGAATATAAATATTATAATTTTGTGTATAGACCGTTATGTAAAACCGCAAAATGTATTTCAACTTTGTTTCGTCGAAATGTTTCATTTCACATGTTTATTTTTAACAACACTTTTTTACTGTATGTGCCAATGAAAGGTGTTTTTTGAATTAATTAAAAAACAAATTATAATGTAAGGTTTTTATTATTTTTATCATTTTAATGTTATTTCTCCTTATGTAAGGTTGGTTGTAAAAGCCCATTCATAATTTATAGAATAAAATATACATAATTGTTATTTCATTTCTCATGTTTTTAATTTTATTTTTAAAATCATTTTCACTTTATTAAACCGTAAGTACTTCTCTAAATGTTATACTCAATGCATTTCCTTTCATTTAACGTCATAATAAAAAGGATAGATGTAACATATAAATAAAAAGTAGGCGTCATTAAAAAATAATAATTTACGAGTACTAACATTAATTCATATGTATGTAAAATTTTTGTTAACAAATGTTAACTAACGTTAGTTAACATTTTATAACAGCAGTGTAATAGCATAAAAGGCCAGAAATATGTCCATCTTTTTTGAGCCGAATAATTTACCTAAGAGTATTAATGTCACAACTTGGGACCACTAAAGCCGACAAAGTACCTTCATGTGTGTTGACGGGAACGTTTGAATTATAATACGACCTCTTAAACCCAAAAGGGCGGAAGTTTACACATGTTTTATACTATGTTTTTTAATATTTAAAATTAGCTACTAATGAAATATTAATAAATGTATTTTATTGAAAAAATTTAAATATTAAATTTAATATCATACCTTAACAGCATTCAATATATCCTTGGCAAAAGTCGAGTCACAAAACAAACAGCACAAAACGTTATATAATACAGATCACGTGCGATCACGTCCGAAATATTTCTCAAAAAATAACGTCTGCCCCCCGTAACGTCCAGAAACATACTGATTCACGTCAACGTCAACGCCGAGAGGAAAGTACGGTGCGAAATGCGCAAGTCACGCTGCTTAACTTATACACCTACTTTCGAAATTCAAATTGTCATTATTCTCGTTTATAATACACGAACGCAAAGGACGTTCGTTCGTCACGAATAAATTTCCTCCGGTCTACGTGTTTTCACGATTCTACCACGAAATCTCAAGGTCTTCGAAGTTATTCCGGTGCGGCGTGTTGCGCAACTGTCATTTATTTTGTTAAAGACTATTGTTTTACATAAAGTTTGCGAAGTACTTTTTTGGCTGACAATTTTGGCGTGTCAAGCTTCAATTACTTTCAGTCTGTTTAGTTCGAATAGTGAATACAGCATCAAAATCAACTATAATTATTAAACATTTGGTTAGTTGATTACAATGAGAAGATGGGATTTAATTAAACCTAACAAGATAACGGTAATTTTAAAAAGTAAAACACCCGACTGCCTTTCTGTGAAATTTGGAAACTAAAAAAAAAAAAAAAATCCGCCTTACAGTAAATACGAATCTAAAGACACCTCTCAAGCTAAAATCCATCTAGCCGTTCAGGCTGCAGTACGTGTCAAACAATTATACATACATACATACATACTCTCCAAAAACATAACCCCTTCTTCTGGCGCAGTCGGGTAAAAACATCAAATAACTTAAATCAACGACATGACTACGACGTAGCTAGCTAGCTGCTACGAGTTTTACACTCTTTCGTAGCTTTCTCGTAGCTGTTTGCAGGCGGTGTGTAGCTAAGCTACGCCATTAGGCTTTGTAATACATATTACTTTGTAATACATATACAATACATATTACTTGAAATACATATTACTTATCACCATAAATCTTATTCTCTTTGCATACAGCTGCTTTTATAGCGGGTAAGTGTTAGTAGTAAACAAGGCTTGCATATTGTTGCATTAATTATCTGAAAAATGACTGGCACTTGCTAGAAACAACATTATTTTTAGTGTTACTGGCCAATACTGATTGATTTATGACTATCACGCCACTATTCACGGAGGTGCAGTTCCAGTCAACTTTGATTATGAATTAAGTAATATCGAGACACTTACCTTTACTAAAATAAAGTATTTATCTATATGAAATATTGTAATACAAATATTTGTGTTACGTATTACGATCTGGCACGCATGGCTGCTTTTATATACATTTGATATTTGTATCCATTACGGTACTTTCATTGCGAGCGACCACGAAACGCTTGTAGTAATTCAGCGAAAATTGCTGAATTTGTTTCTGCTCAATTCAGGTTTGTGTTCAGGTTTATTTACCTACATTTTGCTGATTTTATTACCTATTCATAAAATTGGAACTCCATTATATCGCTCTTAAAATAGCTTTGTCATTCACAATAGGCTAGTTTCCAAGGTCAACAGACTAACATTAAAATTAGTCCGTCATTTAGGGAATTAAAATATATTAGTGACGTATTTTTTATTTTGTCAATTGAGCGATAAATTATAAAGATATAACGCATCAAAGTTTAGGAGTGGGGGCTCGTGACGTAACATATTGCGAAAAAGTGTAGCACACTGTGACGTAACACTGAACTTTAAACGCGTAATATGTTTACCATTCTTTGTTTAATTTTCAAAAGAAAAAATACTTCTCCAATATTTTTAGATTATCTAACTGCTGGACTAATTATATTTTTTTAATCTAACTTTATATTAAACATCCGTCGTATGATTTCTGTATTAAATGAATGAGCCGCTTTCTGCTTTTTCGTGATTATCGTAAAAGGCGACAATCTGATTAGATTTCATACAATTTTTTTATCTCCGTTGTTTTATGTTAACCAATTCTTATGATAGAATACGACTAGCGACGGCTAGTTTAAACAAAACCGGTCAAGTGCAAGTCGATCTCGCGCCGAAGATTTCCGTGCCATTAACTTTTAAAAAGCAAAAATATTATAAAATTCATCATTTGTGAAAATGTCTAACTATGACGGTTCACGAGATAAAGCTAGGTGACAGACAACCGGATGAACAGCGGAATCTTAGTAATAGGGTCTCGTTTATCCCTTTGGGTACGAAACAGAAAAAATGACTCTTATATAGAGGAAAAAAGCCAGATATTTTATTTATCAGATGATACAAAGACTGCGGTATAGGCACAAAATTTAGAAATAGAAAAAGTACAGCAACAGCCATGAAAAATCTTGAATCTAGTACCACGATGCTTAAATAAATGAAAACGCTCACAAAAATAATGTCCAATATTTTTTCCGAAGATAAGATACAAGCAATAACACCATTTTGTTTATGTTGACGTCGGTCCATGCCTCCCGGGCCCAAAGTGATCGGCGAAGGCCCACTGGCTTACAAGAACTATTGGGGAGTGCGGTTTCTCATTCCATTTCCATTTAATATTGCCCCTCACCGCCGCCCGAAATCTTTGTAATACAGAGCTCCAAAGAGCAACACATGTGTTGATCGAAGATCTATTTACATTGGTTGTACGAACGGCGTGTGAAACCCAACCACAGTGCCCATGGGACCGATCCCTACTCAACTACCAATAGCCAGATACCAGAATGATAGACTGCGACGGCTTACCTTTCGTTACTGTACTTAATTAGTCTCGGCTTTCGTGATGTTTTTGGAGAAGGGACGTAAAAGTCAGCCCCGTAACGATGGTCTTGAATACCTATAATAAATCACGGTTTCACCGAGTCATTCACCTGTAATGTTACGTTGCGTTGTCGCTTTAAAAGGTAGGGTAGTTTCGTATTTAAAGGGTGAAAACGGGATCCGTTGTTGTATGTATTTTTATTTATAACTGTAATGTTTATAACTGCCATTACAGTTTTCCATCCCAAAACATTATATTTGTAGAACTGATATCATATCCCAAAAATTATTTTACATGCCGTAATAATTCGTCAAAAATAAAATATAGATAGTTATGTAAATATTTAGCAACTTTCTTATGATATGTCTCCAAACACATATTTATCTGCGAAATTCCATAGTTTTTCAACCAACATCTAATAAAAAAAGAGATACTTAGCTTTGTTATAACAAGTAAAAGTAGCCTTGTACTTCACATCCTTGTGATAAAAGTTTTGTAAACCTACTTCTTGAGACAGACCTCATGTAAAACACTAACACCTGTCTTCTTAAACATAACCTTATGGACGTCCTTCACTCAAATTCATTGGAGGGCGCCTTAAGGAAGTCCTCGACATTCTTAGATGGTTGCTTGAGCAAACTCCAATGAGAAACGACACAGGTTATATTAACAATCAAACAAAGCATAATAATTGAAAAACACAAAAGAATGGAGTAAATAATTGAAAAAGTAAGTAGATACCAAGGCAAAAAATGGCAAAATACTGATCTATAACCACTTTAATTCATTTCGAGGACACCTCAAGGTACCTTTCGTGCAACCTTATATTTTGACAGTTCGATACTCACCTCCAATGAGAAACCATCTCAAGTTAAGAAAGCTAGTGACTACTTATCATACGAATGAGTTGGAGTAAGGTAGAGTCGAGTTTGAGGAAACGTTGGTGTAAATTAATTAATGAATAATCGTTTGGTTTTTTTTTTATGGGCACATAATTAATCTCACACTATTTTTATAAACGGATAAATCACTAAATATGTCAGTCAGTCTTCTCTGGCACATTAAGTATAGACAATAATTACTTTCTTAAAACATAACTTTTGCTTCATCTAATAAAAATATTATATAAATAAAGCATGTTTACGTGAAATAAATTGTGCTTTATAAAACATAAAAACAAATATAAAATTGTATTCTAAGCACGATCCGCCAGCGGATATTGTGCAGCATAATCTGCATTTTTCCATCAGAGGTAATCCGGATTTTCCTAATAACGTTATTCGTTAACGAAACAAACATCTATTTGCTTTGACAAACATTATCCATACTTCCGTACTAATATTATAAGTGCGAAAATCTGTCTGTCTGTTATGCTTTCACGACTAAACCGATTTTGATGAAATTTGGTATGAATATAGTTGAAGCCCAGGGTCAAACATAGGCTACTTTTGATGCAGGCGGAGCTGCGGGAAATACCTAGATGCCAATAACTGCATTATTAAATTTCAAACCAAAAGCTTATTGGTAGATCTATTAATCATAATCCTTACCTATCTTGACTATAGGTTTCATTGTAGATCCAAAATTCCAAAGGCGGTTCCGAAAATGAAACCCACTCGATATAAATGAATGAATGAATTGTAGGTAAATCCAAATGTTTATCTCAATCGCAATTGTTACACATAGAATTAAACAATTCAACTCGGTTTAAGAGTTCTTGGTCACAGGTAGACTAAGTTAACATTTGTCTGTTAACGTGACTTAGTCATATGTGTAAAGATAATTTTTAGTTAAAAATATTATTAAAATGTAAAACTTTGTTTAAGTGTCATATTATATTTTGATGTACAAGGGTTTCTTTTGAAGCGAATAATCTTTTAAGTTACTAATATTTTGCTTCGGATTCTTTCTTAGTTTTGTTATAATTAAATAGGCTTACATATTCTAATTGTATAAGAATAACATTTAATAATTTCAAGAATAATTTTGTTTGTAAGGTTTCAAAGACATGCCCAAATTATAATATTTTGACGATCAAATTTAAATTCATAATCAAATTTGTTTTCAGAGTATAATAAGCAAAAACAAAGATTTGAGTGCTGGAAATTTCTAAACAACCTTTTTTTATCTTTTGTTTTTGTAAGTGTAATTTTAATTACCTGCCTACTTTTACCTTTTAATATTCTTCTTGATTACTAATTTTATTAATTAGTCATTTATTCCTGTTAAATGGGCAACACGATCAATCGACCCAGTAAAACTTGATGTCAGAGTTTTTTCGGGACCGTGCGGCCTGTGACGTGCTTTTATTAGATGGAATTATATTATTAAAAAATTGATAAAGAAATAGAAGTTAATATATTGTTTATTGAAACTTTGATCTTAGAATAAACATCATGACTTTAATATCACCAAACCACATATCCTACAACGTTATACCGCAAATTAGGTACGTGATTTCATTCTTAAATGGCAATTTTGAGCGACATTGTCTTCTGAATAGTCCCGGTGTCGAACGGATATTGCGTGCAGCTGAGGTATAAAATAATAATAAGACAGAAGTATAACCTCTTTACTGTCAACGCCATTTTTTTCAAAATGGCGCGAAATGCCAGCAGCTTTCGCGCGCGCGCGGCCGTCACGTCTCCGGTTACACGATGAATGATTTCTCGGAACTGCGATGTTTATAAACATGTTACGTATACCGCCGTATTCGCCGTGAAACAAGCTAACTCGTTGTTGAATAATATAAACAATAGATAGTTCGAAATGTTTACAATCACTAGCTAAAGTGGGTCGATTGTTTTTTTTTTTTTTTGTATTAATACTTAAATAAATATTATATAAAAAAAACCTTTAACGCATAAAAACCATAAAAACTGTTCAGTACAAACCTGTTCATCGTTATTTTAATTATTTTAAGGGAAACACCTTATTAATTACGAAACCCACACGAAACCCACTTTAAAAATAACACCAATTGCCGCCACTTGATTAACTAACATATTATACGTTCCAACCTAAAGGACCAGATTTACATTAACTAACAAAAAAATTAAATACACTCTAATATTTAAAATTAAGTCTAAAATTCTATTTTTTTATTAAATTTAGTATTTGTGTGTTGAAAATTTTAAGAAAATACGTAGTCTAGTTTATCGTACAAATTAAAGGAAAACTTGTGAAAAGTCCGAATCTATCTGCGCTCGTGATATAAGTAGCAATCAACGTTAATGAATAAAAAAATATGTTAAAATAATGTGTTAAATCTTTTAATCATTTTATTTATTTAAACTTTTATTGCATAAGGTACAATGAGTATCGTACAAAAAGCGAACTTAGCTAGAAGCATATTATCTAATAGTCAACTTTTTAGGTTGTGCAGAGAACAGTTTGTGGGTTGCACACCCATTATGTGTGGTACGAAACCTTCTGTACGAGAGTCCAAGTCGCACTTGTATTATATTAACTAGCTAGCTTCTTGTAGCTACAAATAAGAGATTTTCGGGATCCGTGCAGATATTTAGGTCACAAACTCGTTATGTAGGTGTAGACTTAGCTCGCCTGGAAGCTATAAACGTCCATTATTGAAAGCGTCAATTCTCCACTTACTTTATTTTTTAGCCAGAGGTGAGACGTGGCGGACATAAACCGTGGCCAGGAAATTGCCATGTTACCTTTATATATCGCCGTCATACCCCACAGAAAAAACAAGGCACTGCGACCTTTTCGCGGAAATGACTTCAATTCGTGGCCTGTGGATTAGTCGCTTATACCGAACAAAAGATTTTTGTGAGCGCGTTGTTTTGTTTGGAAATATTATAGGCATACCTTAGATATGACATATTTAGCACATATAAAATATCTAATAAATTGTATATCTGTGTTACTTTCTGTTTAATGGCAGTATAATTTTTTGAGTAAGAGTACAGTTCAGCACCATATAAAATGATATGTCCGAATGCACTCGGGTTTCTTGGTTATAAAAGCGATGTATAATTTTAAAAACCTGTTGGAGGAAAATCTCATTAATCTAGCCGACCAAAGTAATAAGCTCATAGTGCAATCGGACTAGTTAGCAATGTATACTACATTGTAGAAAAATGATTTAATTTATAGCACTAAATATCGTAACATTAATCTGATTTTAATTATATTACGGTATTACTTAATTGGACCTTGGTGAAGATTGAAGTGATTCATTTCAATTTCTCGAAATTTGTTAAAGTGAAGGCCTGAAACCAGGAAACATCCTCCAAATGTTTCGTATTATGGAATTTTAATTGAAACAAAAGCGTATTGCTGTATTTGATATTATTCAATCATAATCATAATCATTTTATTCTTTTGTAAACAAATAAAATGAGCCATAAAACTCGCTTTCCTCGATTGCACTTCTCAAATACCTACAAATACCTATGTATTCGGGAAGTGCAATGGTGCATGTATAATGTGTATACAGTATACACTGCCTTTTATTTATTTATTTACTCTTTCAAAATGCAAACGAAGTTTCTGGCAGCCTAAGGGTTTTACGTATATACGTTTTGGTTTTTCTATAATCAGTCGCCATTCTTTTTCTTGACTAAATCAATAAACGTTGGCATTTTCATAAAACAACCATTTAAAGCTTTTTAGAACACACACGTAATGTAGATTGTTACCTATATCTTGGATGTAGTTGCATAAAGGTTCTATAGACTTAATTTAAACGGTTAAATAATTATATGAACTAAAATATTATTACAAAATATAAATTTCTAGCTATTGAAACAAAGATTAAAACGTCAGAAGGTGAAATAAATTTTCAATTTTCTTGAACTGAAAAGACATAAATCACTGAACACATTAACATATCGTCGTCAGGTTAATTTTCTTACAGAAATTAATTATTATACATATTATTGTTTTTATTAATTTATATATATATAATTGTTTTTATAATTCGACTTGTTGTGGCATAAATGGTTTTCATTCACATATTATCTTCTTAAACTGTGGTCTCAACAATGCGTCTACCCTACACACACCTGTCTTAACTTTTTATAAGTAACCTTTTTTATTTGGGTTTTAATTGAAGTGATTTTTTTGTAAATAAACTATAAAATAAAAATAAAATATTAAAAATAGTGTTATAGTAAGTAATATTATTTATATTTATTATACGTGGGGCGCACTATAAGTTTCCGGAATGAATATGAAAAAATACTATTAAAGGTACAAAATTAATTTATTGTTTTTCAAAATAATCTCCCTTGGCGTCTATGCACTTTTTCATTCGATGAAACCAGTTTTGAAAACTTTTGTGCCACTCCTCTGTGGTGACCTCTGAAACGTGTTTTTCATACTCCTCGACAGCCTCTTCTGGTGATGAAAATCGTTGACCGCGTAATTGGTTCTTAATTTTTGGGAACAGAAAAAAGTCACAAGGTGCCAGGTCGGGACTGTATGCAGGATGACTCATGAGTTCTACATTTTTCGCCTTCAAAAAGTCGTTTGTCTGTCTGGCCGTGTGAGAACGAGCATTGTCGTGGTGCAGGATGATACGGCGTTTACGGTTATTTTTACGGAGTTCGTCAATAACTTCCGGCAAACAAATGGTCGTGTACCAGTCACTATTCACTGTACGACGATTCTCTAAAGCAACAGTAGCCACGTGTCCAGTTTTATTAAAAAAAGAAGCAATCATCCGCTTAGATGCACTTTTCACGCGCGCCACTTTGGTTGGTTTCGGCTCATCTTGAAAGACCCATACGCTCGATTGCTGCTTTGTTTTGGGATCGTAGCAATAAATCCATGTTTCGTCACCTGTTACTATGTCCCACACCAAATTTGACGCACCTTCGTTGAATCTGGTAAGCATGGCACTGCACCAAGTGACGCGGTCCGTTTTTTGAGCCTCGGTCAAGTTGTGTGGGATCCACCGCGAGCACAGCTTTCTCACACCCAAATGTTTGTGTAGGATTAATTGTATTTGACTCATGCCTATTTCTAAGGATGCGCGAATTTCATGGTAGGTCACATGCCTGTCTGTTTCAATCATATGGCGCACAGCATTGATGTTTTTGTTGGTCACAGCGGTGGACGGCCGACCATCGCGAGATTCGTCACTGAGATTGATACGACCACGCTTGAATTCTGCAAACCAGCTATAAACAGTTGTCTTGCATGGTGCTTCATTGCCAAAAGCTGTTTCAAGCCGAGCGATGCTCTGTTGAGCTGTCAAATTACACTTAAAATCGTAGAAAATCATACTACGAAAATTTTCCCGAGTTAAATCCATGTTGATGCAGACACACAATTTTTTAAATGGCGCCACAAGGTAAAAACAAAAGACAGTCAGATGAAACAAACTGCATTCTACAGCCAAAGAGTTCTATTTTCAAATGTTGCAATAAATTTTTAAATATTGTTTATGTAAGTGGCCAGTTCCGGAAACTTACAGTGCGCCCTATGTATGTAGGTATATACTAAAAACAAAATTTGTATTAAATGTTTAAGTATCAATTAAAAAAAAACTATAAACTAGAGTCGATGATAATGTTATGAGTAATCATTAATTTGAAAGCTAAAAATAGAACAAAGTCTACCCAATGTAATACCATTAATCCCTAGAAACGTGACGTAATATACAAAAAATGTGAAAGATAAAATAAACTGCCCTTGCGAAATGAGATACGCAACTTAATTCACTCAGATTTTTTAATAAGACCCCAAATGATTCTTTGAAGTAAGGCTGTAAATTTAATATAATTGCTAAAAGAAGAAAAATGTCTTAATACCCCGGGGGTCGTTTAGGCGGCCTCTAAGGGTAGTAAAGTTGCGCCCCTGTCACTCACTTGTCCAAGCCAGGCTGCCAGTCTCTGTATTAGCATGCAAATTGATGACCTTACGATTTATAGCCTACTTTTCGAATACATAATTCGTTTTGTGACTGTCCTTTAAACAAAAAACTCCAAGCGTACTGCGACATTAAATTTGGGGATTTCACGTTGTTGCCTATGAAAACACTTTATTTTGATACCTACAACTTTGAAAGTGTACCTTTTAGTGACACTCGCGCGAAGACTAATCCAACGACGTATCATTTATTAAAATCGGCACCAAGGTTTTGTTGTTACAAAAGAACAAAGGACTGACATACATATGTACAAAAATACATACTAATATTTTTGGCTTCGGTTAAATAGAGTAACAAAGTACAAATCTATCAAATTTTGCGTCAAAAGTTGCTAAATTGAAACAAAAGAAGGTAATTTATTACAATATTCGTCTAGTATGATGAAATATAAATGAACAAAATTGTAAAGTTTTGTAGCATCACTTAGGGAGTCCGTCCCTGGATCACGTTGAAAGGGTTTAAGTGTTCGGCCCAAACGTTTTAGCTCCGGATAATGTGTGAGCACCCCGAACTCCAGGACTGTATAATTTTGGGTTCTAATTTTTTTTTGTATTTAATATATAAACACCTTATGTGTGTGCTAATTGAATATGGCTCTTCTGGTTCAGGATCGCGTGTTGTAATCGGTAATTTTATGACGTTTTTTAATATTGAATGCAAAATGATTTTCTGTAGCTGTAAAACAAACTGAAGTACCAATTTTTTTTTTCATATTTTAGATAGATAGAAGAGATATGATAGATAATAGATTTAAATTTCATTGTACGATTCACGTAAATTGTACAGTTGCGGTTTTATTTGCTGATATTTATATTTTTAAACACACGTGTTAGCAGCTTAGGGAACTGATAATGGCATCTTGAAGTTTGGAGTATTTTTAACACTTCAATGTAATGTCAGATTATCTTCTACGATTTTGCTAATAGCCATTTACTTTTTAGTGAACACGTGTTGAATTTCAAAGTTATTTACCTATATCGGTCTGCGGCGTGACGTCGTACGGTGCGCACGCGCACCGTCTGTTAATAAGCGAGTGACAATGTCCTCCACAGTAGTAAAATGTGTTCACTGCAATCTTGTAGTTAACGAGCTTTTAGCTTTCGTTCAATGTAAAAGTGAAGTGATGGACGAGATAAGTTTAACTCGTCTTTGTTTGACTACTTTCAATGAGAGTGAGGTAGAAGAGGCAAAGGATTTACTGTTTGATTCCATCTCATCAACGGTGAAGAAGATCGTTAGAAAAGGAGAAAGTAAATGCCAACGGAATATGGAAGATATAATAAGCACCATTAAGAAAATGGACCCCGAAAAAATACCAACTTTCGTTGCAAAAGAACTTCACCGCCTACCCCCGGTAACTTTCGATCACATAGATGTTACAAGGTTATTGAAAGACATGATTTTAATACAAAACGATTTAAGAACAGTGAAATCGGATTATGTCCCAATAGAAAAATTCCATCAGCTGGAGTTAGAGATTGAAAACATGAAACACACATCGAGTAAAAACAATTTCGATTTTAACGTAAATATGAGAAGAGGAGGGTATCTTCATAATGACACTTGTGAGGCTTACAGCGGGCCGATGGGCCTAGTACTAGACGATAGCAATAAATCTTGCATCTGTGCTACGCAAGAAAGGTGTGACATTTCCAAGACATCGGAGGCGGAGAGTGCAGGCGAGAGGGAGATGGTGTCTGAGCAGCTGACTCGCGTGATGATTCATACACCGTCGCCGCTGACGCTGCCGCATCCCGCGCTGAAGGCGCAAGTGCAGTTGCCCGCACCGTCGTCATCACCCGCGCCGCAGGATGATATACCGGCTCCGTCAGCTCAAGTACATATTAAATCGGCAAGGAGTACTAATTTCCAAGACCAAACAATGTCCCCAGGCAGCGTGGCAAATACGGGAAATAAAGACCAGGAGGACGAGGGCTGGACTGTGGTCAGAAAACGCAGGTCTGACAAAGGTTTCGTTGGCAAAATTGGAAATGCAAAGTGCGATATGAAATTTAGAGCGGCCGAGAAAAAAGTACCTATGTGTATTACAAATGTGCATATGGAAGCATCTATCCAAGATATAACAGATTATATACGGCAAGAAACTGAAGAGCAAGTAACGTTGATTATTAAGTTATCAATCAAAAACGAAAACAAATATAATGCATACAAGTTTTTCGTGCCGAGCTATAAATTACGTTTGTTTTTGAATGAAGATCTGTGGCCGAGGGGGATCGTCTTTCGTCGGTTTGTACATAATAAGTACCGAACCGCGGTGGGCCACCCGGATAAGATGAAAAATCAACAACAACATGATTAGTACCCGTAAATGTAAAATGTTTAGTTTTAACTGTAAGGGGTTGAAACGTTCGATGGATTGCGTACGGTCACTGTGCGAAACTGCGGATTTGATATTATTGCAAGAAACTTGGTTGATGCCGTACGATATTCCGTTACTCGGATTAATAAGGATTTTGCGTACAGTGGGAAGTCAGCCGTTGATGCAGCATCGGGAGTGTTAACGGGAAGACCGTACGGTGGAGTTGCGATTTTATGGCGTAAAAATGCGTTTGCATCCGTCACTGTCATTCCTTGTGACAGTGACCGGTTAATTGCATGTCGGTTAGTCAGTGAAAAATGCTCAGTTTTGGTTATATGTCCCTATATGCCAACGGAATCTCATGTAAATTTAGTTGAGTACACAGAGTGTTTAAGTGAGATAAATTCCATTATTGAGTGTAATGATAGTGAGTGCTGTATTGTGTTTGGCGATTTTAATGCCAACCCAGGTGGTATGTTCTTTAATGAGCTGATGGATTTCTGTGCGGAACAGCACTGGAAATGCGCAGACGTCGAGCACCTTGGACTTGACTCAGGTACTTACACATTTATTAGTGACTCTCACGGTTGTTGTCGTTGGCTCGACCACTGCATTGTATCTGAATCGGGTAGTGAACTGATAAGCAATGTAAAAGTGCATAATGACATATTTTGGTCAGATCATTTTCCTATAGAAATAGAGTGTAATTTTAATTTGTGGAGTCATAAGATGTTACCAATTTGTAAGAAAACTAATAAGATAATATGGGGAGAGAGAACGGGAGAACAAATTAAGCAATATTCGGATTTGTGTGATAGTAAATTAAAGCTAATACAGTTTCCATCTGAGTTTCATATGTGTGCGGATGGGAGCTGCGATGACTCAAAACATAGGGAACTACTAGATGATTTGTATCATAAAATTATTAGTATCTTGCAGGAGTCTGCCATCAGCAGCAATAACTTCAAAAGGGGGACTAGAGGGAAACCAGTGATTGGCTGGAATAAGCATGTTAAAGAAGCCCACCTGAGAGCTAAGTCTTGTTTTAATAATTGGGTCTTTCACAATAAACCTTCTTCTGGTGCTGTTTATGAGGAAATGCATCTTAGTAGGAAAGTTTTCAAATCAAAGCTTAAGTGGTGTCAGGATAATGCGGAACAGATTAGAATGGACATATTAGCTACCCATCGCACCAATAAAGACTTCAAAAAATTCTGGCAAAGCACCAATAAGCTGAATGTGAGGCCTAGTCATGCTGAGTGCATCAGTTCCGAGAGGGATGCTCAGAAGATAGCCAATTTATTTAAGACACATTTTAAAGTAAGTCCTCTTCTTACGGATGAACTTATTAAGGCAGAGTTGTCTTCTGAGGGTTTCAGGAGGAGTGTGCGCTTTAGCTCTAAAGACATTAAGAATGTAATCGAGCATATGATGAGGGGTAAATCACCGGGATTTGATGGCTTGAGCATTGAGCATTTTCAGTTTGCAGGTTTTCACTTGCCCCGAGTCCTGTCTATGTTTTATTCATTATGTATGGGGCATAGGTATCTTCCTGGGGATCTCATGAGAACAGTTGTTGTTCCTATTATAAAATGCAAGACTGGAGATTTAAGTGACATAAATAATTATCGTCCTATTTCTCTTGCTACAGTCACGGCAAAGGTTTTTGATAGCTTGCTCAATTCCCACCTTAGAAGCAACCTTAACCTACAACCAGCCCAATTTGGTTTCCAACCGGGTCTTTCCACTGAATCTGCTGTTTACAGCATCAAAGAAACTATTCAATATTATCTTACCAGGAAAACTCCAGTATTAGGTTGTTTTTTGGATCTAAAGAGTGCGTTTGACTTGGTGTCATATGGGATCCTCTGGGAAAAGCTTCGTAGTCATAACATCTCCAATGATATAATAGATATTTTTCAATTTTGGTATGCCAACCAGACTAATGTAGTGAAATGGGCTGACAACTGTTCAGAGGAGTATAGACTGGAGTGTGGGGTGAGGCAGGGGGGGATTTCTTCACCCACACTTTTTAATTTATATATGGACAGCCTGATAGAGGGACTGAGCAAAATGCATGCGGGATGTTACGTAGATGGAGTGGCTGTGAATAATCTTAGTTATGCCGATGACATGGTGTTGCTGAGTCCCTCCGTTAGTGCCCTCCGCAGTTTGTTGTATACTTGCGAACAGTATGCATTAAGGCATGGCCTAAAGTATAATACAAAGAAATGTGAATACATGTACTTTGGTTTAGGTGGAAAATCTCCTGAGATCCCGCCTATTTTGTTAAACGGTATACCTCTTAATAGAGTGCATCGCATTAAATACTTGGGGCATTTTGTCACAGAAGACCTTAAGGATAATGTTGATATTGAACGAGAACGCAGGGCATTGGCTGTACGGGGTAATATGTTGGCCCGTAGGTTTGCTCGATGTTCACCTATAGTTAAAATGACACTGTTAAAGGCATATTGTCAATCTTTTTACACGAGCAGCCTATGGGTTAGCTATACTCAGAGGGCATACAGTGCCCTGCGTGTTCAATATAATAATATATTCAGAGTGCTGTTGCGTCTGCCACGTTTCTGTAGCGCCTCTGCCATGTTCTCTGAGGCAGGAGTGGATGGCTTCTATGCCATCAGGCGCAACCGCATAGCATCCCTGATGGGCAGATTGAGTGGCAGCAGCAACAGTATTCTAAGGGTGCTTAGCTCTAAGTTTGATAGCCCCATGCTGGCTTCTTGGAGCAAAATACTTATAGGGGCTATAAAATAATTATAACTATCGCTTTCATTTATATTTCTTACTAACATAGTTTTTAAGGAAATTGTTACTAACAAAAATGGATCCTGGTCATCTGAATAAAAGATTATATTATTATATTATATTATTATAGGTATGTATGCAAACTAAAATTGTAAGTCAGATGTACTGACACGTTATTTCATTTTTAATATCGAAATTGATATAGGTACGATTAAACATGCCATTTTACTGGTATCGTAAGATAAAAAAACGTATGAGAAACAATCATTTGACAAAAAACGTTAGATAAATTTTTGCTTGACAAAGTTATTCCTAATCAAACCAGCCTTTCTAATAATTACTAATTTGACAAACTAATCGAAAGTTAAAATTTTATTATACCAAAACATTATTTAAAAAACTATTATTTTTATTCAATTAAAAAAAAAAGTATAGCAAAATAATGTTTAAAAAAGAATTTTTTGATAATCGATTCAATTGCCACTTTCTGCGAGCAATCTAAGAAAACTGTTTTGTTTCGTCTAATCAAAGTGCATAAAAGGTTCAATTCGAAGCCTACCTAGCTTAGATTTTTACTCACACAATTCAATTTCTTATAATTCACATTATTTTTTTATAGAACATAATATAAAAATAACACTCAATACGACTTTGTTTCAGAAGGTAGGTTAGGTTATGGTATAGTGACCATGAAATGTGCGACTGAGCGAAGCAATCGACCGTCAATCTTGTTTAAAAAGTAGCTACAGCCTACAAAGCTTACTTTCTAACACTCACACTTGTTCTCAAACAGTTTGCGAATAATAATCTATTATTATTTATTATTCACAGATACGAAAAAAATGCAAAATTTGGGAAAAACGATATGAACAAGATATTTTATTTCAAATATCTAAAAAAACAACGCAAACATCGGCGCTATATCTTCTCAGCTTCCCGACAAAAGTCCAACCGTTTTTTCATAAAATCACAAATTTTATAAACGTCAATAATAATAATACTTGGTCAAATATTTTTTTAGAATGTTGGTTTAGCATGTGTGTGTTGTCAAATGATTGGTATTTCTATAGTTATTTTTAATATAATTATTTTTCTATCGTTTTTTGTCAAACATTAGGGAACATTTTAATGCATATAATTATCCATCTAATCTATCTTGTACTTAAACGTTTGAAAATGAGCTCACGACGAGAATGTTTGCGAGGAGAAATTAAATTCATAATTACTGACGATGTCTGCAAAATGTCTACTTGAAACTCAACTATTCTACACTAACACAAGCATATTTCTCGGGCACGTACAGCAATTAGCACACTTAGTTAGCAAAACGCGACATTATCACGTGCACGTTTGAAAAATAAAACCAGTGCATTTTATTTTATACAATTACGCGACCATAACCTCTTTGTTATTCTAAAGACTCGTTGAGTTTTATGCCTCTATGTTGGTACTTACGATCTATCTAAATATCTATCGATAAAAATTGGTATGAATATAGTTGAAGACCAGAGGGCAAACATAGGCTACTTTTTGACGCAGGCAGAGCTGCGGGAAACAGCTAGTAAGACCTATCTTTTAATTATATGTTTATATCTCTTAATTATATTTTTGATTTTAATAATTAGCTTTTTTAGATTTTTAGTTCGAAAGTATTGTACTAGCTTCCCCCGTATATGTGTTACAACATTCAACAGTATAAATACTCAATTTATTACTATAAATGTCGTTGTACCAGATTTATGCCGAAAAAAATAAGCTATTTGATATTTTTAATTAAGTAGAGTATGCAATATGCTGTATATTGTAGGTAAATAATAAAATTTCGTACATAAGCCACGCACAATCGTGACGTAGTTACGAAAGCAAACACTCCGTGTAATATAACGCCTCCTAATATTCGGTACACTTGTATACAATAAAACCAGGCGATAAACTAACCCTAACTAAACACACGCGTTTTTCCTCCGCAATTATGTAACTTTGTAGGTTGTAACGTGTTTGCACGGAAGGGCGCAAATGTTGGCCGCATTTGGTTTTATTGGCGCATAAAAATAAAAAATAATTGTCGGGCCTTTTGAGAGTTTGTGACACATTCAATTACTGAATTATTGCTGAATCTATTACAGGATATAAACATAAAAAAAATATCATTCGTCAAAGACCTGGGCCTCACCTTTACGTTTAATGAGACTCTTACGCCTACAGACACAATTAACTGGTTTCTATTATAACCACGATTAAATTTATAACATCAATATTCAAACGACAGCCGGTTGCCGCGTGCCGTACTTGTTATAACCTTCATAAATTATTTTTGAAGTTAGATTCGTATGTCGACGATTCCATACCATCGTCTACCGGAAAAAATAGAGTCCTTAAAAATAATATTAGAAGATATTATTTGAATTTAGTATGAAAAGTTTTTGAACCCTGGATTTGGTATACTACCGGAAAAAATGGGCTCTTATAAATTCTTCCCAAAAACCTATAATAACTCATCACTGTTAATTAAAAATATAATTTCAAATTTAACATTTTTACAATCAATACAAAATTCTAAAAACCTAATGTCGTAAAGAACTGACAGAAGGTTGCGCTGAACAGGAAATGTCGGAGGCGATCTTCTTTGGGTTGCTAGACCATTGCAGTAAAGTAAAAACATACCATATACATACCTACATATAAAACATACTCAGACAATATATATTTATATACTCAAGATAAGATCACATGTTTATTTGCATCTAAATATTAACTTTAGAACTTCGTATGTCGTTTGATGGATAACGAACCGTCTCAGGATTTCCGTCAACACAAGTTCCTTACTAACAAATGCACGCTCTGTCTTTTGTTTTGAAGATTTCCTCAAAGTTTTTTTTTTTACTATTAATAACTGAAGGCTCCAGTTCCAAACCTACTCAAAAAGGGGCATTTCTTTCTCTTTTAAATATAGCACAGTTACAAAAGTACGGTGTCGCAATAATAGACTAAAAGTGTCTAAATATCACCCTAGCAGTGTAATTAATATTTATTTGAAAAAGAAAAAAACACCTAAGTGTAAAAATGGAGCCGATTTTGACAAAATTTTGTCAATAATCCTTACCTTATTCTCTTCTCTACATAAATATATCACTCAAAAGTACTTATGTTCTTCTTTTATGCCGAAAATTACTATAACTGACAAACTTTATTGAAAGCTATTTATTAAAATTTTAAGTAGTCTTACTTTTTCGCTAATATTTTTAATTTGACAACATATACCTCCTACATATTTGAGCCATTGGTTTAAACGGCAAGACATATTGGCACGATTGTTAATATCCCATACCTAATAAATGCACGTACCTATTTATCCAAAACTAATTTTTGTATTCACCAAACACACTAAAATATTAAATTAGTTGTATTAAAAGTCATTAACTATTCATTTGTGTCAAAATACCAGGCACAAAATAAAACGTCTAATAATAAACTGACTTCAGAAACCAGAAAAGCGTAGACTGTTTTTCCTTTTTTCATTCTCGTGAAAAGGATTCCTGTTTTGTCTATGAAACGGGTTAGTAAACTCTCACTATTTGAAATTCCCTTTAACTGCACAAGTTCACTAAAATCTAAAGGCTGGACTCTCGGTTTAACACCCTGCGGCCCTGTCTAGCTCGATAAAGGTTTGAATATATGATTTGCCCTCGGGATCCACATAATATATAATACTTAGTTACTGAGGAACGACCGAATTTTGGAGTACATTTAAAAATTAATATGATGCCTTGATCTGGGTGGGGACCCCTCAGTGGGGGGATGGGTATCGAAAGAGAGGAAGGCCAAGAACGAGATGGACAAATGACCTAATTATAAAATATTACCGACAAGTATTGGGAAAAACTAGCGAAGGATCGAGATTCGTAAAAGAAAAGAGGAGAGGCTTGTGCCCAGCAGTGGATTACCTAAACGGCTCAGAAAAGGTTGTTGAATTAAATCAGGTTTTAATGTCCAAGTTTCTCGTAAATGTTAGAACCAATTTTGGTATTCAGAACAACAATATAGAAATTATTATATATTCAGAAAGACTGTTTCTGTAATGACGAATGGAAGTCGGTTTTTGTTTAACTGTGTCAAAACCTTCTTTTGTTACATTAAACCCGTGAAAATGGAATGATAGCATTTATCTCACAAGTCTTGTTTTCAGTTGTCAATACTGAATCAGTTTGACTAAGCAATTAATTTAATTAATCTGTTTGTAATTAGTAATGTCAATTGCTTAATGGGTAAGCAATTAGACATACAACGTTTGATAATATTCTGTTATCTATACTAATATTGTAAAGCTGAAGAGTTTGTTTGTTTATCTCAGGAACTACTAGTGTAATCTGAAAAATTATTTCAGTGTTGAATAGCCTATTTTTCGAGGAAGGCCTGTAGGCCTGGGCGAAGTCGGGACGAGCTGCTAGTAGTAAATGAATTAATGGCACTGAGATGAGAGAGAGTATAAATCATTTGGCTGTTATAATGTGTTATTGGTATAGTTTCATACGTACCTCTGAAAATATAAGAGCAGAAGAGAAATGCGTCATTACGTAGCCTCAAAAAAATTCAAGGTACACCTACATCCTAGTTTTTAGAATGCCTTAGGTATAAACGGTATTAAATTACGTCAAAATAAATAACAGAGGACGTTTGCTTTGTATTTCTTTATTTCACAACGAGAGACGAGCCTCTTGTCGCGTCACGTAAAAATCAAAGAAACACTACATAAACATCCACTGGGATCTATTATAATGTAAATCTAAACTAATACATTTTATTCAAATTAAACGCAATTTTAAAGGTTTTATTATCTACGAAATGTACTACCTACTAGAAATCTCTTTCTAGGGCTTAAGTCCGTTTTTTATGTATGTAAATGCAATAAAGAGGTTACTTACTAACATAGCTAGCTACCAAACACGTGCTCAAAAACCAAGCACTAAAAGACCCTCTTTAAAAATCCACTTTGGTATAGAATTTTCCTCGCTGGAGAAAATACATTATTACGCCGCAGTATGCGACAACTTTTGCTATAATTCTAGACCAGAATATAGACAAAGATCAGAAAGCTTACAGACTCGTTTCAAACGATCTCACTGAAGAACCATAAAGTTTTTTTTTATTTTTTTCTCATATTATGTCTTACTGAGCCCTAATGATTATTACTTTTAAGGTTTTACCAAAAATCTCTTTCGGGTTTGTATTTGAATCTTAATGGGTTAAGAATATATTTATACAAAATTCAAAAATATTCATTGAGTTTACAAATGATTCTTTTAGGACTTACAAAATTATATTGCGTACGTTCACCACTAGTTAGTTCATGCAATTGTCGGCCGTTGTTGGGCATGTTAGGACTTGGGACTAACAGTAGGGTGCCGGCAATAGTTTAGTGCAAAGTAACTCCTGAATGAATTAAATATCAGGAAAGAGGAATTTGGGCCTCGTAATAACCAACTAAGGACTCAACCGAGAAAACAATAAGATGAGAAATAGAAAAAACATAGTGCTACGGGTAAGTCGGCTCTTGCATCTTAGTCTAACATTGAAGGTCGGTCACGTATCTCCGGGGAATTCATTCTAAACGCTTGCACATTTCTGCATACATTCTAAAAGCCTTGTGAACTATAACAAGGCTTTATTTTTTAGTTAGGCGTCTGGTTAGTTGGTTTGTAAAGCTAATATGGACTAACTTAAACTGCCTCCGTGGCCCAGTGGTTAGGGCGTTCGCCTTCGGCCCGGGGGTCGTGGGTTCGATTCCCACGGGAAGTATACTTTGTTCGAGTGTTTCCAGTTTGTTATGGACATTGCAGGCTTGAAGCACCTGATTGTCTGTTAATAAAGATGATCCCGTGCGTCGGAAGGCACGTTAAGTCGTTGGTCCCGGCTGCCATTAGGTGGTCGTTAAAGGAACTAAGTTACAGGCCGAGAGGCGGTTCCGCACAACTCTGACACAAGGGTGTACATGGTCGATTGACAATGTAACCTACACGAAATGATGATGATGACGACTTAAAAACAAGGGTTACTTTTCTAAATTGGTGAAAACAGAGGTGAAACTGCGGGACACAGCTACGTCATACACATATAGTAAAGATAGACAATGACTTTTAAAACACCCTGTATATAATAGTATTTGTATGCTAATAATCTTAAAAGTAACAACAAAACTAAACCCATGAACAAATTAATGAGTAAACAAGTCACACAGATCGAGTTAGACTCGAAGTTCGAGACATGTGTTATGGGATACTACTACATTTTATCACAAATACTTATGAGTATAAAAAAATATCAAAATCCCAGGCTATTCAGAAAAAGATTTTGCATCTTAAACGTACCGGGAATCGAAACAGGAACTTCTGTAGTGGACAAGCACGTTAACCATTACGCCATAGAGGCACAAAATATATAAACAATTTATATTGATTGCGACCCACGGTACAATACTGTACAAATGCTTCCACAAAATATACGATTTATCAATTGAATACCCTGCAAAGTCAAGAATGATATTGCGTGTTCTTAGGTCTACTGAGGCCGTTTTATCAACAAAAGTCGCGGTTTGGGGGCCTACTCCGAAATGTATCGAAGAATTTTCGTAAGTTTGCATGTATTAAATTCAAATAATTATTTTCAATTTGTACGTATTCGAAGTTTAAGTTTTTTATTTAATTTTTTAAGTTAATTAATTTGATAATACTTTATTTAAACAATTCTTGTGTATGGTAGTGAAGGATTTTTACAGTTAAAATCAAAAGCTTTTGCCGCCTCTTTGCTAATGATTTTTTTTTTTTTGTTTTCCTGTTCGTCTTTAACAAAATGCTTATTTTTGTGCAATATAGATAGATAATTGATTTAGTATGTATCGTCAAATGAAATCAATCCTTTTAAATATTCTTTAAAAGAGTTTGGTTAGTACCTATATGTTAAATTTTTTTGATCATTCAAGTCTCTTTCGTTGAACAGAAATTCGGTGTCAGTAGTACGGCCTATAATGGCACTGTGGCTTTGTTTTACCGAATTTACATTTATATTACTTTGAGTTTTAAGCAATACCTGCATGCGGTTGGATCGCGAAGCTAAGATCGAAATAACGGATTTTGAAACTACGCCACGGTTCTGCAGGGAGTTCTTAGATGAGTTCTTAATGAGATTCTTTAATTCCTGGATGCGATCTCTCACTAGAAATGACTTTCATGAAAAAAGTTAGTCTCATTTTCAGAACAATATTTGATTTTTATTTATAGAACTTTTAATCTGTAGGATTATATGTTCTAAGCTTTAGCAACTCAAAGCAATAAGTAGTACTTAGGGCCTAATAATGGATCTATATATACTATGTCATCATTTAAAAAATTATAAAACTGCCAAGTAATTGTGAAGAATGGAATAAACTCCACGAACAAGAGCCTTAGCTCTTAAATTTATGAATGAAAATAAGATTATTCAAATAAATATGACCGATTTTTAAAGTTTTGTTTCCACTTCGTATAATAAACATTCAAAACACGACATTTTTCTTTATTAAAGCAGTGAGGTAAAGTAGATGAAAGTGGGATTTTTCATTATATTCAACGTTACGCAAACATCAATCACTTAGCTAATCCATCAAGTTATTGTGAGGCTCTTATCAATAAACATCGTGAAAAAATCAGACTTTACCGTTATACTATACATACTTACATGTTTAAAAAAAAAAGAGATACTTGTATCAGTTAGTTATTCTACTAGGCCCACCCTTACATCATGTTCTCTTACTATACAAAACCTTTGTAAAAAAGGCTTTTGACTGGAAGAGATTGCTTAGCAATAAGTCCGCCTTTGCTCCATATTGTTAACAATGTTATAATTCAGTTTTGTGATTTCCCAGATGTGGGCAATAAAGTTGTATTGTATTGCATTGTATTGTATTGTTGCCCAGAAATGAACCTTTTCTAACACAAGACATTAAGTAGACATATTATATACGAGTATAACACACATTTTTCTAATTTCATTTTTAATAATTCAATTATTTATCATCGACCCTGTACACCCTGTTGTAAACTTTCGTAACCGCCTTTCGGTCTCAGACTTGGTTCCTTTCCTTCTGCTTTCTTTATTATACAATCAGGTGATTCAAGCATGCTATGTCGTAACCATCATCATCAGCTTTCTATAATTCACTGCTGGGCATAATCCTCCCTCGGTCTACGCCAACCAGCTCTGTCCTGACTCATTGTAACCCAGTTGTTGTTAGCTAACAACCAACCATACATATCATCACGCCTTTTTCCCGCAGGGGTAGGCAGTGACTACGGATTCCCATTAGCTACGATCCTTACAGACTTCCCTCGCTTCTTCTACGCTCATCACTCAGGAACCAAAACAATTAAACAAATTATGCTTCCCGTGGAAATCAAACTCACGACCCTCGGGTGGAAGGCGAACGCCTTAACCACTGGATGGAGGCAATTTAAAGTTAAGTTTTACTAAATTAACACAGTATTAATTTCGTTTTCAATCATATTTACAACGGTTTCGCAGTGACCCAATATTATCCTTTTACAAGAGATGACGCCATTTTTGCGATTTTGCGCGCCGTCTAAACGTACTTCCTTTCATTACTTTATGTCTTTCAAGCGACGTCGCTACAGAAAAGAGGAAGTCAAGTGACAAAATTTCTAATTAATTCGTCGTAAAATTCATCCGGTCAACAAGATCGGCTATCAAAGCACATAAAAATTTAAAGGCGTCTTCAAACTCAAACAGTTTACGTTCTCTTGTGATGTTCAACTTTAATCAACTTTGAATGGTCGTAAAATCGAAATAATTTAAATAATAGGCCGGAACTTTTTCTAATGAAATGTGACCTTTCATTAAGGACACGCGGTAGAGAATCTATGTATACTGTTACTTTTAACATTACTACTTGTAACGTATGCAAACATATGTTCAGTAATAAAACAAGTGGTCAAGTGCCGTGTCAAGCTACGCGCAATGTAGGGTTCCGTAGTAGTAGTCACAATAATAAAGAATTTAAACTAGCACACCTATATAATGCACTTTAGCAGATATAATAAGAAGCGCGGCGCTCTTATCCGAAGTACGAATAGCTTATGCGCGTGTCAAACGACGGTGAGACGTGACTCGACCCGTATTGGATTGGTCACCATTAGTGGCATATTCTATCTCGACCTCGTCTGTGCTTCAGAAGGCACGTTAAGTCATTTGGTGTTGTCGATAGATATCAATCATTACGCTGCGTCAGAAGCCTTTAGGCAGCCTGAAAAAAATCTGACAGTTTTGGACACCCATGTTCCTGTTGGTCTGGTTTTCGAGTAAAAAGCGTTACGGAGGTCACACAGCAGTCGCTCCATTGTAGTAACCAACACCAAAATCAAGGTCCGTCTCGAGTAAAAGGCGTCTCTGCTCCGAAACGTAAGCTGAGGAGGAGGATGCAACCCAAAACACGCTTGGACGAAGACGAATAAAAATTTAATAATGATTTAATCGAATAATTAGTTACAACCTTATCGACAAAAGGCAACTAAGGAAAATACATTTGGTCATTAGTATGCCAATTTATAAAATTTACGTAATTTTTAATTTTTATACTCAATAATTGTACATCAACAAAGCTTTTTGCATATTATTATACATAGGTAGATACAAGCTTCAAATTTTGAACAATTAGAGCAATGCAAACTCACCGAGTGGCACAAACGTTCAATGCCATAGGGCCGACAGTATGATGCCTGAAGGGCCTGCTAAGACTGTGAATGGTCCCAAATAGTCTTGGTCATAAAACCTACTATAAAATTTTAATTTCATGTTAAAACAAATCTGAAACGAAATCACGGTAAGTTTCATAAATAGCACCATCTTAATATCGCAAATGTCAAAATATCTGCTACGTGAGATGCTTATTTCAATGTATTGGAATTTTACATGTGTTTTAATTAATGTATTAAACTCGTAAACTATTTTAAGTCTTACGGCAGTGAACATTTTACTTTGGAATTAATTATATTTACTACTGTCATGAATTTTTTCAGGTATCAGATGCAACGGTTTTCCCAAAAGTGGTTGGGGACAAACACCTCTGATTTTTTTTCAAGATTTTAGCTCAATATCTATAAACGAAACCGTTAATCGAAAAACACTCTGATAGTACACACAAATAGAAAGCAGAATAAAAATATTTCAACCCCCACTTTAAGTGTAAGGGAGGTACACAAAAAAAAAATGTTTTCGTATTTTTATCTCACAAATCGCTCCGCGTGAGTAATATGCATAGGCATACCAAATTTAGCTCACTAGATGTAATAGTCTCTGAGAAAAACGTAGGACAGACAGACTGACAGACGGACAGACATGACGAAACTATAAGGGTTCCTTGTGTTTACTACGGAACCCTAAAAAATAGTAGTCCATCGAATAATAACAACTGTCCAAAAACCGACAGCTCTATTTATATGTACCTGCTATTTCTAAACAAACCTCAGTGGTTTTGTGAAATACATCTTATGTTAATTTGTTTATATAAATTTTTGGAAAATGTTAAATAAATAAATAAAATAAATAATATAGATGTTGTTTTCGAGCTTAACATTTAATTATATCTTTGACTGTGCTAATAAATCATAAATTAAAAAGAAATTTGATTGATTCCTCCAATTTTTTTTCATTGTCTTGGCATTAATTTAATTGATGAATTTATTACTGTATTTTCAGCTAGAACGATAAAATGCAAACTCTTTAAATATAACATGTTTATTAGCATATAATTTCATTTTCTTTTTGTAACATGTAATTATTAATAATTTTGTATTCATGTATGGATATTAGTAAGCTTATTTTTTTTTGTTTATTTAGAGCCGCAAAATTTAAATTCATTCCGTTAAATGTAAATTTTTTTTTGTTAGCTTCCCGGATAAATACTTAAACATCGTAGTCATACATATAAAACTGCGTAACAAACATAAACGTTGGTCTATTCTCCTAAACTTTATGTTGATTGCTCCCATACACGACCATTCCAGTTTTTCAGGTAACACTAACATTTTATCGCGTATAAACTGGGGAAACTACTCAAACTACAACCCTATATTTATAAAGAGAAACCTTTTTCTGCTTCGTTATTCCAATCAGGTATTTCTGGAATCAATTTCATCATAAATGTTGCATAAACGAAAAAACTGTGAAAGTTGAGATCTTGCACACTAAGTAAACAAGAACAAATCTATCGGAGAAGTACACATCTAGTAAACTAATAAATCAAATGAGACATTGTAAAAATAAATAATAAGTGGGCAAGTGCGTGCTAAGCCACGCGCAATGTAGGGTTCCGTAGTAGTCCCAATCATATATAATTTAAACTTAAACTTTGACTTTTTTATTACGAGCACTAAGCAAATCAATGTCAGTTTCAGATGGATCACAATCTGTTGTGGGGAATCCAGGAGCATCCTGGTAACAGAGCCCTGTTACCAAGGCATTCCTCGATTCTCCTCGACAGATATGCATTGTGCATATATATATATATATATATATATATATATTGGTAACAGGGCCGGGATCGTCGCTACCACCACCAGCAACCCAGGAACGCCCTGATGACAGGGCCGGAGTTTACTATGCATAATGCATATGCCATGGAGAATTCAGGAGCGCCCTGGTAATAGGGCGGGATTTACTATACATAATGCATATATGTCGTGGGGAATCCAGGTGCGCCCTAGTAACAGGGCCGGGATATTCGCGACTACCGCCAGCAACCCAGGAGCGCCCAGGCAACAGTGCCAGGGTTTACTACGTACAGTTTATATATCTATCGTTGAGATCAAGGAGCGCCCAGTTAACAGGGCCGGGGTCTTGATGGAACTTAAGAAGGTAAACTGCTTTAAATGGATAGGTCAATAAAAAAAAGTGTTTTATTCTACATTAAGTATTCTAAAAGAAGTTTTCATTGCCTGCACCTCCTTTTGTTGACTATAAAAAAATAATCTAATTTCAAGCCTGCTAGTTATTCATAACTAGTAGCCCGTCCCAACTTCGTCCGGGTCATACAAATTATTTAGTAGTAGGTTGAAGCTAACCTCTTCATTTAGCATTTCTTTCAAAACTGGCTACATAGATCTCCCTAAGGCCGAGTCAAGTAGTCCTATTAACCGATGAATACCATAATATGTATTCATCTCATGATGTGGAGGTACATCCCGCCACCGAAAGTATTTATTTCCAAGGAAGATCGGAACATAAAATATCTATCTTTATGACTCTATGGGCATATGGCAGAGGCCACTTCGGTAGGCATATCAAAATTTAAAAAAAGTAAATGTCAGTGTTAAATTCGAACTATGGAAACGGTTAAATGTTTGATAGGTATGTCTACCGATGTGCCCCCATAGAGCAGTCCAGATAGATTTTTCAAGTTCTAGTTCACTTTCAGGGGAATCAAATGTGGTTATTTTTTTAAATTCCAAGTCGTTTACAACTTCGTCTCTCCAGCGGTACCTGGGCCGACCGACTGGTCGCTTTCCACTTGGTCGTCCCGTGTACACTCTCTTAATATCTGTCTACCCAGCTGACAGTATCAGAACGTCCCCTTTTAAAACATCCACGGGGAAAACACGTAAAATTAAACCGTAAATATTTACCACAAAATGTTTGAACAGTCCCTCAGTTTCGTCGTCAGCTCCCGCTTCCATGACGCATGCGTTCCAGTTGCTTCCATACCTATTATTATTATCTTGGCATGTTTTTACGACTGGCCGCCTGCCTAACATCAACCCTCCTTACGAATGCGTCCTCAGCTCCAGCTTCCATGACGCTTTCCCTTCTGGACCCCATATTTTTAATACAGGTTTTTATTAACTTAAATAGTGAGGCCCTACTACCTGTTTATTTTAGTAAAAATCTTAAACGATTTATGATTTGATTTGATTTGATTTTTGAAAGGTGTGTCGAATAAAAAACCTTTGACCGAACGAAAACATTCGACATAATACAAAACAATTTCTACTCGCCTATTTTGCGTGAGTCACAATTTTCAAAAAAGCACTCCTGAGTGATTCCATTCCTATTATTTTGGCTTGTTTTACGACTGGCCGCTTCTAACGTCAATCTTCATTGAGAACGCAGAATGTACGTTTAGACTGATACCACTGGTTTTTCCCCATCGTATTTGACGACCCCTAAGCGCCACGGGATGAAAGCGTGTACTTCGTACCGTTTCGCCACGCGAAGGGATTGTAACACAAAACAAAATCCGTAATATCTTTGAAATGGAATGTACGATTTCATTCATTGAAAGAGTAATTTACAGGTATTAAACCATCCTTGAATATAGAATGATTTATTTGGATAAGGATCCATACCGAGAAACGAATAATATGGCCTTGTTTGTACCTACTGGTGTTACTATTACAAAAATTAACATGAACAAGTAGTTGTTGTGACGTAACTAAAATAGTTAGATTATGGTACCACGGACTTTTTAAGATGTACAATACTGTAGTACATTATTGATCTATCTCTTATTAGCCAGCGTTTGCAATGTGCAAGCAAAAAATGTGTCAATTTACGACATCACATTAGAAACCTCTAAAATTATCAGTGTTCCCTGTACTATATTATGTATGTTTTATACACCTACCACTTTACATACCTTCCTCTTGAAACACCCTATCTATTAAAACCAACCCCATCTAAATCCGATGCGTAGTTTTAAAGATTTAAGCAAACATAAGGACAGACAGACAGGAAATCGACTTTATTTTATACTATGTAATGATGAAGTTAGTTAAAATAAAAGCTTTGTTTTAGACAAGGTGAAATTTTGCGTTTTAAATAAATTATTATGTATTCCCTCTTATTATTATTCCTTTATTCATATTTAGTCTATTATTATTACAACGATTGATTCACTAATTGGAAAACAATTTATACATACAAACAGATACTTTAACTTTCTAAATTCACCAAAAAAATTAGTGAATATAACTTAGGTGGAAAATACACAATCTATCGTTATTTCAAGAATAGTTGTTTGTATTAATGTTTTCCTTCAATAACTTATTTCAAAATGCATGTTTATCCATATGTACATTTATTTATATGTTACTATTACTATGATGCGATAGTATAGAATTACATAAAATTACAATAATTAGTTAAAATACCGTGGTCATTTTTATCGTAATCGTATTTCAATTTGATATTCTATAATTTACTTTGGTCATCTCATCATTATAATAACAGGCATAAATTTTCAATGCTCTTCGGAACCTTTCACTCTATGAAAAATCCGATTATAGACATCAAACAACAAAATGCTTTTTCCTGTTCATTTGATTTGCTGTTATAGTCTTTAGATGCCGTAATGAGCACTAATGAGGTATCACTGGTCCTGAATGCTATATATTTCTTCACAATGGCCACTCAGCGATCCTTATAGTACCTAAATCAGGAATCCCTTGATGTTCTTTTAACGTACAGTAATTTGATGCGGATACGAACGTGCCCGCTAATTGGCCCTAATGTACCAATTAGATGACTCTTTTCCGTTTCGACGACATTTTGAAAAAAAAAACTAGAATAAATTTGAAAATTTTGTTTTTGTAATTTTAATCAATTTAATTTGTAATTATGTTTTTGTAATTAATTTCATGTCATTTGAACTTCTAGTCGGTGGGTGTCCAACGCTGGTTAGCCGCTGCGTGGTCGCTATTCGAGAACCTCTCCTCTCGGCCTCATCGGCTATCGTTTCTCCGTGATATGAGCCTCGTCCATTGCCACTTTAAAGAGCTAATCGACTGGGCTCTGTCGGTTTGAAGAAGAATTCTGAAAAAGGTAGCAAGCAAACGCGGAATGAGTTGGATAAGAAAAACACAAACCCGAAGAGAATGGAGGCAATGCTTGATTAGAAGCCTACTCTCAGCATTGGGCAAAGGGGCTGAAGAAGAAGAAGACGTTTCTATTTCTCCCAATGGTTGACTGGTAGAGAAAGCTCTTGGTATTAAGTCAATTGTCATAAGTGATATTAATTACTTGTGAAACATTAAAGATTTATCACAAGCCCACATATCACAATGCCTAAATTTATTTTTAAAACCTTTCCATAACAATAGTCGGTAATTAAACTTTTGTTTAAGGCATCCAATCTGCTGAACAACAATATTGTAATTTGGTATCCATTAATTCCGATGGAAAATGAAGCGAAAAGTAATTATCCGAATAATTGAGTCAACAAAGGTTTTTAATTTGTTCCGTCGCGGCTTACTCTGCAACCGGGACCGGCATTGAACTGAGATACTTAACACGGTAATTCGGATTTAAACAAAGATGCCAAAACAGTAATTTAAATTTATTTTTAGAAAATTTCTTAATATAGTAATTAATTTCTTACCTTTTTTCCTAAGCACATAAGCACACTACATCATTAGGTACAGTCTATTTTTTACTTTCTAGTTCACAATTTGACACATCTCATTGTAAATTAAACAATGAAAAGAAAACAAAACAAAATCTTTTGCCCAAACCGAAAGTATAAGTAGGCGGCGCGTTGTTCTTTGAATCTGTAACTAGACTAAAATTATTTTAAATGTACAGAGTAGCATTATGTCTACTAGAACCCTCGAGATTCGATAGCATCTATAGCTATAGAATTGTTCTTTATCAATAGTAAGTATTGCACCAAAACAGCTATCGATACGAGTAATATGCCTTTTTCGATTGAAACTATCTATATTCCGGCAACACTAGCGTTAACAGATTAAAACATCCTATAATTTTTCGCAAAACATATTTAATGTATTTAGAATTATTTGTGAAAAAAAAACTTCTAAAAAGTAGATGCTAAATTATATTCAACTGGCTCTTAACCCCTTGCAACTTGGGCAAACCTCTTTTCAAAACGACATCTAAGTGACTAAGGAAAATACGAACTCATGCTACAAAATTAAGGTTTACTTTTGACGGAGCGCTTTTCTCGATAATTTAGGGTTGCCACATTCTGAGAGGCAAATAACGGTGTCCCGACACAATATTTGGCAACCGCCCAGAGTTATTGTTGACCGGTGTCAAAGCAAATTGTGGCTTATGATTATTATTGTATTACACTCGTAAGGTTATTTACTTTTTTGTATTAAAACTTTTTTTGTCCCTTATGCAAAAAAATACTTTTAACAATTGGTGGACTTAATGCTAAGAGCATTCTATTCCAGTCGATTGAGATAAACAGAAAGATAGTGTGTGAAAGTTAGGGAAAATTATAATAATTTTGTAATGTAATGAAGCTAAAAATAATAGCATGAGATCTACACCTCCTTTTATCACACAAATACCACGAGGAAAGGGAATAAGAAAAGGTTTTATCAGCACACGAAAGACTATAAATAAATAAGTGCAAATTTGCCTCAACAACCAAAGATTACAGATACTTATAATTTCTAAACAATATCCAGGTAAATAGCGTACAGACATCTATTTATTTACAACCGAAGTGCGTCGCCTGGGGATGTCAAAGTTTGCGCCGCAGTGCGGGGTCTGTTTAAAATTCCAGGATTGCGCTACGTACAATAAATTTAGCGAGCTAGCCTTCGCGTTGTAAATTTGTCTCTTATTTTCCGCAAATTATTTCAACTTCAACTAAGCACGGTGGTTGTTAGTAGTGTGGAATAAGATCATTTGGACTGTTGGGCTGGATGACAAACGTGAATAAAATTTGGTACGCGAAAAGATTCAAACAAGACTCTCCTTGTGGCGTTTTTTATACTCTGGACATTGCATTACGTCCACCTATTGTGCTTTACAATTGTATTGTACAATAAAGTTTAAATAAATAAATAAAAACACGCATCGACGACGACGTTACTAAAACTCCGCTGTCAATTAATTTTTATTATTCATGTACAAAATTGGAGCATGAGAATTCGAAAAGATGATGATTGTTTAATCCGTTCATAAATAAAGAATTGCTAGGTTTAGGATTATCTTTTCAAATATATATCTCCAGCTTCGATGCATCGTAAAATATCCGTTAATAATGGCCATTTACAATGTTGTATATTCTTAACCCGCAAGCGTGTTAATAGCTAGAAAAACGTACATTATGGCGACGTCCACAGTTTTACACCGACGTTTTCCCATTTTTTGATATTTGAATGTAAATATTTCCGCTAAATAAATTTTTCGACCGCTCTGTGTGTTTATATTTAAATGGGTTTGTCAGGGCGTGCGAATGCACATTTATAACACAATAGCATGCCTGAAAAATATATATTTTTTTCAGTCTAAGTGTCAGATTTATTTTAAATTTTTATTTGCTTTGACGTACAATTTTGACCAATTACAGCTATGAGTGATTTTAAATTTCGCACTATGTTACTTTGAAAGCTTAAAAAGAAAGCTCTTTTTCTGCTTCTAGAAATTAAGTAAGTATGTTACTATTTTAACTAACTCTAGAATAAGTGTCTATTATTATCTTCCATATCCATACTAATAAGTATTATAAGTGCGAAAGTCTGTCTGTCTATCTGTCTGTCGCTTTCACGTTCAAGCGGTGAAACGGATTTTGATGAAATTTGGTATGAAATATAGTTGAAGATCCGAGGTCAAACATAGGCTACTTTTTTACGCACACGGAACTGCGGAAAACATCTAGTAATGACTGACGGGCTACAACATATATTTTTCGAACCTGTGTTTATTATTTCCCCACCGACATAACAGTGCGTCATGTCATAACGCCAAATATTTGCCAATAGTAAAGTTATTTTTTTTTATTGAATAATTTAATTGTCTCTGACATTAAATAAGTATTTTTACAAGTACCTATTTAATTGATTAAATAAAAGCAAATACCAATTATTTACGTATTTCTTATTTATCTTCGTAATTCGAAATTATAATGGGAGAATAAAAATCGTAATAATAAAAAAAGAACGTTGACGGAACCACTTATTTCCTCTCATACTTGCTCCACATACGTGCTGGAGAGTCCAACAACACCCCTGTTCAAGAAACTAAAAACCATATGGTGTACAGTGTATAGTAACCCTAAATTACGATAATAATATATAAGACAATGCCTTAAATCATCAATATCTATTGTTAACCTAAGTGTAATGGTAACTACAGTACATATAGAAATTTTAAAGTAGAGTATTGAACACATTGAAAAAATCCTCCTGATAATCTTCTTTCGCTTTTAACATGTTAAGTGGATAATGACCATACATTGATACAATCGTCGATTAAAATTTTTTTTGAATACTAAATGCGTGTGCTGTGTTCGAACTAAAACTGTAATCTCTATCTTTGTAAGTAATTATGTAGATATGAACTTCACAATTGCTTCACAATAGATTAATTTATTATTATGATATATACAGACTTTGATACCTAATATGGTACAATGGGTGGACTTAATGACTTCGTTATTATTAATTTATTGCTAAAATGTGTAACTTAAATCAAAAATCTTGTTTCTCGTGGAGTGAGCAAAGCCCTTTTTATTTTTCTACTCATTAAGTATCCTGGACATTCTAATCGCTAGTAGATGAATAAAATCACATTCAATGAAAGCATATAATAGAAGTTAAAATAGGTAAACTGGAAACTAAATAAAATTCTTAGCTTCTTGTTGCTATTCCTACATCGACTATATTTACGACCGCTCTTGACCCACCTTGTGGCTCTTGAATGACCCAATAAGGCTTATTTAACTTAGAACCGAGGCTGCATTGTGACTCCTTTCCCCGATTTCTTATTGACCTTAAGGAATAAAATGTACAGAAGTTTTATTATACAAAATGTCGGGTTTCAAAGATTTTTGTATTACATTGTAGATAAAGATAGTCTGTCATCGTTCGTTTTTAATCATTCTTAATTTACATACAGGGCACAGATGATAATTTTGTATTTCTTGTTCATAAAATATACTAACACAACGCATACTTAAGTTGATAGACTGATTAAAACAACCTTCGACTTTAAAACCGCTATTGGTGCCTGTCTAAAAAACAAATAGTCGCATGCAATAAAAAGATGAAAAAATCTATTAGGAACATGAAAAGGTGATGAAAAATAATAGTTTTAACATTTCTTGCAAAATATGTGTTTAACCAAAATTAATACGTTATGTGTTAACAAAATTAATACGATACTAATACGTAGCTTACACTCCCACACAAATTAAGAAATATTAGGTAAGTTCAAGCATATTTCGCCAGGTTTGATGAAATCCAAATAAATTCTATTTATAAGCTAGAGGTTTGCATATAAACACCCTTATCCACATTTAAATTAAAAAGGTGGGAGGATCCCTTTAATAATTATATCTTGTTTAAGTATTTTCGACCTTACCCCAATAAGGGTAATTTTCCCTGACAGGTGAGTACGAAATAAAGTGATGTGGTTCGTAATATAGTATTTATAGAAATAACAGGATAACGAAGGTATCACACGGTCAGAAAATGTCCCAAAGTCAGCAAACCCCAGCAACGACGATTTATATGTGTTAAATCTAGAGGGAGTTTCGAATCTTTTTTTTATTACTTCTTTACTCAAATTTATACTAATACAATTAAGCCCAAGAGTTTGTTGTGAAGTAGAAAAGTAAAACATGGGTATTCTTTCTCTTTATATTTAAAAATCGAATTCTTTCTTTTCAGCCATTCTCTACCAAAGAGTTGGTGAACTTTAGCTAGCCACTCTTTGGCCGATGTCAGTTGCTTTGAGTTCTGAGCGATTTTTTGTTTTTCTTGTGTAATAAACTGACGTCTACTGTTTTAAAATATCTTTCAATTAAGAGTAAGCTGCCCATCCCAATCGAATTAAAGTTCTATACTTAAATTTAAACTTAAAAAAAATATTGACCTACTAAAGTATATAAGATTAAGATTTAGAATTCGATGAATAATTACTTACGTTCAACAGGCGTAAAAAAGTCTTAACACAAAGAAAATAAATAATATTAATCATTTGTTTAAGATTTAAAACATTTTGTAACATTTTAAGTTATTTTAATACGTAACACGATCACAGCAAAGCTCATTAAATCCATGCCGTCAAACTGTCAATTACATGCTGCTTTGTTCAGAAACGTTTCTTATTACGCTGGCAAAAACTTGTCAATATTGTGCATCATTTTCAGCTAACCTGATGATGCTATGTTGGAAAAATGCGCCTAAATTCTTTGTTTTATTTTATAATGCATTTTAATAGTTTCCTCATTTTGCTTAATTTTGGTGGTATCACTTAGCTTTAAGTAGTTTTAGTAAAAAAGGAAGTGATACTACCAAACTTAAGCTGTTAAGGAAACTATCGAAATTCATTTGTTGTGATGAATAAATCTTTATTCAATATTTTCTTAAATGCAAATTTTACAATAATTGCAGTCAAATATATAAATAAAGAACAAAAAGAAGAAAAAAAAATGTGAAAGTCTACTAGGTAAGGAACCAACATAAAACCTTTACACCTATTATTTCAAAAATTATGTATAGGCAATGCAAGTAAGTATTTTTGAAACGGTTCAGAAATGACGGAGTTATGCTCCTTTATGAATTTTGGAAGTCAATTAAAAATCCTATAAATTTGTCCTTTAGATATATTTTTTTTATGTCGAAATGTCCAGCGATTGACCACGATCCCACTTGATATTGAGTGCAGATGTGGTCTATGATGGAGCTCGCTGGCTCATTAATATTCTACCTTACCATTATTCACAAAATAGTCGATCAGTTCTTGAACACCAGTTGAATGCAACTAGTTGCTACCCCTTCGTCCATTTTATTAACTAAACTTACCTAACCAGTTACAAGAGAAGATATTTATTTCTCTGTTTCGTAACTAGTTGTGAACAAGAGAATTATTATTCCATTTTTGCAACATTTTGATATTTATGAAGCAAAAAAAAAAATACAGTCGGACATTCTTTTGGAGGTAATTGCTCCTTTTAAAATCTGTTCCTCTTATATTATTTGTATGTTTATTAAATTTCGTGTGTTGTAAAATGTTTATAAATCTAGTAGGGGTTCAATAAAAACATTTTTTTTTTCTATTTTAAATAAATGTTTTAATATAAAATGTTTTCCAGTTCTTTCAATTGTACATAAAAAGTAAAGGCAAAGGTTCTCAAACCCCCCTACGTCAGTAACTATGTAAACGTATCTAACCAGTCAAAAGATAAAAAATACCTCATTACCGCAGGCTTTGTTTGTTGCTATCTACATATATAAAAGCGAATCACTCACTCACTCACTCATCACGAAATCTCGAAAACTACTAAGCCGATGAAGATGAAATTTGGCAGGAATATAGATTGTGGCTAGGCGACGTCCGCTAAGAAAGGATTTTTGGAAATTCCATCCGTAAGGGGGTGAAATAGGGGTTGCCAGTTTGTATGAATCTTCGTCATTTTTAAAGTGAGACACATGAATTTTTTTTATTAATTTTAGTAGTTAGTAGAAAATAATAATGCATATATTACATTTTGAAAATTACATCCCTATAGGGGTGAAATAGGGGTTGCAAGTTTGTATAAACCTTTTGTCAGTTTTTAAGCGAGACACATGATTTTTTTAATTTATATTAGTAGTTAGAAGAAAAAGATAATGCATTTATTAGATTTTGAAAACTACATCCCTATAGGGGTGAAATAGGGGTTGCAAATTTGGATAAATCTTTGTCATTTTTGAAGCGAAATATTACATATTTGAATTAATGGTTAGTAAAAAATAATAATTCATTAACTGGATTTTAAAAAATCCATCCCCGGGCTTGCATTTGGGGTTGCAAAATATTATCTATATATTGACTGATTAATCAACACCCAGCCTAAACTTAAAAGCTATAAACGTGAAATTTGGAAAGAAGTTTTATGTTATTACATAGTGCTCAGATAAGAATGGCTTTTACAAAATTCACCCCCTAAGGGGTCAAACGGGGGTCCAAAATATGTTTGGGGGAAGGAGATTAGTCCGTTTCATTAGAAACTTCACAAGATTATTAATTTCGATTAATTATAAGTTACCTGTTTCTAGATTTTTCAGAATTCACCCTCTAAAGGGGGAAATGTCTCCCTTCACAAACTTAACGATCACTGATATCCCAATGAAGTATCACATGTGGGTTCTTCAAAAATTTATTTCTTATGATGAAAGAGTAAATACCTATTTCAGAATTTGCATTAACCCAAAAGGAGAAAAAGGTTGTGTATCATTGATTGTGTTTATTTTAGCAGGGGGACTCCTTTTTTAATCAGGGAGTGGCACTAAGCAAGAATTTTCAAAATCAACCCTCATAAGGGAAACTGTAGTCCAAAGTATGTACAGGGAAGGAGATTAGATATTCCGTTTTAGTCGAAACTTTGCACGATTATTTGTTTTGATAAATGATTTGTTTCCTGTTTTAAGGTTTTTACAATTTTGGTTTTGGTGCAATAAAAAGTATTTGTATTGTATTGTACACTAAGGAGCTCGGTAGTCGAAAGCGACTCGCGTATCCGTAGCGAATGCGCGGGTCAAGCGACGTCGAGACGCAACCACTATTGGATTGGTCGCCATTTAGTGGCATTTTTTCTCGAGCTTCTACGTGCTTCGGAAGGCACGTTAAGTTAGTCCCGTTTGTTATCGATAGATAGCAGTCGTGAGGCTGTGACAGATGCCTTTAGGCAACCTGAAAAAATCTGTCAGTGTTGGCCACTAACACACTTCGGGTTATATTACTGTTGTTCTGGATTCTCTGTTAAAAAGGTTACGGAGGTCAGACGCCAGTCACTCCATTGTAATTACCAGTGCAGGCAAATCTGGGAACATGACTTACAGCATACCCTAGGGTCCAAAGTGTAAGCTGACGACGCAACTAGAAATACACACTAGGATGAAAAAGTATTATATTGTACAATTCAGCCCCTGAATGGGGGCATGGGCTGTGGGGCATGGGTGTTATTTGTATGGTCAATCGGGTTGCTGACTACGAAATTAACACTGATATCAATCCCTATTGGGATCCGATGGGGCCGTAATCTTCTAAATACATAGGAAAATCCTAAGAGACCTGCCATAAATATTCTAAGTGATTCAAATCTCATGGAAAAACCTTTTAACCAGGCGGGCGAAGCCGCGGGCAACAGCTAGTGTACATATATGAGCTTTCTGAATCTTTCACACGTTTCAGCTCTCTCCAAAAAACTTAGCTCTGCGGCATATGCTGTCAGAAAAATTAGACAAATAACAGATGTGGCAACTGCTAAGCTAGTCTACTTTAGTTACTTTCATAGCTTAATGTCTTATAGATTACTGCTTTGGGGAAGGGCAAGTGACATACAGACAATATTTATCTTACAAAAGCGAGCAGTTCGTGCCATCTATGGTTTAGCCCCAAGGGAATCTCTTAGGGAGTTGTTTAAAGAAATAAATATATTAACAGTAGCTTCTCAATATATATTTGAAGTGATCATGTATACGAGGAAAAATATTACTACTTTTAGAAAAAACTCGGATATAACTGATAGACCCTTGCGCAATAAAGATAAATTATTTTTACCTTCCTATAGACTGTGTAGGGTTAAAGACTCTTTTGTGGGGAACTGTATACGTTTCTACAATAAGCTTCCTGAATCAATCACTAGTTTACCTAATGGACAATTTAAAGCCCATGTTAAAGATCTACTTTGTAAAAAGGCTTATTATAGTACTGGTGATTTTCTTAATGACGGGAATGTTGAACTTAAGCTTCGTGCAGAGTCCTCGGCAAATTGACATATCATTATATGTTCTGACATTTCTGTTCGTTTGTTATTTTTTTTTTAATTATTATTTAATTTTTTTAATCAATTTTTATTTAATTTAAATAATCTGATATAACCATTGTGCTAAATGTTGACAAACATGTGAATTCGTTCATTTAGCTAGGTAATTAAGCAAAGTTTTTCTTATTTGTAAATTGACGTTTTGAAGAAAATGCTGCAGTGGAGTTTGTGGCGCCGCTTCTTCTCCACTTGCGCTTTGGAAGTGGTGGTAAACTTAATATAAGTAAATTGACGTCAATAAGTGATATTTATATCCTACATTGAGAATAAACAATTTCATTTCATTTCATTTCATTTCATTTCAGATGTTATTTTAATTGTCATTAAATCTCGCCTCTACCGTGTTCAAAGAAATTGATGACATAGTTGGACGACTACACCGTACCACGCAATACAAAAATCTATTTTGTATCAAAATATTAAAAACATTTAAGAACATACAAAATGTAAAAGAGGCAGCCTCCGTCATCTCCTCGGAGGCTCAAAAAGTATCTTAAAAGTTGTTTCAGACTCTTGTTTGATTTTTTTAGACAATTATCATTGAGCAAAAACACCCGGTTTTATACTTGCCTTTCGAAACGCAAAGGATTTCATTATGTTTACCTGTTACCTAGGCCAACGTATCATGTCAAAGATTTTGTTTTATTTTTTATACGATAACATACATTAATTTAATGATTTCTTATGTTTTCGCGATTGTTATTCATTAAATTAAACTATTTTAATACGGTTTTAATACTCGTATAAAGGAACATATTGCTGACATGAAAAATAGACGCTACACCAAGTCTGCAGTCTGTGAACATGCTCTAGACAAACCCAACCACTATATGCGTTTTGATAATCCTCAAGTCCTTGCAAAGGAAATAGATTCATTCCAAGGATGTTACGTGAAGCTATTGAAATTAAAAAACATCCTAATTTCAATAGAGAGGATGGATGGCAGGTACCGCCAGCTTGGGACCCAGTCATTAACTTAATAAAATTTGCGATTTTATTAAGTTACAAACTCGGAATCAGACTGCAAGACCCTTAGGTACTGTGAGCCAATACTGCGTGAATCGGAATAGTTCCCAATAAAAATTTCAGGCGGTAGTTTGTCTTATGACATCAAAGACAAATGTTAACTTAGTCTGCCTGCGACCATGAACGCTGTAAAGTGTTTGAAACGTCAGGTGTAAATAAATAAGTAATAAACGCGATAAAACCGTATTAAAATAGTTTAATTTAATACATTAATTTTTTTTTTGTAATCCTAGGCCCGTAGACAAAGTCACTTGAAAAACGATAACGTTATTCGTGTTTGCGATCTTTCGGTTTTAGTATGAAAATCGACCACGTGATTTAGCGCGGCTAATGTCAATCTCATTTTTTGTTTTCGAATGTCGTTTTATCGTCGTATTATCGTTTTCAAATTGTGATTTTGTCTACGGGCGCTGTATTTTAGTTCTTGGAGGACTTTTGGCGGGAAGCTGTGAAGAGCAGTATCGGCGCTGTATTTTATTTTCCAATTTTTGAGTGTTTGTGCATAATAATTGTGGATTATTATTCGCAAAGTGTTCGATAACAAGCGTGAGTGTTGGGAAGTTGTTCATGATTGTTGGCAAAAGCTCGCTAAGTGCAGTTTTTCTACCACTTCACTTAGCTTAATTAGACTTGACTAGGGCTTGACAAAATCACACTGTAAGACTTGTTGACCCATTGTTTAAAAAAAATAGTTCTTGGAGCAATAAAGAGTTTTTATGCGCATTTAGCGCATCCACCCTAGAATGTTTTCGCTCATTATCGCTTTCAGAGTATCACGAGCGCGCTGCAAACTAGTGGTCTGGGATCTTACGCTACAGTACCCAACAATTGCACCTCAGTAATTTATTTTGTAAATTAATTTTAATAAATATACCATTCCTGCAACATGCACTGATTGGCCATTTAGCATTTGCATATGAATATTCAAGAGGCAATCAGAACAGTAATGGCGATGCATATCTTGTGCCTCACCGACACTTGATGCAAATAGAGATATTCAATGACTAACTTGAAAGCAAAATACAGATGGAGAATTGATTGTTTGATATGTTTGTTTGACATAAAAATATGTTACCTGACTTCGACCATAGGCCAATCTTATCCTTAACGTATAGAGTGGAACCCAACAAATGTAGAAGGTTTTTCATCTCTTAGTCACTGTCGGCTTTTATTTGGGATGTCCTTGAAAGTGCTGCAAGCATTTCCACCAGCATTTCCAATAAAAAATAAAACAGCAGGCCAGTCATCAAAACCTAACGATCATCAATAGTCTAGGTCAAGAAAAAATATATGTAATAAGATATATTTTGGTATTCAGGTCATCAATTTAAGATAAAAAGTTTTTATTCGGTGTTAAACAGACTAATCGGATTTGGAGAGGATTAGCCCGTCGTTATAAATCTTATTACGAGACAGATCAGCCTATTTGCATGATCCGTTCTAGGACAGCAAAAACAGCAGCACTTATAGTTAATTGGATATACATAATTAGCCTCAAATTGAGGAACTCGATAGCTCAACGATCATGCGCATCAATTAACAGAGATATGCACTGGGATTGGTCGTCTCGTCACTAGTGCAATTTGTATCGTGAGGTCCTTCGTACTTCGGAAAAATCATGAATGATGGCAATTATTAGTCTGTGTCAGATGCCTTATCAGCCTTGGAAATCCTGAGGTTACAATTAGCAAACACGATGGGATGATGATCCAAAGACTAGTTTGATGATGTCTTGGAATTGGTTTAGGAACTAGATAGAACAAATATAAAATTTTATTGTATTTTAATTTATTAATTTTTCAATAGCACAGAAATTACGACCAGAAAACGTCCGTGGTTAACCAAAATCTTACTTTACAAATTTTAATAAGTATCAGCAGAATTAATTTTGAAATTCCTTATTTCGCTCGTTACAGCAATTCAACTTAATTAATTGATCATTAAGTTTCAAATATAAGTAAGTATTCTTAATTTTTGTCAAGAAATTCAATAAATGTATTTTGAGTTGGGGAAATTGTAAGTAGATCTTTCCTTCTTTATTTATTGTGAATTACTATTGTGAAAAAAATAAACACTTAAATTGTTTATGTTTAATCTTGTTTGCTGGATACTCAATAAATTATTTAAAAAGAAAACATGAAAAAAATGAACATTTTAAAGCTTACCGGTTCATGGGAATCGCGGACTAATAGCGGAGTAGTGCCCAGGAGAACTAAATTTTCATCTTCACTTGTATCGGTGTACATAAATCCTCGGATCTCTTCTCATTTCTTAAGCTAGAGTTTACAACTTTCCTCTTGTCTTACTTTCCTTCTGAAATACAGAACTTTATCAACCCTATTTCCTAGATAAATTACTACTTTATTTTACTTTCTAATCGCCATAAAACTAATTGATTAATAACTGTTGGTTTAATTTTATAGAAACATGGAAGCCGATAGACGATCCTATTGGCTTCCATTATATATTTTATATTATTTAATTTATTATATAATTTATAATATTAATATAAATTACATAAATTTTATAAAAGATAAAGAGATAAAAGTAATATCTTCCTAAAAGTAAACTAATAAATTTAAGTTTTAAGTTCCAAAGTAGACTTAAACAATAACGTACCCAATTAAACGACCAAATCGTCTCATAAGCGCAGCTTAAAGGCTTTTGGCGAGAGAGATACTTGAATAATACTCCAATTGTTCAGAAGGAATGGAATGCTTTATTTACAAAATTGACACGTATTTATACAAAATTATTTACATTCAAACATTACAAGTGTGAATTTTTGTTGCGATATGATAACCAATCATAAGTTAGTATTCTAGTTTACATCCATATTTGGTGGCGCATTTTGACGATGGTCCGCGCGGGGAGCGCGGGACGAACTGGATACCGCGTGACGTGCTTGGCCGTTCCAATAAAACTAGCTCGCGCAATCTCGCAGTCCTTTTCGACGGCGGCGCTCGGAACGGTGCGGACGTGCGGCGAGCGGCGAGTTTCCATGTGTTGTGATGTGAAGTGTTCATCCACGAACTGATGAAGAGTGAAGACCGGTGTGATGTGCTGCTTGAAGTGAAGAGTCGTGTGCTGTGCTATTCTTGTTTCTTGACAACGACGTGTGATAAGCTCCGTACAGCACGTGCATGTTCAACCAAATCTTGTTTCTATGACAACTCGCCGTTTCTTTGACAATGCGTCGCCATAAATAAAATGCTTGCATGATGTGTGTGTTGTGTTTTCTTTCTTGGTATCCTTAAAAGAGTTCTTCTTAGAGCTGGTACTTGCTATCCTTAAAAGAGTTCTTCTTAGAGCTGGTACTTGTAACTGTTTCTAAAGGTTGTTCTATCAAGGTATTTTCTGCATGTGATGGTAAGGTATCTTGATTTGTACTTTAAGGTAAGGTAATTAGGTAAGTATAAAGGTAATGGTGTAGCCACAGTACTCCCCTTCAAGTGAAACGTACCGGCAACTTGACTGAACGGCCGATACGCGTGCGCGTAACAGCTGGTTGTGACGTCACGTTGCTCGTAACGGCGGGAGTGCGTTGAACTTTCTGTGGCGAGGTATCTTGAGGTAACTGCGGCGGAGTGATGATGACTTGATTGTGACTTGATGATGGTAATGTATTCTGTGGTAAGTTGATTTCTTGATCTTGTAATAAGTAGGCAGGTTTCAGTCGGTCGATTGAGATGTTTGATTCGCGATCTTGAAGTTGTATTGTGTACACTTTTTCTGTCCTCTTGATAACGCGATAAGGGCCTTGATATGGTGATTGTAGAGGTCGCTTTACTGCGTCGACTCTGACGAACACGTGGCTGCAGTTTTGTAGATCTTTGTGTACGAAGATGCGTTGTTTGTTATGATGTGACGTACACGACTGAGGCCTGTTTTCTTCTATTGATGAGCGTAGTTTTTCGACATATGTGTAGTCCATAGATGTAGGTATTGATGATGTTGTGAAGAAGTCACCCGGTAGCCGTAAGTTATAGCCATATGTTAGTTCGGCTGGGCTAACTCCGGCATCTGTCCGTAGGGTCGCTCGTAGTCCTAGTAGCACGGTAGGTAATTCGTCGATCCATGAACTTGAGCTGGACAGTCTGGTACGTAGTGCAGTCTTCAGAGTACGGTGCCAACGTTCTGTTACCGTTGCACTTGGGATTGTAGGCTGTTGTACGATTCTTCTTTATTCCCATTGTTTTCATTAAGTTGTTGAACAGCTGACTTTCGAATTGGCGGCCTTGGTCGCTAGTGAGTGTTTCGGGACATCCAAATCTTGCAATCCAGTGTTTGTAGATGATTTCGGAGACTGTTTCGGCTGATATGTCGTCGGTAGGTATTGCTTCCGGCCATTTTGTTTGTCGGTCGATCATAGTAACGAGATAGCGATGACCTTGAGATGTTGTAGGTAGCGGTCCGACGATATCGACGTGCAGATGGTGAAAACGATCTGTTGGCGGGAATTTTGAAATCGCGCTGTATGTGTGACGTTGAATTTTATTCTTTTGGCAATCGATGCAGCTTCTTGTCCATTTTGGTATGTCGCTATTCATTGACGGCCAAAAATATTTTTGTGAGATGATCTTGCGAGTCGTGCGCGTACCGGGATGGTTGATGTTGTGTATGTTTCTGAATATTTCTTCTCTGTGCTTTTCCGGTATGTATGGTCTGACGTGTGATGATGATGTTTCGCAGTAGAGTTCAATGTTGGTGTTCGGAATGATGACTTTTTTTAAGGTGATGTTGTCTTGTTGTTGTAGATGTTGAATTGTGGTGTCTTGTTCTTGAGCTCTCGCTATTTCTTCGTAGTTGATCGGAGACGGGCATGTGATTGTTTCGATGCGGCTGAGTGCGTCGGCGACAATGTTTTGTTTACCGCTCACGTGACGTATGTCGGTCGTAAACTCGCTGATAAACAAAAGCTGTCTTGTGCGTCTTGGCGTCTCGGTTGTTGATGTTATTTTGCTCATTGCGTATGTAAGGGGTTTATGGTCGGTGAAGATGATGAGTGGTCGTCCTTCGAACATCTTGCGGAAGTGTTTGACGGCCATGTAGATTGCTTGAAGTTCTCTGTCGTACGTCGAATATCTTGATTGCGCGTCGGAGAATTTCTTGGAAAAATAGCCAAGTGGTTGCCATTTTTTGTTGACGTATTGTTGAAGTACACCGCCAGCTGATTTGTCGGAGGCGTCGCAGAAGAGAGCGTAGACGGCTTCATGAGATGGGTGGGCGAGTAAAGCAGCGTTGTTTATGCTAGCTTTACATGCTTCGAATGCTTGCGTTGACTCTTCTGTCCATTGTATGACGGTTTTGTCTCTTTTCTTGACGTTGTGAAGATGCGCGTTGAGTGGTGCTTGCATGGACGCGGCGTCAGGTATGTGGTCGCGGTAAAAATTCAGCATACCGAGGAAACGTCGTAGCTCTTCGATGGTTTTTGGCTGAGGATAGTTCATGATGATGTCGATCTTCTCAGTTGGAGGTTTGATGCCTTCTTTTGACACGATGTAGCCTAAGAACTTGACTTCCGGTTGACCGAATTGGCATTTGGCAGGGTTGATGGTGATGCCGTGTTCCTCGAGTCTTCGAAGTACCGTTCTTAGGTGTTCTCGGTGTTGGGCTTCATTCTCTGATGCTATCAAGGCGTCGTCGATGAACGAGAATACGTAGGGCAGTCCGCTGAGCACTTGGTGGATGAAACGTTGAAAAGTTTGGCCTGCATTCTTGAGTCCTGGACACATGCGCGGAAATTCGAAAAGTCCCATCGGTGTGATGATGGCAGTCTTCTCTATGTCTTCTTCGCGAACTTTCAGTTGTTGGTACGCCCGATTTAAGTCCAAGGTCGAAAATATAGTCTTCCCAGAGAGCTGATAGGTGAAGTCCTTGACTCGTGGTACAGGGTAGCGATCTGGTTTCGTAATCGCGTTAAGGCGGCGATAGTCACCACAGACTCTTAAGTCCCCGTTCTTCTTGGGTACGATGTGAAGAGGTGATGACCATGGGCTCTTGCTGGGTCGGCATAGTCCTTGATCAATCATATTTTGAAATTCTTGTTTGACCTTCTCGTAGCGATGTGGCGGTACGGGACGTGCGCGGCAATGTATCGGTTGGCCTTCTGTTTCTATGAAATGTTGAACGTTGATCTTGCTGTCGTTTAAGTGCATCGCAGTGAGTCGCGTGGTACCGGGGAATTCGGCGAGAATGTTGTGATATTCGTTTTTCGTGTCGATACTGCGGACGGTAGGTATATTTGTCGCTCGAACGGGTGCGTTTACTTGCAGTTTTGTGACGTTGTCGATTAATTTCTTGTTTTTGAGATCGACGATCAATTGATGATGCTTGAGAAAATCGGCTCCTAGTATTGGTTTCGAGACGTTAGCGATGATAAATTTCCACTTGTAGGGACGGCGAAGATTGAGATCGAGTTCAAGTGTTCTCTCTCCATATGTTGATATTTCTGTGTTATTTGCGGCGTAGAGCTTGAATGGGAGAGCCTTGGTGATGTGAGTTTTTTTCTTTGGAAGTACGGATATGTTCGCTCCTGTGTCCACTAAGAAGGATATTCCGGTTTTCTTGTCTGTGACGAATAGGCGGTATGATTGTTCTTGAACGCAGGAATCCGCCTCTGCCAACGTTCTTTCTAGTTTTCCTGAGGCTTATTTTCTATCTTCTTAAATGAGCACGGTGATGTGCATTTGTATGCTTGAGCTCCGAAGCGTTGATGGTAGTAGCAGTACGGTGATGAAGATGGTGAATTGTTTCTTGAGTGAGATGGAGAACGATTGTATGGATTGCGGCCTTGAGATGGATAGCGGTTTCTTCTGAAATTATTTTGAGGTCTTGCTCGTAGCTCGGCGATTTCTAATGAGAGTCTTCTGATTTCGTTGATGAGGAATTGAGTGTCGGCAAGTTGTGATGAAGGTGGTGGTGGTGATGGATGCGGTTGTGATGGACAGATGGCTGATACTTCGCGTTGCTGTTCCATCATTTTGTCGGCGAGTAGTGCGAGCTCTTCTAAGGCGGTTTTGGTGCTGAACGATTCGCTCACTGCTAGTACTGAGCGTATGTGCGAAGGAAGATGGTTTGTCCACATAATTCGTAGCGTTGCGTCTGGGATTCTGTCACGAGCGAGATCCTTCATGCGTCGAAGTAAGTGTGAGGGCTTCTGGTCGCCTAATTCCATCTCGGAGAGTAGTTTTTGAAATTGACGGCTGTCGGATTCTTCGTATGTAGAGATGAGTCGTTCCTTGATGGCTTGGTATGGCTTCGTTTCTGGTGGATTGTACAGCAGATCGGAGATTTGTTCGATGTCTTGTTTTTCCAAGCGTGCGATGACCATTTGTGCCAGTTGCTGTTCACCCTTTTTCTGGTCGTGGGTGGCAGCTTCGAAACTGTAGAACCACAGCCGAGGACGATCGCGCCAGAACGGTGGAATGCGGAGAGCCAGTGAGATGTTGGCGATTTCGGGCTGGACGACGGGCTGGGTTGGCTGAACGGTGGCATTTTCTTGTTCCATGGTGGACGGGCAGAGATTTGTTGCTGGATGATTTTTTTTTTTTATTTTTCCTGGCAGCCGAGCAGGGATTCCTCTTCTTTTTTGTTGTTTCTTCTTTGTAGCGTAGTCGGTGGTCACCACTTTGGCGAGAGAGACACTTGAGTAATACTCCAATTGTTCAGAAGGAATGGAATGCTTTATTTACAAAATTGACACGTATTTATACAAAATTATTTACATTCAAACATTACAAGTGTGAATTTTTGTTGCGATATGATAACCAATCATAAGTTAGTATTCTAGTTTACATCCATATTTGGTGGCGCATTTTGACGATGGTCCGCGCGGGGAGCGCGGGACGAACTGGATACCGCGTGACGTGCTTGGCCGTTCCAATAAAACTAGCTCGCGCAATCTCGCAGTCCTTTTCGACGGCGGCGCTCGGAACGGTGCGGACGTGCGGCGAGCGGCGAGTTTCCATGTGTTGTGATGTGAAGTGTTCATCCACGAACTGATGAAGAGTGAAGACCGGTGTGATGTGCTGCTTGAAGTGAAGAGTCGTGTGCTGTGCTATTCTTGTTTCTTGACAACGACGTGTGATAAGCTCCGTACAGCACGTGCATGTTCAACCAAATCTTGTTTCTATGACAACTCGCCGTTTCTTTGACAATGCGTCGCCATAAATAAAATGCTTGCATGATGTGTGTGTTGTGTTTTCTTTCTTGGTATCCTTAAAAGAGTTCTTCTTAGAGCTGGTACTTGCTATCCTTAAAAGAGTTCTTCTTAGAGCTGGTACTTGTAACTGTTTCTAAAGGTTGTTCTATCAAGGTATTTTCTGCATGTGATGGTAAGGTATCTTGATTTGTACTTTAAGGTAAGGTAATTAGGTAAGTATAAAGGTAATGGTGTAGCCACAGGCTTAACGAGTCTTGTCTGATAAGCGCTTACGTTTAGAATCCCGGGACATGAGTTTAGCCCCGGGAATTGCCCAAATAATCCCGGATCATAGTCCACACGACAATACAGGCATTATTTCCTTGCCACAATACCAAACGTAGTGTTTGGGTCGCAGACAATCTTAGTACGCGACAATACTCTTGCTTCGAATATGTTGCTAAGGATTTGTTATACGAGCAGATATATAAAGTCGGAATCGAACATATGGAACCTTAAAAATTTTTCGCTCCTGTTTTTTTGCACTATTATTTTTAATATATTTTTATTTTTTCTAATAGTTGACTAATAAATATAAATAAACGAGAAAGTGAACGTCGTGTCGTATCAAAAACTAAAGGATCTCACTTATAGCTCCACCGACAAAAGCCCACCTCTTTAAATTTATGAGGATAATAAATAGTTGAATGCTAGAGAATGCTTTTAGTATTAAATTCACCAATCACCAATATATAAACAAAAATGGACGAAACCATTCTATGATCAAACAGACATTAGATAAACTTAGAGTAACCTAGTAAATAAGCAAGTTCTTTAGAAATATGTACCGCACCCCGATTAACAAAACAGATGGCGCAAGCAAATAGTGGAGTTTACATTAATCTAGACCGCTCTGAACCTGAAACATGCTAAATTGTGCAAGCTGCAAAAACTACTGCAATTGTACGCTGGTGGGTAAACATTTAGCTAAATTATACAATTGCCGAAATAAACAACAGTTTATTCTGATAGTTAAGCTGAAATAATTTCATCAACTACATGATAATTTAGATTACTAATATTTTTATAAATAGTAAACTGTGTTTTATGAAACGCTGTAACTACTTGTTCGTAAAACTAATTTTGCATTGATCGGCCCCTTTTGGTTTGGGCCCCTTATGTACTTCTGTTACACAAACAAAACATTTCTCAGAACCTCTTAAGAGATAACGCATGTTGCTGTGCCTCTACCATGAAATTTAAGGTATGCAGTCGCAAGCGAGAGCGTTAAGAACTTAGTATGAAAAATTCTATACAAAATCTTTACGCAGTCACTAGCGTCTGCAGTAATAAAATTTTAACATTAAAATTATTACTAAACGGCGGTTTGGTAATAAATATTTGAAAATAGTCCTTGCGGCGGCAAGGGCTATTTTTGAATATGTAAATCCTCTGAGTCGAATGTTCTTTGTTCGATTTTCATTCGACATGAGTCGAACGATTTAGAATTGGAATGGGAAAGTTGGGATTGCATTTGCAACATAATGGTTTTAATAAAAACAAAATGGATGTCTCTTGTGTAAAACGAACATTAGCAGGGAAGGAAGTGACTTTATTTTAAACTTCCACATAACAATTTTTTTTTTAAATTCTGACTTATTTACTAAAACCCAACATTTTTACAAATTTGTTATGTTTCGATGCATTTAACCCTTCATTTACAACAGTCAGAAATTGGCATACCTATATTCTGCTTCTGTGCTGGACAGCGCTACAGAAACTTGTTATCTGGTTTCCCAAGAGACGGCACCACCAGAAAGGGTTAGAAAAAATCCTGTATATGAGTGCCTATGGTTGGACGAGAGGTACCTTGAGGCGTCCTTGAAATGAAATAAAGTAGATAAAAAACGGGTTTTTGCCACTTTTGGCCTAGGTATATACTTACTTCATTTTATTTTTTACTCTATTCTCTTGTAATTTTCATTTTTTATGTTTAAAATTGTTATTATAACCTCATTGGGGTTTGCTCAAGCAACCAACTAAGAATGTCGTTTTCAAGGGAAGTTCGAGGACTTCCTTAAGGCACCCTCGAATAAGTTTGAGTGAAGGACGTTCATAAGGTTATGTTTAAGAATACGGGGGTTAGTGTATATTTTGTTTAGTATAACAATATTTACCAAGTATGAATACAGTCAAGTAGCCTATTTTGTTATGCTAGTTATTAGACTTCCAGCCATTTTACACTGTAAATCACTATTCTTTCTATTTTTATTCTTTGGAAATACGTGAGGACTATAACCTCTTGAGTAAAACGAACATTAGTAGGGAAGGAAGTGACTTTATTTTTCTTTTTTTGTATAGGTATATACTAGCAGCCCGTAGTTGGTTGAAGCTAACCTCTTCATTTAACATTTCCTTCAAAACCGGCTACATAGATCTCCCTAAGGCCAAGTCAAGTAGTCTTATTAACCGATGAATAGTATTCATCTCATGATGTGGTGGTGAATCCCGCAACCGAAAGTATTTATTTCCAAGGAAGATCGAAACATAAAATAATCTATCTTTATGGCTCTATGTGCATATATATGCCTCTGCCACTTTGGTAGGCATATCATAATTTAAAAAAAAGTAAATGTCAGTGTCTAAATCAAATTATCAAAACGGTTAAATGTTTGATAGGTACGTCTACCGATGTGGCCCACAGAGCAGTCAAGATCGATATTTCAGAGGAATCAAATGTGATTATTTTTTTAAATTCAAAGTCGTTCACGACTTCGTTTCTCCAGCGATACCTGGGACGACCGACTGGTTGCTTTCCACTAGGTCGTCCCTTGCACGCTCCCTTAACATCTGTCCACCCAGCTGACAGTATCAGGACCTTTTAAAACATCCACGGGGAAAACACGTAAAATTGAACAGTAAATATTTACTACATTTTTTTTAACACTCCCTCAGTTTCATCATCAGCTCCCGCTTCCATGACGCATGCCATCCGGTTGCTTCCATTCGTATTAATTATCTTGGCATGTTTTAACGACTGGCCACCTGCCTAACGTCAACCTTTCCTTCTGGAGCCCTATTTTTAATACAGGCTTTTATTAACTTAAATAGTGAGCCCCTACTACCTGTTTATTTTTGTAAAATTTTTAAATGAATAAATGATTTAATTTGATTTTTGAAATGTGTGTCGAATGAAAACCATTCGATATCGTACAAAAATTATTCGACTCGCCGTATTTATGTGAGTCACACTTTTCAAAAAAAGCACTCCATTCCTATTATTTTGGCCTGTTTTACGACTGGCTGCCTGCCTAACGTCAATCTTCATTGGAAACGCAGAATGTACGTTTAGATTAATACCACTGGTTTTGTCCTCATCGTATTTGACGACATCTAAGCGCCACGGGAAAAAAGCCTGTACTTCGTACCGATTCGCCACGCGAAGGGATTGTAACACAAAACAAAATCCGTAATATCTTTGGAATGGAATGTCCGATTTCATTCATTCAAAGAGTAATTTACAGGTATTAAACCATTCTTGAATATAGAATGATTTATTTGAATAAGGATCAATACCGTGAAACGAATAATATGGCCTAGTTAGTACCAGCGTTACTATTGCAAATTTTAACATGAAAAAGTAGTTGTTGTGACGTAACTAAAATAGTTAGACATATGATACCACGGACTTTTTTGTAGATCTTTTTAAGATTTACAATACTGTAGTACATTATTTTGATCAAGCGAGTGTCATTCTTGTTTTGAAAGTAGCTACAACACACAAAATAATTTCATACGTAAGTAGGTACACTAATTAGCAATTTTAATATAAGTTTAACTAAATAAAACCCTTCGAGGTACGGAATAGGGTTCCGTACCTCGAAAGGTTTTGTTACTCCGACTTTGTTTCAGAAGCTAGGTTTAGGATTTGGTTATACCGTGACCAAGACATGAGCGAGCGAGCGTCAATCATGTTTTGAAAGTAGCGACAGCTTACAAAGCTTGCTTTCTAACACATAATTTTTATCAAGTGACAGTGTTTATCTACCTTTTTTTTATAAAGTAACAAATTTTATAAACTTGGTCAAATATTGTTTTTGCAAAAAGAAATATTTGTAAAATCTGTGTTTTGATAAATGATTACCTAGATGTACTTTTAAAGTAATATGTTTGGTAAATGTGAGGTTTGTCAAATGATTGGTTTTTCTATAGTTATTTTTAAAAGTATCATTTATTATATTATTATTAAAAGAGAGGTAGGACATTTTGTAAGAAGTAGTCCGTCTGGGGAAGTACCTCCACCCTTACAGAAGACTGCAGCCAAATAACACTGTGGTTCCAGAGGGGTCGCTGTGCTGACAGCAGACAGGTTCGCAAACGCGCTCGTGACATCTCCGCTGTTGCAGGCGTTCATAGGCTACGGTAACCACTTACCATAAGGTGGGCCGTACTCCTGTTTGCCTACTTAGTTGTATTAAAAAAAATGAACAAAAAATCATTTTTCTTGAAGAAAAATGATTTGACCAGAAAACTGGCCTACATAAATAGTACCGCTTTGTCCGGGTTTTGCGTCAGCGCCACGCCAAATAATTGAAACTCAAAACAAAATCTGTTATAAATTTGGACTTGAATGTCCGATTTCATTCATTTAAAGAGTAACCTACAGGTATTAAAACAGTATTGAATATGAAATGATATAATTCGGATAAGGATCAATACCGTGAAACGAATAATGTAGCCTAGTTTGTACCGGTGTCACTGTTGCAAATTTTAACTGAAAAAGTAGTTGTTGTGACGTAACTGCAATAGTTAGACATATGGTATCGTGGACTTTTTTGTAAACCTTTGTAATATCTACAATACTGTGTAGTACATAATTTTGATCCATTTCACAGGGTTAAGCCAGCGTTTGCAATGTAAGCGCCAAAAATGTGTTAATTCACGTCAGAAACCTCTAAAATTATCAGTGTTTCTCTACTTTATTATGCATGAATTATACATATAAACCTTCCTCTTGAAACACTCTATCTATCAAAGAAAACCGCATAAAAATCTTTAAGCAAACATAGGGACAGACAGACAGCGGAAAGCGACTTTGTTTTATACTATGTAATGATTTTGTTACAGACTTAACAATGTGTTTAAATCTCCCTGAACAAAACGGTAACATCAGGGATAAACCCAACAGGCGTTGTAATATACATCAAGAAGCAAGTGCCAGTAGAGTCATTAATCGAGGATGTTTGCGTTCTCTCGAACGGCCACATAACAACTTTACGTTGGTCGAGTTAATATGCAAGAAGTCGTCAAACAATTTAAATAAAAAAAAAACTGAAAAACAAAAAGTACCTACTAGATGTCAATTTTGTTACGTAGTTCATTGCCTAATCTCATACGATCAATAACTACATAACTAGTAAAATTATATTCGTAGTTATTTTAGGTTCTTAGCTTGGTTAAAATTTGATCGACACTAACTCATCTACGCAACACGCATAACACGCAGGCATTAATTGCATTTCACCGCGCGAAAAATATGAATTATTATTACACACATAATCTGTTTTATGACAAAAGCATTTGACCTTAAAGTCCTATTTCTCTATTCATGTTTGAATTCGTTTCAATTCTTGTCGATCTGTTTCCTATACAAACACAATATCTTTGCTGTTTACACTAAACGAGCGATTGCATTTTTGTAGATACTTATCAAAGTTTAAAATAGATCGTAGGTAAGTTACATTATGCCCACTATCCTCTCTTAGCACCAGTAGTATTGGAACCAGTATTCTTGCCAACTGGATCAATATGAACATTGACTGGGCTACGGTACTTGCAATATATTGTTCGGTCGGCTTTTATTGCACACCGAGATTATTTAAACGGCCAGAGGGAGGGCAATAATTTGCAAGTACACTCCACAGCTTCTTGGCGAACTAGATGGTGGCTGTAATTTTCAGCTTAGTTTTAGTTGGAGGAGTTAGACGCTGAATTTGCCCTTCCTTCTCACAAGATTCTGGAAATGATAGATTGGTTCTCAAAAAACATTGACTTTGAAGATTTCATGCCTGACGGAGAAACATGTATTATTGTTTCTCAATCACTAACATAGTACTTTGTTACGCTACGCTAAACTTTAATATATTATCTCTCCCACTGTCCCCAATACCGCTGCATATACGGACCACCGCCCGGGCGACGCTTCGCGGCGGCCAGTTCGCGGAAACTCGGACACCTGCATCTAAAGTGAATCAGTGCAAGTGATTATTTTAAGATTATTCATGATCCAACTTCGATCGTAATCACTAGATTAAGTTTTAATAGTAATTTTTATTACATTAAATTAAATTACGCTCCATAAATTCTTTTTCTTGCGACTCGCCTGTAGAAATCGTAATTACTTACAGGTTTTTATTTTCTATAATATGAACGTACTTTCTTCAAAACGTACCTGTGACACCGCGAGCAAATTCTGGTGTGAATCTAATTCAAACTCACCACTTAAACATCAAAAAATTCATATATTATAAAAAGGTTTTTATTTTTACTAAAACTTTATTGCACCATTATCATAATCACAAATATTGAATTTATTTTATTAAATAATTATATAATATATGAAATGTTTTTTACCTAGGTTTGCTATCTAATACCTGTCCTCTATGAAATTTGAAGGGAAATACGATTAAAATAAAATAACAAATAAAAACTTTTACAATATTTATTTGAAGAAGAAGAAGCTGAAAGTTACACAAAGTTAAAAACTCGAATTAAAAAAAAAATGAATTTATATTGGAAGTTACCTATTTAATGTTGAGTAAAGAAGTTATTGCGATTAAAACGAGAAAAGAAAATTAGGGGCGCAGGAGATCGAATGGCCAATATTTAGATCCCTTCTTTAGTTTTAAATTAAAAAAAATAAAATAAAGGGTTAATAAATTATTAAAATGTAGAAAGCGCAGGCACTGGCTGACCGATAATGCTGGCTTCGGCTGTGTGGTTACCTCAGTTAAAGCAAAAATGTCTATCGCAGATTAAAACGGTAGTAAAAGCAATGTCCTCTTGTTTCAATAAAAGAAATGTGGTATGCACTCCTGACACCTCGGGAAGCTGGTAGAACTCCCAGTGTTCAGCGGAGTGAGTGCTTCAGGTGTTCTTTTTAACCCTGAAGTAGGAATAACAAAATAACTTTCAATGGTTTACTATAGGGCGGGGCTCTGGAAATTTCTAGGTTTTATTCCTGTTCAAAATCCTTTTCAATATATGAATAATTTTGTTTTAATGGAGTATGTTTATTCCTAAATTTAGACCTGAATCTTATTTGGTTGTAATTATAAAAAGAAAGTCATAATTCCAAATGGTAGGTTACCCGACAATGAAAAATCTACTTAATTTTGTAAAAAACGATTTTGTATGAAATATTTCAATTTGAATCCATACATTTTACGCTTATTTATGTGCACCAACGGTGAGAAATCATTTCAAGACCGAAATTAGATAAAATTTTAATAAAATGCACATGTGAATAAAATACACATTCTACCCACTTTTGTAAATTATAAATTTCTCACAAAACCCCCAATTTAACCAGGAAGTTATTAGACCAAATGGAAGAATTACTCGGTTATTTAGCTCAATAGGACAATAATTAAAATAAAATAAATTACCTTTTCAGGGTTCTTATGTATATCCAACAAAACACTTTTGTCTTATAACGCCGTACGACAACCACGTCGGCGATTTTATTTGTTACGACGGTTGCACTATTAAACTCCAAAATAACAGTATTAAATGGCTATTGAAACCTTTAAATTATAAAAATAGCGAGCAACTATCGACCCGCTCCGAAAATCATCTGATTTCGTCTCCCGGTGGCGGCAAGTGTGCTAGCTGTCAGTTCAGTCGTAGTGATGGGGACATCGGGAGTCGACATTTACTCGAATCGACTCGATGAACTATCTATCGACTTCGTGCCGAACCGTGTGAAAACAACAGGCATTTAGTATCGATTTTTGAGATCCGCCGGCGAATTATTCGACAATTAAACCAACTTGCACGGATTCAACAAGTGATTAAAGAAATACGGAAAGTAAGGAATGATTCGATTATCGTTTACCACCCGCGTACATTTCAGAAATACAGAATGTTGCTTCCACGATCGCAATCGATATATCTCACGGAGGAGTCAATTCTCTTATTTTAAATAGGTACCTAGTGCACAATTGAATCGCGATTGGATCGTAATGACTTGACTTTGACGCTTCTGATATTCCGTTACTCATTCTATTTACATTTCCCTACTAATATCATTGAAATACGCTCCAGTCGCAAATGAATAGAGATTCAAAACTGTTTAAGCAGAATACCACTAATGAGTGTATCTAAAAAAATGCAACACAATTAAGTCGCGATTGAATATCAGTTGCGTGGCCTTTAAAAGTTCATTAGCGGAATCGATCCCCTACTCAACAATCGAGCAATTAGGCAGTTAATCGACTTAATATTTATGGCATAGCAAAAATGGCATTACATATATTCTCTTATAACGCAGCATTTTTGCGATCTTTTATAAAACGATGGCAATTGCATGGCAAAAACATATGAGAAGAAACTCACAAAAATGTTCCTATTTCTTTTCAGGCAACACTTTTTAAGATTAACAATGTGTGTATTCTTACACAAAGTATTTATCTAATTGAAAATGAGTGATTTATTTGACGATAAGCAATGAATGCGTGGTGCGGTTATGCACCTTCGCGATAAGTAAGTATACAAAAAGTATCTTACAATACAAAATAAGCTCTTAGTCTATGGTCATAAGGTTAAAACAAGTAGGCGTGCAATTTATAACAGATTATTAATCGTCCATTTTTGTCCTTGAAAATGAATAATGATTAAAGACTGGTGTTGCCAAAAAGAGTCCGTAATATTCTACTAAATATCTAAGTATTAAGAGTATTTTTTTTTAACTTTTTTAATAATTTTTATAATATATAGGTACTCGTATTGATAGCAAGAATTAATTAGGGTTCCGTATCTAAAGGGTAAAACGGAACCTATTACTCCGCTGCCTGTAGGGTGAAAAGCCTTCCTTCTCGCAGATGCATCTGTGGATCTGTGGTTGTTCAGGGCAGCACCTTCGGTCCGACCTTGTTCCTCCTCATGATCAACGACCTGCCTGCCCATTGTGATCAGAAAGACTCAATGCCTTCTTTTCGCGGATGACGTGAAGCTGTCCGTGGGAGTAAAAGACTCCGCTGTCTGTTCGTCAGTCACAGGCTGTATCTTATGAATGAATCGTGACAGATAGATAGTTTATATTGTCATAAATGATGTATTTCTGTTGCAACAAATACTATTTTAAAACTAATAAAATTAATATTTAATATTTAAAAAAAAACTTTTGTTGTATACAAACAAAAGTATTTTTTTAATCGTTTTTGCTGGATTATCATAACGGCAAAAAGCAGATAATTGAAATATTCTAATAATATTTAGTTATTTATTACATAAATTAAAAATAAATAATTAAAAAAATTTTTTTTAAATAAAACAAATATTTAAGGGACCTGATGTTTCCGCCTGCGTCAAAAGGCTTGTGTTTGACCCCGGATCTTCAACTATATTCATACCAAATTTCATCAAAATCTATTCAGCGGTTTGGCTGTGAAAGCGTAACAGACGGACAGACTTTCGCATATATAATATTGTTATTTTATTATTTGATATTATAAGTATAAGTATGGATAAAATTGATATGGATGGTACGGAACCCTTCGTGTGCGAGTCCGACTCGCACTTGAGCAGTTTTATTTATAAACGAATTTGTTGACGCAGTCACTAGTATCTACGTTATTACAATGTCATGGTAGGGGCACTATTTTATTAGTTTTATTTTAATAGGTTTGGGCGGTTCGTGTCTACTTTATGAATAGACTTTGGTCAACAATATAGAGCATTGTGAAGGTGGTTGGTGAAAGAAAGAAAGAGCGACTGAGACTATGACGACAGGAGAATAAATTCGAGAGTTAGTTTTCGATTATAGCGGAACATGAGGACAATGGTCCAGCAGTGGGACAATAATACTACCTATCCTACATTATGTCGAAAAGTAAAGATGAAAGAAGCAAACCTATTGCTTCTTTCATCTTTACTTGTTCCTTAAACACATTGAGTAAGTACCAGTTAGATACGTTACTAGGCTACTTTTTCTAACGTGTGAAATTTAAGTATGCGAACTATAGCCCGACCACGAAAATGAAAACTCTGCATTGGCGTAGCTACTGATCGCCTTTAGGTGGCAACATGTTATATGTGTTATGTCAACAACAAAATTGACAATGTCATCATTAATGAAATAAAAATCAATCCTTCGTTTTCATTCGCATCAAATAGGATAACATCTTTTATATCACTTTTCTCTTATTACTATATAATATTTTAACTATTTTGATAAATATTTTTATTTGATAATCACACAACTTCCACTTCTGTCTCTTTTTGGCAGATGACATTGAGAACACGGAATGTTACTTAAATACCTAGTTGCCAGTAAAAGAAATTAGTTCTAATATTTTTCCGCAATATGGCCAAGGCTGCTATTTTCCTGGTCGGGCTTTATGAGTTTTGTTTTATTTAATTGTTATTTGAATTAAAAAGTCATAATATTCTACCAAAAGCTATTATTTTTACATGACGTAGGCATCATACACATAAAATAATAAAGAAATACTTCAACGGATTTATTCCTAAAAGAGATCTCTCTCTTCCTGCCAAGCAGATTAAAGTTAGCAAAGTACAACAAACACTCGTTGACCATTAAAACTAATTTAATTAATTTTAAATATCACAGGTACCACACAATAGTTTTAATGATAAGTACATAATCGCAAACTTATTACTGGCTCTGTAAGCGAGTAAGAATTTCTACTATTTTACTAATAATGTTTAAATGATGGCAACACATTTTACTCGGTAATTCCTGTGACTATATGAATCCTGCCTGACACATTTCATGATTTAAACTTCTATAAATACATGTGTTTGACAAGCATTTGGAACAAGAGTGTTAGTTTCTCTTGACTTGAGCAGTTCAGCTTAATCAGTTCCTGAATTTACAAATAATATTTAAATAGTGAAAAAAAACAATAGTGAATCCAAAGGTAAGTTATGTCTTAACTACAACAATTCTTTAAATATTTGAAAATGCTTCCGGATCTTGCATGACTACATAGACCTCCCCTGATAATTTCGAGAATGACTAATTCCAATGAAGGTCGTTAGAGGCTTGCATCGAACACTTGCCTGCGACATTCTTCAGGTCTATGGGTGTCCAACGTTGCGCTTGCTGGTAGAGTCTGTAGAAGCATTATCACCAAAATTTATTTATTATAATTTTAATTTGATTGTTTATAGGATTATAATAATAGAGACCTAAGTACAGAACTTACAACCAATTAGAAAAGGAGAGTCTTAAATTGGGAATAGAACATAAATATTTAAGTAGGTATGTGTTATTCATGTAATGTGAAATAAAGACTAAGCAGTCTTTGTTTTACTTCATCTTCTGGAGGACACAATGTTATATCCGCCCATACCCCATGGTAGGTATGTACTTATATAATAAACAGATGAAAATTAAAGTAGTCTATCATTATGCCTAAATATTTATTGAAATTCCGACAATACAAACAGTTAGTTTTTATGTTTGTAATGTCTGAATCAAATGGACAAAAAAACATTCAAAAACATTAGGGTAATTTCTCAGCTGCAACGATATGACTTAATGCTAATCTTATCCGTCGATACCCATACCTATAAACCGTGGTCCAGTGGTAAAGGCGTTCGCCTTTGACCCGGGGGTGGTGGGTTCGATTCCCACCGGAAGCACCGGAAGCATACTTTGTTAGTTGTTTCCAGTTTGGTTAGGACTTTGCAGGCTTGAACCAACATTTGCATTGTCTGATAAAAAAGATGATTCCGTGCTTCAGAAGGCACGTTAAGCCGTTGGTCCCAGCTGCCATTTGGCAGTCGTTAAAGGAGCAACGTCAGAAGCCGAGAGACGATTCCGAACAAATTTGACACCAGGGTGTACATGGTCAATAGACAATGTAACCTACACGAAATGATGATTATGTTTATTTCGATTAGATTACACGAAACATTGTGTACCTACATAGATTAAAACTAGATGAGTGTTATTGATTATCTAGCGGGGCATGTGTGTTCGTAACGTTTGCCGCTCGCAACGGCGAACGCGGCTCGTCTTGGATTGGTCGCCATTAGTGGCATTTCTATCTCGAGTTCCAACGTGTTTCGGAAGGCACGTTAAGCCGTGGGTACTTGTTTCCATTTGACAGGTGTACAAAAATAAGACGGCAGTCACCTTACTGAACAGCCATAAAATTTAGGACAAGATACCTACTTCGGAGTGAAGCTTGGCGAAAATGCAAAATACTTTTATGACGAAGAAAATTTTTTCTTCTTCCAGTCATAATGGCAATAAATGGTCGTTATAATTTCCTACGAGTACGAGTAGCTAGCTATCTAGCTCACGCACTATTCAGATACAAGTTCATTATCGTTCAAGTACACATAACTTCAGAGTTGTGTAAACGCTATCCTAGCTCGATGTTTGACAGGATGTATACCGGCCTCACGGCTGATTATACCTCTAATTAATATTATAACTCTTTCTCATATGTAAGTATTTACGATGTGCATTTTATGAAGCTATATCTAAGGATGATGCAATCGCGATTAGCGCACAATAGGGAGCTTGATATTTGTATTGTATGGATTGCTATAGTGCGTCAACGTAATTGCGTGCAATACGTCTAAGTGCTATTTTTATAAGGTTTGTTCGTATTCAGGGATATTTCGACAGGTCAGGACACGGTGGGAAACTTGTGGGTTTGCTTTACAATAAATAAACAATAGATTTTTGAGGGTGGGGTCATTTTACGAAAGAGAATATTCAAAAATATTGAACATTGTCAGTTTACCCCGCGGGTCTTTCGTGCCCGGGGTACAACTACGGAATACTCCTATTCTAATTACATAGATCTCTTTGCAGCTGAAATATACATAAAAAATATACATTGTTGCTTGCTAACTAACAGCAAAAAATACGTTTTACGAAGACAAAAAAGTATCCGTAAAAACAAAAAGAATCCCTCAAGTTCTTAGAATAGTTCATTTTGTGGTCAATTTATCGAATTTTATATACAGTTTTTAGCCAGACATATTGAATTTCCATTAGCTACGACCATTACAAACCTCCCCTCGTTTCATTTACCTACGCTCATCCTTTTCGTCATTCACGCTTGTCGATTGGGTACTCCAAAGTTATAAAAACAAACAAATAAAGTACAGTAATTCTGTATGGTACCTACGTAAGGAACCACTTGGTGTACGCGTCCCAGGTTTTAAACCCAATGTATAAAAAATATGTCAACCGTATAGAGAATGTCTAAAAGAAGTTTATCAAACATGTCAATTTTCGCACGAAATCTAATACCTACAACTGATTAAATACTGTCCTGCAAAAGACACCACCTGTTACCATTAGTTAATCATCGTGAACTGTCAGATTTAACTCTTCTGCATCGATACTGAGCTCTTATGTGGATTGTTAGAACTACTTGGTTCTATAAATATTTATGCTCCCCAAAAAAGGTTCAGACATATTAATGTATTTTCTATGCCTGTAGCGGTTACTAATTATCGCCAGAACGCTTTTTTCAATCGACCCTGTGATAGATCCATTAAGCTATCTCTTCAGATAGACGTTGACATCCTTGGTGGCGAGGTTAGCTCTCTAAAGAAAAGTTTAAACGATTTAATCTTTTCCAACATGAGCATGTGACACTTATAGTGTAATATGTACGTAGTTACAAGAATATAGCCCTTAATTTGAGGTTATCATTTGGCCAAATTGTCGGTTCAAATTTGATTAAGATAATTCTAGCAGTGAAGACTTTTAAATGACTTTGTAGAACTATATTCTAGCAACCATGTATAAAATATAGTCTATAGCCTTCCAAAAGTTAAATAAATAAATACACTAATAAAAATTTTAAAAATATATCTATGTTATTTTCAGATTCAACTAGAGAACCTAATCATGAGAATACGTACCTTTTGCAAGTATTTGGATGTGGAGGAGGTCAAAGATCATACACTGAAGGACTGCAATATTGTCGTCGATGGACAAAACTTCTTCTATAGCCTTTACGAGAAGAGTAGTCTACCTTCGGTTTATGGTTGCGAAGGTGACAAATATGCAAGTTATTTAAGAGAGTTCCTAGGAATGTTTAGGAAAGCTAATATTAAGTGTTTCTTCATATTCAAAGGGGGGCACCAAGATATAAACTACAAATTCAAAAGATTGGAAGACAGAAGTTGGATGACAAATTGGTCAGAAGATCACTATTTCGCACAACCCGTATTCATGAAAGAACTTTATAAACAAATTTTAGATGAAATGGATTTCGACTATGCAATTTGTGAATATGAATCCAAAGCAGAAATTATAGCATTTGCTAAAAAATATAAATGTCCCGTAGTTAGTTATGATATAGAGTTTTGTTTCTCAGGCGTACCTTACATACCGTATTCCACTTTTACAAGTGATAATAACAATGGAATGAAATGTGGTATTTTTCACTTGCGTAATTTATTTGACAAATATAATTTAAATATCGACAAACTAGCAATATTTATATCTTTGACCGACGAAAATATATTTGAAGAAAATTTCTTTTCTCTTTTTTTTGAAAGCTTAAATATGCCAAAATCTCCATTCAAACGTAATATCTGCCTGATGAAGTGGCTTGGTAGATTAACTGATCAACGAGCCTTAAGTACAATTTACAAGTTTGTTTCAAAACAAACATTTGATGAAAAATTAGCAATAGCAAGAAAATACCTAGACCGCAATGAGTCCACAGGTATACCAACAAAATTTATCGAGAAAAAAAGGGACATAGAGGTTACCGAACTAGATCCTAAATGGTTTGAAAAAGGCGTTACGATGGGCCGCATTGCAATAAACTATGTGAATTTGTATCGTAATAACATATATTTTGGTGCTTGGACTATAGAAGATGTAAATGCAGATGATAGCTTGCTTCTTTCTCGGGATATAATTACGTACGCATTCAATTTATTAACAAACTTTGACAAAAAAGAGTTTACATTTCGTGACAAAAATAATCAAAATCATATAATTTCTTCAAATAAAGCCGGATATGGAACTGTAAGGAAGCCAAACTATGAAGCGGTCAATAGTCCATTTGAAAATGGGTGGGATAATATAAAAAGTTTGCGTCTATTTGAACACTTCTTGGAAGAGAGTTTGCAAGGCTTTAACCATGCAGCCTTGGAGCATTGTTCAGACGACGTGAGGCTCCTTATGGTGGCTCTTGTTTATTTCACGCGACAAAAAACAATTGACACAACTGATATAATATGCAGTGTGCTGCTTTCGTATGTAATGCTTGGTGTCGTTTTCGATAAATTATTTGATAATGATGACTTAGTTGAAACTGAAATTGTTAAGAAACCCTATTTGGATTCAACTACAGAAAAAGAATCAGTGGTTGAGAAAGATTGTCAAATAGCGAAAAAAATACTACAACCATATTTTAACATGACAAAGTCTGAAAGTCATAGTATTTTCAGAGAAAAAATTATTCATCCTTTTGTAGAATTTCAACATTGTCTCGTGCAGCTTAATAATTTAAATAATTTGTGTGGCTGTTCATTTAAGAGTACTGATTATAGCAAAACTTTCAACGGTACATTTGTTTATAAAATTATGTTTGAAGCTAAGTCAGACACGACTGGAAATGTGCTAGAGTTAGTCAGAAAGCTATTAAATCCAGCTGCAACCGTTTTATCATTCTTTAATGGATTGTTTGAAATTTACCAACAAGTTATGTATCATTAATATCATACCTACATCTACATTTTTTTTATTCATATTTAATCTTATTTTCTATTTTTCTATCAGACTTTGGCCAAACTTATGTATGTGACCTGTACATACAAATGAAACGAAACTTTGTTTTCTCGTAGCCAAAAAACGGTTCAATATGTCATTAGATTTCTTTATTTGTGAGTGCCACAAAAAATAAGTTTTATATTATAGCACATACATTGTTGATTTATTACTTTTTAGTTATTAGATTTCTTATTTTGTGAGTGCCACAAAAAATAAGTTTTATATTATAGCAAATTGATTTATTACTTTTAAGTTAGCTGTTTTAAATAATGTTTGTTTTACTAAGAAACTGAAGAAGTACCTCGCTACTTGTATTTTTTTGTTTACCCGATTTATGTATTCTTGCTTTTACCAAATATCCATAACAGAAAGTATCATATAGAATGTATCTTATTCAAGTATTTGGCTATTGATAAATAAATATTACTTACCTATTATTGTTGCGGTTTTTTAATAATATAGTTTAGCTTAAATAAATAGTCCTCAAGAATCAGGAATTTACTCATATTTTTTTCGAGTCAACTGACATTTCTCTTGCTCCCACACAGCAGTTAAATAATGTTAGAGAATGTTGCATAACTTTGTTGTCGAACATTTTATACGTATACATTGTCTTCATTAAGCTAAGCTAGTCTACTTTAGTTACTTTCATAGCTTAATGGCGTATGGATTACTGCTTTGGGGAAGGGCAAGTGGCATACAGACAATATTCATCTTACAAAAGCGAGCAGTTCGCGTCATCTATGGTTTAGCCCCAAGTGAATCTCTTAGGGAGTTGTTTATAGAAATTTATATCTTAACAGTAACTTCACAATATATATTTGAAGTTATCATGTATACGAGGAAAATAGGTATTATTACTTTTGGAAAGAACTCGGATATAACTGATAGACCTTTGCGCAATAGAGATAAATTATTTTTATCCTCTTATAGACTGTGTAGGGTTACAGACTCATTTGTAGGGAACTGTATACGCTTCTCCAATAAGCTTCCTGAATCAATTACTAGTTTGCCTGATGGACAATTTAAAGCCCGTGTTAAAGATCTACTTTATAAAAAGGCTTATTATAGTACTAGTGATTTTCTTAATGACGGGATTGTTGAACTTAAGCTTGGTCCAAAGTCCTCAACAAATTAACAACATTTGACATTTTTTTATTATTATGTATCTCCGCTTGGGGTTCACGGGTTGTCCCTGTCTTATTTGTAAATTGAGATTTTGAAGAAAATGCTGCAGTGGAGTTTGTGGTGCCGCTTCTTCTCCACTTGCGCTTTGGAAGTGGTAGTAAACTTAATATAAGTAAATTGACGTTATTATAGAATGTTATCGTGTTACACAATGTTGTGTAGGAGCGTCTTGCGTCATTTTTTTCTAAAAATAACCTTTTTTTAATCATAGAGATTCAAATACACAGATCTCAAAAACAGCTCTTGTTTATGACTTTTTTTGTTGTTGGATATGAAAAAAAAGAATTTCGATCCAATTTTGCCTCAAAATTTTTATTATGAAAATATATTTGTCAACAATACAACAACAACTTTGATGCCCATGTACTCTTTTTTTCCCTTGGGTTTCGGGTTGACTGGAAGAGATCCCTATCATGGATAAGTACGCCTCTTGTTGTGTTCTATTTTGTTGTAAAAATGTTCTTTCTGTACAATAAAGTTTTTACATACATACATACAATATAACTCTCTATGCATATATTTTATTTCACCTTTTTTTTAATAAGGAATTCGTCCCTTAATGTAAAACGCCGGGTTAAAAGCGGATTTTCCCTTTTTCACACACCTTCCGACCGGTCCTTTGTGCCCGAAAGTCTTTGTTTTAGATAGGTAGATAATGTCATTTTTATGCGGATTTTTGCGTACTTTCATTTCCGTTCTAATTTAGCATTTTAAATTTCCTTAACACTGAAACTGTTTCAAGAATATATTATATCGTGGGATACACAACAGAAATAAAAAAAATTATACATGCTTTATTTCGGGCATCTACAAAATGAAACATTTTTGGCCCTATGATATAACATATGCCTTACAGTCTAACGTATATACAAATATAAAACTTAGATACATAGATACGTTATAACATCGGCGACGTGTGATGCAAAGCTTCATCAGGCAGCCGTCCTCGGACTTCCTGAACAAGACTCCCAGCGCGGCGGTCTCTGAAGGTCTCGATATGATGAGAACGCACACTCACACTACAAACGAATTCAATATTAAAAGCTGCAGCTTTACGGTAGGTACTCGTATGAAGCGGATATTGCAACCTGTTCTTGCATTTGGAGCTCTAAAACCTGTAATTCACACAAAATCGATGAATAGAATCATAGAAATATGAGTTGCCCAAAACTTTCCTTAATCAAAGAACACAAGTATTAGAAACAAGAAAAAATATGTTTGTTATGATGATGGTCATTCATACAGAGTTATGGTCAATCTACTCTGTACACCGTGGTGTATGGGTTTTTCAGTTTCTGATGTGATTCCGTTCGCGATCACCAAATAGCAGTCAAAACATGGTTTAACGTGCCTTCAAAGCACGAAATCATTCAAGCAAGCAATATCATTCAAAATAGAAAAAAACTAAACAAATATGCTTCACATGGGAAACGAAACCCATGACCTTCGAGACTAAGGTAAACCGTAACCACTGGACCCAGAAGCAGACATGATGATGTGTCTTTAGCATTGGTTGGTACCTAACAATAACCAAACCTCAAATCGAAGGTCGGGAGCACGACTGAATATGACAGAGCAATTATTGCAAAACTATATAGATTTGCGAATCTAGTTTATTACGATATGCTTGTGATAGACAATACTTATTACAATTAATTGATAAAATGGACTCATGAGATAACAATTATTGATAACTTCTTTGAACTCATAATCTATATGTATAATCACAGGATTCGTGTGACGTGGTCAATCTTTGGAGTTTTAATCTATGACTCATTCGAAATTGGTTAGTTGAATGACTTTCTAATGTTTTCTAAAAAATGTTAAATAAATAAATAAAGGAACACAATTTTCATGCCCGCGTACGGCACCAACGAATCACAGAGTTTTACGCCGTAATCTTGTTGAAAACGTACAATATTTTGAATTATATCAAATTCCACCTAAACTTTCTTTACATCCTACTTAAATTATGTATCAAAATCTATATATTTTTATATTAGCTCCTGTATTTGTCCAAACTTGTACTTAGACTTATGTTTTCACAAAATATTAGTTAGGGCTTACAAGGAAGTAATCGAACTCATTCGTATAATATTTCGAATACTTTTCAGTTCCAGTTTTAACTACTATATGTAGACAGGAAACATACTTTATTTAGTTGTCTAGTTAGGCTTTGCAGGCTTGAATCACTTGTTGATTGTCTGATATTAAAGATGATTCTTTCCTTCGAAGGGCGCGTAAAGCCGTTGGTCCGGCTGCTACCTGGTGCTTGTTAACTTGATCAGGGTCATGTGTATGATTTCCCTACTAGTACCGCCAAAACTAGGACCATGATTAAAGACTCTGAAGCACGAAAATGCAACTGGGATCATGCTCGGGCGACGATGCGTAGCCGCATGCGCGCGGGTATGAAAAAGACGTCTGTCTGATAATGTGAGTCATTTAAATCTATCAAGGTCATAGACGACTCCTCTCCCACCCAGCATAAACAATACAATATCTTTAAATTAAGGGTAAGTATTGCTCTTTAGATACATTTTACATGGACAAGATAAAATAGCAGACAGGGCGATGTTGGAGCTAGAGATGGGCAGCGGGAAAAAATTCCAGAGGGAAAAAATGAAATGCAAGGGAAAGAAAAGGGGGAAATAATTAGAACCCATTTATTTCCGGGATTTTTTTAAAATTCGGGAGTAATAGGATATTTCCGGGAAGGCGCCCATCTCTAGTTGGAGCAGAGTTTTATAAATGTGCTTATGACCTTTATTCATATGCCGTCTGTCTGACAGCCAAACAGGGAATGTGTTATCACCTTTATCGCGTCCGGCGCAGGCAGTGATAATAAAAATGCAAATTGGAGTAAAGCAAATAAAGGCCATGCGCTCTGGAAACCTACCTATTCATAATTTATCCGAGCTTGTTTACGAGTAATATATTTTAATGTAAATCTTTTTCATGCATATATAAAAAAGAAAATGAATGAAGCGCCGTAAAAAGCCGTATAATTGAAGTAACAATTTTAGTTTTTTATTTTAATTTTGTAATTTTTAAGATATATTAGGGACAAATCACATAGGTATTGTAAATTTTTGTGAACTACCAAATTAACGCCTTTTTTTCTTTCTTCTTTCTTTCTTTCATAGATTGAGTTGGTTTCAAAGTAAGTTCGAGACTCGTGTTGTGGGATACTAACAAACCGTGACAAATACATGTTTTGAAAAATATTGATTAAATATCCAAGTCCCTACCGACAGACCGGATCGACCCCGGTACCTCCTAAAAAGCGGGCAGGCATGTTAACCAATACGCCACAGAGGTCGTAATGTTACAGAGATGTGGACAAAAACGATTAGAAATTTTTTTTTTTTTTTTTTCATTAAAATACAGTAACAGCGTCCTTATATTATACAGTGTATTTTGCCTGCAAGCAAGGAATAGTTGGATAAATTACTTACATACTGGATAATTTACACGGTAATCCTTTTTCCCCTCGGTGAACAATCTACTATTTTTTCTTGCGTCACTTGAAACTGCATTTATTTTCCAATCTAACCAATGCAACACTTTGGAATTGATTAAACTGTACATCTGCTCGCTTTCTGAATGGACTGAAAATAAACTGGACTGGATTTATTTGCTCGTAATCTCCTTTACCATCAATTTGTTACCGTGTTGTAAGGTGATCGGAAAAAAATGTATCGATTGGCAATATATAGGGCTCATTCTTCGAAAATGATTCTTCACGTCATGTTCGTGGTATTTTTTAAATTTAACGATTTAGTGAATTTTAATTAAAACGATTAAAATATACAATAAAACATATTCAAAATTATATGAAACATCAAAATTGAACAGGAAATAAAGACAGTAAACGCTTTTGAAAATTTTGTTGGTTATGAAAACTATGTATGTAAACCTAAGTATTTTTATCTAGCAGTAAGTTATTTTTCCTTCATTGTGTCTTTTAAGTTAATTCACGTCGTACATGTTGAAGAGACGAAAAAAAAGAATTGATAGGTCAACCGATATAGTGACAAATTATATTTCGACGAAGTAAAAAAAAAAAAGAAACAAAAAAAAGGTTGAAACGTTAAATGAAAAACTAAAAAAAAAAAAATTGACTTTTTGATAGGTAACCATACTAGAATAGAAAATAAAAAATAATTCTCTATTTGTTTCATTTGGCCCGTGAAGAGCATGCCAAAACTGAAATAAGATATTCAGGCCTCCAATCAATCGCCTTCTTAGCTGCAAAAAAATACTTCATCAGCACTTATAGCTTTTCGACACTCAAGTCTTTGGGTAGCCATATAAACTTGACTAAATCTCTATGGGCACTAGATGCTGGTGCAGAGACAAGAACCCAGGTGAACCTTATTTAGCGTGATAGAGGCATTAGGTAATGGCTCAAAGGCAAGTGCACCCAATATGACGGTCTCCCTGTCAACTGTTATGTAGGTGCAGTTCTAAGATACTATTCTGAATCTCCCTAGAAAGCTACGGTCATCTTTGTTAGCTAAACTAACATAAAATAATTTGGAAAAGATCATATGCTACTAGCATATAAACTTCCCGAACGATCCCAAATCGTTGGATCTGGATAGTTCCATTGGAAAAAGAACTGCTGTTTTTCTAACGAGTCTCTTACAGGAGTGACACTCCCTCAACCTTGACATTACCCCACGCAAATGATGAAATTACACCACGAAAATGATGAAATTTAACATATTCATAGATAACTTCATAATTATAAATATTTTATTTATTCAAATTATTATACTTAAAAGTCAGGTATGACCTACTTTCTGTTTAATGACTTTTGTAGTAAAACCGACAAAATCTTAAAAAATTTGGGTCCACGAAACTTACCTCAATATTTAATATTTAAAACTAGCTGTTTCCCTCAGCTCCGCCTACGTCAAAAAGTAGCCTATGTTTGACCCCGGGTCTTAAACTATATTCATACCAAATTTCATCAAAATCCGTTCAGCGGTTTGGCCGTGAAAGCTTAACAGACAGACAGACAGACTTTCGCATTTATAATATTAGTATGGAAATAGTATGGAATATTAGTATGGATGTCTCTGTCGTTTTCTAAGTTATATATAATCAGAGTATTTTAGGTGGTACTCATGGACTATATAATACGATAATATGTACAGTTTAAGTAAAAAATAATTATATCTTACCAAAAAAAATAATAGTTGAATTAGGCAACCGCCATTAGCTAGAAAACGTGTGACAGATGCATTTTGCCATATATATTGTTTGTAAATTGATTTCAATCAAAATAAATTATTTTTGTGGTTACTACAACTCCAGACAAATATTTTTATGTATAAAACGTAAGTACTTATATCTAAAAACGTTAGGAAGTTATATCAATTTGTTTAAAGTGCGCGGCGAGTGTGACACGCGAAGAACAACGAAATTCCCTCCCGATTTTGATGATTTGCATTTTTTTTTACATTAAGTTAGATATAGTTAATTTAAATAAAACATATGTTTCCAAAATACCTAAATAAATGAAGAAGTGTAAAAAAAAATGTTTCCAAGCTATTTGTCTTAAAGATTAATAAGATATGAGCGTGTGACCATAAAATTTGACCCGTTGAAGAATTAGCCCTATAGAATTATGCAATTAGGGTATACTTTGGGTATATTGAACGATAGAAGAATACAGATTGAAGGATAAAGCGTGGTGTAAATGAGAATGTAGTTACGCTGGCGAAGATTGAAAAATAAATGTTGTGACAAGAAAAGACTATGGATAAAAAGAGACTTACTTACAAAATGTATACACAAAGGTCTGAGGAGAGGAGTCAGTAGCAGTTATAAAAAGATTAAACCAAAATTGATGAGAATCGTCAGTAAAGAAAGAGGAGGTTTGTTAGGATTGTATCGTTTTAAAAAAAAAAACATAATAAGTTGGGTCCTAAAATTCTGACGTAACTAATTGAAATGGAGATTAAAATAAAGGTTTTATTGCAAGTCAGACACGTACGACTAAAATGCAGATGCCAAAAGCGGAAAATCCGACACCTGCAGTTTCATACGCGATGCTGAGTACCAAAGTTGCCTAATATAAATGTTAATGTTGAAAAAGAAATATAAGACTTACTCGTTTGCTCGTAATAGGTAGACGAAAATTCCAAAAACGATACTTTAGATTATATCAATCATTTAATTTGATCAAACTTTGCATTGAAACAAAATTGTTGTCAATAGGTATATCATAAAACTGACAAGCTTCGAGTAGATTTCTTGTATTTTTTAAATTCAAATTTTTCTTCTAAATCTGCCTCTATTAAATTTCTCGTTCAACATTGCAGAATTTTTAGTTTAACATTTCGTTAAGTTTTAAGTCCAAATTATCTAAGAACGAATTTCTTGAAATTACACGTTTTTGTTAAAGCTATTATTGCGAATAAAATTCTAATCCTACTTTCTAACATTAATATAGATATTTATTTGTTTAATACCTCTTCACGTTTAAGAATTTATAGAATACTAGCTGTTTCCCGCAGCTCCGACTGCGTCAAAAAGTAGCCTATGTTTGACCCCGGGTCTTCAACTATATTCATACCAAATTTCTTCAAAATCCGTTCAGCGGTTTGGCCGTGAAAGCGTAATAGACAGACAGACAGACAGACAGAAAGACAGACAGACTTTCGCATTTATAATATTAGTATGGATAAAAGTTTATTGACTTACTAAGTCTGAATAACAGACTGAACAAACACCTTTGTTTTAGGTTGTTTGATTTTATTATATATATATAATCTGTCTTAGCTTTCAATATAGATTAAATTGAACGCTTGAATTATTGAATTGACATAAGTAATTAGGAGCGAAATAGACATGGTGAATAATTTTCGATTTCATGTTCAAATGAACCTCACTTTAATAGGTGCATTAGTAAAAAAAAAAACACGTCGATAAAACTTAAACTAACTGAGATATGACGAGTTAAACTCACATGCATTTTGGACGATACCAAACGCTCCATACTAATGGATACCTAGCGGTGACGTCACGCCTAGGTAATTTACAAGGGTGAGACTAAAATTTTGTTCTTTAAATATTGTGTTATGTAAGTCATTTTTAAATGAAAGTTTTTTATTTTTTACTAGCTGTTTCCCGCAGCTCCGCCTGCATCAAAAAGTAGCCTATGTTTGACCCCGGGTCTTCAACTATATTCATACCAAATTTCATAAAAATTCGTTCAACGGTTTGGCCGTGAAAGCGTAACAGACAGACAGACAGACAGAAAGACAGTCAGACAGACTTTCGAATTTATAATATTAGTTTAGTATGGATGTGTTCATCGATTGTAATATATTTTTTAGTAATTTTATAGTTTCAAAATGGATTTTCCCATCGATTATTAAATTGTTATAAAATATCTCCTGTGCAAAAATTTTAAGTTTTAATTGTAACAACGAATTATAAACACATATATGCTATCATGAGATATCATTACTCTTTCAATTTTTGAACCTTGTCGTCATCTCAATTCCCGAACGTCTCTTTATTTTTATTTTTCACAGTTAAAAACATTTGACATTTATTTGCACCATTTACAATCATGATAAATAAATACATAATTTAATTAATACTAAATAAAAAATAAAACCTAATATGAAAAATACCCTAAATAATTTATTTCAATAGATTATTTAAATTCCTCTTTAATTCATTTCAATGCACTTCTATACATATAAAAAAAATTGGAGTGTCTGTTTGTAATATTGAAATAAGCGTTTTTTACTACATACATACATAAATATATATACGGTACATGCACCAAAATAAAAAAAAATACAATTTTTGTCTGTCTGTCTGTTTGTTCCGGCTAATCTCTGTAATGGCTGGACCGATTTTGACGGGACTTTTATTGGCAGGTAGCTGATGTAATAAGGAGTAACTTAGGTTACGTTTATTTTAGAAAAATTCTTTTATTTAAGAAAAATAAAGAAATAACTAAAAAAATAAAGAATCGACTGTGAGGCGGAACGAAGTTCGCCGGATCAGCTAGTACATAATATATTCTAGACTAGCTGACCCGGCGAACTTCGCTCCGCCTAACAGTCGGTTCTTTAATTTTTGAGTTTTTTTTACTTTATTTTTCTAAAATAAACGTAGCCTAAGTTACTCCTTAATACATTAGCTACCTGCCAATAAAAGTCCCGTCAAAATCGGTCCAGCCATTTCAGAGATTAGCCGGAACAAACAGACAGACAGACAAAAATTGTAAAAAATGTTATTTCGGTGCATGTACCGTATATATATTCATATGCATGTAGTAAAAACGGTTATTTCAATATTACAAACAGACACTTCAATTTTATTTATATGTATAGATAGATGTATAGAAGATGTATAGATAACTAACTATATTAACATCTTCATTTGTTTGAGACCTGAAAGTTAGACACATATTTAGAAAAAAGAAATCGTCATGGCATGGCTCCTTAGCAACATTATTCTAAAGAATAAATTATTGTTTTTTTAATTACTTCTTTGGTTTTCCGGTGTTTTAATAAGCTAATATGTCTACGGAAGACACTGTAATGAAATTATAATAGTTGATAGTGAAATTGATATGGTAAGCAATCAGTGACCTAAAGTGGAGCCTGCGGTACGAGATGTAAAGTATCTGATTTTATTGTGTAAAGAAATAACAGAAAGAGAAGATTTTCAAACGAAGCTGGCTGGTCCTGTAATAAATTAACAAAGAAATAAACGTATCTCATTAAAAGTAGACGATGCAATAAAATAGAGCCTTCAACAGCACTGCCATAAATCGTTTAATTGTTTAACATAATTCACAAAATAAATCTGTTGCTCTGCGTGACTTATGTGAGGAATGTTCAGACATAAACCCAGTTTTAAATGATCCATTAAAATGCAATGACTACACTAAGGACTGGCCACGAAATCTTGTAAGAAATGTCTCTTAAAACTAATTTTGAAGAACATGTACTTGTTAATACCTTTAAGTAGTATAATTATTTCTCTGTAAGTGAATCAATTGTATTCTTTTGAGAAATAAATATCTTTAACCACATGTACTTATTAGGATGGATGAAAGGAGACTTACGAAAGGTATTTACAAATCAAAGGTGACAGAAAAATATCGGTAAGAGCCGGCGTCGGAGAACATACTGCGACCAAATCCCAGACATATTAAAAAAGGGAGATGTCAGGATTACCCGTAATCGACGAGCATGTATGACGAGAGTGATGAGCGTAGAAGAAGTGAGGGAAGTCTGTAAGGATCGTAGTAAATGGAAATCCGTAGTCTCTGCCTACCCCTACGGGAAAAAGGCGTAATGGTATGTATGTATGTACTTATTATTTTTACGGGATCTCTATGCGAGCAAAAAATATCATCTATTCCACTCTCATCCATTGCCTTTATGGATATACAGATGATAAGAAATCCTATAAACTTACAGTCGCACTCGGAGTCGTTAATGACCATTACAGCAAGTTCTTCAAACTGAAATGAAAATTCTCGGTTACAGGGAGATTTTCTCAACTTATTCTAATTTCAGATTTTCATAAGTTACACCTTAGTATCAATTAAAACATTCTCGTTCTAAGGGAATTCTTCCTTAGTGTGGGGCGGTTAGGTTTTTTTATAATACAACATGATCATGTAGTTACTTCCAAATAGAACATTAAACCACCAATCTGTTTCTCGGTTTGCACATGAACGTATTGAACCGAAAATGGATCCATTTCGTTGCTTCAATGCGTTGACCACGTCTAACATTTATATTAGATAAATGTCTAGTAAAATCAATGTAAATAATTGTCATAGTCTAGGATTTTTTAAATATTTTGATTCTTAGTAACGTAACGCATTATAATTTTTATATTTTAATAAAAAACAGTACGATTAGAAGGGCATGCTAAATATTCGCAATTCCATATACTAATCTCACGTAACAAAGTTTTCAAAACTAAACCTGACTTTGTGTCTAAATTTCCAAGTTAGAATATTAGGTTAGTGTAGTAACGAGTCACTCGCTGGAATACTTTCTCTATTAAAATTCTCGTCCGATGGTAGAGTAAACTGATCAAAACTTTTACAACATCATACAATGTTAATCTACCCCATTTCATTTACGACAGGCATGATACCTACTATTGTTCTGTAATCACTTACCTACTTTATCGTTCTAGACATTTTTAGTTTCAAAAAATTTACTGTGACAGACATACAGACAGACGACATGAGTGAGAATATAAGAGTTCGTTTTTTACCTTTCAAGTTACGGACCCCTAAAAAAGGCGGGCAGAGCGCTAAAGACTACAATTTGTGGCGCATGCACCAAAATAAAAATCGAATCTCCAAATATAATGCTTTCCATGGACAAAAGCACGATTTTATTTATTTATTTCATGTACACGCTGTAAATATACATTGGAAACTTAACATTAGGAAAACTGTGTACAAGGGTTCTACTTATTTCTAAAGAAATTTCTTCCAGCAGACCCGCGACAGGAACTACGAAAGAAAGAGGCAAAGAGGCGAGATTTTGTCTAAAACGAAACGAACTTGAAATTGAACTTGAACTTTTGACGAAGTTTGTCTAAATGGCAAACTACTAAATCGCAAAAGAGATTTCCCTTTAAGACAATTTGTAAATTTTGCATCATCTTTATTGTATTATCGATTAAATCCAATATGTCAGTATTAGAACCATTTTATATTGTTACAAAGATGAATGTGGGATTTGCCTATCGCACGCAATCGAGGATTGTAAGCCACTTTAAGTATTCCACTAAATCCACCCAGGGGATCGCAAAATCTCTGCCCAGATCTTTTCAATGAAATTCAATTTCTTGCGATGTGCACATTTGTTTTATTTTTTCTTTACCCCGTCTATTTTATTTGTACTTTATCTTAATGGCACATGAGGTTGTATTATCTTATTTTCTTAGGATTCCGACCGAACGCTTCAGCTGTCGATTTTGTTTTATACGGACTGAAATACAGTTTTTAGTTTATAAAGTGGGAAGAGAAACATTGATTTGGCTAGAAATAAGTAAATTATATTATATTGTCTTTTAATTAATTCATTATTCCAATATAGACCACAAACTAATTTCAGAGGGGCAGTGAGAGAGAGAGAGAGAGAGATATAAAAGGTGACGATGATGATGACGTAACAGTAACGTTATTTCAAAACTCTACAGTATTACGAATAATGTCGCCATAGAAAGCGTGATTCTTGAATTTGTAAGCAATCCAGTAACACCTTTAATTTTATTATCGTACAAACTCATCACACACTTGCCTGTAAAACCAAAGCAACGCGTAAACCTAAAGTTTTATTGTCGCTGTAAAGAGACCAAGGCGGCGCTTTGCAAATAAACACAGAGCCCATGGCGTGTTAAAGTGGTAATTGCATGTGTGAGTTATCCGGGAGATAGGTTTAGATAAAATCTTTTTATCGTCCCTTAGCTCCTCGCCCTTACTAAAATAATATGAAACATAAGTCGGGACTCAGAATAAAGTTCATCTTGAACTATCGTCGTTGTTTTGAACCACGACAGATAGTAAATTTCTTCTGAAATCGAAGCAAACTACATTCAGAAGGCTTACCACCATATATTAAAGCAGGGCAGAAACGACTGAGTAAACGAGATGGCGCAATACAAGCTGTAAGGTGACATCTTACTTGTTTTTGCTCTGCTTTAAGAGATGGTGGTAAGCCTCCAGGGCACGATCGGTCGCCGCAGCGGATAAGACGTAAGAGATTACCCTTTGATTAAAAAATATGATGTTGCACGATCGCCGAATAAAAAGTAGAGCCACAAAAGTCAACATTGCAAGATTGACTTGCTTCGCTCACGCGAGACTTAAAAATTATTTATTTATTGCATCAATATGTTACATTACAGTTCGACAAACCAATGCATAACATATGAAATAACATATAAAATAAATAAACTATTTAAATGTCTAAGAGTTGCCCATATCTAATATGGCAGCATTATTCCTTTGCACAGCTACAACTGCGTTCATTATGTGTTTAAAATAAAAGCAGTGTAAAGCACAGAGCCGATTCCGTCTTGAAGCAAAACAAAGTCAAGTACAATGATACAAATAAACAGAAAGATATATTGGTCTCCGAGTGCCCGTGACTACACTCACCACAAACAAAATGTCGAAGCACTGACCCTCGTCAGCTGACAGTTTATACTGATGCCGTGAAATATTGTAGTAAGCGTATTGACATAAGTATCCTATATCCAAAAAAAATAAATACCAAAACGTGATCATACGAATACTTATGCCTCGCAATGTCAGAAAGTTATACTCGTAAGTGTAGAAGTAAGCATCTGTAGGTATTTATCTACTTGAGACAAAATTACATGTTGTATAAAGTAAAAATAAATATAACTTACAAGCTAAGTAAATACGCTAAATAATATTTTTTCTATTGTAAGCGGGAGTAGCAAATTTATTGGATTAAGTTTAGTATTCCCAATTTCTTGTAAATGTAGGTTACAATAAATCCATTTAATACCTGTAAATGAATGATTTATGTAGATCCAAAGTACTTACCATTGAGAAGTACAAATATACAATTAAATTAATTAAGCATATCTACACTTACGACTGCTAGAATTAATACAAATCATTTTATCATCAGCAAGCATTTTATCATCAATTAGTATTTAAGCATTTTAGCTAGGCTAGAATAGACGAAGACAGAACTTCCAAGCGTTTGTTGGTAAATAAACCAGAGGGTCGCAGAAGCCGAGGGAGACTTAGGTTGAGATGGATAGATAGAGTGAAAAAAAGATGACTAATATCGGTGTCAGGAGATGAAAACATAAAGCTAAAAATCGAACAGTCTGTAGAAATTTGTTTCACCAGGCCCAGGCCCACACAGGGCTGTAGCCTCTTGATGATGATGATTTAAGCATTTAACATCTCACGAGTTCACGAGCCAAGCATATGGTTGTATGGTTCAAATATGGTACAAATGCATTAAAGATTGAATAAACGCTAGGTACTATAATAGAAAACTAACATGTAATGCCATACATCAGCACATCCTTACAAGAGTACTCCCGCAAACAACCTGTCGATACTTGGACCCTCGTCAGATCGCAGTTTATGCTCATGCCATGAAATATTGTCCATAACGCTGTGTTTTACTTTTAAAAGCCAATTTTGTATTTCTCTTCACGTGTAACTGACTTGATTTTTAACATTTTTATGAAACCCCTATTCCTAATGTAATATAATACATTTTGCGTATCAGTGTTTTTGTCTTTGTGTCTGACTGCCTCCTGGTAGCGCTGGATTGTCTTCCTCCAAACCAATGGCAGGACGTTTTATAAAAAAAAACAAAAAACAAAGTTTGTCGAACGAGCCCTGAGCAATAGGATAAATAATCAGTCGTTATTAACATTTAAAATTATTAGAACTTGTAGTAAGTACCTATTTGAGTTTATTTATTAGGCGAAATAATGTATTTTTACCTTCAGACCCTACTATACAAACTATAAATTATACACTTCAGAAAATAATATTTAATGCTTCATCAAATCAAAATGAATGGGTTGAATAAAACAACAATATTCCCCTTAATCGGAGTTATTACTACGAAATGTTCTCCAATGTTATGTAAATACCATAAACCTATATAATGCGCGTGGTTTTCTGATAAATGCTTTTAAGCGCCGTCCATTGACGAAGCTAAAAGCTATATTTATACCAGACCGTGTCGATACCACACCAACAATTTACATTTTTATAGCCGTTTGTGTATAAGTATGCATTGAATCCAACGACATATAGAAAGAAAATAATTTATTTAAGAAACATACAAAAAGAAAAAAGAAACATAAGAAAAAAGCATTAGAAAAAAGGATGTATGTTCCCAAAAAAGTATATAGTAACATAAGGACGAGGCCGACGGCGCGGCGGTGGCGTTGCGGTGGCAGAGACGCGAACTAGCACCAGCAGTGCTATTTTTGAAATGTGAGATAAGTATATGTCGAATTAAATACGTTCGATATCAAACAAAAAATAATTGGACTCGCCGATTTTGCGTGAGTTACACTTTTCAAAAATAGCACTCCAGGAGGGCAATCGTGGTGTCGTTCACATATTTACCAAAACCAAACAAACACAGGTAATGATAGCACGATTGCCCTCCAGATTTATGAAGCTTTGTTCGTATAAAGGCCGTCTTAATTTCGCAACAAATTAGTTGTCCAATATCAATTGTGCTGAGTCAGTAGTTTAGATCCGTTTATGGTATACTTGGTAGATTGTCGCGTTGTCGCGGCGCTTGGCAGGGATGTTCGTAATGTCGCGAATCATTCATTAATTAATTAAATAAAAAATAAGTTAATAGGTAATTAAAATTTTGTCTAATTAATGCTAACTTAAATTTAAATTGTGTGCTTATAGTTTCAAAAAAATAATCATCATGTGTACCGTGACTCCTCAGAAGGTGGTGGCTGAAAATCAGTGCTAGTCCTGCTTGCATGTCTAGCGTAACACTGAGCCGCCACCTATTGAGACGTCTGTCACGCATTTTTATATACTTGTAAGACCTTTCAAGTGTTGTGATGGACCAATCAATAAAGATTTATTCTATTCTATTCTTTCTATTCTATTGTAGGCAATTGTTTGACTTGATGCCAACAGCCACTTTTTACCATAGCACCTCTCGCCATCGTCAGGGATTTCATCCCCATACCTTGGATCCTATGTTATCGCGTACGCTTCAAACGGAATTTCTTCCTCGTACACTGCGATTATGAAATGAACTCCCTGCCATGGTTTTCCCTAGTGACTATAACATGGTAGCCTTTAAAAAGGGCATGGAAAAAATCCTTCAGGATCGGCAACGCGCTCGTGACATCTCCGGTGTTGCAGGCGTTCATAGGCTACGGTAACCACTTACCATCAGGTGGGCCGTACGCCTGTTTGCCTACTTAGTTGTAAAATAAAAATATCCTCTGCCTAATACTGACAATAATGTTTAAATATTTATTGATTTTTGTACTTATTTTTCAATCGTTTAATAATTTTTTACACTTTATCTCTTTTACATTTACTGCCATAGTTAACAAAAAGTATATGGGATAGCATGTCATCCATGATAATTTTTCTTGTGTACAGAATATTTACGAAAAATCTTCTGGTGTGCCAGTCTTAATTTAGAATCATTGGCCATTTGTGACTCTCCTCTGAATATGTAGGTACCTATTGAATCCTTGTTTACCTTAGTGTCTGTTTTGATGAAAAATCTTTGCGGATGACTGAACATACTGAACATACATTTTGTTTAATGTAAGCCGGAGGTATTATGACATTTCCCATCGCTGTGAAAAATAACTTACATATATTTTTTTTAAAAGGTACGTCAACTTATATCGCATATTTAAAATAAAAACCTGTATATATTCGAACTAGCCTTTATCAGCGACTTTGCTTACATAACTGGAAGTTATTTATTTGATTCAGAGGTTACTTTGCGGAAGTTATAGTAACGCCTGAGTAAGTTTGGTTGGCTTAAAACTAAAAGTACTTTGGATTTTTTTACAATATCAATATGAATTATATTGTGCACAATAAATAATTCAGAATAACATGTTATTCTGAAGTATGCGCGATAATATTGTAAAAATAATATTTCAACAGTTTTCGCATCATAGCCATTAAATATTTGTATGAAGTATGATCGGATAGGTTATGACAGGATTATAGTAAAAGGTTAATTACAGAAAAATACATAGTCATCAGTAGTAGTAGAAGCAGTAGGCAAGTAATAAATATAAACAAAGTTTTTGGCATTGACGTGGGTTTTACAACGAACTGTTGTACATTTGTTCAGGAAATATGTACAAATAACTCAGCATAGTATATGGTTTGTCTTATTTTACAATTTACTAAGTGAGAAAATCTGGATCATCTACCTACTAGTATAGAATAGAATTCATTGAAACGCTTATCAATATACAGAAAATTATTTCAAAAATGATTGACAAAGTACAATATATGCATGACAGACGTCTCAATAGGTGGCGGCTCAGTATTACGCTAGACATGGCAGCATGACTAGCACTGGTTTTCAGCCGCCGCCTTCTAAGGAGTCACGGTGCCCCAACATATTAGGTGCTCGCACCAAAAAATCCCTTAATCTATGGATAGGCGATCTTAACTAATAATAACTTTACAAGAATTAGAATAGGTACGTAGATTTTTACCTTTAGTTTGTACGTTTGTGTTCAGTTTGTTAGTAGTTTTAGTACTAGATAGATTGGGTGTTGGACGCATGGTTGTTGTAACTTGAATGATTCGCTATAGTTAGACACACATATTTACTGGAGCAAATACAATTCTAATTTGAAATAAAAAGTCCCATGGGCTCCCTTGATGCGATGAGGGAGAGGGCTTATAACCTGCGTCTGACCAAGGCACCCTCCTCACCAGCTTACAGCGTATATATTATATACTAGCTGAGCCCGCGACTTCGTCCGCGTAATGTTCGATTAAACCTACTTTCGTTACTTATTAATCTTATTATTCGTCATTGCAGAGTTTTACACAAAATATTTGATGTTATTAATATTTAAAATGTTCAAGAGGTCGCTATGTAAAGTATTGCGACGGAATACTGTTTGGCGTGAAAGAAAAAGTCAAACAATCGTAATTTTTATATGAACATTATCCTATAAACTCTTTCCAGACCTATAAAATCATGATTTGGGTGTAAAAGTTTCGTTGATAACTACCAGTTGGTAGCAAGCATAAATGCTGATCTTGAAATATACCTATTTTTTGAGTAGTATTTGTTTGACTCACCTCACTTGCCTTCGACTTCCATATATGGTGAGTCGTATTTCTCAAAGATGGGTATATTTCAAGGCGTTTCCGAAAAAAGGCATTTCTGAGAGCAGGGTGTGCAGGGTTGATGTATCATGTAACCCACTCGATACAAATGACTGAATAGTCATAATAAAGAACCCACGTCAGAGGCCGAAAGGCATTTCCGAAAAAATCTCGATACCAGGTTGTGCAGGGTCAATTGACCACGTAACTAATTCGATAAGAATGACTGAAAAGTAATAATGAAGCACCCACGTCAGATGCCGAAAGACGTCTCCAAAAAAAACTCTGACACCAGGGTGTGCAGGGACGATTGACCATGTAACTTTTTCGATAAGAAACACTGAAAAGTAATTATGAAAAACGCACGTCAGAAGCCGAAAGGCGTCTCCGAAAAATCTCTGACACCAGGGGTGCAGGGTCGATTTACCATGTAACTTATTAGATAAAAAAAACGAAAAGAAATTATGAAAAACCCACGTCAGAGGCCGAAAAGCGTCTCCGAAAAAACTCTGACACCAGGGGTGTCGATTGACCATGTGTAACCCACTCGATAAGAACGACTAAAGAGTCATCCCAGGTCAGAGGCCGAAAGACGTCTACGAAAAAAGTCTGACATCAGGGTGTGCGGAGTCGATTGACCATGTAACCCACTCGATAAAAATGATTGAAAAGTCATAATAAAGACCCCACGTCAGAGGCTGTAAGGCGTCTCCAAAAAAACTCTTACAACAGGGTGTGCAGGGTCTCAATAGGCAACTATATATATAGGCAACTCAATGCACATAACTTTTCTGTTTTTCCTAATGGTTGACTGGGAGAGAATGCTTTTAGCATAAAGTCCGCCAATTGTAAACTTGTGGTACAATAAAGATTTATAAATAAATAAATAAAATCGTTATAAAGAAGGCACGTCAGAGGTCGAAGGCTCTCTGAAAAAACTCTGACAACGAAAATCGTCTCCGTTAAAATTTTAACACCAGGGGTAGATTGACCACGTAACCCCACTCTATAAGAATGACTCAAAAGTCAAAATATAGAACCCACGCCAGGGGCAAGGTTTTGGTTACGTTAATGTCTTTCCATATAGCGCGATTGCCCTCCAGTATTTTATGACCAAATTCTGAACTGCTTCATGCTTAAATTAATAATTGGTCTCGCGAGTAGCGCCGCGGAGACCAATTATTAATCTATGGATTCCGTGCTTTGGAAAGCATGTTAAGTCGTTGGTCCCGCCCGGCTGCCATCTGGCGGCCGTAAAAGGAACCATGTCAGAGGCCGTAAAGTAATTCTAAAAAACCTTTGTCACCTGCATGTGCATGGTCGATTGACCATGTAACACACTCGTGAATGAATGAAAAACATTTAAGTAACTAGGTAATGACATACATTCAATAATAACTCACATTATGAACACCACCATCAATAATTACTCTAATTACAAAGCAATAGCAAAAATAAATTCTGTCGAAAAGGAAAAAATACCGTTGCTTTGTTTCCAAAAATTTATGTGTCCAATGTTGTTTGACCTCTCATATGGTATGCGCACCATACATTTTAAAAGTTAATTTAAGTTGGTAGTTGTCCTTCGAAAACTGGAAAAATTAATGCGTATCTACCTAATGTTGCCGAGGACTATTAACTATGTAATAAAAAAGTTTCTGTCCAGTAGTTTTTGCGTGAAAAATGAACAACAAACAGACAAAAATTCCGAAAATCATATTTTTGGCTTCTGTTACTTTATAAATATTCCACGGACCAATTACAAAGAGGAGATGGCGTTTCAAATGGCGCAGTGTTCCGATGTGAAAGGGCCCTAGTAATTTTTTTTTTACATTTTATAATCAATTACTACAGTTTTAAAACATTTATAGATAGATGTACAGAATAAACCTTACAATACAATTTTATTATATGTAGATGTAGATTATAGAATATTGAGGCAAAGCTGAAACAGTGATACCAAGGCATACAGGGTCGATTGACCGAGACAACTTCTTCATGATCTAGCAAACAACTCCTGTTGGAGAAACAACAACAAACCAATCTGAAACCTAAAATCAAAGAAGTAAAAATAACCCAAACATCTTGTCTACAAGTTGATATCCTCAAACTATCCTTTGCATTTACCGTTCCCCTTCTAATACAAACACCGAAGGTTTTACTAGTTCATTAGATGAATATAGAAACAAAATAAACACTTCAACCAATCTTATCATAACCGGAGATATTAATATAAACATTTCACCTAAAGTCAAAGATAGATCCAATATAATACAAAATAGAATTTCCTATTTAAATATGATGGCAGCAAATGGTATTTTACCCGGACATACTTTACCTACAAGAGGAAATGGCTGTCTAGACCACATAATGTTAAGATTAAATAGAAAAAAAACATGCTGCATTTATCGCTATCTTAAATACCACTATTACTGATCATGCAACTACTCTATTGTCAATTAATAAAACTAAAACTCATAAAACAATACAAAAAACTATCACAGAAGTAGATTACTATAACGCACTAACTTACTTAAAAAATTAAAAAATATCCGAATTACTTTTTCTAGATGAACCAAACATGATCACAAATGCTCTCATACAAACACTTATAGAATCTCTTAAACAAAATACGACAACAAAAAACGTACCTAAATGCCAACGCGTAATTAAACCATGGATGACTAAGGGTATTCTCAAATGTATACAAAATCGGAATAAAATGCAAAGAGAATTGCGTGACGATCCAGACAATATTATTAAAAAGATAACTTAAACTAGATATCGAAATTTCTGTAATAAAATCATTAAAAAAATTAAGCGTAACTATTAAAGAAATCTTATTAACAGTACTATCAATAATAATAAACAACTTTGAAAAAACATCAAGTCTCTAACATATAGCAGTAAAAGTAAAAGTCCTAACCAAGAATTAATAAATTTAAGCCAACGTCAATTGAATCAGCAAACTATATAAACAAATACCTTGCAAATATTGGAAACCAACTTGCAGGCGACATTCAATCAACTGTATCAAACGATGATATACACACTTATCGAAGTAACCTTCCCAGCCTCCCGCAATCGTTTAGGTATATTAACGAAAACCGACAGAGAGGAAGTTATATCCACTACTAATAACTTAAAAACAGACAGTGCTCCAGGAATAGACAACAATACAACCCGATACTTGCAATTTACAAAAGATGAAATAATCCTTGTCATTGTCCATCTAGTTAACCTATGCTTTGAAAAAGGTATATTTAAATTAAAGGTAAAATTAATAAAATTAATGGCTTCAGAAGGGAAATTTCTACCGAAGATGCGGTAACTTTTCTGACTGAAACCATTGTTGACAGCTTGGATAATGGTGTTAAGTGCTTATCTTGTTTTATAGATCTCAAAAAAGCATTTGATACCGTCTCCATTCCCATTCTATTAAAGAAAATTGAAAAAATAGGCATAAGAGGTGAACAATTCGCTATTTTTAAGGATTATCTACATAGGGCGCACTGTAAGTTTCCGGAACTGGCCACTTACATAAACAATATTTAAAAATTTATTGCAACATTTGAAAATAGAACTCTTAGGCTGTAGAATGCAGTTTGTTTCATCTGACTGTCTTTTGTTTTTACCTTGTGGCGCCATTTAAAAAATTGTGTGTCTGCATCAACATGGATTTAACTCGGGAAAATTTTCGTAGTATGATTTTCTACGATTTTAAGTGTAATTTGACAGCTCAACAGAGCATCGCTCGGCTTGAAACAGCTTTTGGCAATGAAGCACCATGCAAGACAACTGTTTATAGCTGGTTTGCAGAATTCAAGCGTGGTCGTATCAATCTCAGTGACGAATCTCGCGATGGTCGGCCGTCCACCACTGTGACCAACAAAAACATCAATGCTGTGCGCCGTATGATTGAAACAGACAGGCATGTGACCTACCATGAAATTCGCGCATCCTTAGAAATAGGCATGAGTCAAATACAATTAATCCTACACAAACATTTGGGTGTGAGAAAGCTGTGCTCTCGGTGGATCCCACACAACTTGACCGAGGCTCAAAAAACGGACCGCGTCACTTGGTGCAGTGCCATGCTTACCAGATTCAACGAAGGTGCGTCAAATTTGGTGTGGGACATAGTAACAGGTGACGAAACATGGATTTATTGCTACGATCCCAAAACAAAGCAGCAATCGAGCGTATGGGTCTTTCAAGATGAGCCGAAACCAACCAAAGTGGCGCGCGTGAAAAGTGCATCTAAGCGGATGATTGCTTCTTTTTTTAATAAAACTGGACACGTGGCTACTGTTGCTTTAGAGAATCGTCGTACAGTGAATAGTGACTGGTACACGACCATTTGTTTGCCGGAAGTTATTGACGAACTCCGTAAAAATAACCGTAAACGCCGTATCATCCTGCACCACGACAATGCTAGTTCTCACACGGCCAGACAGACAAACGACTTTTTGAAGGCGAAAAATGTAGAACTCATGAGTCATCCTGCATACAGTCCCGACCTGCCACCTTGTGACTTTTTTCTGTTCCCAAAAATTAAGAACCAATTACGCGGTCAACGATTTTCATCACCAGAAGAGGCTGTCGAGGAGTATGAAAAACACGTTTCAGAGGTCACCACAGAGGAGTGGCACAAAAGTTTTCAAAACTGGTTTCATCAAATGAAAAAGTGCATAGACGCCAAGGGAGATTATTTTGAAAAACAATAAATTAATTTTGTACCTTTAATAGTATTTTTTCATATTCATTCTGGAAACTTATAGTGCGCCCCACGTATCAAACCGTATTCAAAAATTAAAGTTAAATGATTGCATAAGTGAGGGACAAAGCGTAATGTATGGCGTTCCGCAAGGAAGTGTTCTTGGGCCTACTTTATTCCTTATATATATCAATGACTTGTGCAACTTGACAATAAATAATTCAAACATCTTCTCCTACGCAGATGATACTGCCATAGTATTCACTGGTCCAAATTGGGAAATAGCACATCAAAACGCAGAAAACGGCATGGCCCAGGCCGCTACTTGGTTGAAACACAATCTACTTACTTTGAATGTAACCAAGACAAACTACATTTGTTTCAGTATATATAATAATACGCAACCTCGCGATAGTTCTGAGATTAAAATCCACTACTGCGACAGAAGTCAACCATGTAAATGTCCTTCTATCGCTAAAATTAACAAAACTAAGTATCTGGGTGTGGTGGTAGACCAGAATCTTTCTTGGTATCCCCAAATAGAGCAGTTATCGGTAAGAATACGAAAATTTATATGGATGTTTAAGACTCTCCTACATATAGTTGCAAACACACTTTTAAAAAAATCTATATTTATTTGGTACAATCAGTAATTACATATTGTATTCCGGTGTGGGGTGGAGCCTTAAAAACTAGATTTCTTGAAGTTGAAAGATCACAGCGAACTCTTCTGAAAGTTATGTACTTTAAAAAAAGAACATTCTCTGCCAATTCCCTTTATGAAATCTGTGACCTATTATCGATAAGAAAACTGTACATACTGCAAATGATATTAAGAAAACACAAAAGCTTACCACTGAATCCTCAGATTGTAGCCAGAAGAACACGGAACGTAGTATTAATCCCTCTGACTAATACCGAATTTGCAAGAGTTCAATACAATAGTCGGTCGGCAAAATTTTATAATAAAATAAATAAAGAGCTAGACATATATAATAAAAACTAAAGATTGTAAACTAATACTTACACCTTGGCTAAAAAAATTCAGTTATGTTGATATGGAAAATTATATCACTAATACTATATTATAATACTAAGGAAATATAAAATAAACACACTTGTAAGACTATACACCTAAACACATCCACACAAAATCACACATACACACACACATATACACACACACATACTCACACACACTAATACACAATTTTGGAATAAATAAATAATCAGTTAGTTAGTTAATAATAAAATCTTATTTGTATACTTACTACTTATTTTGTTTCTGGTAGGTATAATAATATTAAGCGATATGGAGGAGCGGAGTCTACCGGTACAAGCATCTTCTTACTTTAAAGTGGACCAACTACTATCAGTTGTGAATAAAAATTTTTTATCATGATCTAGCAAACAACTCCAAGGAAAATGCTGAAATTATGTGATTTTGACGACTTCACATCTTTAAATGATGATAACTTTCTTTCCTGATGTCCGATTTTGATGAAACAAAGATTAGATGTTGCCCTTCGCTAAGGCCAATCAGTTTCTGACAACTTAATTCAAATCTGCCCAGTAGTTCCTGAGATTAGCGTAATCGGACAGACAGACAGACAAGATTGATATAAAACAGTTTTCTGTAATCTATTATTCATCTTTAGTCGTTCCCTCTCATTTTCTAGCCAAAATAATAAATGTACAGACACGTCGATTCTACTCTTTTATTATAGTATAATAGATAAATATACACATATATATATACTAGCAGCCCGTCTCGACTTCGGCTTAGCCTTCCTCGATAAATAGGCTATCCAACACTGAAATACTTTTTCAAATCGGACCAGTGGTTCTTGAAATTAGCGCGTTCAACACAAACAAACAGACGCCAGTGCGCGTGCGCGTGGCTTGGTTAGCGCGGCAGTATATTTTTTGATTTGACGGTCGCACGAATAGTCGTGGCGAATTTCTCCGTGGCCAAGCTGTAAATCACACGATGCCGGCATAATATGCGGACATGAGCCTGTCATAAGCTCCAGCCTACTGCCCAATGTGACCTTTATAAAAAAGGTTGGCAGTTTATCGTTTTTATAAAGGTTATCAGTAAAGTCAACGACACTTATGATGTGGGGTAATATGGAACTAGCTTTGATTTTGATGAGTTAGTTAACTAATCAAAATCAAAGCTACTTAATTCGGGAAAAGCATTGGCCAGTTAAAACTAAATCATCATCATCATCATTTCAGCCGCAGTCAGTCCACTGCTGGTCATAGAACCTCTCCTAATGATTTCTAAAATGACCGGTTGTAAGCGGGCTGCGTCCATAATTTGCCTGCGACCTTTTTCACGTCATCTGGTCGGTGGATGTCCAACGCTGCGCTTGCCGGTTGGTGGTTGCCATTCGAGAACCTTTCAGCCCCATCGGCCATCGGTTCTGCTGCTATGTGCCCCCCCCACTAAATATTTAATCTTATAAAATTTGGATACTGAAACATTTCACTTCAATTTGAATATCACTTACTACCTTCAGAAAACAGAGCCTGAAGCCAGTGAAGCTCAGATGAGATATAATTAAATGAGCGCAAAATTGGCGAACAAAGAAGTTTGACTCCTTTGTTTGCTTCGCTGGCGAAACTTAAATGAGAATATGCGATGTCATGCCAACCCAGAAACAACGTTATTGGTATCCAAGATATGCTTACTCAGTTTTGATGATTCACATTATTACTTCAAAATTTATCGGTATCAATAGAAATATAATACAGTATTTTTATACTAACTTTTTTTATGGAAGTGGTAGGAAACTTAATACATAAAAATAAACAAAAAAGACGTAACTTCTTTAAATAACTGCATTTGGCATTTCACATCTCAACATATAAGTACATAACATACATATAAATTCGTCTTTGAAAGTCCTTCATTTAGATACTAGGGACACTCGATAGGGTTTTGGCTATATAGATATGTTCCATTGATGATCAAAAGTATCTCTGCTTGCTTTCCATTGATATATAGACGTATTCTAAATCACTCCCTTGTCAGTTTTAATCAAATAATCTTAAAGATTCAGGATAAAAAATCAAGTGCTTAATTGCACGGTAAACTAAATCAGAATTTGCAAGTATTTACATAGAAAAGATGAAAGTGTGGTTGCTGCAAATTCAAATAAAAAATAGTTCAAAATTATATATTGAAAAGATAACTTTAATTTAAAAAAACAAAAACCAACTGCGTTTTTGTATGATTTGGAAAAAAATCGAAAGAAGCCGTTCGGACATACCCAGTGTCAATCTCACAGTAAATACAAATCTAACGACACTTCTCAAGCTAAAACCATCGAGCCGTTCAGGCTGCAGTATGCCAAAAAATTATACATACAAACATACATATACTCTCGAAAAACATAACCCTCCTTCTAGCGCAGTCGGGTAAAAGACATCAAATCCAATCAGTCCACCTGAAGTACAGTCAGAAGCAGATAAACCAGACCCCAGTCGGTACTAACGATCGTGTTTGTGTGCCTTTGACGACTGTACAAAGGCATTTCAAGCTAGTCGGAATCAGGGTACATAGAGATATGACGTTTTAGTGATAACGCCATTGTCTGTCCGATGTTCCAGCTCACAATAGCACAAAAGATGGCAAACACGATTCGACCTCAATTAAATGCCCGCATAATGCATAGTTCAAACTCTTAAAGGTTTATGAAGCAAAAAAGAATTGTCATTTTAATAGAGATGTTATGGGTAACTAGCTATTTCCCGCAGCTCTACCTGCGTTAAAAAGCAGCCTATGTTTGACCCCGGGTCTTCAACTATGTTTATAATCAAAATTCGTTTAGCGGTTTGGCCGTGAAGGCGTAACAGAAAGACAGACAGACTTTCGTACTTATAATACTAGCTGTTTCCCGCAGCTCCGCCTACGTCAAAAAGTAGCCTATGTTTGACCCCGGGTCTTGACCTATATTCATACCAAATTTTATCAAACTCCGTTCAACGGTTCGGCCGCGGAAGCGTAACAGACAGAAAGACAAACAGACTTTGGCATTTATAATATTAGTATGGATTAGTATGGATAGTATGGATTGATATGCATATTCGGCTTAAAATGTGAGTAAATTAAAGAGCGTCCGATAATTTAGTTAAAATCGTTTGATAATTTAAAATGGAACAAAAACTCTTTATTGCGAATGATATAAATTGACACTGAATGTGACCTATTTATCTGTAAACATTTGTAATTTATTTCACAAATTATAACCTACATAAATACTTGAAATATATCACTAGATGACATTGTTATTTTAAGTGGTTAATTATGCAAATTGCAATTTATTATGTCGAAAATAAATACAATAATGTTGTAAACATATTTGAACTGTTCATGCGACTTTAATTACAAAGCAAATAACTACAAATATATAAAAAATACCGGTCAAGTGCGAGTTAGACTCGTGCACGAAGAGTTCCGTACCAGAAAACTGCAAAAAAAGAGTCCCCCTTAATTATTTGTTTTATTTTTAAAATATTCTGTAAATATTTCAACGTCTACCTGTTGCCGTTATTAATATCAAGCGAAAACAAGCAATAATATATTACGGTAACTAAAAATTTAAAGTTTTCGGAATTGTTCCTTTATATGTGCTATAAAACATTGCTTCATGCCAAATTTCAAGATTCTAGGTCTACTGGAAGTACCCTTTGAAGTTTTGATTCCCTTGCGAGTACTTGCGAGTTTGCAAATATGCGGCTGGTTGCGTTGACATAGAAGTTTGATTTTGTTACAGCTTAAAGGAGTATTTGATTAATAGACGTGAGTATTTGATATGAATTTCAATTTTCACAGGCTTTTCTCTTGAACGCGTAGAGGTATAAATTGTAAACCCCTTTGGGTAGTAAGTTTAAAATTATATTTTTTTGTTATTAACGTTATTACGTTGATTCGTACCAAATTTCAAGATTCTGAGTTCACGGGAAGTACCCTGTAGGTTTTGATTCCCTTGCGAGTATCGAAAATTTGAGGCATAAATGGCTGTATATTTTGATTGCATTGGCTTAAGTTTGATTTTTTCACAGCTCCAAGGGACACTAAACAGAGAGTTTGATATAAATTCCAGCTTGATACCTCTACGCGTTCCTTAGAAAAAGAATCTTGGCAGACAGACAGACGGACGGAAGGACAACAAAGTGACACTATAAGGGTTCCGTTTTTTCCTTTCGAGGTACGGAACTCTAAATATACAAAACATCAGCAAGTACTAGAGAACAGACTAGAAACTTATTGTACAAAAAAATATTTAAACGAAGTTTGTTGTTTTAAATTTTATACTTACTCTAATATGGAATTATATTTTTTTTTTTTCACAACCAAACAAAAAACCAATTTCCTTTCGTTTACCGGGGCGATCTTGATACTCTTACCCCTAGGTTCATGCACCATGGAGAGATACAACGCAACTGGGAAACACGCTTGGACAAAATAGTTAGCAAGGCAAACGAAGCCGATTGACCCCTCTGATACCAGGGTGTAAAAGATCAATTGACCATCGAAATTAATCCCATAAGATTTTACTCAAGTAAGAATGATCTCAAAAATAGCTTTATAATGGCTGTGAGGTGGTTTCGTAGTACTGAGACCAGGGTACGTGGGGTCGATCGGCCTTAGAAAACTATTTTAAGGTCAAGCAAACGACTTTAAAAAATATGAAATATCAAAAATGTTGTATTTAGTTTTTTTGATGATGATCTATATCTATCGATAACTAATCGAAAATATGTAATACTCGGATAAAAGAAATGACGAAGTTCTGCGGTAACAAACATAAAAAATAAGTCAAATTGAGAACCTCCTCTTTTTTGATTTTGGAAGTCTGTTTAAAACATAAAATTGGAAACCAAAGCTGTGCTAGTATTGCCACTTATTATTAATAGTAGTAACGGTATTGCGTAAGCACTTATTTTGATTTGTATAAACAACATTTACTTTGCCAAGAATTCTCTACAAAGTAAATGTTATCTAATCGCTATCGATTTCGTAGAAACTTTAACAAAAATATAAACATTCGTACTGCTGAAGTGGTAACTTTTAGTTAAGACACAATGTTGTGATAATTCTATTGTTGTCAATCGGTATGTAACATGTAGAGCTGATTCAATTAGTATATTCAATTATCATGGAAATATAGTTATATTAAAAATTAGTTAATTTACATGTAGGTTTATATGTGTTGTGTTGTTTCCTAATATTCCTTCATTATGACTTGATTCCTTATTTTCATTTTTGCGCTGCATAAATTATTTTGTTTCTTCATATGGTTGACTGGTAGAGAATGCTTTTAGAATTTATAAATATAATTTTCAAAATAATTCCGCCTATTGTTTAAGTATGTTTACTTGTAGTAATACAAATACAGTTGTAATATATAAATAACTTATGCCCATGTAGCATGTTAGCAAGAATGCTGGATGCATTTACCTGCTGGATAGGAATGCTTTTCCACTGGGCGAGATGGCAGCCAGCTTTCCTGTCATCAGCAGCGGAGACCAAACGTGGAAGGATGTTTTTAAGAAAATCCTTAGGACCCCAAGATCCAAGTACCTCTCGTTGCCAAAATGTCTGTTTCGCCCGATCTTTAATAAAGTAGAACAAAATCTTAAGAAATCTTAAATTTATAAAATGTATTAAATTATTAAATTAATTATATTTTACCTATAATTATTATAGTGTTTTTATTCACAAAAGAGATAGGTAGGTATAACAGCAAACATAAAAAAAGTTAGTGAAAACCACATTTCTTCGACCTCCCATGGATACAAATCCAGTGACCAAAAAACAGCTGACAGGTTTTTTTATGGAAAGTCGATTTTTTTTTATTTTATTTATGATGGTTTAGTTTCATGTAACAACAAAAACCTAACAAACTAACAATTTGGATGCTGTGCAAAAAGTCGCCCTGTATTAATATTCTGTGTGTAAATAAACCAAAAACAGTAAAAGTAAATGACATAATTTATAAAGTTTATCTTCATCTTCAAGCTTCTTTAGCTGAGACGCGGTAGTTTTTCACGTCGAGTAGTTTTCAGGTAGGTTTTAGAGTGCTAGAGTAACGTCCCGCCAACACGTTGCCAAACACCTGAGGATAGCGAGCTGTTTGCTTTGATTTCACTCACATTTCCTCTACGTTGAAAGGAACTTTGTTATTTCTGTGAGATAATCTTTCTTGATCACGTTTACTTTGTTTTAACTAGCTTGCTACTTCTGTTAAGTGAAATTCAAAACCTTTTTTATCATCCAGTAAGTACCTAAGTATAACATTAGTAATGAAATCAATATTTATATTTTAAAAATATCTTGTTTCACTAGAAACACATTCGATTTAGTAACTTACTTTTTATAAACTTATAGACTTGTCTACCTACTACATTTGAAGTATTATGTGAAGAATACTTTAAATTAGGTAACAACATTAAAATTTGATATAAGTACTAATTGAAATTATAAAGTGTATAAACATAAGTTTAAAATAACATTTTGTTAACGTTTCATATTTTTACATTCGGAATTGTACAATATATAGGTAGGTTATTATGAATATGTCTATTCATTTTATAGCTGACTGAGAAATTTGATACTAGACTCTCAAGAAAACGAGAGGGGGCATTCTATTCTTGGCATCGGCCCTTAGTGGTCGACTTAACATTAATTATATTGGTTAGATTATATAAAAATAGACTTTAATAAATAAAGCAAATATTCGAATGTTAATTCAATTTATATTGTTAAAGTTTAAATATAAAGTTAAAAGTAAACTTGTTTATATTTTGTGTTGCAATTAAAAAAACATCGATCCTATTTGGAAGATTGTGTTTCATTTCTGGAATGAGCTAATAATTTTATTAAATTAAAAATTCGTTAGCTGTTAATGTAGTTAGGTCAGTTAACCCGTCTGTAACGATATCAACATAAATGTTTTACAATAAAATTGATATAAATATGTAGATGCAATGTGTAGATAAGGCGTTCTTAAAAATAGCAGCTTATTTTAACAAGTTAGTGAACCCAACGAGTCAGATGTTGCGGACTTCAAACAAACTAAAAAGATCAACACTAAATCTAAAAGTTTAACTAAACTCTGGAATACATTGCAACACAGTAGTGCTATGTCACAAAACATCACAGAGAACAGAAATAGAGCTCCGTACTAATATCCTTTCAGATATCTTACAACAACTGAACCTTAGCTTTTTTCGACAAAATCCAGTGATTTTATGAACTTTTAATCACGTTTAATGTGAATTATGTTACATTCATATCTGTAAGTTAGTCTTGACAATTTAGTTATTAGCCACTTTTTGTAGAATTCACTTTTAATTTAATATTTTTTGGGCTCTGAACTTAAAGCATCCATACTAATATTATAAATGCGAAAGTCTGTCTGTCTGTCCGTCTGTCTGTCTGTGACGCTTTCACGTACAAACCGCTGAACGGATTTTGATGAAATTTGGTATGAATATAGTTGAAGACCCGGGGTCAAACATAGGCTACTTTTTAACGCAGGCGGAGCTGCGGGAAGCCGCTAGTACCTTATAAGGGGACTCTAAACGCAATCCATCTGCAACCAGTCAGCATGCTATAAAGATTTTCCTTGTTATGTGTATGCCCACATACATATAGTAGTAGTCCAGTGTAGATGTATGAAGAAATTACATGTCAATTGATGCATTAATCACTTTTTAACGAAAGAATAAATAGGAGTGTTTGATTCTCAAGTCAGAAACACATGGAATACTTTAATTAATTTGCCAAAGAAATATACGTAAACATCAAAAATTTATAAGTTAATATCTTTGTTCCAAGACATCTATGATGCTAATGAAATATTTAAAAAAAATGCAAAGGAATCGAACATTCAGTATCATTTTGTTTAAAATTTGATTAGATCGTTTTTTAATTCTTGCATTACCTCTGAGTGTTTTACCCGACTGCGCCAGAAGGAGGGTTATGTTTTTCGCGAGTAGGCATGTATGTATAATTGTTTGGCACGCCCTGCGTTTGAACGGCTCGATGGATTTTAGCTTGAGAGGCGTCATTAGATTCGTAATTACTACGAGAGTGACACTGAGTACATAAAAATGTTTTTTTAAAAAATGGCGGATTTTCTCGGATTTTTCGTTTCCAAATTACACAGAAAGGCAGTCGGGTGTTTAAGTTTCTTAAATTACCGTTATTTTGTTATATGTCAATGTTAAAAGTGACATAAAAAATCAAAAAGCAGTAATGGATTTTCATACATCTTTTCCGCCCGCATTTTTTAGGTATGAAGAATGATGTACTTTCTACTCGATCCTTGACCGAGTACCTAAGATTCTACTTTCCGAGCAAGTATAGTATAAAGATATTTTTAACCGACTTCCTGTATTGTTATTTTTCCACAGATATTTTATTTACTCACAAGTTAACATTATTTGGAGAAACAGAAATATATTGTATTGTCGCTATTACTGCTATCAAAACCAGTACAAATAAATTTGTCAAAAAGGTTAATGATATCACTGTTCATTCGTAAAAACATCCCTCCAACGAGTAATTGGTCTGCCAAGGTATCTGTGGCTTAGGCTATAGTTTTCAGGCCATGATCTTATAGCTCCATCTTCCGTCCTCCCTGCGACTTATGTGACCTGTCCACTTCAAGACAAATCCATACTTCCATACTAATCCATACTAATATTATAAATGCAATATGAAAGTCTGTCTGTCTGTTACACTTTTACGGTCAAACCGCTGAACGGATTTTGATGAAATTTAGTATGAATATAGTTGAAGACTCGGGGTCAAACAAAGGCTACTTTTTGACACTGGCGGAGCTGCGGGAAACAGCTAGTACAATATAAAAATAAATAAATAAACTCTTACTTTTGTATTATTAGTGTTCTGTGGAATGCATTGTTGTAACAATGCTCAGTCCGAAACATTCCTACGTGTTCTAACTGAAGCACTCTAGACGTCAAGCACGCGTTAACACCTGGGAAATGCTGGCTTGTGTTGATTTGTGAACTTTACTTAGAGATATCCCCTACGAGTAGACAGAAAAATAGAGATATTGCTTTATTTATTTACTCACTAGCTTTTTCCTGCAGCTGCAGGGGATATCTCTAAGTAAAGTTCACAAATCAACACAAGCCAGCATTTCCCAGGTGTTAACGCGTCATAAAGTAGCCTATGTTTGACCCAGGGTCTTCGAACTATATTCTTACCAAATTTCATCCAAACCCATTCAACGGTTTGGCCGTGAAAGCGTAACAGTCAGACAAATAGACAGACAGACTTTCGCATTTATAATATTAGTATGGAAGAATGTATATGGATTACCTGTATATTATAAGTAATCGACAGTTATATTTATATGAATGAGAAGGTATAAGTATTAGAAACATCGATCGTAGATTGTCGATCTAGGATCCCCGTAGGCTCAATTCAATATATCTAAATCGCGATTGGTCTAATCCTTAATACTGACCGATTTAAATTTAGTAAGTAAACAGATCTTTTTTTATTTATATTTTAATTAAAAGGGAGTTTGTCATGTAGCGACTATGTAACTCCCATATGGTTTAGTAAACAGATAGTCTTACTTATACGCGAGCTTGAGTCGCTCACTCATGTTTCGTTCACAAAAGAACCTACAAACCTATCCTATACTCTACGACAAAAATTCTTCGATGGTAGATTAGGTTCGTTAGATCATAAGAACTTATGTGAACAAAACACGAGCGAGCGAGCGATTCGAGCTACACTAGGCCTTTTAACCAGGTTTCAGTGGCGGATTTGAACACACAGTAGTTTATTTACATACTTATGTAAAAATAAAGCCAAATTTAGAAAGTAAATCTTTATTTGATATAAAGCTTGTTTCCCCAGTGAATCGATAGTTTCGGACTTTCCATCTACAACTACTAGTTATGGGCAAACGGACAACTGGCAGAAGCTTTGTGCCGAACAACCCACCTCGTAATAAATCTTGGAAACAAACTCTCTGCCTGTCGATACAATTTTGCTGTAGGCGGAGTTTTCAATGACAGCGACAAATTGGGGATAAGTCGTGAAATTTTTACGTGCTAACTATTTTAAGAGTTTTGCAAACCGGCCATCGGAATTATGAGTCACATTTATCTGTAATAACCTCTTAAATTTTGTTGAAATACGTAGATTATGGATGGGTCGTAAAATGGAAATAATAATCCATACTTAATATTATAAATGCGAAAGTCTGTCTGTCTGTCTTTCTGTTTGTCTGTCTGTCTGTTACGCTTTCACGGCCAAACCGCTGAACGGATTTTGATAAAATTTCGTATGAATATAATTGAAAACCCGGGGTCAAACATAGGTTACTTTATGACGCAGGCGGAGCTGCGGGGAAAAAGCTAGTCTAAAGTAAGGCTACAAGAGAACATGACAGAAAAAAAATTCAAAGAAGTATAGAATAGAATCGATATGAAATCACAATCTTTTATCTTAAAAATGACGACAACCTATTTTATGTTTTGTGTGAGCGAGAATGGGATAATCGGGAAACATCATTCTTCACCAGTTTTAACCGCTAAAGTCGGATTAATTCGACAAATATTTCCATGTCGCATTTCGCCTATGTATAATACTAATAGTACTATACTATTTATATTTACTTTTCCTGGCACGGAGAACGCGACTGTCTGGCAGTCTCAGATTTTTTTTGTTGTTTTTTTTTTTTTCAACTGTTATGCGAACAGTAAAATTTCATGACTTACATGTTCGCTTTCCGCTAGCTTCTAAACCGCAGCTCGATGTTGACAACAATTTAGTCTTTCAAAACTATGCTCGCTCGTCTGGACAGCTCGCATTGTTTTGCGTTTAGACAATGGACTCGCCAAAATCATTGTTTAGATGTTTCAGGCTATCCTATCTTTGGATTGATTAATTTATTATTTGTCAGACCTGATAACAGACATCGATGAGGCTGTGGGCCTCGGGAAGGGTTTGATCAGGTATCGACACGCCAAGAACAATATTTTTTTTACTATTAGAGTTAGTATAGGTACAAAAATACAAATCCTAGTTCCATCACCAAACCAAAATTAGAAGTGAACATTTGAAACTTATTACTATCCAACCGATGGCCGATGGGGCAGAAAGGTTCTCGAATGGCGACCACGTACCGGTAAGCGCAGCGTTGGACATCCACCGACCAGATGGTCAGATGACCTGAAAAAGGTCGCAGGCAAACGCTGGATGCAGACTGCTGCCAACCGATCATTTTTGGAAATCATTGGGAGAGGCCTATGCCCAGCAGTGGACTGACTGCAGCTGAAATGATGATGATGACTATCCAACCACACCAGAAAAACAGCAGGATAAAAAAAATAGAAAAAGATCCAGTTACCTCCAAGCTCTAAAATAAAAAATAGTAGGTATTTTTATAAATTGAATGTTGGTTGAAATAAATGCTTTTGAATCTTCGTTAATTTTAAAGTATCAACTTGCATAGGATTGCTCGTGCTCGTGTTGTAAAATTTTTCAAGTGGCCCTGTACATTTCAATATTCATGAGGCGTATTCAAAGTATGTTATTTTATTTTCTACTTTTACTAACTCAAAAATACACCAAAAAGTTATTAACGAAATTACAGGATAGGTAATAATAGTACTTAAGCGAAAGTATACATAAAATGCGATAAGTAATATTCGTATTTTCTTATTATAAGCTGATTGTTGAAGTCAAGTTCATTAATAGTATATAGTATAATAGGTAATAAAAAATTGTATGGCTTAAAGTGTAGATAAAGAATTGCTCATAATTATTTATATTAGTTAGTACATTTTCAGTTTTGACAAGAGACAAAAACCTGGTGTTACAATTCTTGTTAACACAGCTTAGTCCACGGAAGTCACTCGGTAATTTATCTTCTTTTTAACAAAGCTTATATTCAATAAGCTACAAATCCACAACTGCAGAAGCAAAATATGGTGAATATTTTGCTTCATTCATTTAAAAATGTAAGAAAAAAATACGAGTACCATAGTGCATTTTTTTTTAAAGAATTTCTTCGTGTAAACTCAAGAGTCGGTTGACAAAAGGTAACAGGGTTTTCAACATGGTATTAAACCCTCAATAATCTACAGTTATCTACCGGTATTATACCAAATCTGAGATTGAAAACCTTTTCATACTAAATTCTAATTTTGTGCCCATGTTTTTTATTATATTATACAAAGAACTCTAACGCTAGTAACTCTACTACTCATAGTCATACTAATCCAACACCAAAATGAAAAAGAAATGTTTTATAGTATGTATTGTATGAATACATACTATAAACAATACAAAATAACTAACTGCCCACATACAGAAATGCCTACAAGATTTTGCGTGGGGAAAAATATTTGTACAAGGTACCAACGTATACAGAAAACCCATGAAAAAATACCTATTAAAATGGTCAAACCCGTAAGGCATTTAAAGTACTTGATAAATTATTGTTTTCGAAATGGCAATAATGGGTGAACGTCAAGATGGCGGAACCTTGCACGGTTTTACGAATATCATGTGATTAGGATTTAGTACAATATAAGTGCTATTTTATACTTGCTTACATAAGTTCGTACACTCGTATTATTTCAAAATTTCAAAAAAGAAAGTGGTCCGCTATTTTGATATCAGAATGGCTGGACCACTACTCAGTTATTAAAAAACAAATGGCGTGATCGTAAACCAAACTTACCAAATTATAATACGATATAGTACGACAAAGTTCCAATTGTTATTATTCATTTAAAAAAATAATTTCAATTCTAAAAAAAATATTATATTTTTAACAAAAAAACTCCTGAAGAAAAAGTGAATTTTTTTACTGCTCTTACAATTTGCTTAGGCGTTTGACAGTTTTACTTAGAAAGGGTTATTCTAAATTGCATATGTTTTAACTTACCTTCGCCTAAACCTACGAGCACAATTATATATTTTATCGATTCATTAACTTTGATATTTCTTTTTTTACTTTTCATAAATATTATTAACATAGGATTAACATTCATAAAAATTATAGCAACTTTTGTTATGAGGCCAATCCTGTAAACGCAATATTTGACACAGCACCCGAACAAATGCTCTTACATCACGCTTATAAATGCGACATAAGTGAAGTCACTCTTGTCCGGTCTTTCTAAGGCGCTCCGAAACGCCGTTCAAAGAAATGTGACTTTGTAACCTTTATATCTTAAAGAGATTTTGGGTTAGCAAGGTAGTTTTTACTTGGACGTGCCTATTTTTAGAAACTCTTTCGGAAGCACAACGAAAAAAATATGCATCTTCTCCATTATATAAAAATACTCTTTTGTATCTATGGCATCGTGATGAATCCCATTAACAATTCTTTTTTCAGAAAAAGGTTGTCCTTTTCAATAAATACCTCTGACTATGTGTATGCAAAATTTCAAGGAGAAATTCAGTACTTTAAGCTTGAAGGCGTAACAAACAAATATACAAACTCACCTTGTGACTTTGCATAGCCTATTTCCTTTCCCAACATCTAGTCCATCTCTTTACCAAATTACAATATTAAAAGATATTATTTGATTTTTTAACATTTTGGTTTTGCATTCAAATCACTTAATTTTTTAGGCAAAGGTAAATTAAAACAAATGCGATTTAGAATAACCCTTCCTAAGTAAAACTGTCAAACACCTAAGGAAATTGTAAGAGCAGTATAATCGTACTTGGGTAAAAATTTCACTTTTTCTTCAGGAGTTATTTGTTGAAAATCTATGAAAATATAATATTTTTTTTAGAATTGATATTTTTTTTTAATGAATAACAACAATTGGAACTTTGTCGTACTATATGTATTATAATTTGGTGGGTTCGGTTTACGATCACGCCATTTGTTTTTTAATAACTGAGTAGTGGTCCAGCCATTCTGATATCAAAATAGCGGGACCACTTTCTTTTTTGAATATTTTGAAATGATACGAGTGTACGAATTTATATATGTAAGTATAAAATAGCACTAATATTGTACTAAATCCTAATCACATGATATTCGTAAAACAGTTCGAGGTCCACCATCTTGACGTTCACAATAATGGAATGTGACCTTATGTGGGCCGCGGCAAATTTCATTCTTTTCAGCGTGTAACACGAAACAATTAATTTCCTATTATATTTCACACAAAGCAGCAAAAATTAAATCATGAAACCCCTTTCACAAACTGTTTTACGTGAAAATAAGTTTTTTTTATTCATAATTGAGTTTATGAAGTTTGAGAGAAACGAGTATACAGCCTCGGCGAGAGATTTTTAGTTTTATTTTTTAATTGCATAGAAGTATCATATACCTACTTATTTTTTGAAAGGTTTCTTTCTCTCTTTCATCGTATCCCTAGGCGCGCTTAAGAGCTCATCCACAATTTTCGTCATACGTTGACCATCAACACATTAATCCATACTAATATTATAAATGCCAAAGTCTGTCTGTCTGTTACGCTTTCACGGCCAAACCGCTGAACGGATTTTAATGAAATTTGGTATCAATATAGGTGAAGACCCGGGGTCAAACATAGGCATCTTTTTAACGCAGGCGTAGCTGCGGGAATAAGCAGTTCTTTAATTTCACTCATATCCACTGCTGCTATTTTATATTATCAGCACTTTTTGAGGCCACTTTACAAGTACTGTTTTCTTGCAAAATATGTGCTCAAATATTTTGGCCAATCGCAAGACGCTTGTGGAATCGAACCTTTGATGCTTGAATCTGAATTGCGCTTATCCAGATTTATTTTAACGTCATTTGCATTTAAACCATCATGATATTAACAATTGTTACAGAACAATAAATGGAAAATGTAATTTAGTCCACAGTAATACTGAAAAGAGAATTTCTTGGAAAATGGAGTACGCGAACACCAACTTCCATAATATTTATTGTATTCTTCCTGCTTCCATCTGATATTTAGTAGAAATTCAGGCAATGGTTACAAAGCAGTTAGTTTCATATTACAAATTCAAAATAATAGCTCCGTAGTGGTTTTGAATATCAACCACTATAGAGAGCTTCGGGCAATGTGCTGTCTTGTTATACAAAATAAAGAAGATTCTACATGAAGCTTACATTTTGTGGACTTTCAACATCAAATGGGTATCATAATGAAAAACATTTCTTAATTCATTTTACGTACTAGTAATGTAGTATTTTCAGTTTTTTTTTTGGAACCTGTCATGCGTTATCTGGAAAAACTTGTAATTCTGGGCAAAATAGAAAAAAAACGTGCCAGAGGGATACCTCCAACCAGATGGGTCGACATCGTAAGGAGAGCAACTGGAAGCAGCCTATGTAATGCTGTCCATAGTACTGCCGACCGCGCACTTTGGAAACATATATGTGATCACGACCCTCAGCAGTGAGGAAACGATGAAGAAGAAGAATGTAGTACGTGCTCGAGTATGTTACATGAAGATATTCTTTATAAGCGTGTAGTAACGGCGCCAGTTTTTATCACTGTCAATACCGAACGTGTTGGTAAAGCAACGAGCGATGGACATGCATCACGGAATAGATACTTGCAGCAGCCAATTTTAGACTCTCCTTACACTGTTTACACTTACTTTCCAACCATAAAGGTTCAGAACTTGAAATACATCTAGTTTTCCACCAGTTAGCGCCTATTTTTATAATCCACCATTCAAATGCAATACACCGTGCATTAACTTCGCTTACAAAACCTTGATCTTTCAATCAAAACTTTGCTTACATGCATACACGGGCTTATGATAAACAATCCTTTCCAGCGTCTAACCATCAATAATAATTTATACTTTCGTGAAATATCACTAGAAGTTGCTGCAACTTTTTGCTCTTTTGTAATTAGTTATAATCTCTCATAGTCGTACAAATTCTAAAAATTAAAAACAAATCTCCGTTTGTGGGAGAATTTTCAAATCCATACTATCCATACTAATATTATAAATGTGAAAGTCTGTCTGTCTATTACGCTTTCACGGCCAAACCGCTGAACAGATTTTGATGAAATTTGGTATGAATATAGTTGAAAACCCGGGGTCAAACATAGGCTACTTTTTGACGCAGGCGAAGCTGCGGGAAACAGCTAGTATATCATAATTAATAAAGATTTAAGTACATGAGCAACTCTTTAAATAGGATAAGTATAGATTTAAAAATTCTCTTTTGTTTTTTTATTTGACTCTAAGTGCGACGATAATCTACACAATAATGAATCTGTAAATAACTTGCCATGTTTAGGTACCTCATGTGCTTTTTTCTGGCAGGAACCAAACTTTATTTGTAATCCACAACAAGTGCCTATATGTATTAACTATTTCGTATACTTACACCTCCGCAATGCAAATATGCACGCCTTAATGGAATATCAAAGGGATTCGATTATCCTTTTTACACGAGGTCACTGAATATCGCTATTTCTCCTTTTGTGGCTTTTACTGGGAAACGTACGTCATAGGATGCTCTATAAGTGTATAATAACGTGTGCAAAGCACGTATTTCTACGACGGCTTTCGAATTCCGTCAATCTATAGACGGGATTTTATGACGGTGAAGCGCTTATGTGATGTAGGAAAGTTACAGTATTTTTTCGGGACGCTTGTATCAGCCTTTTCATGATTTTTGATATTTATTTTTGTTGCCGTATGAAGAAATTTTGCTTCTAATATTGCTCAAGTTTGTGACATAATTGGGTAGTATACAAACGTATACTTACATTTATTGAAATCAAAAGTTATTTTTTTTTTTTCTTCACATGATTTTACCAATTTGTTCCTGGTTGTTATTCCATCAATTAACGTTATAAATTCTAAGCACATTTTATTTTCATTGCCTTTTTCCATAATCGAATTAGGGACCATCATAGCAGCGCGTTCATGTTGACCATTACGCTATTGAGATCGTCAAATTACCTAATAAATATATATTTTTTATTATTTATTATTATCATATAAAAGATCTTATAAAACATTTAATAGGTACCTATTAACTTATATTTAGGTCATCATCATCATATCAGCCGCAGTCAGTCCATAGCTGGACGTAGGCCTCTCCCAATGATTTCCAATAAGACCGGTTGGAAGCGGCTTGCACCCAGCGTCTACCTGTGACCTTTTTCAGGTCACCTGACCATCTGGTCGGTCTTGCCGGTTCGTGGTCGCTATTCGAAAACCTTTCTGCCCCATCGGCCATCGGTTCTCCGCGCTATTATTTTAGATAGATACTTAGATTTTTATATGTATTCATTTACTACAATATTCATCTTAATGCATTAAAAATATATTTTACTTTTTATTATTCTTTTTAATAAAAGTTCTCAGTTTTTTCCCACTGATCCCCAATTTTAAACGACCCGAAGAGGCAGCAGCGGGGCCCAGTCGCGGACCGGACCCATTCAAATCCCGCGGGTCGGGCATACGCTTCCGTCCTAAGGAAAGTCTCGACGACATCTGCGGCCAACCGCGAACCCAATTTAATGCCTCACGAAATCTGGACGAAATAAATGGGAAAGAATATCTACGTCTCGGAAATTCTTAATACGTACGGGACTCTCTTAATATGGGGGTCTGCGACATTGAGTCTTTGTTTGTCTCCGATCATATTTTTTTCGTAGTAAAAGGAACTAATTTTCCAAAATTCCTAATGAACTACTACTTCATACGCATAAGTTGGCCGTTGTTCGTATTTTTGTATTTTTATTTTAGTACAGTAAATAAATAGACCAATTCTTACATATTTTTTTAATATCAAGTTTGTTAGGCACGTAGAATATTCAAAATATATTTACCTATATTCATATTTTTATTTAAATTAAGAAAAGTCTATTATGTATTTGATATGATTATCAATGTCTTTTTAGTTTGTAGTTTAGTTTTATTTTTTGTTTAATAAGTCTTAGTTTTAGTGGTGAAATATATGGAATTTGTGGAATCCTATATTCGTTATGGAAAAGGGAGGTACTGAAATAGCAGAGTAATTCAACATTGGAGCGAAGTAGTGAATCCTGTTGTACATTAGTGTCTAATAACTAGTTCAACCTTATAAGAACACGTAAACGCTTTCAGAGTTAACAGGCAGTATGCGCTGATTTAAGGCTTTTCTTTGGGAAGCGGTAATAAAAGAAGTATTAAATGAAATTCCCTAACCGTGGAGCGCAGCCGAATTCATTTCTCGCGGATTTCGAGGGGCGTACTGGAGACTTATATATGCGAAAAATTTAATTTAAAAATAACTGGGATGATTCTCGTTATTGTCATTCGGGTGTTGTTGGTGATAAGCAGAGTGGCGTAGACAATACAATACAAAACTCTTTACTGCACAACAAGGATACAATATTCAATAAATCGAATGGTCTGGTTGATCATGTTTTTAAACTTGATAGTCGGGCATACAGCCTGCACTGATGTATGGTTCAGAATGCTAAGTTATGAGAATGAGCGATACGCAAAAATTGCATGTTACGCAAAGATGTTCCGTTGGTCTGGAGGTGTGACGTGCTAAGAAGTAATAAGAAATAGATATAACCTTAAAATAGCTGAGAAAGAATTGATTGACGCAAAATCGACAAAAATGCCAAAAGCGAGACAGTATCAGGTCCAATAGATGGGCCCGATGCGGTGGAAAAAATATTAAGTGGTTTATTCAAATAAATTGATTGAAATAATTGAATAGCTTATTTAATTTCCACGATTTAATGAAAAATATCGGCGTTACTGTGCGGTGTATTACTTTGACAACACAAGCCTTTCGGGAAAAATTATGAACGCTTATCAATCATTTACTTTAGTAAGTGTGAAATTCCTTCACCCTTGCAAATGAGCTTTACAAGGGTGAAGGAATAGTGGAATAATAATTACGAGAAAAACATATATAAGTATTATGTTTAAGATGACCAGCGACCTGCTCGCAGTATCAACGCCCTTCCCCTTAAAACTCTAACTCATACTTCTGCTGCATACTCTAAATCTTTCACTGTACAAGCAGCACGTCTCTGGAATGCTTTGCCTGACGATATTCGCACTGCTCAGACTATAACCAGTTTCAAGAGTCGCTTGAAAGAATACTACCTCTCACTTTGACTTGATACTGCTGTTATTTTCGCTTAGATATTCATACAGTACGTATGAATGTTACATATGTAAGTTTATTGTATATGTATGTTTATTTTATATGCAATATTTGTGTTTGTTTATAATTTTCAACTATGTCTGTTGCTGTACCCACCCTAACTTAACTGTTTCTCTTTCACCTCGTAAGAGTTGACTGGAAGAGATTGCCTAGCAATAAGTCCGCCTTTGCTCATATTATGTTGAAGTCTTTGTAAATGTTATATTATTTGTTACTGTATGTGGGCAATAAAGATATTTTGTATTGTATTGTATTGTATGTTTTATTAAATAAGCAATTTCAAAAACTCATAAGTGGACTTACTGAACTTTAAGTTGATTTTGAACACGCCGTCAAACTTCAACTTAAGTATATCGAAAGGCATCGGAGAACAAAGCAAATACGCTACGCCACTCTTCTTGGATTAAAGTACTTACAGGCAAAGCGGAATTCGGCTTAAAAAGTTAGCTGTAAAAATATAGGAAAATAGGTTTTTACGTTTTAACAATTGCAGATTGGATTTTTATGGCGGAAACAACTAACGACTCTCGTATTTATATACGCTATTTTTTTTTTAATAGGAATCGACATGTAATTCAATTAAAATGGGAAAAATAACCATATTTTTTTTTTTGTTATTAAATATGCTTCATTATCAAACATTTTAATAAATCCATACTTAATATTATAAATGCGAAAGTCTGTTTGTCTGTCTGTCTGTCTGTTACGCTTTCACGGCCAAACCGCTGAATGGATTTTGATGAAATTTGGTATGAATATAGTTGAAGACCCGAGGTCAAACATAGGCTACATTTTAACGCAGGCGGAGCTGCGGGAAACAGCTAGTCTTATTTAAGTGTGTATGACAAAATAATACAGTAAATAATCGAAGTTTGTTTTGATTGTTACTTTTTGTTATTTATTTTACATGCTTAGTTCGATGACTACTCCGATTTGTTTTATTTATTCTCAGGGGAACTGACATTTCATTTAAAGTTATTAAGAAACTGGGTAATAACAATGCCTATATACCGGTATCAGAGGCACAGAATAAATTATCAGAGGTTTCAATCAACTATGTATGCCGTGAAACAGACTCTTTTGATCTCTGTGATATCAGCGTATGAGGGATCGATTGACCTACGAGGACACCTTGTGTCGAAATTGCTTCACTGCTTCTGTAACTGTTAATCTTTACTCCGTCAGACTACAAGGTCAATCGACCCCGCTACCCTGGTGTATAAATATCTCGGTTTCAAATAATTATCTTCAATTTGGCCCCAGAAAGCGAAAGGAAGTCGGTTTTTGTTTTTTTTTTTGGAAAAATAGGTCGAGCCCGTTTTTTATTAAGTTAGTGGCCGTTTTAATAATGAAACTATTTCCGAGCAAGTTAAAACGATTATTATTAATGAGTACAATTATTGTTTCAAGGGGTTTGTTTTTTTAATGCGCAACGAATCTACGTATGTTGTTTGTAAATTACGTTTGTGTAAGTTAAATCAGCATAATATTATGAAGTATAAATATGATTAAAAAATTTCTCGACTTTGTATTTCGTGTGCAAAGTTACCTGCGCCAATCGTATATTTTAATTGGTGTAAGGTAAATAAGTTATACTCGTGTCCTGCAGTTCAATATGAAGGCTTTAATTTTTACTTTTCTATGTAAGTACTTACCTACTATTTATTATTAACTACTAAACTTACTAAGTTATGTGCTTTTAATGATGCATCATAGCTTCGGCTTCAGAATAAACTAAAACTGGAAGCGGTCAATATAGACAATGTATATTATGATAACAAAACATTTTACAATTTATATACCGTTACTTTCTTAAAACACTATAAAATACTGCATGTTAAAATGTATCAAATATACCTCACAATTGTGCCATTATTTCGTACAGAATGGTTACGTGGTCAATTTACTCTGTATCTGTATCTGGTGTAAGTTTTTCAGAACCGCCTTTCGGTATCTGACGTATTTCCTATAACAACCACCAAATGGTAGCCTTTTTTAACGGGGAAATGGCCTTCGCCTACCGCCTAGCCCTCCATCCATGGCCCTACCTCAAGTCGGCCAAATGGCCAACCGAACCGAGGCGCTCCACAAATCTATCGCAGAGGCTGACGTCCCTGAGGAGAGCGGTTCATCGCCATACCGACACTCCTCTTCCTCTGCGACCCCCAAATGGTAGCCTTGGACCAACTACATCACGTGCCTTCCGAAGCACGGAACCATAATTATTATCAGACTATCAAGTAATTCGCTTACAATGACCTAACTAGGGAACTAATTATGCTTCCCATAAAAATCGAGCTCACGTAGATCCGCTAAGGCAAACGTGGTATTTTTAAGAAGAAATGTGAGAAAACAATCGGAGTTCATGTTGTTTTTTTTTTTCAGTATCACTAACCAATGTACTGGCTTTCGATATTTCAAGTAATTGTGTTTGCCATAAGAATTATGATCCAGTGTGTGCAAACGACATGCGCACTTATTCGAATGTATGTATGATGAAATGTCACGATAGAAATCTTTATGTTGTGCACCGTGGCCCATGCGACGACAGATCACCTACTTCTGATGGTATTTTTTCTCGTTATCTGTCTAATTTTTTTCTTAATTACATGACTGTCTTGCCCTGATGGTCATTTATTTGGGTCCGGCCGTTGCGCGCCCGATCCGGACGACCCGCGGCCGGATCGCTCACTAATCGCTCACTAATTACAAAATTTGCTTATCCGAGACGCCCACGGCCAGACCGCGCCAGGTCATAAAATAAAATATTTTTTTATTTAAAATATTGAAAAGTACTGTTGCAACAGAGGTGTTTTTGGAACTTGAGGCGGGGGTTCCGCCTTCCTGTAGAAACTGCAAAGAGGCAAAATTAAGCGATCTGGTTCATAATGCCTTCAGCACTGTCTGCCCAATTAGGCAGAGGCGAGAGGCCTTGGCTAGGGCCAATGTGGCCTATACATGACTAGACTGGACTGACAGACAGACATACAGATGGAATGACGGAAATTCAGAGACAGTAATCGAGTACGTTGGCGCAAGTATTGGATAAGAGGGGTGCAGGGCAGGGAACCTCCTCGAGTGCCCGGTCCTTTGAAAGCTTTGCGTTCTCATTTGATCCCACGGATCCGGTGAGAGGGCGGGCTGACAAGGGATTCGGGACGGTGCACCCTGGGTGACAGTTAATAACTCCCTGGTAGTCGGGGTCTTGTTGACTGTCGGCCAATTTCTGCCAACAGCCCACTCCACCGCCGTCTATGATGAGACGGCGAATGGATGTGGGTCTGGGGGACGGGCGTGGTCCATTTATGGGCCACTGCCCGATTTGGGGGGGTGGCCGAAAGGCCAACAGAGGGGGCCGCAAGGCCATGGCTGGAGGGCGTCGTGGTAGAATGCTAACACGACCCCATGGCGCCCTCAACAGCCGGTGCGGAAACGCCGGAGGGGTTTTAGTGGGTAGTCCAGGCACTCTGCCTGGGAGTCCCACACTTTGTGCGTAAATTAAGAGCATTTTTTAAGCAAAAATTATCTCTTCTGATCAATGCGTACACCACGAAAGAAATATCTTGTGCCTCGTGGTCGATTATTGTCTAAAATTAGCTGGAAAACTGGGTTTTATAATCATAATTATAAAACACCAGATTTAATGGGAAAGTAATAAAATAGAAGGACAACACATAAAAATCACATAATAGTAGTCATTAAAGTATATTGTATACATATGTTTATGGAAGTATAAAATCATAATATGTAACAAATAAAAGTAACTAAATATAATATAAATTGAAAATAGAAGTAAAAAAATAGATAAATACAAAATTATAAAGCATAGATAATAAGAGTAAAAATTGGAAAGTAAATACTATACAATAGAAATAAAATAATCTAAGAGATATAAAGGTAATTAAATAAATAAAATTCATTACACTAGAGATCAAATAAATATAACTGAATTTAACATGGATTGATAATATAATTAAGGAAATAGATAAATATAGCATTATAAAGCACAGAAAATTGGAACCAAAAATAGATAAGCAAAAAATTTAAAAAAATCTATGCCTAAAGAATAGATTAATATTATGATGAAATATTCCTAGTAACTAAAAGAAGATAATAAAATACAAAAAAAAAAACACACACACATTTTATAAATAAGATATACAAAACAAAACATAGTAGCCAAGGGCGCCCCTTACCTATAGGGCGGAAAAGAACGTCAAATCATTAAAAAAAAAAAAAAAAAAAAAACAAAAAAAAAAAGAGGTGTTTTTGGTTTATTATTTATGGTTCCGATTAAAAAAGTTACTACCAGATAACTGATCTCACAGTGTTAAATAAAAATTAAATGAAATAAAAAGAACGTAATAGTAAACAAGACCACGTATTAAATATTTTGGACTTATGCCACCCAGTGCTTTGCGCTACTTTTAATATTTTGCAGGAGCGCTAGGTGGTACAATTAAAATACCTATATTCTACCTAGCGCTCCAAAGGCTTAGTACAAGTTAGTGATGTGGTAATTTTTGTTTTTAATTATCTTCTACAATAAAATATATCGTTAAATCAACAACATTTAAAGGTTTATTGATTTCATTTGCCAGAATGTTCGTAACAACATTTTTAACTTTAAGATTGCAAACTTCCTCATAATTTTTGCAATCCTATAGTACCTACTTCGGCTGACATGTTTTAACACATGATATATTGAATTTGAAAATGAACTGAAAAAGTACTAGAAAAACAGAAAATACGAGAAGATTCACAGGGTGACATGGGGGGTTTTTACCATAAGCGCCAATGTATAGGCGGCATTTTTTGAGATAAACAGATCTGCGAACCTCCTCGTTATTTCAAGATAAAAGATTTTTGAACCTCTTGTAGATATTTTTTTTTGTACATGAAAGAAAAAACTAGCATGTACCTATATATAATATCTATAGACTAATAACAATAGACAAGTAAACTGATAAGACATGGCCAGTATTTGTCTCAAATATTAAATTATAACTAGGTGTTATAGTTGATGGTGAACCGCAATGACCAATTATTTGAGACTTTATAAATCCCGGAACTCTATCCGGTGGGAACTAAAACAAAACTGTGATTTATATTTTAAATTTTGAATAGTCTTTGATTAAATAAGCACGCTAGTCTTTTTTTATTTAGTTATTTTTAGAATCTATTTAAATGTTGTTAAATTTTAAGAAACAATAAATTGTTTACCGAGTAGATGTTACTGATTTTCATTACACTTCATTTCTCTGAATAGTTAACATGTTCATTAATCCTAAATGAGCAAGGGGGTTAATGTTAACTTTTATAAAACTATTTATATTTGTTAACTAGATCTATAGGTTTTTTTATTTCTCACTATAAATACAAAATGCTGAAAAAAAAGAAACGCAAAACAGAAAACAAATATTACGAATAAAGTCAACTCTTACATTTTCATTAGTTTTTTAATTAACAGTTTTTTCTCACTACAACTCAGTGCGGTATTTGCCAAAAAAATAAATAAAAAAAACGGGCGCGGTCTGGCCGTGGACGTCTCGGATAAGCAAATTTTTAAATTAGTGAGCAATCGGGCCGTGGGTCGTCCGGATCGGGCGCGCAACATCCGGACCCATTTATTTATTTATTGAAGACTAGCTGTTTCCCGCAGCTCCGCCTGCGTCAAAAAGTGGCCTATGTTTGACCCCGTGTCTTCAACTACATTCATACTAAATTTCATCAAAATCCGTTCAGCGGTTTGGCCGTGAAAGCGAACAGACAGACAGACAGATTTACGCATTTGTAATATGAAGTATGGATTTTCTTAATTGTACCAGAAGTAAAAATTACTTTTACCCATCCATCCTTGGTAAAAGCATTAACTCGTTTGGTCATCCTTGTAATAAACTCGAAAAACAGTGAATGAATTATTTTAAGTAAAAAATAATACGTTGTTTGAATTTTAGATATTAAATTATTTTTGTATTTCCATTTCATGAATACCACTTACAATATTTTGGTACATTTATTTGCAACTTACAAGCTTAAGGTTATATACAAATAAGTTCTTCCCCAAAAGAAAAAAATTGCTTCGCTCGCATTTGCTTTCCAAAAGATGTAAAACCATAGATTTAGAATTTTCACTTTGTGTAAAACCTGTGTTGAACAGATTAATTTTTAAATCAGCTACCTACTTACTATGTAATTATTATTTTACAGATTTAACACAACCTTTGTTGTCTCGATCGAACATATGTGCATGTCCGTTTCTAGCTTACCCAGTGTGCGCCAGTGACAGGAAGACATATCCTAATGAATGTTCAATGAAATGTGAAGATGAAAACCTTTATGTTTTATACTATGGCCCATGTAAATACTTTTAAGAAGAAATAGTGGATGAAGCACCTACTTAACAAATTTTTTTGTGAAATAATAAAGCAATGGATTCTTAATGTTTTTAATTTTTTAATCCATCCATCCATACTAATATTATAAATGCGAAAGTCTGTCTGTCTTTCTGTCTGTCTGTCTGTTACGCTTTTACGGCCAAACCGCTGAATGGATTTTGATGAAATTTGGTATGAATATAGTTGAAGACCCGGGGTCAAACATAGGCTACTTTTTGACGCAGGCGGAGCTGCGGGAAACAGCTAGTAGTTATATAAGTCTGGCTGTTCATAGAGCAGTGTTAATGCCAACTATTATGTATGGTAGTGAAAGTTGGGTCTGGCAGAAAAATAATGAAAGCAGAGTGAATGCAGTTGAAGAGAGCTTTACGGAGTATGTGTTATGTATGTCTGAGCGATAAAATTGGAAATAGTGAGATAAGGAAAAGGTGTGGTGTGAATGAAGATGTAGTGACAAAGATAGAAAAAGGGATGTTAAGATGGTTTGGGCATGTAGAAAGGATGGATGAAAGTAGATTTACGAAAGGTATTTCCAAATCAAACGTAATAGGAAAAGTCCATATATACTGCGACCAAATCGAAGACATATTAAAAAAGGGAGATGTCAGGAGCTTAGGAATACCCGTAATCGACGAGAGTGATGAGCGTAGAGGAAGCGAGGGAAGTCTGTAAGGATTGTAGCAAATGGAAATCCGTAGGCTCTGCCTACCCCTACGCGAAAAAGACGTGATGATATGTATGTATGTAGGTATAATGTTGTTTATTGTTTACTTTGTTTTTAGAAAGTAAAGTAATTTTTGGAAGTTTTTGAATCCAGAACCAAAATCATTTTTTGTAAAAATACACCTATTTAGAATTTCACCATTATGTAAAATACCTAATTAGGATATTTTCAGAAGCTAAAATATTTATTAATGACCTGATACGTAATTTTTAGGTACATACAATTTTTTTTTTATAATTTACACCTGATTGTAAGTTGTTACCGCAGCCTATGGACGCCTGCAATACCGTGCGTTGCCGACCCTGAAAAAAATTATTCACACCCATCGAGATATATGTTTTAACGTACTAGAGAAGATACGTACGCACGTCCTTACTTTGTCCCGTTCAACTGCGGTGAACGCCCCGCAACTCACTTAGTCGCTTGCTAATTGTTTCGAACCTAGTGCTTCCGTCAATTAAAAATCAAAAACACTATGAAACCCTTAAAAAAATACCTTGGTGTGTATTAAGGTATAGTAACAATAATTTAAGGAACACGGCAAAGTGCAAAGGAATAACTTTTCATCGGTAAGTAATCTAATTTCACTGTTTTAAATGTAAATACGACCAATATAATTGTCGCACCCATTTTAAATCATTCGTCATAGACTAAATAATTCACAATGAAATGTATGTAGATCATAGGTAGATAAGTTTGACTGACATAATGCCAAGAGTATGATTTTTTGTTTTTACATACATAAATACATACCATCACGTCTTTTTCTCGTAGGGGTAGGCAGAGACTACTTTCTGTTTTTAATGTAATAAATATTAAGTGAATATAAATGTTAAGTGATGAAAAGAGAAAACTAATTATGTACTAAAGACAAAGTTAGTCCGATAGTAAAAACTGTATTTATCTAACACTAGCTCCGCCTGCGTCAAAAAGTAGCCTATGTTTGACCCCGGGTCTTCAACTATATTCATACCAAATTTCATTCGGCCAAACCGCTGAACAGACAGACAGACATACTTTCGCATTTATAATATTAGTATGGAAGGCGTAGGCAACGTAATTCTAAAATATACCATTAAATGCATGTTGTTTGATTTGTAAATAAGAGATTGTTATTAAACCAAGATAGATAGAAAATAAATTGCCAGTTACTGATAAATCTTAATAAACTCCAAACAAAAATGGTCTCAGTTTTACCAACAAACTTACACCACGTCAAATAGACAAAAGTTAACTAAACTCAAATCGTTTAATTATTAAAGGAAACAAATAAAAATAATCACAAAAAGCAATTTGTCTTTTTTTTATTATTTTGGAACCACATAGGTAAAATAACTACATTGCCCATTCTGTGCCGTACCAGCCATTAACTATAGGGGCAGACATCTTTGAAAAAAATACACGTTTGTAGCAAATGTAGCGCTGCATTTTTGCATGATGATTTGAGATGTATTATTGTTTCAGCGCTGCAGCGGCTAAAATGATAAATTACCAAAAATGGAACATTGCAAATGTTCTACGTAGCTTATACATAGGGCGCACTGTAAGTTTCCGGAACTGGCCACTTACATAAACAATATTTAAAAATTTATTGCAACATTTGAAAATAGAACTCTTTGGCTGTAGAATGCAGTTTGTTTCATCTGACTGTCTTTTGTTTTTACCTTGTGGCGCCATTTAAAAAATTGTGTGTCTGCATCAACATGGATTTAACTCGGGAAAATTTTCGTAGTATGATTTTCTACGATTTTAAGTGTAATTTGACAGCTCAACAGAGCATCGCTCGGCTTGAAACAGCTTTTGGCAATGAAGCACCATGCAAGAAACTGTTTATAGCTGGTTTGCAGAATTCAAGCGTGGTCGTATCAATCTCAGTGACGAATCTCGCGATGGTCGGCCGTCCACCGCTGTGACCAACAAAAACATCAATGCTGTGCGCCGTATAATTGAAACAGACAGGCATGTGACCTACCATGAAATTCGCGCATCCTTAGAAATAGGCATGAGTCAAATACAATTAATCCTACACAAACATTTGGGTGTGAGAAAGCTGTGCTCGCGGTGGATCCCACACAACTTGACCGAGGCTCAAAAAACGGACCGCGTCACTTGGTGCAGTGCCATGCTTACCAGATTCAACGAAGGTGCGTCAAATTTGGTGTGGGACATAGTAACAGGTGACGAAACATGGATTTATTGCTACGATCCCAAAACAAAGCAGCAATCGAGCGTATGGGTCTTTCAAGATGAGCCGAAACCAACCAAAGTGGCGCGCGTGAAAAGTGCATCTAAGCGGATGATTGCTTCTTTTTTTAATAAAACTGGACACGTGGCTACTGTTGCTTTAGAGAATCGTCGTACAGTGAATAGTGACTGGTACACGACCATTTGTTTGCCGGAAGTTATTGACGAACTCCGTAAAAATAACCGTAAACGCCGTATCATCCTGCACCACGACAATGCTAGTTCTCACACGGCCAGACAGACAAACGACTTTTTGAAGGCGAAAAATGTAGAACTCATGAGTCATCCTGCATACAGTCCCGACCTGGCACCTTGTGACTTTTTTCTGTTCCCAAAAATTAAGAACCAATTACGCGGTCAACGATTTTCATCACCAGAAGAGGCTGTCGAGGAGTATGAAAAACATGTTTCAGAGGTCATCACAGAGGAGTGGCACAAAAGTTTTCAAAACTGGTTTCATCGAATGAAAAAGTGCATAGACGCCAAGGGAGATTATTTTGAAAAACAATAAATTAATTTTGTACCTTTAATAGTATTTTTTCATATTCATTCCGGAAACTTATAGTGCGCCCTATAGTACGTTAGTACATATATCTCGATGTTCACACCCCCTTTTGAAAGCTCTCATGTTGTAGTCACTGGGAAAAACTGAGGCATATTCATTCCATTATCTGAGCGTACGCGGTAGAAAATTTCTTTTAAAGCGCACTGTCCGCGACACTTTAGGGTCTAAGGTATGAGGATAAACTCCCTGTCGATGGCGAGAGGTGCGGTAATAAAATGTGGCTGTTGGCATCATGTCGAACAATTCCTCTGAGCACACCCGTTGTATAAGCGGTAGAACACACACAAGGATGCAAGGTCTCTCCTGAAACTTAATTGCTCAATAGGTACTACTTGTAATCTTGGCATCGTTGACAAACCTAACCGCTCGTCTCTGTATAGAGACGAATGGCTTTAGCTAGCATTCAGGCGCTTCAGGTATAATTAATTGAATATTTATTTGCATTTTTTCAACAAGTAAAAAAGCAAAAGGACAAGCGGCCCATTTGATGGTAAGTAGTCACGGTGGCACATAAACGCGCGCAACACCAGAAGCATCACGTGAGCTCTTATTGGAAGAAACTATGATGTTGTCTCTGGGCAGGGAGCTAATTCCGCATTGTAATGAATGAGGATGAATCCCCTGTGGATATAAATATAATTAATATTAATGTTTATACAGATTCGTATCTATACTAATATTATAAAGCTAAAGAGTTTGTTTGTTTGTACGCGCTAATCTCAAGAACTACTGGTCTAATTTTAAAAATTATTTCAGTGTTGGATAGCCTATTTATCGAAGAAGGCTATATAGGCCTGGGCGAAGTCGAGATGGGCTGCTATATATAGCATTATAGATATTTAATACAAGATATCTTTATTGCCATACAGAACCAAATAATTGTAAAAAACAAATACCAAATGTGATCATACAAAGTATTTTCTAGTGTGTGTGTGTGTTTTAATAGCTGAAACATATTGAGCAAAGACATTCCCAAGCAGCACGTAAGCGTTATTAGCAGCAATATTACAGCCTGTTCGGTACTTAGGGTTCTTTTAGAGACTTACAAGAGTTTAAATGATAGCTTTTGTCTTTATACGAATGGTAAATGAGATATTATAGAACCCAGTCTGTATAAAGTATTTATTATGTATTCGCGTAAGCTTAGGGTGTATTGAAAGAATATTCAAATTCTATCATACGACTTCAAGTATCTTTTGACACTTTAAAGCCGATTTTATCGTTAAAGCTGTATAAAACATGTATTTCTTATGTAATGACTTACTTATTACAGCTTCAAGTGTTATTATAGTATCACTCAGTTGTTGTTTCTGTTGTATGGTATAGACAAACTCTGTTCTACAACTTACTTTTATGGCGTAATTGTACACTCATGTAAATCGAATAGTTCTATGACTTCTTCCTATGAGGGTGTTTTAAAACCAAAAAAATAAATGTTAGCTTTAGTACAGTTCTAATCTGTATTACTGACAAAGTCGTGCGTGACTCAAGTTATCTTTGGAAAAATGTGGAAAAAAAGAAAAAGATCTGGTGCTATCAAGAGGAGGATTGAAAGAGAATATATAAGTATTATAAACCAAACAAGTACCAGAAATGATAGTGAATCATTAGTTCCGAAAATCTACAGTCAAGCGCCAATCCCATCAGCTTCAAGCGAAGGTTCCGTAGCAAATACATTGTGCAGTCATAGTGAACCATTAGTTCCAAAAAGGTACAGTCAAGTGCCGTTTCCATCAACTTCAAGCGAAGGTTCCGTAGCAAATATAATATGCAGTGATAAAAATAATGACAATAGTTGTGATGCTCTGGAAGTATTTAAAGCTTCGGAACCTAGTGATGAATATTCTTCAAGCAGCAACCCAAGTTCAATTAATGATGATGATGACGAATTTTCAAAAAATGTATTGTTTCGTCAGCGGATAAAAAAATGGGCTACAGAAAGAAATATATCTCAAGTAGCTCTGAACGAGTTAGATACAATTGTTAATTGCAGATTTCCGGGAACACTACCATGCGACGCCAGAACAATTTTAGGCACTACCAAAGAAATAAATATCAAAGCGATTGATCAAGGTGAATACTGGCATAATGGTCTCACAAAATATCTAAAAAAATTATTGGAAGAATGGGCTAATGTTCCAACTAAAATTCATTTAAATTTTAATTTCGACGGTCTCCCAATATTTAAAAGCTCTAATAAAGAGTTTTGGCCTATTTTGAGTACTGTATTCGAAATACCTGATATTGAGCCTTTTGTAATTGGCATTTATTTTGGTGTTGGAAAACCAAAACAAATTAATCAATATTTAGAAGAGTTTGTAAACGAGTTGGAATATCTAATTAGAGACGGAATTTATATTGAACAGATCAAAACTAAAGTTTCTATTGGAGTAAGATGTTTTGTATGCGATTCCCCTGCGAGAGCTTACATTAAAGGTAAGTGTATAAAATTAATTAATAATATAAGATATATAAAAACTGGTATATGTGTACTGGTATACCGTATATAAAAAGGTGCTCGAGATGGGCATAGATTACATATTTTAATTCTATAATATAAAACGAATATTCCTTGTTTACTTTTTTATTTCATTACTCTTTCTTAAATTAAAAGAGTTAGTTTGTCTTTCACATTCCTACTCCTGGGACACCGGCCTCCACTTAAAAGACGCACATAAAAATAATGGTGATTTTATTTACTTTCAGGTGTATGTAATTTTAATGCAAAACATGGTTGCCTAAAATGTACTACAGTAGGAGAGTATTCACATGTATCTCATACAGTGACTTTTCCGAATAGTAACTGCCGCCCTAGGACGGCCCAAGAATTTCGTGCAAAACAGTATGGGCCTCATCACAAAAAAGATTCTCCCCTGCTACGCCTACCTGTAGATATGGTACTGGACTTCCCTGTAGCAGATTCTCTACACCTTGTGGATTTGGGAATAATGAAGCGGTTTTTAGTTGGATGGAGCCATGGAAATTTTGGAAAGTATTTAACGAAATGGAGTGCCAAGGACATCGAAACAGTTTCAAATTTTTTAATCAATTGTAAATTGACATCAGAAATTCACAGGGCGGTTAGAGGACTAGACAGTCTTTCCCACTGGAAAGCATCTGAATATAGATCTTTCTTGTTTTATTTGAGTATTATCATACTTCCAGATGTAGTATCACATGATGCATTTTTACATTTTCTGACATTTTTTTGCGGTATAACAATATGTTCTAGTAAAAACTATAGTCATTTCCTGCCTTTAGCAAAAGATCTCCTACAGTATTTTGTTGAACATTATAAAGACTTTTACGGAGTAGATTATATAACAAGTAATGTTCATAACGTAATCCATATCGTGGAAGAAGTGCAACGATTTGGCCCACTTCATACGTTTAGTGCTTATCCTTTTGAGAGCAAGCTGTATTTAATTAAAAGGATGCTGAGACACGGTAACAAGCCTCTTGCTCAAGTAGCAAAAAGATTTAGTGAAGATTCATCTTTTTTAAAAATGGCCAAATTCATAGAAAATCAAATATTCTATAATGAACCTTTTGTTACTACTAATAGCAGAAAACTATCTGTACTGCATTTTAAAGATTATAGACTGTCACCAAAATTGCATGATAAATATTTTATATGTAAAAATAATGATGTTTTAGAGGTAAAAAAAATTAGTACCGTCGACAGGGTAATAAAAATATATGGCTATAAAATTACAGACTTAATGGAAGTTTTTGAACAGCCAGTGAAATCATCATACTTGAACATATTTAAGGCCAAATTGCAAACTGACAGGCGGACAGAGATCATGGTTAGTCCTCAAGATGTAAAAATGAAATTAGTATGTACTGAACACAAAAACGAATTATACTTTATACCTCTTTTGCACACAATATGATGAGAAATAAAAAATCATATCATTGAGAGATATTTTTATTTTTACGTTTTGGTTTACTTACATTTACTTATTGACAATCATATCCACGCTACGTCAATTATGTATTTAAAATATGCAATAAAAATATATTTTTTTATCATAAGGACAATCACAGCCACGAGATTACGTGTTCTTCTTAAATACTAACTAACAAGCTAGATAAATTAAATCAAAAAAACTACTAGGTTACATAATTATAACACGTTTCATAAACATTTAAATAAGGTATCTTGTGATCTCAATCTATTTTAAAAAGTAAATTGTAAAAAAGTCAAATTAAATAATTAAACATTTTAATAAATCAACAAGAAGCGGCGAATATCTTTATATACTAACAAAGATACTCCTCTTCTTCAATCGTTTCTTCATTCGTAGCGTCTTTGTTAATTATACCTTGTTCGTTTGTATCAATATTCTGATTTAAAGTCTGATTTCCTTGAGCTAATTCATTTCCAGGTATATTATTACTTATAACTGAAACTTTTTTTGTTCTAATACGTTTGGTTGAAGCCCTTTCGTTCTTGTTCTGCTTCCTTTTCACAGAATTTTTTAAAACAATTTTGAAAAAAATTTCGTTTTGTTCCGCCGTATATGTTTTATCCCAAACACAAATCAAGTCATAAAAAAAGTTGAGGATGTTTTTATATCTTTTCAGTGCAACTTTTGGTTCATCACTATTCCTGCTACCTCCTGTCCATGAACATTTGCAAAGGAATTGCCGAGAAAAAATCATATCCAATATTTTATATGCGCATGTTGCACCCTTTCCATCTGATTGTGTACATACAAAAGAATATTTCTTTATGAGTTTATGTTTTTGCTTTCTGTCCGACAAAAGTAGCTCAAATTCCTCTAGTTCTTTCACAGAATCAATAGGTTTTATACTAAAAGCCTCATTATCAAATAAGTTAGACTCGCCTAAAGCAACCACATCTGAATTTATAGTCCCGTTACTTTTGGAAAATCCATCATCTATTTGCACAGATAGACTGGCCAATTTATGAAATAGTTTTTTTTGATTTTCTGCTAGAACATTGATGGTTTGTGCAATTTGAAACTGAGTATCAAGAATTAATTTAAGATGTGTTGCCAAGTCAGTGCTGTTTTGGGTTTCAGTTTCAGTATTAAAAGTGTCAACTGAAATCGATGCTAAATCAGAATTATCTACATATTGAATGATATATTGGGCATTTTCTGCTTCTGGAACTTTCGCTCTGGATGCTGATACGGCAGATGAAGTTGATGGATTCTCTGGAAGCTGAAACCACCAAATAATACATTAATTAGATTATTACCAGTTTTTATTAATACAAATCGTACATCCGGTGGTCTAGTGGTTATAAGTGTTATTTATATCCTACATTGAGAATAAACAATTTCATTTCATTTTCATTTCATTTCATTTCATACCATTGACTACTCTATTACATGGATTTGAGTTCTGTTCTGAGTGCAAAGGTTGAGATGGTATCTGCTATGTGCATTAGGGTGGACCGATTTCAATAATTTAACAAATTCAGAATTCATTTTCGTATACTAAAATGAGCCATGGACCACGCCAAAGTGAAACAGGTTGGATTCTTATTCTAAAATCACTCTCTTCCTGCTGTCAATGATGTTAATAGAGTTAATACTGTAAAAACCCATTTATTTAAATCAACCTATATTGCTGGGCAAAGGTCATCCCCAAATTCTTTCCTAGATCTCTGCTTTTCCATACCATTACACGATTATTTTTTCTTGTTAAAAAGTAAAAAGGCATTATTAGGCATTATACTTGGGAAAATGTCGAAATTTATTTTAAACATAATACACAAATTACTTTCTTGAAAATGTGTAGAATAATGCATTAATTCGAAACACCAAATGTAACACCATAAAAATCAATACATCAACAGTTTGTATTTCTAATAATATTTTACCGATGTTAAAAAATGACCACTTATTTTTTTCAAATTGTTTTCTTAAAAATGTAAGCATCAAATTATTCCTGCAAAAAAAAATAAATCTGAAAACAGCAGAAAAAATTAAATGTACCAATTAGAAAAAATAAAATAAAATGGTACTTTTTTTACGTACAATTATTATATTAATAATAATATATCTCAGTCAAGCCGTAAAAATTAGTAACCAAAGCTTGTTTATTGTCTTCAGAGAAACCGTTAGCGATGATTTAAACAAAAATATATTAAAATTGCGTTCAGAAATGTCGAAGCTCGTCAACAAGAGTAAATTTGTTAAAATGAAAATTTAAGAATATTGAGTACAAAGTAGATAGGTACTAGGTAGCTAAACTTTACAAATTTTATTTTATTACCCATTACTATTTTATACAAATGAATATGATATCTTTGAATTACAGTTTAATTTAAAAAAAAAAAGTTTTAAATATGTCACTAGAATATGTAAAAATTGTTTATTTTCATTAATACTTTATTTATTGATTGCCGTTATGGGCTAAAGATCTTTATTTTTTAAATATCTGAGAGTATTTTCAGGATCTTCGCAATCAGTCGCAACTTTTGACACCTCTTGAAAACTACGAAAAACAAATCTTATACAAAATCGGCCCACTCTTATGTACGTATATCCCTCAAAAAGAGTAACATATCTAGAAATGCCTCTTCGTTGTTTAGCCTCAGCCTATCGTGGTTTGCTATACAAATAAAATAATACTTACCAATTGATCTGCTAGAGTGTTAAAATTGATGTTATTGGTATGACTTGTTGCATTTTCTACCGCATTATCAATTTCTGTGTCGCTATTTTGAACCATCAGATCAAGTTCTCTCATTGCTTCTTCGTATGATAATAATGATGGTCTTTTTACGCAGCAGTTTGAGGTAGATCAATTATCTAAAGGCTTTGAATTTTCATCCTTGACAAGTTTGTTGACTTCTAATCGCTTTCTAGGCCATCTTAACTCGCCTTTTGATTCCCACAAACTTGGTATAATGCAAAGCCTTTTTTGTCCTTTTTCAATTGTTTCAATTATTTTAAACGGCATATTTTTCCCTGAAAAACGAAATATAAAATATACTAATACTTATACGGCACACAACCCAATGAAACTGCTAATACTAGCGTTCGGTTGAATATGAGAACTATCGGCAAAGTGACAAGGAAAACAAAGTGCGTACGCGCTTGTCTGGAGACAGATATTAACTAAACAAAACGTTCAATTAGAGTCGTAGCGTAAAATGAGATCAAAAGCACGCCGCCGGCGCCGCCGGTATATCGTCAATCGATATATTTAGTAAAGTCCATTCGCTTAGATAGTGTCGATACACCCGCACGCAATTGTGGTTATTGTAATAAAAAAACGAATAAAAATAATACACACTAACACAACAACAACAATCACAACCCTTCACTACGGCGCCGGCGCTTCGATGTAAACTGCCAAATTCACTTGCCGCACGCGGCATCCTTTGACAAGAGGTAGCACGTGCTAAGGCGGCGCGATTAAAGGGCGACACTATCTAAGCCAATGGACTTTAGACACGAGGCAAAGATTTATATATATAATCATACTTAATTATGATATATCTTTACAAATAGGTTTTACAACTACCTACATAAAATAAAATAATAATATTGTTACTATAACACTAAATTAAATTCATAATAAAAAGACTACCTAACCTATTCATATGAGAAGATGCAATAATATTTTGTTAGTAGTAAAAGTAAATAAAATGAAATAGGTAACTATATTATTTTAGTTACCTATGTATCCGCAGCCTTGCAAGTAGTAAAAGAAGTAAAATATAGTTTTGGTGTTGTACATAAAAAATGTATAAATATATAAAAATTAAACGACGGTTTTTAATTTTAGGGTACCTATCCCTAAAAGCATCAATTTATTCTATAAATACTGATTGATATACAGCCTAATTAGTAATATTATTCTATTATAAAACTGATTAAAAGTTAATATCTGTACAACAGAATTCTCACATTACAAATTACAGCTACTGGGACTATAATATGCTACAAGTGTTCATTAGGCTGAATAACCAATAGTCGCCATTTCTTAAAAAAAATAATTTCCAATTTGAAAACAATTATTATTGAATGTTTAATAATATTGACAATAATTAAAGCTGTACTATACTTATCAACAAAAATGATTACCCTAACCTCTTGCCCACTGTTTTCATTATTTATATTTTATTATAACCTTAAAAATAAAGATTTAATGCCCATATTTTGTATTTTCTTCATAAATACTTGATTATTTAGCTGGCGCGTGAATATTTTGCTGAGATATATACACATGTTTACAATAAATATGAAGTTGCACCTCGAATTTACTTATATTCAATCAGTTATAGTCCAAAATACGCTTACCTTAATATTCCTGGTTTTCACAGTAATCCACAAGTATTCACAGTAATCGTATAATGTCGGTCAACTAATATTTGTTTATTAATTACTAGTCAACTGACTGACATTTTTGTTTTTTGTATTTTGTAATGCTACTCAAAAACCAATTAAGAACTGCAATCTTTATAAGAGATTTATAAGATAATATCTGTAGTGCAATGGTTTGCTTTGACACCGAATAACAGCTATTGTACAGCTATTATAACGCCGTTTTGTAGCTAATACAGCTACTGTACAGCTTTAATAACGCAATAAGCTGTTCAATTTGGGGCCCTTTTTGCGGTTATAAGGGCTGTATAAGCGCTTTTACAGGTCTTACACAGCCATAATAAACAGCTTTTTGTATAAAACTAAACTGACATACAGTTGATATACAGCTTGTTATGCTGCTTGGGTTATTAGTTATAGGGAAGAAAATCATGTTTTGGCGCGATATAAAGCAAGCACAACTCGAAGCCGCGGGCAACAGCTAGTATTTAATATGTTAGGCAGTAAGTAGTACGGCAGTGCTTGTATTCTGGGCCAGATTTTCTCGGATTTTCGCCAAGTAAATTACTTCAGGCTGTTTAAAGCCGGACCATTTGGCACAACTATTAGCGCGCAAACCGTCGCCGATTCCCTGAAGTTTGGTGCTTGTGACGCAACAACGCCCTATTAGGTTTACTTTCACGCCAGTGCTTAGAAATATTTTAGTTGTATTTAGAGAGATCTCGTTAGTAAAAATTAGGAAATTTGATTATTTAAGTTACTAAGGCTTTGTGTACGCCATTTAATTTATTTGATATTAGTTTTTTTCCTGCAGCTAAGTGAAGTGTCAAAAAGTAAGTAGCCTATGTTTGACCCCGGGTCTTCAACTATATTCATACCAAATATTTTATCATCATTCAATTGATCAATATCCGTTCAGCGGTTTGGCCGTGAAAGCGTAACAGACAGTGGCAGTAATTTATTTTTGCTAAATGACAGTCATATTGCTAAGTAAAATAAACTTTAGGTAATATCATTGTCATTTTAGATACCGAAAATACATTTGTTTGACATTAGCATAGTAATCAACAAGCTGCCAACATGTAGAGTCTCTCAAAGTAGGTTATATATATTATATATGTTATATTATTATATTATATATACGTTTTCGCTAACCAGTGCGTGAACGTCAGAATAATTCTACACCTTGCTAAGCTCGGTAGCTTATCACTGAATATCCTGGCGGAAATCCAATATATTTGCCACTATAGAAACTATCTCGTACTAAGCAGATTAACATTAAACGATACAACGTAGATTAACAACACTATAATACAGAAGACCCCACTCATGGAAAACTTTGAAAGAAACAGCACTTGCACTTTTATTTATTTATTCACAGCTACTCACTTCACTTACAAATTTCCAAGATTTAATAAGTTAAGTACAATTAGTTTGAGTTTGACAAATTTGAAATTTGTTAATTGAAGATACAGCTAAAGATGCAAATTTTCATTTTCACCAACACAAAAAAAAATACCGCACCTATATGTTAAATAAAACTTGCTACGTATTAAGGACAATTCTATTAGTCTCCGCTCTTCAGAACTCTTTCAGTAGGTAACCGTCGTATTGAGGCTACGGTTACTCACCACCAGGTGATAGTAAGCCTGTTTGCCTCTCAACAATGTAAACAAGTAAATAAAATAAATAAGTTGTCCTTTCATTTTAGCTATGTAGCAAATAACAATGTGATTACATGCAAATGTTACAAATGGAAGCGAAAGTCCGCTACAAATGTGTAAACTACTGTTTTTAATTAATTCTCAAAATGGCGACACGACGGCTTCAGCTCATTAAAACTGTACGTTGATTTTAGTTCAATTCGGAGTTGCCTTTGTCCCCTCGCCTGCCAAACAAATTAAGTCTCTATTAGAGCAGCAAAAATTTTATAGAGTTAGTTCAAAGCTTAGTTTTAGAACTGCTATGGCTGGAGGCTTGATATCCAAATATTAACTTGGAATAGACGGAATTTCAATTATGCTGTTGAAATGTACGACAGATATTTCTACTCTAGCTATAAAATGTAGACTTCTTAATTCAAGGAAAGGGTACCTACCGTTCCTTACCAAAGTCAAACTGCGCTTTCAGACGATTAAAATGTCCCGCTTTGCTATTAAAATCCTTGTCTTCCTGTATTCATTGTTACGCCGATAAACACAGTCATAACCAAATCAAAAGTATCATAAATGACTCCTAAAAGCCGTTACCAACGCAATATGGTTCCTCCCTTTATAGCCAAATCCCTAAATAAGATATAATTAATCACTTAATACTTACGTCGACTTTAGGCATCTACGCAAAATGCCAAGTTTGTATTGTTAAGTTAAATTAATGCGAATGATGTCAGAAAGATATTAATTGCCACCTCGTTTAGTCAAATATTCACATTTAGGGAAGTGCAGCCGCGCAGTGGTAATTAGGGCATTAATATGAAACTTCCTTAGATGAGGTGCTCGTTTGATAAATGAATATGTACCCTGATATAATATGCGTGAATTATGTTAATTCAAAGTTTATGTGTGTTGTTAATAAGAGAGGAAAATAATTAACAGTGCCACAATATGTAAAAGTATAAATTAACTGTATTTTGATTATTATTTCATCGTATATATGGCAGTATATTATGTAAGTACCATAATAAAGTTTATTATCATTCCAACTTTTTGTATTCATAGCTATATATTTTTAATACCCACATGACGATATCTGTTTAACCCAAAGGTCGACTGTTAGATAATGCTTTTAGCATTAAGTTCGCCTATTTGCCTATACAATTGTATTATGTACAATAAAGTTTAAATGAATAAATAAATATGCGTAATTGCGTATGAATATAAAAAAAAAACCGGTCAAGCGCGGGTTGAACTCGATTTGAAAAAAATATATTTAGTATGGCCACAAGAAACCCTTTCGTGTGGTATATCACATGGTATAGGTAGATTAAAAAACTTTTTATAAAAAATTATCACTTAACCCCCCAAAAATAAGCCTTTCTTAACCGGTGCTTCTGATTATTTTTCCGGTATAGTTTAGCACAACGTCTACTTACTGAATTTTTTTTCAACATGTTAAGTCCAGTAACTTCAGAGATAGCCTAGGGGGAACGCTCACTTTTTGTCTTCTTTCCAATAACTCCAAAAATACCGACCTAAAAGATAATGAAAAAATATCATAAATATCTTCAAACTTAGCCCTTTCGTTTGATATATCACAGCACATTTAAATTTTTTTTTATTGACTACTGAACCCTCCAAAACTAGTCTCCATATTTAAAAATAAGACATTTTTCAATTAGCCTATTTTCGGTTTACAAACACACATGTGTCTATCAAATTTAAACTTGATCAGTCCAGAAGATTCGGAGAAAATCGACTGTGACAGACGAACAGACAGACGATACGAGTGAGGCTATAGGGGATCTTTTTTTAACTTTTGAGGTACGGAACCCTAAAAATGGTGGCGTTCCTGAGGTATCGCCGTGAGACGTTTGAAACTACCAAGTACCTATCAATAAACATTGAAAACATTTCCAATAAGATTGTGTTAAACACGCCTATTTGGGCGCGGTGCAGCTGATCTGGTAAGATTTGGTATGTCAGACGAATTACCTTCTTTCTATATTTAGGTACCTATTCATCTAGTAAATAGGTAAGGCACCTCAAATAATAGTAATAACCTAAGACAGCTTACACAGTACGTATTTTCTGGAAACTTACATTTAATCTTTTTTTTGGAATACCTAAGGAGGATTAAATGTAAGTTTCCAGCAAGTAGCTTATACGCTACTCAAAGTAAGTATAATAATATATAATTAAAAATTACTTCTAAGAGCGAAGTACGAAGGGTCTACACTAAAGAATAGCTTACTACTACTAACTCTAAATAAACTAAATCTATATATTAATGAGTATAAATTTTAAAATTATCTCATAAACGGATATTTTTTATTTGAATTGGAAGGATTTATTTTAATTTTCATAAACGTCTGTAAGTGCGGATGTCGCAAAAAGGTAATACAATGCGAACTTTACAGAAGTTTACACTAATGTTTATTAATATTTTTTTCCAGCTTTTCCCAATGACACATTATTTTTCATCTTGACATTTAAAATCGAAGTAATATTTCAGAAATTAAAATAAAATAAATTAAGACCTTAAACAGTTTAGTTAGTGATGGCAGCACTAGTTATCCAGAGCAAAAATGTATTGATCTGTAAAAAATTGATATTGCCCAATTACGTAAATTATTAATAGAAGTGTTACAGGTTAAGTGCATATTTTATTACTGACATGCATGTCTTGCATGATCTTGCATGTGGCTTGTTTCTGTCAAAATACAAAATGGGTGTGATATATAAGAAGCTAGTTCTATATATACTAAATAATTTGCGACATGGTCTCAATGAGGCAAATACTTATCACCTCTCTCACGTCCGTACAAATTGGTACAGTGTACGTGACACACTCAGCTCATTTTTTGGATCTAAACCGGGATGATACTCTGGCGGTTGACCTCATAAATGCGACATTTACGTAGACATTGTATAAATGGCTGAAAGTAAGAGAAGAAAGTAGATACTGTGTTTTTTTAATAGAAGTTTCAGTCCAGCTTCAAACTTTTTAAGAACACAACTGTAATCAACTTTAGCGACACCATCGCACAGTGAAAATGATTAATAATCGTATAATCACTATGCAATTGATGGCGTTAAAGTGAATAATTCTGGAGTTCCATACAGGAAGGCAAAGGTATTCTCATGTCCTTTTAAGACCTACATTTATTAATTAAACAATATTAAATAGAGAAAATGCAAAATTTAATTTTAGAATAGCTTTTTTCAAAACCGTATAGACCAACTTCCTTTGTTTGCCAGAGCGTACAAGATAAATTCAAATGAATAAGTTTACGGTACCCACACTTACGAACAAATGGAAATAAAGATCCTTTGTTCATTGAATCGTGTATCTTCGTAATCGTTTCAAGAAAGTAAAAGACTATAAAGTTACTTTTATACTAGCCAGTAACACTTCAACGAATTTCTCTAATGTGAATATAATCCAGGGCGAATCTGTCCTAAATAAGTGAAAGGCAACTTAAGGCACTTTAAAACTCTGGTATTTCAAACTAGAGATGGTACTAATTTCGCTTTTGACGCTTTCAAATATTTAATTATAATGCTTCGTTAAATCTATTAAGGAAAAAGATCAAAACGAACGTATTTAATTAATTAGTCTTGTGATGTATTAGCTTTTGTGAAACTAAAATTGTTTCTACAATTTAGGAGGATAAGTGTTGTTTTCGTTTTAAATCTTTAGTTAAGTTTATCCGACATTTATGAAGATTGATTGGTATAAACCTTTTGATGGATATAACTATCTCTCAGCCAACACTATTTATCCTAAATAAACGTGATTTATTTAATTTTACTGGGTAGGTAAATTTTATTCATAAACTTTCATTCGTAAGCTAATCTATGAAAAGTTAATCTACCTATAAACCCGATCAAAAACTCAAAAATTTTTGGACACAGAAAAGAACAATCTGTACTCTACTCTATTACTCTATCTATGACACTATTTGTCCAAGATACCTTTTCACCGCATGCCACCATATATTAATGCCATATAGTATAATTACCAACAAAATTTAGTATTGCATTCACAGATCACATTGCATCTGTACCTCTACCATAACTCTTTCGAGTAGCTTAAGTAATATCGAGGTAACTAAACTGCATTTTGCATAAACTTATGTAAAAAGCACTGATACCTTATGAAGCGCGCTAAAAGGCACGTCGGCCACCACTGAAATCCTTAAAATTAACTCACTAAGTTTCTCTTGCAAAATCAACTCGTGGATTGACAAACTAATTAGAACAGTGTTGCAATCAATCCAATTTTCTTTAGTACTACTTCACAAATGCTCTATGAAAGCATAGGACCAGATTGCTTATGTAGGTCACGTATTATTCAATAAACCCAAAATTAATACTTGAGACGTGAGGTGCGTCCGAGAATTGGACTTTTTCGTTATTTTGCTCTAATAAAGATACGGCATGGAAGTCCGAACTATTTGCTTAGTCCAGACATAGATCTCATATTAAGATGAACTGAATATGAGGAAATATTTGCATTGTAAATAAATAAATTCATATGATTTATTATATTTGTGTACCCTAAAAAGTACTAAGAGATTCCTTTATTTTTTTATATTATTTTTTATAGAGAAGTATATCACTGTCCTTTCGGCGGACAATATGTAGTTTACCAACTACGGGTACCTAAAAAAAACCAATTGCCTTATTTCAGATTTTATAAACTTGGATGCTTAGATTAATAATTGGTCTCGCGCGCGCTCGACTAGATACCGCGCTATGAAGAAAAATCAGTTTCCAGAATGCGGCAACTTTATACTGTAGTGTGTGTAATACAATGTGCAAAGACTAAACGAGAAAGAGTTATTTCTTGCATTATTATTCTTACATAGTTTGAATACGCAAACTGGCATTTTGCTTCTGTTTTTAAACTACAATTTTACATTTATCTCGACGTCCAACTCACTTATGGGTTGCGGCGTGACTGACGCTGGTATGCCGCAAGTACGCCGAATTCGCTTAGTTTTAGTTGCCGGATTTGTCTAGTATGCCGACGGTATCTAGTCCAATTATTAATCTATACTTGGATGCTAGGGACTGCGTTAGGATTTGGTATGAAATTAGGTACTTAGTTACCTTCTGTCCACCAGGGGCGTTCATCTCGGACCTATTAAAGTTTCCTCTCTCACATTTTTTAATTTGGTTCACAAACTGGTTGTTACAAATATTAATGAAATTGGATGGGCTATTATCTGATTTTGTACACCATCTGAATATATAAATAAATCTTTACTTAACAAATAATTGTACTTGTTGTTGTTGTGAAGATTCGCAGTCTATTCTATTCTTGTTTTATTTATTTGATGTCATTGCGACTGGTCCGCAGTTCCCACCAAAATACGGTTACATTCATCGCGATAGCTCGCCAGAGTGTTATAATTTTATCTTCTAGTAGGTACTCGCCGTGGAAGTTTCGCTCCGCCGTAATTATTTAACCGCAATAATTAATAAGACACAATAAATTTTGGAACAGGGAAATTAGGGAAATCGCCCCCTGCTGCCTCGGCGAGTTAGGACTCGACTCACGTCCTTTATTAATTTCCGACGAAATAGATTTCAAATGAGCGTAATTAACTGGCACGTTGTTGAAATTCAGCTCGATTTTTCTTTTTGAAATATTTTTATATTCCAAAGCACTTAGGTAAAATAAAGTAGACATTATTTGACGGAAACATGAAAATAGCTGAATGTTTAATTCCTACTGATCCGGTTATTCTATAACGAAAGTTGGAACTAGTAGGTAGGCATCATCAAATCTAGGACCATGATTTGAAAGAGCGTCCTGTATTCCTAAGCATGAATATCTTTTATTGCAACTAGCAAAAAATACTCGGACGAAGAAATAGTTTTTAATACCCACATGACGATATCTGTTTGACCCAAAGGTTGACTGTTTGACAGATAATGTTTTTAGCATTAAGTTTGTGCTATACAACTGTATTATGTACAATAAAGCTTAAATGAAACAAAAATAAATGATATGAGTTTCTAAATGTCAATATTATATAAAAAAGTAACATTAATCAGTAGTAGAAAGTTATTACACTTACATATAAAGCAAAGAGTTTTTTACTCTACTTTTTTATTGAAAGTTAATATCCCAAGATCTCTCAGGTATTGATAAAGTGGTAACAGAGTAAATCGTTCCTGACGGGGTCTGGTGCTCCGGGAACGAATTACGGGGTCTGGCAGCCTCCCCGGCATTATCCCATCTCAACTGATTACATGCATCCAAACTTCCACTCTACGGTATTGCGTATTTTTTCACAGATATTTTTGTAAATTTATTTCTACACTTTGCATTTTTTTATTGATCAAGATTTTTCAACTTAGTCTGTGATGTGATTGATTCGGGTTGGTTTATTTCTAAGAAAATCATTTTTCTCGTAGTGGGATGTCGTCAAACATCATCCCACTTGAAGAAACTATTCAAAATAAACTTGATTAATCTACCCTCATAAAGAGATCAAATTTATTATACTAACATCATATGCATATTTTATTTGATAACAGCTCCATTTTGTTAAAAGTTAGCTTGCAACACTACTTTCTGTTAAACTATAGAGCACACACAAGTTAATTATGAATACAGAAAGGAGGATAATAGTGCTTAAAACGATGTTGACACAGTGTCCATCAAATAGCCACAGAACCAGCCCCGGGACGAGACGAAGATTATCTGACATGAGATTCCGAGACGTAGCAAAAAAAGCGGACATCAGATAGCTTTGTTACAAAGTAGCTTGGATCACTCATGAAAAATTCATGACAAAAAAATACCTCTTTTTGCTACAATCGTCTTCAATCTAGATTTGCACCACATGTTCTCGACTTAAATCGTCACCAAATATTAAAGGTTTGTACTTGGTTGACCGTGTGGTATGGTATATAGACAGTATATGTAATAAATTTTAGTCAAACTAAATTCCTTTTTTATAAAACTAATAACGAACTGAATAGAAAATTTCAATAGCTACCCGTTGTAATGTAAAATGATCTTGGATCAATATCTGGTTAAATCACAGAACCAACTACATTAAGTCTGCTGGAGCTCATAAACGCCTTTGTTTTGAAAATTCCTTTGTTTAGGAAAAACAAAATCAAGTCGAGAGAAAACGTAAATTAATTTAACCCTTTGCTCTGAATTGTTAAAAACGGCTTAGGCACAACTTTCCGCATTAAATATTTGAAAACGATGTTGTTTGCTCAAAATTATTTTAGGCGTGAAGTAAATTCTTAAATTATGTTTTTTTATACTAGACTAGACACTGGCGGTATGCTTGCTTGGCCAGACTCCCAGTATAATCCTGTCATAAATGGCTGAAATCCACAAAACTCATATCGTACCATTTCATTAATAATTATTTTATTGATTTATCCTACCATTTAAACTCTATATAACTACAAACTTTCTCTAAAATAAATTATGAATTTTAGTCTCGCTAAAACTTGAGATGGCTGGACTGATTTGGCTGATTTTGGGGTTGAAAACAGAAGAACTAACAAATGGTTTAAAAAGTTAGAAAATATGAATATTTATAATTTACTTGTCGATTGACACTCAATAAAAATTTAAGCACAGATCTGGTGAAAGAATTTACTTTTATGATTCTATATAGACCACGTACAAGAACACTTAATATCCACAAAAACAAAGGAAGCTTAAAAAAACAAACAAACCTCTGTTCAAATCTTTATTACGAGTATATGTGACCTAACTAGAAAAAATTACAAATTCCAATGAAATCAAACAACCAACCCCAACTTTAAAAAGCTCGAGGACGCAAAGTTACATTGTCTTGAATGCATAAGCGAACAGTTTGTACGGAACTCCTGAACGTAATATGTTTTATTCATGGACATTAAATGTGGTTAATTAACCCAAATATTTATATGATTACATGATAACAAACACATATGAACAAAAATGCCGATTCATTGTTTTAGTTATTCATACAATCCTCCTTATAAGCTCCTTAAAGGATTTTTCAAAATAAATGTACCTAGCTTATGTTTGATCCCCAGTCTTCAACTGTGTCCACATAAAAGATTTTTGCATTAATATATTAATATGGTTATCGCAAAAGTAGTAAAGTAGGTAAAGATAAAAAAACTAGTAGAATAGATAAACATTTTGGACTATAGGCTCGCTTGTATTATAATACAAGTAGCTTACGTACGCTTGTGATACCTAGCTTGAGGATGTCAAAAAGCCAACCAACTCGTAACAGTTAGGTATACCACATTACATTGATGATGATGGTTATCAAAATATAAATGCAAGTAAAATTCCCCCAAGATCGTTTTCGAAAATTTTCGCGCGTCCCATCACTACTAGAAGCAATTGTCCACGGATTATAAGGCCTATGCACACAGTCCGGAGCTGAGCACACGGATTATTGCCAGAAATGCTGACTCCGCTTCGGTAAGCATACTTGATTTATAGTATAATCATACTGGGTGTGAGGTAACATTAGCTAGTAAGTACATAGTTACCTTTATTCAGATCTCAATAGAGCGATGCAAGCGTATTCGCAACGATTGCGAGTGTCTAGCGACGGCGAGTGTAGCATTTTGGATTGGTCGCCGCTAGTAAAAAAGCCTGGAATACGATCCGGAAACTTACCGGTGAACCTCCAGCTGCCTGCTCACCAGGTCAGGTTACAGCCAACAAAGTGGCACACCAGTTACTTCTAAATGGAGAAACCAATTGTCGGCATACCAAGATACCCAAAACCAGATGTGCAAACAAAGGCAAATCCATCAGCCGACCTTTTACATTCGCGGATCTTTTTTTTATTTGAGACTACGGCGCGGGATGCGATCTGGGAATGGAGGACCCAGATAGTGCCGGGCTCTTACTGGCTAAAAACGCCTCTCGCCTCCGACAAAGATTTTCGAAGCCATTGTTTAACAATATTTTATTTTATTTATATTTTTTATTGTTTATTTTGTAGTTACAATTTTTCCGTCTTAATTTCGTTTTACTATTTTCCTATCTTTCCTTAATCTAGAGGTATCTTGCAAAGGTACATTTCTTTTTGTTTTATTTACATTTTCACTTATAACTTATTTCTACGTTTTCGTTCTTATTTATTTATTTTTATTTAATGTGTTTATGACAATGTTTCCTTATGTATTTATTACATGGTGTTTGACGATATACGAGTACTTATTAAATCCTGGCATCATGTTTTCTTTCCGTTTTTTTTGTTCACAATTTTGTTTATGTTTACACAATATTTTAGAAAAACTTCTGCTTTTTTGCATTTTATTATATTTGGCAACATTTCTTGACAGAGTTTACATCCTTATTCCATTTCGAAATCCGCTCTTTCGCGGCCAAACACTGGGCACTCGGTGAGAATGTGAAGAACCGTTTCATCAACCTCGGGATCACAGGTATACGAAGGATCGCGACACTTAAATCTGTGTAAGTATCCCGCCAATCCCCCGTCGCCCGTAAGTATTTGTGTCACGTGGCTGGTCGGTTTTATCTCTCGAATTGTTTTGTAAGCCTCTGATGCCACAGGGAAGAATAGCGTAGTTGTTCCAGCGGACGTACCCATTCTGTATCTTTCGTCCCATTCACGAATCGAGTCCATACGTAGGGCTCGCTTTGCGTATGAGACCGGACACAGGTCATATTTTACCCTGCTCTTGTAATTCACAGCGGCATCCTTAGCCAACTCATCCGCCCTTTCATTACCCTCCAACCCGCGTGCGCTTTTATCCAGTACAATTTTATAACTTTGTTCTGCTGGGATAACATTTTTATGTTATCCCTGGATTCGACTGGCAATAGATGGAGGGAACTCGGGTTTACAAGAGTCATCAGAGTTGACATGGAGCCGCTGTAAATTCCAAAAGCATTGGCTTTAAGCGTTTTGATTTTCAGCGTGGCTTCCCGTATCGCCAAGAGTTCAGCCTGGTAAACCGAACAGTAGGACGGCAAGCAAAACTTTGATTTTGCCGATTTCCACCCTACCTTTCCAAATAGAAAGGCGGGGTGGAAATCGGCAACAACTTATGGTTATGTTAGCTAGGGTAAACCTAAGTATTCCTTGTTTCGTAAGTCTACTGAATATAACCATTTGGAGTTCTAATTGGCGTCTCGCTCAACTCCTTGGCTCAACCCTTCAGTAACAGAATACCAAAAACGTCAAAATTGTCATTGCGATCCAATTACGATTCAATTGTGCACTAGGTATTTAAAATAAGAGAATTGTCGCCTCCGTGACGTATATATCGATTACGATCGTGAAAGCAACATTCTGTATTTTTGAAATGTACGCGGGTGATAATTTCTGATTTCGAATGACATGCGAATAACTCCAAGAGCCGGTAAACGATAATCGAATCATTCACTTTTCAAATCAAATTCAAATCACTCAATAAATCCGTGTGAGTTGAGTTAATTGTCGAATGATTCGCCGGTGGTTCTTTAAAATCGATACTAAATGCTTGTTGTATTCACGTAGTTTCACCGTTTCACCGTTTCTCGGTTCGGTAGTCGATAGTTCATCGATGCAATTCACGCGAATGTCGACTGGGTCCCTATCACTACGATAGAACTGACTGACAGCTAGTGACACTAGCCGCGAGACGAAATCAGATGATTTTTGGAGCGGGTCGATTTCTGCTCGCTGTTTTCATAATTTAAAAAGTTTTAATCGGAATTAAATACCGAATATCCTTTATTTTGAGTTTAATGGTGCAACCGTCGTAGCAGATATTTTCGCCGGCGTGGTTGTGTTACGACCATAAAAGACAAAGTGTTTTCATTAAATTAAACTATTTTAATACGGTGTGATCGCGTTTATTACTTATTTATTTACACCTGACGTTTCAAACACTTTACAGCGACCTGTAAAATCCAATATCCCATTGCAAGATGCTGGAGTTTATAAAATTGACTGTGACTGTGGTTTATCATACATTGGGCAAACAAAGAGAAGCATTAATACTCATATAAAAGACCAAGCTGGTATTGCCCCGGCATCCCTTGAATGTGTACATGTAACCATGTGCCGGCTACACAAAGACTGAAGAGCCGACACAACTTCGTCAAAGAAACTCTACCTCTAACTGGCGAAGCCTTTCAGTCTGGAAAACAGACGTCTGGAAGACGCTTTATCCCGCGGCATCTTTTCTACCGCTTTCTGAGATCCTCCCTCCTAGACATGACCTGCCATGGTCGACATGAAAGTCTTTGAACAGACTCCGGAATCAGGTCGGCCGAAGCAGAGAGAACATGTGCAGTTGGGGCTACAGCGCGGTGGAGGCCTGCCAGTGTGGTACCCAGACCATGGTTCATCTTCTGTCCTGCCCTGCGAGCCCGGCCACCTGCACGCTTATAGATCTCTACGAAGCCACTGAAATACCTTGTCAGCGTCGAAGTTTTGTCATTAAAAGTATAGTTTGCGAGAGTCGACATGCTAAGAAGAAGAAGAAGAAGTCGCAAGGCTGCTTTCTACCATTTATGATCCACTATTGAGTGCTGACCACGATATTTCAATACCTTCCAAGTATTTTCTTCAGCTTTCAGATAAAACATTCATTTCGGTTCGAAAAAAATCTTTTACGATAAAATCTAACAAAGTGAAATATACTTTAGTTCTTTTTACTAAGTTCGTGCACGGTAGAGTGGAGCTAAATGATGATTACTTTCCAGCTGCTGTAGGTAATTTGTTTCGTCGGAAAATACTTCATTTTCTATAAAATCAAGTTCGTGTGAAAACTGCTGTTCATTTTTCGGAAAGTGAATAAGCTCTGTGCATGATATTTTTGAAACTAGTTACCCGGCCTCTTTTCGCATGGATAGTGTACAGTGGTCCACATAAAAGTATGCCACTTTACCCTGACCACTGATACCTCAATATAGTTTTGTGGTGGCCAACATTGAGAAAGGAACGTGTATGCAGTTTCGATGCTCTTTAGTGATAAACGATCCTTCATACGTGAATATAGAATAATCTCTATCTCGATATTGATGTAAAAAAGTTTTGCTGACCTGTTTCACCGTAAGGTTAGTTTTTGCTGGCTCATGTAATAAATAAATCCATAAATATACGAGGATCTATACAAACGTTTTCGATTGACTACCTTCTGTATGGTCACGTGCCGGACATCTGTCACTTTATATCGGTAATTCCGTAATGCCGAATTATGTTGGCCAGTCACGTGTAAGGAAGCTTCAATGGCGATAGTCTTATAGTATGAGCTCAAGATAACTTTGTCTATCTTTTTGTTTGTGATTGTACAGCACAATAGGCGATCTTAAATGCTTAAAGTATTATCCAACAAACAACCGTTTGGGTTTAGCCGCTGGCTTTGATGAAATTTAATTTAATATCTATTTTTGGAGTACCTATCATAACCGAGTTTATATTATTAAACGTGGCTATAAATGTTAAGCTAATTCTCCAGGACAAACTATATAGCTGAATAGAAAAAGATACTAAAACATAAAAAAATAATCAGCAAACCCCTCCATTTTTATTTGCTAAATAATTGTGTGCTATAAATGTTTGCATTATCGATTTGGCTTTTATTTATAGCTGGCTTTTAGTGCTTGCTTTCCATTTTAGTTGAAAATAAATGCTCTAAAATAGAAATAAATTGCTAGTAGTGCTGCTTGTACTTCTGAACTCTAAATGTTAGGTAGCGAGCCAGCGTCTTCACAGTTTTATATAAGCTGTTTTTTGCGGTTTGTGAGTTTATTTTTCTCTTTCACAAGAACCTTCTTCATCTGACCGTATTCGCCCATTAAGTACCTTAAGTCAACTTAGGTTTCAGAGCTCAGGAAACACAATGGTCTTATAAAATGCACTTATTAATGAAATAGAGCGATTTCTGTGTCTATTTTTACAGGCAAACCAGTTTATACTCTCCGTTAGATGGAGAATTTTTAAATTTAAGTACACTCATTAATACACTTCATATACATATTAGTAACTTTAAAAAATATATATTTGGTATTTAAGTTAAAAGAATTTACTTTAGTAGTCATTCACGACTGAATGCGATGGTTAATGCCCAATACTTTTTATTAATTGCTTGGTTTTTATGGTCAACGATTTTCGCCCTGCCTATATATATATATATATATATATATAATATACATTATAACCTCTACTAAACATTATGACTTAACTAGCTATGATTTTCTTTTATGTACTGTCATAAATATTTTTAAAATGTATGTTGCTGTATCAAATTTGTTTTCACTTGGCAAGTTGCTAACAACTTTACCGAGATATTTCGAAGTCCTGCCAAGAAAATTTAGTTGAAATTGAGAAAGCTGGCGGTTCTACGAGTACGTAGTACTCATGAGATTATTCGCTTCTGTTTTATGACAAAACGAATTTTTTCTATTCTAACGATTTTATAGGATTCTACTAACTAACTTTTCAGTTGAATAAAGCTCAATTTTTGGATTGCGTATCTCAAAAGGTAAAAAAGGAGCCCTTATTGTCTTACTCATGTCGTCTGTCTGTTCTGTCATAGTCGATTTTTCCGAATCTTCTAGACTGATCAAGTTGAAATTTGGTACACACATGTGTGTTTGTAATCCTATGATAGGCTAATTGAAAAAATAGATTATTTTTAAATATGAAGACTAGTTTTGGGGGGTTATGTACTCAATTAAAAATAAAAGTTTTTCTAACTGTACCTTGTGATATATCAAACGAAAGGGCTTAGTTTGAAGATATTCATGATATTTTTTTCAGTATCTTTCAGGTCGGTATTGTTGGAGTTATTTAGGAAAGAAAACAAAAAATGAGCGTTCCCCTTAGGCTAAGGGTTCTTGTGGCAGTCCCAAATGTATTTTTTTTTAAATTTTATCCATACTAATATTATAAATGCGAAAGTCTGTCTGTCCTTCTGTCTGTCTGTGTGTTACGCTTTCACGGCCAAACCGCTAAACGGATTTTGATGAAATTTGGTATGAATATAGTTGAAGACCCGGGGTCAAATATAGGCTACTTTTTGACGCAGGCGGAACTGCGGGAAACAGCTAATCTTAAATATTATTTTTTCACATCTGTGAAATTATCAGTTCCTAGGTTATTTAGGAAAGAAAACAAAAAAATAGAGTTCCCCCTAGGTTATTTCCTTAAGTTACTAGACTTAAATTTTTAAAAAAATTCATTAAGTAGACCTTGTGCTGATCAGGAAAAATAATCAATAGCATGTCCTATGAAAGAAGGTAATTTTTGGAGGATAAAGTGGTAATTTTTTAAAAAGTATTTCAATTTCTAATATGTGGTATGCTGTATGAAAGGGGTTCTTGTGGCAGTCTCAAATGTATTTTTTTTTAATTTTATAATAAATGTATATTGATTACTAAGGGAAAATAATAAAACTAAAACCATTGCCGCCTCATATCAATATTAATTTCCGTAAGAAGCTCGGTCTTCAAAGGAAGGTTCTGGGTTGAAATCCTAGTCGTTACCTACGTAGTTTTTTTGTTGTATTTATTTTTTCTTGGTTTAATATTACTTTTTAGGGTTCCGTACCTAGAGGGTAAAAGGGATCCTATTACCATGGGCTCCGATTTTCTTTAAAAAGAAATTAGTTCCCCTATTTGCGGCGGTTTTACGCTTCAAATTGAAAAATCTTTATATAAAGTAAGTACTGACCTCGCTTATTTTTTAGCGAAATAATATACAATGTAAGTACGAGTACATGCTCAATGTATCACGGTTGAATATGTGATAGCATATATTGTGTAATTTGTGCTACTACTAATACTTCGCTGTCTGCCCATCTATCTATCACCGGGCTGTATTTTATGAACCGTGATAGTTAGACAGTTTAAACTATCACAAATGATGTATTTCTGTTACAACTACAACAATAAATAAGTATTAGAAAACAGAATAAAATAAATATTTAAGTGGGCTCCCATACCACAAAAAACACTTATTTCATCTGCAAGATGACACTAATCCATTCGGTTTACTTTTAAAGCCGACTAGCCGCAGCTCCGCCTGCGTCATAATGTTTGACCTCGGGTCTTCAACTATATTCATACAAAATTTCATCAATATCCGTTCATCGGTTTGGCCGTGAAAGCTTAACAGACAGACAGACAGGTTTTTTTTGGGCGGTAGAAGTGAAAACAAACAGACGTTTTTTGTCTAAGCTCTTTAGTTAATAATATTTTAAAATTAATTACAAATAGTTTACATCATATTATATGTGTTAATTACCTTAGTACTACGGTCGGCTATCTATCTCACTATTCCTCTCACTAATTGGCAATACACTTCACTTAACTCAACACTTTACTCATAATGGACCAACTTGCTCAGCTACGTAAGCAGATGGATGACATGACTCAGATGTTTGCAGAGAAAATGTCTTATTTTGAGGAAAGGAATGTAGCCTACCATGCTCCCCAGGATATTGGGAGTCTCACAAGTGAGTTCCAGACATTCAAATTATTCATTTGGAAAGCTGTATCTGCATTGAAATCACAGCTGGAGTTAGTACTGCAGACTCTGGATTGCTTCGAAATGAGATCTAGATCTTGTCTCCTGTTGCTTCATGGCATGGCGGAGGATAAGCAAGAAATTCTTTTGGCGAGGGTCCATTCTCTGTGTAGCAGCGAACTACGTTTGACGGATTTTACAGAGCAGTCGCTGCTGTCTTGTTTGCGATTGGGGAAAAACATTAATGCACAGAAATCTAGACCCATTCTTCTACGCTTCGCTGATAATCAATGTCGCAATTTGGTATGGAATGCAAAGAGGTATCTCAAAGGAAGTGGTTTCACACTCTCTGAATTCTTAACTGCAACAAGGCACGCTGTTTTTGTGGAAGCTCGCAAAGCTTTAGAAGTGAAGGGTTGCTGGACAGCCGATGGTCGAATTGTTGTAGCGTGTGCTGATGGGGCTAAACGCAGGATCACAACAATGAAGGAGCTTCGGGCTGTACTAGCAGAGTTTCCGGATAAATCCGTAAAGTCTGTGGCCTCATCTGCTTCAATCTCTGACTTGACGGCTACTGTCGAGGAGCCTTCCAGGAGACCCACCAGCAAGCTACTGCGAGGCACAAGAGCTGGCAGCAAAAAGTAGTCCTACATCAGATTTATAGTAAAGTGTTGCTATTGCGTTGGCGCAGGTTTATGTAGTGTGGGGTGCAGGGCAGGGAACCTCCTCGAGTGCCCGGTCCTTTGAAAGCTTTGCATTCTCACTTGATCCCAAGGATCCGGTGAGAGGGCGGGCTGACAAGGGATTCGGGACGGTGCACCCTGGGTGACAGTTAATAACTCCCTGGTAGTCGGGGTCTTGTTGACTGTCGGCCAATTTCTGCCAACAGCCCACTCCACCGCCGTCTATTATGAGACGGCGAACGGATGTGGGTCTGGGGGACGGGCGTGGTCCAGTTATGGGCCACTGCCCGATTTGGGGGGGGGGCCGAAAGGCCATCTGAGGGGGCCGAAAGGCCATGGCTGGAGGGCGTCGTGGTAGAATGCTAACGCGACCCCATGGCGCCCTCAACAGCCGGTGCGGAAACGGCGAAGGGGTTTTAGTGGGTATTCCGGGCTGACTAGCAGCCCGGCGAGTCCCACACTTTGTGCGTAAATGCATTTCCCCTTCGTTAACAAAAAAAAAAAAAAAAAAAAAGGTTTATGTAGTGTGGGGTGCAGGGCAGGAAACCTCCTCGAGTGCCCGGTCCTTTGAAAGCTCTGCATTCTCACTTGATCCCAAGGATCCGGTGAGAGGGCGAGCTGACAAGGGACTCGGGACGGTGCACCCTGGGCGACAGTTAATAACTCCCTGGTAGTCGGGGTCTTATTGGCTGTCGGCCAATTTCTGCCAACGGACCACTCCACCGCCGTCTATGATTAGATGGTGAATGGACGTGCGTCGCGGGGCAGACGTGGTCCATGTATGGACTACTGTCTGTCTGGAGTAGGCTGCTGCTAGCGGTAACGCAGTCAGTAGTGGCAACCGGCGGGCCTGGGCAACTCCTAGGCAGACGGGAACGTTAGCGCGTTCACGTCTCCGTCGTACTCGTAATCCCAGAGGATTTTTTTCCTTGGGACCGAGGGGCTTGGCTTAATCGCCTGGCCCGCGAGGAAGAAAACCTCTATAAAAAATTACCCTGAATCTCAAGTGCTTGGAAGCGCCGCGAGGGGATGCATGGCTGACAGGAAGTTCAGTCTCTAGCGCTTCTCCCACCAGGGTACCGGCCGACACCCTTGGTGGGTTACACCCTAGGCTTACCCGGGCAAGGGGGCTCTGCTCGGGCGGACCGTTATTTCCCGCCATACTCGTGGGACGTGCATGGATAAGTTCAATTCAAACCGTTTTAAAAATTTAGTGGATGAGGTGGGCCGAGAAGGCCATCCGGACGCAAGTTCGCAAAATATTGAAGAGAGAGACGGCGAATTCTCTGACTGCCAAAGCTTGCGGTCTGTATCTTCTGTAGTAGGAGATCGCAGCGAAAGTAGTCAACGCCGCAAGAGACGGAACTCTGGCGAGATGGGCAATAGTCTGCCTGATAGCGAGTTGTCTGACGGTGCTCTCAGTAGCATCTCGATGCGCCCAGCCAGGTCTATTGCAAAGCGGGGTCGACCCCGTGAGCCAATGTCTGCCCAAGCAAGGGCTAAACTGGTTGAAGCCAGAAGGGAAGAGGCTGAACGCCTAGTTGTTGAAGCAGCTAAAGTTGCGGCGGCCAAAAAGGTGACGGGTACTCCGGGTTCTCTGGTGAATACGGATGCCCAATCTGCAGTTGCTCTGAAGGAACAAGCAGTGGCCAGCGTTCAAATTGTCCGACAAATAGCCACGAAGTCAGGCAACCTCAAGGGGACGTTCGTTAAAACCCTGAAAGATGCTGCGACGTCCATTGAAGAGGCAGTGGTGGCTCTGCATGGTAGGTCCGCTAGCGACGAGACTCAGCGGTTGCAGGTCATCAATGAGCGGTTGGAGGCCAAGATTGCAAAGCTTCAACGGGAGATGGGAGAGCTGCGGAGGCTTGTGGAGCGATCAGCCCAAAGGGACGTGGCTGCACCTGCAGCAACGCAGTCGGAGGATAGGGAGGCTCAACAAAGGTTCATTCTAGAAACAGTTGGGCCTATGTTAAATGCTCGCTTTGAGGGTATCCAGGACAGGCTGCTTCCGGGAAAAAATACGAGGCCGCCACTTGCTGCGGATCGGCGTCGAGAGGCACGTGAGGTGCTGATGTCGGAGTCCGAAATTGACGAGGACCCAGCGCCAGTCGCGCCGAGCAGAGTTGGACAGTGGCTGAAATCTGCGCCCCAACCCCAACCCGTACCAGTGAAAGGAAAGGGAAAGGGGAAAGGGAAAAAGACGAAGAAAGGGAAGAATGGAGGGCCGACCTCGGAAGTGGAGCCAATCCCTTCGACTTCGACGGCACTGATGCCAACGCACAATGCGAGGGCCAAACAGGCTACTGCTGGCACGAGTAAGGAGTCCCAGGTTCCCGCTGGAGCTAATGTCCCGACTGCACCCCACCCCTCGCCATCGGCACCCGATATGAATCGGTCGTGGACGACGGTGGTAAAAAAGGGGGAAAAACCAGGGGGGAATAAAACGTCGCCGGTCACTACCATGGCTGTCAAGGAAGTGCCAACCCAACTCCAAGGCCAGCGGTCAAAACAGCCTAGGCTCCGTCCTCCGCGATCTGCTGCGGTGGTAGTCAAGCTGCGGCCTGGCGTGGAGGAGCGTGGCGTTACCTACGGGCAGATATTAGCCACTGCCCGGGAAAAGGTAAACATCGAAAGCCTGGGCATAACGGGCATAACCTTCAAGAGGGCGGCAACCGGTGCCCGTATACTTGAAGTTGCTGGTACGGAAAGGGATGGGCAGGCTGACTCCCTAGCCACCAAATTAAAAGAAGCTTTGGATCCCGAACTGGTGGAGGTGACTAGGCCCAAAAAATGTGCGGAGCTGAGGGTACTGGGTCTATGTGACTCTGCGACGCCAGAGAGTGTCCGCGCGGCTGTCTCACGTTCTGGCCAGTGTGAGGAAGCTGACGTCAAGGTCGGCGTGATTCGGGATGACCCCAGGGGTGGCAGAACCGTTTGGGTGAGGTGTCCCGTGTTGGCAGCCAAGAGGCTAACCGCCGGTACTACTCGCCTCCTGGTTGGTTGGGTGTCGGCACAGGTTAAACTGTTGCCGACGAAGCCCTTACAGTGTTTCCGCTGCTTGGAGGTTGGCCATGTCAGTGTGAAATGCGTATGTGAGGCTGACAGGAGCGCGCTGTGCTACCGGTGCGGAAAGCCAGGCCATAAGGCTAGAGAATGTAACGCTGCTCCGAACTGTGTACTTTGTTCCGGGGCAGGTAAGCCAGCGGGCCATCGTGTGGGGAGCAAGTCGTGTCCGAGCGCGAAACGCAAAGCAAGTGGACGGCGTATTGCGGCCGTAGCTATGGCTCAGTCGCAACCCGCTCAGGAGGCACAAGTTGCTCTCCCGGAGGAGATGGAGACAACCACCCAATAATTATGGCCATCAAGGTTTTGCAGGCGAATATCAACCACTGTGCCAGAGCTCAGGATCTTCTCTTCCAGAGTATGGCGCAGTGGTTGATCGACATAGCGGTTGTCGCTGAGCCGTATTTTGTTCCATCTGGGGCTGGAAACTGGGTGGCTGATTTAGAAGGCCTGGTGGCCATCGTGTCTTCGGCTAGCTCTTCGCCGCTGCTAAATGTCGTAAAGGGTCATGGTTTGGTTTCGGCTCTGCTGGGTGGTGTGGTTGTGGTTGGGGTGTACTTCTCGCCCAACAGGCCACTCAGTGAGTTCGAGTCATTCCTGGCTCAGGTCGAGGTGCTTGTGCACAGGAGTCACCCTCACCCTGTTTTGGTTGTTGGGGATCTCAATGCCAAATCCTTGGCGTGGGGATCTCCTGCAGCCTGTCCTAGGGGAGTGGTGCTCGAAGATTGGCTTATCACTGTCGGGCTGGCGGTGCTTAATCGGGGAACAGTCCCTACCTGCGTGCGTCAGCAGGGCAGCTCTATAGTGGACATATCGTTCGCTAGCCCAGAACTGGCGCGCCGTGTACAGAGTTGGGGTGTGTTGGAGGGCGTGGAGACGTTATCCGATCATCGCTATGTGCGGTTTGATCTCTCCTCGTCCTCGGTCGCTCCAGACGGTCTGAATAACGCCCCGAGCGGTGCTGGCCCGAGGTGGCAGCTAAAGCGCCTCGACAAGGAGTTGCTACAGGAGGCGGCCATCGTGCAAGGATGGTTCCGTGCTCCAGGTGCTGTTGTAGTGGAGGACGAGACCGAGTGGTTCCGAGGGGCTATGACTGCAATATGTGATGCGTCAATGCCCCGGGCCAGTACCCGTCCTCCAAGGAGATGGGTGTACTGGTGGTCACCTGAGCTTTCCCGGTTGCGGGAAGCTTGTGTAATGGTAAGACGCCAGTGCGCCCGATACCGGAGAAGACGGCACCGGGATGAAGCGGAAGAGGCCGCCTTGTATGCGACATTGGCGGAGGCGAAGAGCGCGCTGCAGGCAGCGATCGCTGCTGCAAAGGAGGTGGCACGGAGGGAGTTGTTGGGGACTCTGGACCGAGATCCATGGGGACGGCCGTACCGGGTAATCCGAAATAAGTTTCGGCCATATGCCGTCCCGCTTACACGGACTCTACGGCCGGAGTTCCTCAACGACATTGTTTCCGCTCTATTCCCGCAGGGAGCGGACTTTCAGCCCCCTAGTATGGTTTCTCCAGAGGCCCTGGAGGGCGAGGACGTTCCGGAAATTCCAGCAATCACTCGAGGAGAGCTCGAGGTTGCCACACAAAGGCTACGTGCAAAAAATGCCTCCCCGGGACCAGATGGAGTGCCGGGTCGAGCGCTGGTTCTGGCTCTGGAAGTCGATGCCCTGGAGGAACGATTCAGGGGGCTATATAATGCCTGTCTTGCGCAGGGAAGATTCCCCCAGGCTTGGAAGGTGGGACGTTTGGTCCTGCTACGGAAGGAGGGGCGGCCGGCTGATTCTCCGTCTGGGTTCCGTCCCATTGTCGTGCTCGACGAGGCGGGCAAACTGCTGGAACGAGTAGTTGCGGACCGCCTTGTTGAACATCTAGAGCGGACTGGGCCGGACCTGGCGGAGTGTCAGTATGGGTTTCGGCGCGGAAGGTCCACAATTCACGCCATTCTGAAGGTGAAGTCCATGGCACAGGAAGCGGTTTCCCAGGGAGAGGTTGTCGTGGTGATGTCTCTTGACATCGCTAACGCCTTCAATTCCCTCCCCTGGGCTTGCATTATGGAGGCGCTCCGATTTCACGGGGTACCTTCATACCTGTGTCATCTCATTAGGGACTACCTGTCAGACCGAAGGGTTGTCTTCCCTGTGCAAAGCGGGTGGAGTGAAAGGCAAGTGACGCGCGGTGTTCCGCAGGGGTCTGTCTTAGGACCACTCCTGTGGAACATCGGGTATGACTGGGTGCTCCGGGGGGCCAATCGTCCGGGGGTCGAGTTGGTGTGTTACGCCGATGATACCCTCGTGGCCTCCCGTGGCACCACTTATCATGAGGCGTCGCTGCTGGCGACTGCGGGAGTCGCTGAGGTGGTGCGCCGTATCCGCCGGCTTGGTCTGGGGGTGGCGCTTCAGAAATCCGAGGCGTTGTGTTTTCACGGCCCTCGGAGGGGGCCGCCTCCGGGCTCTGCACTTATGGTGGGCGGAGTTCAGATCGCCATCAAGCCGACGATGCGGTATTTGGGCGTCGTCCTTGATGGCAGGTGGAATTTCGGCGCACACTTCGCCGAGATGGTACCGCGTGTAATGAGCGCGGCTGGCGCGCTGACACAGCTTCTGCCAAACCTTGGAGGACCTGAGGCGTCCTGTCGACGTTTGTATATGGGGGTCGTGCGGTCCATGGCCCTGTATGGTGCCCCCGTGTGGGCGGAGGCTCTAAATCGCCAAAATACCTCCCTCCTGCGTAGACCGCAGAGGGTGATGGCGATTAGGGCTGCGAGGGGGTATCGCACGATCTCCCATGAAGGAGCATGTGTGCTGGCTGGTAGCATACCCTGGGACCTAGAAGCCGAAGTCCTTGCGTCCCTATTTGTCTGGCGCGAGGAGGCTATGGCCCGAGGTCACAGGCCAGCCCCTAGGGAAATTACAGGACGCCGCAACGAGCTGTGTCGGCGAGCCATTGATGAGTGGTCTCGCAGGCTGGAGCAGCCCACTGCTGGACGTAGAACCGTCGAGGCGATACGTCCGGTCTTGGATCAATGGTTGGCAAGGCAGCACGGCTTATTGACATTCCGTTTGACGCAGATCCTCTCCGGTCACGGTTGTTTCGGAGGGTATCTGTGCCGCATAGCGGGTCGGGAGCCGTCAGCCGTTTGTCACCATTGCGATGGATGCCAGGACGAGGACGCCCAGCATGCACTAGAGGACTGCCCAGCCTGGGCAGAAGATCGCGCGGAGCTGCGCGTGGTTGTGGGGGACGACCTCTCCCTGTCGACTGTTGTAAAAGCCATGGTCGACAGCGAGATGTCGTGGAATGCGGTACAGGCCTTTGCGGAGAGCGTGATGCTCCGCAAAGAGGCGGCAGAAAGGGAGCGGGAGGCAACTTCCGATCTACCCATCCGTCGCCGGAGAACGGGGCGCAGAAGGCGGGCTTACGGCCTGCACCTGCAGCTCCCACAATAGTGACCGGTCGGGCGACGGAATAAACGGGATTCCGCCGCTCGACAAGAACGGTCCTGGGTTGAAAGGCGCGTTGGTGTCTAGCGCGCCTTTACCTAATGCGGGTAAATTGAAGACCGGTGGGTCGTCCCGCTGGCCGCTCCCAACGGAGCGAGCCGAGACGAGGCTGCCGAGGTAGCGGCCACCGCGCCGGGGCTGTGGAGCATGAAGAAGCACACGGCCTCGGCAATTAGCGGTTATGATGTAGACACCGTGTGGTTTTTAGTGGGTCCAAGTCCCACATAACCACCCAGCTTCCCCGTTCATTGGCTGGGTGGTAGGCGAAGGCCTTTTCCACACGTTAAAAAAAAAAAAAAAAAAAAAAAAAAGGTTTATGTAGTGTATGTTATATGCTTGATTTAGGGAGGTACCTTGTATTTCTTGTTGATTCTATATTTTATATAAGCTGATGTGAGGTATATTCACTACAATTATTTAACAATTTGAGTGGGTATGATAAGTTGTGGTGGTGTAGCAATAACAAAACAGACTAAAACTGTCATCTGTCACCCGTTTTGTGACGTTTTATGTCAAGTAACATTGTTTTTTTTTTTTTTTTTTTTTTTTATTATTATTTTTTTTATTATTATTTCATCTTTGGCGGTTTTGAACGACAACCCTTCATACACTACGGGGATCTGTCTTGTTTTTGATACGTTATATTTGATATACTATACTCCATTTTCTACACGCATAGGTACCTTCCTTAAACTAAAACTTTTATAAATACTTTTTCTTTAGAGATAGTGATTTAGTTCGTTGTTATTTTGTGGTAGCAGCCGACTTATTCGTGTGTAATTGATACAGTAAACACTTTATTAATACGTGTAGGTATATATAATTTGTGTTTCTATTATTTAAATATTTATATTTAGTATATATTGATATTTATAAACTTACTTACTTTTCTTCTAGCTCAATGTCTGATGTTCTCAGTTTTGATTCGGATAATGAATACTTTTCACTCTCATCTTCCTCTGATAGTTTGCTTAGTGCTCAGAGTGATGACCCTGTTGAAGTCTCCTTAAACTACAATTTGAAAGAAAAATTTTCTATGCTGCATAAAAACTTCAATGTGGCGCACATTAATGCCCAGAGCATCCCTGCTCATTATAATGATTTTTTAATTTCTTTTGCAGCTACACAAGTCCAAGCGATTCTTATTTCAGAAAGTCTTCTAAAGCCCTCACTGCCTTCCACGTTATACCCACTTCCAGGCTACCGTCTCTTCAGAAATGATCGTAGTTATTTGGTGACACGGAATGGTAAAACAAAGATGGTTGGTGGCGGTGGTGTTGCTGTATATTTGCGTAGTGATATTCCTGCAGAAATTATCTCCATATCGAATCCGGAATTCAATGCCCCAGAACATCTATTTCTTAGTATCAATCTTCATCATACTAAAATTTTGCTTGGTGTCTATTATAGCCCATCACTACATGTTAACTATTTCAATTCTTTTGAATCTCTTCTAACCAAATTTAGGACTAATTTTGATCATACAATCCTTATGGGGGATTTCAACACTTGTCTTGTCAAAAATGATTCTTGCTCTAAACATCTTCATTCTGTTCTTCACTCCCTCGACTTACATGTCCTGCCTCTTGATCCTACCCACTTTCCTCATAATGGTCCTCCTTCATTACTTGACCTAATTATAACCTCGTCCCCCAATTTATGTTCTACTTACGGTCAATATACAGCCCCTTGCTTTTCTGCACATGACCTAGTATATGCTTCGTTTAAATTGCGAACTTCAAAAGCTAAACACAAGTATATTTTACGTCGAAATTACAATGCCATTGATAGGAAGTTGTTTGAAGCTGATATCAGGAAGACTGACTGGGAGGTGCTGCTCTCTAATCCTGATGTGAACTTAAAGGTTGCAGCTTTTAGTTCGACTCTCCTTTCTTTATATGATAAGCATGCCCCATTGCAACAGGTTAGAGTAAAGCACTTTCCCGCTCCCTGGTTGACTGACGACATTAAAAAACTCATGGCTAGAAGAGATAAAGCAAAAATTAAATTGAGGCGTAATCCGTGTAACAACAACCGTAATAATTTTATCTTTCTTCGTAATCTCTGCAACAAGCGATGCAGGGACGCTAAACGTAAGCATGTTTACGACAGTATTGAAAACTGTCCTCCCGGTAAATTATGGAAGTTTTTGCGTGGTATTGGTGTGGGAGAGCAGAATGCTGATGTAAATTCGGGTAGCTTTAATATTAATCAGCTGAATAAACACTTTTGTACACCGGCACTGAATTTTACAGTTGGAAGTAAGCGTGCTACTCTTACTAATCTTGCGGCCAAACCTACTCCTGACTGTCCTAGTTTTGTTTTAGCTGCAATCTCAGCGGAAGTGGTGATCGAGATTGTTGGCAGGCTCAAGTCGGGTGCAGTTGGTAATGACGGAATCTCGTTGGACATGATAAAACCTATTATTTCAATAATTGCTCCTCATATTGCGTCTATTATTAACTTTTCCATTAGCTCCGGTATTTATCCATCTGCTTGGAAGTTGGCCCATGTTATCCCCTTTCCTAAAACTGCCAACCCTTCGTTATCATCCCATTTTCGGCCGATTTCTGTCTTACCGTTACTATCCAAGATAATTGAACATCATGTGCAGCAGCACTTATCTAAGCACCTCATGACACATAGGTTATTAAGTCCCTACCAGTCGGGCTTCCGCTCTGGTCACAGTTCTACAACGGCTCTTGTTAGGATCACCGAGGATTTGCGTTGCAATATTGATAATAAGTGTCTCAATACCTTAGTGCTGTTAGATTTCTCGAACGCATTTAACTCAGTCGATTTTGATGTCTTGATAGGCGTTTTGGCTTCGCTTAAATTCTCATCATCTGCTCTCTCGTGGTTTCGCTCTTACCTGCAGGACCGTCATCAGCTAGTTAAAGTTGATCAAGATAAATCTGACTGGTGCAGGCTGGCTGCTGGCGTTCCGCAGGGTGGCGTACTATCTCCTATCCTTTTCTCTATTTTCATTGATGGTGTTACATCTCTTATATCCTCCACTTTCCATCTATATGCTGACGATCTGCAAATTTACTCATCTGCCCCTTTCGAAAATCTTCACGAAGCCATCAAAGCTATCAATTTTGACCTTGCCGTTATTGGTGAATGGTCCCGTAGTTATGGGTTAACTATTAACGCGGCTAAATCGCAAGCAATTATTATTGGAAGTCCACATTTTATTGCTAGAGCTCATTCCGTTTTGCTTCCCAATGTTGTACTTGACGGTACTGTCATTCCCTTTTCTTCTAAAGTTAAAAACTTGGGAATCATCGTGGATGAAACGCTTTCATGGGTTCCACAAATAAATGAAGTGAGCCGGAAGGTTTTCTTTTCCCTACACTCCTTGAGAAGATTGCAAAATTTTCTTCCAATTAAAACTCGGGCAATGCTAGCGCGTTCTCTCTTGCTCCCCATTCTGGATTATGCCGATGTTGCGTATTTGGATCCTTCTGAAGAACTCCTCAATAAATTGGATCGAATCCAGAATGTATGTATAAGATTTGTCTTTGGACTTCGCAAGTTTGATCACATTTCGGAATTTCGTGAGAAGCTTGGATGGCTTCCGATAAGAGCGCGAAGAAACGTGCATATTCTAACTCTTCTCTTTAATGTCCTTTTTAATCCTACTTCTCCTAATTATCTTAGTGAACAATTCTCTTTCCTCAAAATTGATAACAGGTTACGATCTTCCAATAAGCTTATTCTATGTATTCCTCTATTTTCTTCATTTTCCTATTCTAAATCTTTCTCTGTCAGAGCGTGCAAATTGTGGAACTCACTCCCCGTTGACATTAAATTGTCTCCTTCTCTTCCCTCCTTCAAATCTCATGTTTTAAAATTCTACTCCGATTCTTAATTGGGCACAGCCTTGAACTATTATATTTTTGTAGCTATTAATATGTATTATTGTTTTTTCTTTATTATTCTAAGAATATGTATGTATCTAAGTATTTATGTAGCATATTTTTATGTAGTTTATGTCATTATAAGTATTATTTTTGTTTAATATTTAATAAATAGAGTTCTGTTCTGGTTGCACAACTTCTACCATCTGTTTCTTTTAACTGTATTCCTTTATCGTCCCGGTTGACTGGAAGAGATCTCTTTATGGGATAAGTCCGCCGTTGCAATTATTTTTAGTTTTGTATTTACTGTAATGTATTTTTCTGTGCAATAAAGTTATTACAAACAAACAAACAAACAAACAAACAGAAAGACAGACAGACAGATTTATAATATTATAGTATGGATATGGATTTCTTTAAACTAGCTACAAAAGGAAGCTTCTCTTTTTCAACGCTAGTTATTAAAAAAGGTATTTAACTGTGTAATGTAATATGCCAATGAAACAAACAGTTACTTTTTTACAATTTTATGTGCAATCAAAGATTTTACACCATCAAAATTGTTTCTAGTCTTGTAACACCTATTATTTTATACATTTAAACTATTTATATTTCGAATTCTGTTCACAATAAAAAGCAAACATGCAATATAATAATGTACGTTATATTTTTTTACTTAAAAACTACAGACATAGTACACATTTTTCTGGTTTTTTTATATAAACGACATAAACTAACAAAATTAATGTAAGCGCTAGTCTACTCGATGGGAACTTCCAAGTTAGCATCTTCCAAATTATCCCTCCTGAAACAAAAAACAAAATTAGTAATGCAAGAACTTACATTTTCTAAATTGTTTAGATTTAAAAAAATCTTTAGTTTAGTTTTTGAATTTTATAGATTTTCCTAAGATTCAATCACCAGTCAAGGCTAGTTGGAAAATTTTTGTTAAATGTCTTGAGACTCAGAAAGAATAAGGGATTGTCGGCGATGCCAAAAAAACGGTTCATATATTTAATCACTATTTATAACATAGTAAAATTAGTTGACCTACCTATCTATTGGTTACTTGCCATAAGGACAGTAATTTCCTATGTTCCTGGAATGTAATAATCGTTCATAAATATGATTTCAGTATGATTTTCAGACTCTAGGATTGAAATTCTAACATACTCTGTCAAAATAAAAAATTAACAGTTTGTTTTTGTAGACTACCGTCTCTTTACAAATGACATGTGTTGGACAATACAAACGCAATTGTAAATCATCGTAATCGTTACACTACACAGTAATAAGTTTCACGCAACTGCAGATCACTTTTCTGATTCATCTTAACATTTTATTAAACTGGAATATAGATAGACCTTAAGGCAAACGTCGTCGTGTCGTATCCAAAACTAAAGGTTCTCGCTTATAATCGAGAGAAATGGAAAAAGCTCTACCGAAAAAAACCCAGCTCTTAAATTTATGATGATATATAGATCCCATGACGATCTTTCATAAATTTATTATTTATTTTTAAGTGGAAAATACATACGCGTAATAAGGCATTTGTTTTCCTTGCAGCATAAGTGACAGTGCGGCCTTGGAGCTCCTCTTGACCGGAACCTCGCCCTCCCACGTATCCTTACTCAACATGTGGTCTGTAACGACGCATTCAAACAAATTAAGCTCCCTCCAAACTGACGCGAATCCCTTGCGGGACGCCCACAGAAATAAGAATACGTAGAAGTGCCTTATGCATGCCAGTTAACTTTGGCACACGCTATGGCACTTCTGCCTAATCTTATTTCTGTGGACGTCCCGCGTCCCGCGCGAGATTCGCGTCAGTTTTAATGGACCCTATAGGTTAGCAGTGACTAAACCGTTAGTTCCTAGCCACTGCGTTGGAAATTTGGATGGGCATTCTCTTTACTCTTTTCTATTACTACTACTACTATTTCTATTACTACTACTATTCTCTTACTAACATAGCCTGTAAGCCATACTAACAAAATGAGTCTCTGTTACTTGAAATAAATAAATTTATTATTATTTATTATTATTTAATATCTCATGAGGTAGATTTCGAACCGAACCTGTTCACTTATATGGGTTAATGACAAGTGAGATTGAAACTTAATATTTAAATGATATATTGATATTTCAAATTAAACTAATGGTAAGTACCGAATTAATTTTAATTTATCGTGAGGTATTTCCACATATCCTGCATATTATATCCACATTCATTTTTTCTGTGCCTTTAAGCATCTTGTACAGAACTTTGAGATTTGAACCCGCGACTTCCTATAACGACGACAATCACGATGGGCACCTAGATCACGGAGGCAGTCACTATGTTATTCATCATCATTTCAGCCACAGTCAATCCACTGCTGGAAATAGGTCAAATGAACGGTTGGACGCGCCCTACATCCAGCATTTGCCTGCGACCTTTTTCAGGTCATCGGACCATCTGGTCGGTAGATATATGTTAATATTACAATGTTAAATACAATTTTAAATACATTATAATATAAAATTAATATGACTTTGTTATGTTAGAACACTCTGGCGCTCTCTCGTTTCGTAAAGGCCAAGATCCACTTCAGTGCCCTGTTTATCGAAATCTACAAGTCTACAAGCTTACAAGTTTCATGTTACAAGAAATATTCCACAAGTTGTTGAAAATTGTGTCCATTAAATATACAATATTACAAGCTCGCAAGTTTACACTTTTACAAGTTACAAGAATATTTTCTACAAGTTTTTGTATATATCGTTTATCAAAAAAAAAGTTACTACAATTGTAGATTATTGCACTTGTAATGTTGATTTACAAGACATTTAAAAAAAGAATAGTTTCCAACTAGGTAATCACATGATTACCTAGTTATTACCACATGTAATAATGGTAAAGAAAATAAAACATTATAAATGGATTCTTAAATTAATTTTGTACGTTATATATTTTATTAGCTTCATATGGCCATTACATTAATTGTATATACTTTTAATAAACTTTTTTTTGGCAAAAAAAAAAAATTAAAATACTTAATACGTTTTTAAGTTTGGGTTTTGAACTTATGTCGTATGTTTTTGTAAATCGAATAAAGATATACTTTTTTAAGCCAAAAATCGGCTATTTCATTTTTTACTAATTTGTATCTACACAGTTAAATTCGCGCAAAAAAGACAATACGGCAGAAAGGGGCAGCCATAAAAACATCCATACAAGTCTAAAACATAAATTTATTTTTTGGCTTCACCACTGTCGGGTAAAAACAAAACTTTTTCTGTGCGAAATCTGATTATCTTCGTCATTACATGAATCTGACCACATTTTGCGAATTGGAAGCAACAATGTACCGTAGGCTAAATCGATTACAAGTTTACAAGTCGACAGAGACTGTCCAACTTTTCAGCAACAAGTTACAAATATATTTTTGATAAACAAACCCGGAAATATTACTGTAAAAACACTTGTATTACAAGTGATTTTACTTGTAGCTTGTAATTTACACGTGTAGTTTCAATATACGCTTTTTCTACTAAAAAATTACAAATTTACCAGAAAATCGTTTCGATAAACGGGTAGGGGTGTCCACTTTGAAAAAACATCGATGTTTTTTCCGATTCGATGTATCAATACTGTACATCGATGTCTTTCGATGTTTCGGGTAAAAACATCGATATTTTGTACGCATCGAGTACTTTTTCAGGGTTCCGTTCGCAAAGAGTAAAATGGAACCTTATCACTAAGATTTCGCTGTCCGACTGTCACCAGCCTGTATCTTATGAACCGTGATATTTAGACAGTTAAAATTTTCACAGATTATGTATTTTTGTTGCCGCGTCATGAGTAGGTATGGTAGTATATTAATAAATAATCCACTTCAAACTTATTTCCTCCACAAAACCAAGTGTAATTCAATTCGTTATTTTTAATTTAAACATAGAAGCTCGCCGGCCGACACGACATAATTTTTTTTTATTGTCACTGACTCGTACGCAATGCTGCCATCATAAGTTTTAGTACACGTTGGCCGCGACGGCATTATATTGTCAGTTCACTATTGAATAATAAACTTTTCTTTTTTAAATAAACAAATACCTTGGAAAAAAGATTTTAGGTAAAATATTAGTGGTCAAACTTGATTTTTTATGAAATTAATTGGTTATAATCGATTCGATGTTATTCTACTCAAAACTGAAAAAACATCGATACATCGAGTATATCGAAAGCATTTCAAAACATCGGATCCATTCGATGTATAGTATTGGAAACATCGATGTTTTCAATACATCGATGTATATCGAATATCCCTAAAACAGGGCACGTCGCTGAGCCAGCGGAGTAAGTAGTATGACTATGTTAATATTACTTTTATTTTTGTCTGTTATTCAGACTCGCTAATATATATAACTCTAATTCGCATTATATTTTTAGCAGCTTATGGCACCAGAGATAAGACGCTTCGCTCGAAATCGACTACAGCCGAACTGAAAGCTCGCTAGAAGAAATAAAATAAACATAACAATACTTACTTTTAAAAGCATTTCCCGTCCTTTTTCTATATTCTTGTTCGAGAGCTGGCAGCACCCCTGGATACAACTGCACAGGCGTTCGGTAAAAATCTATCAACAAGTAGATTTACCCAATGAAAAACTCAATTATAAAAAGACTGTATTAATAAAATTATTCAAATAAATTTACATAATAGCTACCATCATTTAGATTTGTTAATAGAAAGTGTTTTTATTTTCTATATGTATCATTTAAATATCTAGAAAGACTAGCGAAATAGCATGTCTAAATTATCTTCACAATAACAATATTGAACTAAATAGAATATTCCTTAGTTACAACTGTTACAATTCACAAACATATCTGCTTAGGTGAGCGTTACTAGATTTTATAACCTACCGTAGATTTTGTTATATGTTTCAAAGACAATGAAGTAAAGCGCTTAAAGGGTTTCTGCTTTGTAATATAGGTAAGGTAGAGTCGCGAGTATTAATATGTATACCAGTGTATTAAATTTTAAACCTTATTCCATTGCCTTAGAACGATGCATATATGTACGGACGTACTTCTTGATGCCTGTCGTAATGGGAATGTATGACCAAATTCTGCAATATGTAAGTAAACAATACTCTTGTATTACATATTATTTACATTTGGAAATAAATTTTAAAACAGTTAAAACTTTTGTTTGTTTGTAAAAAAAACATCCCTTCACCTGCGTTGAAACCATATTTGGTATTAACAAAGGAATTTTAATTGTTATCTATTTTGACGCTAGGGTTATGTTAAGACTTAGGTAAATATAAAAGTATCAAAAACTAAAATACAATAGCGAATTAATTATTTTGTGCTATATTCAAATTATTTTAAATTTGCCATGTCCTAGAGACTGGAGACACAATTAAATATACTAACACAACATCCTCTCGCCGGGCACGGGTCCCTCCAGTATAGTCTCGTCGTTGCGCGCACGTAAGTAATCTGCAAGTAAAACAAGATATCAAGTTGACCTTGTGAATTCTCCCATGGACAGGGTTCTAACAACAGATTGAAAAATGCGATCACGCCAGCAGGAGTTGCAGTTGTTCACGGGCTACGTCACCACTTTCCGTAAGGAAATTTTAAAAAAATAATGACGTAGGAAATCTCACGTGTTAAACTATTTAGTAGTGCGATAAAATCGTATTAAATTGTTAAATTTAATAGGTTTCAGTAAGCTTAATATACAACAAATAGTTTAGGCAAATGAATTAATTGCTAAAAATGCCTACCACTAATAAGCTTACACCCCCATGGCAGCACTTTGAGGGTTGACTTATGATTCAAAAGTAGCCTATGTAGACCAAACTTGATAAACTCCTTATTTAATAGCAAAAAATTTACAAAATATTAACTACTAATTATGGGAAATCTCCATGGAAACAGAACAGAAAAAACACTTTTTATAAAACGAACCGAAACCAAGAAATGTTCTGATTTTTTATTAAGAAATAAGATAATTGCACAGTAGTGCTGTAAAAAGAACCGACCAATGTAAATCTTATTATACACGAAAATCCTTCCAGCTAGCTCTGTTCTGTTTAATTAACATAAGAGCTAATTACACAAAGAGTTTCAACCATTTTACAATGGAATATTATATGATTATGTTCTCCGAAAATAGTTCATTGTTTGTTATAAAGTCGTTTTAGGATTTTATTCTAATATATCAAAAAGAAGCAGGCCAGACCTGGATGGAGGCCGCTTCCAACCGGTCATTTGGGAAATTTTTGGAGGCCTATATTTAGCTGTGGTCATAGGCCTCCTAGGATAGGTAATAATAGCCTGTATGTTTCTAATAGACACGTGTGGCGCCGCCTCCGACCTCTGTTGCGTGCGTTACGAAAGAGACGCACTATTATGATGATTAAGGCATATGACACGAGCACTGACCACTCACGATGGTAAGGTAAGGTGAGGTCATAAGGTAGCAGAGTAAATATTCTTTTTTCCTGCTCTATGGGTGAATTCACCAAAACAGCGTTATTTGTCATTAATAGGTTAGTTAGTCTAAAGGTATAGTTACGCATTTGTTGTAGTACATGGTATTAGGTTAAGGTCTGTAAAGATAGTGTAAAAGTGGGAATCAATAAATAAATATTTTTCTAACCAAGTAGGGTACAAAGCAGACCATGCTTATCATGTAAAAAAAGTTGCGATATTCCATTCTGGTTTTGATAAAAACAAAACGAAAGTCCTTATTGTTACGCATTATATCTACGGGACTGAAGAAACAAATGAACAACCGGTCCGTATAACATCGTATATTCGACTGTTCGCAGACAGCCGTTTTGGCACATCTATGTACAAGGTCATAATAACAATCAAGTAGTAATTGTAAATGACAGTTACAATTACAACAAGCTTTACCAAGAAATCATTAAAAAGCAACATGGAAATTCTACATTCAACCGCTGTGAAAAGTCTTTGTTGAAATTGTAAGGCTTCTTTACAACGCGGTTGAAAAGCGCGGGCGGGGCCGCGGAGCGTAACGAGGTTTACTAATTAAAATCAACCTGCAGTGGAGAAAAACAATTCTGAGGTGCTGCCTGTTTTAATTACTAGCTTCGCGGAAATTATTGAAGTCTTTAGCCGCTCCGATTTTTTATTTTATTTGAGATTGATTCCGGCACTCAGAAACTAAAATGTGATGAAATTATACGATTTTCATTTGACTTTAATAATTTTCTATTTTCCACAAAGTTAGTGTAGGTAAACGTTATTTTATATTAGGAATGAAAAAATATTTATTAGTATTTTCCACTGTTAATTCCATTAGTATGTAAAGCTTTACAATTTATGAATTAATATTTATTAGATGAGGACTATGGAGAGGGCGATGCTTGGTGTTTCCCTACGAGATCGAATCATAAATGAAGAGATCCGTAGTAGAACAAAAGTCACCGACATAGCCCAATGGCAGTGGGCGGGGCACATAGCGCGGAGAACCGATGGCCGATGGGGCAGAAAGCTTCCCACATCCACCGACCAGATGGTCAGATGACCTGAAAAAGGTCGTAGGCAGACGCAAACGCTGGAGGCAGACTGCTGCCAACCGATAATTTTGGAAATCATTAGGAGAGACCTATGTCCAGCAGTGGACTGACTGCGGCTGAATGATCATGAGGTGAGGACAATCCGCAATAGCACATAAAAAGTTATTCTATATATTTTCTTTTTTCATCCAAAAGTTTAGAATCAATATGCACTGGCAAGCGCAGCGTTGGACATTCACCAACCAGATCGGTCGCCGGCAAGCGCTAGATGCAGGCCACTTCCAACCAGTCATAATGGAAATCTTTGGGATGGCCTAAGTCCAGCAATGGACTGCTTGCGGCTGAAATGTAAAAATAAAATGACCTCTGCGTACGAGTTTATCGTCTCTGTGGTCTACTCGATCACTACCTTATCAAACACCACTTTGTCTATCCACAATATGCCTACGAAATGTCAAAAATAGCAACAAACAGGTTAGGGCATTTGCAAAAAAAATTATTTACAAAATAAACCAAGACTGTTGTTGTTACCTACTTATTTTTAACAAGTAAGTTTTCGTCTTCTTCGATTCTATTTGCCCTACATTAATATAAAATAAATAATGATGCCTTATATTAAAAATATAATTGTTTAAATAAAATAAATAAGCGCGTGTATAAAAAAAAACCGTGGGTATAAAAATAATTAAAAACGTTTTTTTTTTAAATGTTAGTAAGTATAACTCTTCATTTTTTAAATGGATTCACAGCCGCTTTGAGTATTTGACTTTGCTGTAATACACCATTCGCAATATAATCATTTATTATTAACTCTTGCACTTAACACATAGATACCTTTATAAAAGTTAACGTTCTTGCCAATTTCGGAGGCGCGCACCGCCCCTGTACACGCCAAAACAGTCAGAATTGATATAAATGCCTCCCGCATTTTGCAAGATTTTATTAAGAATAATGAGTTAGCAAGCGGACATGGCAAGAGATCCGATTTATCGCTCCCAAGTCCGACACTGGCGGGTTAAGCCGCAGACTTTCTTTTTATAATACCCGCCCTGCTGAGATAGAGGATTAGTGAGCGAAATGGATCAGGGGATGGAGTTTGATTTTTTTTTATTGAATTAACTATTATTTTTGTTAAATACTTACTTACTTACTTACTCCTCAGGCTCAGCAGAGCGTTCTATTATTATATTTTTGTTAAATAGGTTGCTTTAAATATTATTTATTTGTTTACTTTATTCATGCACACAATAAAAATACATAGAAACAAATCATAAAGTCTATTCTATCGTATTGTATTTTAAATGTTTAATTGTACACAATAAAAGTGATTAGTAAATAAATACTGGGGGTATTTTATAGAAAAAGGTAGGCATAATTCACATTTTATTTTGTTTTTTTTTTATACTTACATTCATTTAGATACTAAATGATCTCTCATTTTTGTAGACAGAGAAATTACAACACAATTTAATTTCTAAATAACGCATAAATTTTACCTTACATATAGCTCTATCTATATATCATGCATAAATAATAAAAGTGTAGGAAATTCCTTTTTTTCAAATTTTAGAAAACCGTCCAAATTCCTGCAAATTAATTAAAAAACAAACTTAACCTTCAACAATGCCTGCAACAAAGTAGACCTAGCTTTTTCATAAAAGCTTCCCCGGCGGCAGGCGGCAGCGCCACAACACCAACCTGCAAAAGTTCAATTATTCATAAATGTCTGTAATCATGACATTCTTTTGTTAAAAGGCGATCGATGATGATAATATACAGTGACGTTCTGTCAATTAACATAAAACTCAACAGCCGCTCGTAAAATAAATTGAAACGCGAGTAAAGCTACTTTCTCACGGCAGATAACTGTAAAAATGCTACTGAAATCTAAAAGGGCACTTTGACCATGCTGAAGACAGCGCCGCGGGTCGCCATGATTGCTCCCGGCGGATGCAAATGGTGTCTCAGACAGACGTATTTTTATAGCATTCAAGACAGGATGATTTGAGCACTCTAAGGAAACTTATTCATAGTGTACGGTGTTTTGTTTTTGAAACTTTTTTCTTCTGGGCCATTATCTATGACTATAAAAATATATAAAGCTTTACCTGACTGTCTACGGACTAAAGAAAATGATAATATTAAAAAATGAATTTAATTAACTCTTTCTTAAAATTATAGGACTTTTTTTTTTACTCTTTTCGACATTTTCTGACATTTTTTTACATTTGCTAATTTCACAACAATATTTCAAATTTGATTTATTTTATTTTTTTCCTAACATTACATTAATCCATTAACCGCTTGCCGTTCCATTCCCAAATTGCAATACCCGATAGGGTATTGTACCTATTTAATAATAACAGTGTGTGCACCTACCTCGTTAAGAACTGTTAATGTACTCTATGAAACGCAATAAATGATTTGAATTGAATTGTTTTTATTTGATTTTCCATACTCCTTTCTAAGAGGTTTTTCCCACTTGTATTCCACCATAGTGGTTCATCGAAAAATTTCTGGATAAAAGCCGTTTCGACAATTGACCGTGTCGTATAAAAAAATTAAAGAACTGGCAAGTGATAGGCAGGATTGTGTTTTGTCTATTACGCTAATTACTTTATAATTGTTTTATGAAGAAAATAGTAATGAAGACACCTATTGTTTGTGTGTAATCTATTATAGTTAAGCTAATAAAACACCAATAACTTCTAACCATTATAAAGAGCTCTTAAAGAAACCTAATTGACGGGCAGAGAATGCTCTTAGCACTAAGATCGCTAATTAAGTATATCTTACTTGTTATGTAATTTTTTATTTGTACTTCAAACAATATTAATATACACATGTTTCGTTCATGTATAACTCCCGCATTCGGGGTAGCCTTTGTATCCGTGACATAGCAGATATGCCGGCAACTTACTTTGGGAACAAGTGTCTGGCCATGCCGCCTCCGCCAAGGCCTGGCAGAAGGGGCGCGCCCAAAAAGAGCTGGCTTGACGTCGCAATGCAGGATATGCGTGCTAATGGACTCTCCATTAAGGATGCTGAAGACCGGGCGAAGTGGAGACGTAAATGCAGGAAAGCGGACCCTGGGCTCCTAAGTGAACGACTGAGGATGCAACCGGGAAGACGCTAGGATGATGATGATTTCGTTCATGTATATAAATAAACGAAATAGGTATGTTTTATTGTATTATATTTTTAACCCTTTCGCTTGCTGCAAACTAGGTAACAATAAAACATCCATTATTGAGAACCAAATATGGTTTCCGCACAGGTGAAAGGTTTTTAAAATTTCACTGATGAAGTTAGTATTCTTTTCTTCTTGTTTCCTCTCTCGGACTTGCTGGAAGAGATATCTTTTTTTCTTTTTTACGAGTACTATGCAATTATATCATTGTGTTCCTTATTGAAGTAAATATAATAAATACGGCACAAAAATGACGATATAACCAACCTAACATTTTTATTTACAGATTTTCAGTAATCATATTAAATAAAATTCATTCATATAATTGAACGGAATACACCCGAGACAATCTCGCAACCGCCGCAGCTAGATATAGAATACTTAGAAATTAAAAACATTTCATTTTTTAATGGCGGGCGGTGAAAATGGCCGGATTTCTGACGACACTTGAAGCAGGGGCTTTCAGCAAATGAGCGCCCCGGTCTTGCAGTTGCATGCTGTCGCGGACAAAGAGGCCTCTTGCGTCCGTGACTGTAAAGGTTGCAACACATTGATACCATTTGCGGAATGCAATCATCATCGCTTTTTCCCCGTTTAACCCGAAGTCTCCGGAATCCGAGATCCACTAAAACACGGTTCCTCAGGTATTCATTCATATCGTGTAGAAATCGCATCCCGGTCGCTGACTCGATTTAACATACTTTTATTCCCACAGTATACTTTTTTGTTTCCTATTTGGTTGGGTCAATGCAGGCTCGAGTCACCTGGTTAATTATCAGAAGATAATGAAGATGACTCCGAGCTTTGTGGATATTTATATCGCTACATGGCAGTTGTTAGGCTCAGAGCTATCAAAAGTGTGACGTAGGCCTCAAGTTACTTTAGGATGATAAAGGGAGGAATAAAGTAAGTACCTATAGCAAATTATTTTCACCCACAGTGTCACCAACTTTCCCAGCAACCAGTATACCGTGATCTCCGCGGCCTCTTCTAGACACACCCGGAAAACAAGAATGCTGGTACTACCAGAGGTCTCATTACATTGGCTTTATGCTGTATGAAACATTCAACAATGTTGCGCATTTCGCGGTGCTACCGTCCCGTTATTTAATTGTATATTTTTAAACGCGATTTTTATTTTCGACACTATTGTGTTTTAAATATAGTTTAAAGGGATTTATAAAGCATTTTCGAAGCGGATAAGTACAGTTTTAATATCGTTCCATATACGATTCCTACAAATGTAATGTCATGTTAAGATTTCGCATACATTAGTCACATAGTAATTTCTTTCTTCTTGTGTGTCTTAGCCTCTTTAACAAAACTCTTTCACCTATCATGTCCCTTGCCTCGTTCTTTCTATATCTTAATTTGCCCATCCCATTACTCATTGTTTCTCTTTCACGTTCTCGTAAGGGTTGACTGGAAGAGATTGCCTAGCAATAAGTCCGCCTTTGCTCCATATTTTTAAGTATTTGTAAGTGTACAATTATTTGTTTCTGTATGTGGGCAATAAAGATATTTTGTATTGTATTGTATCCTATGATCTTCCTCCATACAGTCCTTCCATCTCTATCTTGGTCTACCTCTTGGTCAGTTCTGCTGCTAAAGCGGGACCCTATTAATATGACTTCTATATCCGTCCGTCTGTCACTAGTCTGTATCTCACTAACCGTCACAGAAGTTGTCTTTTTCTAGCATCTGTAACAAATACTAAAAAAAAAAACAATAAAAAATAAAACAATAAATATTTATGGGGGCTCCCATAAAACAGACATGATTTTTTTTGCGGTTTTTATATATTAGTAGCTTTTTCCCGCAGCTCCGTCTGCGTCAAAAAGTAGCCTATGTTTGACCCCGGGTCTTCAACTATATTCATACCAAATTTCATCAAAATCCGTTCAGCGGTTTGGCCGTGAAAGCGTGACAGACAGAGAGACAGACAGACAAACAGACAGACAGATTTTCGCATTTATAATATTAGTATGGATGATACGTAACCCTTCGTGCACCGAGTCCGACTCACAATTGACCGGTTTCTATATACCACTTCGTATATTGATATGCAGTATATTTTCGTGAGTATGAATTTATACTTATCGTATAAGCAGTTTTAACAGGAAATATCTTTCTAATCGATTTGATATTTCAAAGACAATCAATTCCACTAGATAGGAACTCACCAAAACTCATTAGGCAAACTAACAGACAACGAGGTAGCGTTAGTTAATCCAAACCAATATCAAATCGGAATTAAATTCCGATGCTAATTTCATCGCGATTCGAATGATTTCGATTGCTACAATGTTTTGTATTAAAGGCAAACAAGACCAAACAACTATATAATTTCGTAATCACTTTAGTAGTGATATGATTATTTTATGAGTCGAGTAATCACGATCCACAAAACATCGATGAATGCTACTGCGATATCCACTATCGCGAAACTTGTCAGTGCGGATTGAACTTATCACACTTTCAGTGTAACATGTTTAAAAAAAAACTGTATTTATCAATATCTGCTGACAAAAAAGTAGAAATCTTATCAAACAATTTAAAGCATGCCAAAAAATATACATGAAAAAAATACCGAAAATACGACACACACATTTAAAAGTATAATAATTAATTGTAGAGAATAAACGCAGAGCTTTTATTAGATAAACAAAAGCGAATTTTCACTGACGCTCACAAAACATCCTTTCATCTTTAGAAAATATCCCAACTCAAATTTTACTAAAATTAATTTTATTCTGGCTAATGCTTCGTTCATGATAGTGTATAACATGATTTATATTAGATGAGAAAGCATCTGTAGCCTCCACTTTTGTCACAATCTGTCATGTACGTAATTTATTAAAAGCCCTCTTTGTTCGTTATAGTTATTATATTGTGTTTAACTAACGCTGAATAATTGTATTTTGCTATTCGTGAATATGAAGCTACCTAATTTTTTATTTATAAAAGTTTAAAATAGTTCTGTACTTATTAAATACGAGCGTGATCTTTAGGCAGAACCCTCTAAATAAAACAAAATGCAAGCGTAGTGTTCGTAGAAACTCGATATGTGCTACGTCGTAGCAGCTACGAATAATTGTAGACATGGCGTCGTAGCCAGTAAGGATGTCAGAATCAGTCAGGATTCCAAGGATTTTTTTGTACTTATTTAGAGCTAATATTTTTCTATTCAGAGTTTTGTTCTCAATCATGTTTGACCATCAGCGGAAAAATCGTCTTTGTAGATCTTCATATAATTATTTGTAATATAGATGAGAACTCTCGAGTATGACTTGACTTACATCCGTATTCTTAAACATAACCTTAAAGACGTCCTTCATTCAAACTCATTGCGCCTTAAGGAAGTCCTCGAACTTTTCTTGAAAACAATATTCTTAATTGGTTGCTTGAGCTAACTCCAATGAGGAACGTCACAGATTATAATAACAATCCAAAGCACAAAAATTGGAAAATACAAAAGGATAGAGTAAAAAATGAAAAAAAGTAATTAAATATACCTAGGCAAAAAGTGGTAAAAAAACTGATTTACAACCACTTTATTTCATTTCGAGGACGCCTCAAGGTACCTCTTGACCGACCTTATATTTGACAGTTCGATACTCACCTCCAAGTAGGAAACTCCTTAAGTCAAGGAAGCTAGTGTCGACTAATCATACCAATGAGTTGGGGTAAGGTTGAGTTGGGGTGCAGGGCAGGGAACCTCCTCGAGTGCCCGGTCCTTTGAAAGCTTTGCATTCTCACTTGATCCCAAGGATCCGGTAAGAGGGCGGGCTGACAAGGGATCCGGGACGGTGCACCCTGGGTGACAGTTAATAACTCCCTGGTAGTCGGGGTCTTGTTGACTGTCGGCCAATTTCTGCCAACAGCCCACTCCACCGCCGTCTATGATGAGACGGCGAATGGATGTGGGTCTGGGGGACGGGCGTGGTCCATTTATGGGCCACTGCCCGATTTGGGGGGGGGGGGGGGGCCGAAAGGCCAAAATGAGGGGGCCGAAAGGCCATGGCTGGAGGGCGTCGTGGTAGAATGCTAACGCGACCCCATGGCGCCCTCAACAGCCGGTGCGGAAACGCCGGAGGGGTTTTAGTGGGTAGTCCAGGCACTCTGCCTGGGAGTCCCACACTTTGTGCGTAAAAGCATTTCCCCTCCGTTAACAAAAAAAAAAAAAAAAAAAAAATGTTGAGTCAAATTTGAGGAAACGTTTGAGAATATGGGAGTTAGTATCGCAAGTCTAGTCTTACGACGCCTAATATGGAGATCATGCATTTCCCGTCATCGAAGCCATTACAGTTCGAAGGGGGGGTCCAATAATGTGTTTAACTTTATCTGCCTGTTTAAAGCTATATATATAAATATAGCTATATATATATATATAAATATACCTAAGTACCGAGAGGCGGTACCGAACAACTCTGACACCAGCGTGCACATGGTCGATTAACAATGTAACCTACACGAAATGATATGATGATTAAGTGCATCTGTGTGCTTGCAGTATGCAGTCGAGCCAGATAAACGAGACCCCGCCATACTTACCGACCTATCTGCCCCGGACTGTAGGTACATGTCTAGTTGTGCACTTAGTCATTTTATTTTAATCTGTGAATCTCTATTTTAAATATTATCCAAAGAAAGCAAGTTGTGCCTCAGCTCACTTGATGAATACTTTGTATGTAAATTCATTACTCCCAGGTTCCCAGCAATATGAACTTTCGTCGTTGAGCATCCAGCTAGCAACATTAGTATTGTACATTGTTAGTTGTTCGACACGAAACACGTCCCAGGCGTAAACTGTGATAAGTCCGACAGAAATGGTACATTAGTTTTAGTTAGACCTCGCTCCAAATGGACCCGGTCCATGCTTGGACACGACGAATTGTAAATTAAATACGCAGTCACGTGTGGAGGCACCCTCTATTGAAACAGGACAATATCTTTCTATTAATCTTGTTTGCTTGTCATTTAGTTGCACACAAGTCACGTTAATATTAGACGGTACATTCATATAACCTTGGAGAAAACAATTTTTGTAGCGAAAGCATCGTCATAGTGCTTTAGGAGCAGACATTTTCAGTTATTGAAGGTGATGTCTGACGAATCGCGACTCCAACGATGCATGTCGGAGTTAATACTTTTCTATTGAGCAGGTATGTCTCCAAACACGCTTTTTAAGAGCGATTTAGTGTCATCCTTTGCGAATGAAGAGAATAGGGGTTTAATATACTTTTATAGGGTTGTAAGTACCATAGAAAATAGATATAAAGATATTATGTCTATAACAAAGATAAATAATAGGTTGTGAATCTTTGTAGATTTTACACCTTACATAAACTAGGATGTAGGATGTGTAGTGTGTAACGGACGCCCCCAAAAAGCTTTAACGAGGGAAATCAGATCAAAATCAGATACCAACCTAATCCTCAAAATGAGGGCAAATAAATAGTAGATCAATATCTGATTTCGATTAGCACTATTGGTTTCAAATCAAGCGATAGGCTGTCAGATGTCACATGGGCATGTGTCGGTCCGCATCAGCGCATCATTTGTCAACGAGGATTTATGGATACGATTATATATTCTCCGAATCCCCAAAATAGACGTTCATTTCAACTATGTTTTATAACTTTACCGATAAGAAAAGGTAGGTCATAGCCGTTATTTCCAAAAAAAAATATTTGCATTTTAATGTGAAGGTTTCGTCATCCAACATTAATTTTTGAGGGTGTACGAAATTTTCCTAGTAGCTTTCCGTTCTTCTTTGATAAAGCATCACAATCGAAAACATCAGTTTCCCTTACCTCTATTTTATTTCTAATCCGGTGTTTAAGTCCTCAATACTAATTAAACTTTGTTTCTTGGCTCCAGCATCGAACTGGATCCATTTAGTACGGCTATCAAAATGTAGAGCTCAAAGCTATTGTTCATAGTTCTTTACCTATCTATCGATCCTACGCTATAGCACAGCCGGTCCCAATTTTTATTTCGTTGTTTTTTTAATCTTTATTTATTTTGGAGCTTTTGTCAATTTTATTATCACATGGTAATAGATTAACGGCTTGTACTGTAAAAATACTTACTTTTATTAAATTACAATTACATAAGTTTTGCACACCTCAAGAGGTAAAAATGTAAACGGACAATGAATGTAACGTACCAACTTGTTAACATGCAAATAAATTGATTGATCAATTCATTGAAGATTACTTCTTCATAAATTAAACTATTTTAATACGGTTTTATCGCGTTTATTACTTATTTATTTACACCTGACGTTTCAAACACTTTACAGCGTTCATGGTCGCAGGCAGACTACCCTATACAACCGTATTAAAATAGTTTAATTTAATGAATAACAATCGCGAAAACATAAGAAAACATTACTTCTTCATAGTTTGAAATAAAAGTCGAACATTCGCACATAGTCTATATTTGTGTATAAAATATCATTTTTATCTACATGAAGTCATTTAAATAATAATTATCAATATCTACGCTACGCTTTAAATATACATGGACATTTTACAACATTGAAATACTTTTTGGCGGTATAATAAACATCGTAATACTTTTTCACAATTATCAGTTTCTTAAAATCAGTTAATCAATACCTATTTTACTGATTGCATGATTACCTTGGCCTTATTATTATATCCAATTGTATTAAAAATGTGTGGAAAATAAATATTTTAACCACTGATTTTATTAAACAATCAACAAAATGCTTGAGAATGAGAAATAAATTATAAGCCTATTTAGAATAAAACGTCATTAATTTGGTGATACTTCTAGTCAATAAAGTACCTTACAAGTCGGCCATTTTATTTTCAAACATTGCTAATTCAAAGTAAATTCTGACCTTAGTCCAAGGCACTGTTGCAATATTGACCGAGTGACATAAATCTGTAAAAAAACAAAGTTATATGTACATAATAACAATACACTTTAAAACATAACCATGCCAAGATTTGTTTCTTCATATACACAAAGAGTACAAACAACCATAAATTATACAGATCAATACACGTGAGATTGTTATAATATAAATAAAATAAAAAATGTAAATTGTGTAAACGTAAAAACAAAAATGGATAATTATAAAAGTATAAAATCTCTTGTGATACAAATTATTAAGAATCTAAAATAAAGCTTGTTTTGTGCCATTAATTCATTTAAATAATTGTTACTAATATAATGTAAAAACATTTTTTTTCAACTTAGTTCTTAATGTAATAAAAAAAGTGATTAATATGGAAAAATTGGCTTCGAAATCGAAACAGCGGTGTTTACAGTCAGACAATTTCAGTATTTAGTATAACAAAATATTACAGCTTATAAACATTTTAACATTGTTTAGCTCCGATCTTAACGAATAGTTAGTATATTAATTATAATATAAAAATCAATACCCCTTTTCGTTGTAATTTTATAACTCAAGAACGGGCTCACCTATCCAAACCAAATGTTCAGGCTTTGTTCGGACTATTTAGTAGCTGGTTTATGTGAAGTTTGCACAAATTCAGTAGAGCGGTTCTTCATTTATCACATTTTATACGTAGCGAAGCACGTACTGGGCCGCTAGTTAATTATAATGATTGTTAGCTACGTTAGCTAAAGTACACGCCTACGTTTTTCACAGACTTCAAAAAGAGGAGGATCTTATTAAAATATATATTATTGCATTAAAATACGAAAATTTAAAAGATCGATTCATTGTCTTAAAGTTTGCAAATTAGGCAACCGCTATCTCGAATTCGTAAGCAGTAGCTATGAGTATTACTAAACGTTTTTAGTAAGTACCTAAATCTAATATCTTCTAACGGCGATTTTACATTTAAACTTACAGTAATGTCAGCCATTATTCTCCTACAGCATGCGCGACCCATACGCAACAGTTATCAAAATACATTAGGTATACCTATTCATATAGTCTAGTATGTTAGCTATTCTGACTATTCTGTATAGTCTAGTATGTTAGCTAAAATATGTTTCGTATCTTTCCCGCCTATTCTATGTTTTGCGTGAAAGGACGAGATGCAACACAATTTAGCTAACATGAGCGTAACAAATGATTCTTAACTTGAGGGTAAAGATAAACCAATTTCAATAAAAAAATAAGTTATAGTAAAAAAATGTGATGGACGATTGAGTTTAAATATTTGAATTAGTAGTGAATGGTTTATAATATATATCCTTATCGTGTGCTACGATAAAAATAAAATAGCAATTGAAGGCAGTGTAATAAGTTAACTTGAATACTACATGTCACAGCTTCCTTTAAGGCTGGTTTGGCCGATTATTGAACACAGTGGTATTTGTCAGAGCTCTTACTTTAATTTAGATAATATATTTGATAAAAAAACATTTTTTTAGGGTGAACATAAAAGCTGAATAATTTCAAGGCTTGAACAAATTGGCTATGAGCAAGCGAGCTCCATAATAGCCGAAATCTGCACTTAAAATTAGCTGAGATCATAGTCAGTCGTAAGACATGGAATAATAAAATTGAAAATTGGAGATCGACAAGTTCACAGATAATTAATATAAAAGCTGACTGACAATGGTTTCTATATAACATATTAGAAAACTCTAACAACAATAATGTAACATCTTAAGTTGGTAGGCACCGTTGGAGTTAAGTATAAATTGTCCAAGGTATTTAAGGGTAGAAGGAAATAGGCCAAAGATTTAAGATGCAGAGTATACATGTATAAAATTCGAGATTTTCATTTTGTATTTTGTAAAGCCACGCATCGAAGAGGTTATCAAGGTATTTCTACCGCAACAATCCCTTTCTAAGCCCATTTTAACTAAAATCTGTTTTATACCATACCTCTCAACACCGCTTTACACATTGAGACAAAACACATTTTGTTGAAATGGACAAAACAAACATCTTTTTTAAAAGACGTCATTTTTGTAACAACCCTTTTTATTATCCAGCTATGTGAATCACAAAAAATCGGGCCTTCACGCATCACGCGTCCCAAGGCCTAAGTTAGGACGTGGGACGCTTAACTGGACTTGATCTGAAACGCGACGGGTTAAAATAAAACATATTAAGTAATTGTATGCATTTGATTTTACATACAATGGAAAGTCCTCAGGACAGATGTCCACAAAAGTGTTATACACATATTTATACGTTTTTATTTCAATGAGACTTAAATATCGCGGTTACATACCCATACAACCATTCTGGTCGCAGTGTAGAAACTGTTACCAGTGTAGTACTATAAGGTAACAGTTTCTACACAGCGACCAAAATGGTTTTATGGGTATAGTTCAGGCAGTTCAGGAATTTACAACATGCATACTCTGCCTATAAAGTATAACCTATAACTGGATCTTGAAATTGTTGTGAGTAAAACGGATCTTAGAAATCTTACAGCAATAAAAATCTGATTTAGTAAACATTGGTACGGTTTACGGAACTAACATTCATAATTTATCAATGCCATTGCATTCTGTTCATATACAACATTTTACTACCACTTTGAACAAGCTTTGAAAACATATTTGATACCACCTTTCCAATTAATCTCACAGTGATTTTCCTTCACATAGACATTTCACCTCTCTTAGAAAAATTTGCAAAATAATACTTAAAAAGTCTTATGAACCATAAATTGTATGATACTTTTAGTTGGCATTTTAGCAAAACTTGAAACATGCTATCTTTCATATATCTACTAAATAAATAATTATGTCAACTTCCGCATGACTTCAAACAGGAACTTTACGTAAATATAATATTTATAACATCAATAAAGTCTAATATCATTTTCGATTCGCATATATTTAGGTACTTAAGATTCATTTTATACCATTTTTTAAATCGAAAAACTCAAATGCTTAAGGAACAACCATTTTGTTACATATATAATTTACCAGATCATAAATAATAAGTAGAGTGAAAATCAATACCGAAAATAAGAAACAGGTTTAAATTTTTACCGTGATAAAATTGTAACTGCATTTTTAGTCCTAACTTAACAAAATTTCGAATGGTTACATAACAGAGTCATTAAAACCTACTTGTACTTGATTGGATGTCGATAACTGCGTCAAAGCCACGGATTGCGCCGGATTGGTTGTCATATCGACGACTTGCGTCTGATTGGTCGTCAAATGATTGTAGAGGGCGCTGTATGGGTCGCCAGTGCGGCGCTTAGTGCGTCACACGGCCGCAGGAGAGGCTGATTGTCAGTGCCATTTCGCTTTTTGTGCAAAGATGTCGGCTCGGAGGTTTTGAGCGAAGCAGATGCCAAGTATCTGTGTGTAAAATAAATTTATAATTATATTTATTGCGCAGCTAACTATTGACTAGACAAAGGACTTTTTCTACAGAATGCCTTTCAGTAGCATTCGCCTTGAATATATTCACATTTATTTTTTTACTCTTTGTATGACTTTTGAGAAAAATCCTTTGCCATGAATTACATCGAATGCGAATAATAGCATATCGAGTTACGTTAGTGGAGGTTGTCATAAAGTTGTTTTTTTTTATGTTCAAAGTACTGCGTGTCTATAAATAATGTCTTGTTAATAACGAATTTGTTATGCTATTATACGGTTCTAAATATATAGGTAATGATTATGAAAAATACTACTGCAACTACTACCTACTACGATTATACTACTACTATTAACATTGCATGAAAACTATTTAATAAATACAGCATAAATATAATGTAAAAAATGCAAATTTAAAGTGACAATTACTAACATCGTAAAACATTTTCAAATCAGATACATAAGTATCCAAAGTATATATTTTTTCTTCAAATAAAGTAATCTTGCCATTTCCTGCGGAGCAAATATTAATGTAACTACAAAATATGGCATATTTATTTAACACGACAAAAAATCAATTAACATAAATATTGCTAGGTACTAGTACACTAGCTGTTCTGTGTAATTAGCTAGTAGGTATATATTTAAACTGTGTTGATATGGTCAGATTTATTAATATCCAAACCGTTCTGTATAATTGTATAAAAATTACAAGAAAAATCCGGCGATAAAGACATCTAATTTGTAGGTAAATGCGGTTTTATTGAGCGATTTATCTCCTTTACACGTTGTTTCAAGTCAACTAAGTAGGTGTGGTGACTCCCTGAAAAGCCAATGTAATAATCACATATGTCGAAACGTTTTTTTTTTATTATTTCACACCATTTTACTAGCTGAAAATTATTTCATGAGTAGAATGTGACACGGATAACTTTTCATTCTGAAATTTCCATAGATGAGCCTCGAATTAAATCAAATAAATAGTGAATAAAAAAGTGCATCTAACTTACATGTGCAAAAGCTGTACAAACAGCGGTCGTGGCTACAATCAGCAGGTTGTGGTCGAACCACTCTTCGGCAGCCTCTAAGCAGCCTTTGTCATAAATAATCTTACCAATATCAAAACTCTACAACAAAAAGAAAAGGAAAACTGAAAAACTTAATATCAGGTGGGATCGTCGTGTGAGACAGTGACAGGACATATTAAAATTAAAAAAATTTTTTTTAAAAAAACTTATAGTACATAAACAAATAATATTGTTCACCGTCATCATGCGGTGGGCGCTTAACGTATTATTTATTCATTCATAAATACAAAAAAACATGATAGAAAAAAAAAAATATTTGATCGAAAAGTAGGCCACATAATAAATATACCACTTTATACGTTACATACTTTTTTTTAACCTAATTATTATTGTAGGTAACAACAGGTATTTACTGTATGAGAAAAGAAGTCGATATTACTCCAATTTCACGATACATTAGTTAAACTAAAAACAAATGTGACGTGAAGAAATAGCGATATTAAATTGATAACACACTGAAACTAAATTCAGTCACTGCATATCTTAGATTCATATAATAAGGGATGACGAACAGAAAAGTAACTTCAAAATTATATGAAAGTGAACAAGATCACGTATGTTTCTATTCCATTCAATGCTATACAAAAACAAACTTTGAAACCATTATTTGCATGATAGATTTGGTATGGCATTCTAAACATAAATCATGCAAAAATTTAAATGCATAGAATTTGTAATATTTCAAACAAATTTATAAAAATGTACCTAAATAGGTAGATACTTTATATTTTATAATAAATTTTCAAGCTACCTCTAACTACAAATTAAACACAGTAATCTACAAATTTTGAAATTCCACTAAAATACCAAATACTGAATCATCCCACGTATTTGGGAGACACGAAATAAGTCAAAAAGCGACCTTGAAAGTGAATATAATGATTACGAAATTTAGCGGAAGTAACAAATATTGATCTTCAAAAACACAGCTCTTTATTTCAATGTTACTTAATACTTTTAACTCGACCAGTACAAATTATGATCAAACAATAATACAAATTAATATTTCAGAAGACGAGGCTTGCTAAGTTACTAATTGCCTAGAATTTATGTATTTTATTTACATAACTGCTATTGGGAACTATGATCACTTACCACTTTAAAGAAGTTACGAGCATTATTGCTTTTTGAATTGTTTTTTTTTTTTTATTGTGCTATGATCTAATAGTACAATCAACTACATAGTACGGTAAACACTAAACAAACATCTATCTTTGTATAATACATATAGATACATCTGAAACAATGTGTACAGAGGGCCAAATAGAAAAAATACACAAGCTAAGGTAAAAATGTAATAGTAATTTGTGTCAATAAAAAAACAAATCGAACGAAACGCAGGAATCACTTACACACACACCTTTCTTTCACACTCGCAATATAAACAATAATGTGCGAGTGGGAGGGAACTTCCCGATTGAATTTGTTCTCTTATCCTCTTGTATAGCGCTATTGGAAAGCGTTAGCATGTGTTTTGCACTTTTCTATGAGGCCCACTGTATGTCAGTTGATAGAAATTAGGACCTTCATAGTTAGAGGCGTCATGACGATGGCTGCCACGTAAACGAAATGTACGTGCAACCAGTCTTCGGCAGCCGCCATACAACCGCGCTCGTAGATCACCCGTCCAGAGAGGTGCTATAGTTTGGACTTGTATTATTTTATATTCTAAACTAGGTCGTACCCACGGTTTTATTCATCCATAAAGTTTATGTAATAAACTTCACCAAGATACATGATATATGCAAAAAAAATCAGACTATTCAATTCTCTTCTTCATAAGCTTAATTCATCCACTGCAGAACATAGGTCATTCCGGTCTTGAGCATTTCTTCTCCATGGCAGATATTAGTATATGTTAAACTATTGAATGATGATTTATTTCCTTTTTTACTAGATATATTCTTCTGAAAAGCTGAATGTACACCATACATAAGTGGGTTTACTGACGTCATACCCGCACTACTTATTACGGATGATGTCTTGGGGCTTATTTCGACAGCAGCTGAAGAACTCGCCGCAGGCTCTCATCACTTACATACGGTATATAAAATTATTGATCAAAAAGTCTAAGGTGGAGTATGAAACAATCACTTACATAAGTTGGTTTTCTGACGTCATACCCACACTGCTTATTACGGATGATGTCTTGGGGCTTATTCCGACAGCAGCTGAAAGGCACGCCGCAAGCCTCACGAGACCCAACGGCCCCGCTCGAGCAGTTGAAGTACGCATTGCGATCCCAGTCCCGGGGACCTTCCACGCCGCAACATTGTAACTACAAAATAACATAATCATCGTTTTTTCAAGTGGGTTTGCATGGTGGCATTCTCGTTTGTCGGGGGAAAATGGGAATTTTTACCCCTACAGGTGGATGGATATTGACAAGATTTTGAAAAACTGTCTTAATAAGTTTTAAAGCATTCCCTTTATTCAGACCACCATGGGTTTACCTATATCAGATAACAAGTGCGTCTTTCAAAAGTGTATAGAGTCAAAAACAAAAGTGTAGTCGAATTGCAATTTCTTAGTTGAATAAGGTACATACTACGGGCACTCTGCCTGGGAGTCCAACAATTTGAGCGTAAATGAATTTCCCCTACGTAAAAAAAGGACTAGGTTTGTATGCACTGAGCAAGTTTTTTTCCGAATTGATTCAGTAATTTTTCTTTTTTGTATTTATTTTTGAAATTAGTTAATCTAGATTATATAAAAAGTGGTGTGTGATACTTAGCTTAAGGTAGAGAGTAATGTGTTAAAATGAGTATCTTAGAAAACTACAACAAATTACAGTTAAGAAGTCGGTGTTTGTTATTTTTTTTTATTTCTGTGCAGGTTTGTAAATTTTTCTTCAAAATTAATGTGACAACTAGAAAGTAAAATAAAAACCATACGCACCCAATCTTCCTGAATCCAGTCAATCAAATTCTGTTGATCGGGGTCCTCTCTGTAGTGTGTGATGAAAGTCTGGAACCCGACCGTCGCCTGCTGTTTTATCTGGAATTTAGAAAAAAGAAAACCTATGAATTTTTGTTTCAATACAACCACTTGTCTACATCTATACATATAAATAAAATTGGAGTGTCTGTTTGTAATATTGAAATAACCGTTTTTTACTACATGCATATGAATATATATACGGTACATGCACCAAAATAACATTTATTACAATTTTTGTCTGTCTGTCTGTTTGTTCCGGCTAATCTCTGAAATGGCTGGACCGATTTTGACGGGACTTTTTTGGCAGGTAGCTGATGTAATAAGGAGTAACTTAGGCTACGTTTATTTTAGAAAAAATATTTTATTTTAGTAAAATAAAGTAATGTTGCAATGTCCAAGTACTGTCCAGTACCGCGCGAAGCTAAAAAATTAAAGAATCGACTGTTAGGCGGAACGAAGTTCGCCGGGTCAGCTAGTCTACACTAATATTATAAACAGGAAAGATTTGAATCAAAAACTACTGTGCCGATTTCAAAAATTCTTTCACCATTGGAAAGCTACATTCACCCTGAGTAACATAGGCTATATATACCGCAGGTGGAGCTGCGGGAAACAGCTAGTATAAAATAAAACAAGTCAAAGTTAGGAATATAGTCCTTAGAGATAAATAAGACCTCTTTGCAGATAAGTCAGTTTTGGGATCTAGTAACCCTATTTTAAAAAGTATGACTAGCGCAAAACCATTTTAAGCTGACACTGTGGAATGAGCTCCTCAACATGGTTTTCCGAAGAGATTAGATAGATCTTTCAATAAGGGCGTTAAAGGATTTCTCAAGGGTCGGCAATACGCACGTGATGCCACTGGTGTTGCGGGCGTCCATGAGATACGCTGACCACTTACCATCAGGTGGGCCATTTGCCTTTTTGCCTACTTAATTGTATTAAAAAAAAAATTTTACCTCGCCGGTTTTGCGCTAGTCATCCTTTTTAATAATAGGGCTCCAGGTATTTTATTAATATCCCACTTACCCAGTCCTTAAACACGAAAAAAAGGATGCCCGTAGTCATTTCCGCAAGCAACAACAAAGCCAGAAATACTGCATACTGGAACAATTCAAGCGGAAACATACAATTACACACAAATTATCATTCTCTATTTATGTGCAAGGAGGATTAATTATAATATTTAGAATTATCTTTTGTCAGGTCGTAAATAAAATAATACAAAATTTATTTTCCATGAGTTAAATACATATTATAAGGGGGAAGGGTAAAATACGATTTCAACCGGACCCTAGGTTCTGAATTCAGAAAGCTGGCTGGGCTGTATGTATAGTCTAGATCTGTTAGGTTTGGTTGGTTGAAAATTATATCAAATCTTACCCATCTTCTCAATCGAACATTTTTTTAAAAAGTATATATCCTTAATGGGAAAGGTTATTGGCTTATATTATTCAAACACACCATGGGTTGGTAAAGTCGAGGAGCACATAAAGTATAAACAAGTATAATAGAATAAGAGTATTAATATGGTATTTTATACTCACGCAAGCCAACAAACACGTGTTCTCACGCAATGCGCCGACGCAGCCAGTGAAACCAATTATAAATGTTATTGTTCCTGCAAAAACAAACATATTAATTAATTTTAACCCAATTCTATTCCATAATGTATTTCTAATAAAGAAGCTGCTGAATATATCATCATTCATCATCATGTCAGCCGCATTCAGTCTACTGCTGGACATGGGCCTCTCTTAATGATTTCCAAAATTACCGGTTGGCAGAAGCCTGCATCCAGCGTCAGCGACTTTTTTTAGGTCATCTGACCATCTGGTCAGTGGATGTCCAACGCTGTGCTTGCCGGTTCGTGGTCGCCATTCCGAAAATATTTTCCGGAACCAATATTTAGCTCAATAGCAGATAATGTTTGTAAAGCGACAACGCGAGGGTTTGGCATCGCGATATTTAACATCCTACCTGTCTCACTAAATGCTATTAGGTAGGTAGCTTTCTAATAAAAAGTTAGCAAAGTGTCATCGCTGGATAGAGAGAAAGGAACAAAAGTTAAAGGCAGGATAAGAAATTCAGATATCAAGAATAAAACCAAGGTTAGTCAAATATACCTCAACATATTAACCAACCACATCTTACTCTACAAACTAAACAAACTGGTCCAGTGGTAAAAGCGTTTACCTTCGACCCGGGGCCGTTGAGCCCGGCCGCCATCTGGTGGTAGTTAAAGGAACCATATCAAAGGTCGAGAGGTGCTTTCGCACAGCCAAACCAGCGTGTACATGATCGATTGAAAACCTTGTAACCTACATGAAATGATGATGACCTAAACAAATAGAGCAAATAAACCACCCTGAGGTACCCCAGGGACCACTCAAGAAAAAAGGGGCATCAACCAATCAGATGGGAAGATGAAATCCCTACAACGCTGACAGAGTACAATGGAGAGATTTGGAAGAAGCATAAAGCACACCCAATATTAGAGATGTAGCAAGAAAAAAAAAATGTATTATCATATATTTCTAATCGCCTACACTGTAAATAATAAACAATAAGAATGCAAAAAAAACCCAAGTAGAAAAACACTTTCTCTTGTTTTCTTGAGAAAATTAGATCCTTTTAAATTATTTCCTACAAATATAAACGCTAACCTGCTGATTCATAGGCAAGTATTTTTTAAAGTGTTTAAAAATATTTTGACTAGAAATATTCATGATAATCAAGATTAGGCAACAATTACCTACTATATAAAACTTGAACCTTGAAAGCAAACAATACTATTTTTTTTAGGTCAAATTCAAAACAATGGATCTGATTGCAAATGACAAATTTAATGCATACAATAAAATAGGCCAAGGGCGAGTTGTATTCGGGCACTAAGGGTCACTTACTAATTTTAGATGATGAAAAAATGTAATAAAGGCCTTTTGGTGAACTTAAAATCATATCTACTAAGTGAGTTGAGTAAGCATATGTTAAAGTGGGGTAATTTTACAAAAAAAATGTGATAAATTTAAATATTTAACTATTATATAATGTACATATTTAACTATTATATATTTATTTTTATTTGGTTCACAAATTGTTAATTGGGAGTTATATAAAGAAAAGAAATTCATTAAGTATGGATTCATCAACAGGTTTTTATGTTTAGTAGTACCAAATAAACATTTTTTCTTCCTTCTTCTTTTTATAACCTCAACAATGTTATTAGAATAAACAAGAAGCAGATATGTTATAGGCGCGCGCGCTGTGACGACTAAAATAAGTCCCTGCAAAACGCACTGTAAGTTCCTGTATCCTTGCCAAAATAAATCAAAAACGCCGTCCTGTGTGTTTCGATTGCGTACCATTTATGACTCTAAAGTAAACGAAATACAAGGGATCACTTTGACTAATTAGTCATTTTAATTATTTTTAAAAATATAATAAGAACAGACGCAAAGGCGCCATGATCAGATGACGAAAGAGCGAGCGATCTAGTTTTGACGCGAGAACGATAAGGATGCGTGCACTGCGGACATAGATTATTACGAGGGTCAAACTGAAAGTTCTTAGAAAATCAAAAACTGAGCACACTACCAAGTTATTCCTTTTATTACATCTTTTCAAAATAGTGTCCTTTCACGTCAATACATCTTTGCATCCGATGGAACCACTGAGAAAAGCACTTTGCCCACTCGTCTTTAGGGGTCACTTCGACGGCGTTTAGAAACGCAGCTACTGCTTCCTCGGCGTCCATAAAACGTTCTCCTCGAAGTTTTTCTTTTATTTTCGGGAATAAATAAAAATCGCAAGGTGCGAGGTCGGGGCTATATGGCGGGTGACCTAATTCCACGTTTGATGTCGCCAAATAGTCGATCGTTCGCCTGGCGGTGTGCGACGAGGCGTTGTCGTGGTGAAGGAGGATCCTACTGCGAGGTCGTTTCTCCCGAACTTTTTCCAAGACAAGTGGCAAACAATTGTTAGTATACCACTCTGCAGTAACTGTTTTTCAATCCTCTAAAACAATTGTCGCGTAATGTCCGGTCCTTCCGAAGAACGAGGCCACCATCTTTTTCCCACGCTTCGACCTCTCTTCACTTTAGTTGGCAACTCCTCGGAAGGAAACACCCACTGAGCAGACTGTCTTTTAGTTTCGGGATCATAACAGTAAATCCAGCTTTCGTCACCCGTAAGTATGTCAAACACAGCATTTTCAGAGTCACTTCCGTTAAATCTTTGAACCATTTCACGGCACCAATCAACACGACGGATTTTTTTGGGCCTCGGTCAAATCTTGAGGTATCCACCGGGCACAAAGCTTCCTGACCACTAAATGTTCATGCAGGATTTTGTGCACTTGGCTCATACCGATGCCTAAACTTGCCCGAATCTGCTGATAGGTCACTCTTTTGTCAGTCTCTATCATACGCCGCACAACACTGATGTTATCTTCAGTCGTCGCCGTAGAAGGCCGTCCCTCACGCAGATCATCGGTGAGATTAGTGCGACCACGTTTGAACTCATTAAACCAGTTGTAAACAGTGGCACGAGATGGGGCTTCATCGTGAAAGGCCAATCGAAGTCTATCATAACTTTCTTGTTGACTTAAATGACAACGAAAGTCATAAAAAATCATTGCACGAAAATTTTCTCGCGTTAAATTCATGCTGACGTGACACAGACAATTTTCAATTTGCCGCCAAATCATAAAACAAATGACAAATTAATAAAATACATAATCAATAATATTGGCAAAGAGTTCCATTTTCAAAATTTAAACTTATTTTATAATTATACTTTTTACAAGTGGTCAGTTCTAAAGACTTTCAGTGTCGCCCTCGTAGTGCAGAATCGTATAGTCAGTTGTTCTGTATTATTATTTGTTATTATAATAGTTGTCTATTGTTGTGTTTCACTGAATTTATTTTTCTATTCAGTCGTCAGCCAACTTAATCTGACATTGGTAAAATATCATCGCACAAATAACAAAGTTCCTTTGAAGAGTTTACCTCCTTTCATCTCCTTAACCTCAAAATAAATAACTCGAGTATCTAAAATGTAGTTCACTGTTTCAAAGTTTAATATTAATAGCAAGTGGCAGGTTAACTTTTTAATTTTTGAATGGAATTTTTTTATAATAATTTATTTGGTCACCTAGTTTCTTAATTATCGCTTCACCTGCGCGGAAACCATATTTGGTTTTTAACAATGGAATTTGTGGAATTTTTTGTGTAGTATGGTCATTGTCAAAAGTGCATGCGTAATCTTTAGTAAATTTAGTTCTAAAATGCATGCACTTTTGAAGCTGACTGTATACATAAGACAAGACAAACATTATGCACTTCTTCAATCACAAAGTTATAAAGGATGGTTAACTTGTCACTATCACTTTGAACAAAATGTACAAATAACAACTTTACTTTACTGATGAGTAAAACAAAAGATACGAAAAGAGCATGCAAATGAAAGAGATAGATCATTTTTAATGAGTTTCTTGTGCATAGAGTAACATTTATTGTTGTAGATTGTACATTTATTTCAAGAGTAAGTACATGGGTAAGAAATAAAACATCATTATAAAAGTAAATTATATTTATTGGAAATTTGAACAAAATAATCCACTAGTGGTTCTGTGAACAGTAGACCTCGCTAACAGTGCACTACCATGACATTTTAATAACTAAACATGTACGGATTAGAATAATAGAAAAATAAATTCAGTGAAACACAACAATAGACAACTATTATAATAACAAATAATAATACAGAACAACTGACTATAAGATTCTGCACTACGAGGGCGACACTGAAAGTCTTTAGAACTGACCACTTGTAAACAGTATAATAATAAAATAAGTTTAAATTTTGAAAATGGAACTCTTTGCCAATATTATTGAGTATGTATTTTATTAATTTGTCATTTGTTTTATGATTTGGCGGCAAATTGAAAATTGTCTGTGTCACGTCAGCATGAATTTAACGCGAGAAAATTTTCGTGCAATGATTTTTTATGACTTTCGTTGTCATTTAAGTCAACAAGTTATGATAGACTTCGATTGGCCTTTCACGATGAAGCCCCATCTCGTGCCACTGTTTACAACTGGTTTAATGAGTTCAAACGTGGTCGCACTAATCTCACCGATGATCTGCGTGAGGGACGGCCTTCTACGGCGACGACTGAAGATAACATCAGTGTTGTGTGGCGTATGATAGAGACTGACAAAAGAGTGACCTATCAGCAGATTCGGGCAAGTTTAGGCATCGGTATAAGCCAAGTGCACAAAATCCTGCATGAACATTTAGTGGTCAGGAAGCTTTGTGCCCGGTGGATACCTCAAGATTTGACCGAGAACCGTCTTATGTATACAGTCAGCTTCAAAAGTGCATGCATTTTAGAACTAAATTTACTAAAGATTACGCATGCACTTTTGACAATGACCATACTACACAAAAAATTCCACAAATTCCATTGTTAAAAACCAAATATGGTTTCCGTGCAGGTGAAGCGATAATTAAGAAACTAGGTGACCAAAAAAATTATTATAAAAAATTTCCATTCAAAAATTAGAAAGTTAACCTGCCACTTGCTATTAATATTAAACTTTGAATCAGTGAACTACATTTTAGATACTCGAGTTATTTATTTTGAGGTTAAGGAGATGAAAGGAGGTAAACTCTTCAAAGGAACTTTGTTATTTGTGCGATGATATTTTACCAATGTCAGATTAAGTTGGCTGACAGTGCAGCAGCCGCCTAAAATATGAACATGATTTCACTATTCACTTTTCCTATAGATTTAAATAGAAATGAGTTTGAAAAAAACAAGCCCAAATTGTACTGGGCATGATAAAAAACATGATGCAAAACACCAGACATTTTGTTGATTTCTTACAAGCAAACTCCATTCTTGTCTTAATTCAGAAATTTATTACCTAGGTCACTAATATCATTTATCTTCAGCTTTAAAGGTTCACATTTACAGCTGAGTGTGAGTTGCTAACTTCTGTCGGGGTTTCCGGCTGCTTTGGACTATTTTTTGTCAGGCAGTGTTTAATACTGACAAGAATAGACAAGAAATTGTTAAGAAATAGTCTGTAGTCTATGAGTATGTGTATATTCTAATGTATTGTCTGTATGAAATTTGTAGCCACATCACTTAAAAATTGAGAATAAGTTGTTTCTAAACTATCTTTCTGTTTCTCCCTAAGATTGACTGGTAGAGAATGCCCTTAGCATTAAGTCCACCAATTGTTATAAGTATTTATACTTGTGGAACAATAGTTTTAATAAATAAACAAATAAGAAAAAAAGTTTGTAAAACTTACCAACACAAATCAAAATAAATGCTGGGTCTAACGCAATGTTTGTGAGCCGTGAGAGGTTGTTAAATGTGTCCTTTTCCATCCATGCCCACACACCAACGGCCAACACTATCAGTCCCACAAACTAGAATAATACAAATTCAGTAAATAAATAGTACAGGATGATTCCTGCCTATATATGATATCTATTTTCAGTTCTCATGTACTTACTATGGTTGAGTGTACAATGAACTAAATAAATAATAAAAAATCCTGACCTTATGAATTCCAATATAGTAAGTAAGTAAAATTGTGTTTAATGTTTACGGCACAGATGGTACTTTTTATGTCTTTTTTCTAAAATAATGGCAGTTCTGGAAAAGCTTAGACTAACATCTAATAGCAATAAGAAATTCTTTGTGCCTTCCAAAAATCGATTCAGTACTAATAGAATAAAAATATTTACTTTTTATTTTATTCGGATGCTGTAAGTAAGTACCTACTGTATGTTCAACAGGACAAATTCATGGTTCAACCTTCAGACAGGCAATTAATTGTTGTTGTTAGGAGTCTCCTTTGGCACACATATTTGTAATAGTGAAGATAAAGTGTATGCTCTTCGCTCAAAAGTAGAAATGTATATGTTTACGCGTATAATCGTAACAAAGAAAAATAATGGACGAAAACCAGTCACTTACCCAGAACAATACGTTTACACCAAATATCACATATTTGAGACAACAGCTTACTTCGCTTGTGTCACGACGATATTTTCTAATGCCAGGCATAGTTATTTAATTATTTTGCATTGAATTGTAGTACAAAGGCTAGTTTCATTTTATTGGAAAAATAAGTGAAAATATTAAATATTTAGGTCAACAAAAAGCAATGTTGTACCTACATCAGTCTTGGGTGGATTGAATGATCTTTCTTTGACAATGACATTTGACATACATTTTGACTTTGACAAGACGACAAGCCAGCACGTGTCAGTAAAATAGCGTTGCTGAACTATTGATATAAACGAAATATTGATCTTCGAAAATCAGTAATACTATCGATAGGCCTACATATCGACAGTATCGATAGCTGTGTTGATTTTCATTTGATATATTCGTATTAAGCACAGACATATAAGACGTACACAGACGGAACATAAGTTATTAGTTAAACTTAAGTAGCAAGTAAACGTTGTTATCCTTTTCTCACGTATTCGGATCCATATGGCGATATCTCTTTTTTACACTTGTAGCAACATTCACTCACACATAGATATTAAGCTACGCGTGGCAATTTTTGGCCGTGACGCCATTTTGTAATCTACGTTGTTGGATCGGTGAACACTAAAAATAATAGAGTAGAATACTGTACAAATGATCTCAGATCATGCACTCCATACAACATTCATACATTCCTTGAAATCATGGGGAGCATTAACCTAAACATCTTACCCTAGACTAGATACAGCCCAGGCTGTATAGTTTTGCATGTGTGTGTTTTTGCTACGCTTTACGCTAAGTAATAGCATACCTTCCGTCTGCTTACGTCTTATATGTCTGTGGTATTAAGTATATTCGAAACTCAGCTGATCGCGTGTCAAGCGATAGCGAGACTCGACCCGTATTTGATTGGTCGCTTTTAGAGGCATTTTTTATATCGAGCTCTTCCGTGCTTTAGAAGACACGTTAAGCCGTTGGTCCCGGAGCCACAGAATTAATAATAGTCCAGAGCCCTATTTTTGAAATGTACTTACGACTCCATCTATCATTCACAATAACAATTCGGAGTGCTAATTTTGAAAAATCTGCGAGTTGAATGATTTTTCTTCGATATCGAATAATTTTCGCTCGATATTGAATGATTTTCGTTTGAAATAGAACGATTTTCATTCCACATATATGTCATAGGTACATTTAAAAATAGGGCTCCAGCCAGACCAATAGAAAAATGGTCCCGGGCAGAACATATATTATTATAATTCGGTATGCTAGAGGCTGCCTCAAAGACTTTTATCGAACGATAACCTACTCCGCATTACGAGTAGATACTTTCTGCAAGCCCCAACATAAGATTTTGCTAGGTCATGGATAGGCTTAGCGAAATAAAATACAGTAAATAGGTGTGTAATATTTTATTTCTATGTACATATTTCTATTATTATCATAAATTTTATCACGGACAAGAAACACCATCGATCGTGTGGTCATGGATCCAGTCAATGTAATTGCTCACTTTAGTGTAAACTCCTGAAAATAATCATAAAATCAGCATCAGTGGGCATTCTAATAGGTTTAGTTATTACTGCAAGGTCAATAAAAATTGACCCTAAGCCTAGGGTGGTGGGTTTACAGGGGCGATCTAGTATGAAAGAGTGGGGATGCAATATCATGATGATGCTTGCCTGCTAATTTTTCGTCTGAAGGCTGGTTGTACTTATCAGAAGATCAAATGATTTCGAGAAATACCATTTCCCGTGGAATTCTTCGAACCCACGAAACCCTTTTATGCCTTTAAATCCAGCAGCTTGCTACTGGTGGTGTAAAAGGTATTTTTCTATATCTTTTACACTATACCTGGTAAGATAACTAAAGATGTCCTCACAAAGATCCAGTAGAGAAGCGAGCGAGCCGGTGACTTCTCTTGAACCATTTATAATTAGTGGCTAGCTTCAAGATCCTTGCAAGAACTGGGAACTAAGATTAACATTCAAGTAGTACATAATTTTGAATGTCCTACACTGGACAGCCGCGGATCAGAAATAAGAATTTAGGTAAGTATTATGTAACTCACCGGGATAACGTGGATCGGCACATCCTATGCCCCAGGATATTATCCCTGTAAAGTTTTTGAAATTGTAAATATATTAAGTAAATGGAGACAAACGTGGGGAAAAACCTCAACCATATTCTTTTCTGATTAAAAGTTACGGGAACCGCGCGTATCAAGAAATATGCGCGTATTCTTCACGGACTTATCACTCCACTCCCATGACAGGTATCATGAAATGATAGAAATAAAATTCTTAGAATATTTGTTTTTCGTAGCGACCCGATGTTGTGTCTCACTGCTGGACAAAGGCCTCCCCCTTTTGTCTCTGCATCCAATCTGACTGGAAACTGTCGAAATCGTCCCGCTATTTTTTCCTTGATCTTCCTCTACCTCGGCGATCTTCCGGTATCTAGGCAGCCAATCTCGCCTACCTTTCTGGCCGCATACGACAAACATGTCTTGCCCAATCCCACTTCAGCCTAGCAGTTATATTTTTTTATAATATTGACAAGTATTGTAACGTCCGGAGTCCCTGCAAGTTAACCGTAGACCAAAAGATAGTTTCAGCCACAACACAATAGGTATCAGAGTAATAAGAAAACAGGAAAAATTACCAGCTTGCAAATATCTTCCATCTGGTCTCAGTACTATTAATGGTCCACCACTGTCACCCTGGAATTATTATAAGCGCTTTTGTTCATAAGTAAAGTCTATCTTATTAGTTACTCTAGAGACAGTATTATGCTTAGATTAATAATTGGACTGACGGAGCGGGAGACCAATTATTAATCTAAGGTATTAGGATTATGTACCTGACATCCGTCTTTCCCCTTAGAGAAGGCGCACATCATTGTCGGCTTCAAATGCTGTGACAATTCTGACTTGACACATTTCTCGTCAGATAGTATTCGAAGGCTAGCCATTAGTAGTGATCTTGATGAAGCCTTCTCGACTCCTACCCGACCCCATCCTACTATTGTACCAGCCCAGTCGCCGAAGTCTTGACCTGAAGTTAAAATATTTTGTACTTACTGGATTTTTTTTCATAAGAAATCTAGATTATAGGCACTACGAGTACCTACTACGGCAATAGGTCAGAGGGACCAAGGTTTTGTAAAACAGCGTGATAATCAAGTGATATAAACTGTATTCTTTATTTTAAAGTCACTATGCGTTACACTACTACTACGTCACTAAGTATGTAATATATTATACTAGCTGTTTCCCGCAGCTCCGCCTGCGTCAAAAAGTAGCCTATGTTTGACCCCGGGTCTTCAACTATATTCATACCAAATTCATCAAAATCCGTTCAGCGGTTTGGCCGTGAAAGCGTAACAGACAGACAGACAAACGGACAGACAGACAGACAGACTTTCGGATTTATAATATTAGTATGGATTTTAATTGACTTCCATCTCTACATTTAGATCATTTTTACCCCTTTTAAAAAATGTTATAGATTTTTGTTATTACGTTTGAAGTATTATTTGAGGCTTACTCACATACGTATATTACATTATTTATCACAGAGGGCCTTCGGGATGTTCTGGCTTCATCAGTGGACGATTGCCTATAAGACCACAAGATTACGAGGTGTGACCATTAGAGAGTATATTATTTACAAACGATTACCTACCTCTATGTGGTAAGCAGACAGGAATAATAGAAGGGGAAAATATAACAGACTCGTTCAATGTCGCCACGGCTATGTCATTCTCATCTCTAACTGCAGTTGACGTAAACTTCTCATGGATTACCACCTTCGATATGGACCTAGTAGTTACATTAGCCAGCCTGTCTAAATCATCTAGTCCTATTAGAACTTTCATGCTGTGCCAATCGTCCCTGAAAGAGTTATTATTTTAATGCAAATAGGTAAATAGGGCTCTGGACCGGTAGCACGAGGCAACGAGAATTGCGTAGGTTTATTGTTATAGCGATATATCTCCCTAGAATATGGCACATCTAGTGCCGTAATAGTTACACTGCATTCATACTACATAAACTATGTACTCCCGATGCAGCGCAACAATGGCTTGCCTCAGTTCAGGTATTTTGTACATGTTCTGTGCAGGGCTTGTCTGAAGAAAATTACTAATTATTTACTCCCGGCTGTAATCTTTGATCTATATGCAGTCTGACTTGTTGTTGAACAACATCGGTATTGATCTCATTCCTGAACGACAATCCCCGGACTGTCTTGATCCAGGTATGGTAGGTTCTTTCGCACTGATACCAGTGTCTACCTAATTTTGTAGCTGACTGTTACCTTCCGCCGTTCGAATACTTAAATCACGAGAATAGAACTTTTTCAGGACTTCTGTCTTTGGTGCTCTATGTCCTTCTTAGTACTTCTAATTAAATGTAAGAGAAATTTAGAGAAAAATTGGTTCTGTAGATAAAGAATGAGAAGGTAAGAAAGATATCATACCGAACTTACTTTGGCTTTTATAACACACCGTGAAATTTTCCTTTATAACAAACTAAAACTTCACGGTGTATATGTTATGATTAAGATAGAATAGGATAACTTACCATTTAAAACAATGTCCAGCACTGAGCACGTGTTTGTCGGTGATGAGAGCTCCTCCACAGTGCATTCTATCATTTTTGAGGATAGCTATTGCCCAGGGGAAGGAATGCGGTTGGGCTCTCCTCCCGCCCACAATCCTCATTGATATCAAAATGTCTTTTTGCTTCCCGCACTCTGTATAAAACTGTTGTTTATTAAATTTTGTATTAATGCTATTTGTATAGGTCTATTACTAAAGGTCGACTTCACCAACATCGTTACTAACCAAAAAGTAACAAATCAAGCATAAAAATGGATGGCAGACATTTTTATTCTTGAGACAGAGTCCAAAAACAGGAATACGTGGACCAACAGTATATTCTCGAGTTATCTGTGTGATGAAATGTAAACTTAATTATACGAGATAAAATAGGGATATATAGATAAGGATAACTTTGGAATAAAATTTATTCGACTTTAATGAAATCGGCCCTTAAACTAAGTCAACTTATTTAAAAAAATTCTTCATTTTATGTGTGATAAATAAAAGAAAACTATACAGTAAGATGCAAAATTCTTAAATAAACACACATTGTAACAAGAATACAATTGATTGAATAAATAAATATATCAAATAAAAGACTTATGAAAGAGTACGTAGGTATTAAACTTCTTAAATCGACAAGGACAAAATTGTACCTATTGAGATCGATTTAGTCGGATCCAGTGCTGGAATCCAGTAGATTTTTTATTACAAACACAAAAAAATTCGTGTTCATAAACGCGTCTACATAGACAAATTCGGTACTGGATCAGTATACAATTCTAAATGTTCTCAATCGTTGAAGGGTGGCCATGTCCCAAATTTTTGTTTGGCACGGTGACCCCTGCGTCATAATATGTTCCTGCACCCGATAAAATGTATAATTAATTGTATCCACTTAAGCGAAAGTCTAACTTAAGACCCCTTTTTATGTAAATCTTGTTACAAACAATATTATCCACATATTGCCTACTTACCGCACCAATTATCTTCAGTTGATTTCACCTGAAACGTTCAAAGTTCAGTATTTTCATATAAGCAAATTTCGATAGCCAAAACTTTTTATCAAATACCAACCTGAAACGCATTAACTCGCCAACTAATAAATATAATAAAAACATATAATCCTGTATAAAACATATTTGTTGTATATAACACGTTTAGTCCTTTCATTACAGCCGTCAGTATCGAATGGTATAACAATACCTAGTCACCTATAGAGCTGTGCCGTTTTCGTATTTACGCTTACATGGTGAACAGCCAACAAATTATGCACGCGATAATATAATTGTACTTAAGAGATGTATATAGGTAGTCATAATTTGATGCCAAAAATATTTATGTAACTTTTGAATTCCATTTTATGTACTTCATCTTTAAAAAAAAATATAATTATTCTTGAATTCTGAATAAGTAATTAAACAATTTGATATCTTTGATACAACTGAATAATATAACCTTATAAAAATATTTTCTGTTATTAGATATGTTTGAGTTTACATGGTTAGTCGACCGAGGGTGTGCTACCCTGGTGTCAGATATTTTCGGAGCCACCTTTCGGCCTCTAACGTGGTTTCTGTAAACCACCAAATGGCAGCAGGACCATCGGGATAACGTGCCTTCCGAAGCACGGAATCATCATTAGGTATTATCATACATATAGATTCAAGCCTGCAATGTCCTGACCAAACTGGAAACAACTAAACAAAGTAGGTACTTATGCTTCCCGTGGGAATCGAACCAGCGATCTCCGGGTCTTTGGCAAACGCCTTTGCCACTGGAGTATGGAATCAGTAGTTATTAATGTTTCAGTAACATACTCGTAGTATTATTTCAAAATAAGTACTTAAGGTCCAAATCGTTTTGCATACAGACAAAACATCTAAACTTATTATTGTGCTTAATTAGGCATTTATATACGTAAAGATACCAAGGATTTACCTTAACGGTATCTACATTTGATTTTAGACGGCATATTGCGTAAAGGTGACCTATCTAATAATAATGTGATTCTCATAAGCAGTTTCTCATGATATCTTTATAAAACTAGTTAGTTCTCTTATAGATATATTTTTAACTATTTATAACATGGATGTAGGAAAAAAGATGGATGGCACACTATTAATTAACATTATGTCGACTTGCTACGGGACGCGACCCTGTATATAATACCAACTCTATAATTCATATATTATTTCTTTTATGAATTCTGAAATCACAAAACGATCTCAACCCGAAAATTCGTCAAGCTATTCGTCATAAAAATAAATTCAATTTGTTTTATCGCTAAGTATTTTGTATTTATTCAATTCAATTCGTTTTGTATTGAATATAAATACCTTACAGAAAAGTATTATTTTCATTTCTTACTTGTCTCGGGCGGAAGCAACATTATGTTGTTAGAATAAAAGTAGATCAAGGGACTATATATATATATATATATATACTGAGCTAGGATTTCACTTTGAATTTCAATCCTCATTATCTTTATCTTCTTTTGTCTGGAAGAGATCGCTTACTAATATGTCCGCCTTATCTCCATATGTTCATCAAGTTTCTTTTTTTTGGAATTTTATTGTCTTTGTAGTCATGGACAAAAAATATTATGTCTTGGATTATTTGCACACATTTAGGCGATTAAACACGCAGTGGAATCCGTACCCGTGCCGTATTCAGTGTGAGGTGCTCCTTATAAATGCATACTTTATTGGACATCTGCACTAAAAAACGCCCTATTGTTCTTTTTGACAATGTTAAACAAAACAAATTTTAAGTTAGTATAGTATATTTTTTAACTTAAAAAATCAATTTATATCTAAAATATTTAGTCCGTCATTCTATTTATATGTATTACATACCTATTAGTAACAAAAGATATACTCATATAGGTACATAGTGGTATACACGCAGCCTTAATATCATAGGAATATTGATTTTTAGTAATTTTTGAGGTTCATCATTAAATTTTTTGCTTATTATTATCTATGAAAGAGCCTTAGATTGATAATTGGTCTTTGCGGCGAGCACGCGAGATCAATTATTAATCTAAGAAAAGAGCCAATTCTCAAATAAGGCCCTATTCCGTGTACTTGTAAATTAGAGCAAAACAGTAACATTATTTTAATTTCTTTTTAAATTTATGTTCTTTTACACACAATACATTCCTTCCTTACTTTGCTGCTTGATCCACTTAACATATTTTGATACGATTGTATAAACACCTGCAATTAAAATGATACAAGATTATAATCGTACCAAGTTTGTATAATTTGTCTGAAAAATAAATGGTAAATAAATACATAAAATAAATACCTAAAGTAATATAAACAAAATTTTTCATAGTGAAGTAAAATATTATATATGGCTAGGCGCTATCTGGTTCAGCATATCACATCAGAAAGATCTACACTTAGATTAATACTCTTAGAAAAAACACGGAGACCAATTTTAAGATCTATAGTTTCTTGTACACTCGGAGTCAAAAATGCATGGATACTTTACCTAACATTTATTATTAGAAAATCTCCATGAAGATCTGACGTGATGGTACCACTTTCATATATTTTGCGTGCACGTGTTAAGTTAGGCTAAGATGTTTTGTTTACCCGACTGAGACAGAAAGAGGGTTATGTTTTTCAAGAGTTTGTATGTATAATTGTTTGGTACGCTCTACAGCTTGAACGGCTCGATGGATTTTAGCATGAGATGTGTCATTAGATTCATATTTACTGTGTGAGTGACACTGATTACATCAAAATAAAATAAAATGCAAAGTGGCGGATTTTTCGGGGTTTTATCATTCCCAAAATGCCCAGAAACGCAGTCGGGTGTTTTAGTTTTTTAAATTACCGTAATTATGTTTTAATATTAAAAACATAGGTATTGGATGTTTATAAATACCTGGGTAGTCGGGTTTTGCACAATCTATTCCCCATGACACAATCCCTAAAATACAAACAGAATTAAAGAAGTAGTTTCATGCAGAATAGAATTTTTAAAAAGAAAATAAATAAGTAGTTTATTTGTCCTTTATTGTAAAAAGTAATATTATCTTAATCTTACCAACTTGATACCATTTCTTATGTTTGGTTTTGTCGTGTGTAGCAAACAGGGGCCCTCCACTGTCACCCTGTATGGAAATATAAACAGTAGTATTCATAATATCGTTCAAAAAATATTTCAGAATTTCACTGGCTACAGCTAGGAAGACAGTCAAATAAAAGATTTCTTGCACACCAAATACGATACTATATTTTTTTTATATTCTTACTGAGTTGCTTTATTTAAAGGTTGAGAAGCCCTATACGATTACAGATGCGGTATGCCGTGACGTCACTCAAAGAATGAATGTATTTATTTTCATTGAATGGGTACAATTGTCATTAATTTCATAGTGTTAATTTCCAAACATTCAGCCTCTTACTATAAATATAAAAGTATCTAAATATTCGAGTCAATTTACAAACATGATAAAAACATAATTTAATTAAAACTAAATAAAAACTAAAACCTAATATGAAAATAACCTAAATAAAAACTACATACATACATACCATCACGCCTTTTTCCCGAATAATATGATTTTAATAATAAAATTTATTTATTATTAAATTCATATTATAAAAGTTAGGTAATGTCAAAAAGGTCAAGTTATGTTAATATTCAATTTACAATTGAAGGATTCCCGTCCCCTATAGAAGCATACAGAGTATACAGTACTTTCTTGAACGACATCAGTTCTAGTTGTTTGAAACCTATTTAGTAAGGCGAATGTTTTCCATATGTTTAAAATCATCAAGTTTCATTGACGTTTTGATTACGGATTACTTATATTAAATTCAATTACTCGTACTACACTACACTAGTACTTAAAAACATAAATGAATATTACTTTTTATTAAAAATGTTTTAAAAATGTACGCTTGTACTACTTTTATTCTGATTTATTCCTATGTGTCACTTTAATTTGAATAAAATAGAGTATTTACCTGACAAGCGTCTCTTCCGAGACTGTAGGCACACATCATTGTATCTCGAACAAGATTGTCTCGATATATGTTTGACTTTGAACATTTTTTGGAATCTACAAGAGACACTTTTGTCTCTAATAGGTATCTGGAAGATGTGAGCGCGCCTTGTCTTGTTTTACCCCATCCAGCAACTGTCAATGGAATTTTCTTGAAGTCCATGTCTGAAAACATATGGAAGATAAAACCCAAACTTTAAGACGCTTGTCGAAAGAACCGGAGACGACAAAACACTTTGTTGTGTCGAACGACTGCCTCTGTGGTCCAGTAGTTAAGGCGTTCGCCTTTGGCCCGATGGTCGTTTGATTCCCACGGGAAGCATACTTTGTTTAGTTATTTCAGTTTGATTAGGACATGGCAGGCTTGAATCACCTGATTGTCTGATAATAAAGATTATTCCGTGCTTCGGAAGGCACGTTAAGCCGTTGATCCCGGCTGCCATTTGGTAGTCGTTAAAGTAACTACATCAGAGGTCGAGAGGCGGTTCCGCACAACTCTGACACCCTACATGGTTGCTTGACAATGTAACCTATATGAAATGATGAGAACACTTATTTAACATATCAAGTTCTAGGTAAGTGAAAGTGGTCTAATTATAAGACAATATTCAACTAAATATTAGACCAAATAGCTTGCTTAGATGACTTTTATTGCGACGACTAAAATTAAACGTCTAATTTTTTTTGAAAATGGAGTTTGTTTCACGCAAGAATTCTTGGAAAAAAGTGAAACTACATGTTTTTGCAAGAAAATTTTTCACTTAACGAAGACTTAGTCACATCCAACAGAGAAAGGAAGTCGTGGGGGAATTCATACGTAAAACGGACTCTATTTGCTATTACAATACAATACAATATATCTTTATTGCCCATATTAAAATAAATACAATGAACATTATATTAATGGTACTTAAAAACTGGAGCTAAAGCGGACTTATTGCAAAACAATCTCTTCCAGCTAACCTTTATGTGGTGTCACAAAATTGATAGTATAGAAGAAAGGTGTAAATACGTGGGGCGCACTATAAGTTTCCGGAATGAATATGAAAAAATACTATTAAAGGTACAAAATTAATTTATTGTTTTTCAAAATAATCTCCCTTGGCGTCTATGCACTTTTTCATTCGATGAAACCAGTTTTGAAAACTTTTGTGCCACTCCTCTGTGGTGACCTCTGAAACGTGTTTTTCATACTCCTCGACAGCCTCTTCTGGTGATGAAAATCGTTGACCGCGTAATTGGTTCTTAATTTTTGGGAACAGAAAAAAGTCACAAGGTGCCAGGTCGGGACTGTATGCAGGATGACTCATGAGTTCTACATTTTTCGCCTTCAAAAAGTCGTTTGTCTGTCTGGCCGTGTGAGAACTAGCATTGTCGTGGTGCAGGATGATACGGCGTTTACGGTTATTTTTACGGAGTTCGTCAATAACTTCCGGCAAACAAATGGTCGTGTACCAGTCACTATTCACTGTACGACGATTCTCTAAAGCAACAGTAGCCACGTGTCCAGTTTTATTAAAAAAAGAAGCAATCATCCGCTTAGATGCACTTTTCACGCGCGCCACTTTGGTTGGTTTCGGCTCATCTTGAAAGACTCATACGCTCGATTGCTGCTTTGTTTTGGGATCGTAGCAATAAATCCATGTTTCGTCACCTGTTACTATGTCCCACACCAAATTTGACGCACCTTCGCATGGCACTGCACCAAGTGACGCGGTCCGTTTTTTGAGCCTCGGTCAAGTTGTGTGGGATCCACCGCGAGCACAGCTTTCTCACACCCAAATGTTTGTGTAGGATTAATTGTATTTGACTCATGCCTATTTCTAAGGATGCGCGAATTTCATGGTAGGTCACAAGCCTGTCTGTTTCAATCATACGGCGCACAGCATTGATGTTTTTGTTGGTCACAGCGGTGGACGGCCGACCATCGCGAGATTCGTCACTGAGATTGATACGACCACGCTTGAATTCTGCAAACCAGCTATAAACAGTTGTCTTGCATGGTGCTTCATTGCCAAAAGCTGTTTCAAGCCGAGCGATGCTCTGTTGAGCTGTCAAATTACACTTAAAATCGTAGAAAATCATACTACGAAAATTTTCCCGAGTTAAATCCATGTTGATGCAGACACACAATTTTTTAAATGGCGCCACAAGGTAAAAACAAAAGACAGTCAGATGAAACAAACTGCATTCTACAGCCAAAGAGTTCTATTTTCAAATGTTGCAATAAATTTTTAAATATTGTTTATGTAAGTGGCCAGTTCCGGAAACTTACAGTGCGCCCTATCTACACTACATGAATACACCACTCACCTTCGTCTGGTAAACATATAGGGAGAACTCTGTTAGAAAAATGGAGTTTTTTACTCAGCGTCAGTACAGCGATGTCATTGATGTCTCTGACTGCGTTCGATGTAAACTTTGGGTGTTTTACACCATTGATGACGTTGAGCACTGTGTAGCTACTGGAGTCTAGGCGATCGTGCATCCCGATGTTCACAGTCAGGTCACGAAAATGAACACTAAAATGTAGATAATGAAGATGTAGACACATCGTCCGTGAAGTCAAAGGTCACAAGGAAGATCAGGAGAGCAATTGCGGTGGCGTTAACGTATTTACCAAAACCAAACCACGACCGAGAGGGCTATTTTTGAGTAAACCAGCTAATTTTTTTATATACAATTAAGTAGGCAAAAAGGCATACGGCCCACCTAATGGTAAGTGTTAAGTCGAGCTAATTTGTAGATAAGGACATTTATCATATTATTCTAGAGAACTGGCGAATTTAGTCATTTGAGCCCGTTTCATACATACTTCTTTATTGTAAAACTAGCTGTGCCCGCAACTTCGTTCGCGTAACATTCAATTATTCTACTTCTCTTACTATATAATGCTACGGAATTCTTGTTGTGGTAGTACTTTTCATCAAATCAAATGGTTGAGCCGTTTTCAAGATGAGCGCGAACAAATGTACAGACAAACAGGCAAAAGTTCTTAAAATCATTATTTTGGATTCTATGAAGTGGACAATGCCCCCGGTATTAATTTTTCTTATTTATCTTCCATGTACAGACTTTCGATTCGTTACAGATTTATTATGTACGTATAGTTAATAAGTAAGTAGCTTTTCCCCGTCGTATATAAGTATATCGCGGCAAAAGTAGCCATAACGTAGGCTATATCCTTCTCAAATTACTCGTATCTCTATATTATATCGAACTTCGCCAATATTATTCAAAGTTGAAGTTTTGTCACAAAAATCGCGAAAACAGAAAACATCATTTGAAGCTTGATTTATCATCTAAATCAAGAAAAAGATCTATATTTAATTGCATCATTATCCTGCTACAAATATCTTCATGGCTACACATTTAAGAGTCACCTACTTTAATATATTTAAAGTGCAGGTGGCTGGGTACGCAGGGCATGAATTATTTAAATAATAAATAAATATTTATTTAAAGTCTTACCCAAACGTAATACAATGTCCTGCTGTAAGGATATGCTGGTCGGATATGACGGCACCTCCACAATGAAGTTTCTGACCCAGCATAAGAGATACCAGCCAAGGGTACTGATGAGGCTGAACAGTAGTGCCGCCGACAATTCTTCGATTCTTACCGGCTATTCCACAAGCTATAATAAGGTTTGAAAACTATTCATTATTATTTTTTAAACAATAATATGAAATGTATTATTATTATTCAAAAACCAGTTCAGTTGCTGTAAATAAAAACCGCAAAACCTTGTAGTATAATATTATCTATCTAGATAATTTAAAATTCGAATAGATACGCAAAAACTGATTCAATATCGATCAGTATCAAAGATTTAAATTCTTTTTGGCTATGTTGATGATTTAAACATTTTTGTTTAATACGTGAAATAGTTTACCACGATTGATTTAACAGTGGTAAGTGTTAATAATATTAACTTTTCATAAACAATAATGCATTTCTTACCACATGAAGTGTTTATTTTCGGATCGTCAGTGCCAGTGCGAACGTGCTTGGTTTTCGACTTTTCAGCAAAACCCTGCAACATTTATTTATTAAATTCCGAATATTTTGAGAGGGAGATTATGAAGAATTATTATTCAATTCATTTTATTTGCAGTAAATAGGGTGACAGTGTTCTCATACATATTACTAATTATTTATCGAGTTCTTACCAAATTGATAACAAAACAAATGATGAACCATGACTTTTTCATTTTATGGTCGTACTTAATATCAGGTACATTGACTGTAAAAATTCCAACGTCATCGACATCATACTCGTGATTTCCTTCAGTCATAAATTATAGAAACTACGCTGTTTTAATTAAATTTGCAGCAGGAAATAAATGTCACTCATGCATAGTTTATATTCCAGGCCATAATTCTGAGATTAATGTATTTTTAAGTGTGCACATGTACTTCTAGAAAAATATTTGCTTACATGAATTATCTAATCATTCTACTTCCTCGCAGATTCTCAGTACTCAGAGAGTTAGTTTTTCGGCAAATGGATGTATTTTATAGAACCATCGCACCGCATCGTATTTTTTATTTTCTGTGTTCTTAGTAGCTGGGCTATGTCGGTGACTTTTGTTTTTCTGCGGATTTCCTCAAGTCTGGTTTAATCTCGAAAGAAAACACAAATCCCTAACAGACCATAAGTCACCGACGCTACTCAGCGAATTAGCTGAAGCTGAAGTGCCAGTAGGCGGGGCACATAGCGCGGAGAACCGATGGTTGATTGAGTAGAAAGGTTCTCGAATGGCGACCACGAACCGGCAAGCGCAGCGTTGAACATTCACCGATCAGATGTCATTTTGGAAATCATTAGGAGAGGATTTAGATTAGGATTAAGTCCAGATGTAAACTGACTGAGGCTGAAATTATGATCTTAGTAGGATGGGTTCTACCTAATAATGGTGAGTGTAGCTATGTCCCACAAAACCCAACGATAGCGCACATGAAAAAGACTTGACAGAGGCAAACCAAAAACCCACTGAGATGGCCTGTTTCTCGGCCGACAGCTGGATTTTAGGAGAAAAATAATTTAGAAACATTTATTTCTTGCCGTTATCAGCCGTTATCTAGCCTAGCCTAGTGGTGGCTGTATAAGAATTTTTATTCTGCAAAATGAAACAATTCTCATCCGAAAATATTTCCTTCATAATATTTTTTTTTTAATTTTATTTCAAATTGTATAAAAATTAATTAAGTATGACGAGACTATATCTCGCACGTGTTAGATTCGAAGATAAATAGAGTTATAAAATTAGTCAAGATGAATGTCAAAAGCAAATATGTATCTAGAAAGAAAGCATAGAAACTTCTTATTTAGTTATCATTCCAAAAACAGATTATAATCAAGAGTACCAACCAACTTATTAAAAAAGGTAGTTAAGGCATATCTTCTGAATTATAGCTGATCTATAATTCATGCCACTGTTTGTGAATAAGTTAAGAATAGGAAAATAATAAGACTAGATCACTTTTCTCAATAATTTCATTTATTCAAACTGGCTACTTTTAGCACCTTCGATTTATCCAAATATATCATCTCAAAGCTACAATCTACGGTACATCGTAACGGCCACTGTAGGAAAGAGTACCCAAAAAACCTATTCAGTATTGGCCCCTAACGTGCCATAAGGACTTTGGACATTATTCTTATAATTATTTAATTTTATCATACCAATTTTTATAACACTCATTTGTGTAATGAGTTACAGTATTCACAATAATTTACACCTTAATAAAACATGATACTACTATTAAACCAATTTTTGTTATATAATTAACAATATATATCATGTTATGATGTTATTTATCAACAACCATCAATCTTCATAAAATATTAGAACAATTATCATAACATCGTAATATTTAATAATGTTAATACAAAGTATTTATCTTAATATCCTCCAAACAACAGTAACTTATCAATCGCCACTCATATCCATCACAATAGAAGATACATATTTAACAAGGAATCTATCAAGTAACTATTGTTTATGTTAATTATTACTTTACTTCACTTTATAACTATTGTTATTACAAACACTTCTAATTATCGTCTGTCCAGTCTGCCAGCTAAATAAGATTAAGAATGGGCCTTCCATTAGCAATGCCAAATTAAAACTGTTGACTATTTGAATTATAAAATAGTTCAATATATAATGAATTTCAAAGCATAAGAATTTAACTGAAATTTATTTAAATATTAAATACTATATTTTTAACCATTATTACTAATATAATACACGCCAAAAATTTATCTATGAATGGATAAGTAAGCTTCGAACTCTACATGCCCTACTCTGCATACCTACATGAACTTTGTACCTACTGCTACCCATCTGATATATTTTATAGGTTGTAATGATTTCATGTTCGCAATTGTTATTTTAATACGGTTTGTAGCGTTCATTTCTTATTTTATCTAATCTCATACTAAAATGTAAAAATTAAAACCGGAACTTGAACGTCAGTCATCAGTATACATTTTAAATTAAAAATAGTAGTTTATGAAACTGTTGCATAATAAGGGTGTAAATGTGGAAAAACTGCATCTCAGTCTCTTTGGTCCTTTATAATCTGTGGACGCGACCAACAAGCGTGCGTGATCAGCATCAGTAAAGGATTCCATTTTCTAATTTGTTTTTGTTTTTAAAAATGTCTGAAAACGTAGCGATGTTAAAGAAAATTTTACACCATTTTTTGTTATTCATCTAATTTTATGAGATTAGATAAAGTAGTATTTGAAACTGCACATAATCATACATCGTTTTTTTAAGTTACACTCGTATTGTAAGGACCCTTATTATGCAGTAACAGTTTCATAAACTACTATATTATATATACAAAACAATTAATAATGATTGTAATAATTAATTTTTGTATGATACAAATCGTCTTAAAAAAGTTTATTTCAATATAGCTACGCTTAATTGAACACACACACACACATTTGATACTTTCATTTTGTTTGGTCACTCTAATGTGTACTAAATGTTAAAATTGGAAGGAACTGTCTCGTAACATCATTTTAGCTTAGGAGATGCTCTCTAAGTTCTCAATTTACTAATTCTTTATATTGTTCGAATATATTGGTTGAGTAATTTTTGGTGGTCTACAGCTTTTATTAATGTTTTGTCATTCCAATAAATCTTCTGAGCTCTTGAATAGTAGTTGGACGAGGATTGTTTAAAATCCAATCCAATTTGGCAAATATTAATTAAAATGCCGTACCACTTCAAATTGTCACGAAATAAAAATTAGGTTGCTCAAATTTTCATATGCTGCTGAGGTTATATAATTTTTGATCAGCTCAAATATTTTTACTGGTAATGTAGAATTCTCGTGACTCGACGTCAGTGGCTCAGTCAGTAATTTTGTCTTCCAAACCTTTTTGATACTTAAAATTTGGATTTACAGCCACTTGTTTAATTATTAGCTTTAATTTTTTAATCTTGTTGATAATAACCAATACCTGTAGTGGTCGTTCTTACAAATATTGAAAACACTGCGCCGAGATTGAGTGTGCAGTGGCGGTCGAGAAGTAGGGACAGTTCAAAGCGGGCAGGCGCGCGATCGTATGCAGGAAAATGTCTCTCACGACGACATCTTTATCGTAGGTACTATTATGTAGATAAATAACCTATACATAAAAAAACAATATCTACTTTAAGCATAATAAAATTTAATTGGGCCCAATCAGAATAAAAATACCATACAATAGCACATAGACTTACATTATTTTTAGTAATATCATAAAAAAATTAAACCATAGATTAATAATTGGTCTCCGCGGCGCTACGACTAGATACCGCGCTGTGAAGAAAATTCAGTTGCCAGAATGCGGCCAGTTTATAGGAAAGTGTGTGTAAAACAAGAACAAGGTGCAAAGACGCACACTAGCGTCGATTATGGTGTTGCCAGCTACTTGACTGGTGCCCGACCAATGCGAAAATTATTAATTGCTGTGGTCTTGTTACGTATTATAAAAAGTAGCTCAGAAAATCCTTTAACATTTTAAAGAATTTCATTAAATTAAAATAAAACTGGAGTGTGAGTCGGCTCGCATGGAGAGGGTTCTGTACTATTTTTTATTTTTCTCCATTTGGACCTCCTTAACAAATTTAAAATTATCTCATAGGTTTTCCTGTAATTTATGCAAATAATTAATAATTTAATTTTTGTCTACTTTATTTTATAATTCTAATATAGAATCCTAAAATTGATTCATTTGATTTATTATTACACAGTACAGTATGTTAAACGTTACTTTAATTTTCTATTTAGCTTGGAGCTAATTGATTACTGACCTCTTTTTAGTTGTAACCCGGGTTTAAATACAGATAAATAAATAGACATACACATCCTATTAATATTATAAACGCGAAAGTTTATAAGTATGGATGGATGTTTGTTACTCTTTCACAACTAAACCGCTAAATTGATTTTCATGAAATTTGGTACGGATATAGTTCAAGGCCCGGAGTAAAACACAGGCTACCTTTTGACGCAGGCGGAGCTGCGGGAAACATCTTGTACATACGAGTAGATATTATCATGGCCTTTTTCCATACAGTAGTGTTGCCGGAAAATCGATTACACATCGAATAATAATTGAGTCCTTGATCGTTGAAAATATAATCTAAGGTATCGATAGTGATCATATATCGATAGTATCGATATTGATACTATCGATAATATATTTCTGTAAGTACAATATTTTTTTCTGTATGAGTTGAATGACGATGATTTGTGTTATGCCCGCTGTACATCCCGCCGCTGAGTTCCGGTATATCTGTATAGTATCGGTGCCTGAAATGCTTGGTAAGTGCTTTGGTTAATCCATTAATCGATTATTTTTCATAAATTCTCAAAAATCAATACTACAGATTAGATTATATCGATACTACAGATACATAATCGATTAATAACCATTGATATAAACGATTACCTATGTTGATTAAATCGATATAATTTATATCAACCCATTTCAATAATCGACTAATTGTTTGATATTGCAGTTAATAATCGATTAATTGTCAAAAATCGATTAAATTTATTGTATCAATATTTTCGATATCCTAGATTATTAAAAAAAACCCCAAATATGACTAATCGATTATCCGGCAACAATACCCTACGGGGTACCAACTACCTAAAGGCCATATTTAGAATGTTGGTGGGCGTAAAGTGGAAATGGAATCAAAATAGTGATAGGTTGCTAGTCGCATCGCCTACTGATAGGTATGGTTCTTCGATTTTCACCCACTTCCTCGGCCGGCTTATATGGTCTGCGCTGGAAGAGAAGCAGTTAGTACATTCCACGTATTTACTTTTCTCCCAGATCAGCATTAAAGAAATAAGATGTTAAAGACAGATAAAATTGTCAGAAAAAGTCAAAATTACAACATCCCTCTTTTGGGGTCGAGAGTTAAAAAAACAAAATATCTAAATAATAAAAATCGAAATCTCGGGGAATTTGGGATTTTTTTAATACACGGCAACATTGAGCACCGAGCGGTACTTCGCGCCATATTTTAGGGTTATATTATTTTCGTGAGTAATTTATGTCCATATTTCGAAATTATACAATACTTATTGATGGTATGTAATACCAGTATCTTTCTTATTTCTTTTACTATTAATCTTACACAGTTTGACTACGCAAACTGCACATTTTGCGTCTACTTTTACATTAAATTTTATATTTATCTAGACATCCAACTCACTCATCGGTCGCGGCATGACTGACGCGGGTATGCCGCAACCATGCCGAATTCGGCATGGTTTTAGTTGCGAATTTTTGTAGTATGCCGATAGTATCTAGTCGAGCGCGCGAGACCAATTATTAATCTAAGAATTAAATATTTAATTTAAATCGTGTGTCACATGGTCAACTGCCCCTAAATACCCTGGCGTAAGAGGTTTCTGTATTGTAAATGCTTCCGGTCTCTGAAAATAATTTCTTTACCGACTGTAGGTGGCAGCCAGGATCATCAGCTTCACGAGTTCTAGAGCTTTTTGAAGCATGTTATCATCTATATAACTTGAACAGTAGATCTCGTTAACAGAGGTGCTCATTGAAAATAAGATCGTGACCGGTGCTTTTTTTTTAATTTGATTTATTTTCATGACAATTACAATAGATGGTAGAAGCGTGTACAAAATAATAATATGATATTGTACACGCTTCTACCCTTTTGGTAAGCATATCTTCTCCTGTCACTCGCTGGTGGACTGTAAGAGATCCCTAAGTGGGATAAATCCGCCATTGTACTTATTGTTTTTCCATGCTTGTGTATGTAAATTATTTGTTTTTTTTTTACCATGAAAATATTACAAACAAACAAACAATGTAAGCTATAAAAGCAAATAAATAATACTTATTAAATGAACCTTCCCCCATTTTTATTCCTTTTTGCCCCCAATAAAAAAGCTATCGACAAAAGATTCTAGTAAAACAAGTAACACGTGTGTCAAGTTTCGTAAGAATCCGTTCAGAAATGCAACATCACATACGATAAAAGCAAGATCCGTGGACCAGTCTTCAAATTGAAACTATCGATCGCTAGCTCGTTTAGACAATAAGACGATTCAAGTATTGTCTTGTAATGACCTAAAAAAAAATGACAGTAAATTTGTTTTTGGTTCTGACAAAATTCCAAATCTTCAGGTGAAGGACAACCTTAGGTACTAGGCACGTGTCCAAGTATCCAAATCAAACGACTTCCAAAGTCCAAAAAGCAGGAGGTTCTCAATTTGATTTTAATTTTTTTAATGTTTGTTACCTCGTAGGTAACTCCGTGCTTTCTGGACCGATTTCAAATTCTGTTTTTTTTTCGTTCGAATTGATATGCTTTCAATAAATTTAAATCGGTAGAATGTTATTAAAATCGGTGTCAGTAGTTTAATTAACGTATCAATGAGAGTGAAATAATGATGTCATCCAAATAAGCAAAATTCAACATAGGTATGATCTTTCATTATATTTCAAACTTGGTTGCTTGATCTTAAAACAGTTTTCTAAGGCACATCGTACCCCATATAGCCTGGAGTCAGTACTACGAAAACAATCAGTTTTACTTGGGTAAAATCCATGTAATATGGGATTAACTCCAATCTTAATGGTCAATCGATCTTTTATACCTGGTTTTTATACCCTGCTTGTCTTGATATCTCCTTCGTCCAAGCGTGTTTTCCAGTTGCGATGTGTAAATGGTCACAGTAAAGGAATGGAAGTCGGTTTTTGTTTTTTATTAAAAAAAAAGTATTTTCAACACGTCTTCAATTTTGTTATGCCACAATTCATATTAAATATAAAAAAAAATACATAAAACTAAACACCCTAATGTAAGTCAATACATACATATACTCGTATACACTTTTTTCTCAAAGATCCTAGAGTCATTGGTCCTAGATGTCATGTGTAACTTTTTCAAGCCTATTTTGATACCTAACCAACATGGTTTTGTTCAAAATAAATCTACAACCTGTAATTTGTTAGAGTATAAAAACTATCTATGTCAGGCTTTCGCAAAGCGCATTCAAACAGACACAGTATATACAGACTATGCTAAGGCATTTGATAAAGTAAGTAATTTTCTTCTATCTTTAAAATTGGCTGCATACGGTGTACATGGCAATTTATTGCGTTGGCTTAAGTCATACCTATCTAATAGGAGTTAACGTGTGACTGTCAAAGGTTTCTTGTCGGATCCTATAACTGTAACAGCCGGTGATCCGCAGGGATCCCATCTTGGTCTGTTCGTGATTTTCATTAATGATCTCATTAAACTTATTATGTTTGTTTCTGTATGTGGACAATAAAGAAAAAAATACTTTTGTGATAAAGGCCGCCTTTGTTCAAATACTTTTCATATTGCATTATTAATTAAGTTTGTTCTTAGTGTAATAAAGAGTTTTTATTATTATTAAAGACTAGCTTTTTCTCGCAGCTCCGCCTGCGTCAAAATGTAGCCTAATTTTGACCCCGGGTCTTCAACTATATTCATACCAAATTTCATCAAAATCCGTTCAGCGGTTTGGCCGTGAAAGCGTAACAGACAGACAGACTTTCGCATTTATAATGTTAGTATGGATAGAATGGAAGTATGGATATTTTGTCTTAAAGTTAAAGACGACCACACGAATGAAACTTAGGTATTTTGTTAACGGGTCAATCGACCTAGGTGTTCTCTTATCTGCTGCTGCAGTACCCTCTACACTAGACAACAGCATCGTAGAGAAAGGCGTGAATCGATAGGCTACTGATGTCCATTTTGTAAGCTGTGACGTAAATTATCGTCGAAATGAGACTTACATTAAATTAATTTTCTTCGTAAACTTCGAATAGGTAGAAATTTAATTTCTTTTTTTATTAATTAATCTTATGTAGGCTGCAGTATATTATATCTTACAAAATATTTAAACTCTAATTACATACTTATGGGTATACGGAGACTACGAAGTTATTATTATTATTATTATTTCTATATTTAAAAGCAAATAACAATCTTACCAAAAAATATCAAAATACAAAAATCGATGCACCAAAATACACTATACAGAACTATCAAGATGTATTACTAATTCGTTTAGCACAAAACGGGCTTCTGCAAGGGCGAGCGGTTGGTGGTATTGTCCTGCAGTATAATAGGTCCACAGGCTATATATCCCGCGGCGACAAGCGCAACACGTACAAGTAAGACATACTCGTTTAATCATCTCATTTACCTACTTTTTTTAGTAAGACAACTGAAGAATTTGCTCATGACCAGTTGCGATCAAGGCGTAAAGGGAGAGGCAAATATTTTTTTTACATGGATTCGCGTGTCTCCGCGGCTGCAATTATTGGAATTGCTGGCTGGTTATTATCCGCTTACTTCGGCAAATAAGAAGTCCTTTTAATTGAGGTAAATTCTTGAATCTCGGACCTGTCTTGCCTACACATATCCAAAATTTTTGCCCCAAATAATAATATTTAACAAAAAAATTTAGGACATTACAATACTCTCTAATTATGTAGAATGAATATTCATTAAAAAAAAAAAACAATTTATGATTAGGTGAGTGACAATGAATGCAAATTAGGAGAATTTTGAAAAAAATATCGTTTAATGACTAATTATACTTACATATCGTGCCTAGGTATTCAATATCTAGGTACATAGATAGATGGAGAGCATTAGATCAAATAATACATACATAAAGTGGCAACTGAAATACATCACCTGTGAAATTTTAACTGTCTAACTATCACGGTTCATATTCACGGTAAAAGATGTCCGTCAGTCATCAGGCTATATATTAGGCATAATAGGAATGACCATTGGGCTATTATGCATACATCCGTTCTTCAATAGAACAAATGCATTTAATTTTATAAAAGATGTTTCTATCTAAGCTTTATTAAATCTATGTAATTAATATGATACATTCATATATTCCAAGTTATAATACGTCAATCAAATTTCTTACTTTAATTAACATATAACAAGGCTTAAAAGTTGATATTAGAAGATGCGTTATAGGCAGATTCTCAAATTGATTTGCATCAGTTGAAATTTTATTATATATTAGTGAACATGACAGCATTTATTGCGGAAAGTGTAAAATCTAATGATAAAAACTTTAACGCACATAAAGATCAAAGTGAAAAGTTAAAAAGTTTAAATGATGACTTACCTACCTTAAAAAAATACGTAGAAACAGATTTCACGTATAAACATAAAATCATTTGGCGAAATGCAATCGGATTTTTCATTCTCCATGTTTTTGGGTTATGGGGTTTGGGTCTATGTTTAACAGGACAAGTTCTTTCCAAAACTTATTTATGGGGTAAGTTCTGATTATAATTTTTCAAAGAACATTTTAATGTATTGAAATTTTACCCTGATAAAAATTTCATAGTAAAGTAATACGCGGAGTAAGTAGGTAGGTCGTCAAAGTCACATAATTTCAGCATTTTCCTCCAAGTTGTTTTCTTAGATTATGAATAAGTTGTCTCGGTCAATCGACCCTGTAAATCCTAGTGATATTGATTCAAAATCCCTTCCCCTCAAGGTGCGTTTGATGTCCGTTTCTCTTGGTTCATTCAATTCATCCATACTTCCATACTAATATAATAAATGCGAAAGTCTGTCTGTCTGTCAGCTACGCTTTCACGGCCAAACCGCTGAACGGATTTTGATGAAATTTGGTATGAATATAGTTGAAGACCCGGGGTCAAACATAGGCTACTTTTTGACGCAGGCGGAGCTGCGGGAAACAGCTAGTATTCTATAAGCTGCTCATTCTGGTGCCAAAGGGTCAATCGACCCTGTATGCCTTGGTATCAATGTTTCAGCGTTGCCCCACCATCAATATTCTATAATCTACATCTATATACTCGTACATTTAATAAAACTGTAGTCAATTCTGTACATTGAATAATGAAAAAAATATTACTAGGCATCGAGATATATGTACTAACGTACTATAGAAGCTACGTAGAACATTTGCATTGTTCCATTTTTGATAATTTATCATTTTAGCCGCTGCAGCGCTGAAACAATAATACATCTCAAAACATCATTCAAAAATGCAGGGCTCATTTGCTACAAACGTGTATTTTTTTCAAAGATGGCTTCCCTATAAATAATGGCAGGTACGGTACAGAATGTACAATGTAAGTATTTTACCTATGTGGTTCCAAGTTAATTAAAAAAAGACAAATTGCTTTTTGTGATTATTTTTATTTGTTTTCTTAATAATTAAACGATGTGAGTTTAGTTATCATTTGCCTATTTGACGTGGTGTAAGTTTGTTGGCAAATCTGAGACCATTGTTGCTTGGAGTTTATTAAAGATTTATCAGTAACTGGCAACTTATTTTCCATCCATCTTGGTAAAATAACAATCTCTTATTTACAAATCAAACAACAGGCATTCAATGGTATATTTTAGAATTACGCTGCCTATGTCTATAGTTAATAATTAACTCGTTTTCTAAGTTACTGAAACATTGAATTCTCTATTTATAAAACTACTAAACCGATTTTGATATATGCGGGAAAAAACATTAATGAAATATGGTACTTAAAAAAATGTACAATTTGTTTTTTTTTTTTAATTTAAATTAGGAACATGTTAGATATATACAGTATTCACTATCGGACTAACTTTGTCTTTAGTACCTAATTAGTTTTCTCGTTTCATCACTTAATATTTATTAACATTATAAACAGATAATCATACTTTTGGCATTATGTCAGTCAAACTAATCTACTTACGACCTACATACATTTCACTGCGAATTAGTTAGTCTATAACGAATGATTTGTGATATGACGAACGGGACAAAGTAAGGACGTGCGGTGTCTTCTCTAGTACGTTGGTACAAATATCTCGATGTTACTAGGGCTCTTTATACATCCATGAGAAGCCAAAAATATGATTTTGGGACATTGTGTCTATCTGTCTGTCTTTCACCCAAAAACTACTACGGATTTAAATGAAACTTATTTATTATATAGTTATTATCTACGTGTTTCCCGCAGCTCTTCAACTATATTCATACAACATTTCATCAAAATCCGTTCAGCGGTTTGGCCATAAAAGTGTAACAGACAGACGGACGGACTCGCGCATTTATAATATTAATATGGGTTATGGAAGTATGGATAGTCCTCGGCAACATAAGGCATTAATTTATCTCGAAAATTTTACCAGTTTTGGACGGACATTTACCAACTTAAATTGACTCCAAAAATGTATAGCGAGCATACTATATAAGAGGTCAAATAACACTTGCAATTTCAATTTTTGGAAACAAAACAACGGTTTTTTTTCATTTACGACAGAATTTCTTTTTTGCCATGCTTTGTAATTGGAGTAATTTATGGTGGTGTTCATAATATGAGTTATTTTTAAATTAATGTCATTATGTAGATACTTAAATGTTTTTTCATTCATTCACATCGAGTGGGTTACATGGCCTATCGACTGTCATGATTTCAATATTTTATACAAATAATATTAATAAAAAAATTATTGGTAGCAACGATATCCAATTACGATATTAAAAACCGTTGATTCCGGACGTAAATTAAGGGGGAAGCTGTAGAGAGGAGGCGATTTAATGTCAGATCTGTTAGCATATTGGCATTCGATTGCTATCCTTCGTGAAGTGAAGACGACTCTAAAACTAGACGTAGAAGTTTATTGATGTTTAAATTTATGATTAATCAATGTAATATTGTTGTTAAAATAGTAACTATATTGTTGTTATAAAAGTAATTATACATATATTTGAACACTAAAGGCAGTTTTCTTTACACGACCATGCATATCCAGGTGAAAAAGTTTTTTCCGAATTACTTTACGGCCTGTGACATGGTGCCTTTAACGAACGCAAACCGCAAACGACTTAAAGTGCTTTCAGAAGCAAGGAATCATTATGTCTTTTGAATTAGCACGTGTTGCAGATTTTGGCCATTACATATTGAAGAGCAATCGCGCTAAATGGAAAGATGTTAACGTAACCTAAACCGCGCCTCTGATGTGGGTTCTATATTATGACTTTACAGTAATTCTTATCGAGTGGGTTACATGGTCAATCGACCCTGCAGACCCTGGTTTCAATTTTTTTTCCAGACGCCTTTCGGCCTTAGATGTGGGTTCGTCATTATTACTTTTCAGTCTTTATCGAATAAGTTACATGGTCAATCGATCCTGCACACCCTGGTGTTCGAATTTTTTTGCAAACGCCTTTCGGCCTCTGACATGGGTTCTTCATTACTACTTTTCAGTCATTCTTATTGAGTTGGTTTACATGGTCAATCGACCATCGGCTTTACGAAATTTACACGTTATTTCGCAAAATACATGTACATATATTGCGCATTCTAAGTAAATGTGAGTTTCAGCTGTCCAATACACGAAATACAGAATAATAAAATTTTGTTCTGTGCACCACGAAATAATGATATTTTTGTTAAGAAAGAAAAAGAATTTTATTTTATATTTCTGTGATTTTTTAGATTAGGTATTTATCAATGATTTTTTTTATTTCTAATTTCAGGTACAATAGTCGCCTACGTTGGGTCAACAGGGGTGACAGTTGGAGCTCATAGACTTTTTACCCATAAATCCTTTAAAGCTACACCTTTTCTTAGAGCTTGCTTGATTTTTATGCAAATTATTGCTGGACAGGTGAGAATTAACGTTTTTCCTTTATTCATCCATCAGGGCGTCAATTCTTTTGATTTACATAGTGAACAATTGAATCGTAATTGAATCGCAATGACACCTTTTGACGTTTCTGGTATTCTGTTACTAATTCTAAGACCAATCGTATTCCATTGGCATGTCATTGCAGTTCAATTGATTGAAAATTGAAAAATTTTGCTAATCAAACAATCTTCAAAATCATCAATTCTTTCAATAATAGGTAAATACTCTGTTATTTATTATATTTATTATATCTGTAGTTTATTTACATTTTTCGTACTATTACCTTTCAATTACGTTTTATTCGCAATTAAATTGAGATTCAAAATGTGTTATCAGAATACAAATATATCAAAAAATGGTATTTGTAATTGAGTCGTAATTGAATAGAATCAGTTGCATAGTCTTTCAAAGTTTATTCGCGGAATTGAGCCCCAGGTGAATCTTGTAGATTACACCGTAAATATTATGTCCTAACATTTCCTTGTCATAGCTCTGTCTCATATTCTTCTCAGAGACTTCGAATAAAAATGAATCCATGCTTTGGAAGTCACGTTAAGCCGTGGGTTCCGACTGCCATTAGGTTGTCGTTAAAAGAAACCAAGTCAGAGGCCGAGAGGCGATTCCGCACAACTCTGACGTATATATTTTACGGTAAGAGTGATTAATTAAAAATTATTAATAATTAAACTATTTTAATACGGTTTTATCGCGTTTATTACTTATTTATTTACACCTGACGTTTCAAACACTTTACAGCGTTCATGGTCGCAGGCAGACTAAGTTAAAATTTGTCTTTGATGTCATAAGATTACAAACTACCGGCTGAAATTTTATTCTGAAAGAATAATCGCCAGCCGCCGCCATAACTCTCGGCACCATCCGCGCATAGTGGGGAGCAAAGTTCCAACGGCCGTCAAGGACGACACCTAGGTAACGCATCGACTCCTTGACGGCAATCCTTACCCCACCCACCATTAGGCCTGCGTCTGGAGGCGGAGCTCTCCGAGGTCCATGAAAGCATAGTGCCTCAGATTTTTGGAGTGCCACCTCCAGACCAAGATAGCGTATCCGGCGCACTACCTCTGCAACACCCACAGTCGCACGCTCAGAGGCCTCCTCCAGGGTTGAGCCACGAGCGGTCACGAGGGTATCATCCGCGTAACACACTAGCTTGACCCCCGGAATACTAACCGCCCCTAGCACCCAGTCATAACCGATGTTCCACAGGAGCGGTCCAAGGACCGATCCCTGTGGAACACCGCACGACACCTGCTTCTCACCCCACCCATTTTGAACAGGGAAGACAACCGTTCTTTCAGATAGATAGTCCTCAACCAATTGGCACTCCATGAAACCGGAGTGCCTCCATGATGCAAGGCCAGGGAAGGGAGTTAAAGGCATTGGAGATGTCCAATGACACCACCAGTACCACCTCACCCTGACAAACTGCTTCCTGCGCCAAGGATCTGACCTTGAGGATGGCGTGGATAGTCGACCGCTTCCGGTGGAATCCATATTGGCAATCCGAAAGGTTAGGGCCAACCTGTTCTAGGTGCTCAACGAGGCGGTCAGCAACAACCCTTTCCAACAATTTACCAGCCTCGTCAAGCACGATCGGCCTAAAGCCCGACGGTGAGTCCACCGGACGTCCCTCCTTTCTAAGCAGGACTAAGCATCCCGACTTCCACGCCCGGGGGAACCTTCCCTGCTCAAAACAAGCGTTAAACAGCCCCCTCAGTCGACACTCTAAAGCGGCAAAATCCAGAGCGAGGACCAGCACTCGACCAGGTATACCGTCGGGACCCGGGGCGGTATTCTTCGCTTTCAACCAAAGCACGGCCGCACCGAGCTCATCCCAGGTAATTTCGGGTATTACCTGACCTTCCTCGCCCAGTAACGGAGGAGCCATACTGGGGGGCTGAAATTCAGCCATCTGCGGAAATAGTGCGGTGAGTGTGTCCTCCAAGAGCCTTGGCTGGAGACTCTGTGTCAGTAGGACGGCATAAGGACGGATCTTTTTCCGGATCAATCGGTATGGCCGTCCCCACGGATCTCGATCCAGAGTCCCCAGCAGTTCCCCTCTGGCGGCTTCCTTTGCCGCCGCAATTGCAACCTGCAGTCTGCCCTTCGCCTCCACTAAAGTCGCACATAAGGCGGCCTCCTCAGCTTCATCCCTGCGCCGTCTCCGCCGGTAGCGGGCGTACTGGCGTCTCGCTTGCACACAGGCTTCGCGTAGTTGCGAGAGTTCTGGTGACCACCAGTACACCCATCTTCTGGGAGGACGAGCACTGGACCGGGGCATCGATGCATCACTGATAGCAGTCAAAACACCCCGGAACCATTGAGCTTCGTCCTCAACCACTACGGTATTTGGCGCTTGGGACCAGCTCTGAACAATGGCCGCCTCCTGCAGCAGTTCCTGGTCGAGTCGCTTCAGTTGCCACGTAGGGCCGGCCACACCTGGGGCCCAGCTTGGACTGCTCGGAGCAACTGAGGACGCGGAGAGATCAAACCGAATGTAACGGTGATCCGATAGTGTCTCCACGTCTTCTAAAACACTCCAGCCCTGAACACGACGGGCTATCACAGGGCTAGCGAACGATACGTCCACTATCGACGAGCCCTGCTGACGCACGCACGTAGCCACCGTTCCCCTATTGAGTACCGCCAGCCCCAAGGTGACGAGCCAGTCGAAGAGCTTGCCGAACACACTACAGATACTACACCATCCAGGTCACCAATCCAATTCTCAGCACCTTGCGGGACATAATATGGCTCTGCGACCACTGCCACATTGATCAACCACTGCGCCATACTTTGACAGAGCAGATCCTGTGCCCTGGCACAGTGGTTAATATTCGCCTGGAGTATTTTAAGAGCCATATTATTGTGATGGCCCCAGCTCCATCTCCTCTGGGGCTTGCGCTCCCTCAGCAGATTGTGACTGGGCCGTAGCCACTGTTACAACGCGCTTTCCTCCCCGTTTTGGCTTTTTACTGGCGCAAGCCTTACCAAATACCCGGTGTGCCGCCGGTTTGCCAGCCTCCGCGCAGAGTACGCAATTTGCGGCTTCCCCACACTCCTTGGCCTTGTGGCCAGGCTTGCCACAGCGATAACAAAGCTCGCTCCTGTCAATTTCCGCTGTACACTTCACTCTGACGTGTCCAACCTCAAGGCAACGGAAACATTGCATGGGTTTAGTCGGCAGTAATAAAATCTGTGCCGACACCCAACCGACCAGAAGGCGAGTTCCGCTGGCGGTCAGTTTCTTGGCGGCTACTACGGGGCATCGCACCCAGACTGTCCTTCCACCTCGAGGGTCCTCACGGATTTCACCAACCCTTACGTCCGCTTCTGAACACTGTCCCGCCTGCGAGATGGCCGCTTTGACCGTATCTTGTGTCGCCGAATCACAAAGACCCAGCACCCTCACCTCCTGACATTTTTGAGGCCTGGAGACCTCTACAACCTGGGGATCCATAGCCTCTTTTAATTTAGTGGCCAGTGAGTCCGCTTGAGCATCCCTTTCAGACCCCGTAATTTCGAGGACACGTGCGCCGGTCGCCGCTCTCTTCAGTTTCATGGCTGCTATACCAAGGCTTTGGATATCCACTCTTTCTCGAGCCTCAGTTAGCAACCGTCCGTACGTGTAGCCCTGCTCCTCCATCCCTGGCTTCAGCTTTAAAAGCACCGCAGCCGAGCGCGGGGGTGCCGTCGGCCGCATTGCAGGGAGGCGCCTCGGATCTAACTAGCACAAGACGCCTCTGCGACTGGCCGGTTTCTCACCAGAAACCGGACTCACCACTCTCAGAGGCCCTCCGACACCTGGAGGAACTCTGCCACCGGGTGGGACTGTTCCAGTCCCACCGTTTATGGGGGCGCTTCCAGGCGCGCTAGGTAGCGCCTGCGTCGCACCCCCCCTCTCCGCCGCCGGATCGGGTCCGCGAGGGGATCGTCCTCGCGGTCCCTTTCCTCGACCTCCCTCGGCGACATGACGACCTCGCAGAAGGAGGCCATTACAGTCCAGGCTCTGTCGCTCTCGAGCATCGCGTTGGCGACACTCGGGAGCGACAGGTCCGCCCGCCAAGCGCGGCGGCCAACTCCTGGCGGTGCCGGCTCCACCTGGGACACCGCTCAAGGACATGTTGAGCGGTGTCCCGAGCCTCGCCACAGTCGTGGCAGCGAGGCTCTGCCTCCCTCTGGGCCACGCGGTGCAGGTACTCACCGAAGCAACCGTGCCCGGTGAGCACCTGCGTCATGCGGAAGGTGAGAGGCTTGCGCCGCCTCAGCATCCACTTCTCCAGGACCTGACGCAGGGCCTCCACTGTGCGGACACCAAACGCTGCGTGCGCCAGGTCCGCCTCCCACCTCCGACCCCACCCCATTTTTTTTTTTTTTTTTTTGTTAACGGAGGGGAAATGCATTTACGCACAAAGTGTGGGACTCCTGAGCCGCTAATCGGCCCAGACTACCCACTAAAACCCCTCCGGCGTTTCCGCGCAGGCTGTTGAGGGCGCCATGGGGTCGCGTTAGCATTCTACCACGACGCCCTCCAGCCATGGCCTTGCGGCCCCCTCTGTTGGCCTTTCGGCCACCCCCCCAAATCGGGCAGTGGCCCATAAATGGACCACGCCCGTCCCCCAGGCCCACCTCCATTCGCCGTCTCATCATAGACGGCGGTGGAGTGGGCTGTTGGCAGAAATTGGCCGACAGCCAATAAGACCCCGACTACCAGGGAGTTATTAACTGTCGCCCAGGGTGCACCGTCCCGAGTCCCTTGTCAGCCCACCCTCTCACCGGATCCTTGGGATCAAGTGAGAATGCAAAGCTTTCAAAGGACCGGGCACTCGAGGAGGTTCCCTGCCCTTCACCCCAACCTAACCTTTTTTTTTTTTTTTTTTTGTTAACGGAGGGGAAATGCATTTGCGCACAAAGTGTGGGACTCCTGGGCCGCTAATCGGCCCAGACTACCCACTAAAACCCCTCCGGCGTTTCCGCACCGGCTGTTGAGGGCGCCATGGGGTCGCGTTAGCATTCTACCACGACGCCCTCCAGCCATGGCCTTGCGGCCCCCTCAATTGGCCTTTCGGCCACCCCCCCAAATCGGGCAGTGGCCCATAAATGGACCACGCCCGTCCCCCAGGCCCACCTCCATTCGCCGTCTCATCATAGACGGCGGTGGAGTGGGCTGTTGGCAGAAATTGGCCGACAGCTAATAAGACCCCGACTACCAGGGAGTTATTAACTGTCGCCCAGGGTGCACCGTCCCGAGTCCCTTGTCAGCCCACCCTCTCACCGGATCCTTGGGATCAAGTGAGAATGCAAAGCTTTCAAAGGACCGGGCACTCGAGGAGGTTCTCTGCCCTGCACCCCACCCCAACCTTTTTTTTTTTTTTTTTGATTTCGCAGGGGAATGCATTTACGCACAGAGTGTGGGACTCCTGGGCCGCTAATCGGCCCAGACTACCCACTAAACCCCTGCGGGTGCCGTCGGCCGCATTGCAGGGAGGCGCCTCGGATCTGACTAGCACAAGACGCCTCTGCGACTGGCCGGTTTCTCACCAGAAACCGGCCACGCGGTGCAGGTACTCACCGAAGCAACCGTGCCCGGTGAGCACCTGCGTCATGCGGAAGGTGAGAGGCTTGCGCCGCCTCAACATCCACTTCTCCAGGACCTGACGCAGGGCCTCCACTGTTCGGACACCGAACGCTGCCTGCGCCAGGTCCGCCTCCCACCTCCGCACGACTTCCGCCTGCGCTCGCAGGCGCACCCGCCGCACGAGTTCCGCCGAGGGGCGCTCGCCGATTTCCCTCCTGTTCGCCACAAAGTGGTACACTTCGGCGAGCGCCTCCGCCACCAGTTCCCACGGCGGGTCGCCCGCGAACCCCACCCCAACCTTTTTTTTTTTTTGTTTTCGGAGGGGAAATGCATTTACGCACTGAGTGTGGGACTCCCGGGCAGTGTGCCCGGACTACCCACTAAAACCCCTCCGGCGTTTCCGCACCGGCCGTTGAGGGCGTCATGGGTTAGCTTTCGCATTCTACCACGACGCCCTCCGGCTTAGCCTTACGGCCCGACTATTGCTGAGCGCGGCGGGCGTAGCGCGCCCGCCGTCGACCCCTTCCTCGGCCTCGCCTAATGCGGGGCGCGTCGACTCTCGCCTCGCGCTCCCTCTCAGCGGCCTCCTTCTGTGACATGACAGTTTCACAGAAGGAGGCCACCGCATCCCAGTACCCCTCGCCACACAGCATCTGCGTTATGACGCTGTGCAGCGCGAGGTCCAGGTGCCCAAACACCACCCCTAGCCGCACCCTCTCTGGTGCCCACATTTGGCAGTCTGCCAGAGTGTGTTGGGCCGTATCATCCGGCTCCCCGCACTCATGGCAGACCGGGCTCTCTTCCCGTCCTATGTTGTGCAGGTAATGACCGAAGCACCCGTGTCCGGTCATTACCTGCGTTATCCTGAATGTCAGCTGACCGTGTCTCCGGTCTAGCCACTGCCCGAACGATGGGAGGAGCGCCCCTATGGTACGAGTACCATATGGGGAGTTCTCCAGCTCGACTCTCCATCGTTCCCTCAACCTATCCACGGCCAGCTGACGGACCGCCCTCATTTCTCTGGGAGCGGGCTCACCACCGCGTGCTCGCACTCTTGCCCGCTCCCAGTACATCTCGGCTTGAACCTCAGCGTCCATCTCCCATGGCGGAGTGCCGGCCAGGGCACATGCTGCTGCCCATGAGACCGTGACATAGGCCCGTGCCATACGGTTGGCCACAATCCTTTGTGGCCTCCGAAGCAGGGCCCTGTTGGCTCTGGAGAGCCTGTCCGCCCAATAGGGCGCCCCGTAAAGTGCCATGCTCCGCACTACGCCAGCATAAAGGCGACGGCACGGGGCGCCTGGCCCTCCAACATTGGGCAGCAGCCGGCCCATGGCCGATGCTGCACCGACTATGCGGGGAGCTAACTGTTTAAAGTGCTCCCCGAAGTCCCAGCGCGAGTCCAGGATGAGGCCCAGGTACTTGATGTTGGGACTCACCCGGACTCTTTCTCCGCCTATAGGAATGGACGCTCCAATCTGCGGGCGCCACCTCCTGCCTCTTCCTAGAGGCGATTCCGCACAACTCTGACACCAAGTATACATGGTCGATTGATAATGTAACCTACACAAAATGATGACAACTCTTGTTTTAGAATTCGATGTTCATTTGGTGTCGTGACCATCGTCTCCATCATCGCTACACTGATACGGATGCCGATCCTCACAATTCCAAACGAGGCTTCTTTTTCTCTCACATGGGCTGGTTGATGGCGAAAAAACATCCTTATGTCATCGAATTAGGGAAGAAAATTGATATGAGCGATCTGCAATCGGACTGGATGGTTATGTTTCAGAAAAAGTAAGTGTCTAAAGAATTGACTATGACTTGAGTTTTATTACTGGTTTCTTGGTTCGCAGGTTCCAGATTCGCTAAAATGCTTTGTTTAATTTTTTGATACAGCTCAAGAAAGCCATTTATAAGTTTCGGAATAATTGTTGTGACCGACAGCTACTACTACAGAGTACAACGTTAGTAACGACGTCGTTGATGGAAACCACTTTTAGTAATAATAGCAGTAACTAAAACCTCTGTTTTAACGTAATTCGACGCATACACACTGGAAGATAGAGGGTCTATTCTTAGTATCTAATGCACACCTACTTACCCTAGTATGTACTTACCTGGATGTAGCTGTGATAATACTTTCTTTTGAACTAAGTGGTACAATTAAACCAAGATGGTGCACCCCTAAAACGGAACCCCTCTTTAACAATAGGGAGTCTTTTCTGCGATACGCATTATCTGTCTTACTAATAAAATTCGCATTTATAATATTAGTATGGATTAGTATGGATACTCCAAGCTTAAAAATTGGAGTAAAGTTATTCTTGCTTTAGTCTATGTTTATTAATAAGACATAAGTTTAATAAATAAAGAAATCTAATACAATACCATATAATATACTTTTTGAATCTAAGGTTGTTGCACTATGTTGTACAAATTGCAATAAAAGTGAAATAAATGAATATCGTTTCAGATATTATTACTACCTGTACTTTGTGCTGGCGGTTTTTATCCCTGTGTGGGTTCCAGTGTATTATTTTAACGAGTCATGGCGAAGTTCGATCCTGACCTGTTACTTCCTCCGGTACATACTAACACTGAATGGGACGTGGCTGGTCAACAGTGCTGCACATCTTTATGGGACCAGACCTTACGATAAGTGAGTAGAAATTAGAATCAGGAAACCGGTTATCACCTACTATCGACTATCTTTACATCAACGTTTTTCTGATTGCATCCCAAGACCTACGAGCATCAAAAAATATTTACTTCAGTAAGTTTATTCAAATTCTTTATTGTGGAACAAGGGTACAAAAATAAGATTTTTTTAATTTTATGCCAGAATCACCAATCCCTTTTTCCTTCCTTCGTGAAAAGTTCCTTAGTTAGCCTGGAAGTGATTTCATTCGCTATCATTGTACATCTTGTCACAAACGTTTATATATCTATTCTCTTTGACGCAAGAAATATTTTTACTTAATTGGACAAATGAGTCGTGTTATATAGTTTTGTATTAGTTTTATGACCAGCTGCATAACTTCAATCTTCCTTAATGAAGCTTGAAGATGCAACTGAGAAAACACGCTCGGACAAAAAAGATAGAAAACAATTTGAGTAGTAAAAAGACTTTACAGTTTTTCAATAATTTTCCAGAAATCTGCAGCCAGTGGAGTCGTGGTTCGTATCCTTCATCAGCCTCGGCGAGGGCTGGCACAACTACCACCACGCGTTCCCCTGGGACTACAAGGCTGCTGAGATGTGCATGCACTTCAACTTTTCAGCGACGTTGATCAGATTTTTCGCGAAGTTGGGCTTGGCGTACGAATTGAAGTCTGCTTCTACGGAAATGGTAAAAAAATTGACCTTAAATATTTGCTTCAGTTCTTTGTCTGTTTGTTCTTGCTAATATGCGGCTGGACTTCATTGGACTACACTAACCGCTGCTCTGCAAACTCAAGTAAAAAAAAAATCTTTCTCATAGAGCGAATTTTGAAATCCATACTCCTGATTTATGTAAATCTATACGTATTTTTTCCTTTTATTTATATAATAATTCCTTAGTACGACAATTTATTTACTAGTTAATAACAATTTTTTAATTCTTTTGTCACCAGATAAACAATAGAATCAAGAGATCTGGTGATGGTACACACTCCTTACTCGGAGACGAAGAATCGAAGAAGTTTGTTAGAGCACGTGGCATTTTACATCCATTTAACCCAAGTTACACAGTTTTATACGAGGATCCCGAAGTAACTTTGAAAATTGAAGGCCTACCTCTGTTCCACGATCAAGATGTGCTTGAATGAAAAACGAAATAACTTCATAAAACAAAAACTGATTTTGAAGCAATCAATCTAATATAGTACCAGAATGCTGAATCGAGATAAATATAATATTGATGGAGAGTCCAGCTACAAAGCTTTCACATAAATACTTATTGCTAAATTGCTTATTGGGAAATGGTAAAGTTAACTTTTGCATAATTAAAGTAATTATTAACTGAAGCAAAAATACTTTTTATTTCCATCGCTGGATGATAGTAAAAAAATGATTTCATATTTTATTCGATGACAATAAATGGACGAAGTTTCCCACCAGAAACTGAAAAACTGTTTCTCTATTTTTCCGGCACCCCTGGGCAATCTTTGTGATAAGCGGTTAAGCAGATTGATCGTCTGAATTACAATTTTTATGTACCTAAGTACATATAAGCCAATATCATTATCATCAAACCTAGCCTTTTACCATTTCAAATGGGGTCGGCTCTCCGTATCTTCTTGCGCTAATTTATATCATGTACCATTTCAAAGGTTATTCCCATCGTCTTCATATCCCTTCTTGTTTATTTATTTATTTATTAAAACTTTATTGTACCACAAGTAAAAATACAATTGGCGGACTTAATGCTAAAAGCATTCTCTCCCAGTCAACCATTAGGAAAAACAGAGAAAATACAAAGCGGCGCAAAAAAGCTTCGTGTGATATTACAGAAAAAAAAGAAACCTACAGCTAAATAAACATACATATATTTACACAAATAGGGAGTATAATATACATACATATATATTTAAAGATTTTAATGCAGAGAAATTGTGATTCTGGTTTATAAATTAGAGAGAATTCATTAGATGAGCTTGAACCTTTTTTTTGAAGGCAAATTTTGTTGAGGTCTCTTTAATGTCATTGGGCAAAACATTCCACAGCCGAATGGCTTGTACAGTGAAAGAATATTCAACGAAACCGGTCCGAAAGGAAGGAGTAGCAAGGCGACGTGTGTTGAAAGACCTGAGCTGCCGATCATGGCCGTCAGAAAGATATTGGAATTTGCATTTTAGATACTCCGGAGAATGAGAATCTGTGAGAATGGAGAAAAGTGTAGTTAACAAGCGAAGTTGACGACGTTGTCGTACAGGAAGCCATTTCAGCTCGGAGCGATAAGGAGATATGTGATCAAATTTTCTTAGACAAAAATAAAACGGATGCAATTGTTTATAAGGCGATCAAGCTTATTAAGAAGATCTTGATTGAGAACAGGATAACACATATCAGCATAGTCAATTATTGGGAAAACCAAAGAGTGCACCAACATTATATTCGTTTTGATTGGAAGGAAGTTCCTTAAACGGTTTAGTTGTTGAAGGGTAAGATTGACAGAGCGACTGATTTCAGCAATGTGTGTAATCCAGCTGAGGGTGATCCATGTGAAATCCAAGGTTTTTCACACACTGAAAATAAGGGATGACGTTGCTATTGTAGGTGATAGGCGAAACAGCACTCATATCAATCTGACCCACCTGTCTAGAACTACCCAAGATGATCGCTTGACACTTCGTGGGATTCACTTTTATTCCAAAATCGTCCGACCACGATAATATAGAAGATAATGCTGAGTTTACGCTTTCTATTGCCGAGTCAATGTCATCAACTGATGCCTGAGCATATATTTGTAGATCATCTGCTAGAAATGGTAAGAGCAGCCAAGGGAAGTAGAAAGAAGGTTTATGAAGAGAGAAAATAGACAGAATTCCACCCTGAGGTAAGAGGATTCCAGCTAGATAGTTTGCGGTCCATACGAACTGCTTGTTTTCGATCGCGTAAATAATCTGAAAAACAATTCAGTGCAGTTGGAGAAAATTGCAAATTATGGAGTATGGCAAGGAGAATATCATGATCTACCATATTAAAAGCGTTGGAGAAATCAATAAGTACTAGAATGGTGACCAATGTATTCTCCATGCCCTGCCGAACATCTTCGATGACTTTCAAAAGAGCAGTAGCAGTACTGTGGCCTGGACGAAAACCAGACTGAAAGGGGGTAAGAAGAGAGTTTGAAAAAACGAAGAGAGATATTTGGGCATGAACTACAGCCTCTTGAATTTTGGAAAGAAAAGAAAGAATGAATATAGGTCTGAAATTATTTAAAGTTTGAGGAGATGCCACCTTAGGGAGAGGAATGACAAAAGCTTTTCGCCATAGCGCTGGAAAGGTTCAAGTAGTTAGAGTAAAGTTTACAATATGAGTTAGTACTGGAAGAATTACATTAATAATATTTAAAATCATTTGCCGGCCTACATCATTACATCCCATAGCTTTATTGTGTTCGGCCAAGTTGTGCGGTGGCGACTACTGCCTCTTTTCCCTTCAGTGATATTTAGGACGTAAATACAAGCATATATATGACGCAAATCTAGTCGAATATCAGTGAAAGTGTAAAAATGGTTGATAAAAAACGTGGAATATAAATCAAAAACATTCTCGATATTTAAATTGAATTAAATAAATTAATATTAACATTTAAACTATTGGAAAATAGATAAAGGCTGCAGTGTTTGGAACGCTAGGTGTAAATAAATAAGTAATAAACACGATAAAACCCGCATTAAAATAGTTTAATTTGATGTGCAACAATTTTGAAAACATTAGAAATCATTATAAACTATTGGTCAAAAATGCGCCTCAATCAATCTTCAATTAGTTGGCATAATTGATACATATTCATACATTTCATTAGTCTTGGGCTGAAATATATTAACATACAATAGTATATATCACGAGGTTCAAGTTCTAATAACGTTACTCATTTATAAAACTATTGACAAACAATGCACTGATGATTTAATTCATGCTATAAAAGCTAATTCTCTTTTTAGTACATCATCAGTTTTGATTTGTCATTTAAATTGTGATCATGACAGCTTCTATCACTAATCGCTTAAAACCTGAAGAAAATTCTGACACTTACACTAAAAATGGAATCGAAAGATCAAAGAATTATGTAGAAGATACGCCAACTGCTAAAAGACTTATAGGAACAGATTTTACATATAAACATGAAATCGTATGGAAGAATGTTGTCGGATTTTTAATTCTTCATGTACTTGGTGTATGGGGATTCATACTATGTTTAACAGGACAAGTCTCCTTTAAAACTTTTGTATGGCGTAAGTTGCTGTTTATTTATTTTCTCAAATATAAAATTTTTACTTACGTACCTTCTTCAAACTATGACAGGTCATCGTAAACTAAGTGATGAACCGATTTTTATCGATAAGTACCTATACTTATTACTTTTTCAATTTTCTCACAATGTGGAAGTTCTTAGTTCGAATATTCTTACAAGCTTTGGACCGTGACAAAAAACAGCTGCATCGCTTTGTCATGTAACAATGTTGAAAGTATTTTTTTTTTAATTTAAGGTTTACAAACTACTATAATATTTTCTATTTCAGTGGTATTTGTAGCTTACATCAGTGTAGAAGGAGTAACGATCGGAGCTCATCGACTGTATACCCATAAATCTTTTAAAGCAACCCCTTTTCTTAGAGCTTGTCTGATTTTGATGCAAACCATTGCTGGGCAGGTAAGCTATAAGTATGCTTTGGAATTAACTTAAGTCATCAACAATTAAGTGTAATTTCTTTTAGTTCAATTTCAGGAGTCAGAAAAATCGACTCTACTTACGCACTATAGATAGAAAGGGAATTATTTTCTTCACGTGGTGATTTTTTGTAAAAGACATTTATTTTTTTGTGAGCCAGCCTAAGTCATTCGTAACTCAAATACACTTTTTATTTGTTGTGTTTTGTTAACAGCCAGTCCCGTTACAACTTGTACGCGTGTGCTAAGTATTTCTTTTTTTGTAGTTATCCATATAAGTCTCTTTTGTTAAATATATCCTGAATATTACCAACAGAAAATTTTAATATGAATACTTAGCACATCATCTTTGTTTTAATTTTTTCTCTTTTTATAGAATTCCATGTTCATTTGGTGCCGTGATCACCGTCTTCATCATCGCTACACTGACACTGATGGTGATCCACACAATTCGAAACGAGGTTTCTTCTTCTGTCATGTGGGTTGGTTGATGTCTAAGAAGAATCCATACGTCATCGAATTAGGAAGGAAAATTGATATGAGTGATCTGCAGGCCGATTGGATGGTTATGTTGCAAAAAAAGTAAGTAATTTCAGTGAACAGATTTGATCCTGGTCTAGAACTGTGAATAGATAAACATACGCACCAAACAATACAACATTCAATGACAATTCACCGGGCTGTACCTTAAACTAAGGAATGAGACAAAAGATTACTATTTCAATTAATTATTTAGCCGAATCGGAAAACTCGCCAAAATGTCAGTCATTTTTCCAATTCGGCTCAAGAGTCAGTGCTCTTTTAGGTATGTGAAGATAACTAATGCTCAATGGTTTTGAAATAGATCTGATTTTTATACTATTTCACTGACAAGCATACGGACCATGATTATCATAGCTTCATAACGCTCGTGATACCATGAGGGTACATATTATATTTAACTAAAGATACTTGTACGTATTTTCATTACCTAATATTACTTATTTATGTTCTATTTCAGATACTACTATTACCTTTACTTTTTGCTCGCATTTCTCCTACCAGTTTGGGTTCCAGTGCATTATTTTAATGAGCCATGGCTAAATTCAATTTTGTGCTGTTACTTTTTCCGTTATGTTGCAACACTAAATGGCACGTGGTTAGTCAACAGCGCTGCGCACCTTTATGGGACTAGGCCTTACGACAAGTGAGTATGACGAATTATCTTGTATATAATACGTGGCCAAATCGTCGAATTGATCATTTCGTGATGTGGTCAAACAATTATCAGAATCAACAACAAACAAACAGAAACGAGCAGGTCATTGAGCTTCCAACACTTCATGATATTAAAAATTAAAATTCATTTATTTCAGGCTTCATGGCCCATATTAACAATAAAATTTCGCACAATTGTAATTAAAATAACGAATAAATTAATATTTAACATAAAATCAATTTAAAATAATGAAATAAATTAAAATAATAAATATAAAATTAAAATATGATCTGGCCAAGATCAAGTGATCATATCATAAAATTGATAGATTTATAACAGTAAAGGCGGCGATATTGCTACATTTTTGAGCATTATCATGGCGGTGCTTAATCAGCTGTAAAAAATATAAGAACATTTGTTTTGGCCATAACATGGAACGCTATTCACGATGTGCTCGATCACATCGTCAAATAATCATTGCAAAGATCTGGCCATCCATACTTTCATACTAATAATAAAAAGGCTAAATGGTATGAATATAGTTTAAACCCCGAGCTCAACCACAGGCAACTTTATTAGCTCAGGCGCAGCTGCGAGAAACAGCTAGTACACAAAATGTTCAATGTTATGTTATATGATCAATTAAAATTAGATTGAATTATTTATTGATTTATGATTAAATTAGATTTATTAGAATAGCGACATAACATTTTCGTGCATTGAACGCAAATAAGTTATTTTCCTTTTTTCAGGAATCTGCAGCCAGTGGAATCGTGGTTCGTATCCTTCATTAGCCTCGGCGAGGGCTGGCACAACTACCACCACGCGTTCCCCTGGGACTACAAGGCGGCAGAGCTTTCAATGCACTTCAACCAATCAGCGTCGTTCATTAGATTCTTTGAGAAGATCGGCTTGGCGTCTGATTTAAAGACTGCGTCACCGGAAATGGTAAGTAACATTCCAATTCTTAGGGTCCCATACCCAAAGGACAAAACGGGACCTTTTTACTGATACTTCGCTGTCCGTCTGTCACCAAGCTGTATGTCATGAACCGTGATTGTTGTTGTTGTGGTGACTGTTAAAATTTTCACAGATGATATATTTATGTTGCCGCTATAAACAACAACATTTTTCTGCTCGATATTGATAAATGCAACAAGAGGACGCTCTAAATATTCACAGAATATATAGTATGTAATATGATATCTTTAAAAATAAATAATTAAATTAAAATTAAAAAAATAAACGTTTTTATTTTGCAATATTGATACCCTATGTGCCCGAGTCCGTCTCGCATTTGAGGGTTTTTATTTTTTTTTATTTTTACAGTCAGGCCTATCAAGATTTTTACAGGCAGCTTATAAAATAAAAGGACTATGTCTTTAGCGAAACCTCATTATTTTAATTCCAGCTTATTTGATTCAGTAGAATCATCTAATCATTAAACAAACAAAAGTCTTAATTTAAATAAATATTTTTTGTGTGTACTTAATTCACTTAATTATGTATATTAACAGGTAAAAAATAGAATAAAAAGAACTGGTGATGGTACTCATTACGAGCTTGGCGATGAAGAATCAAAGAAATTAGTTAAAGCATATGGCGTCTTACATCCATTGAACCCAAGTTACAACGTTGTATACGAAGACCCTGAAATAACGTTGAAACTGGAAGGCTTGCCCTTATTCCACGAAAAAGATGTATTGAATGACAATACGCAACTAAGATGTATAGGATCTCATTAGTTTAGACTAGCATTCTTTAATCTGTGATTTAGACCGAAAGAACATTAAAAAGATTAAGTCTGAATTACATAGATACTACGAAGCAAAGCTGGCCCTCAAAGTGTGTTCTATATAAGGAAAAGCAAACGTTACGCACGTTACTACAAAAATAATGTTCTTAAGAGTAGAACAATCGCGGCTGAAAATTCAAAGGAATATTTTTATAAATGTTAATTATTATCTCTCATAAAGCCATTAAATTGACAGCCAGCAGATTCTTTCTTCATTGAAAATGTATGACGTTAACAATAGTTTTAAACCTCAAATTATAACTTCATCGCTCCTAAGTATGTTAGTGATTTTTAGACTATAGTTTTCTAGGTACTAGCCTATAAATATATTGTATTACATTTGCAAATAAAGAGCTCGTATGAGAAATAATGTGCATTTTATTTATTTATTTAGTAGTGATCATTCATCTTAGCATAAAGTGCACTTTGTCTTTATTTTATGCTTTTGTTTCTTCTACAATGTCCAAAATGCCATTAAAAATAATTGCAATCATAGCGTATTCTATCGTAAATCCAAGGCAGGTAGTCTAGTCTGTGACTTTAGTATACAGGGTGGTTGAATTCGGTTCATTCATCTCTAAATCGAGTTAGGGCAAAAACACAATATTTGTATGTATGTATGTTTATACCGCGATAACTGCCGAACCGATGGTATGATTATGTTGAAACTTTGTAGGCATGTAGGAAATATCAATAGAATTTTCAAGTTCGTTGGGCATCAAAATCGGTTTAGTAGTTTTGGAAATATTCACAAAGATGTCCGCGATTATATAGTAAACGAAACCATAACGCGTTTTAAATTTGGATAGCGCCATCTAGGTGTTACTTAGGGAATGAATTGTATTAGAAATGTCGAAATTAGTTCTAAGCAAGCGGTTGTAGTTGATTTAAAAGCGAATACATCGAAAAATTCAATATTATTTTTAAATCCGTATAGTGTTTTTTTTTTAAATAACTACGAGTATAATAAAAATGTCCTCGATTATTGGTGCCTAAATCGAGTTGGGGCAAAAACCACATTGTTTGTATGTAGGTATGTTTTTACCGCGATAACTGCCGAACCGATGATGGTATGATTTTGTTGAAACTTTGTAGGCATGTAGGAAATATCAAAATTTCTTTCAAGTTCGTTTACAAGTTTTGGAAATATTCATAAAAATGTCCGCGATTATATAGTAAACGAAACCATAGCGCGATTTAAATTTGGATAGCGCTATCTAGGTAATACTTAGGGAATTAATTGTATTAGAAATGTCGTATGTATGTATGTTTATACCGCGATAACTCTCGAGCCGTTAGTCCGATTTTGATAAAATTCAAAGTGTGTATAGTAGACATCTGTAGAAATTTTAAGTTCGTTTGGCATCAAAATCCGTTTAGTAGTTATCAATAAATATTTTAAAAAATATTTATTGATTACTCCAAAGCTGTAAGTTCGTTTTCGTTGATAATAAGAATGTATGTACGAAAGGTTATGATACGTATGATATCAAAATAGATCGAGAAATATTCAACCGACTTTCAAAAAAGGGGATGTTATGTTTTTTTTCCTATTTGTTACATAATAACTCCGTTATTACTGAAACGATTGAAAAAACTATTTTTAAGTTCGATACTTTCAGTTTAGTCCAGTAAATTTTTAAAATCAATTGGTTCAGTAGTTTAGTAATAAAATAATTATAACTGTAAAACACTTCGAATTATTTAGTGATGATGTCGTCGAGTAAACTATACATCTTTTTTTCTAAATCACAAAAATAATGTTTTCTCTCAAATTAGTGGGGCGATCGTGAAGATATTTTGAAGTCGGAATATAAATCTACAATGGTGGGAGTAGAAGGATCAATGGACCTTATAGTCTAACGGACTAAAAACTAACGATAACAGAAGGAGGTGCTTTTTAAAGTAGATAAATCTCTCAAACATACAGGTCATGAAGAATCAAACAACCTCTCGTCCGGGCATCAACATCTGGCCCACGTAGGGGGGCGGGCAAAGGGTACAATTAAGATTTAACCGGCTAACGAGGCATGGCAAACAACAACATCCCCAAGGAGAGTTGACGTCAGGCAGGTCGTAAAATATAAGCCAAATTATAGGAATGGTTACAACAAGAAGGAATGCGTCTATAGATAGAGCGCCGCCGCAAATTGTCTCAAGATATGGAGAAGATAGACAGTATAACTCCATCATGTCTGAACGGAACCGATTCATTTATTTTTTGTCTGAAAGGATATCCTTACTTTCAATGAATCAGGTCAATCAATTCCATAGAAATTCCAAATCCCGTAGAAACAAACAACTTTATTAAAATCGTTGAAAAACTATTTTAATTCGGTTTTTATCGCGTATAGTACTTACTAGCTGTTTCCCGCAGCTCCGCCTGCGTCAAAAAGTAGCCTATGTTTGACCCCGGGTCTTCAACTATGATCATACAAAATTTCATTAAAAGGCCGTGAAAGCGTAACAGACAAAAACACAGACAGCGAAAGTCTGTTTTTAATATTAGTATGGATATTATAGTATATAGTATGGATGGATAGTATAGTATGGAGTATGGATTAATAATATATTAATAATTAATAACCCATCTAACAACAGCAGCTAAAATAGTTTAATTTAATGTGTAACAATCCCGAAATTATAAAAAATCTCTAATTCGTAGAAAGTCAGTATGTAGCATAGCATATTAAGAACGATAATACAATCATCCAAATAAACTCAATTTAACATTTTTGATCTTTCATATTTATAAATTCACTTTTTTGATCTTAAAATATTTTTGTTTATGTTTTCTAAGACTAATCGACCCCATATTATTACGAAATCAATTCACGGCCATTAAAATGCTATTTTTGGGGTCAGTCTTACTTGGGTAAAATCCATGTAGCTTGAACTCCAATGATCAATCAATACTTTACACCCTGGTATTAGAGAGGTTAATTTACTATGTTTGCCTTGGTCTACTTATATTTATCTTCTTCGTCCAAGCGTATTTCCCAATCGCGTCCTGAGCTTACGCTTCAGATCGTAAGGTATGTTGTTAATCGTGTTCCTAGATTTGGCAGTACTGGTTATTCCCATAGAGCGACTGCCTTCTGACCTTCGGGATGAACAGAAACATGGTCATAGGTGTTTTAGTGGCTGACACTGTCAGATTTTTCAGTATGCCTAAGGGTATCTGACACAGGATTACGATAAATCTCTCCTAGGTGTATGAAACTTTTGGGTTCAGAATATCTTAAATATGACCCCAGTAAATGATGGGAAAATTTATTTTTATGTTTGTGGTTAAATTTATTGAGTGAAATTCGCGAGGTCTCTTTTCGCGGCGAACAACTAGTATACGGGACACGATGGAGATGATGATACCACGCCAGTAATACGGAATGGGAAGTTAGGAGACCACAGCCATAATAGTGGAGCTCCACGTTCCAGCTAGGGGAAAACTAATAGGTTTATGTGTAGTCTACTCGTGTTTGGTGCAAGAAATGCAACCAAACACTTTTTACCTAATTGTGTCACCGCCGAACGTGTTACTAAATATCAGTGCACATTTTACCGTCGGCACGCCGGGGTGCATTAATAACATATAACTAACAATTTTAACTTTTATTTAACTTAACGTAAAATATAACATTTTAAGAACTTAACATTTTGAACTATTTTATAACTGTTTGTGTGTATTTTATAAACTATATTGTGGAACTTGAAATAAACCTTATTAACATAAATTTCGGACATTTCACTACCACCGCCACCCTCACAACTCAAACATATTGTCCTTCGAAAAGGTCCTTCAAAAGGTCTCGTAAATCGCGTCGCGAGTGGTTTGTGAGAATTGAACTAGAACTAGCGCATTGTGGATAACAAAAAACTGAACAAAGTGAAAACAGTGAAAGTGTAAGGATTGCAGTGGTATTTAACATTGGAGGATTTTCATCGCTCTGGAAGTAGCGGTAACCGGTAACAAGACATCATAACATAAGTAAGATCTTTCCATATTCTTACTCATTTTCTCTCCTTTTACTTAATTTAATCAACATATCCAACATGTCTGACATTTACAATATTCAATTAACAATGTTATGAACGTAGAACTTCGGAATATTTTCAAAAATGTTTAAACAACGTAGAAGACTACTGGAAGGAGTATCAATTTAACCACGATCGCATGTCTACGGAAATTAGTCAAATAATTAGTCGCGAATACTTTACGGGGATGTGCTACGAAAATACTTGTCTATCCCACCAAATGTTCAAAACATTAATTATATAAATGTACCAATATCTCTGTCAAGCTAGACGAACTTTTAAAATTAAATTAGATAAATATATTTTTTTATGTATATAAAAACTCCCTGAACCACTTGACTCTTTTCAATAAGTACAAGACCTACTCCTTGTAGGTCAATAATGAGCCAGCGAGTTCCATCCATCTTACATCCAAAGCTAGTGGGACTATAAGACCGATAGGACATTATTGGTTCCCACCAATAAACCACCACGAGTAAAAAACCTTAATATTAACATAAGGTGGGAGTATAGTGTAGCGTTTTTACGAATAATATAAATATTTATGCCAATCAGAATAAAATTACCATACAATAGCACATAGACTTACATTATTTTAGTAATAACAGAAAAAAATTAAACACCTCATTTAATTTAAATCGTGTGTCTCAAGGTCAACTGGCCCTGAATACCCAGGCGTAAGAGTTTTCTGTATTGTAACTGCTTCCGGTCTCTGAAAATAATTTCTTTACCGACCGTAGGTGGCAGCAAGGACCATCAGCTTCACGAGTTCACGAGCTTTCTGAAGCATGTTATCATCTTTACAACTCGACCATTGGTCTCGTGAACAGAGGTGCTCATTGAAAATAAGATCGTGTCCAGTTATTTTTGTCCAGGGATTCTTATTCTAATTACAATGTCAGTTATAATAGCAAATAATTCCCCCATTTTTATTCCTTTTTGCCCCCAATAAAAAAAAGCTATCGACAAAACATTCTAGTAAAACAAGGAACACGTGTGCAACATCACGTAAAATAAAAGCAAGATCCATGGACCAATCTTTAAATTGAAACTTTCGCTCGCTAGCTCGTTTAGACAATAAGATGATTCAAGCATATATTGTCTTGCAATAACCTAAAAAAAATTACAGTAAAATTTTTTTGGGTACTGACAAAATTCCAAATATTTAGGTGAAAGACAACCTTAGGTACTAGGCGGTCATTCGCACGTAGATAAGTGTCCAAGTACCCTAATCAACCGACTTCCAAAATCCAAAAAGGAGGAGGTTCTCAATTTGATTTCAATTTTTTTATGTTCTACCTCGTAACTCCGTGCTTTCTAGACCGATTTCAAATTCCGATTTTTTTTGTTCGAATTATAATTAAATTAAACTATTTTAATACGGTTTTATCGCGTTTATTACTTATTTATTTACACCTGACGTTTCAAACACTTTACAGCGTTCATGGTCGCAGGCAGACTAAGTTAAAATTTGTCTTTGATGTCATAAGATTGCAAACTACCGCCTGAAATTTTACTGGGAACTATTCCGATTCACGCAGTATTGGCTCACAGTATCTAAGGGTCTTGCAGTCTGCTTCCGAGTTTGCGATTTTATTAAGTTAATGACTGGGTCCCAAGCTGGCGGTACCTGCCATCCATCCTCTCTATTGAAAATAGGATGTTTTTTAATTTCAATAGCTTCACGTAACATCCTTGGAATGAATCTGTTTTCCTTTGCAAGGACTTGAGGATTATCAAAACGCATATAGTGGTTGGGTTTGTCTAGAGCATGTTCACAGACTGCAATGCAGACAGACTTAAAATAGTTTAATTTTATGAATAACAATCGCGAAAACATAAAAAATCATAACTTTCAATAAGTTTAAATCGGTAGAATGTTATAAAATCGGTGTCAGTAGTTTAATTTACAAAATTAAAATAACTGTAACAATGAGAGTGGAATAATGATATCATCCAAATAAGCAAAATTCAACATATTGATCTTTTATTATGTTTCAAATTCGTTTGCTTGATCTTAAAATAGTTTTCTAAGGCACATCGACCCCATATACCCTGGAGTCAGTACTACGAAAACACCTCATGACCATTTTATGATATTTTGGGATCAGTTTTACTTGGGTAAAATCCATGTAATATGGGATTAACTTCAATCATAATGGTCAATCGATTTTTTATACCCTGTTTGCCTTGATATCTTCTTCGTCCAAGCGTGCTTTCCAGTTGGGATGTATCTCTTCCTGGTGTATGAAACTCTTAGGTTCAATACAATCAAAATGGTCCCAGGATGATATCAGAATGGAACTCGGTTTTTGATTTTTGTAAAAAAAAAATATTTCAACACGTCTTTAATTTTTGTATGCCACAATCCATAGTAATATGAAAAAATACATAAAACGAAACACCCTAATAAAAATAAATAAATACATATATACACCCTAATATATGTCAATACATACATATAAATTATCCTAGTAAAGGAGCCGGACCTCACGGTATTCTACCTGTTTTCATTAGGAAATGCTGTGATGAATTGTCATTGGCACTGTTAATTTGACCCAAAAAATGGATATTAGCACAAGTAGTTCCTATTCATAAGGATGGTGAAAAGTCACTTTGTGAAAATTATAGGCAGATTAGTATTTTATCACAATTCTCAAAGATCTTAGAGTCATTCGTCCTAGATGTTATGTCTAGCTGTCACCTAACCAACATGATTTTGTTCAAAATAAATCTACAGCCTGTAATTTGTTAGAGTATGCAAACTATCTATGTCAGACTTTCGCAAAGCGCATTCAAACAGACACAGTATATACAGACTATGCTAAGGCATTTGATAAAGGAAGTCATTTTCTTCTATCTTTAAAATTGGCTGCCTACGGTGTACATGGCAAATTGTTGCGCTGCCTTAAGTCGTACCTATCTAATAGGAGTCAACTTGTGGCTGTCAAAAGTTTTTTGTCGGATCCTAAAACTGTAACATCCAGTGTTCCGTAGGGATCCCAACTGGGTCCCTTTCTTTTCGTGATTTTCATTAATGATCTAATTGAACATATATCTTGACCTTGTTTACTATATGCTGACGACTTAAATTTTTTCACTACCATGCAATCGAATAATGACGATTTAAAACTTCAAAATGACCTAGATGAATTGTGTAGATGGTGCGATGAAAACCTAATGCATCTTAATATTGGTAAGTGGTTTTTAATTACCCTACTAGAAAGTATAATAGAATTAATTTTAGCTATAATTTTGGTGGTAGTTTCAGGTCGCAAGAAATCTGCTAAAGACCTTGGTGTTTACTTTGACAGTCAACTTACCTTTCACGTTTTTATTTTTTTTTATTTTTTGAAATACTATAATAAATTTATAAATAATAATTACATTCATAACAGTTGCACAAATGTTACAAGTTCTAAAAAATTCCTCCGCGGATAGCATCCGGCTCAAAGGTACCCATTACACTAGCTGCATTTCCTCTTTGTATAGCAATGGATATTCTTTGAACGAGGTACCATCCAGAACGAATGTCAAAACCTCGGTCCCTTAAACGACGCCCTATATCCCTCACAAAATCTTTTGCCTCCGCACACCATGGGCCAGCTGTCTCAACGGCCACCGGAACAAATTCATATTCAATAAATTCATTTTCCTTTCACGTTCAATAAGACTATATTACGAATGAGGGCAAGTAAGAATTTAGAATTCATTTCCAGGTTGACTCACAGCTTTAAGAATCCAAGAGGTTTAACTTACCTTTATTAATAGAATAGAATAGAAACTTTATTTGTGACACCTTAGTTTGTTCTATTTTGGGGTATAACTCAGTTATATAAGAGAATACAGAAAAGGCTTCTGGCAATTGTTTGCTATCGATGTGAGTAAAGCTGTAAGCTTAAATAAATTGACGAATTCAATGTTACAATGCATTGGTTTTACTGCATAAAATAGTTAACTCAGAGAAGGAAATTACCGCTCTTTTTTTCTCACTTAATTTCAACACTCGGTTTAGATTTCGGAATCGCAATGTTAATACGTTCAACCTAAATGTGTACATATAATAATAATACCGCGTATTATAACCCCATTGTGAACATGTGTCGCCTATATAACAAATTCTTGTCAGCCGCTCTGATTTTAATTTGGATATATTTGGTTTGAACTTGCATCAGTTTCGAAAAGCCATGCAAAAAGCAATTGTTTCTGTAACATAAGTACTTATACAATGTCTAACAAGTATTTTTTCTTTTCTCTTCTTTCTCAGTAGCTTGTTTTAAAATACTTCATATTTTTTTTAACACGGTTGAACTGTTGACTTCGATTGTTTACATTTTGTTAACCTTTTTATGTACACATATTTATGAATTGTGGCCTAGAATCGAACCATAATACTTGTATAATGAATTGTGTGAAGACTGCAATTTGTCATGTGTACTTAATAAATAAACATATATTTCTTTAGAAGTGGAACTCTTGTTCCAAGTTTTCCTAATGTTAAGTTTTCAATGTATATTTACAGTGTGTACTTACATGAAATAAAAAATATAGGTGTATAGTTTTATAATTTTATATATTATAGTTTTTATTATGGGCCTATGGCCACTTAATCCTCAAACTATAATTAAACATAGTACATTCTAATTTTCGTCACTAATGTTGACCATTCAGACATCATTCGTGATAAAAACTCGTTGACGTAAATTAGATACACGAAGAATCAGAATTTTATATTATTACGTTATTATGTAATATTTGACAAAAATTTAACACATTAGAAAAAATTAATAAATAAAAGCAAATTAAATTCATTAATTATTTGTTTCTGTATGTGCGCAAAAAAGAAGAAATTACTTTTGTGATGCCACCTTTGTTCATATACTTTTCACATTGTAATAATAATGAAGTAAGTTTATTCTTGGTACAATAAAGAGTTTTTATTATTATTATTAAAGATATTTCGTATTAAAGTTGAAGACGACCACACGAATGAAACTTAGGTATTTTGTCAACGGGTCAATCGACCTAGGTGTTCTCTTATCTGCTGCTGCAGTACCCTCTACACTAGACAACAGCATCGTAGAGAAAGGCGTGAATCGATAGGCTACTGATGTCCATTTTGTAAGCTGTGACGTAAATTATCCTCAAGATGAGACTTACATTAAATTCATTTTCTCCGTAAATACCTATTCGAAATTTACGGTGAAAATGAATTTAATTTTTTATTGATTAATCTTATGTAACCTGCATGACATTATGTCTTCCAAAATATCAATGTTTCCCGTAGGGGTATACAGAGACTACGGGGTTAAACTCTAATTATGTAGAATAAATATTAATTAAAAAAAAAAATTTAAGTTAATGATTATAGGTGAGTGACAGTGAATGCAAATTAGGAGAATTTAAAAAAAAAAATTTAATGGCTAATTATACTCACATATAGTGCGTAGTCATTCAATACCTTGGTACCTAGGTAGGTAGTAGAGTATCAGAACTAATAATACATACTTATAGTAGCAACTGAAATACATCACCTGTGAAAATTTTAACTGTCTAACTATCACGGTTCATGGGATTCAGCCTGGTGACTGACGGACATCTTTTACCCTTTGGGTACGGAACCCTATAAATTAGGCCTAATAGGAATGGCCATTGGGCATTGCTATTATCGATACATCCGTTCTTCAATCGATAGAACAAATGCACTTCATTTTAAAAAAGATGTTTCTATCTAAGCTTTATTAAATCTATGTACCTAATTAATATGATACATTCACTTATTCCAAGTTATAAATAATAACGTCAATCAAATTTCTTACTTTTATTAACATATAACAACGCCTCAAAGTTTTTATTAGAAGACGCGTTATAGGCAGATTCTCAAATTGTTTTGCATGAGTTAAAATTTTATTATATATTAGTGAACATGACAGCAATTATCGCGGAAAGTGTAAAATCTAATGATAAAAACTCCAACGCATTTATAGATCAAAGTGAAAAGTTAAAAAGTTTAAATGATGATTTGTCTACCTTAAAAAAATACGTAGGAACAGATTTCACGTATAAACATGAAATCATTTGGCGAAATGCAATCAGATATTTCATTCTCCATGTTTTTGGGTTATGGGGTTTAGGACTATGTTTAACAGGACAAGTTCTTCCCAAAACTTTTTTATGGGGTAAGTTCTGATTATAATTTTTCTACGAACTTATGAATGTATTGTTATCACACATATATTGTGGTTGTACTCGAAGGACCAAAATGACTAAATTACTTGTCTTACTTACTTCACTCGAAACTCAAATGAGTAAATAAGCCTTAGTTAGAGGGAGATTTTCCACTTGAGGCTAGCGTTCTTTTAAACGAACGTCACATAAACAAAATTCTTCAGAACAAAGGGGTATTTTTATAAAAATATTTTTATGCTATGGTTTGATCAACATATGACTCATTTCGTTCAGTACTGTTGTGAATGCATTACTTTGACGAGTCAATCATGAGTTATTCAAGGTAAGTTTATATACATATACTAGCAGCACGTTCCGACTTCGTCCGGGTTATACAAATTATTTAGTAGTAGGTTGAAGCTAACCTCTTCATTTAGCATTTCTTTCAAAACCGGCTACATAGATCTCCCTAAGGCCGAGTCAAGAAGTCCTATTAACCCATGAATACCATATGTATTCATCTCATGATGTGGTGGTGAATCCCGCCAACGAAAGTATTTATTTCCATAGAAGATCTAAACATAAAATAATCGATCTTTATGGCTCTATGGGCATATGCCTCTGCCACTTCGGTAAACATATCTAAATTTAAAAAAAGTAAATGTCAGTGTCAAAGTCAAACTATTGAAACGGTTAAATGTTTGATAGGTTTGTCGACCGATGTGCCCAATAGAGCAGTCAAGATCGATTTTTCAAGTTCAAGTTTACTTTCAGGGGAATCAAATGTGATTATTTTTTAAATTCCAAGTCGTTCACGACTTTGTCTCTCTAGCGATACATAGGACGACCGACTGGTCGCATTCCACTTGGCCGCCCCGTGTACGCTCTCTTAACATCTATCTACCCAGATGACAGTATCAGAACATCCCCTTTTAAAACATCCACGGGGAAAACACGAAAAATTAAACCGTAAATATTTACTACAAAATTTTTGAACAGTCCCTCAGTTTCGTCATCAGCTCCCGCTTCCGTGACGCATGCATTCCGGTTGCTTCCATTCCTATTATTACCTTGGCATGTTTTTACGACTGGCTGCCTGCCTAACATCAACCCTCCTTAGGAATGCGACCTCAGTTCCCGCTTCCATGACGCTTTCCCTTCTGGAGCCCTATTTTTAATACAGGTTTTTATTAACTTAAATAGTGAGGCCCTACTACCTGTTTATTTTTGTGTATACTTCGTAACGTTTCGCCACGCGAAGGGATTGTAACACAAAACAAAATCCGTAATATCTTTGGAATGGAATGTCCGATAGAATGATTTATTTGGATAAGGATCCATGCCAAGAAACAAATAATATCGCCTAGTTTGTACTGGCGTTACTATTGCAAATTTTAACATAAAAAAGTAGTAATTAAAATAGTTAGACATCCATATGTCTAACTATTTTAGTTACTACTTTTTACCACGGACTTTTTGTAGATCTTTTTAAGATGTACAATACTGTAGCACATTAGTGATCTATCTCTTATGGTATAGCCAGCGTTTGCAATGTAAGAGCAAAAAATGTGTCAATTTACGACATCCCATTAGAAACCTCTAAAACTATCAGTGTTCCATTTTGAGGCTTCTAATGAGAATGAGCAAGAAGTTGAAAGAAAGCCTCCAGAATTATTCAACAGAAAGGGTGTTGTTTTTCATCATGATAAGATCTCACACATCTTTAGCCACTCAGCAAAAATTAAGAGAGTTTGGCTGGGAGGTGTGAATACATCCGCCGTATAGTCCTGACCTTGCACCTTCAGATTTCTACCTGTTTCGGTCTCTTCAAAATTATTAAGGCAGTGTCAGGTTAACATCACGAGAGACTGAAACCACTTGTCGCGGTATTTTGATAAGAAGCCTCAAATTTTCTATAACAATGGGATCATGCCCCTACCTACAAGATGGAAAAAAGTAATTGAACAAAATGGCACCTACATACATTAGTTAAATGTAAATAAACAATATTATAAAATGTTTTGAATTTTCTTAAAAATGCGAAGAAACTTTTTCCCCAACCTATTATAACGTTTTTTGTCAAATGATTGTTTGTCGTATGTTTTTAATCTTATGATAGGATACCGACGCATTAAATATATGATTATATCAATCTAACTGTTCATTCTGTATTCCCAAGGAAGGTTGACGTTAGCCAGGCAGCCAGCCTTTGTGGCGAGGCTCAGGACACCGCTCAACATGTCCTTGAGCGGTGTCCTAGGTGGAGCCGGCAGCGCCACGATCTGGCCGCCGCGCTTGGCGGGACGGACCTGTCGCTCCCGAGTGTCGCCAACGCGATGCTCAAGAGCGACAGAGCTTGGGCGGCAATGGCCTCCTTCTGCGAGATTGTTATGTCGCAGAGGGAGGCCGACGAAAGGGACCACGAGGACGACCCCCTCGCGGACCCGATCCGGCGGCGGAGAGGGGGGGTGCGACGCAGGCGCTACTTAGCGCGCCTGGAAGCGCCCCCATAAAACAGTGGGACTAGGATAGTCCCACCCGGTGGCAGAGGTCCTCCAGGTGTCGGAGGGCCTCTGAGAGTGGTGAGTCCGGTTTCTGGCAGAGAAACCGGCCAGTCGCAGAGGCTTCTTGTGCTAGTCAGATCCGAGGCGCCTCCCTGCAATGCGGCCGACGGCACCCGCAGGGGGTAAGTGGGTAGTCTGGGCCGATTAGCGGCCCAGGAGTCCCACACTCTGTGCGTAAACGCATTCCCCTGCGAAATCAAAAAAAAAAAAAAAAAAAAAAAAAGCAGCCAGCCGTAAAAGATGCCAAAATAACAATAGGAATGGAAACATCAAGAAGGTCTGGTGCTTGGCTACATGCGTTGCCATCTCCTCATTTAGGAACTCTAATGGATGACAACACTGTGCGAATATCAGCTGTTCTTAGAATTGGCTCTGATGTTTGAGAGCCGCATCAATGCATCTGTTGAGCTCTTCTTGATGTAAAAGGGTATCATGGTCTAAACTGTTTAAGGTGTGCCGGAAGATTTTCAAGACATCACTTCTTAAATGATATTATAAGGAGAGCTATGATAAGCGCCAGTATTCCGTGTATTTTGGAGCCCCCAGGTTTGAGCCGTACCGATAGCAAGCGGCCTGATGGCTTAACACTGATAACCTTGGGACAAGGGAAGATGTTTGTTGTGGGACGCGACAGTGTCAGGGCAGCTGGGTCTGTTGCTGAGACGGCTGCTAAGCAAAAACACATAAAATATGCCTGTCTTAAACCAGCCTATATTTTTGTGCCTATTGCTTTTGAGACCACGGGTGCTTGGGGTTCGGAAGCTAGGGCTTTTATAAACGAGTTAGGTCGTCGCATACTTGTAAATACCAAAGATAACCACTCGGTGTCGTATCTCGTTCTAAGGTTATCAATAGCGATCCAAAGGGGGAATGCTGCTGGCGTTATGGTTTTTCAGATTAGGTATTTATCAATGATTTTTTATTTCTAATTTCAGGTACAATAGTTGCCTACGTTGGGTCAGAAGGGGTGACAGTTGGAGCTCATAGACTATTTACTCATAAATCCTTTAAAGCTACACCTTTTCTTAGAGCTTGCTTGATTTTAATGCAAACTATTGCTGGACAGGTGAGAATTTCCGTTTTTCCTTTAATTATCTATCAGGGCGATAGTGATATCGATAGTGAACAATTTAATCGTCATTGGATCGCAATGACAACTTTTGACGTTTCTGGTATTCTGTTACTAATTTTAAGACCAATCGTATTCCATTGGAATGCCATTGCAGTACAATTGTCTGAAAACTGAAAAGTTTTGCTAATCAAAAAATCATCAATTCTTTCAACAATCGGTACTCTGTTATTTATTATATTTACATTTTTTCTACTATAACCATTCAATTATGTTTTATTTGCAATTAAATTGAGATTCAAAATTGTGTTATCAGAATACCAATATTGTAATTGTAATTGAGTCGTAATTGAATAGAATCAGTTGCATGGTCTTTTAAAGTTCATTAGCGGAATTGAGCCCCAGGTGAACCTTGTAGATTACACCGTAAATATTATATCCCAACATTTCCTTGTCATAGCTCTGTCTCATATTCTTTCTTCTCAGAGACTTTGAATAAAAATGATTCCGTGCTTTGGAAGTCACGTTAAGCCATGGGTTCCGGCTGCTATCTGGTGGTCGTTAAAAAAAACCAAGTCAGAGGCCTAGAGGCGATTCCGCACAACTCTGACACCAAGTATACATGGTCGATTGATAATGTAACCTACACGAAATGATGACAACTCTTGTTTTAGAATTCGATGTTCAATTGGTGTCGTGACCATCGTCTCCATCATCGCTACACTGATACGGATGCCGATCCTCACAATTCCAAACGAGGCTTCTTTTTCTCTCACATGGGCTGGTTGATGGCGAAAAAACATCCTTATGTCATCGAATTAGGGAAGAATATTGATATGAGCGATCTGCAATCGGACTGGATGGTTATGTTTCAGAAAAAGTAAGTGTCTAAAGAGTTGACTATGACTTGAATATTATTACTGTTTTCTTGGTTCGAAGCCCACCCAACTAGCAAATTGCTCTGAGAAAAAGCATCTTATACTTCTATAAGTCTTATACTAGTCACAGGAAAGCATGGCTAATGTATGTCTGCTTAAAATGGCACTGCTAAATGCGAAATTAATGCCAAGAGTAACAGTCTGCTAAAATAAGTCTTGAAAGCGCATTAGAGATTAAAATATACGATATATTCAAGTACTAGTCCTACAGGAGCAAGATATAGAAGTTTAACTCTAGGCTAAATACTTTAGTATCAACAAAGTCATAACCAAGTTCACAACATAAGTATATAAATGCGCTAATAAGATACATACAAGACTACTTATCTTGGAAGCGCCATCTAATGTGCAAGCAATGTTAGAAATCCTATATAAAAAAAATTTTGGCTGTTACAGGAGTATGAGCATTAAATGAAAGCTTAAATGTTCTCATACTTGGCTAGAAATCCTAAACTAATCCTTTTTATTGCTATTTTAAGACCTTAACGCCATAACGTTAAAAAATAAGTTCGAATCACACAGTTAGAAGAAATTGCTACGAATTTAACTCAATACAACTGTTATGGACCTAAAAAAGTGGAAGCAACTAAAACGGAGCGGCGGGTTTAGAAGAAAAGTAATTAACAAATACAGAAATTTGCAAAAAAATTTTATGAATCAAGACAAGTTCGCTATTGACAAAGAAGGTAATGGTTCCGCACAAGATTTCCAAGACACGGGATATGCCATTAGTGAATCCGTCGATGTATTGAATCAAGATCAACTTTGTCCATTTTCTGATGTTAGAAAAGAAAATAGTTCATGTCTGGATTGTAGCGGTTCCGTAGATTTAATAGATTCACCTAAACATTTATTTTTAGAAGAAGTTTTGTCTAATAGCGAAGAAGACGCAGATAGTTATGGGACTCGCAATGAGGACACCAATGATGAATTTCGTGAAAATATTAGACATTGGGCTCTTAAATATAATATTCCCCATGCAGATTTGCGTGAGTTGTTCATTATATTAAATAAAAGATTGCCATACGTTCTACCTAAGGATCCAAGGACACTTCTTAAAACTAATCTTTGTGAAATTTGTATAATTTCTGTTGCCTCTGGAAATTATTGGCATAATGGCTTAAAAAAACAACTAAAAAATATCTTGGAAGCAATAATTGAGGCACCCGCTAAAATTTCACTTAACATAAATATTGACGGCTTACCAATCTATAACAGTTCACGACATCAACTTTGGCCAATTTTGTGCAATATCTTTGAACTACCCAATATATCTCCTATAATCGTGGGCATATACGAAGGACAATCAAAACCATCCGATTTAAATGCTTATTTAGGTCCATTAGTGTCGGAGTTAAAGGAGTTAGAAAATGGACTTATTATAACAAAAAGAAAAGGCATTTGTAAAGTTGACATCAAAGTACGAGCATTCATATGTGATTCTCCGGCCAGAGCTTTAATCAAAGGTAACGTAGACTGAATTCACTACTACATATTATTTACCTTAATATTATGTGGAGTGAAATTCGATCTTTAAAGCTACATATATATGCATGAGCTCATTATAATATACAATATACACACTATTATACATATACATAATAAACTATATCAAGAAAACATTGGGTGGAATTATAAAAAAAATCCATTTCAATTGGTACACACATCATGTAACATAATTTTCTACTTTCAGGGGTTGCGAACTTCAACAGCAAGGAAGGGTGCTTAAAATGTACAATTCGTGGCGAATATTCACATATATCTCATACTGTTATATTCCCAGGAACAAATCACCCTAAAAGGACCGATAATGATTTTCGTATGAAAAAATATGGAAATCATCATAAGGTTGATTCGCCACTTCTTCAACTATCTATCGATATGATAGAAGACGTTCCGGTATCTGACTCCTTACACTTAATTGACCTTGGTATTATGAAACGTCTACTAACCGGGTGGAGAGACGGCAACTTTGGAAAACTAAAAACTAAGTGGAGCGCGCTTGATATTGATAAGGTTTCTACTTTTTTATCTAAATGTCAGTTGCCAAATGAAATACACAGGTCTGTAAGAACAATCGAAGTATTAGCTCATTGGAAGGCTTCAGAATATAGAACATTTCTTTTTTATTTAAGTTTCATAATACTTAGACACGTTTTAGACTTAGAGGCTTATAATCACTTTTTGAGCTTCTTTTGTGCTATAACAATTTGTTCCAGCGACAAATACACCCAATTTTTGCAGCTTGCCGAAAGTTTATTGAAGTCTTTCATTGATAAATATAAACAATTTTATGGAGTCCAATTTTTAACAAGCAACGTACATAATTTAAGTCATCTTGTTGATGAAGTAAGAAAATTCGGAATTCTACAAACATACAACGCATATCCCTTCGAAAACAAACTGTACACTATAAAAAATCTACTCAGGCAGGGAAATAAACCACTTCAACAAGTTGCACGAAGACTGACTGAAAGAAGTTATATAGAAGGAGAATGTCTAAGTCAGCAACAATCTTCTGTGTACCCTCACTTGGTTAAAAATAAGCTCCATTTTGATTCATTCATGTTATCCCCACAAAAGCGAAATAAATGGTTGTTAAGTAACGAGGGTCACATTTTAGGGTTAAACTCTGTTTCTACTGATGAGACCAGTGGTGAAATATTACTGCGGACTGTAAGAGTAAAGAATATTTGTGACGTTTTTGAAATTCCTATAAAGTCGTCTTTATTAAATATTTTTAAATGCTCTTCTAGAGACATTGAACAATGCGAAACTGAAAGTATTTATAAAATAGCGCAAGTACATTGTAAGATGATATGTATTGAACACAAAACAGATTTATTTTTCATACCTCTGTTACATACTTTGTAAGTTATTGTTTGCAAGAAAGTTCTTGGATACGTGTAAGTAAAGAACATTGGAGTGGGTAAATACCTATACCATATCAGACTAAGGTGTTTTTAGCTGTTAGTTCAAAAATAAAATATCCATTGCTTATATTTAAATTCTTTTATTTCTCAATCATATAACATTTAATGTTCACCCAGATACATAACGATTGTTTTTAATACTTAAACAATAACTAAATTTTTAAACTCAATTGCTACTCTTAAATTCTTACAGACAGTCATTATAATTTAAAACTTTTTAACTAATCAACAAAAAATTTAATCAACGCTCAACACTTTAAAGTAATGAAAATAGTAATTATAATTGTAATATCTTTATATTATAATTTTAAACTATTTATACTAGAAAAGTCTATATGACTGCATATAGTATGTATTTGAAACTTAACTTAATTTTGTACATGAGTACAAATAAAAAAGTCATAACTTTTTAGTCTTAATTTTTTTAGCAATCAGCTAACTAATATCGCCTTAATGACAGTAGTGATTATAATTTTAAACTGAATTAGTACTCATAAAGTCTTATATTTAAGACATTCAGCAAATAAGTCCTCGCTCTGAAACCTGGATCGGCGGCTTAGTGTTAGGAAATTCAGGAGGCCTAGTCAGTTTGTCCCTCGATAGATTGATTATTTCGGAGACATCGGAGCAGATTGATCTTGATTATTATCACCTCCATCTATCACCTGAATTGGCAGCACTGTGTCTAAAGATTCAGGTTTTTGCTCAGATATTGTACGTGTATGCTTGGGATCAATACACTTTTCCTCAGGTGGCAACAGAACTTCTTGAACGAGCGTACTTTTTCGCGTTTTAGTTCTTGTTACCGATGTGCGTTGCTGTTGACTCTTACATCTTTGTCGTGAGTTTCGCAAAATCACTTTGAAAAATTTTTGTGTATCTATGAAAGTAAAATTGTTATCAGCTCGATTTACTACATTAAAGAAGAATTTCAATGTATTTGTACGACTCTTAAAGCAGATTTTAGAAGATTCAGTTCTTGATCCGCCTGCCCAGGAGCATTCTTTTAGAAAATTACGATCAAAGATCACGTCAATTAACGCGTAAGCATTGTTTATGCCTTTCCCTCTGTGCGTACCACAAATTGCAGACATTTCTTTCAATAAATCTTTTGCAATATTTGCATTGCCTAGCATTTTTTCGAAATTATCAAAGCTTTCTTGATTTGAAATACGTTTGAAATTAACATCATTTTCTTTTACTTCTGGCTGTACATGCATTTTCTTTATGAACTCTTCAAACTGTGTAGTGATATTTGCCAAAGAAAACAATATATCTTGTTGTGTTTTATACAATTCTTGTTGATTATTATGTGTAACAATAGTATTATCTGACAACAATTTTACGTTTTCCGTGAGAACTTCTATTTTTGATTCCAAAGCCTTTAAATTACACTCACTATTCAGTGGGGGGTTTTGTAGTGGGATTTCAGGGATCGAAAACTGCACAGTTCCGGCGTCTTGAGAAACGTATACTACCTCATCTTCAATATTTACCTCTGAATTGGGCATAAAATTCTGAAATGAAAATTATATAATTCATTTCCACTCACAACAATAACAACAACAACAACAACAACACTACAAGCTAGGTGTAAAGAAAAATATATTTACAGTGATACTTTTTTTTGATAGATAATCTTCGATATCTGTTTCGGTGTCGGATGTATAACACATTTTTTTTAACTCTTTTTCGGCCTCTATATAACTTAAATTTACTCTTTTCACGATGCAGTTAATTGTAACCCAACCTTCTTTTGGGATAGAATCTTCATTTTTTCTAAATTTTTCAATTTTTTTGTGCGGATATTGTAAAATTCCCTCATTTTCCCACTGTTCTGGTACAGCTGTAAGTTTTATTTTGCCGCTTTCGATTGTTTGCACGATTTTATAGGGCATTATGAGTAACTGAAACAATTATTACAATAAATATTATAGGTTATTGTTATGAATAGGTGTATCTTAAAATATAATGTAAAGTAAAATACACCTTAGAGAAGAATACCTTGCTGGTTTGATAATGTAAAAACAATAAAAGACAGGAAACCAACGAAAAAATTGTACCCAATTGAAGGTTAATGGTAATGTTAAAAAGGGAAAGCTAATTAGTACACCACGGTGGCAGCGAATCACCCATCCCATCAAGGGGTTGGTCAGCCGTTGACGAAGAAGACTAAGTACTTACCTATCTACTAGCGATCGGAATCAATTTGAGCACAATATTATACCTAAACCTGTGGAGTTAGTGTAACAAAGCGATACGACCAGCGCTGTAAATGTCGTATCACAGACTGCCGACGGCCGATCGCCAAACCAAACAATGCGTCTTCCCTCCACCCCACCTCGCCGTTCCTCTCGTTCCACACATCGCTCTCGCTCTGTATCTGTGTAAGCGTCGCATACGTAAGATATTATTTTGAAATTGTGAGGTTCTTACATACCTAACTATGGTGACAAAGTTCGCATTCGTCGAATGGATAATGGTTATAGATTGCTTGAATATTGCAATTCTCGCACCAGAAAAAATCAGAAGTTAACAGAAATCTTATCTCGTAATCCAGTAGAATAAAATGTTGCGGCTTTGTAGAAAAGATCGCAAATTTACATCTAAAGCATTTTTCAGATAAAATAAAATGAGTGATTTTCCATGGCCACTTCTTGCTTTCAAGTAAATAAAAATCTTCTTTTGTTAATAAATTATCTACATCGAGATACTCTAACACCACCATCTTAAGTCATATCCGCGGAAGATAAACTGAAAAAAAATAACATGCATTTGCAATAATCCGCAAAAGTGTTCTGCGCAACCCTAAATTCTCAAATAGTATCAAACTATATGACAGCCTAAATCAGAATAAAAGTTTCACAAAAGCATATTATCAGAAATGAGATCTTGTAACAGTCTCATTAAAGCAGATGCAGAAATATCAATATTCAAATGAATTTTAAATAAAGGATATCATGGGGGGGCTTTGAAAATATACCATAAATATGAGTATATAACAACGAAAAACTCACCTTCGCACGTAAAACTAATCGTAGCTAATCACAATTACTTTCAGTAATAAGATCGCGTGATGGCCGCTTCGTTTTTGATGTCAATTGTTATTTTTTTTAATTTAAATTCTCAAACGGCGCAAACACTCCGAGATTTATTTTGTAACTGACTATAAGCCACATAATGATTCTAGGGTAGCATTGTACATGATTCGTAGCACAATATAGTGCATTTTGAAGATCAAAATGAGAGTAATTAGCATTTTCCAAGACTTGTACAAAAGAAATTCAAGATCAAAGATCCTGAATTTTGTGCCCAAAACGGGTCTAGCATAACACTACAAAACCATTCTAAGACTATTTCAAAATGCATTAAGTCTTCCTAAACGCATTCCGGACTTATTCAAAACCACTTTTTGCTAGTTGGGCAGTCATTGTCAGTGCAGTGTCGAGCTAAAATGCTTTGTGTCATTTTTTGGTACAGCTCAAGCAAGCCATTATAAGTTTAATAAATAAAGAAATCTAATACAATACCATATAATATACTTTTTGGTCCTAAGGTTTTTGTACTATGTTGTACAAAGTGCAATAATATAATATTTTTTCAGATATTATTACTACCTGTACTCTGTGCTAGCGGTTTTTATCACTGTGTGGGTTCCAGTGTATTATTTTAAGAGTCATGGCGAACTTCGATCCTGAGCTGTTACTTCCTCCGGTACATAATTTCACTAAATGGGACGTGGCTGGTCAACAGTGCTGCACATCTTTATGGGACCAGACCTTACGATAAGTGAGTAGAAATTGAAATCAGGACAGGTTATCACCACGACTATCTTTACGTCAACGTTTTTCTGATTGCATCCCAAGTCCTACACGCATCAAAAAATATTTACATAAGTAACTTTTTTCAAATCAAATTCTGACAATCTCTAATTTAATGACAGAATCACTAATTCCTTTTTCTTACCTTCGTGAGAAGTTCCTTAGCTAGCCTGGAAGAGATTTCATTCGCTCTATAATTATACATCTTGTCACAAACGTTTATTTATCTATTTTCTATGGCACAATAATGATTTTACTTAATTAGACAAATGAGTCGCGTTATTGGTTTTGTAAAAGGACTCTACCGTTTTTCAATGATTTTCCAGAAATGTGCAGCCAGTGGAGTCGTGGTTCGTATCCTTCATCAGCCTCGGCGAGGGCTGGCACAACTACCACCACGCGTTCCCCTGGGACTACAAGGCTGCTGAGACGTGCATGCACTTCAACTTTTCAGCGACGTTAATTAGATTTTTCGCGAAGTTGGGCTTGGCGTACGACTTGAAGTCTGTTTCTACAGAAATAGTAAATGACTTCACCTTAAATATTTGCTTAGGTTCTTTGTCTGTTTGTTCTTGCTAATATTTGAACGGCTGGACTTCATTGGACTAGACTAACCGCCGCTCTTCAAACTCAAGTTAAAAAACATCTTCCTCATAGAGAGAATTTTGAAATCTATACTCCTTATTTATGTAAATCTATACTTATTTTTTTATTTGAGTTTGACGACTCTGAGTGCGACTGTTCAACTGATTGTGTGATAAACATCATATGACCCTAATCGACTCATTTGTTTTATTTTTTTAATTACTACTAAGATAAAAAAGTTAAGTTTTAGTTAATTAAGGAATAAAAGCCTGTATGTACTAACTTAGTTAAGTTTTGTATAAACTATATTAACTTGTCTAGAGTAGCAACTTTTTTAAGTTTCCTTAATATAAATGATGAAATATTAACAGTTTATAGATTTTAGCTTCTTCAAAGTAGTTTCCGTCAGTGGTGACCATCATACATTTGGCAGTTATAGTTTTGTGTTTGAAGTCAAAGTACCTATATATACTATCCAATCATTGACTTTAATTCCTTAGTAAGACAATTTATTCACTAGTTAATAACAATTTTTTAATTCTTTTGTCACCAGATAATCAACAGAATTAAGAGATCTGGCGATGGTACACACTCCTTACTCGGAGACGAAGAATCGAAGAAGTTTGTTAGAGCACGTGGCATTTTACATCCACTAAACCCAAGTTACACAGTTTTATACGAGGATCCCGAAGTAACTTTAAAAGTTGAAGGCCTACCTCTGTTCCACGATCAAGATGTGCTTGAATGAAAATGAAATAACTTCATAAAACAAAGACTGATTTTAAAGCAATCAATCTAAAATAGTACCAGAATGCTGAATAGAGATAAATATTAGACTAATAGAGAGTCCAGTCCAGTCACAAAGTTCATTGCCAAATTGCTTATTGGGAAATGGTAAAGTTAACGAGAGAGCGCGGTACATCTCCGTAACAGAACTTTTGCATAATTAAAGTAATTATTAACTGAAGCAAAAATACTTTTTATTTCAATCGCTGGATGATAGTAAAAAAATGATTTCATATTTTATTCGATGACAATAAATGGACGAAGTTTCCCACCAGAAACTGAAAAACTGTTTCTCTATTGGTCCAGCACCCCTGGGCAATCTTTGTGATAAGCGGTTAAGCAGATTGATCCTCTGAATTACAAATTTTATGTACCTAAGTACATATAAGCCAATATCATTTTCGTCAAACCTAGCCTTTTCCTATTTCAAATGGGGTCGGCTCTCCGTATCTTCTTGCGCTAATTTATATCATGTACCATTTCAAAGGTTATTCCATCGTCTTTATATCCCTTCTTATTGTGTTCGGCCAAGTTGTGCGGTGGCGACTACTGTTTTTTTCCCCTTCAGTGATATTTAGGACGTAAATCAAGCCTATATGCTTAGATTAATAATTGGTCTCGCGCGCTCAACTAGATGCCGTCGGCATACTAGAAAAATTCGCTACTAAAACCATGCCGAATTCGGCATACTTGCGGCATACCCGCGTCAGTCATGCCGCGACTGATGAGTGAGTTGGAGGTCTAGATAAATTTAAAATTTAATGTAAAAGCAGACGCAAAATGTGCAGTTTGCGTAGTCAAACTGTGTAAGAATAATAATAAAAGAAATAAGAAAGAATACCATCAATAAGTATTGTATAATTTCGAAATATGGACGAAGGTAAATTATCGAAGTACTCACGAAAATAATATAACACTAAAACATGGCGCGTAGTACCGTTCGGTGCTCAATGTTGCCGTGTATTAAAAAACCCCAAATTCCCCGAGGTTTCGATTTTTATTATTTAGATATTTTGTTTTTTAACTCCCGGCCCCAAAAGAGGGATTTTGTAATTTTGACTTTTTCTGACAATTTTGTGTGTCTTTAACATCTTATTTCTTTAACGCTGGTCTGGGAGAAAAATAAATACGTGGAATGTACTAGCTGCTTCTCTTCCCGCGCAGACCATATAAGCCGGCCGAGGAAGTGGGCGAAAATCGAAGAAACATCTACCTATCAGTAGGCGATGCGACTAGCAACCTATCACTATTTTGATTCCATTTCCACTTTACGCCCACCAACATCCATACTAATATTATAAATGCGAAGTCTGTCTGTCTGGCTTTCTGTCTGTCTGTCTGTCTGTCTGTTACGCTTTCACGACCAAACTTTGGTACGAATATAGTTAAAGACCCGGGGTCAAACATAGGCTACTTTTTGACGCAGGCGGAGCTGCGGGAAAAAGCTAGTTCTAAAAGTGGCCTTTGGGTAGTTGGTAATACGTGTATTAATAGTAAATAACTCTTTATTGCGCCAAATTGTAGAAAGCACATGAATATTATTATTATCTATGGTACAAAGGCGGCCTAATCGCTAGAGCAATTTCTTCAACCAACAGGTTGTAACGTAATACACGTTCTTATATAAATATTCACAATAAAATTACTAAATTAAAAACTTAAATTTATGTTAACTATTTACATACAAAATTAATCATTAAACACCACTAAATAACTAAAAATATACTAAATATATAATTCTTAAAAAACACTTTAAATCAATTTTAGGCTGAGAAGTTGGTCAATCCAAGAAAGATGAATTCGCTCTTGTTACCGCAACATGACGCGTTTTTTCTATATGGGCAGTTCGAGTCCTTTTGTTCTCGACACTTCGCCCGGCCGCATCGGCCACGTGCAGTTTTAAATTGACTGATTTCGAGGCACACGTATATATTGCGTTCTCATCTCAGTACGCTCTTCATTATATATAGTGTGAAAGTATATTAGTTATTTTTTTCTCCTCAATAAGTATCATTTGAGACATCTGAGTGACTGTACTCGTTATAAAGAGAAATAAAGTATATATTTAGCAAGTGATATTCAGACCCGAAATTCGGTAAGTGACGAACACAATTTCATTTCTTAACTTCTATGTATGTATGTTTTCGTTAAGACGATTTCTTTTAATTTAAATTATATTTCTATACCATTTTAACATCTGTTAAATTGTATTAGTGTTAGTATGTTAATCTTGTTTTAATTTAACATAATAAACTCATAGATTTGTCCCATGGCGTGTCAGTCTTCAACTACCACCCGTTAAAAAAAATAAAAAATATATATATACTTTAGAACATTTTGTAGTACCTAGAACTATTTTTTAGTTTCTTTCTTTAGTTCCTTTCAGGATAATAACTCTGTTCTTATAGGTGTCCATGTCCAGCAGCCACAGTCAATGCGCTTAGTTTATAGTAGGTACCAACGTCCATCACCATCACCTGTTGTGGCAAGCTGACTGGCACTCGTCTTTGAGCATATCACTCACTGTGAACATCATTTCCAGGATTTCAGTTTCGGACTTCAATCCAACAAGAACTGCTAGCAGCCACTCCAGTACTGAAAGGCCGTCAACAACTGGCCATCAGCAAATTCTCCACAACTGCTGGATTCCCAGGACAGTACCTCCTTGCCAGAGAAGTCAGACATAGCCGCATAGAAGGGCCTAACAATCCACCCCTGTATTTTTAATGTTTAAATAAATTTATTTAAAAAAATTTAATTGTAGTGACGGTGTTGCTCATTTAGCTCCTCACACACAACCCCCCCGTCATAAGGTATGGGTACCCCGTAGGGTATTGTTGCCGGATAATCGATTAATCGAATTTGGGTTTTTCTTTAATAATCTAGGATATCGAAAGTATTGATATAATACATTTAATCGATACCTTAGATTATATTTTCAACTATCAAAGAATCGATTATTATTCGATGTGTAATCGATTTTCCGGCAACACTACTGTATGGAAAAAGGTCATGATAATATGTATGTACTAGCTGTTTCCCGCAGCTCCGCCTGCGTCAAAAGGTAGCCTATGTTTGACTCCGGGTCTTGAACTATATCCGTACCAAACTTCATGAAAATCAATTCAGCGGTTTAGTTGTGAAAGAGTAACAAACATCCATCCATACTTACAAACTTTCGCGTTTATAATATTAGTAGGATGTGTATGTCTATTTATTTATCTGTATTTAAACCCGGGTTACAACCAAAAAGAGGTCAGTAATCAATTAGCTCCAAGCTAAATAGAAAATTAAAGCAACGTTTAACATACTGTACTGTGTAATAATAAATCAAATGAAAGTTTTTTGCAATTTTAGGATTCTACATATATTAGAATTATAAAATAAAGTAGACAAAAATTAACAATTTCCCCTACCTTATCTCCGAAACTATCGATTCCAGAATTTAGATGCATAAATTACAGGAAAACCTATGAGATAATTTGAAATTTGTTTAGGAGGTCCAAATAGAGAAAAATAAAAATAGTACAGAACCCTCTCCACGCGAGCCGACTCACACTTGGCCAGTTTTATTTTAATTTCATTTTAAAGGATTTTCTGAGCTACTTTTTATAATACGTAACAAGACCACAGCAATTAATAATTTTCCCATTAGTCGGGCACCACTCAAGTAGCTAGCAACACCATAATCGACGCTAGTGTGCGTCTTTGCACACTTTCCTAATAAGTGGCCGCATTCTGAAAACTGATTTTTCTTCACAGCGCGGTATCCAGTCGTAGCGCCGCGGAGACCAATTATTAATCTATGCCTATATGACGCAAATCTCGTCGAATATCAGTGAAAGTGTAAATGTTGGTTGATAAAAAACGTGGAATATAAAACAAAAACATTATCGATATTTAAATTGAATTAAATAAGTTAATATTAACATTTAAACTATTGGAAAATAGATAAAGGCTGCAAAGTGTTTGGAACGCTAGGTGTAAATAAATAAGTATTACTTAAATTATTTTAATTTGCAACAATTTCGAAAACATTAGAAATCATTATAAACTATTGGTCAAAAATGCGCCTCAATCAATCTTCAATTGCACTGATGATTTAACTCATGCTATAAAAGCTAATTCTCTTTTTAGTACATCATCAGTTTAAATTTGACATTAAAATAGTGATCATGACAGCTACTATCACTGATCGCTTAAAACCTGAAGAAATTTCTGACACTTACACTAAAAATGGAATCGAAAGATCAAAGAATTATGTACAAGATACGCCAACTGCTAAAAGATTTATAGGAACAGATTTTACATATAAACACGAAATCGTATGGAAGAATGTAGTCGGATTTTTAATTCTTCATTTACTTGGTGTATGGGGATTCATACTATGTTTAACAGGACAAGTCTCCTTTAAATCTTTTGTATGGAGTAAGTTGCTGTGTATTTATTTTCTCAAATATAAAATTTTTACTTACGTACCTTCTTCAAAATATGACAGGTCATCGTAAACTAAGTGGTGCACCGATTTTTATCGATAAGTACCTTTACTTATTACTTTTTCAATTTTCTCACAATGTGGAAGTTCTTAGTTCGAATACTCTTACAAGCTTTGGACCGTGGCAAAAAACAGCTGCATCGCTTTGTCATGTAACAATGTTGAAAGTATTTTTTTTAATTTAAGGTTTACAAACTACTATAATATTTTCTATTTCAGTGGTATTTGTAGCTTACATCAGTGTAGAAGGAGTAACGATCGGAGCTCATCGACTGTATACCCATAAATCTTTTAAAGCAACCCCGTTTCTTAGAGCTTGTCTGATTTTGATGCAAACCATTGCTGGGCAGGTGAGCTATGAGTATGCTTTGGAATAAACTTAAGTCATCAACAATTAAGTGTAATTTTTTTTAGTTTAATTTCTGGAGTCAGAAAAATCGACTCTACTTACGCACTATATGTATATATATATATATATATATATATATATATATATATATATGTATACATAGATAGAATGGGAATTATTTTCTTCACGTGATAATTTTTTTGTAGAAGAGATTTTCTTTTTGTGAGTCAGCCTAAGTGGCTGACTCACGTAACTCAAATACACTTTTTATTTGTTGTGTTTTGTTAACAGCCAGTCCCGTTACAACTTGTCGCGTGTGCTAAGTATTTCTTTTTTTGTAGTTATCCTTAAAAGTCTCTTTTGTTGAATATAGCCTGAATATTACCAACAGAAAATTTTAATATGAATACTTAGCACATCATCTTTGTTTTATTTTTTTCTCTTTTTATAGAATTCCATGTTCATTTGGTGCCGTGATCACCGTCTTCATCATCGCTACACTGACACTGATGGTGATCCACACAATTCGAAACGAGGTTTCTTCTTCTGTCATGTGGTTTGGTTGATGACTAAGAAAAATCCATACGTCATCGAATTAGGAAGGAAAATTGATCTGCAGGCCGATTGGATGGTTATGTTGCAAAAAAAGTAAGTAATTTTAGTGAAAAGATTTGATCCTGGTCTAGAACTGTGAATGGATAAACATACACACAAAACAATACAAAATTCTTATATTCAATGACAATTCACCGGGCTGTACCTTAAACTAAAAAATGAGACAAAATATTACTATTTCAATTAATTATTTAGCCTAATTGGAAAACTCGCCAATATGTCAGTCATTTTTCCAATTCGGCTCAAGAGCCAGTGCTTTTTTGGGTATGTGAAGATAACTAATGCTCAATGGTTTAGAAATAGATCTGATTTTTATACTATTTCACTGACAAGCATACGGACCACGATCATCATAGCTTCATAACGCTCGTGATACCATGAGGGTACATATTATATTTAACTAAAGATACTTGTACGTATTTTCATTACCTAATATTACATATTTATGTTCTATTTCAGATACTACTATTACCTTTACTTTTTGCTCGCATTTCTCCTACTATTATTTTAATGAGCCATGGCTAAATTCAATTTTGTGCTGTTACTTCTTCAGTTATGTTGCAACACTAAATGGCACGTGGTTAGTCAACAGCGCTGCGCACCTTTATGGGACTAGGCCTTACGACAAGTGAGTATGACGAATTATCTTGTATGTAATACGTGGCCAAATCGTCGAATTGATCATTTCATGATGTGGTCGAACAACAATCAGAATCAACAACAAACAAACAGAAACGAGCAGATCATTGAGCTTCCAACATTTCATGCTATTAAAAATTAAAATTCATTTATTTCAGGCTTCATGGCGCATATTAACAATGAAATTTCGAACAATTGTAAATTAAAATAACCAAAAATTAATATTTAACATTAAATCAATTTAATTAGAATAATGAAATAAATTAAAATAAAAAATATAAAATTAAAATATGATCTGGCCAAGAATCAAGTGATCATATCATAAAATTGATAGATTTATAACAACAGTAAAGGCGGCGATATTGCTACATTTTTGAGCATTATCATGGCGGTGCTTAATCAGCTGTAAAAAATATAAGAACATTTGTTTTGGCCATAACATGGAACGGTCGCTATTCACGATGTGGCCGATCACATCGTGAAATAATCATTGCAAAGATCTGGCCATCCATACTTTCATACTAATAATAAAAAGGCTAAATAGTATGAATATAGTTTAAAACCCGAGCTCAACCACAGTCAACTTTATTAGCTCAGGCGCAGCTGCGAGAAACAGCTAGTACACAAAATGTTCAATGTTATGTTATATGATCAATTAAAATTAGATTGAATCATTTATTGATTTATGATTAAATTAGATTTATTAGAATAGCGACATAACATTTTCGTGCATTGAACGCAAATAAGTTATTTTCCTTTTTCCAGGAATCTGCAGCCAGTGGAATCGTGGTTCGTATCCTTCATTAGCCTCGGCGAGGGCTGGCACAACTACCACCACACGTTCCCTTGGGACTACAAGGCGGCAGAGCTTTCAATGCACTTCAACCAATCAGCGTCGTTCATTAGATTCTTCTAGAAGATCGGCTTAGCGTCTGTTTTGAAGACTGCGTCACCGGAAATGGTAAGTAACATTCCAATTTTTAGGATCCCATACCCAAAGGACAAAACGGGACCTTTTCACTGATACTGTCTATACAGACTATACAGACTGTCGTGACTGTTAAAATTTTTACAGATGATAGATACATTTCTGTTGAAGCTATAACAACAACATTTTTCTGCTCGTTTTTTTTATATGCAACAAGAGGACGCTCTAAATATTCACAGAATATTATTTAGTAATATGTTCTCTTTTTTAAATAATGAAATTAAAATTTAAACAAACCTTTTTTTCTTTTGCAATTTTGATACCCTATGTGCGCGAGTCTGTCTCACACTTGACGGGTTTTTATTTTATTTTTTATTTTCGCAGTCAAGCCTTTCAAGATACTTACATTTTTACAGGCAACTTACAAAATAAAAGGACCATGTAATAAAATTTCAGCTTATTTGATTTAGTTGAATCAGTTTACCATGTTAATAATCATTTAACAAACAAAAGTCTTACTTCAAATAAATATTTTTTTGTGTGTACTTGATTCACTGAATTATATTTATTAACAGGTTAAAAATAGAATAAAAATAACTGGTGATGGTACTCGTTACGAGTTTGGTGATGAAGAATCGAAGAAACTAGTTAAAGCTTATGGCGTCTTACATCCATTGAACCCAAGTTACAACGTTGTATACGAAGACCCTGAAATAACGTTGAAACTGGAAGGCTTGCCCTTATTCCACGAAAAAGATGTATTGAATGACAATACGCAACTAAGATGTATAGGATCTCATTAGTTAAGACTAGCATTCTTTAATCTGTGGTTTAGATCGAAAAAATATTAAAAAGATTAAGTCAGAATTACAGAGTTACTCAAAGTGTGTTCTATATATGGAGAAGCAAACATTACGCACGTTACTATAAAAAAAATGTTCTTAAAAGTAGAACAATCTCAGCTGAATATTGAAAGGAATATTTTTATAAATGTTATTTAATATCTCTCATAAAGCCATTAAATTGACAGCCAACAGATTCTTTTTTCAATGAAAATGTATGACGATAGCAATAGTTTCATACCCCAAATTATAACTTCATAGCTCCTAAGTAAGTTAGATATTATTAGACAATAGTTTTCTAGGTACTAGCCTTTATGTATAGTGTATAACATTTGCAAATAAAGAGCTCGTATGAGAAATAATGTGCATTTTATTTATTTATTAGTGATCATTCATCACAGCATAAAGTGCACTTTGTCTTCATTTAATGCTTCTGTTTCTTTTACAGTGTCGAAAATGCCATTAAAAACAATTGCAATCAGAGCGTATTCTATCGTAAATCCAAGGCAGGTAGCCTGTGACTTTAGTGTACAGGGTGGTTGAATTCGGTTCATAAACGGGACACGGTGGAGATGATGATACCACGCCAATAATACGGAATGGAAAGTTAGGAGACCACCGCCATAATAGGGGAGCTCCACGGTCCAGCTAGGGAAAAAATAATAGGTTAATGTAGTCTACTCTTGTACTCTCAAATTGAAGAATATAAAATATCTACTTACTAACTCATGTCTATAACAATGAATGTATTTTGTTGCCGAATTAAGTGTTGTTTAAAAAACCTTTAGAAAATTTAAATAATTGCATGTTTGATGTCGTAGAATTGATCATTTCATGATTTGGTCGATCATATCATGAAATGGCCAAAACAGAATCGACCAGATCATTGATCTTCAAACATTTCACGATATTATCAACAGATGCACGACTACATCATGGTCTGGCCAAGAGTCAAGTGATCATATCGTAAAATTGTTACATCTTAACCCAGCAGAGGCGCTGATATTGCAACGTTTTTGACCATTATCATGGCGGCAGGTAAGCTGTTAAAAATTTGGAGAATATTTCTATGAAAATAAAAGTTAGAGCACTTAATAATATATAGTAAACTAAAAACAAAACTTTCAAAATGTAATAATAGTCATGTTTTGAGCATAAAAAATACAAATTGTTATTGAAGGCTTTAATGATATGGTCGAGTCGGTTTTGGCCATATCAGGTAATGGTCGCTTTTTATGATATGATCGACCACATCATGAAATGATCATTACAATAATGGGGCCACGACACATCTAAATTTTCGTGCAGAAACCCAATTTTTGAAATGTATAACTCACACAAACCCGGTGAGTCAATTGTTTTTAACTCAATATTGAATAATTTGCATTCGACAAAATCCGTGAGTTGAAAGCTTTTCATTTCACATAATGAGTCAAACATTTCTAAAATAGCGCTCCAGGATATTTTAATTTCTTACTTCGCAAATTGAATTTTTCGCTGCCAAAGGATCGAAACAGCCTTTGTCAGGAGTTAGAAGCTGGTTGCCCACATTACCAATACACGAGCTGGCTGGAAATATTGGAGAGATAGCTACACGGGGAATACACGAAGACTCCTCAGAGTTCAGGTGCCGCCATGCTGATGTCCATATCACACGTCCATATTCCCGTAATCCTAATAAATACACGTTTCAAATTACGTAAATACTTATTGGCTCTATCTGTTTGTTAAACATCAGAACCTGCTTGCTTGAATTCGAGAGGCCGAGACGCAGACGCTCCGGTTAAATGCAATAATCTGTCACAAAAATAATAATTTCTGGATGCTCGAGGCCATACGAATCGGAGCAGAAGATACTAAATAGACCATACAAGGTACATTTTTTCTTGTTATTGGCACAAAATTGTTAATATTAGAACAATTTAATTCGTATGGCACATAAGCTATTTTGACTCTCACCGAAAGTGCAATAAGAAATAAAGAATATGAGTATGAATAAAAGCTGCAGTCTTACCTAAATACGGCAAGCAGATAGGCGAAATTAAATCATTAAAGGTTACTGGGTATCTTAAGCGTATTAATGCTAAGTTCCCCGTTAATGTTGTAGGAGAATATCCTGGATTAATGGAGACTGTTGCCACACTGACGTTCATGCTATAGTCTTCTCCACATCGATCATAAGAGCCAAGCGTAACGCTGATGTTTGTAGAAGGAATACTGAAAAATAAAGATTGCAAAAAATTTCAACCCAAAGATGGATCGTTAAATAATAAAGTATACCTTCAACCTTACTTTTTTACATCAAAATTGGTATTCTTATCTGTGTGGTCTCTTAAAATGATTTCGTTTATTGTCATTCCTTCAATTGTAAACAAATTAAAATCTAGTTCGAAATCTACACGATATTATACTTAGTACCAGGGGCTTGAGCAGCACAAGCAATAAAGATGCTGGAGCCCTATATATTAGGTCCCTACATATGAAATTGGCATTTTGTATGGGAGGAACAAAATGTCGAATATTTTTTAATTTAATATATTTATTTAATCACAGTATGAACCATTGTTATATATGCACTTTTGCCATCTCATAGGTAGGTCATTGATTCCTTTACTAAAAAAACCATTCGGACGGGAATCAATAAAATCTTTGAAGGCGATTTGGACTGCCCCATTGGAGTTGAATTTTTTCCCTTGAAAGAAATTATCCAAATTTCGAAAAAATTGGTAATCTGTTGTAGCGAGGTCCGGGGAGTACGGTGGGTGTCTTAGACATTCCAATTGAAGCTCTTCTAATTTGGTAGCCATCTGTTGTGCAGTGTGTGGTCTAGCGTTGTCGTGAAGCAGCAGTGGCGTAGAGCGATTGACCAGCCTCGGTTTTTAGCAGCTAGCTTATCCATCATGGTTTGCAATTGCTGACAATAGACGTCTGCCGTAATCGTCTGGCCAGATTTGAGAAAACTGTAATGAACGACACCGGCACTAGTCCACCAAACGCTTACAAGTAACTTTTTTTGGGTCAATTTTCGCTTGGGACAGGATTTGGCTGGCTTGCTAGGGTCCAGCCATTGCGATGAGCGCTTCTGATTATCGTAGAGAATCCACTTTTCATCACAGATAATGAATGATTCGATTAAGAAACCCTTCATTATTGTGCCGGTCAAGTAATGTAACGCAGCAGTCGACGCGCGTTTGCCGGTTTGCTTCACTCAATTCGTGAGGAACACACCTTTCAAGCTTTTTAATCTTCCCAATTTGCTTCAAGTGGATTAAAACAGTTTTATCACTAACACCGCAGCCTGCAGCTAACTCGGACGTGACTTGCGATGGATCCGCTTCCACAATAGCCTTTAATTCTACATTGTCAACTTGGGTCTCCGGCCGTTGACGGGGCTTGTTCTGCAGGTCGAAATTTCCAGAACGAAAAAGTTGGAACCAAAAACGCACTGTGTTTTCTTTTGCGACACGACCGCCATACACATCATTAACCCTTCGAGCCGTTTCCGCAGCACTGGTGCTACGGTGGAACTCGAACTTGTAAATAACGCGATATTTCAAGTTTTACATTTTGTAAACTGAGCGCCGCAAACAGAAAAAAACATAAGAAAAAAAAACAAATGAATAACTGTTTACGAAAAGTAAATACATGTGGAAATAACTGTATAAATTTGAATTTGGAATTCCTAACCAAAGAGGAGAAATTTGTACGTTGAAACGCCAATTACATATGTAAGGACCTAATATTTGAAATGTATGACTCATTTATGTGGAAAGAAAATCGTTCGACTCACCGATTATGACGAATGAAAATCATTCGATATCGAACGAAAATTATTAGACTAACCTATTTCGACGTGCGTCACCCTTTCCAAAATTAGCACACTTGAGATCGATGTGTGCAGAGTCGCAGAAAGCATAGTTATACATATAAAACTCCCCTATACGAGTATAGAGTTGTAACGGGATAGAGACAGCAGAGGGAACCTCATTCGATATGTTTGGTTTATTTTAAATTTTTATCTAACTTAATCTAAACATGTCCATGAAAAATCTTACCCAAACAGAGCAGAAGCAACAGTCATGACATGCTGGTCTGAAATCAGGGTCCCAGCAACAAATTCGGAGCCAGTGTTCACAACCGCCAGCCATGGAAATTGATAAGGGTAAACTTTATTTTTTACGACTCCACACCCTAAAAATATTTTTAATTAAATTTACATTTGTTTAAATATATATTTTGCTTATAATAAATACACATAAGTTTGTACTCACGACAAAAACACATTTTTCTTGGTCCAATTCCAAACACATTTCCTTCAACTAAACACTGAAATTTAAACACTTTATTTTGTTTATGGTAAATAAAATAACATATATAGGTATGTGTATCTGTATTTAAAACTTACCAATATTGTTCCTATAAATGCAGTAGGAAGTAACATGGTAATTATTTAAAACATAATGACTAAGTTTTTGGACACGAAATTAATCAGTATGCATGCGGGTGCGTATTTCGACATTTTTGATAAGGTAACAAAATTTACCAAGGCCTTTATGATTGCATTTCAAGTAAAAAAATATCAATACAGATTTCTCAATTTATTAATATAAACTTAATAATTTTAACGAGTAGATAATAAATACTGAGTATTTTAACATTAAATTCTTAATCACAATCAATGAGAGAAATAATTGAAATTGATCTTAACTGGGTACGTAAATAACTTAAAAAAAAATTAAACGAATATTTTTATATGCCCTGAGAATTAGTAGAATTAGTGCAAAAGCCGCCAGGACAGCCGTTCTCCCGGATCCAGTCCAAATACTTGGTAACCCGGGTGTATACACCTGGATATCCAGGTCTTCCGCAGCCAATACCCCAGGAGACCACCCCCAGAAGTTCATACCGATTTCCTCCCTTATCTGCGCTTAAGGGCCCACCGCTGTCACCCTGAAATCAATGAGAAATTCACTCAGGTATCATTTAACTCGTAAAGGTAAGACATTTTTTGTTGTATTTCCAAGAGTTGCCATAACTATTCTCCGCTAAGTTACTCTATCCACAATTATTTCAAAACACGATAAAGAAAATCTGTCTCTTATTATATTATCTCACACTTATCTAGGTACCGCAAAAAATTCACTGCGGTTCTCTCAAATAGACTTATAGCGAACGATCGAAAGACGATCACACATTCAGAGGTTTGAACATATTTTTGGAAACAATTTCAACAACAAAAAAAAAAAGCCAATGTTACCTGACACGTATCTTTCCCTCCTTTAGCCAGTCCCGCACACAACATATTGTCACTTATCAGCTTGGATTCATACTGAGAACTCCTACACTCCTCGTTGCTGATGATGGGCAGTTCTACTTCCATCAGCATGCAGGATTGGTTCTTAGATTCGGTGACTGATCCCCAACCCGTGGCTATAGCTCTTACACCAACGTAGGTTTCATCTGAAAATAGTGGAAGATCTATCATAGAATTCAAAATTTCTATAAAAAAATCACGTCGAATATCTTATTGATGATTTTTATGTATGGATCCATAAGTTGATACTATGGGGTTTTCTATTTTCTTAACGAATACATTGATGGCCAAAACCTTGTCAGAATTTCAGCAAGATCACACAAACAATACCTAACAATGGTAAATTTTATACGGCGGGTTCAGAAAGCCGGTCAGACCACGTGATCTAAATTGCTAATAATTATTGGTCCCATAAGAATATGAATTGCAGTAGTAATATTATTGGAAAGGCTGGCTCACTATATTCTGATGGAACCGCTCCGTTTCACTCCGCTGTCCGTTCCATCAGAATATTGTGATCCTGCCTTCCCAATAATATTATCTACTAAATTTGTTATTCTTAACTACAAAAATAAAATAAAAAACTTACCACGTCGCTGCCATCTTCATTGCACTTATTTTCAATAGATTGTTTGTTAATATGAGAGCAAAATAATATTTGAACACAATTTTGTTTTGATTTTAATAAGATTTTCGAGAGCGTAGAATATATAAGCTAGAGGTACTTTCGCAAACACTAATTATGCTGTAGATTGATCACCACACCATCTTTCGAAGTTCCGGTACCAGCCGGACTCTGTGATAAACTCACCATGGGAAGCTTCTGTGGAGTTATTTATTTAACAGTACAGAAATAGTCGTGTCCCAGACCAGCTAGGTAAAGATAATTTTTAGCATAAAATATGTAAGTTAGAGGTACTTTCGCAAACACTAATCACGCTGTAGAATGATCACCACACCATCTTTCCAAGTTCCGGGACCAGCCAGACAATGTGATAAACTCACCATGGAAAGCTTCTGTTGGGTTAATTAAAACGGTACAGAAATAGATGTGTCCCAGACCAGCTAGGTAAAGATAATTTGAGCATAAAATATGTTAGCTATAGGTTCTTTCACAAACATTGATTACGCTGTATAATGATCAGCACGACATCTTCCCAAGTTCCGGACCAGCCGGACTCAGTAATAAATCACCATGGAAAGCTTCAGTTTCGTTAATTATTTAACGATACAGAAATAGACGTGTCCTAGACCAGCTAGGTAAAGATAATTTTGAGCATAAAATATGTAAGCTATACGTACTTACGCAAACAATTCCACACTATCACATAATCACCATAGAAAGCTTCCAAATCGTTAACAACAGTAACCGAACTCCATAAAGATAATTTCCATGAAAGTGTTTTTGTAGAAAGCTAACTAAAAAAAATATTAAGTACTTATCTAAAAATGTATTTAGGTATTATTTTCTATTAAATTCCTTTTACTTTCATTTAAGAAATCATTTCACAGGTGCACATCAAAAAAGGCACTACACATACTACATACAAGTTGTAGGTAGTACTAGGGCGGAGAAATGGTTAATCGATTACAATCGATGCCATGGTTCGATAGTTTCATAAAAATAAATTACTCTGATTTTATAAAAATATGTATAATATGAAAGATCTGCAGATACTGCTGGAAAAAAATATACAGCTACATTTTCACGTCTTTGTCCTTGACGGTGTAGACAGAGCCCAATATAATGATAAATACAAGTATTCGATTTTTATATACCTGATAAATACAAGTATTCGATTTTTATATACCTATACGTCAAAATATCATGTTAATGAATGTTGTTCATTTTATTAAATCGATCAATCGATTCTTTAACGAGTCGGTACTCGATCATTCACGTTGTTACATGCACAACACTGCTGTATTGCAGTTTACTGCATCAGCAAAAAATTGTTCCCACAATACTTTGCTTTGACGTCATGTAGAATATCAAATGTCTGCTTGCAATGAATCGCTTTGGTTAACATACAATTTATGATATAATAAAATCATACGACTTTGCCCGCTTTATATGTATGTAGTTAGGTAAGTAAGTATATAAAAAAGGCTTTATTTTTCAACATCTACAATGTGTTTAATGTACCTACTCTTTAATTTTATATTCAAGTAGGAGGTATTTTTCAAATGTTATCGTAAATTTGATCGTTATATCAAAAGTCTGAATGGTCTAATGGTGAATTAGTGCATCTTCTATGCGTTAGATTATGGGTTCGATTCCCGTACAGGATATTATTAATTTCATAGGTCTTCATATGTAAGAATGAATGGATAATCCGTGGATAATCTCTGAATGTCTATATATGTATGTAATGTTGTTTATTTACTCAATGAAATAATTTAGGATTAAAGCACTTAATAATTATAATATGAAAATCAGCCACACGACTTTTTTAATTAAATCTGATCAGACATTTATATACCCCTACTTACATATACAGTATACGTACGAAAGGCATATATGTATAACCTCTTTTTAAGAACTTGGTTGAAAACAGGTCAAAATAAAGACAACACAGAAGTAGTGATGTGTGAAAAATTCTCTTAACTAAATAATTATGAAAATAATGTAAATTCTATTGTTTGTCTTCTTCAGTTTTATTTGTATAATGTAAAGGATATCATCCAAATTTACATTTAACTAAATTATTCAAATATTTGTACTCATGATATTACATAAGTATATTAAAACGAAATATGTATAAATACTAAACGTGTACTAAACTTTAAAATATAATACATTTAAAACTTAATTAATACTAATATAAACTTAAACAATAAATAAGTCAAAAATATCTAAAGATTACAAACCCTTCCCTTACGTATTTGGATGATAAAGTTTGTTTGGGTGTAGATAAGAAGTAACGAAAATAGTGTAAGTGACACATCTAGAACAACGTTATTTGATGATTCATAATTCAATGCTCACATCAATCGCCTTACCGACAAAGAAAATTTATTTTTACTCTATTATGGAAATTAAGCGCTGACTATGTAATACATAGATGTATGTGTGTGTTTTTACACTTGTGTATTATAAAATCAATATGTGTATTTAATATATAACATGGAAATTAAAATAATTTATTTCATAATTTTTTATTCACGCGCTGAGTTGAGTACTTAGCTACGTCATCCATCAACCTGCTGTTGCTGAAGTTAGTTTCATCGATACTACAGTGTTCTTCTACATACAAAGATTAAATTCAAGTGCTACGCAATGATGTACGTAAGTATTTATATTTTGAGTTAAAATTTATAACCAATGTTTTCTATTTATCAGATAGTTTAAAAATGTATTACAATAAACCTCCTATCCGCTAATAAACTTTTACGTTCACAGATATGGTGCTAAACTTTACTTAATTTCAGGTCTGAATCAGAGTACTACCAGGCGGAGGCAAAGCGCGCTAAGAAGTTGCGCAAGAGAACAGCAGCCGAGTCATTATTGGAGTCAGACAGCGAGGGGGAAGTTACACGGTAATATAATTATTTTATACAATGAATACATTAACTTATATGTGTATAACAAAACTATTTTATATTATAGGTAGATACGCTACACGTCATCTAATATTTTTTTTTTTTCAGCAGAGCCCCAAAGAAATCAACAAAACCTGCCCGTAAAAATTCAAGCAAGACGAAGAAGGAGCCCGAGAATTTAAAAAGGTAAGCCAACATTATGTTATCCGATGCTAGCAGACTAGTCTACATTTCTACAATATGCCGTTCACAAATTTCAAGATCCTGAGTTTAAATTTTACACGTGGTTTTTGTTTGGTTTTTCGTGTTGCGACATGATGTCAAGAACTCTGAAAGCAAACCCACGCTGAATAGCAATAGAAGTAAAGTTTGTTTTATGTTTTATTTTAGGTCAGGTGCATTGTCTACTGCTGCATTTGACGATCTGTTTGGGGAGCAGTGGGAGGAGAGCAATCCACAGGCGCAGCCTCTGTACTCCAGCCTAAGCCGTTATCTTCCAACGGGGACAATTCGTACGACGCAAGTCTTAGACGGAGAGTTCTACATAGAACTTAAAGTATTTGATGCGGGAGCTATCCGTGAGCTCCCATTTGCTAAACGATATGAAGAGGTGCAAGCAATTCTTCGCCTCCAATTATCTCATAATGACCCTCAATGGGGGCTTGTAAAACAACTCTTTAAAGAAGGAAAAAAGAAATTCGATAAAGAGGGGGTATTTTACTCAAAAGAAAAAAAATAAACTCTCACCGATCATCTTTTTTCTTCTTTGTTTAGTTACAGTAATTTTTTTATACTTATAATTTACTTATTATAAATTTTTAATAAACTTTTTTAATATAAAGATAAATTAAGTATTATTGAATAGTTGTATTTGATGCGGGAGCTATCCGTGAGCTCCCATTTGCTAAACGATATGAAGAGGTGCAAGCAATTCTTCGCCTCCAATTATCTCATAATGCCCCCAATGGGGGCTTGTAAAACAACTCTTTAAAGAAGGAAAAAAGAAATTCGATAAAGAGGGTGTATTTTACTCAAAGAAAAAAAATAAACTCTCACCGATCATCTTTTTTCTTCTTTGTTTAGTTACAGTAATTTTTTTATACTTATAATTTACTTATGATAATTTTTTTATAAACTTTTTTAATATAAAGATAAATTAAGTATTATTGAATAGTTGTATTTGATGCTGGAGCTATCCGTGAGCTCCCATTTGCTAAACGATATGAAGAGGTGCAAGCAATTCTTCGCCTCCAATTATCTCATAATGACCCTCAATGGGGGCTTGTAAAACAACTCTTTAAAGAAGGAAAAAATAAATTCGATAAAGATTTTACTCAAAAGAAAAAAATAAACTCTCACCGATCATCTTTTTTCTTCTTTGTTTAGTTACAGTAATTTTTTTATACTTATAATTTACTTATTATAAATTTTTAATAAACTTTTTTAATATAAAGATAAATTAAGTATTATTGAATAGTTGTATTTGATGCGGGAGCTATCCGTGAGCTCCCATTTGCTAAACGATATGAAGAGGTGCAAGCAATTCTTCGCCTCCAATTATCTCATAATGACCCTCAATGGGGGCTTGTAAAACAACTCTTTAAAGAAGGAAAAAATAAATTCGATAAAGAGGGCGTAATTTACTCAAAAGAAAAAAATTAACTCTCACCGATCATCTTTTTCCTTCTTTGTTTAGTTACAGTAATTTTTTTATACTTATAATTTACTTATTATAAATTTTTAATAAACTTTTTTAATATAAAGATAAATTAAGTATTATTGAATAGTTGTATATCTTTAATTAAACCTGAATATTTTGACAATTCCGACTTCAGACATATTTGATAACCTCCTAGATCGTTTCTAAGATGGCTAATAACACTATTTATTGTTCCGTTTGTGATAAATCGATACCTAATAGATCATTTTCAGGACACTTACGTAGTATTTTACATAAAAACAATACTTCCATCCATTTAAATACTAATATTGAACAAATTAATTCTGCCTTTAAAAAACGCATAGTCTCTTATCGCATTAAATGTGACCGAAATGAGGATATTACAAACGCATGCATTACTTCAAGCTCAAAGTATCTCACTACGTCAGCGTCGCATTTGCAAGAATTATTAAATACTGTTCTATGTAATCATATAAATGTCAAAGTAAATTTTGAATTATTTATGAAAGTAATTTTACCTAAGGATGATACTGTAGAAATTAAGTCATTTGCAACTGAAAATATGATATTGCATAAATCCTATAATTTTTCTGAATTATTACAGAAACTTATTGATATATTTTCCAACAAAATTGAGGAGTTTCAAGAGAAAGGAAGTGGATGGTCTATATTAGATATTGTTTATTTCGAAGTAAATATCAATAAGTATAACCCCTTACAGGGTTCTAGTTTTATAAAGTTGCCAAGTAATCTTCAGTCTAAAAAAGCATGCTTGAATATCAAAAACAATGATGAATATTGCTTCGCTTGGTCGATTGTGGCAGCTTTATATCCTGTACAAAAAAACGCGAATCGGACATCATCATATCCACATTTTAGTACTATAATTAATTTTGAAAATATGAGATTTCCTGTCTCTTTATCTGACATAAAAACTTTTGAAAAAAATAATCACACTGTTAGCGTTAATGTTTATGGATTAGAAAGGAATAAGATTATTGGCCCACTATATAAAACGCTTCAGCGAAAAAAGAGACATGTTAATTTACTATTGTTACAAAATAGTTCTCATTCTCACTTTTGTTTGATAAAAGATTTACCTAAATTGGTTAGAAGTCAAGTAACTAAACATCATGGAAAGCTATATTTTTGTGATGAATGCTTATTATTTTTAAAGGCTGAAAATCATATCTGTGGAGGTGTAGCTACTATTTTACCAAACGAAGGCAGTACAATTCATTTTCAGAATTATCAACGCATGCAAAGTTTGCCATTTGTGATTTATGCAGACTTTGAAACTTTCTTGAGCCCACAATCTAAAAAACAGGGTAATAATAATAATACACTGAATTTACGACAGCATATTCCATCAGCTTTTGCGTATTATATTGTTTGTAATTATGACAGTTCACTTAACAAATTAGTAATGTACCGGGGACGAGATTGTTCTGAAAAGTTTGTTAAAATGCTTCAAAGAGATGTCAAGAAAATACACTTCCTAATTGAAGAAAAATCTTCTAATCCTATACCCATAAAATTCTGTGACAATGATAAGTTAAGTTTTGGTAATGCTGAATATTGTTATCTATGTAACAAATTACTACTGGATGACAAAGTACGCGACCATTGCCATTTCACTGGGAAATATAGAGGCGCTGTACATTCTTCATGTAATATTAATTTTCAAGTACCTAAGTTTGTACCAATATTCTTTCACAACCTTTCTGGTTACGATTGCCATTTATTTATACGCGAGCTGAGTTCGTCTCCTGGTCTTATTAAAGTAATTCCGAAAACTAAAGAAAATTATATTTCTTTTACTAAGTTTATTCCGTTAGCGAAAAATAAATTTGCTGCAGTACGTTTTGTAGACTCATTTAAATTTTTGAGTACAAGTTTAGACCAGTTAGTAAAAAACTTGAATGTAGAAAATTTTACTCATTTAAGACTAAATTGTATAGATGAAAAACAGTTCAATCTGTTACGTCGGAAAGGGGTGTATCCATACGAGCATATGATTGGTTGGTCCTCATACAGTGAAACTACTTTACCACCACGAGATAGTTTTTACAGTACACTTACAGACGAACCTCTATCACAATCTGATTATGAGCATGCCTTAGAAGTTTGGAATTATTTCGAGATAAAGGACATGGGCGAATATACAGATTTATATATAAAATCTGACGTACTATTACTAGCGGATATTTTTGAAAATTTTCGCAAAACTTGTATGCTGAATTATAGTTTGGATCCTGCATTTTACTTGACAGCTCCTAGTCTAAGCTTTGACGCAATGTTATTATCAACAAAAGTGAAATTAGATCTTCTTACTGATTTAGAAATGATTCGCATGATACAGAAAGGTATTCGCGGTGGCATTTGCTTATGTTCTTTAAGATATGCTAAATCTAATAATAAATATCAAGAGGATTTTATTTCGTCTCAAGCTAGCAGTTTTTTAATTTATATAGATTGTAACAATTTGTATGGCTATGCAATGTGTAGTTATTTACCTCATTCCGATTTTAGTTGGCTTTCTAAAGAAGAAATTACACAATTAAATATATTGGATATTCCTAACGATGCAGAGTATGGGTTTATTTTAGAAGTAGATCTCGAATATCCGGAGAGTTTACATGATTTACATAATGATCTACCATTTTGTGCTGAAAATTTTACCCCTCCTGGTTCCAAATGTAAAAAATTGATACCAAATTTATATGATAAATTTTACTATGTAATTCATTACATGCATTTAAAAACTTGTATTCAAAATGGTATAATTTTAAATAATATTCATAGGGTCATAAAATTTAAACAAAGTCCATACCTCAAATCATATATTGATTTAAATACTAAATTAAGGCAGTCAGCTGATTCCGTATTTCATCAAGATTTTTTCAAAATGTTAAATAATAGTTTATTTGGTAAAACATTAGAAGATACTGAGAAACGAGTTGATGTAAAGTTAGTAAGCTTTTGGAATGATGAACGAAATAAAACAAAGAAATATTATACTGCGAGCCAACTCATAGCACGACCAAACTTTCATAGCGTATCTATTTTTGACGAAAATTTAGTAGCCGTACAATTAAGTAGGGAAAAAGTTATACTAAATAAACCAATTTACATAGGATTTACAGTTTTAGAGTTATCCAAAAGCCATATGTATGATTTTCATTATTCGATTATGAAAAAACATTATAATGATAAAATATCCTTATGTTACACAGACACTGATAGTTTATTATATACAATACAAACTAAAGATTTTTATGCTGATTTAAGAAGTCATTTTACTAATTATTTCGATACTAGCAATTATGCGTTTAGTAACGAATACAATATAAAGCGAATAAATAATAAAGTACCGGGATTATTCAAGGACGAACTCGGTGGAAATATTTTATTAGAATTTGTTGGTTTAAGATCAAAATTATATAGTATTAAAACAAAAACATCTGAGACTAAAAAAGCAAAGGGTGTAAAAAAGTCAGTTGCAAAAAAAATAAAATTTTGTGACTATATCAACGTTTTGAATACCGGTAAGGAAATACGAAAAAGAAACCTTCTGTTCAAATCTATAAAACATACAATATTCACCCAAGAGCAGAATAAAATAGCGCTCTCTCGAAATGATGATAAGCGATTTATTCTTAAAGATAATATAACAACAAAATCTTGGGGCCATTACTCGATAACCGTGTAACCAGAAGGTTAATCAAATATGTCTGTTTAAACTCTTGTACTTGTACTGTTGAAAATAATCTAGACTTAGTATTGTTATAAAATTTAAGCATAGCTAATAATTACATCAATAGATATCACTGTTTACTTATTAACTTAGTTATAATATGGTTATAAATAAATTTAAATAATAAACTACCGTTTTTTATTTAAAGCTTCATTCAAACCCAATCTTCGCACAAAGATTTACCTAGGTAATTAGGTATACTTTTCCTTTCTTTTTTGTACACGCTAATTACCCTTTTCTTGTCTTTTCCTCTCTTGGGTCTGCTGAAAGAAATTTCTTTAGAAATAAGCAGCTCCCTTGTACTTTTTTTTCCTCTTATGTATAATCCTTTACATTTTTATTGTGTACATGAATAAAGTAAATAAGTAAATAAAGATGTAGAGGGGAAATGGAAAATAGAGAATTCATGAGCACTGAAAAAAGCATATAAAGAGTTCTTAAATTTTTAATAATCACCATTAGTATCTTATTTAATTAAAAAAGAATGCTGTTATATTTTGATTATATAGTGCATAGCTAGAGTTTCATCGAATTGGACACTAAACACGTGTATGGATCAAGTCTTGCCATGATTTTGTAGTTGAAACATTTTACCTAATTGCATCATATTTATTACATATTTATATTAGACAATAGAATTAAAACCCTACTGTTAGCTAAATAAAGAATAAAATCATTAGTGCCTAACATTGCAATATTTCGATGCGCAGACGAAGTGGGGAGCCACTTCGATGGTGTCGTATTATAGTGCTGTTCATTAACGTGCCTGTTCTCGTACGATACGGAGGGAGACGCACATCCTCTATCTACCAAGTTAAACATCTACGCTGTGCTACTATTTGTAAATGTGAGTACTTAGTTATTTCAGAATTTAATCTTCAGTAAGTGATACTTGTTTTACAATTATTTTGCCTAATTATTTGATACCAAGTTTTTTTTTTACAGACCATGTCAGATTCTCAAGACACGCAAATACTTTTCTCACAATACGCTCAAGATCCATACGATATCAGTGATAGTGAACTCAATCAAATGATGCTGTCCTCAATTAATTCTGCAGCTCCAAAAAAAACGAAACGGGTCTCGACAAGAAGCAATAGCGGGTTGTCATCAACATCCTACATCATTAATAAGCAAAAAGAGAAAGGGAAAAAGATTATTAAAATCAAAATATATGAAATAAATGATGATGAAAGTGACAAGGCAGTGTTAACAGCAGCGCAATACGTAGTGCAAGAACCGGTGGATGAAATAATGGACTTGACTGAACATATTTTAAGTAAAATATCGAAAAAACTTGTTGGTTGTAATTGGTAATTTTAATATGTAATGTTAATAAATAATTAAATCAATAAATGTTTTAATTTCCTTTGTAAGTTTATTGTATGTTTAAAATAAAGTTATTCACATTTTAATTTATAAGTTAAGATTATAATATAAATATAATACTATAATATATTAAAATGATGTTTGTAATTTAACCATATTTTGTAATAATTTATATTTCATATAATAATCCACAATTTGTCAAAAACGTAAGAATGAAATGAGTAATAAACTTAAATATTACAATTATGATTTTTGTTATTATTAATAAAGTACCAATGAAACATTCCATTAGATTTTGTATATAAATAGGAATACAAAATTTAGGAAGCATTCTGATAAAAATCATCGAATCACACATAGCAGGTCATAAGATGTTAAGTTTCTTATGTATATTTACAGTGTGTACATGAATTAAATAAATAAATAAACAATGAAATTTGTTAAACAATCTAAAACCTTGGAGTTCGATAAAATTTATCCTGATATTGAAACAGACTCACACCGTCATGGATGCCTTTTGCCTAACAATATTAGATGTATTGTTTGTGGACCATCGAACTGTGGTAAAACAAACGTAATTATAGGTCTGCTATTACACAAAAATGGACTACGTTTTAAAAACGTTTATCTTTATTCAAAAACGATATATCAGCCTAAGTATAAATATTTAGAGCGTATTTTTGATTTAATTCCAGACATAACTTTTACAAAATATGAGAGTAATGAACATATTTTAAGCCCGCATGATGCTAAACCCAATTCAGTGATTATTTTTGATGATGTTGCATGTGAGAATCAAAACAATATACGTGATTACTTTGCAATGGGAAGACATAAATTGATTGATAGTTTTTATTTAAACCAAACCTATTCAAAAATTCCTAAGCAACTAATAAGAGACAACACAAATTTATTAATATTATTTAAACAGGATGATATCAATCTACGTCATATATATGATGAACATGTAAACATCGATATGAGTTGGTCTCAGTTCCGTCAAATATGTATAGAAATATGGAGTGAACCCTATTCCTTTATGGTAATTAATAAAGACTGTCAAAAAAATAAAGGTTGTTACAGAAAAAAATTTGATACGTTCGTAATATTGGATGAATAAACAATATAAGAAGTGTTCTTTAATAAAAATCATCATAATAACAAACAAATTCATACGCATGTAACGTTAACTGATTTCGCTTTAATTTTTTTCGAATTCTAGTCGAGATACTTTGTCTAGGTCACTTTCTTCTGAAATTTTTCATGATGTTCCTTATGGCATTCGAAATGAGCGAGGAAAATTGATGATAGGATCATCACGTGTTGTCGTAAAAGATGATAGTATAAAAGTAGGACAGCATGATTACAATATGACAAACGGATTGTCGGAGTTACTTTTAAAGAAGGTTCCTATATTGGATTTGGTTACTGATAAAAATTTACAAGAATATAAAAACATTTTGTTAGAAACAAATGCGCATCGTCGTGATTTTGATCCACATAAACCAATAAAAACGAATAAAGGAAGAAAATACTTAAATGTTATCAAACCGCTTTTCAAGCTTCGCAAACCTTCAACATCTTCTATTTCTTCTCACGTTGATAATAATGATAGTGTTACAGAAGGAGAAGGAATGATTTTAAAAAAGAGGTTTAAAAAAAATACTGATTACGTTTATTGGGATGATCCTAACGAACTTGTTGAAAGATTAAAATTATTGATAGCGTCAAGAAGTGCCGGCAACACTGGACTGGATAATGAAATTATTTCAATCATAGAAGAATTAAGAGAAGCCGGTATTATAAATTAATGGTCATACTAATAATTTTTAATTCGTATTTAGTATTTGAGATTGGTAGACGTCTAAAATAAAATGAATATCGATAAGTTTGGTCATCATGTTCATAAAAGGTTACGGTTATCAGAAGTATTTGATTTTGCTGATATTTACTTAGCTAAAAATGTAAATGGTGATAACGATTTACAAAAATCAAGATTAACAGGTGTTAAACTCCCTATAAAGCCAAACGATGTAGCAAGTAAGGAGTACGTAGATAACGAAAGTAACAATTACATTTCAAAAAAAGAAATAATAACTATTACTTAAGTTATATGATTGGGAAGTCAGTATCAATTGCAAGTATAACAAATTTAGTAGCTAATATTATTGGGAAGGCAGGATCACAATATTCTGACGGAACGGACAGCGGAGTGAAACGGAGCGGTTCCATCAGAATATAGTGAGCCAGCCTTCCCAATAATATTACTACTAATTGCTTTACGGCATATATCATCCTTATTCTATGTTGGGCCCTTACTCTGTGTAGACATCCTGTAATAGCCGAAGAATTAGGTGTTCTTTAAGTTTTAATCTAAAGTCTAGGCCAAATATCCTACATACTTAGGTTTTGCCATTTCGATACTTATCACACAGCAAGAAGGAGAATGTCCGACACCATAGAATTATTGACATATTGAATTGGTCATTGGACATTGGTCATTCTACAATAAAGATTATTAGTATTTGATTTTATAATGATAATTGCTTTGATCCTTACCATCATTGAGAGGCAGGCAGATGGGTTTAATGATGTCACTAGTAGCAACAGGCAAGTTGAGCCTCAGGAGTGCGATATCGTCTCTAAAGGTGGCGAAGGTAAAATTATGAGCGATTGCCTTGACGACGTATCTGGTCTCTGGCCGGTGGGTCGCGTTGCAGCGGTTGTGTTCCCCCAATGTCACTCTTATCATGAACCACATGAAGCTGTAGAATAAAGTTTAGTTTTTGTTTTTTTTTTAATTTTTTATTTTTACTTAATTTCTTTTATTGTCGCCGGATAGGTAACGGAGATGATGAAACATGGCATTAATTTTCGTCTTCACCTTTTCAGATTCACTTTGATGCGTGAATTTAAAGGAGTTTCGTATTTTATTAGTTATTTGTTGTCAAAATTTCAGCTTGAGGGCGGAATTAGCTGATTTACAGGCCTTAGGCGAAAACGTTTTCGATAACACTTTTATCCTCTATTGGCGGTACCAAATCACCACCACACCTTAGGTTGCTAAGTTATGAAGGCCTTTACATCACCTGACAACGATCTCGTCTCTTTGATTATACTATTTACATATACTCTGTAATTAAAATTTATTAGGTACACATAAAAATTGTGTAACATTCAGTTCAAACTAAGATTAGTAATTGGAGGCATATACGTGCCAAAAAAATCCTTTCTGCATTTCCGCGATGAATTCCAAAGAGTACTTATTTTTAAAAAAGGCCCTGTGCCAAAAAAGGTACAAGGCAGTATTTTGGTCACGAGCTGCCTCCTCTTAGGATTGAATACAGGCATGTTGTTTTCCCTGTGGTCGTTTAAATAGGTCAAAACGCTTGTTATTCAAATTTAGTTAGTGTACTTTTAAATAAAATTACATACCCCTTAACACAATGCGCAGCAGTTAGCACGTACTTATCATTGATAAGCATGCCTGCACAGTAGAACTTCGTAAAGTAGGATAGTCGGACTACCCATGGGAATTCGTTTACACCAGTTTCCGTACCATCTACTATTCGGGAAGGCTCGTTCCTCTCGCCACAACCTGTCAGATAGGGAGTAAGTTTAAAACATTTTTTTTTCAAATGAGTCTGTTTTCAGAGAAATAGAAAGTTTGGCTTCCGGACTAAGAATAGACCTCCCTCTTCCTTCTTGCTATAGTTCACTAAAGAAATAACACAGATCACGTCTAAAATCTATTCGGCCTCTTCTCGACTGGTCTGTCATTAATAACAGCATTTCTATTCCCAAGGGGGTTGACGTCAGGTAAGCAGTCGGTCATGCCGAATCTTTTATGGAGGACTATCACTTTCTAGCGAGTTTGGGATGTAAGCGGAATTGCCTTTTGTTTATAACGTTGTTCGCCAAATAGAGGATGACCAAAAAGATATGGTTGTACAGCGCAAATATGAGTAGGGAAGGATACAAAGAAAATGGGTAGTGATAGTGATAATGGAAGTGGAAGGAGAAGATATTGTGCCGACCATACGTAAGAAATGAAGGTAAAGGAAAAGTAAACTCCATCATACCATTCGACTTCAAATAAGTGATCTTCCCAGAAATCACGTGATAAATAATCATCATAGTAAATTTAAGAGCTGGGCAAATTAGGACAATTAACGGGCTAGTAATATACATTATTAATGAACTAATCCAAATGCATCTGTCAATCTTCAGTTAAGTTGAATTAAGTAGGGTTGTATTGAAATTTAAACTTACGGCAGTTACACGCGGTGGCTTTTTCTGATGTAGCATTTTTCGCAGTAGAATTTTCTGAATTAACCTACGAACATTGTTTTATTTAAACATCAATTATATTGTGGGCTATAAAGTATAGAAACAAAAGCATTTGTATAAGTAGTGAGATAAAATTAGATAAATATTAAATTATCTGTTATATGTTTTTCATTTGTTAAAAAAAATATTTTAAAATTGTCCAAAATGTAAAATAGTTATTATCTATATTTTTGAGGACAGGCAAAAACAAAAACTTTGTCTACGATATCAGGCGATTCTGGTGGACGAAATATCAAATGAAATTGTGTAGATGAAATTTTGTAGGACCAAGAAAATAGACTTAAAAATAAAAATAAAACTTACCAATGCAAATAAAAACATAGTCAAAACAATTATCACTAAAGTTTTCCACATTATTTAGCTTTTTGTTTAGTTAACTCAAGGCAACTGGATTCGCAACTGGGATCCGCTGCCGCTGCAGGGTTATGAGGACATTGCACCCATCGTACTTACTATGTAACAAGTCCTACATTGCATAGGTATCCTTACCTGTTCCTGACTATACAAATATTCCATATACAAAATAGCTTGTAGTAGGTCGATACCTTATTTTTACTATAAGTCATTTTGCATGGAATCTCTCTCTCGATATAGACGTACTTAGATATTTTATATCCATGCAAAATATGAATTCGGAAGGGTTACACTTACACCTGATATTAATAGCTCATTTATTAAAATACGCTAAGTAGTAATTTAGCAGTTGATGGTTTTGTAAAGAAAACATACATGTATTTTTTATCTAATTGTTATGATCCTATTGCTGGGCGTGCGTGAGCCTCTTGTTTATTCTTCTTAGACACCTAAATTAATGGCCTGTGCCGTAATCGAGTAAAAAGACTAAAAGGATTTCTGAGTGTGAGTAATTAAAAACTTACTTTCAGTATCTTCTTATTATTTATTTTATTTTTTCCAACTATTACAAAATATGGCAGGAAATGTAATAATTAAAAGCTAATTGGTCAATATTTGCAATAGCATCCGTCCAAGGTGTTGTCTCTGATCCAGTCCAGGTATTGGGTCACCCTAGAGTAGACCCCAGGATAGCCTTTCCGAGCACAGCCGTAGCCCCACGATACAACTCCTGCGCAAATAAAGACTGTAAATGTTAGTTAATCTGCCTAATTGCGGATTCTTTGAAGACAGTTTATTGCCAAAGCTTTCAGGAAAACACTTCATTTGAGTTTCCTTTTTTGTATTTTAAGTTTACTAGGCCTTGTGAGCATTCAAATTATTGGAATTAGCGAAACGATGATTGAGCGGATGCTTACCAATCAAATCGTAGGAATGGTTTTCATTTTCAGTCACCAATGGACCACCACTATCTCCCTGGAAATAACATCGCAATCAATGAAAAATATAATTTGGCAAAGAGATGTTTCTTAAAAAAACTTTTTGAGGTGTGGTATAATAAATATACAGACCCACTGACATTTCAATTTATAGCAGCTCATAAATGACTTACTTCTATTTAATACATCGAGAGCCCAATCGGCTGCCAAAACTTGAAATCAAGCAAGTCGATTTTTTCGATTTTCTTTTTTTCTACACCATTCGATTCTGTACAATAATGCACACGAATGCATTTAAAAAAAAAAAAATCCTTATACATTTTGAATTATTTAAGAAATAAAATCTCCAGCAACTGTACGGACTAGTTCAAACACTTAGGATCGAACGTGGCCGTAGAGATGTTACCTAAGACAACGCATAATAAGCAGTAGCAGCACCAACTCTGGTCAACCATAAAGGGTAGGTCTATAAATTAATCAAACAGGTCAATTCTTCGTGCTTGTGAGTTCATGAGGCGTACAAGCGAGAGCTTCGTTTCATGAAAATAAAGATTTTGTACTGGATGAGTGGTGTATCTCGGTAAGCTGTAGTGAGGTATTCCCGTATGTTAAACATTAATTTTGTTTGTGACATCACAAGTGGTATACTTCAATGTCATCTGTGATGGTATGGTCACATCTTACTAAAACCGGCAAGTAACGTTTTGTACAAAATATGTCTGATCTAGAGCCTGGCAGAAGGGATGACCCTAACAAATGCTAACTTGACGTCGAAGCACAGGTCAAAGTTACACATGAACTCACTCCTAAAAATGCTGAAGACAGGGTAAAGTGACGAGAAAAGGTAGAAAGTTAGACCCTAAACTCCGAACTAGCCGTAGCTTGATAAACATACTCTGGCTGTATTCAGTATTTGAAACATGAGGATGCAACCGAAAAAGTGCATTTAATAAAATGAAGAAGCAGAAAAAAACTGTTAGTGATTGAACACAGTTTTTGAGAAAATTTAAAAAATATTTTTACATTTGATATATTATTAATTTAAAGGGAAATTTTTAGTAATATAAGAAATAATAGTTATTTACCTCCAATTTCAAGTAAATAGTTAAATTATAAAAATAAATTGATTAATTTAACTATGAAAACAAGCATCATAACAATTGCTTGTTTTCAACTCAAAACATTTATTATATCCGAGGATACCCAAGTAACTGACACTTGCGTGTATTTATTGTGGAAAAAATGATTTATTTTGATTGAATTACAAAGCTGAAAAAGATTTTTAATTTTGTATCCAAAACTACTTCTAATATATATCTGTAATAAAAATCGATTTTCGGCTCTCTTGTAAAATTTGGTTTTAACTGGTTGCTTGTTTTCAACTTTGGGCAGCCGCAATGGCTCTCAGACCAACTTTAAGCAAGCTTTACTATTGTATTGTACACTATAATTTGTCGGATCAGTCATCGGTCTACTTGAGGCCAACCGCGATAATTGCAAACTTTAACGTAATTACCAAAACCAAACTACGACCGCGAGGGCAATGTTTGATGAAGGTGAGTCTAGAATAGAGCATAAGGAGAATTCTAGCATTCCGACGTTCAGGCATTGGCAACCATGTCAGCTGAGCACGATATGAAGATATGTGGTCATATTTACGTAAGTTAAAGATAAAACGAATGCAATTATTTGCCAGCTTATTAAGTTTGTTGACGAGGACTTGGTTCAAATCGCAGTAACAGACATCAGCATAGTCTATGATTGGGATGATTAGGGATTGAGCTAAAGAAATTTTTGTGGTGCGAGGGAGAAAATTTTTAAACCTATAGAGAGAACGTAGCGTTGCAGTGACTTTGCGACTGACCTCGGAGACGTGAGTTACCCAGCTTAAAGTGGAGTCTATGTGCACACCGAGATCTTTCACACTGGCGCAAAATGGAACAACCGCGTCTTTGAATTCCACTTGAGATAATGAATTAAAATTTATCTTGCAAACCTGTCGTGAACTACCTATAATGATTGCTTGACACTTGCTTGGATTGACCGCAACGCCGTAATTAGATGACCAGTCATCTATATTACGAAGGTCGTTGTTAATAAGAGCAATTGTTGAGTCAAGATCCTCGCAAGTGCAAGAACGATAGAGTTGGAGATCGTCCGCATAAAGGTGGTGTGAAGAAGAAAGCAAAAAAGTAAGAGAATTAATGAAGAAAGAAAAGAGAAGGGGAGACAAGATTCCTCCTTGGGGAACGCCGGCATGGAGAACGCGCCAACCAGATAGTGCCTGATCAACACGGACAGCCTGCTGTCGCCCCTGAAGATATGAAGAAAACCATTCCAATACTGTCGGCGCAAGATTAAGACGAGATAAGAGCGCCAGAAGTACGTCAGGATCAACAGTGTTAAAGGCATTGGAGAAGTCAATAAGTACAAGAACAGTAACCCTGCCACTCTCCATACCCTCTCTTATATCTTCCGTCACCTTTAACAAAGCTGAACTAGTGCTGTGACCTGGCCTAAAACCAGACTGGAAAACACTGATCAGACCGTTCGTGAAGATTAAAGATGAAAGTTGTAAATGGACAATAGCTTCAATAATTTTAGAGAAATACGTTAAAATAGAGATAGGTCGAAATTGACTTAAGCTGACGGGGTTTTGAGATTTGGGAAGAGGAATAACAAAAGCTTTCCGCCAAGAAGAAGGATAGACACCAGTGCTAAGTGAAAAGTTAATGATGTGGGTAATCATGAAATCATTCTGAAATCGATCATTCATCATATTTTTACTTACCGTACAAGCATCTTTATGTGCCGTGGCAGGAAAACCAGCACACATCATCACGTCCTGGATCTTCGACTCGTTGTAGTTGGTGTTGTGTTTGCAGGCATCATTGCTCAACACGGGCAGCTCTGCCTCCATCAGGGTACACGACCATTTGCCGGTCTCAGCGGTGGCACCCCAACCAGCTACTACGGCTGTTGCTCCGACGTAGTCTTTAACTGCAATGTAAAGGAAGAATTGCGTTTTAATTATTCAAGTAATTTTAATAAAAGTTACGGTTCGTAGCCAGTGTTGGCGGCGCTATTCTAAGTAATAGTTCCCTCTTGTGAACTGCTCCAGAATCCACTACATGGATCTTGAGCAAATTTTTTAATCTGTACGTCACCGGAAACCGACAGAGGAATTAAAACCGTTCGACTTACTGATTATAACGACAAACATCAGTATGCCCCGAAAGAAAATCACTCGAGTCTCCGGTAGTTTTTGGTGAGTCACAGATCCAAAAATAGCTCTTGCAACAAGAATTTATCACGAAAGTAGCAAGAAGAAATAAAATCAAACTGTTTTCTTATTGTGTAGTATAAAAGTACAATTTGATTGATACGTTTAATAAAAAATGCTTTAATTAAGGACACGATCAATAAAATTTATAAATCGTAAATTTTACTCGCTCGAGTTTTTTTGGCAAGCACAGTCTTGAGCGATAATTTATGAACGGTCAATCTTCTTTTTAGCGTTCATTTTTATATTCTCTTCGATCCTAGAACTGGGCCACCCGTACAGTGCTGTTCAAGTCATCTATATGAGCGGTCAAAAAAAATGTTTCAATTGTTTTGATTTACTCACTGGAGTTTTTCGGCAAGCACACTGGTCTCACGGCATGCGAGTATGACACTGGTTCACTAAGCCTCAGCAGGGCTATATCATTCATGAGAGTCTTCAGCGAGAAGTCATTGGCGATCACCTTCACCACGTAGCGGGTTTCAGGCCGGTGGGAAGTGTCACAGCGATTGTGCTCGCCTAAAGTTACTCGGAACATGAACCACATGAACCTAGAAATGAAATTAGAAAATGTAATGTCAATTATTGAGATAGAGGAAGGAGATTTACTCATAGTGCAGGTTCTTAATTGAATGAGAGTGCACTCTTTTCTTCTAATTCTACCCTTTTACTTCTCTTCAAATCAGCACCAACTATATTGTTGTAGGTGTACTGTAGCGAAAAATTGATAAATTTTGTAAAGGAACTATTTTTTAGGTGTGACACCCCCAGTCCCCTAGGAATTGACAGGTTTCGACAACCATACACATGTACCACATTTTAATTTTTATCAAAATAAAATTTATTAATTTTACCAAGTATGATCTATAAAATGATTAACATTGGTACATACCCAATGACGCAATGTGCTGCTGAGACGACATATTTATCGTTTATTAAAGAAGCCCCACACCCAAAAGACTTGTGGTAGATAAGCCGAGCTAACCAAGGAAAGGCATTCACGCTAGAGTCCAGACCTCCGACTACTCTCGGCTCTTCATTTCTTTCGCCACATCCTGAAATTTTATTCAACAATCAGTAACATTAGAAGTATCTCCATTTACTAGGTCAAAACACCTTTTCATACTAATACCATCAATGGATCAAAGTGGAAATAAACTGTTTCTTTCTTTTTTACTTAAATACTTACTTTATAATTTGATATATTTTTGAAATGATTAACTCATTCGAAATCGGCCTGTCGAATAATTTTCATTCGTTTTCAAATCTGCACGGACGAATAAAAATTATTCAACGAACCAATTTTAGGTACAGTTCTAATTAGGTTCTTATAATTTAAACCCTACTAGATACATACCACAATTTTGACAGCTGGGCAATTGTCTTTCAAAAAAATAATCTGATTCTGGTGGATTCCGTACCGATCCTTGTGATATCCTCATAGCATCCTAGAAACCAAAATGAGAAGGATCAAAATATTATTAACATTTACCATAATCAAAATGAATTGACTTTGATGGCCATCCATCAAGTTGTTCCTTTCTGAATGTTGTCCCAATATTAATTTTTTTTATGCATGTTTTGTTATGTTGTTGCATGTAAACAATCGCTTGAAATACAAGCTCCAAAGTGAGAAATCTTGCAATTTATTATTTAGAAATTTGGCTATAAAGATAAAACGTATGAAACCGTCGAATTTTCCTCAAACTTTTTCTATTTATGAAACATATCTTTATTTTTGTGTTGTTAGAACTTCTAACTTGTACACCTAATAAATAATAAGTAAAATATTTTTTCATAAAATAGAACAGTACTCAGGTGGAGAAAAATTAAAATCCCATTTAAAGATACCATAGTAAGTAACATTATATTATTAATCATGATTTATAAATTTCAGAATGCTGGCAAACGTCTTCATTTTACTTCAATATTAACTAGCTCGTTATTACGTTTTTACAATAAAACAAACACATAAATAAACATTAATAAAAAAAATATATAAACCAATAAGTACTCACTTGTTTCATAGAATATCCTGCAGTAATAATGAAACATACGATTAAACACACATTAAACAACCACATTGTTTAAAATTCGTACTATTGACAAAATAAACAACAGCCTTCTCAAAGAAAGTTCATGTGTTTGAGGTCCAATGTTTCGAAACACTAACTCATGTCTTAAATCCAATGGTACTTTATGGTCACTGAACTACTAAAATGCTGCATTTCATCTTATTTTTTAGTGTCATGAAATGATAATATCGTTTATTTTCACTTTTTATTATATTTACTTATTTACCAACACTTCTAAAGCGCAAGTGGAGAAGAAGCGGCGCCACAAACTCTACTGCAGAACTTTCCTCAAAGCGTCAATTAAATAAAAAACAATTTTCTAATATTATCTAAATAAACGAATTCGCACGTTTGTCAACACTGCTCACAATAAAGAGATTATTTAAATTAAAATTAATTAAAAAATATAAATCAAGTATAATAATTCGTAAGTGTTGTATGTAGTAACAAGTGCTCTTGTGATAAACACGACGCGAGTAATGGTTACCAAAATTGGAAACTAACTAAAACTTTTCATCTTTTTTGCATGAAAATGCAAAATACAGTTATTTGGAATGTGCAAAAGATCCAGTTACGTCTTATGCCCAAAGATCTTATTTAAATGAGACATTATGCTAAAAGCGTAAAACCCGAAATTAGTTATGGTTATGGATAATATTACTCTCGAAATAAGTTACGAAACGGAATTCGTAAATTACTGTACGTTCAGTGTTGAAAATTAGAAGGTTGGTAAATATGTTGTATTTTAAAGATTCGCAAATGCGAACGTGTATTTTAAAGATCGCGTGTGTAATCGAGTGAAATCATCAAATTAACGAGGAACTAGTATTTAAAACGTATCTCAGATGAAAAGCAATAAAGCGCCTATAGTTACAATTACAGTGCACTTTTAAAATAAATGTGACGATGGTAAAGAAAGCAAAGGAGGTTTGAAACGTCGTATGCAAAGATAATCTTTACATGATTGCAAAAAGAAATACTTGCTAGGTCCATTATAACAAAAATTAAGGTTTGTCTCGTTCTTTCATCTTAAATATCTGCACAAATTGGTCAATCCCAATTGGAAAAAGGCTAGGATTGATGATGATTTCATTTTAAATATCGTTAAGAAATGAAGAAGTGGCAAAGTATAATTTAGTTAATCGTTAATATATTTTTTGATAATCTCTTTGACTCTCCTAATTCTTCAGAATGCTCTTACAAACATTGTTGTGAAACAACAAAATTTAAAAAAATAAATACGACGGCAAATCTCTTTTAGAAAAATATACATTCACCTTATTATGCGACATTTTAGAGGCCCCACGGAGGCTGTACGTACGCCCGTAATATTTGGCAATGACCGGTAGATCAATGAACTCTTCATATCTACAAGAAGTGATGATCTATATGATTTTGAGTCTAATTCTGATGTGATCAAGGATTATCGATGTTTTTTTTTCGTTTTATAATAAATTTGAAATTGGTCTTATTATGTTCAATTAGACCTAGTATTTTAGTAGATACTGTATTAAATTCTTGGGAAAGCTATTTTACATTCATTCTATCTAGTTTTATACTTACTTTAACTTGAAGGATAACAAAATATTCTAATCGGATGAATTTCTCAATAATTCATCCAAAAATCAATACGTAATTCACAACAGTTTCGTCAAAATCCAGTTAAGTTTTAGAATTTAAGTACCGAAGAAGTTACAAAGAAGGGCCAAGTGATCAAACAAGCGCTGGGGGCTCAATCAAAATTACAATTTGAAAACAATAACGACATTCTTAAACATAATACATTTACACAATCCACGCTATATCACGTGGTCAATTTTCATTTCAAAACATGACTTTGCCTAAGCCTTCTGGTTAGGTACTTTCCTGGTCTATCTATATGAAACTAAACCGACACCTTGCGACATAACATCAGCAAAAATAAGGAAAGGTAGATCCAAATCTGTGTGATACCCTATTTCTGTTGTGCGTCACTAATAAGTAGGAGCCGTCAGAGGTTGAAAGGCGGTTTCAAAAATTCTAACACCAGGATGTGGACTTGAACTTAACCCACACGGTTTGGTAAGAGTAGTATTTTTACCTTCATCACTCTTCTTCCACGTCCAAGCATGTTTTTTCCTAGAAAGTTGCGTCTGCAGCTTAGCTTCGGAGCCTAAGGTACGCTGTAAGTCATAGTCCTAGATTTAGTGACACTAGTTATTACAATGGAGTGACTGCTGTCTGCCTTACCTTACCTTTTTCAAGAAAACCAGACCAACACGAACACGACCGAAATGTGTTAGTTAGTGCCCAACACTGTCTGTTTTTTTAATTCTGCCATTCTACTTCCATCTATCGATAACAACTGAGACGTGCCTTCCAAAATATGGAGGATCTTAAAAGAATTCCACTAAATGGCGACCAATCCAATACGGGCCAGGTCTCCCCGTTGTCGCATGACTCGCACATTCGTTACGGATACGCGCGTCGCGCTCGGCTATCGAGCAAATTTCTCCTCTTCGTCACTATTTAAATACATCGTGTGCCAACTTGCTGCCATACTCACCACACTTCTATATCATACTACCAGAAAATTATTGTAATTGTATCGTCTACCATACTAACACCTACCTGTGTTTGACAAAATAAATAAATGATTATGATTATCGTCGAAAGCGGAAGTATTATTTTCCGGTTTCGACGCCAATGTGTGTTCTCAGCCTGTGTTTATTTTCTAAGCCATTCTAGAGGGTCATTTTACAAATAAAAAAATTAAATTAGATTCTTTAAAAATTAAATTAGATAAATACAATTTTTATAGGTTCCCGGCCCACTGCAATCTTTTCAGTTTACAAGAAGGAGTAGGCCAATAATAAGCCAGATAGTTCCATCTATATCAGACCATTCATTCATCTTACATCCAAAGCTAGTGAGACTATGAGACCGATAGGACATTATTGGTACACGAGTCAAAAACCTTAATATTATCATAAGGCGGGAGTAGAGTATAGCGTCTGTACGAATAATAATATGGAATCACTTCTTTGAGGTACTTTATTTGTAAAAAGAGATACAAAACTGTATTAACAGTAAATCATGAGAATACATAATGTACGTCATATTATAAAACACTTTTTGGGGGCAAGATCCCATGTTCTTTCAAATTTTTTATACTTTCTACGTGAAAAAATAGATTAGGAAAACGTTTTACAATTTTATTCAAAATTTAAATATATAAAAGTATAAATACACTTTGGGTCGCTTGGGCTTCGCAACAACCATAAATATAACTTAATTTACGTTCATGGCAACAGAAAGTATTTTTAATGCTGTTTTATCTATATTTTAAAAAGCTTAGCAGCTAAAAAATCATAACTTATTTAATAAATATTTTACAAAACCCCTGTTCGTTGTAATTATTTTAAATATGACTAAATCTATAAATGCAATAATTCTAAAATGAGAACGTAAACGGTTTGCATTACCTACTGTGCTTCCCTAGTTTGTTAAAAATGAGTTTTATTAAACAAATTCACAAATACAGACTAGAATACCTCAGTAAAAATTAGGAAAAAAGTCTTTTGTTGGGAGAAAATTTTTTTTTTTTTTTTATCATCCTGTGGCATAGCTTTATTTTATTTTGACCTGTTAAAAGTACAGGAGATTAGCATTGCATATTATATTAAGGAAATAGATAAAGAATAATTAAGTGATCGACAACTCAAAAGCTTCATATAATTAAATTCTAGAGAAAATTTTAAGTTTTACGCTACTGCATTTTACTGCTTCGTTATTCTACAGTCAATACTCATTGTAGACAGCAGAATAATAATTGATTTTATAATTTTACAAATTCAAAACTAGCTACACCCAAGTGTAGAAATTTACATATTTTACACCATAATATGTAGCGAAAATAAAAATTTAAAATGGGAAATTCACAATTTTTGGTCAAAAAACGAAATATGAATTTGTGTAACTCATTTTCAACTAGGGACATTAGTCATGAACTTTATTCTATTCGGTACAATAGCAGGCATCCTTGGTATTTTCTTTGATCCAATCCAGATAGTTGGTAACTCTCGTGTAAACCCCAGGGTAGCCGGCGCGAGCGCAGCCATTGCCCCAGGACACCACACCTGAAATGCAAAAATATAGTTAATGTGATTTGTAGTGTGGCTAAACCATCAGGACAACATTATTATTTACCGCAAGGGCTTAAAAAAAGAATAGTGCTGGCTATTTTTTAAACCTGCCAGCTTATGCTGAGCTGGGTTCTTTTTTTGGGGAACGCTGTGTACGTACCTACTCAGTACACATTTTTATTTTTTTCCTTTTGTGTTATGTGTTACTCGTAAATAAATTTAATCTCATTTCAGCCGTAGTAAGTCCACTGCTGGATATAAGGCTTCCAGAATTACCATATAATAATGATTATTCATCGTGACCCTATGTCTTTGGCTCTTTGGGATAGAATGGAAAATAATTTCATATTTATTAGCATCCGAAATGTTGAAATGTAAACCCTAGCAATATTATTTTGTATCTACTTCTCATAAAAAATCGAATTTGTGTGACATCATTTTTTTGGACGTAGACTCCGCCTATGGTTTTAGTTATAAGTATAATCCATACTAATATTACAAATGCGAAAGTCTGTTTGTCTGTCTGTCTGTCTGTTTCACTTTCACGGCCAAACCGCTAAACGGATTTTAATGAAATTTGGTATGAATATAGTTGAAGACTCGGGGTCAAACATAGGCTACTTTTTGTCGCAGGCAAAGCTGCGGGAAACAGCTAGTCAAGAATATAATTTACCATATAATAGACAATTGTAGCAATTTGATTTTTTAAGCAGCCCAATTGAGAGAAAACGTATGTTTTGTTGAATAAACAATTCAAATGAGGTAATGAATTATGTATAAATGTATTATGTAATGTGAAAGTATCCACATGTCAAACTGTCGCACGTGCGGGCTAGTGGAGCAATGGTCTGATTGTACTGGCATTTTAGGGGTATATGTAATATACTAAGTGGTGTTTATTGGATACTACTAGCTGTTTCATCAAAATCCATTCAGTTGTTTGGCTGTGAATGCGTAACAGACAGATGGACAAACAAACAGACAGACTTTCACATTTATGATATTAAGTATGGAAGTATAGATTATAATGTATTTTAGCAATTGCTATTACTCGCTAATGCTTATAGTCTGAAGCTTGTGATGTAAGTAAAGCTTGTAAAACCTATTGAAGAAAATGTATTAGATAACTAAATGAGAGCGCCACAGGAGTAACTAAGAAAGTTAGCGTGTTTTTCAATGTATGTTGGCTAAAAATCTGTATTCACATAAAGTGATCTGTGGTGTGTATAAATTTGTGACTAACTAGATTAGATAGCTACCTCATAAATAAGATCATTAATTATTTGTTATTTTTCTTTGAACAGTTTATTCTCTGGGTGTACTGAATTTCTTTCTTTCACTTTCTTTCAACCTTCATCTTTTTTCGGTACACCAAATCCTTGACATCTCTTTCTTTCAATTCTAATTAATCATTTGATTTACCCATATACTATAGACTTTTAGGAAAACGACTTTAAGGTCTTTCCCTAAATAATTTTAAATTGAGTTTACCTAGACCTCAAGGTAGAAATATATTTCTCAGTTTTGAACAGATTAATCAAGTCAAATTTACTTACTGATAGCGGTGCAACAAGGATGTAAGTAATGCTTGCAAAACAAGACAATTTAAAAAGAACTGCTTGATACGTTCTTTCAAGACATATCTCGATTTTTCTTATTAATCCATACTTCCACATCCATACTAATATTAAAAATGTCTGTCTAACTATTACGCTTTTACGGCTTAACGTATGGACAGATTTTAGTGAAATTTGGTACGGATATAGCAGAAGAACCGGGGTTAAACATAGACTACTTTTTGATGCAGGCAGGACCGCGTGAAACAGTTAGTTTCTAAATTAATCTTTAGTCTCAGCCTACTCTAGCCACTAAATAGACGTGATGATTTGATTGTAAGGTACTTGATACAAATAAGGCCTATTATAGTTCGGAAATGTCGTTTAAAATATATTTACATCAAAAATACTTCACATGCGCATAAACGAAAGCACCACAACTAGGCAAACATGCCCAATCGCGCTTACAGGGACAATAGTGGCCGGTCGATTATGAAGGATGGGCGTTTTGAAAGAATGTGGTAATTTCTATCTAATTTTATATTAATAAGTTATTCTTTGAAGTTTTGTTTCAAGTAATTTAAACGGATCACAACACAACTCATAAAAAAAAGATACTATGACTTAAAATTGATTTTTTATAATATGCTAACTACAATTGCGTTTAACGTTTAATAAGTATAATGTACTGAATAAGGCCTACTTTTAAAAAAAGTTTTTTCTTTTTTCCCAAATTTTCTTTTTTATTTTAATAATAATTTGGAGAAAATATGTTAATTAGCAATAAATATAAAGTATGCAAACGGTTTTTTTTATTAAAACTTTTGTTATTATATTACTTTAATTTTATTTCATGTTAATATGTAACGTCAAATTTGACTAGCAATTTAAGCAAAATATCTAGTGAAATAACTTAAAAAGTTGTTCAAGGATCTCATGCAAACACATTAGAGAAGGTACCAAAATACAAATTTTTAACGTATAACAATATTTCTCTATGTTAAGTATGTGGGCCTTGTTATGTTACTATGCTATAAAAAGGCCTAAAGCTAAGGTTTACGTATAGTAATCTCTTTTTATGTAATTTTTGATATTAGATTATAATATGTTTTCATAATTACTTAAAATTTATAAATCAAAGAATAATATCATGCTTTTATTTATCACCTTCTTAGAATAATTTATGAAGATACGAGTGTTTGAAATTAGGTAGGCCTTATTTGTATCAAGTACCTTATGTTGATTTATTTTTTATCCAATACTATATTAAGGCAATTTCACAAACGCTAAAATTAATTACCTATGAGTTCGTATCGGGTGTCGTGCTTTCTCTCCGCGATAAGTGGGCCGCCGCTGTCACCCTGAAAAATAGATTTAGTAGACATTACATCTTTTTTCTTCTTAGTAACTAAAAGAAAGTTAAATTTGATTGACCACAACTAAATTTCTCTTACAACTTTTTATAAATATAAATAAATGTATTAAATTCATTAAAAATAGAATAAAAATTCTACTTTTCGTCTTGTCACAAAACTTGCATAAAAGTATTCATACTCAACATGTAAAGGGATTTATCAATTCATTTAACATTTTAACATTTTTTGGAAGAAAAATATATTTTAAATATATTCGAATGTTTAAAGATACACGTTTCACATCACATATACAAATCAAATAAAATGATTAAAAATTGTAAAGGGTTTTAGCATCCAAATTTAATTTTGTTTTGCCCAAATTCTGCTACCTGAGCCCTTAGACAAAGTCACAAAGTAAATACGAAAACGACGTTTGAAAACAATAAAAATTTTGCATCTACGCGAAATCACATGGTCGATAACGTCTCATAAGTGTTTTTTTTTTAATTGCGAATTTTATAGACCTCGAACAGCATAAGTATTAGTATCATGTTTGTTTGTAATCCATATAGTCAACTGACCTGACAAGAGTCTCTTTTCCCAGTATCCGGATATCCAGCGCACAGCATATTATCTGTGATCATGTTGGCGGTGTACTTCGTGTTGCGGCACTGCTGGTTGCTCATGACGGGTACTTCCACCTCTTGTAGTGTACAGGATGGTTTCCCTTCCTCTGTCAGCGTGCCCCAGCCGGCTGCAAGGGCCTTAACTCCGACGTAGAGATCTTCTGCGAATTGAATTACAATACAATACAATATAACTTTATTGCCCATATCTGGGAAATCAAAAAACTGAAATTATAACATTACATTACATCGTCTATTTTAAGGAGTTCATTTGATCTCATCAGTCATCATCTTCTATATGCAGCTTTATAAAAATAATAATATCATTTATTTCAGATGTCAAGATCTATACATTTTGTTAGTAACAGTTTTCTTACTAAACTATGTTAATAAGAATTTAATTAAATTCAAATTATAATTATATTGCATCACATAAATAATTAAATTGAATTATTATTAAATTATTGAAATGAATTGTATAAAATTCAATTATTACAATGAGACAATAGTTGTGTGGGGTCTCAACCCAGACAGCCAGAACCTTGTTATGTATCCAGTACATTCATGATCAGCAACAAGGGCCAGCAGGCTATTAGAGGCACCCCGAACCCTAGCCATCAGGGATACGGTTCTTTCCCGTAGGATTGCATAAAAATCATCAATATGAGCGTTTGCGAATATCCCTGACGCACTGGAGAATAGTGGATGCCCCATCAAGACCCTAAAGCCATTGTTGTACTGGGTTCCGAGGGCCTTGTATGCCAGCTGTGTATATTATTTATAACGATCATCATAAATTTAAGACCTCTTGAGTCTTGTGCGTGGAGTTTCTTCTACTTGTTCTTGAGATGAAATTTTGTAATTTTATTAAAGCCATGAAAAATATATCACAAATCTTACGAATTAATTATAGGAAAAAGCCATATGGCATTTTTGGAAATATGCAAATTAAAACATATAATTAATCGCTTATCTTCTTCTTCAATATCTTGTCTAGAGAAAGATCGCGGGTCTTAAAGCTGTGATAACTTAGGATTCAACATAAATCTTGACATGACAGAGATAATCATTGTCTGTTATCTCTTAGTCCTAGTTAATATTAAAACAATTTTGAAGATCTGTTATCCTTGTAGTATATTAACAGTGGTTGCTCTGCTCGTAAATCCGGCGAACTAAGGACAATACTAATCAGCGTTGACAATCTTATCTGTAACGCAGATTAGCTGATTCTTTCCATACGACACTAAAGGATCTTAGTATGTTTATCGCCTTTATGACTAGATAAAAATAGGATAGTTTTGCTTACGGTTAGTGCTAGGTAGACAAATAGGTTTGATGGCGTCAGAAATGGGTACTCTTTCATTCAGCCTCAGCAGGGCGATATCGTTGTCAAAGTTAGACAATGTGAACTTGTTGGCGATGGCTCGAAGGGCGAACCTCGTTTCAGGGCGAGTCGTCGAGTTGCAGCGGTTGTGCTCGCCGAATGTCACCTTTATCATGAACCACATAAAGCTAGAAATTAAAACGAAATATTGTTTGTTAAAGAAATGAAGTTGTTATGGTCAAGTGGTTTGATTGGTTATTTGCCTGTTGACGCGATTAGAAGATATCGATCTGAAACCTATGTTTGGAGTGGGTTATCCCTGCAAAAATCAGATTTGAAACAACTGTTTCTAATATGTTAAAATTAAGTTGCTCAGGTATTTCTCAGATATGAGAACTTGGATTTGCAAAAGCAAATTATAGCTTGTTAGACTTATAATAAAACTAATCTTTATACATTTATGAAGCGTTTCCAGCCTCCATTTAAATATGTACCCATCATAATCATTTCGTGTAGGTTACATACAAATCGACCATGTAGTAGCATCTGCTTATATATGTATATAACAAATAGACTATTTATGGTCGTGTAGAATCTAGTGTATTATGTTAGGCATCAATTCTTCATATCAATTAATATATTCTATTCATCGTTCATCAATGAGGGTAATACTTAGTAATAAAACTACTGGCAATAAAGTTACGCAACTTGCGAGATCGCTCCATACAATAGTGGTAATGTAAATAAAGTCAAGTTGGTATTAGAGCTATTGGGCGAAAGTGACACGTTTTCTTGAACAGGCGTGAATAATGGCTCATTGACGCTTTCACTACATACATATCATTAATTGTATTGGCTACTTTCAATTTACTGATTCTTCTTATTTTTTCATTAAAGTTACGATAAGTGGTTATGTTTAGTTAGATAGAAAATCACATACATAGCGGCTTCTATTGTTATAGCAGAGGTAAAATTAATTAATTTTGATAGGTTTACACATTCAACAAATGAACGTTATTCCTTTGTGCTACACTGTGAAAGTTTCGAAACAGTATTTTCCTTGTCCTCATCTTACAGGGAAACTGATTAAGATTCACTAACTTGTCAAAGCATGACCCATATCGTTGGTTTGGGATGATGAGTCAGTGAGTGAGTCAGGACTTTTCTTTTAGTAAACAATCAAACGTTGGTAAAACTTTTTTAAATTTAAAAATCGTAATTAACAAGCTCGTACTAATCAAAAGCAATAATAAAACACGAAAGAGACTAAAAATTTTTATACATGAAATAAAATCTCCCAAAAATAATTTTCCCTATAGCTGACGTAAACAAAATCGGGCGGAAGGCTCCACTGGCGCCAATCACCATAAACCGACATTTGCAGAGGATAATGAACTTAAATTTGGAGCCTGCTTCGGACCGGTTCCAAGGTGAATGTACTTATTGCTACTGACCGGAATTCACAAATTCTCACAACCACTTTATTTTTGTCTTGTTTGACGATTCGCGGGTTATCGGACTCGTGCTCGAGATAAGCTTAAGATTTACGATGTCAACCAATTTTTGGATGTCTAATATCTAATGCACAATTTTTGTTAACAATCCATCACGAATTACGAAACCTGATTACTTACACGGGCAAAAGTTAAGCCAGTTACACGATACTGCCGTAACTAACAAAATTTAAAATTTCTCATGGAAGTTACCTTTATTTTTTATAATTGTCGCGGCCAAAAGTAGCCTTTGCTCATATAAAGTTTTCGTAATTGTTAAATTATTTGTTACTTTATGTGGGCAATAAAGATACTTTGTATTTATTTATTTAAACTTTATTGTACAAAATACAATTGTGTAGCGCAATAGGCGAACTTAATGCTAAAAGCATTATCTAACAGTCAACCTTTAGGTTATTGTGTTATTAAATTAAACTATTTAATACTGTCTTACTCTACCTACCGAGTACCACCATCTACCGAGTAGGTAGAGTCTACCTGCGACCATGAACGCAGTATGTACTGTAAAGTGTTTAAATTAGGTGTAAATAAATAATAATATGTGATAAACGCGATATAATAGTTTAAATTATGTGTAACAATCGCAAAAACATAAGACATTATTAGGGGATGATGATTCGAGAAGCTCGTTAGGCGAGCGCGACCCGCGTATCCGTAGCGAATGCGCGTGTCAGGCGACGTGACGCGACCACTATTGGATTGGTTGCCATTTTAGTGGCATTTTCTAACTTGAGTTTCTCCGTGCTTCGGAAGGCACGTTAAGCCGTCCCGTTTGTTATCGATAGATAGCAGTCGTGAGGCTGTGTCAGATGCCTTGGGGCAGCCTGAAAAATTCTGACAGTGTTGGCCACTAACCCACTCAGGTCATGTTCTTGTTGGTCTGGTTTCCCTGTGAAAAGGGTTACGGAGGTCAGATGGCAGTCGCTCCAGTGTAATTACTTCCGCCAAATCTAGGACCATGCCTTACAGCGTACCCTAGGCTCCGAAGCGTAAGCTGACGACGCAACTAGGAATACACGCTAGGATGATGATGACGAGGGGTTGATGATATTAGTATTTCACGTTCTTATACTAATCGATAATCGTGATAACTTTGATTTTCTTTTAATTGCAGAGACGGCGTATTTGCGAACTACAAAACAAACTTTGTTTGATATCAATACATATTTTTAGTTAAATAATGTTTTTTAGGATTTACTTTGTTGTTTAGTATCAAATTTACTGATGTCATTAACCTAGTTTACAAGTAGAAGTGAATAGCTTTATTGTTTGTTTCTTTGAAATAAAATAGTTTTATATATATTTTTTCCATTAACCCAAATGATGACTACGTTTTGGAGAAACCAATTAGGAAATTCAGTTTTTTATTGATCTTAATGACATCGCCAATTACCAATTAAATCAAGGAAATTTTCTTCGCCCTCGCTTTACACAAATAATTAAAGTTTATATTGACGATAAGAAAAAAAAAAGAAGTAGTGATAATTATATTTTTGTGTATTTCTTACAGCCGTAATCAGAGACGATAACGATCACTTTTCTTCAAACTAAAAAAAAAACTAATTCTCTCACAGAGAGAGAGTTTTTAATACCTTAACTCTATTGTATTACATTGTTAATCAACCCTGGTGTCAGAGTTTTTCGGAACCGTCTTTCTCTTACTTGACCATCAGATGGCAGACGTCGAAACTGGAAATAACTATCAATCAATAGAGAAACGAACCCATGCCCTCCGGGTCTGCAGACAAACGCCTTAACTTAACCACTGGACCACAGATGCAGTCTTACTAATTATTCTTACTGATGTTGCCGAACACTAGGCCACTATCGATAGTCGGAAAAAATCAAAAGTATCACTAGTTGTTCGCCGCGAACATAGACCTCGCGATTATTAATGTAGTAGGTTCCAAGTAGTCTCAAGTCGCAAGGAGTGTCACTTGCGTGTTGTCGATCCTCAAGCCCTCAAACAATGTTGTCGGCAAACAAGCATACGGCCTGCCAGCAAAAAGGTCAAAGTAGCCTATAGCCTGCATCTTCTGCATGTATGCATTGCCGACCCTTAAACAAATTAGTAAGCAACTATGCATACGGCTTGCCTAATGGTGAAATTTTACATTCTATAGACGGTTGCGGTTCATAGATTTAGAATTTGTTTGACTACGTCAATAGATTGGCTGATCAGTAAAAGAAACGAGAACCAATTTGAAAACAGTAAGTGTATGTGTGCCATACATGTGTGCCCTGTCAAATAGTGCTGAGCCGAGCAATGTTGACATCACTATGACCGATTTTTTTAACGTGAGAATATTGCCAAATTAAGTATGCAGAGTATTCTTTGGGATAAGGTAAAATAACATAATTAACAGGCTTTTAATTTTTAACGAGCACCCCAACTCGACTTCGAATATGACACTGTCACACATGGTAAACATTAATTAACTTTGTTCTAATTTTGAGACCCGTGGCCGATTCTCGCGCCGTTTTTGAAAGGTCTACTGAAAACTGTACAGAACTGCAATTATTGAAAGTGATTACACCATATGGTTGAATATATTTTGGAAAACCATTCTTCTCTGCCAACCATATTTAGCCATTTTTCGCGAAAATCTACATTAGATGGAAATCTGAAAGAATAGGAACACGGGGTTTTCCGTACAAATCCACTATGTTTTTTCGCGATATTGTGCAATACTATCGATATGATGTTTGACAGCAACGATATTAATCCCCAAACTTCAAGAATTAGGTTGCCAATTGTGAAAACTCACGTATATATTTTTATCCAAATTTTAATTCTTGCATCTTACACAATCATGAAATAAAATTACATGATATTTCTCATATTATATTATATTATATTAGTGCGGAAAAACTATTGAAACAATTATGAAATCATGGATTTATACAGTGATAAACTTTGGTACTTAAGTGTAAAATGTGAAATTATGTAGGTTTTATTTGTTACTTGAGTTACATTTAGGCACTGCACATGAAACCATTATTATGCTCTTCTACTGAACACTTTTTTAGCACTTAAGACTAGATACTTTGTTTTTAATTTAAATATTTGTTTTTGACGAGAAATCCGAAGGTACTATGAGACATTATTGTGTATATGAAATGGTCTCGCTCTCTATCTCATTCTAACATACGCATATCCTTTATATTTCTCTTTCGCAGTTCCCGTCTATTAAATCCATAGTGTAAGGTTGCAACACTTGGATGGCCACATGCGCATTGTGGACCATTAAACAATTTAGAAGGCAAACAGAAATACGGCCTGCCTAAAGTTAGACGTCGTAGTAGTCTATAGACACCTGCAAACCTGGAGTAGCACATGCGCATTACGGACGCTAGACAATTTAGTAGGAAAATAGGCATACGGCTTGCCTGATGATAAGAGGTCTCTACTAAGACTACTTAGACAATGGACACTGGCAACATATAAAGTGGACATAAAAGACAAAACCCCCAAGTGTTGCACGTGTCTATAGACTACTTTGACAACCAATAAGACGGGCGTTATGCTAGTTAACCAACTAAATTGTTTAAGGGCTGGCAATTCGCACGTGACATTCAAGGAGTTACAGGTGCCTATATACCGTTCGAATTGACTTTTACGGTATCATATCATCTAGGCCGTATGCTTGTTTGCCTACAAAATTGTTTGAGAGTCGACAACACGCAAGTGACTGTCATTGTTTTATATATGTCTATAGACTACTTGGATCCAATTTACTTTGAGAAGAGCTAAATCAAAAATACCAGTTTCAAACAGTAATATTATACTGTCAAAATAATCTTACACCTAAGATTAGCCATCAGAAATCGATTACACCTAGGTTTAGCATTGACCCCGCCACCATTGCAGACTAACTTCACGACTTCAAAATATATTAAGTTGGTCCTAGTCAAAAAAAAAAGAAAAGTTTTCTTGTATTTTGAATAAAAAAGGATTATTTATTTATTTGGACGACATGATCATCCTGGTATTTTTTCGGTTATTTTTATTTTATTACTAAACTACTGAACAGATTGGATTAAAAAATTCTGGAGAATAAACTGCAAGTGTACATTTGCACATAAAAACAATTTTCAAAATTGGCTTATGAACTACGATGTTATTAGATAACAAATATGAAATAAATATCAAAACCTCCTATTATTGAAAGTCGGTTTAAAATAACTAAAACTATTTTTTTACCAAATGTATTTTAACGGTTTCTAAATATATTCTGAATATCAGAAAAATCCGACCAACGTCTTTGGAAATTAAGATTAAGAAATGTTTTTACCTTAATGCAAATATCTCAAAAACTACTAAACCAATTTTAATGTCAAACGAACTTGAATTCTATACATGTCAGAAGATGTATAGAAATAGATATGATGATGATAGATGTATTGAAATACACCTTTTGAATTTTATCGAAATCATACATACAAACAATGTTTTTTCGCCCCAACTTGATTTGTAGCCCTGGCTCGCTTCGCTCGTTCGGTCAAATAAGCTATCGAACTATCAATAGTAAATGCAATGCAAAACAATACTATTTAGGATTGTGCGAAACTATCGATCATGTATGCAATAGAGAAAGACAATAATATCGATAATTTCGAGGTCAACTATCGTCAGTTCGGCAGCACTAATTCTTACCCTTTAACACAGTGGGCTGCAGTCAAAACATATCGGTCGTTGATCAACATGCCTCCGCAGTAGAAACGCTTGAAGTACGTCAGCCTGGCCATCCAAGGGAACTCGTTGGTTCCCGCTTCGAACCCGCCCACGATACGAGATGCTTCGTTTCTTTCACCACATTCTGAAACAAAGTATGTCAGTTTTTATTTTTGCTAATTAAAAAAAGCAGTAATCAGAGCAAGTTTTGAACAACAGTTTTAAATTTACATATTTTTATATTGGATATAGTTCGTGCGCTTAAAAAAATTTTCTTACATGCAACTTATTTACTTTATTTGTATTTATGCACACAATAGAACAGTACAAAGAATGAATGAATGAACACTTTATTGCACCATTTACATACATTTAAGAAAAGATACATCATTGAAACCAATTAACATTAAGAGAAATGAGTACAAAGGCGGACTTATCGCTAATGCAATCTCTTCCAGCCAATCTTATGGTAGAAAGGAGCAGAGAATAAAAAAAACTTGAGCGAGCGGTGCAGAAAGCTAAGAATTATACATGAGAGGAAATGACAACACAAGGGAGCTAAAATTTATGTGTGTGTGTGTTTTTTTAATAGTGATATGATAAAAGACATTAGTACAAACAGCTCTACTGCTAAACAACGTATATGCTAAACAAGAACACGAAGTAACAATTCTGCTTTTAAGTGTGTATGTGTATGAAAAATATTTGTTACGTCTGCAGCTAGTACTTAGATAGCTGGGTACGGTTTAATCATGGTCCTATATTTAGCCGTACTTATTATTAAGGAGCGTCTGCTGCCAGACCTTTGTCACCTTTCTTACAGGGAAACGAGACTAATAAGATCTTGAGATGTGCTTTAACAACTAGATACCACATGATATTCAGAACCAATGCTTAACGTGCCTCACGAAATTTTTATTTTCAGACATTCAGATGATTCAAGTTAGCTCGAAGTACGATAGAATAAATCTTTATTGCCGGCATCTGGGAAATCACAAAAGTGAAATGACAACATGGTTTACATTATGGAGCAAATGCGGACTTATTGCTAAGCAATCTACTTATCGCTAATTTCTTACTAATCTTCGCGCCTTCCCGGTTTCATCCTGGGCTGATTGTCTCGGAGCCCTGGGTCCGCTTAACCGGCCCAGTAAAAGTCATCGCCATAATTTCGTGTAGATTTGGTACATTGTCAATCGACTATGTACACCCTGGTGTCAAAGTTGCGGAACCGCCTCTCAGCCTTTGGTTCCTTTAACGACCACCAGATGGCAGCCGGGACCAACGGCTTAACGTGCCTTCCCAAGCACGGAATCATCTTTGTTATCAAACAATCAGGTGATTTAAGCCTGCAATGTCCTTACCAAACTGGAAATAACTAAACAAAGTATGCTTCCCGTGGGATTCGAACCCACGACCCCCGGGCCAAAGCGAACGACCACGGAGGCATTTGAAGGAAAAAGAGTAAAAATTATAGTACCTAGTAGTATTTTTTTTTTCTATATATTAAATATTAAATTGCAAACAAATACAAACTGCATGTGCACGTGGTCTTGGGCAGGTTGAGCTCCATCAGCGGCGGCCGGTTGCCCCACACCCCACCAAAGAAATTCTTAGTGAACACCCCTCGCGCATCCCGGACTTCATCTCTCTGGAATAAAATATATTTAACCTTTAATGAACTTTATAAAACAGAATACATTCTAAGGCATTCTCTACCAGATAATATGTTAACATTTTCGGTATATATTGCATTTCCTTGCGAGTGCGTGTGACCCTTTATCTTTTAAAAAAAAATATTTCCGCAGCTCCGCCTGCGTCAAAAAGTAGCCTATGTTTGACCCCGGGTCTTCATACCAAATTTCATCAAAATCCGTTCAGCGGTTTGGCCGTTAAAGCTAACAGACAGACAGACAGACTTTAGCATTTATAATATTAGTATGGATATTATATATTATGGGTAAATTACTTATAATATTTACATCAATTACTTGCTCTACATCCGATTTTATCTCTTTGTCGAGTACCCAAAACTAGATCTGTCTTATTCATTCTTTCTCATTAATATTTATTCTTAGTTCTTCCCAATGAGTTTTGTCCTATACAAAAAAGCCTGAACTTGATATGAAATATGAATGAATACAAGGTTTTTGAAAAAACCGGGTGTTCAGTACGTGAAACTATTCAATAAAAAAATATGCCTGTATTTATTTCAATTTGGTAAAACCATTGTACATTAGTATTTAAGATTTTTTTCTGTTGATGTTGTATAAACTGTTTTCTTTTTGAACAATAAAGAATTTTACATACATACATACCATTAACTATCAACCAACTATTAGGATATAGATAGAGTTACATATGGGTTCAATTGTTTCGAGAGATGGTTTAGAAAAACTTTTACACCAAGCTATGCTGGATCAATTAGCCTAGTAAGTACCACATATATCTAAAATGAATGAATGAAAAGTTTCAATCTGATCTAACATCTTTGAAATGTTCCTCTTCGTGAAATCCAAAGATATATTTACTCTACTTATTTCTATGTAATAGTAATCGTAATATGGCGTATATAAAAGTAATAATCTATACAAACAAAGTAGGTACGAAGTGCTTTCGCTCGATGTGATTTATGTGCATCTTCTGTTATTTAATATCGAATTGCGTACGGGGCTCAGTTTCTCACGTTCACTCAGGGTCCCTTCCTTAACCTAATTCCACCTATCGATTAACAAATCACTAGTTTCTTTAATTATTTGTACTAATACTCGTATAATGCCGTACTGTATTTGATTTCTAATTTCTTTTTAAATTTTAACTTTAAATCTCTGGAGCTAAAATCATGAAAATCACATTTCAGTGTTTTCCAGCAGGATAGGTGTATATTATGCCGCCAAAGTATCGTATATCGCCAATGTGTTATGGATAATAAGTAGGCTGTTCTTTATTTGTTAATGAGTTGGTTTATAGGTATTATAAAGTAACGGGAAAAACTAATAATAAGTTTAAATTTTTCAAGTTTTACTCCTAAAGGAAAGTAAATAAAGTTGTTACGAACCTGAGAGAAAGTGAAAGTTGCCAGTACAAGCACTAAAATAAAAGGACACTTCCACATTTTGCCAATAAAAAAGAAAAAACGATTTTGAAAAACGCGCGTAAATGGTTCGAAATTCCAAATTCGTATTTAGAATTTCGCGCACGGCATGGTATACCGTTGGTGAACTTGTCGCGGTCACAACGGACACACACTGAGATGCGCTTGAGTCGACCGTCGCGGACCAGCAGACGTGATTTGGGTGTCAATACCTAACCCCACTAGTTTGACATTATTTCTTTATCACGAGGTGCGACGCTAATGAGCTTACCAATTTGGGGACTATGATAGTCTTCCATTATGTACCGTACCTATCTCTCAATCTCAGTCTTCGAGGTTTTAAGTCATCGTCCAGTTGCTCAAAACTATGAAATGTAGGTAACTGTGATTTTTTTAGGTTTACAAGAAACAATAAATACAAAATATATAAGAAAATTTGCCTTCAAGAAAAAGGTTCAAGCTCATCTAATGAATTCTCTCTAATTTATAAACCAGAATCACAATTTCTCTGCATTAAAATCTTTAAATATATATGTATGTATATTATACTCCCTATTTGTGTTAATCTATGTATGTTTATTTAGCTGTAGGGTTCTTTTTTTCTGTAATATTCTTATTTTTCCTAATGGTTGACTGGGAGAGAATGCTTTTAGCATTAAGTCCGCCAATTGTATTTTTACTTGTGGTATAATAAAGTTTTAATAAATAAATAAATTATAATAAAAATCAAAATCCACTCAACTCAATTGGGTATTCTACTAATTTTTATTTTTTCTTTCATAACAAAATTTTTATTTCCAGAAACAGAATTATGAAAGAATTTTTGAAATCCGTTCACAAATAAATAAGTTATAAGCCTTTGAAATTCGGTGGAAGGGGAAACTGTCAAAAAACAAGAAAAGGATGCACTGTGTGAGCTGTGACGTCACTGCCACTCGGTTTCGTGCGTACAAAAGAGATAGAAAACGTCCCCACCACGCTCCCAATTTTCTTTTAGAGAAAACTTTAAAATCGAATTACTGCCTTAATTAACAACCAATTTTGTTGTTGTTTTCAGAATCGGTTACTTTTTAGTGTATATTTTGTTTAGTATAACAATATTAACCAAGTATGAATACAGTCAAGTAGCCCATTACGTATGGCTAAGTTGACCCCTTTAAATTAGAGAAGCGGCTGTTGGTACGAAAATAATTGTATTTTCGTATAATATTCATATGATTTTTTGCCCTTCAGTAGATTTATTGTACCTACAGGATTATACCTGCTAGTAATCTGAGAGTGAAATTTTAATCTGTGATCTGTGTCGAGTAACGTTCGTGTCAGCGAAAGGGGTAACCTGTATTTAACTTACCAGTAAACGAACCAGGCAAAGAAAAGCACTATACTCGTATACAAATTATATATTTCTCAGTCACACACACCACACTCCTTTCTTCTCCCGAAGATGTAAGGCCACATATCTTGATTGCCTTAACTTTGTTTTACCTGTATTTTAACTCAGTTAAAATAAAAAACCGTGCAAATGCAATTTCTCAATCATACTTGTCACCTCGACGCGGGAGGTGTAATGTGCAGTGTAATAATAAACACGCATAAATATATCACAGACTTGGATTTTTAGTCCTATACAATGAAATAGAAAAGCCTTATGACGGTACCAGTGATAGTTCTCAATCATTCTCTTCTTCGAAACGCGAAATGGTATGCGCAGTAGACCTGAGAAAGAAAAGCTTTACAAAGTCTTATGTAATATTTTTCAATGGTACTCACTCGTCTTTCAGACACAGGAACGCAGACCTCTGTGATATACGAAGATACCTTGTTTTTAACTGGCCTATACGAAACTGAGAATGAGAAAGAAAAACATTCTGGAGTGCTATTTTGAAAAATGTGACTCACGCAAAATTGGCGAATCGAATAATTTTTGTTCGATATCGAACGATTTTTATTCGACATATGAGTCACTAATTTAAAAAATAGGAGTGTTATTTCTCAATCATACACGTCCCAGACGCGGAAGGTGTCAGGTGCGGTATAACAATGAACAGTCCTTTTAGTGTGACCGGTTGCGAGGCGAAAGTGACGCTTTCCAACTGTCACAATGCTATATAGGTCTTTTCGAACATTCAATACAGAGCCAATGATTGCGAGATTTATGTTAAAATTATAACACATAGTGTGACACAAAATGAGACAAGGTTTTGTTTGGATCCGACAACCGGCATTAGGGCAGGGTATCTGATATAGATAGTCACTTATGTAGCTATATTGCCCTATAATTTATTCCTGTTTCAAAAGGGTGGCCCAAAAGGTGTACCTAACCCATTGAAAAAGAAACCTTTTACTTGTGTGCGGTTTCGTTGCTCTTTGAGGTTATTGATTGAAAATATGTTTTTGGCAGGACTTAAAAAAGGTGGAAACCTAGCTAAAGTTTTGAGAAAGCATAAACTTACCGATATAAAAGTGACCACGTTCCAGCATATCTAAGACAAATTTATATCATTTTATGCCACAAAGAAAAACCTGGAAGGACTAAATTATAAAAAGAATCTTACATTTTCAATACAATGTGTTTTTAAATATGTGTTAGGCCAAGAATGAATGAACTCTACCGATGAGATCAGAGTCTACCTCTAAAAATTATGATGATGATCATATGATCTTTAAAAATTTAGTTATGGGATAGGTTTATATGAAAAATAAAAGAAAATATTTCTTAAATAAATATATTTAACAATTTATAAAACTTTAAGATCAATTAACAATACAGAATATTTCTGTAGGTAGGTACCTAAACAATAAATTAATTAATTACAAAAATAGATAACTAATGATTGTGCTTGAGTAGTTCGTTTGAAACTTCATCGTGACGAGGATCACAGTTGTAGCCTAAAGAGCATCTCCTTAAATTATCTACCTAACTAGTAAAAGCGATTTTATTTAAACAAGTCCCTATCACACAGAGCAAGCTGACCTTACAACGAAATTACTATTTGTATGTGTACTTAAGTATGTAATCAGATGAAATGTTTCGTGATTGTTAAACACTAAATTAAACTAAATATTTTAATATACGGTTGTTATTGCGGTTATTACTTATTTATTTGCCAAATAACATTTCAAGTCGACGATAAATGTCATGCCAGTGTACGTTTAAACCTAATGCTTGGTTTTTATATACTGTTAGCAGTTATGTACTATGACAATGTATGTTTAAATAATAAAAATAAATAAGTACTTTACAAGTCGTAGGTAGACTAAAAACTTTATGTAATCATGATTACTTTGAATTAGATTACAAACGTAATCCACTACGTCTGTCTGAATAATAAAAAAAAAACCAGGTGTGCTATTTTTGAAATGTATGATTCATATGTCAAATGAAAATCGTTCAACTCACCGATTATGATTAATGAAAATTATTAATCGATATCGAACGAAAATATATCGACTCATCGATTTTGCGTGTGTCATACTATTCAAAAATAGCACCCCATAGCAAATTTAAATGAAAATTTTACATGTGTGTTACTTTTTTTAATTATATATTTTGCATCCTACTGCTAGTCAAAAGTCTCTCTCATCTTCTTCCTATGTTACCAAATATATATTTTTATTTATAATACTTTATTGATTGTAATAGGCTTAAAATAATAAAATCATTTATTTAAGCCTTAATAATTTTAATGTCAAGAAATCCGTTAAATATTGGATCCTACTTCCTACTTATATATAAATTTGAGTATCGCAGCAGAGATGTTTAAACAATTTAATACAATTTATAAATAACTAGTTTTTTTATCCGCAGCTCCGCCTGTGTCAAAAAGTAGCCCATATTTGAACCCGGGTCTTCAACTATATTCATACCAAATTTTATTAAAATCCGTTCAGCGGTTTAGCTGTGAAAGCGTAACAGGCAGACAGACAGACTTTAGCATTTATAATATTAGTATGGATAGTATGGAAGTATGGATGGAATCTAACAAAATATTTAAGACTTCATTTTTAAGAGCTTTAAAAAAACATGAAACATTTTTTTCTTTCATCTTTTGTTTCGAAATTCAATGAATTAAATTTTATTTTTTGAAACATTTTACTGATCACCTTCTTAAATAAATAAGTAAATATCTAATGAACCTTAATATTTACAAAAAATCAATTGAACACTTAGGTAGTCAAGAACAACTTATAATATCTATTGGTAATCTGCACCACCGGCCTGACAGAATAATTAACTTATGAACTATCTTCAACGACACCTTAACATCTAAGAATATGATTTGAAATTTTGAAAAACATGAGAGTATGATGATCGATGGATGGTATGATTTGATATAGTGGGATGATGATGATTAATATTACATAATTTGTATTAAATTATGTATATTTGATGATTTGGATGATGTCAATATGATGATGATTTTGAATGAACATTTCAAAAATTTATAATTAATGTTTACTTAAAAGATACCATAGATAGCGGTTTAATGAACTTCCAAGACTGCTCAAAATTTATCCAGAAAATCAAGCAGTATTTTAAAGCTAAAGTAAAACTCAGCTCAGTTTGGTTTGTCACTATAAATTGGCACCAACGAGGATTCGTACTCAACATAATAACTTAACAAACAGTGTTACAAAATGGAAAAACTATTCTGAAATATTTTTATTTTGTATAACTGTCTTTACTTAAACCACAAAACTCGTATTTTTAATAGTCACCTAGATAAGTACAAGTATTTTAAGTAACTAAAATTAGATGAGAATTTTATTGCAATTTCGTTTAGTTGCATGAGATTATCCAACGGTCAGTGCCTCATGAAATTTTATTATCGCAGACACTTTTTGTATGGAATTAAGATTTTGTATGGAAATTTTACTTAGGCGCCTTGCTATCCACTAGGAGCGCTTGCATACTTGCCATATACAACTCAGTCGCTAGAGTCTGCGTTTATAGAATCACATGGTAGAGCAGAGATACAAGAAAATAGGAGTAGGAGATAGACTGGGTAGGTAATGCAAAAAAATTACGATAACTTGTTGACTTTAGAAGATAGACAATGGAAGAGGCCAAGCCCAAAAGAGTTTAGCTTTTTTGTAACACCCTGTTTAAAAACAAAATCTTATGTAAGTTATAACTATTTCGTTTCGCAACAAATCTCATATATTTTTCGAGGACTACAAAAACTATACTTACTTTATTTGTAAAACTACATATCAATGCTTAAACTTTTAAAACAATTCTAAAGTTTTTTACCGAATGTTTTTTTACATAATCATGGCTTAGTTAAAAGACCATTCACGTTTGAATAACCCTTAATCGAATTGCTACTGATTTCAATCACCTTTTAATTTAAAATCCCAACTTTGTTCGTGGTAAGTATCTAAAGCTTTTTATATGATACTCATTTAACAAAAATTATTACATTCTAAACTTCATCTTATGTACACTGGGGGTCAAAAATACATAAAAACTTCACCATATATTTAATAACTAGTACCGCCGAATCTAGGACCAAGATTAACAGCGTACCCTAGAATCTGAAGCGTAAGCTGAACACTCAACTGGGAAAGACGCTTCGACGAAGAAAGTACTTTAAAAGATTTGACCCCTTATGGTAAATAAATTAATAATTTAGTTTTACGCGTGTTATCATCTCATTCATTCATTTTGAGTGGGTTGCATGGACAACCGATCCTGTACATCCTGTATCTCATTTTCAACTATTACAGAGACAACTTCCATTTAAATTCGATCTGATCCACTTGAGATACTGAGTGATCCTTGTGTAGACACCAGGGTAATCCGGCCGACCGCATCCGACACCCCAAGACACGATTCCTGAAAAATCAAAATTAAATTTAATAAAAAATCCTTATTGGATTGTCGAGTAGAAAATGAACAGGACTTGGTTAACTATATTATTCATAGAAAATTTTGATATGTTGTCAGGCTAAAATCAAAAATTTGTTGTCAGGCTAAAACAGCTTTGTAATTAGATTTTAATACACACATCATACCTAGTAGGTAGGTAAGCACTTATTACATCCATCAACATCTATATGTGTCTTTCAATCTATTTAATTGCCTCCATGGTCCTGAGGTTAAGTAGTTTGCCTTAGACCGTTCGATTCCCACGGAAAGCATACTTTGTTTAGTTGATTTTATTTATTAAAAAAACCTTTATTGTTCCACAAAGTACACATATACTTATAACAATTGGCGGACTTAATGCTAAGAGCATTCTCTACCAGTCAACCATTGGGAGAAACGGAAAGATAGTTTGGCGCAAAAAAGTTAAGGGGGAAAAAATGTATTACTTATAGAGCAAATTTTATCAAAAGCTTAAGTTCATACACTACGTAAACATACATAAAACATACACAAATACTGTTTCATTTTAAATATATACCTATATATATATATACATATACCTACACAAATACCAATGATGAAGTCAAGTCACATTGAGAAGTTTTCATTAACTGAGCGAGTCCAAAATGTGCGCACGTGCCCGCTTTTTAAATAAAAAATTGTAAGGACTTTCCTTGTTATCAGCAGGCAAAGCATTCCAAAGTCGAGTAGATTGTAAATTGAAGGAATTAGCCATAAAACTGGTGCGAAAAAGAGGAGTACTTAGTAAGAGAGAATTAGAAGAGCGACGTTGACGGTCAGGAGAGTCGGATAGATATTTGAAATTACATTTTAAATAATCAGGAGATTGAGGATTCATTAGGATCGAAAAGAGTGTACAGAGAAGCCTAAGCTCTCTGCGTTGACGAATTTGTAGCCATCTAAGCTCAGAGCGGTAAGGCGATATGTGATCATACTTACGGAGGCAAAATATGAAGCGGATGCAGTTATTTACTAGACGATCTAGCTTATTTAGAAGATCTTAATTAAGGTCCGGATAGCATACATCTGCATAGTCCTAAATTGTTTTTTCCGGATTGGTTAGGAATTGCAGGCTTGAATCACCTGATTCTCTGATAATAATGATGATTCTGTGCTTATGGTTGGTCCTAGCTGGTTGCAAAAGGAACTAAGTTAGAGGCTGAAAGGCGGTTCCGCACAACTCTTACATTAGGGTGTACAGGGTTCCGGAGGGGTTTTAGTGGGCACTCTGCCTGGGAGTCCCACACTCAGTGCGTAAATGCATTTCTCCTCCGTTAACAAAAAAAAAAGGTGTACAGGGTTGATTGACCATGTAATTAATGAATTCAATCTCTATTGGAATTTGGTGAAGGTCTTAGCTAAGCAGAGATTAAAGTATGGATTGTGTCAGGATTGGTGGAGTAAATTAAAAAGTGATAGTTTGTAATTTAATTCTTAAATAATATTATTCTACTGACCAACAATTTGGTATCTATCTCCGTCTTGCACCAGCAGAGGACCCCCACTGTCTCCCTGGCACGAGTCTGTTGATGCCCGACCCGCGCAAAGCTGAGAATAAACAAACAAAATAAGCATTTTTAAAAAAGAGACGAAATAATCATCGGTCCCCTAGTGGCATTCCATACCCTTATGAAAGTGAAGTTATTACTGCATCACCATGTTTTTTTATTAACGAAGGCGCTAGCGTCAACTTTTTGTACGGAATTTCTTTTTTACCAACTACTATCCGCCAGGGATGCTTCACAGAAGTAAGTATCAACTGTTTATTGCACCAAAAACATAACAAATATAAAATATTTGAGGCAAGATGTACAATAGAAAAAACATACTTACTAACATATAAAATTGTTAATGCGTTATAAAAAAATATCATGGTAAGGATACAGGACCCTAACTCTGTTTGCCTGCACTAGGTATTCTTCTTGGTCTGAGCGAGTTTTTCTATTTGCGTCCTCAGCTTACGCTTCGGAGCCTAGAGTACGCTATAAGTCATGGTCCTAGATTTGGCGGCACTGGTTATTACAATGGAGCGACTGCCGCCTGAACTCCGTAACCCTTTTTAAAGGGAAACCACACCAACAGGAACATGGCCCCATGTTTGCCTACACTATGAGTACTATAAAATGAAGACTTCCACTGTAAGGAACGGTGGTTGTCCATATTAATATCTTCTTTTTTGCTGCTACCATTTAAAACTCCAGAAAGACAAGGTAATTTTTTTTATGATAGTGAAAAAAACGGACTATAAACTCAAAGCTTTTTCTTCCAGTTAACCAAAAAAACTTAGGCTCTTCGAAATGTCTAGTGGTATCAAACTCACCATATTGGGAGTAATTCGAGAAGCCTTATATCTCTTCCGTCGACACTGGGCTAGTGATAGAATAGGCACCCTGACTTCTTGTACCACAGCCGGAAGCTGTCCACCTTCAGAGGTCCGACCCCAGCCCACCACGATGCCTTCCTTGCCTGCCGGATCTATACCTGGAAAGATAAGGCAAAGAGTTGCTACAAAATGTTTTTGCTATTAAAAAGCGTAATTTTATATATCTTCGGGTGTTTTTCTCAAAAATCATCTAAAAACATTGGCGTAACAATTTCATCTTATCATCATCTACAACGCGGCATTACCAGCAAAATTGCATTCCATGTAGCTACACAAGAAATCCTCTGCTGGACATATTCAAATTATAATCAAGCTGAATTTTAATCCTGCAGTCCCCTCAATCACAGGTAGACCTGTATTTGCCTTTTTTGTCTCGTACCTAATTATGATCTTGCCACCCACACAATAAATTCCAAAATCAGAACTCTTTACCCGTTGAGGTGACTTATTTTTAGGTTGCAAAAATTTTATTCCATCGATACAACGATAAGTAAAACTCTATAATACTTACTTGCGGGAGGAAGACAGACTGGCTTAATGATCTTGGAGAAATTAACAGGCTTCCGCAGTTTCAGCAGAGCTATATCGTTGTTGTAGGACTCTGCATTGAAACTGCGGTGTCTGACAATGGCCACGACTGCTCTCATGATGGCTGCGCTCTCCGTTGTCACTGTCTGGTCGTGGTCTCCGAGGATTACTTTGATTTTCGATCGTTTTAGTCTGGAAAAATAGAGTTTGTAATCTCATCAATACTTTGAAGTTAAATAAGAACCAAGATATATAAAAATTATTGCAGGGAAGTCAATGTATTGCAAAATCAAACGCCTCTTTTTCTTTTCCTATGATACCTCCGAAGTTACTCCAAGAGGTTTTTATATTTTAAGATAGTTATTTTCATGCGAAAGTTGACTATGACTAATAGAAGTCTCCTACTAATGTACCATTATTGCGTCCTTCGGCTTTAGTATTTGCTTGACATCAGACTTATTTGAGTTTTTAGTGTCTCTGGTAACCCATACGCAATTTGAATGAAAGAAAGAAATATCGCAAGAAAAGCATCGACAGCAATTTCTGGGGTCCCAAGTCAGGAAGTTGAAGAAACAAGCTTCGAGCATATCATTAGGAACCACCAGCTTGGGGAACTTTCACTTGTGACATTTGGATTGGTTTGTGGAATCACGACATGAGATGTAAAGGTGAAAATACATGTCATGTTATGTTAAATGAGGTCTGAGATGATGTCGTTATGTATAATACAGTTTACCTTTTTATTGCGGTTGTTTCAAACTTTACGTGATAATGTATCCTTGTTGTGCAATAAAGAGTTTTGTATTGTATTATACATTTAAAGATACAATTGCTTCCTTGATCCGGCTTATAATAACTTATGGCTCTCGTGAAGAAGTTGACTCTACTAACATTTATCATCAGTTAGCATCCTAATTCCTTACATGACGTGCTAATTAATCTTCTTCTAAGTACTTCTATCTGTTTTTATCGAAGGTCGGACTTATATTTTGTCTGCTTCATTTTACATTCAATGAATAAATGAAACCGTGGAACTGGCCGTCGTAAATGATCATCTACATCCACGTGAACTAGTTCAAGCTGATAAGTCATTTCTTCTTCATTTCTAGGGTGTGCAGCCATGAGTATCGTCTTTTCCTTACATTATTTCTGCCTAGGATTTTCTACAGTGCGTTAAGTGACCATTACGATACTTACTTCCGAACACAATGGGCAGCTGTCAACACATAGTCCTTGGTAAGCAGCGAGGCTCCGCAGTGGAACTGGCCATCGTAGACGATCCTCGCCATCCACGGGTACCGGTTCAAGCTGGCGGGCATGCCGCCCACGATGCGGTTCTCCTGGTTTGCCCCGCCGCACTCTGCGAGAAAGTCGTTTGTTGAACGCGGAAGGAAATGTTACGCGTCTATCTACCAGATAGCTGCAGGTTATGTGTTATTTATAGTTGACTACTTTGTTAATCACAGGTTTATGTTAATAATAAGATCCATATCCAGGTAATTAATGTATCATATTAAAATTATAACACATACATATTGATAAAATTTACAAACTGTTTTTTTTTACTAAGAAATCGTTTTCATCTTTTACTTATTATTGAAATAGAGAAAGTATATATTAATGAAGTTGATAGTATAAAATGATGATAATTATCTTTGCGTCAAGAGGAATGTGATTGCTTATTTCCGAATTAGTTTAATGTGGAAATATTTTAATTATCAATAAATTCGATTCTTCATTTATATATCAAGTACCTTTATAACAATTAAAAAGCTCTCATAAAAGAATCATTAGGTATACCCAATTATTCATAACTTTGTCAATTTCGAATAAACACAAATGAAATTTTACATGCGAACAATTTTCTAATGTCTTTTAAAAGTAATGATATTCCCACCAGTTCTAAACATATGTCGTTACATTTAACAACATAAGTATTTTTACTATGCAATTTTCTTTACATAATCCAAAGGATGATATAAATTCTCACGACATGCCGGGTTGCGAGCGACATCTGGACGCTTTCACTATCATTTTCATAGTTCAATGCACAATCTCTTCCACAGTCAATGGCTTATACTTTTTGCTAGTCTGATGCTTTCCAAGAATCTTCCATGTTACAAGAAACATATAGACAAAGCGCAAGTCATAACTCACTTAGTCAAAATAGTGATTGTATATAGATGGTTAACACTTAAGCACATAACCAATATACTTACTGAACTAAGAAATAGGTAAGTAAAAAAAAGATATTGATAATTAATTATTGAAGAGATAATTTAATAAATTAATCATTATGATACGCATAAGTATCTATTAAAGATCTTGATAAATGAGACTGGTTATATTAAGATGTTATTAGAAGCCACATAATAACATTTATAAGTAAGTTATACACACATAGAGGATAGGTAGATAAAGTTATATACAATATATAAAAGAAGAGGTTATGTTCTTCACAAACACATTTTTTTCGTACGAGTGACTTACCCATCTTTCTAGGAAGAGGGTTTGCTCTGCCGCATTCTAAAATTGTGCGAATAAAAATGTTACAGTCAATAAGTGTGTATAAAAGATGTACAATTATAAAAAGTGCCGATAGAGATACAACTTTGATACTAATTTGCATGCAGTCCGACCAATCGAACTAAGCGTCGAATCAAGTGTTCAAAGAGAAACATTTTCATAGTAATTCCCATGACACAAGGCATGATAGGCTAAGGTAAGCGGCAGTCAATAAAAATAATGCCAAATTCTTTCAGTTGCCTTAAAGTTTTTAATTTAGGGAAACAATGATTTGCATTTTTACTATCGTCAAAATCTACGCTCAAAATAGTAGTAGGTAGGTATTCATACTATTGTATTGCATCCATTTTTCAGTGTTTTACAACATGCGCCATGCTTCAGGCCTTTGTGTCTCACTATTTTTGTTGGTGTGTTTCTGGTTCTCTTTTTTTTTTGCAATAAAGAGTACTAACCACAGGGGCAGTTCTTGACGTTGGTGGTGTCATCGTCATCCTCCACGCTCTGCTCCTCCAGGATGGGGACTTCCAAGCCGAAGATAGCATCGAACAGGAACCGTTGTGATCTGTTGCCGGTCGCCACCTGAAATTAACAGGTGGGCATTTGTAAGGAAAATTCAAAAAGGCAAGAAAATTTGATTACTGTGTACATGAATTTGGTAAATAAATAAAAGATTCATATATTCAATGGAGCCGACAACGCGCTGTTGTCCATAGGCTACAGTGACAGACAGATTTATTACACACCTTTTTTTTGGTAGTACCCATACTCCATACTTTAATATTATATGTAGTAATAGTGCGTAATCGAAATTGCGGGAAACAGTTAATAAAATATACGTCAGGCATGCATGTCCAATGTTAAGGTAATGTTTGGATTTTTGTGCCATAAGGCTTTTATACAATACTGTATAAATGTTTTAATATCTGGAACAAAAGGTGTTGATTTATACATCTATCTAAAATTTTGAAGTTGCGCTCTTGTCGGTGAAGTTCCTTCCATGTAGTAGTACATCTTCCGCCTCTCTATTCTCTTATTTATTCTTCCTTACTACGTATTACTTGTCTAGCCCATCTCTCCTCCATCTGTCACTCCAAAATGGTTTTCATGAAGTCTTGTATTATATTAAAGCTCGGCTCTACATTATTTTTCAATTCAACACTATCTGACCTAATTCTCCAAAACCCTTTAACACTGTTACATACTCAATGCAATGTTACATCATTTTTAAGTGCGACATCTGGTATTTCCGTCGAAAATGGTGTTACATAATTTTGTTTACCATTTGTAGGTAATGCGGCGACGCAACGGCCAGGCACTTTCGCGATATGCCTCACCAGAACTCAGGTCTTGCGCAATCGTAAACTAATTGGGCTGTAATGTCAATGTTACTTTCACAATCTTAACAACCATGCTCTAATCTGCCATTATCCGATTTTTTCCTATTGTACTTTCTCGGGAAATTACAGGGTTAGGTAATGATTTGGGTTCTAGCGGAGCTCGATTACCAATGGAAATCATTTTGCTGATGTAACTTGTTCGTGTTTTGTAGCCACTAACATTTTAATAATAACATTATCATTCAAGCAATAACCCGGTTTCATCTCAAGTCATATCGCCAGAGTCCGGGGTCTATAGCAAGCGATGCCTCTTTTTGCCCCATCATGAGGAAATTTTGCATATTTTTGATACTCGGCCATCGGCGAAGACAAGCAATAAAAAAACAATACTAAATTTCAGCTTTATACGGGCAAATATTTTTTTTCCGGATTTCAAGGAGGACGTACGTACATGGAGATAAGATAAACATGCTTAAATTATAGAGTATGAAGAGTATATTCAAACAACCTATTTTGTTGCTTTTAAAAATTGAAGATGTCCGTAATTATTTGGATTTAGCCTAAAGGGAATTTTGATGACGAAAAATAGAGCCAGTAGATTGCAAAATTAGGAAAACGCATTTATTTTATAAAAAAGGTGTTTGACCATAACAGTCAGTGAAAGGCCCATTAGTTGTAAAAGACGTAATGGTATGAATCTAACTTAAAAAACACTGTGATGATAATGAAGGTGAATACTAATCCTACAATCGTAACTGAGTACATAGGTAATTGAATATTCACAGACAACAATGTAACATGATATACCTATTAGCCCACGTTATACTTACGAGTTGGTCCTTACGGAAGGCGCACATTAAGTATTGTATTGAAATAGCGGTAACACAGTCAGAACTGCACTAGGGAATAGATAAATCGTACTAACGTAACTCTACCTTAGTAAATAGAACAAATTGATAAATGGAAAATACTCGCGTCGTTTGATACAAGACAAATTTAAGTTTAAAAAAATCCTGAAAACATAAAAGTTTTATTTTTCTAAAATCTGTAAGATTTTATACAGAAATTCAGGGCGACCATAAAAGAGACGGTTCGACTGTGTAACTAAGGAAATGACTAGCAACAGATGGAACATACTATCACTTCAACAAAGAAAAAAGACCATCTGATGGTCGAGCTGCTCACAAAACTTATGAAAAATATTATTTAAATTTTTCATCTTAATTGTCCATTATTATAATATTAAGTTTTTATTATATTAATTGCATAAGACGCAAACATCTTCCTGCATCCGCAAAAATTACGTAATTATTCGTAACGTTACGCTACAATATTTTATTCAAGCATGTTGTTCCGAACAAATATAACTATTAATAATTTAATACCTGCTTTCTCTCACCTATCGAAACGAACGAACGTAAGTCACAAATCATTTATCGTCATACGTAACAATATGTATAGCTCGCAAGTTAAATAATGTGTTACGTAACATGTCAAAACGAGGCTAAGGTTGTCACATGTAACATATGAACGACCTGCCTGTTAGCAGTGACTCTACATTACGTGATGGTTTCGCTATTTGCCAGTTTTCAAATAAAATCATTATTTTCTTGAATCATTTATTTAAGAGTAGCTTTTTGTCTTTAATTTTCGGAATTAGAAATATTTTATTTTTCCTTAGGAATTTATTTTATCCATCAGTGGAATACAAAATAATGGATAGATCAATATTTTAACGATTTATTACACCAGGACAAAAAATTAAGAAGATATAAAATCGGGCCCTGACCATTAGTGATTAATGCAAGGTCACATAAAAATACTAATTATGCAATTATATTAATGAAGAAATCAAAAAGTGCATCTGAAACTAGGTAAAATGACGGTACCATGACCTAATTGAGCAGTTTTCGCAATCGACCCTGAATGTGCAACCAGATCAGTGCCAATTTGCGAAGTTCAATGTCATGAATCCAGTCGCTTACGTTACGTTCTGCTACACTTTTTCTGTAGGATAAAGCGCTTAAGTCTTTTATTAATAAAGCTAATTTTACTAGGATATCTTGTATAGTACCCAGCAGTAAATAATATTACTCATCGCTTGTAATTGTCCAACGCATTAAGTATATAAATTGTTTTTCTAATTCTTTTCATAATTTTTAATCACATGATATAAATAAGGCGCGCGTCGTTCTAGAATTATGACGAAACATGGACGAAACGAAACCAAGGGATTAATTTTTAATTATATAGATCAATTCATTGATTAGTCAGTTTACCTACATTTTGGAGAGCGCGTCTCTACCTATATGATAAGTAGCAGTTTCGACATGAAGATACATCGTGATAACTTTTTGGTACACACGGAAAAGAAAAAGTAATCAAATCTACCAAAAAAAAAACTCGGAAACATAACACACGAACACATTTCCATTTATGCTAACTACACACCTATTAGGAAACATTCAAACATTTCAATGTATGCAATATGCGATGCAACACATGCCAACTAAGGTATGTCTAGCTTGATAAGTTATAATAATAAATATTTTTAATTTTATTTACCGATATAATTGAAGCAAGACAAATTTATATATGCAACCCGCCCCGCCCAAGTCTATAGCCTTCCTCAAAAAATAGGCTATCCAACACTGAAAGAATTTTTCAAAACTGACCAGTAGTTCCTGAGATGGGCGCGTTTAAACAAACAAACAAACACTTTAGCGTTTGCTTAGATATAGCTATCCAACTAGGAAATGCAGCTGTGTTCTTGCTAACATGCTACACGGGCAAGATTTATTATTTTATTATATTAATTTTCTCCACATGTCTAGCTATAATTTCGATTTGTGTAAAAGTAGTACCTACTTAAATTTCTTTGAACCTTATTTCCTTTAACATTAAATTACATAATATTTGTGTAATATAAAAATTAATACTAAAGACCTAAATTAAAAATAAACCTACCTACCAAAATGAAACTATTATATAATTTACTAGCTCTAATATAATTAATCAAAAATGCCGCCACGGACAGTACTCGGCTCAAAGGTACCCATTATTCTGAATCTGCATGGCAATGGATACTCTTTAAACCAGGTACCAACCGAAGCGTTTTTTTAAATGATTAGACGGTATCGAGATACTAGATATTATGTTACCTTTGGAAACGCACATTTTCCACACAAGGTTCATAATGCAGATTCATTTATTGTTACCAGCGAGCGCATTGGGTTCATTCAAAAACGAATAATTTATTTTGTTGTATTTTTACACTTGTTACATTTTCGTCTTCTCTACAGAATAAATAAATGCTCCAAATAGACAAAAAAATTGACGTCACATTACGGAATTTTGACACATTATTAGTTATTTCGGTAGTAACTTGCTTAAAATTTCCGAAAATATTTTCTCGAACCCTTTAGGGGAAAAGCTAGGTATTAGGTATTTATTTTGACAATTTTTTTGTCGGGTTGTCCATTGTCACCAGGTACTCTACAAATTTATTTGGCTTATTCTTCGACGGCTGAGAATTCGGTAAGGTCAAAAACTTTCCAAAGTATTGCGAGCGCCTTTCACGCAGTAATTGTAGCTCTCGTTTTTGTTATCCGCCGTTTATCAAATGTAAGAAAGCAAAGCAAACGGCTTCTCTCGTAAATTTGATACAGAAAGGGTCCATTACTGCGGCTGTAGCAGCTATCTTTCTTGTTGTATAAGTGCTGGACGTGAAGCCATTTAGTAAGAATTATGAGTAACGAAATTATGTGGGTAATATCTTAGTAATATAATAAGAATGAAGTTTTCGCAAGGACTTTGGTTTCCTAAAATTCAAATATATTATGGGAAGAGAAGCATTTCACACACAGGCACACTTTTAATTTTTTTTCTGTAACTTAGTAGGTACACTCCTTGAATTTTACATTCCTGCGATGTCTACCTCTGATAAAGTGTCTATAAATTGCGTGGAAAAATATTCAAAACCGAGACGTAAATGCCACGGAAAGCAAACCTTTAAAATGGAATTCCTCTGAATTGAAGTAATTTGCATAAGGAAGAGCACTAGGCCAATCGAATACGAAAATCGTACGATACTTACATAATAGCAACACATAACACGTAATAGGCGAAAGTAGATCTAATTGGTGGCGCCGCTTGAGGGGCTTCAATGATCATTGGTCGTTTTTCCGCTTCGTGATAACATTTATCTAACAGTAGGTAATAGTTTCCGTTCAAAATCGGAACTTATAACAAGCATGTTAAAAATATTTAAACTTCATATTCCTGAATAAAGCACAAGTCTAAACAATTCATAAGTTATGGTTTGTTCTGCTACTCTTCTACTAGCACAGAATTATTGATAGTATCTACTAATTAGGTAAGGACCTATAGAATTCAGCAACTTGATATCTACTTATTAAATACACTACACTTACCTATAAATCTGCACATTTTTATAGAATAAATAGGTATCGAGGTAAATACTTCCATTAGAAATACAATGACATTGATTCGATTTTTATGTACCCGACTTCGGAGTCACAAGATTTTTTTTCATTGTATATAGGTAATAAATATCACAGTTGTAATTATTCTAAAATTGTATCATCAAGTAGAAAATCTATACTAATATTATAAAGCTGAAGAGTTTGTTTGTTTGTTTGAACGCGCTAATCTCAGGAACTGCTGGTTCGAATTGAAAAAATCTTTTTGTGTTCGATAGATCATTTATCGAGGAAGGCTTTAGGCTATATAACATCACGTTGCGACTAATAGGAGCGAAGAAACAGTCGAAAATGTGGAAAAAACGGGGGAAAATTTTCATCTTTGAGGGCTTCCGTTGCGTGCGCTGCGAAAACCGTTCGAGATACCCAAAAATATATATGAAAAAATTAGTCCTCTTTAAATTATCTAAAATAATGTCCGCTACAGTATATTATCGGTCGGGAATCAAGCGCTGAACGTTCTCAACGTTTAGCTTCACAGAATGTAACTAAATCGTCTATAATAAGTCGTGGGTAAGCTATAGGTAATTTATAATAAAGCTGAGGAGTAGGTTTGTAAACAAAAAATAAATATGATTCCCAAAATAACTATTCCACGCGGACGAAGTCGCGGGCACAGCTAGTAGATAAATATTTGTATAATATACATATATATTTATTATTTCAAATAAATGATTTGATTGATTGATTGATAGGTAATTAAATATCTTTTAAATTATGAATTATTTATAAGTTAACTTAATATTTTCTTACAATATTTTTCACCCTCGGTCATTTGCACAATGCAATATCAATAATCATTATTACAGGTAAATTTTAAAGACCTTATAATCATGAAATTAAATAAAAAATAAGTAAATACCTACTGATCGGCTGACAGGATGATTTTCCGTCGTTTTTACTAAATACACAGTAAAAATTTGGCTGATATTTATTTACACGCGTAAATAAATAGCGAATGCTTTCAACGGAAAGTAAAAGTGCAATTGCCTAGAAGTCGTTGCACCGCGCCGCGCATCTGACCGATTGCAGTTCATCCACTATCACCGTACTTACATGGCTATAATCTTCCGGAAGAATCTGCTTGGCGGCTGCTGAATTGAAGGCAAGGACTACGTAAATTATAATCACTATTTTCCATTGGCACATTGTCGAGATGGCTTCGTCGTCGATCGTGGACACCAGTATTTATTTCGGCGGCATCTCTTTCGGCCGCCGCGTCAGTGCGTCACTGTCGAATTCGGCGACGATTCAATGACATTATTTCGCAAACAAAACGCCCATGAAGCGCGCAAAGTCGGCCGCAGCCGCGCGGATTGGACCCGGAGTGGCGCGCGGAGTCCACCACCTCGCGGACTTTCTCCTCACACCAAAAATCCAACAGATACCACCCCACCCCTACATTGCAGCATCAATACCAGAGCCGCTCTTTATTAGCTGGATAATTATATTTTGTAAGGAAGTAGGAAGGTTGTTTTTACCAGAGGTAGACGTTTATGGTCCGCAGTACTGCCGATCGCGCATTTTCTGAACACATAACTTCGAAGTTACGATCCTTAGTAGTGATATACCGACGACACACGATGAAGAGGCTTCATCCATACTTCCATACTGATACTATAAATGCGAAAGTCTGTCTGTTACGCTTTCACGGCCAAACCGCTGAACGGATTTTTATAAAATTTGGTATGAATATAGTGGAAGACCCGGGGTCAAAGATAGGCTACTTTTTGACGCAGGCGGAGCTGCGGGGAAAAGCTAGTACTTAATAATGCAAACTAATATTCTTCTTAGTATAAATAATGTCTTCATTGTACTTCATGAAAGGAAAACATAGGCATCGCCTCTTAAGTACGCGGACTTCGGAATCAAACGGGGGATGGTGACGGTTTGAAATCCAATTGAGAAGGATTCTCATATTTATTTATTCCATTCTATCATATTTTCTTATCCTTCATTTCTTATTATTCATATCCAAATAAAAATTCTTACGGTCTTCCGTCAGCTGCCGTCAGTCGCTCACTCCTTCGTCTCCGTAGGTCTTTAAGAAAAGGGAGCCTTTTCGTGTCGGAGGCCAAGATCCACTTTGGGCCATCGTAGTAAGTAAGTACCACAGACATTTAAGACGTAAACAGACGGAAGGTATGCTATTACTTAGCGTAGCACAAACACACACATGCAAAACTATGCAGCCTGGGCTGTATCTAGTCTAGGGTAAGATGTTTACGATAATGCTTCCCATGATTTCAAGGAATGTATGAATGTTGTGTGGAATGCATGATCTGAGATCATTTATACGGTATTCTACTCTATTATTTTTAATGTTTACCGATCCAACAACGTAGATTACAAAATGGCGTCATGGCCAAAAATTGCCACGCGTAGCTTAATATCTATGTGTGAGTGAATGTTGCTACAGGTGTAAAAAAGAGATATCGCCATATATATCCGAATACGTGAGAAAAGGATAACAACAATTACTTGCTACATAAGTATAACTATTATCTTATGTTCCGTCTGTGTACGTCTTATATGTCTGTGGTAAGTACGAATAAAAATAAAGGCGGCAACGGCGGCGTGGGAAAAACGGTTACGGACGCCGTTAGATTTTCCATGCTGATAAAATGAAAGTGAAATCAACTTTGTTTCCGCAACACGCGCCGCCCGCCTTACCTACACGTAATCGTGGCCACAAATAAAACAATGTTGCATTGGTAACAATAAGTTTAAGTACTTATTTAGAGCTCTGCCCGTCTTGGATTGATGACCACCGGTGGATTTCATCTTGAAATCATCGTTAAATGACACTGGTTATTAGGTAATTAGGTATAGTCTTTACTTTTCCTTTTCTTATCTTTCTTTACTTTCTTTTGCATTTTTATTGTGTACATGAATAAAGTAAATAAATAAATAAATAAAAATTATTAATATCGATATCGATATCGATAGGATTTTCCTATCTATATCGATATATTCCTATTTCCAATTTTTTTCTTTCTTTCAAAAATCCTATCGATAAACAATTTATTATTATACACGCTGATTTAGCGTGAGGATGATTTTCAAAAACAGCACCCCGAGCTCTGAAGCCTACTGAGATCATGAGTGCTATTTTCGAAAAGGGTGACTGAAGCAAAATCGTGAGTCGAATTTTAAAATTTCGACATACTCGTATATGTCATACATTTCAATAATAAAGCTTCATATTTTAAGACTGATGCTACACATCCGTAATATGCAGTGGTTGAGGCCTCAATACATTGTCAACCTTAATCTTAGAGCAAAGACAAATCTCTTCAATTTGTTACAAAGCCATGGAGCAATGCGCTTTCCTATTGAGATGTTGATCAATGGTGACGCCCAGGAATTTCCAAGTTCATACTTGTAATCATCGAAGTGATTTTTTATAGTGGATTCATATTTGTATCTGATCTATCCTTGTCGTCATATTCAATAAGAGTTGTATCATCTGCGGAATGTAAGTGTACTTTCATGTTCTACAGGATTGGAGAGATTTATATTATGACTATGGCGACATACCTACTTATTTATTTATACGCTTTTTTATATACATGTTTTAGTCGGTTTATAGGCAAATCGTTCATATTTTCTTGTTTTTTTAATATCTTTCCTTCCATTTGTGATTTAAACTTGAAACTTTCAGGTATTTTTAACAAAATGAACACCTACGAGTATGTTCACTGTAGAGTATTGTTTTGTATTCAAAGGTGAAATCTGCTTGAAATTTGATGAAATCTCTTTATATTTTCTATTCTTCTTATCTTCAAAAAAAAGAAACGAAAAAGGTTGAAGCGATCTTGGTAAAATGAAAATCTAAAAAGAAAAAATCGACTTTATGATCTTAGATTAGTAATTATTGGTCTCCGCGGCGCTACGACTAGATACCGCGATGTGAAGAAAAATCAGTTTCCCGAATGCGGCAACTTATTAGGAAACTGTGTAAAACAATGTGCAAAGCTAGCGTCGATTATGGTGTTGCCAGCTACTTGAATGGTGCCCGACCAATGGGAAAATTATTAATTGCTGTGGTCTTGTTACGGATTATAAAATGTAGCTCCGAAAATCCTTTAACATGAAATTAAAATAAAACTGGCCAAGTGTGAGAGGCTCTCGCGTGGAGAGGGTTCTGTACGATTTTTTATTTTTCTCCATTTGGACCTCCTAAACAAATTTAAAATTATCTCATAGATTTTCCTGTAATTTATGCATCAAAATTCTGGAATCGATAGTTTCGGCTACTTTAATTTATAATTCTAATACAGAATCCTAAAATTGCAACAAAAACTTTCACTTGATTTATTAAAACACAGTACAGTATGTTAAACGTCACTTTTAATTTTCTATTTAGCTTGGAGCTAATTGATTACTGACCTCTTTTTAATTGTAACCCGGGTTTAAATACAACTAAATAAATAGACATACACATACATATATATTATCATGGCCTTTTTCCATACGGTAGTGTTACCGGAAAATCGATTACACATCGAATAATAATCGATTCTTTGATAGTTGAAAATATAATCTAAGGTATCGATAGTGATCATATGTACCTATCGATAGTATCGATATTGATACTATCGATAATATATTTCTGTAAGTACAATATTTTTTTCTGTGTGAGTTGAATGACGATGATTTAAGTAATGCCCGCTGTACATCCCGCCGCCGTTAATCGATTATTTTCGATAAATTGTCAAAAATCAATACTACAGATTAGATTACATCAATACTATAGATACATAATCGATTAATAACCATCGATATAAACGATTACCTATGGATTAAATCGATATAATTTATATCAACCCATTTCAACCATCGACTAATTGGCAGTAAACTTTTTCATGAAAATGTCTAATTTGTAAACCATTTCGAGGAATAGGCTTAAGGAACAGATTACATTAATCAGATCTTTAGTTAAGCAAGTATTTTTAAATAAAATCGCAGAAAACCCAATGACTTTTATTTATAAGCAAAGTTAACGTATGACGTAGCCGGATAACTTCCGGCTATTCACATTTATTTTATTAGGTTGGTAGCACAGGGTAGTGAATAAATATTTTTTGTTTGGTAGCGCTAATTAGGCGCTTCACGTAGTTGTCACCCATGTCAAATGTCATCTCTGTTTAAGTAAACATAACCCTTAAATAACCTAACGACATCTTCATTACATTCATTAATACATTATAATGAAGAATCGGTGTCCAATGATTGAAAAATCAGATGTCAACGGATGAAGGGACGGCAGTAAAGTCCAATAAACAGGCCAATATGCAATAGATACGAGAAATGGGGTAGATACCTAGATAATTGGCAATTGTAAACAAACAAGAAACCAAGTCGCGGCTCGCGGTCCATCTTGACTTTGACTTTTGACACTGACATACATATTTTTTAATACCTTAGTAATTTTTGCTTTCTTGCGGTTCGAGATGGCCATTAAGGCTGCGTGACGTCATCACTATAAAATCTTTAAAATTAAATGACAAAATAAATAAAATTTTAAGAATTTTTCGTTTAAATTGTATCTCCCAAATAGTCTATTCTATCAATATATTATATAAAATACATAATTTATTGTTTAGTTGACTAGCCAATTGTTTGGTATTGCAGTTAATAATCGATTATTTTTAATTATTCCTCAAAAATCGAATAAATTTATTTTATATCTTATAAAATACTTTCGATACCTTAGATTATAAAAAAAATCGATTAATCGATTATCCGGCAACAATACCCTACGAGGTACCAACTACCCAAAGGCCATATTTAGAATGTTGGTGGGCGCAAAGTGGAAATGGAGTCAAAATAGTGATAGGTTGCTAGTCGCATCGCCTACTGATGGGAGGTGTGATTTTTTTTTATACAACTAAGTAGGCAAACAGGCGTACGGCCAACCTGATGGTAAGTTTTCGCCCACTCCCTCGGCCGGCTTGTATGGTCTGCGCGGGAAGAGAAGCAGCTAAGTACATTTCACGTTTTTACTTTTCTCCCATACCAGGCATTGAAGAAATAAGATGCTACAGACAGACAAAATTGAAGTCGAAATTATAACATCCCTCTTTTGTTGTAAGGAGTTAAAAAACAAAATATCTAAATAATAAAAATCTAATCCTCGGGGACTTTGGGATTTTTTAATACCCGGCAACATTGAGCACTGAGCGGTACTTCGCACCATATTTTAGGGTTATATTATTTTCGTGAGTAATAATTTATGCCCATATTTCGAAATTATACAATACTAACTGATGGTATGTAATACCAGTATCTTTTTTAATTCTTTTAGTATTATTCTTACACAGTTTGACTACGCAAACTGCCATTTTGCTTCTGCTTTTACATTAAATTTTAATTTATCTAGACGTCCAACTCACTCCATGCCTATGAAACATTATATAGAACATTGAGAAAATTGTATTTATTTTTAATTAGCACGTCATCTAGCGGCTGATTTTGCAGTTAGCATAGTTAATTGTCATGGCAACATCATCAATGTCACATAATTATTTGAACGGCAACACAGACGAACTCATCGCGTTGCCTGAAAATTGCCAGTTTGTGATATTTCCCCCAATTTGACCCTTGGCAGGATTCTTGAATGTTCAAGGTAATTTATTCATTCATATCGAGTGGGCTACGTGGTCAATCGACTCTGTGCGTGTACATCCTGATGTTAGAGTTTTCGGCACCGCACACAAAATACGTGTATTTTTCGCACCACTGCTTCGGCGTTTTTGTGATTCGGGTGGGACTCCAATTAACACGAGGGAGAAGAGAGGTAATTTCTTGAACAATAATATACGTTAATGAAACTCGATGCCTCACTAGAATTATTTTGGTGTAACAGACGTAATTTAATGCCGGCTGTACACACACGCGAGACAGTACATGGGATTTTTTGTAGTGTCTCGGGGTCACTCGGAGTTCCTCGCCCGCTCTCGGCGAGATTAATTATGCTGCCTGCATAATATTATGTTTTGACGGTTATTGTTACAATACTTATTATAAAATAGTAGTAGTGCATACTTTTAAAATACAAAGTTGTTCGAAATTGAGTCCTTTATTATCATAAACATAACAAAACAATTCCCTATGTAATAGGCCATATCTGGCCTATTACATAGGGAATTGTTTTGTTATATTTTTTATATATTTCTCTATACTGAACAGTCTTGATTTGACCGTACCCTATGTGATGCGTCTTTTCCACATTTCCTATATGATAATTACATTTTTATACTCCTTAATTATTTAGGTTGAATTGTTCATTAAAATGATTTTTTATTTTCCCGACGAGATTTATGGTTAAGGAAAACATATTCATGCTACTGGCAACCCTAAACCATAGAGTAATTACAAAGAGGAGATGCCGTAATAAGCGTTTTGTAAGAAAGCGTTTGTGAGGCTACACGGGGCAGAAGGCAGACGTGCGGGGTGCTTGGTTTCGGCCGTCGCTCCAATCATGGAGCACGAGCAATGATAAGCTCCTCCCACTGCAGTGTCGGCGAGGCGCCAATGATCACGTCACTGCGCCATTTCAAACGACATCTCCTCTTTGTAATTACTCCATGCCCTAAACCTTGATTAATGGCGACGACCTGAACTTGACTGTTTTTCGTGATTTTTCCAAGTTTCATGAAACATCATATAGTATCCTATTGATAATGTGTGATATTAGTAACTGTTCTTGTTGACGACAGTCACGCAGCATCGTTAATTTTAAATTAACATTGTAAATAATGTAGATAATGTAAATAATAAAGAAAAAACTCATAGCGAAAAATGAAGAGAAACAGAGCCATTTTTCGCTATCCTGGGCGACCAATCACAGAGGCCAAGGACATTAAAGGACCAACCACAGCGCCTACATTGAATGACCAATGACAGCGCCTACATTAAATGACAAGTGCGCCGTGATTGGCCGACTCATTTTGCCCGACCGTATGCTACCTGCGCGTAGCAAAATGACAATATAAACTGTGTCCGTCAGAATCTTGAGTCACTAGGCACATTTAGCGTTGAAATTAAGCCCAAAAATTGCTCCCCAATTGCTTCTATTTGCTGCCAATTAGCAGAGATTTGCTTCCTTCTTAATTTAGAAGAAATAAAAGATTTTTGGGTGACTCGCCAATTTGATGTCTGAATGTATGGTCACCTAGTCATATTGTCTTTGCTATGTAGAATTAATAAAATCTTTATAGGCCAACATTTGCTGCCCAATTACTTCCCTCAAATTCACTAAACGCCGAATTTGCAGACGGAGATTATCACTGCAAAATTATTATTTTTTATTTCGCCCTCAGCCCCTGACAATTTATCAAGAGCAAAATAACACTTACGGTCGAAATTGCGGTTTTAGCACAGAAGGTTTTTACCTTCTGTGCTAAAACCGCAAAACCCATAAAATTAAAGCATCACTTTGTTGTATCTGTGCATGTCTGGTGTGATGGTAAGCCTACCATCATCTCTTAATTACATCGAAATGCGAGTTAGTAACTGAGATGGCGCAATACGGAATGTAAGGCGATATCTCGCTTATTCACTTGCTTGAATGGAGTTAAGAAATTATGGCAAGCCCCTTTCTGCTTATCTGTCAATATTTATTTCTCAGGAACTTGACGGTATCCAATGACCATTCCGTCATCTCAATGTCATGTGCCAAAGAGAGACAGAAGTGGACGTTGTGTATTTTGTGATTATCAAATAAAAATATTTATTAAAACGGTAAAAATAATATATAGTAGGTAATGGATAAAAAGTGATATAAAAGATGTTATCATATTTGATGCGAATGAAAACGAAGGATTGATTTCTATTTCATAAAATGACATTGTCAATTTTGTTGTTGACATGACACATACATCACAGTACAACACAGTACCGACCGTGGAGCAATTACAAAGAGGAGATGCCGTAATAAGCGTTTTGTAAGAAAGTATTTGTGAGGCTTCACTCGGCGGAAGGCAGACGTGCGACATGCTTGGTTTCGGCCGTGGCTCCAACCATGAAGCACGAGCAATGACAAGCTCCGCCCACTTTTGTGTCGGCGAGGCGCCAATGATCTTATTACTGCCATACCATTTCAAACGGCATCTCCTCTTTGTAATTACTCCATGGTAGCGACGCCAATGCAGGGTTTTTATTTTTCTGGTCAGGCTATATCAAATATCATTTTTTGTCATTTTAAACTTCATGTTTCCGGGAAAAAAAATATTGACAGATAGGCAGTCTTACTATAATTTTTTAACTCCATATATGCGGATCCAGTGAATAAGCGAGATATCGCCTTACATTCCGTATTGCGCCATCTCGGTTACTAACTCGCATTTCGATATAATTAGGAGATGATGGTAAGCCCCAGAGATGCACAGACACAACAAAGTGATGCTTTAATTTTATGGGTCATTTTTTACCTTCTGTGCTAAAACCGCAATTTCGACGTAATTGTTATTTTGCTCTTGATAAATTGTCAGGGGCTGAGGGCGAAATAAAAAAAGAATTATTTTGCAGTGATAATCTCCGTCTGCAAATTCGGCGTTTAGTGAATTTGAGGGAACCCTTCATCTGTCACGACGCCATATTCTGGTGTGCAAAAAATTTTGCACATATGTCGGACACCATAATATGGTGTCATATTACAAGTGCCACTTAAGAGACCAATTTAGTATGGTTATGTTATTCTTATCTCTCTCAAACTTTACCAAAATGAAGCGAGTAAAACAAGGATGCATTATAAGTCCAGTCTAAAGGTTCAACAACACAATTCAAGGCTGAGCAGGCACAGGGCATTCCCACTCTTTCACTCAGTATTAGCGAGTCGCTCGTCCTACAGTATTGTGCCCGCAAAACTAATTCATTAAGTGGTTTCTCGTTGTTTTTCTAGATAATAAACATAAATGTGTATGTTTAAACATTTTATAATTGTTTTAATGTATATTAGATAATGATTTCGATGTAAATTTTTAAATTTAAAAAACATTGGCTGTCACTTCGATAGTGATGTTCGTACTTCTTGATTTGATTCTAACAAAAAAAAGTTCTAGTGATTTCAAACTTCCTTTTGTAACATGATTAACATACATTTCTACATACGTAATAAAATAGTTTTTTTCTAAATTAGATTTAATAATGTGTAAGATAAAAAACAAAAATTGCAAAAATTCAAAAACGCCATATTCTGGCGTCTTGACAGATAGGTTTTTACCTGTAAAGGTAGGGAGGTTTCCCTATCTGTCAAGACGCCAGAATATGGCGTGTTTCTTTTACAAAGTATTTTTGTATGTAAACCTGCATTTTTTTATCTTGTTTTGATTTATTATTATTAAATAATTGTTCTTCCTATAAATAAAATAAATATAACTTGTAATAAAGGTTTTTAATTCATAATTATTTGACATTTAATGAAGTAAACTGGAGAAAGTGACCCTTTCTCTACTTTCACCTTTTAATTAGTAATTTAACTCAATGTAAAACTATATACAATTGTACATAATCTGATAGCTTATTTAATGACAATTATAGCAATTTATGCTTTTAATATAACCTTCATACAAAATTTCTTGGAAATCTTATTTTTAATGAGAGACAGGAAGTAGCCCCCCAAAAAAAAGAATAGATCCGACAGATGCGCCATTTTATGTAAAATGGCCGCGACAGATGAAGTTGGGCAGCAATTGTTGGCCTATAAAGATTTTATTAATTTCACATAGCAAAGACAATACGACTAGGTGACCATACATTCAGACATCAAATTGGCGAGTAACCCAAAATCTTTTATTTCTTCTAAATTAAGAAGGAAGCAAATCTCTGCTAATTGGAAGCAAATAGAAGCAATTGGGAAGCAATTTTTGGGCTTAATTTCAACGCTAAATGTGCCTAGTGACTCAAGATTCTGACGGACACTATAAACTGCGCACCTTCAGTGCGTCAGGATCAAAGGCAAAGCCCATGGCCGAGGTTCGTCCCAACTGGGAGCCCCTTGTGCATTTGCCGACAAGGCTGAGTGGTTAATAGCCCTCGCCTCAAACTGTCCCGCTGTAAATTTAAACGCTCACAGGAGCTAAAATTGTAGGTCATGTCAAAAAAAAAAAAAGTGCGTCAGGGCAGTTCGAAACAGATTAATTATAACATCACCTACTTATTCAGTGAACTTGTACTATGGGAAGCCGTTTTTTTTTTCAAATCTTCAAAACCTGAAGACGCACTAAATATATTTTAGACGCACATTTTTCCACAAGGATAAACTACCTGCTGATGCACAATATTTCTTTCTTTAAAATGTTCTTGCTGGAGCAACGTTACCGCGGCAGGAATAGTTTTTTCTATTTTTTCCTAAACTATAATTTTTATATAGGGCACATACACAGCATATAGGGCTCATAATTATGTGTTCTACTCATATCTCGAGCGGCAACTCACGTCACATTGGCATCCGCTGGCTGTCATGTCACCATTTTTGTAATTGAGCTACATTAAAATATTTTTTGGTATTCGTGTCTTTTTGATAAGTATGACTCGCATAATCGGCGAACTGAATAATTTTTTCAATATTGAATTTTCCATCATTCAACAACACAACCATAGCACGCATCCTTATATATAAAAAAAAAATATATCTTAGTTGAAACCGTTTCCACCAGTGCTATGTGCACCAATGAATATGATTGGTGGATATCAAACGCATCCACATCATCGTAGCATAGCACATCTCTGGTGGAAAAGCACCTTAATGCGCAAACAGATGCGCCAAGGAAAAGGAGATGACAAATAAATAATACAAGAATACGAGTTATAAAATATTTTATTGTTTGAATATTGTTAGTTACAAACAATACTGCATCAGTTAAATATAACACGTGACTTACCTTTACTGATTGAACCTTGGTGGATAGACAGAACCCCGGCGTGCCCGAAGTTCGCCATGGAAATAAAATGTGATTGATTAGAAATGAAAAGTAAAAGAAAATGCCTGATGACGAAATAAAATGAAAGCATTCCGCGCGCTTTTAAAAAAAATATAGTGGGTGCACGAGAATATCGCATAAAAACTACCAGACTGCAAAGGCAAACATTAACTTTTGAATTCACATACCAAAATAATTTTGAAAATAGTCTCATTAGGAGGAAAACAAAAGTTTTTATTTTAGTTTTTACTAACCTAATTGACAAGCAAGAGATGAATATAACGATGTATCATTTATCTAAATCGGTTCAGCCATTTTTGGCTACGAGGTAACCAAGAAACATACATACAGCTACCATACAAGCCGAATCTTTTTGGCAGCGCCGCTTTCGGGTAAAAATGCCAGATAAGTAATATTTAATTTTATTCTCAGCAAATACCTACCTACCAAAACTATTTCCTATTAAAGGCTTTTATGCTCCTATGGGTCATAATGGTCAACCAATGAAAAGCACTAGTCAAGCAGGTTATGATTCTGCACGGCTTGACGAGAATCCATTTAGGTACCTACGTGCTTGACAATATTGGATGGAAAATGACGTAATTTTGTAGAGATGGACTCTTTTTCTGATTACTCAAATAATTACAGATTTGGGTGTTAAATGAAGACTTAAGTCGTAGACTACAATAAAGAGCCTGGAACGCTATTTTTTAGATCTGACTCACCCCAAACCTGACAATCATTCGATCTAGGATTAATAACTAAAACTATGTAACGTCGTCAAGACAATCGTCCCGTCAATTTTTTTTACAACATTCCTAATTTAGATATTTTAGATATCCATACTAATATTATAAATGCGAAAGTCTGTCTGTCTGTCACGCTTTCACGGCCAAACCGCTGAACGGATTTTGATGAAATTTGGTATGAATATACCTAGTTGAAGACCCGGGGTCAAACATAGGCTACTTTTTGACGCAGGCGGAGCTGCGGGAAACAGCTAGTATATTAGAAATGCGAAAGTCTGTCTTTCTGTCTGTTACGCTTTCTGTCTGTTACGCTTTCACGGCCAAACCGCTGAACGGATTTTGATGAAATTTGGTATGAATATAGTTGAAGACCCGGGGTCAAACATAGGCTACTTTATGACGCAGGCAGAGCTGCGGGAAACAGCTAGTTTAGATATAATAATATAAGGAAAGCTGGGAAAGTCCATTTACCGTAAAAAATTATCAATAAACTATAATTCAGATAAGTAGGTACTGAAATATTTATTATAACCACGAAGCGTAACCAGTTTCAATTGCCAGACTGATCACGAGTCTGCTGTGAAGGTGACCAACCTATCTTGCTGGATCACCTTACACTAAATCATAACTGGACCTGGGCTTTTTTAATTATGTCTTCACCTGATTTTTTTCTAAATAGTGCCAGCGAGCGATAGTAGCGCCGCCACTGTTGCACTTCGCGACGATGGGCGGGACTAATGCAGTTTTACTTTTTAGAGCGCATTTCTAAGGCATGGGCTAGGGGACCGTGGCTGGCACAGCAAAAAAATAAAAGTTAGAAATTAAAAATTGCCTTTTGTTACCCTTTATCTATCGCAATAGGTAACGAATAAATTATCTAATTTATTTGTAATCAAGACGATTACATAATGGGAAGTTTTAAAATTATTTTATAATCAATGTATTTTAAATGTTGGTAAAATAATACACCTAACATGAAGAATCAATTAGTAATCTGATTACAGCTGATTCATTCCGTAGACTTGTTTTTAATTTCAAACCAAATACGTAAAAACTCGTCTATAATTTAATACACATTTTCAATACCTATATTTTATTTCATTCACAATGTACCTACTAGACATTTTAATACATATCTAACATACTGATGGGTATTTATTTAGCATTAATAATACTTTTCACCGACTTTTCCAACCTAGTCTTAATTTTTTTAAAGAAAAACTATTATGTACGGTATTTGCGGAAAAAAAAAATCGTAAATAAAATTTATGCAACAATTTTAAGATCTAAGACTTCGTTTAAGAAAACAAGAGTAAATTCCTGAGTAAAATCTCCAACATTACGTCAAATTGAGATACATTTCTCGACAATAAATAAGAATGGCTCTGACTAACAAAACACCGTTAAACGCCTATGAGAACTAGGTGAAGTTGCCATTCTAAACAAGTGTAGTGATGATTTTACTCCGTTATTTGCCCTCAATCATTTGTCGAAATAGTTTCAATTTTGAGAAAGTTAATGCATTTCTCATGTGAAATAAAGAAATAGGTAGTTGTTGTATTGTGTATCCATGCCTTTTTATTTCGGTATGTACCTAATTAAAAAAAAAAAAAAAACATACCTACACTTTGCTATGGTGTGCTGAATATTTGAGAAAAGAATAAAGCTATGTTATAGATTAAGTTAAGAAAATTAAAGTTTATTCATAAAATCTCATAATTTCACATTCTATTCAGCTTTGACAGTTGTAATGCTGACATGGCTACAAATTTTAATATAAGGAATATATTTACAAGTAAGTAAACTAAAGAAAACCCCTACTGATTTTGTATTAAAATTTATTATTACATTATTTTATCCTACAGTCATAATTCTATAGCCTACATATGATTCGTAACAGCTATTTGAAAACTTAATACTGAGTAGTCTGGAAAAATGATTTTGTTTATTCTATGGTCAACTATTTTTCAATTATGTTCACCTAGCAGCTACTTTCAGGTGGAGTTCTTACAAAGATTAGCCTAAATTGTACTTAATTATTTATATAAAACGTTAACTATTCTCATTTTACAAACTATAATCTTATAAAGTATGTCACGGTAAGTACCCAAGTACTACAATAAATAGAAGACCAACTTACAAATCAGTACACATTTTAAATATTCTAATTTTCTCTATAATAATAATGAGTCAAGGGCTCCCGCTACTAGTCTATAGGTTTCCTGACGGCTTCTAGGTGGTCTCGCGTGTGGACCAGAGGTGTGTATCTAGTGCTCCGGAGCGTACTGCCTACACTAGCACTAACACTGCTTTACTAGTGTACTTAGCACGAAACCTAGAGATTGAAAAAACCTTATGAGTCACATACAAAAAACATACTAAGAGATGGCTACCTGCATAGCATTAATCACAAGACTATCATTGGTACAGTAGTAAACTATTTCTGCCTAAGCTCAATTAATGCTATGTAGTGGCTCAAATAACCTAAAGAAAAGAAAATGCTAAACCACAATATTCCTAAATTATGAAAAGAGAATTATGAATTAATAATTTTATTTAAGTTTCAGAATCTAGATGGAGGAAAGGCCTAGGGATTTTTCTATCAGCCAACCAACTGTAAGATCAGAAGATGGGGTTTTAAATGTATTATATGATGATTATTTGATGGAATTTTGTTGTGGTGTGAAAAAATGTAAGAGATGAGAGGATTTATACTTACGTAAATTAGAATCTGCCTCCACGGTTGCCTCCCTGTCCGCCGCCATAGCTTCCGCCATAGCTGCTGCCGCCGCCGCCACCGCCGCCCTGGTTCATGTTGTAGGGTGCAGCACGGTTGTTACTGTACTGCTGATTTCTAGTAGGGCCCCCGCTATAGCTCTGTTGGCCATAACTTCCAAAGTCTTGGTTGCCCCAGCCTCCTCCGCCTCCCCTGCCACCGTTTCCACCTCCATAGCCTCCGCCCTGATTACCACCCCAGCCTCCTTGGTTGTTATCCCAAGGATTGGAATTATTCCAGCCACCACCCTGATTGTTTCCATATCCTCCTGTAAATATTACAGCAAATTACTATTGACACCAGAATTGATTTAAATTGTAATTGCAGAATAAATAAAAAAACAAGTTGTATTTTCTTAACTTACCAGCATTGCCCCAGCTATCATTACGGCCACCACCACCTTGTCTGCCACCACCCCTCTGGTCTGAGCCATCTTTAGGTAGAGCTTTCTTCACATCCAGTTGTTTCCCATTGATTTTATGAGGAGCATTTACTGTAAAATAATTTTAATTATTTACTTTACATGTTTGTTCAAAATAGTAAAAGATGTCATCATCAGTCAAGCAAGTCAATGAACTATCATTACAAGTTGAATGACCTAAACATGTTATAAAAATTTGTACATTGACTTGCGTACCATATCTTCCACAAAAGAAGTAAGGTATAGCTTATGTCAATAATTGCTTTCCACAATCAGAGAAGCCAGATTTGGACACAAACTTCCAGTCTGGGGCAAAATTGTGGGATGAAATATAACATAAAATGTAATGTAGTTACTTACAGCAAACTTTGTCAACTGGATCATAGTCATCAAACTCGACAAAACCAAATCCACGTTTCTTTCCTGTAGTCTTGTCAGTGACCACACTCACATTAGTTACAGTGCCATATGCTGAGAAATATTCTCTTAATTGGTCTTCATCATGGTCATCTTTGATTCCACCAATAAATAGCTTTTTCACTGTTGCTCCAGCCTCTGGATTTTTAATGTCTTGTCTTGCCACAGCACGTTTGGTTTCAACAACGCTGTAATGCAGTAAATAAATGAAAACCTAAAAGGTACAAATAAAATGCAAGAGTTTTTATTTAATTAACCTATTTCATCTCACTGCTGGGCAAAGGTCTCCCCAATCTATGGACTTCGGGAAATTAATAACTGGATCTTATGGAAATTAATAACCTACAAGCATGTTTATCGGCCCCACAGAAAATGCCACGTTTAAAAGCCACGAGACATTCACCAAGTGGTGCCTAATGATTTTTGCAGTATAAAACGATATGAAAACGAAAAACGAGCTTCCATATAGCTGGACTGCAACATTTTAATGTAGGTAATGTTAAGTTTATGTAAACACTTACCGTCCGTCTATTCTATGCGGCCTGTTATTCTGTGCGTCATCTACCATGTGTGCCTTGGAATATGTGATGAAACCAAAACCGCGAGACCTTTTGGTTTTTGGATCTTTCATTACCACAACGTCAACAATTTCCCCCCATTTTTCAAAATGAGTTTTTAGAGATTCATCAGTAGTGCGGTAGTTTAAACCGCCAATGAAGATCTTGCGGTGCACCTCCGGCTCATCCTGAAAACAGTAGGACGCAGTGTGAACAAAATGGCGGAGAGCGTGGTCGAATTACGCATCAATAACGTAGCTATAAGATGGACCTAAGTACCCACCCAAAAGGGTTCTATTCTATCTACCTACTTGCAAAGACTAGAAAAACAATAATAAAAAAAACATTTAATTGCTGATGATTACACAATGATGAATATATCAAATAAATGATGAGTAAAAACTCTTGAACGAAATGGACTCTTAGAAATACTGTATTAAAAAGTACTTACAAAACCATCATCTCCATTCTGTGGCCTCATTTTGATTTTATTATAAAATTACTAAATTCACAAAACTTTAAACACTTTCTTTTGACGTGATTACAGGGACAGCACGCTAGACTACCGTTCAAGACCGATGCCACGCCAAAAAGAAACGGACGGGCGGAATGGAATGGAAAGGAAGTCGCCCGGGCAAAGCAATCGGCAACAACTGAACAAAAGAAACAAATTCAACCAATCATTATCACTCTGCATGCCGCAATTTCATAAAGGAAAAAAAATTACCAATGAACGACAGAGAACGACAAATGACGCAGATAACAATTGGTCTAAACTGTCGTCAAGCAACTGTCATTGGCCTTGCTTCGGTTGGTTCTTTAGCCCCTGATTGGTTAGTTGGAACCCTATTTTCTAGCGTCGCACTCGGACGAGTCGCATCGTCTGCGGAGTTAAAGGCTGGTTTACACACGATCCAGTGCGGAGATCCAGTGCTTTCACAGACACAAAATCCACTCCACACACGCAAACAATTTACTCACGCATTTAAATAACTGTTTGTATGTGTGTGTCCGTGAAAGCACTGGATCGCCGCACTGGATCGTGTGTAAACCAGCCTTAATGGCTGGTTCAGTTGGCCCACCGATCCAGAGAAATTTTGCGCCAATCCAGCGACTTCTTGCACCGATCCAGCGATCCAGTATACTGGATTGGCTCTGGCGGCGGCCGCGCCGGGCTTGAATCTAGTAGCCATTTGCTTTGTTGAAGTGACAATACGTTCGTCGCAATAGGCTACTTGACTGTATTCATACTTGGTTAATATTATTATACTAAACAAAATAAACACTAAAAAGTAACCGATTCTGAAAACAACAACAAAATTGGTTGTTAGTTATGGCAGTAATTCGATTTTAAAGTTTTCTCAAGAAGAAAAGTGGGAGCGTGGTGGGGACGTCTTGCTATCTCTTTTGTACGCACGAAACAGAGTGGCAGTGACGTCACAGCTCACACAGTGCATCCTTTTCTTGTTTTTTGACAGTTTACCCTTCCACCGAATTTCAAAGGCTTATAACTTATTTATTTTTGAACGGATTACAAAAATTATTTCATAATTCTGTTTCTGGAAATAAAAATATTGATATGAAAGAAAAATTAAAAATTAGTAGAATACCCAATTATGAGTTTATCGCGATTACATAAAGAAAAAGAAATTAAATGTCTGTCTAAAAATATATAATATGTCTGAAAAAAATTAAGAAAAAATTTGCGCTTCACGTACATGTCACACATGTCAAATGTCATCTCTGTTCAAGTAAACATAACCCATACATAACTTAACTACATCTTCATTACATTCATAGATACATTATAATGAAGAATCGGTGTCCAATTATTGAAAAATCAGATGTCAACGGATGAAGAAACGGCAGTAAAGTCCAATGAACAGGCCAATATGCAATAGATACTAGAAATGGGGTAGGTACCAAGATATTTGGCGATTGTAAACAAACAAGAAACCAACTCGCGGCCTTCGGTCCATCCTGACTTTGGCATTTGACACTGACATACATATTTTTTAATACCTTAGTAATTTTTGCTTTCTTGCAGTTCGAGATGGCCATTATCGTTGCGTGACGTCATCACTATAAAATCTTTAAAATTAAATAACAAAATAAATATATTTTAAGAATTTTTTCGTTTAAATTGTATCTCCCAATAGTCTATTCTATCAATAAAATACACAATTTATTTTTTAGTTGACTAGCCAATTCGCTCTAAACATTAAAATATGTCACAAAAATACAATTTTTTTCAGACATCGTTTTTCAGACAGACATTTAATTTCTTTTTCTTTATGTAATCGCGTTTTACTCATAATTGCGACGAACGTATTGTCACCTCAACAAAGCAAATGGCTACTGGATTCAAGCTCGGCGCAGCCGCCGCCAGAGCCAATCCAGTATACTGGATCGCTGGATCGGCGCAAGAAATCGCTGGATTGGCGCAAAATTTCACTGGATCGGCGGGGCCCGATCCAGCACTGGATTGCCGGCACTGGATCGTGTGTAAACCAGCCATTAGGCAGTTCACACACGGGGCTACGAGATTAATGAGACGGGACTGCGATGCAAACTTGAATGTATGAAAGGGTAGCGCCGCACGAGTCGCGTCGTCTGCGGACATAACTGATTTTGTATGTAAATATCATGGAGTAATTACCAAAATATACTCTCGTGCGACTGGTCTAGTAGTATAAAGGTACGCGCACATTATGACGGGCCGCAGCGCAATTATCCGCGGCGCAAAAATCCGCTTAAATCGCTCGTGTGTATTTTGTATGAACTATCGCACACTGTGCCGGGGCGCAGCGGTTCGCATAAATCCGCCGCGGATTTTGTTTGCGTGTGATGCGGCCCGCCCCGCCCCGCTGCGCCCCGACACAGTGTGCCATAGCAAGTGGATTGGAGCGCATGCGCACGTGTATTTCAAGTAATTGATAATATCGATCAGGAGTCATCCGAAAGTACACCCAGAACTTCTTTTTGTCTGCTAAAAGATCGGGGAAAAGTTGATGGTATTCACCGAATACCTTTCACTTGGAACAAAAAGGATGTATCCACATTTTTTTTTTAATAAGATTTTCATTGTTTTCTTCTTCTAACAGCATGTAAAAAAAGAAAGTTCTTCGTCAGAGCTATCCATGACGTACGGACGCAACGTCTAGCTGTACACTGTTCTCAAAATCCGTCAATGCGCTGCGGCCCGTCCCGTCACCAATGTGCTAAGTACGCATTTTGGGCTGCGATGCGGCCCGCTCCGCCCCGCTGCGGCTCGTCATAATGTGCGCGTACCTTTAAAAAAAACTGCTTGAACCCATTTTAGGGTGTCCGGCGTCAGTACTAAATTGTCAAGCTGACCAATCTGCCTCGCCCGGTACCGCACGTGTTTCTAATATTAATCGATATTATTAATTATAATATTGAATCCTAAAATTGCAACAACAACTTTAATTTGATTTATTATTACATGGTACAGTATGTTATACGTTACTTTTAATTTTCTACTTAGCTTGGGGCTAGAGATGGGCGCCTTCCCGGAAATTATCCCATTTATTCCCAATTTATTTTAAATTCCCGGGTATTAATGGAAATTTATTTATTTTTTCCTTTTTTTCCCCATGCATTTAATTTTTTCCCTCTTGAATTTCTTCCCGCTGCCCATCTCTACTTGGAGCTAATTGTTAAATGAGCCTTTTTCCATACGGTAGTGTTTCCGGAAAATCGATTATACATCGAATAATAATCGATTCTTTGATAGTTGAAAAAATAATCGATATTATCGATATTGATACTATCGGTAATATATTCCTGTAAGTACAATATTTTTTTTCTATACAATAGATTGACGATGATTTATGTAATGCCCGCTGTACACTCCTGCCGCCATCTTAAATGCTTGGTATTTGAATTGATAATCCATTAATCTAATTTTTGATAAATTGCCAAACATCAATACTACAGATTAGATGACATCGATACTATCGATACATAACCATCGATATAAACGATTAACTATGTCGATTAAATCGATATAATCGATTTTATCAACCCATTTCAACCATCGATTAATTGCTTGTTATTGCAATGATTAATCGATTATTTTCGATTAATTGTAAAAAATCGATTAAATTGATTATATCAATATTATCAATACCCCAGATTATAAAGAAAAAACTATCGATAAATAATCGATTATCCGGCAACACTACCCTACGGGTACCAACTAGTAAAAGGCCACATTTAGAATGTTAGTGGGCGCAAAGGTGAAAAATTGAATCAAAATAGTGATAGATTGCTAGTCGCATCGCCTACTGATAGGTATGGTTTCTTCGATTTTCGCCCACTCCCTCTGCCGGCTTGTATGGTCTGCGCGGGAAGAGATGTAGCTAGTAAATTCCACGTTTATTCTTTTCTCCCAGACCAGCATTGAAGAAATAAGATGCCACAGACAGACAGATAAAATTGAAGTCAAACTTCTAACATTCCTCTTTATCTCGGGAGTTGAAAAACAATATATCCAAATAATAAAAATCGAAACCTCGGGGAATTTGGGATTTTTTTAATACACGGCAACATTGAGCACTGAGCGATACTTCGCGCCATTATTTTAGGGTATTATTATTTTCATGAGTAAATTAGGTCCATATTTCGAAATTATACAATACTTGCTGATGGTATGTAATACCAGTATCTTTCTAATTTCTTTTATTTATTTATTATTGAAGTACACCAACAGTGCTTATATACAACATTAACAACTACACTACAGACTTAGTTCTAATATAAACACCAATAATAGGTATACATAACATTGGTCATTACGTGAAATTATATCCTAAATTAAAAATAACGATAACATTACAAATCCAATACAGCTAGCAGAAAATGGCAGTTTATTTATTATTTATTCTACCTACTTACATAATTACAAATTTCAGCACCTTATCCCTAAAAACATTCAGGCTATCACCAAATATGTCCAAGTCTTATAAATCGCGGTTTAGTAAATTATAAGTACAAATTCACCGGAGCATGACACCCAAGGTTGGTTCTAAACGGATGTCCACAGAGTATCTTAGTCACTGGATAACGCGGGGGTCTGCGGGGAACTCTGATATTAAAGCTCGATAAAATCTCGCCAGAGTCAACGCGACCATTCAATATTTTATGCAGGAATAAAAGATCATGTATTTTCCTTCGATCAAACAATGAGAGAATTCTAACAATGAGAAATGTTCTAGCCTTTGATTATAAAAGGACAACGATGTGAGATGTTAGGTTCACCATAGACGAGATGTCTGTTCAAGACTTTTTGTATACGTTCTATCCGTTGAGTTGAGAGGTGTACTGTATAGGTGGGATTCCAAATAGAGCTAGCATACTCCAAGTTACTTCTTACAAGAGAATTAAAAATAAGTATTTTAGTATCAACAGATCGAAACTCTTTTGTATTTCTTTTTACGAAGCCTAACATTTGTGCTGATTTTTTGACAATATTGTTAATATGCTCAACAAAATTTAGCTCAGAATCCAAACAAACGCCAAGATAATGATTTCTTATGTTCTCGCGATTGTTATTCATTAAATTAAACTATTTTAATAATAGTTCCCAATAAAAATTTCAGGCGGTAGTTTGTAATCTTATGACATCAAAGACAAATGTTAACTTAGTCTGCCTGCGACCATGAACGCTGTTGTAAGGTAGTGTGTTCGGGAGAAGAATCACAATTAGTAGTTGAGATTAGACTGAATATATTTTAGATGAACAATCGGTTATATATTACATGAGTACATTGATTACACTACACGCCCACAGGGGGTGAAAAAAAAATATAATGACATACATTAATATTTTTTTTAATATACTCTAGATATATGGATACATCTGCAATTAATACACACTGGTGCTTAATAATATAATTATAATAAACAACACATGCGCATGAAGTTGTAAAATAAATTCTATTATAATCTATAAATATATGCATTAAATACATTGTACAAATTTAAGAAAAGTACATTTTCGTACGATTTTTATGAATTATCTCTACTTTTCCATTTTTTATTATTTTTACATTAGGATTTATATCTTCGACTACTACATATGGACCAGAGTAAACACTACAAAATTTATCACCAGTTTCATTTTTTATCTACAACTTATCTCCACCTTTATAAGTTACTGGTTTTAAATAGTTATCTTAATTACACTTTCTATCTGATTTACTTTTAATTTGATTACAACGGGCATCATACTGACTTTTTTGCAAACGATATTTAAGTTCCAATGGATACCTGTCTAAATTATACAAAGGTCTTACATCACTTGTTATTATATTGCTAGGTATGTTGCATTGTTTACCAAATACAAGTTCAAACGGTGAATACTTTGTTTCGGTATGAACAGTTGTATTAAAAGAAAAACACCAAAACGGTACCCAAGTACTCCACATTCTGGGGTTATTATCAGTTTGTATCCTAAGAAATGCGTTCAGAGATTTGTGGGAATTTTATTTAAGGATCCTATTGATTCGTGATGGTATGTCGTGGAAGAAATTTGGTTAATATGTAGTAATGCTATTATTCCATTAACGACTTTTTAAATGATACTAATTTAATTGATTGTTAAACTTGAATTTGACATTGTATGACATTAGAAATTAATTTGAATTTGAAATGTATTATTTTATTATGTATTTTTGCACACCTTTTACAAAGGTAAAATGTATTTGGGTACCTAATTATATCATAAAACCATTGTAAAACCTACATTTTATGCAAATAAATATTTGATTGATTGATTGATTGATTAATTTACATACCTCAGCCATGGTGCTCGATATGAACTCAGTTCCTCGGTCTGTCGCTATCTCGCTGGGTATGCCATATCTAAGGATGAAATTTTGCACAAAAGCTTTTGCTACACTTACCGTATCTTTTGTTTCGAGCGGATAGGCCTCTACATATTTGGTCAGTTCGCACTGAATAGTTAAAATATACGAGAAATTAAAATAATCTTTCTGTAGGGGACCAACAATATCAAGATAAACCTTATCAAATGCTGATTTCGCCGTTGTAGTAATTTGCATTAGCTGTTTATTTGGAACTGAATACTTTTGTTTTTGACATTTATCGCATTTTTGTACAAATTTTTTAACATCACTCTCCATATTGGTTCAAAAATAGCGTCGTTTAATATTATTAACCATACGCCTAACCCCAGCATGACCACTGGTGGGCAGTAAATGGAAATCGTTTATAATTACTCGTTTGTCGTCATCATTTTCTACCTTAATAACATCTTTCACAATACAAATACGCGGACCGGTCCATTTTAAATTATTTTTTAATACTTGATTTATAATTTTTATAATATTAGCGCTTTCTTTATTTTTTATTATATATATTTCGTCGACGTTTATATTATTGCAGAATTTTTCCAATTCCCTCACGAACGCGTCTCGCGCAGTACATGATAGAGATATTGGATCCACAAATATTTTTTCTTCTTTAGGTACATATGTTAACGAGCCTTCTCTTGTTACACCGTTTTTATTAAAGTCACATTTTTTCACTACTAATTCAGTGCAGTGTCTCGGCTTTCTTAACATCTCTACAACTTTGAGTTGATCAGTCCCATCGTCAGTAGATATGTTATCGGCCGGTACGTCACACCCTATCTCTCTATCATTCTCTTGTTGCTTCCTCATATTCCTTGTCATAACATTCATCACATGTCTATTCATCTCTTTCAAATCATTTGATGTTACTACAATACGAGATAATGCGTCTACAGCCACATTATTCGCCCCTTTTACATATTCAATCTTATAATCATACTCTTACAAACATAACCGGAATTTTAATAATCTGCTAGATGGATTGTTTATGTTGAAAAGATATACCAATGGTTTGTGATCTGTTCTAATAATAAAAGTTTTACCGAATAAATATGGTCGAAAATATCTTACAGACCATACTATGACCAAAAGTTCTTTCTCAATCGTTGGATAATTAAGTTCGGCTTTATTCAACGATCTGCTGGCATATGAAATCGGTAAATTATTTTTATTGCATAGTATTGAGCCTATAGCTACACCTGATACATCAGTTTGCAGTATGAATTCTTTATCTTTATCAAAATTAGGATATTGCAAAACAGGCGGCGTAACTAAGCAATTTTTTAATTTATTGAACGACTTGTCACATGCGGAAGTCCATTCAAATTTTATGCCTTTTCTACTCAATTTATTAAGTGGGATAGTTATTTTCGCAAAATGAGGAATGAACTTCCTATAGTAATTGGCGAAGGCGACAAAACGCTTGACTTCGTCGGAATTAACTGGTTTTGGATAGTTCTGCAGTACTTTTGTTTTTTCGGGATCGGGTAAAATACCCTCGGCCGAAACATTATGGCCTAAATATAACAGTTCTTTCTTTAAAAATTGGCACTTACAAGGATTAACTTTTAAATTAACTTTACGAAGTCTAGCAAAGATATCAATTAAATTTTTATTGTGTTGATCTAAGTTTCGTCCAAAACAGATTAAATAGTCCAAATAAATTAGACATTTTTCGTAATTCAAACCGGACATTGCAACTGTCATCAATCTACTAAAAGCACTCGGACTAATTTTTAATCCCATCGGAAGTCTTGTCATCTGATATTGCTTATCAGTTGTAAAGGCGGTATATCTCCTACTTTCTGGTTCAAGGTCACATTGGTAATAATTTTGATTAAGGTCCAAATGGGTAAATAATACGGATCCTGAAAGAGAGTCTAAAATATCGACTATATTAGGCAATGGAAATTTGTCATCCTTTATCCTTTCGTTCAATCTTCTATAGTCAATCACGACTCTCCACTTCTGTTTGCCCGAAGAATCCTGCTTTTTCGGTACAAGAAGAACTGGACTCGACCACTCACTCGTACTTTCCTCAATTACTCCATCCTCTAACATTTTTCCTATCTGCCTATCAATCTCCGCTTTCTGTGACCTCGGAAGCCTATACTGTTTAACATAAACGGGTGTTGCATTTTCCTTTAAATAAATATTTTGTTTATACAAGTTAGACACGCCTAATTTATCTCCATCTAAAAAGAATACATCGTTATATTTCGCACAAATATTTTCTATAGATATTCTCTCTTCTACATTTAATTGATTTAAGTTTAAGTAAGAAAATAATTTTTTAAGACGAGTTGCATCGTTATTTTGTTTTTCAAAAGAACAAATTTTAAATGTTTCTAAAAAATCAACATCCGGAGTAAAATAACTTAAATGTACAATATCGTCTCTAGTATTTAATATTTTAATTGGAATTTTATTATCCTTGGGCTTTACAATAAGGCTAGCTAAATAAACGCCATCACATAATTCCTTAGGTTTAATTACAATGTCACCATCCAAGTTAGTATGAACATAGTGAATTGATTCACATCGGGGATAAAGAGTAATTTAATTATTTATCATATTTTGTCCCATTTGTAACGGCAAAGTACACACCCCTTTTTCATTTCGTAAAGTGAAAAAATTTTTTTCAAAGTTTAAGGTACACATATAATTTGTCAGAAAATCTTGACCAATTATACCGTACGTTTGACACGGTAAATTTTTAATTACATAAAATTTATGAATAAATTTAAAATCATTGTAAATTAAAGTTAAATAAACAAAACCTTCCGAATAAATTGTTCACCTATTCCATTTATACGAATCGTCTTTTTATGGAATGGAATGTTTCTATAAGCGACGTGCTCATATTTCACGGCGGACAGAGAGGCACCAGTATCAATTAGCCAAGCGCATTCCTCATCAAAGAGCCGAAATGATACCGAGTTTAGATCATTACATGCGCAAATTAAATGATTTTGATTATTCACGAAAAAACATACTTTCCGATTTAACATCACCGGATAGAGTATCGCTATCATTTGTTTGTACTAAGTTAATATTATTCCTAAAGCCAGCTCTGTTGTGGCCACGAAAAACACGGGAGTTATTACCGCGAGTATAACGATTATTTGATTGAGAATTACGCCAGTGATTATTTTGATAATTATTATGAGAATAACCGCGATTTGAGTTATTTCCATAAGATACACGACCACGACCTGGTCTACCGCCACGATTTAAAAATGTTCGCTGACTATTACCACGAAAACCACGATTACCACGATTAAAAGACGTACCTCTTTTGTAGTTGAACATTACGCCGTCAGATGAAGTAGACGATCTTCATCCAGAGCACCTCGGATTGCGTCCTTCGGGGAGTCATAGTTCCTGGCTGTTATAATAGTGCTAAGTCGCGAATTTCGTAGCCCATCGGCGAATCTTTTGATTGCATTTCTCTCATTAATAGGCTTTAATATGTCATATTTCTCAGAATCTCCATTGGACTGCGAAATTGTCAATTCTACAAACATTTTTTCGATATTCTTACCGTATTCCTCGATGGTCTGCTGATTCTGCTTTGATTTTTGCAGCTTTTGTTGAATTGCCGTGTCGGATTTCCTAGTAAGAAGAAGCGCTCTCATGTCTTTGACTAAATCTGAAACAGAGTCGTAGCTTTGTGACATACGGAGTTTCGCAGCTTCGGAAAGCCTAGATTTTAACACGAAATTAATTAATAAATGTTTTCCACTATCCTGCAACATAGCATTGTACATTTCTATGTTTGCTATTAGTTGTTTAGTGACCTCTTCGTCACCAGTCATTAATGGTAATAACGCAATAGTGGTTTTTAACTCGAAATTTTCCATGTTGGTGTTTTTCTTTTCGTCCGAACTAAGTGTATTTATTTGGTTATATAAAATTTGGACATCCGAACTTAACTTACAAATTTCTTCAATATCTTCCACTGAAATTCCCTTACTTATTTCTGGCTCTATCGATTCGACAATACGATTAAATTCATAATATAAAGTATTAGCCTCTAAACTTTTTTCTAACCTTATTTTTTCAGTACGACGACTTGGCCCGATTTTTATTAAATATACTCTTATTTTTAATATTTTGTCGTATATGTTTTTTAATTCAATAAGGGCCATAACATAATTTTAAAAACATGGAAAAATATTTTTATAAACAGTTGAATACATAACTACACATACACCATACCATAATAGTAAATAAAATAAGTACCTTTAAAATATATGTCCATTAACATAGAATATACGTGTACATTAGTTTCGCCGAAGAAAGTCATTTTTCTTACCGCAATGCACCGACATCATGATGATTATATTGGTTATAACGCACATAAAACACAAACACAATATACCTTTGATTTTATAGGCCGCACTTCTCACTTTTACACTTCGTACCCTGTTGTATTCTGCTTTGGGAAATCTCTGTCACCACTGCGATTGCGCCAAGACCGACGCAGGGTATGTTGCACCACCTCACGACGGATCTTCTTTGTAAGACACCGCTTATATGCTCGATACACCCCATACAGGAATGCCAAAATCACAATTAAGAGGGTGATGACCAACAAAATGTTAGTTGTACTCAGCTGCTGTTGTATCGTGCTGGCCTGGTTGGAGCCTCCTCCGGCTGCAGTTTGGGCTATAAGAACTTCTTCTTCTTTCGTTTGTGAGCCACCCATTTTTACTTATGGCACAAAACACCAGTCTTCACTACACAGTCCAAAGTTCACAATAAAGTCACAATAACTCTCCATTATAACTTCAACGCGACACTTATTAATTCGAATGCGTAACGAGATACGCGAATGGCAGGGTCGCCATGTAAGGTAGTGTGTTCGGGAGATGAATCACAATTAGTAGTTGAGATTAGACTGAATATATTTTAGACGAACAATCGGTTATATATTACATGAGTACATTGATTACACTACAAAGTGTTTGAAACGTCAGGTGTAAATAAATAAGTAATAAACGCGATAAAACCGTATTAAAATAGTTTAATTAAATGAAACGCCAAGATCCTTGACGACGCTTACCTTTTTCAACTCCACCGTTTCTATTTTGTAGCATGTCGCAATAGGTTTTTTTTTCTTTGTAAAAGTAATATGCTGGCATTTTTCAATGTAAATTTCCATATCATTTAAATGACACCAAGCCACCAAACGATCAATGTCATCCTGCAGAAGAACTGCGTCGGCCGGTGAAGCAATCACTCTATAAATCTTAGTGTCGTCAGCAAACAAAGAGCAATTCGAATTCAAAATTACATCGGGTAAATCCCTAATAAATAAGGAGAACAAGACGGGTCCAAGGTGCGACCCCTGCGGGACCCCGGAATCCGAATAATGAACCTGAGACTCGTACCCGAGCACGGCGACAATCTGCGATCTTCTTTCTAGGTAAGACTTGAGCCAATTAAAGAGGGAGCCATGGATTCCGCACGCCTCCAACTTAGTCAGAAGAATACAATGATTTACTCTGTCGAATACACTACTGAAATCGGTGTATATTGTATCTACCTGTAGACCTGCGTCTACATTACGAGAAAGATCCGTCACCAATGACAACAAGTTGGTTTCTGTAGATCGTTTACTTTTAAAGCCATGTTGATAATGGCTAATAAGATTGCTCAGGTGATGGTCAATGACGGGTTGGATAACGCACTCGAAAAGTTTGACGAATATTGAAAGCATGGACACCGGTCTGAAATTTCGTATATCACACTTGTCACCTTTCTTGTAAAGCGGCACTACCCTTGCTCTCTTCCATTCCTCAGGAAATTGCCCACTACGTAGGGAGCAATTATATATTAAGCAAAGAGGCAAGTTCAGCGCACCGCCACAACGTTTTATAAAAATTCCCGGGATTTCGTCTGGACCAGCACCCTTGCTAATATCCAAGGAAGGTATCTTTTTGATGATTTCTTCTGGGGTTACAGACACCTGTGCAATTGTTTCACAAGTAATAGGAGGCAGATGCCGAGTGTTATTTGAATTTTTAGAGAAGTTAAAGTGTTTGGCAAATAAGTCCGCGACATGCTGTCCAATACTGTCCATTGTCTGCGATCTCATCATTCAGCTGCATATGTGCTAGAAACTCAGAATCTAACTTCCACTTGCTATTGATTAAACGCCAAAATGCTTTAGGATCGCGGTGAATTTCTGCCTCGGTTTTCACTGAGTATTCCCTCATATTATTTTGCTGTAGTTTATGACACCTATTTCTAACTATATCAAATTCTATCTTATCTCGCGGATTTTTATATTTTAAATATTTTTTTCGAAGTTTATCTTTTTCTAAAATTAATTTTATTATTATTTTTAGTATTATTCTTACACATTTTGACTACGCAAACTGCCTTTACATTAAATTTAAAACTTATCTAAATGTCCAACTCACTCATCGGTTGCGGCGTGACTGACGCAGGTACACCGCGAGTACGCCGATTCCGCATAGTTTTAGTTGCCGCATTTTTCTAGTACGCCGACGGTAAGTAGTCGAGCGCGCGAGACCAATTATTATTCTAAGAGTTAAATCTATTTATGTTATTTAATAGTCTCCTCTACGACAGACTTTGCATACAAACTTCGTTTCGCTTTGATTTTTAAATTACGTGTCAGAATTCTGTAACTTTTATTAATATCAAAGAAGTTGCATAAATCTAGATTTCGGCTTCAAAATACGTAAAAGAAAGACATTATGAATTAATAATAATTTCAACCAATTTTCAACATTAATAAAATACTATAAAAAGAGATATTGCTGTCAACTTAGTGACATTTCAAAAAAAAGATTAAGGACTAGTGCACTTTTTGATACATAGGGATTTTTTGAACTGAAATCATTGGACATAGGCAAATAAGTATATGAAGAAAAACACACTTTTGAACCTCTCACAAACATTTTAAATATACAAGATAATGATCGTATCGCATAAAATTCCTAAATGGTCACTTAGAGATATGGAAAGAAGAGAGCCGAGGAATTGAGGACCATCAACGAAGGGAGCCTTTTTGGCGGTGAATGCGCACAGTTGTGTCTTAGATGGGTTGAAGTTGACTCTTACGTAGGGGCGTACGTCAGCAATTTTCTCCAAAATGATCTCGGTTTCGGACACAAGTTTCTCAGACACGACTCTCTTCCATGACGGATCGAGGAATATTTGCACAGCCAGAATAATGAGTACTCCCAGTACTGTCGTCCGTATAACAATGAATGCTATCATCGATAGAAAGCATGTCATTGATATGCAGAAGAAACAGCGTATGGGATAAAACCGAGCCTTGCGGGACGCCAGCATTAATGCCCATACTATCAGAGCAGCTACCGTCAACTACTGCTCTGATGCACCTACCGGTCAAAAAGCTGGCGACCCAATTTGCACAATCCCTCAGGCAAGCCGTACGATGGCAACTTCTATAGAAGACCTTGTTGCCAGACCCGATTGAACGCCTTCGCCATATCTAAGCTGAATGCTGAAGCCTCGTCTTGACTCTCGATGGCAGAAGCCCACTGGTGGGTCAAAAACCAGAGGAGATTCCCCGTGGAGTGACCATTGTGAAAACCATATTGTCGGTCACAGATTAAGTAGGTTCTCGTTTTCGAAATAACGCAACAACTGTGTATTGACTACACGCTCCATGGCCTTCGAGAGAAGGATGGTGATGACAATTGGCCTGTAATTCGATGGGTCTGATCTATCACCTTTTTTGGGCACTTGGTGTACGAGTGCAGTCTTCCACGAAGTTGGAACTAGCCCGGTTTTGAAGGAGAGTGCGAATAAACGCGTTAAGACCGAACACAATTCGCGAGCACATTTTTTCAATACCACCGCTGGGATGCCATCTAGCCCCCTCGACTTGTGAACGTCCAGAGCTAGAAGCTCCCGCCGGACCTCGCGTTGCGAAATGAAAATCTCCGGCGTTGTAATTACGTCTCGCATCGGAAACACCTGTGTTAGCAGCCTGAGCTGCGATCCAAGCCTCATATGCAGCTTGCTTCTTATGTTTAGCTTCTCTGCAAGACTGATTAAACTACGGCTACTCCAAGTAACCGCAGCAGGTACACGACGGTTAGGTATGTAACATTCTATACCAGTATGGTCTCAGAGACGGCTGCCGCACTAGACTCTATGTTCTCCGAAGCATAGCTGCCTCCATGGGTACGACGCATAAAACTCTCGCATTCCATCCCAGTCTGCTGACTTGTAGTGCCACACACGGCGCCATTGTTCAGATGACCGATCTGATCTAGGCCGCGAACAACAACTTGAACCCGGACAACGCAGTGGTCTGAGGTGCCTAGTGGGGCTTCAACTGCAATGGTATAGTTGTCCGGGTGTGTAGTCAGCAGTAGATTCAGCATCAAGCTTTTGATTCTCGACATCGGGTATTCTTGTTATCGAATTTACTAGTTGTGAGAATCCATAGTTTGCTCTGAACCTTGTAAGCACAAGTCCCAGCGAAGTTGGTATTCCCGGAACCCAGCCACTCTGTGTGGTGGGTGTTGAAATTACCGAGAATGACTTACTCCGCTGAGGGGTTTTCAGTCGCAGACTGTAAGTGCTCAAATAAGCGAGTCGCGTTCGAGACCTGTATATGCAGGGGTAGATACAGGGGTGGCCTTCGTAATCCACGCGCGCCCAGAGAGTAGACAGGTCTCTTTCTTCAAGGCCGGTGAGACGGCGACAGCAGATATCCTCCCGGACATACATACATACTCCGGTATTACTCAAGAAGTAGTATAGATACGTTGCGTTGGCCGGAGAAGATATAATACTAATCCGTCATGAAGAATAGGGTCGGCTGTGCAGTCTCTAAGTAATGGTGGACTGTATTCAGATTTGAGTGCAATCCGCTGATGTTGCAGAAGTCCATTTGAAATGTGGATATGGGAACCGCTGAATGACCGTATTTCTTTATTTTCTCTGCCATGAAGTTTGGGGGCGGGGGGTGAAAAAAAGGAGTAGTCGCTGTACTAACAGCAAATGAGACAAAAAGCGACTTTAATCTACCGAAGGGCTACGCCGGGTAGCTATTTGCCGGCGCGGCGGGTGGTAGGGCCCCCGGTCCCCTCCGTTTACAGCAGTTCCACTCCGGTCTCCTTCTCCGGTACGACTGCTGCAGCAGGAACTTTGCACAGGCAGCCGTTTCACTGGGCCTCCCTGACCGCCGCGCCGACACGCGGCGCCCGCGCTCCTCGACGGCATACTGCTACGTCGCGGGTCTGTTAGAATAGCCCGACCCCTCTGGAGCCTGGCGACCCTACTCACCAGCAGGAACACAACACTGCATCACAGTGTTATTTGGCTTCGGTCTTCTGTAGGGTGGAGGTACTTCCCCAGACGGACTACTCATTACAAAATGGCCTACCTCTCTTAATATCGATACTATTGGTTTTACTGCAACTATCGATAGTCTATCGATAGTAGACTAGCGATAAGCAGCACTAGTTCGATTTGGATTCGATCGAGTTTTGGTTCAGTCGGTTGACTTGACAGTTCAGTTTTTGTTGTTGCAATTTTGTGTTGCAATTCGAGTCATTCTTTCTTTTTCAATCATTGGATACAAGAAATATACGGAAAGAAAATACTTTACATAGAACTAAAGGATTTCACACATAGTAACGTTTCAAATTCTTCCAAAACAAATCATGAAACCCAGTGGTGGAGGCGATGACTACGTAAGAAATTATCTCTGAATATGAACATTTTCTGTGTCTAGGCTGTAGATTTGCCTACGTGTTACATATTAATTCTAATTTGATTTTACGAAATCCTCGTTTAACATGTGGTGTGGGCTAAGTAGGTATTTATTTAGAAGCTTTTACTGTGAAAATTGAAAATCTCGTTGGCAGCATCATTTATATTCAATACAATTTATAGAAATGAAGTTGATAAAATCAATATAACGTTAGCCGGGATGAATCAATCGTCTAGTTATTATTTGATCCTGTGTTACAGAAGACAGATTGGTCTACGTACAAGCATAAATGTATAAATATCTTTATTGCCGCCGTTTAATATTATTTTTTTTCTCGTGTATTAGGAGGAGCCTGAACATATGCGAAAGCTTTTTATCGGAGGCCTTGATTATCGCACAAATGATGCTTCATTGAAGGAATTCTATGAACAATGGGGGGAGATTGTAGATGTTGTTGTGATGAAGGATCCACAGACAAAGAGGTCTCGGGGATTTGGATTCATCACATACTCGCGTGCACATATGGTTGATGATGCTCAGAATAATAGGCCACACAAAATTGATGGAAGGTAAATATTCAATTATGAACGCCTACTAGCTGTTTCTTACGGTTCTGTCCTTGACAATAAAGTAAATTTTAAGTATATTTCATTCTCCATTATACCACCTAAGTGGTTGATTATTTAAAAACTAGTTGCCTATGTTAGACCCAGGGTCTTCAATACTTACCAAATTATAGTGGTTTACCCTTGAAAGTTGACAGACACACAGACACAAACTTATGCATTTATAAGAATGGATTTTGATGTAATTTTGCCTATTGAAGTCTTTCAGCTTATAATTTTAAAAATTGTTTAGAACCTTTGTCCAGAGCTGAAGGATTAATAAAACAAGTATAGTGAAACGTAGCCTGCATTTCATGCTACTATGGGTATTGCAGAGTGGTGGAACCAAAACGGGCTGTGCCCAGAGAAGAGATAAACCGTCCTGATGCTAGTGCAACAGTCAAGAAGTTGTTTGTTGGCGGTCTCAAACAAGAGATAGAAGAAGATGATTTGAAGGAGTACTTTAGTTCCTATGGGAACATTGTATCTGTAAGCTTAGTGACAGAAAAAGAAACTGGAAAGAAAAGGGGCTTTGGTTTTGTAGAGTTTGATGACTATGATCCTGTTGACAGGGTATGCTGTAAGTATTGCACATTGCTTGTAACATTTTTTTTTACATAACATGATTATAACTATGGTTTGTATTTGCTCTAGGGTTTGCTCCGACAGTGTTTAAAATATAGTGTGTTGATACCTATACACAAAACTTCAACAAATTCCATTTGTAAAGGAGTAATAAATATTGCCAAAGAGGAATATTTGTTACAGAAAACATTTGTTTATCATCAGTACCAGGAGATTGGAGAGAGATCATATAGAAATAAAGTGTGTGGTGAAGCTAGTCAGAACAATGATTCATCAGTTAGGCTAATCAATATAGTTTCTTGTTTACACAAGTGCTTTGAAACAGGGCTTCATTAGGACTCTGCAAATTAAGTAATGTCATGTGTATTGATAATAGCGGAAGAGGGGTGTGTATTGATTGATAGAATAACAAAATATATATTTTCATTTCAATACAATTCAAATGATAAAATCTTTAATTTGGTGTAATCATTACTGGTTATATTTTTAAAAGTTATAACATTTTATAATATTTCAAATTTGAAAAGCTTAACTCCATTTTATATAATGTTTACGTGCACTAAATATCACATTTTATACAACTTGGGAAGTATAAAAATATACCAAAAAATATACCATTCAAAAAGTATACTATTTACAAATCATATCAATCAAAAGGAATACTATATTTAATTTACAAAATATAACTGTGGAAATAAGCGAAGTGAGCAAGCCACAGACCTTGTGATGTGAGAGAAGCGACTTAGTGGCAAAATATGACTTTGTGACAGAAGGTAGGTTAGGTTATGGTTATACAGCGACCACAACAGTGAGCGAGCGACCGACAGACTTTGTGACAGAAGCGACCTAGTGGCAAAAGGTGACTTTGTGACAGAAGGAAGGTTAGGATATGGTTATACAGTGACAACAAAGTGAGAGACTGAGAGACAGACCTTGTCACAGAAGCGATCTAGTGTCAAAAGGCGACTTTTTGACAGAAGGTAGCTTAGGTCATGGTTATAAAGTGTCCACAACAGTGAGCGAGCGAGCGAGCGACAGACCTTGTTACAGAAGCGACCTAATGTCAAAAGGCGACTTTGTGACAGAACGTAAGTTAGGTTACAGTGACCACAACAATGAGTGAGCGAACGACATACACACCTGTGGAAGAGAGGTAGTGTAACAAGCAAACAATATAGTAATGTAAATGTTTTTTTGTTGTGTTCTCTGTCGAGGATGTCAAAGACTGGGCTAAGTGGAGATGTAAAGTAGAAAAACGGACCCAGGTCTCTTAAAGTAACCAGGTGAGGATGCAACCGGGAAAACGCTAGAATGATGATAATTGTTTTTATTATCAAACACTCCAACAAATTAAAGAATATGAATTTCTGTACTGAAGCAAGCTCCATAGTCACGTGTTAACACTTTTGCTGACTGTTACAGAAATAACAATGGCACTCAATTGTTATCTACGTCGAGAGACATTACTGTCATCTAAAGTGTTAAGTATTGATCATTGTTCTGTAGTACAACAGAATCACAAGATAAGAGGCAACCGGTTGGACGTGAAGAAGGCTCTGTCGAAGTCTGAGATCGCTGGTGGTGGTGGTGGGAGCGGCGGCGGCGGCCGTCGGGGCGGAGGCCGAGGCGGCGGTGGCTGGAGCAACCGACAGAACAACCAGGATTGGGGCAATGGTGATAATTCATTTATTTACTAGCTGTTTCCCGCAGCTCCGGCTGCGACAAAAAGTAGCCTATGCTTGACCCCGGGTATTCAACTATTTTGCCGGGTTTGGCTGTGAAAGCGTAACAGACAGACAGACTTTCGCACTTATAATATTAGTATGCATCAAATTCTTGTACATACTACTGAATCATACAGATTAGTAGTTGCCGGGTATTTCGAAGGAGTCTCCAATATATCTGTAAAAAAAATTCCAGTAAATCACTACACAGAATAGAGTGTATGTACGATAGCCTTCTTCAAGAATTGGTCTATCAAATTAAATGTTTTTTTTTTCAAATCTGATCTGTTACTAAAGTTACATTCATACAAACAAACTCTTCATGTTTATTATATATAGGTATAGAATATGCAAAATAATAAACTGTCTTTCAATTTTTTTATTTATTTCATTACAGATGGAGGATACAATTCTGGATATAGCCAGGGAGCTTGGGGCAATCATAACCCCTGGGACAGTAACTCGAGCGGCAGCTGGGGCAACCAGGGTTATGGCGACCAGGGAGGTTGGGGGCAACCCTCGAACAATTTTGGGGGCGGCTACCAACAAGGGTACAGCGGGGGCCCAATGCGGGGCAACTATAATGCGTCAAGGGCCCAGCCTTATAATGCAGGTAAGTTTTTTTATTATGTCTTTTAGTTCCAAAGCAGAGAAAAATGAGATAAATGAGTGCAAAGGCAGACTTATTGCTAATGCAATCTCTGCATCCTATCTAGCTAAAATTAACTAAATTTTGCTTAATAATAGGTCGCGTATTTTCCCGTGGACGTCGTAAAAAGTGACTAAGGCTAATTTTCATGTAGCTCTTTAGACATATGAATTAGGATGCAGCACGCAAAAGCAAGTTATATCACACAATAATTATTGCTTAAAATGCCTCTCAGTGCTAAAATTCTATACATATTTAACACTAGCTTTTTCCCGCAGCTCCGCCTGCATCAAAGCCTATGTTTGACCCCGGGTCTTCAACTATATTCATACCAAATTTTCAAAATCCGTTCAGCAGTTTGGCCGTGAAAGCGTAACAGACAATATTTGCATATTTGTATATTATTAGTATCCTCTGGCATTGTCTAAAAATTTTAGCAATACAAACTGAGCTCAATTCAAGATATGTAAGAATAATTCTCACTCATTCAAAGTGAAGATAATTTAGCATTAAATAGGTCGGTATCGTTCAGTATCAATGCTGCAGTAAAATTTTCATGGTTTAAGGAGGTGATAAGTTGTTTCGTGACATTATTATACCTTTATTACATTTTTAGTCACGCTTTTTCAAACATGTGACAATAAAAATGTATTCAGAAAGGGAATTTTCCCCACGGGGAATTCGCTACGGCGAATTTTGCCGCGATGCCACCGGCGACTAAAAGAAATATATACAAATGCATTTGTTTCAGTGCAACAATCGTTACTCCTCATTTCGCTTCATCACTTAACAGTGTCCGTGGCTTTTTAGTGCTGAAAGTCTTTAGAACTGACCACTTGTAAACAGTATAATAAAAAAATAAGTTTAAATTTTGAAAATGGAACTCTTTGCCAATATTATTGAGTATGTATTTTATTCATTTGTCATTTGTTTTACGATTTGGCGGCAAATTGAAAATTGTCTGTGTCACGTCAGCATGAATTTGACGCGAGAAAATTTTCGTGCAATGATTTTTTATGACTTTCGTTGTCATTTAAGTCAACAAGAAAGTTATGATAGACTTCGATTGGCCTTTCACGATGAAGCCCCATCTCGTGCCACCTGTTTACAACTGGTTTAATGAGTTCAAACGTGGTCGCACTAATCTCACCGATGATCTGCGTGAGGGACGGCCTTCTACGGCGACGACTAAAGATAACATCAGTGTTGTGCGGCGTATGATAGAGACTGACAAAAGAGTGGCCTATCAGCAGATTCGGACAAGTTTAGGCATCGGTATGAGCCAAGTGCACAAAATCCTGCATGAACATTTAGCGGTCAGGAAGCTTTGTGCCCGGTGGATACCTCACGATTTGACCGAGGCCCAAAAAATCCGTCGTGTTGATTGGTGCCGTGAAATGGTTCAAAGATTTAACGGAGGTGACTCAAATGCTGTGTTTGACATACTTACGGGTGACGAAAGCTGGATTTACTGTTATGATCCCGAAACCAAAAGACAGTCTGCTCAGTGGGTGTTTCCTTCCGAGGAGTTGCCAACTAAAGTGAAGAGAGGTCGAAGCGTGGGGAAAAAGATGGTGGGCTTGTTCTTCGGAAGGACCGGACATTACGCGACAATTGTTTTAGAGGATCGAAAAACAGTTACTGCAGAGTGGTATACTAACAATTGTGTGCCACTTGTCTTGGAAAAAGTTCGGGAGAAACGACCTCGCAGTAGGATCCTCCTTCACCACTACAACGCCTCGTCGCACACCGCCAGGCGAACGATCGACTATTTGGCGACATCAAACGTAAAATTACTAGGTCCCCCGCCATATAGCCCCGACCTCGCACCTTGCGATTTTTATTTATTCCCGAAAATAAAAGAAAAACTTCGCGGAAAACGTTTTATGGACGCCGAGGAAGCAGTGGCTGCGTTTCAAAACGCCGTCGAAGAGACCCCCTAAAGACGAGTGGGCAAAGTGCTTTTCTCAGTGGTTCCATCGGATGCAGAGATGTATTGACGTGAAAGGACACTATTTTGAAAAGATGTAATAAAAGGAATCACTTGCTAGTGTGCTCAGTTTTTGATTTTCTAAGAACTTTCAGTTTGACCCTCGTATGTAATTCTTTTAGTCACCGGTGGCATCGCGGCGAAATTCGCCGTGGCGAATTCCCCCGTAGCGGGACTGTAACAAGATTGAAAACTTTTCCATAGATAAATGGATAAAGATATCCCACCAAAAACATTCTGCAAAAAGCTAGCCAAGTCTCGATGGAGCTGCTTGTTTATCTCTAAAAAGTAATGAAATCTAGACAAAGTCGTGCCAAGTCTAAGGTTCCTTACTGCGATTTCTTTATTATTATAGTTAATGTTGTGTTGTGTTAAACCCTAACTCTGTACCAAATTTCAGCTCTCTGAGTTTATGGGAAGTACTAGTTCTATTCTGATGATCATGAGTGAGTGAGTGAGGGTCATAAATGCGAAACTTTGCTTTCCTTCCGACCTAGAGACTTGAAATTTTGGATTTTAAGTATGTGATTATAGCTTACTGGATGACGAAAATTTCTTCGTTCTGGTCTTATCCAGAGGTTCTCAAATAGAGGCCTGAAAACGCGGCGAAATGGTTCCAGTAAAGGATGGTACGGCAGTGTTTGCTTTGCGCTCAACTTGGCGGGGGCACTGCCGTGCCCCCCGATGAATAAAGAAGAGGGGGACCAATTTCTATTGTTCTGGTTTCCCTGTAAAATGCATTATGGAGATCAGAGGATAGTCACTCCAGTCTATGTGTCTGTACTATCTTTGACCATTTACTTTGGACTCTGAAGCAAATGCTGAGGATGCAACTGAGCAAATGCTTGGATTATGGCATAGAATACCGCAAACCACATTAAGCTGCATAATGCTCATAGATTTGACAATGTTAAAAATGCTCCTCCCATAATATCTGTATAATGGGATGTCTGTAGAGTAATATAAAACGCCTGATAAGCCAATTTTAACTAAAATATGTTCTCCCTCGTTCTTTCACGTCAAATCCATATATTTAATATTATAAATGCGAAAGTCTGTCTGTCTGTCTGTTCCATTTTCACGGCCAACCCGCTGAACGGATTTTGATGAAATTCGTAATGAATATAGTTGAAAACCCAGGGTCAAACATAGGGTACTTTTTGTCGCAGGCGGAGCTGCGTGACAGTTAGTTATTAACAGTTAACAGTTAGTTATCGATAAGGGAGATATGCCTTAACATATTTAGTTAGTATAATAGCTTAACGACCGCTCGTTAATTTAAAACAATAAGGCGGTTAAGCTCTCACGGATACATTATATTCAGGTGGCGGCGGCGGCGGTGGGTTCTCCAATAACTCTGGTGGCTACAACATGGGCAACACTGCACAGGGCAGTAACCAGCGCAGATTCTAATCGCTATACCTCTTGTGAGTATGCCTTTATTTCTATCCGGAACACAAAGTTAGCAATGGTAGGGCGTGCAATAGATCATAAACGGACTTGTGCAATGATGCTAGTTGTTTTCTTCTTACTAGAATTTATTGTAGATCTCTTTCATATTCACTTTCATCCTTATTTCAAACCATTTTTTTCTGTTCGGGGACTACTCGTCAATATCAATAGGGTATAATGTTTGTGTACCAATAATCAAAAAATGGTAGTTTACTTAGCTGCTTTTAAGCAGACGTTTATTTTTTTCGTTTCGAGAACGACATGTTTAGTGTTGTTAAATGTTTTTATATTGCGCCTGTTTCCATGCGTTTTGTTATGAGGTAAGTATAATTATCTGTTAGTTATATGAATGAATAGTTACCCAACTGCGTCCGAAGGAGGGTTATATTTATATTATTATTTTTTTTGTAAAATTATCATTCGGTTGGCGACACTTACCGTCATCGTGTACATCTGGTATTATTATATATAATAATTAAATTTTGTGATAGTATTTTGTGGTAGATTCGGAAATTGCACCTATCCATACAAGACCAATTAGTCTGTAGAATAGTTTGTTTAACAATTTTTTTTTGTTTAATGTAGGACGTATTAAAAAATTAAAAAAAAAAACATGTTTGCAACAAATACCAAGCATCGTAGCATTTAGTTACGACATTGATTTACGCCCTGCCATACTAATTTTATATTATACACATTACAACCAAAACGATCATTACACTATAATAGGTCATACTTTCTATAATCATGTGTTAATTAGGTTTTAGGTGATTTTTCAGGTGAAATACTCGAAGTGTTACTTACAAATATATTTTTCAATGTGTAGGTGTCAAGTTGCTTAGTTGAAGCTAGGCAGGCAGGCGGTAGTGTAGGCCACGACACTAGCTAGTGAGGATCGAGCGGACTTAGTGAAGCGACCACATTTCATAGCCATATAACTTTTTTTCTGCTTCAATTAAGGTTTGTTCACAATAAGGTACTGTTTAGGCACTAGATTTCTTTCATATAAGTTTTAGTCATTTAGCACTGAACACAGTTTTTACATTTGATTTGTCACATAAGATATGCTCAGCACCTTGTGTCAGTCAGGCTCATTTTTAAGAAATGATGAAGTTTTATTAAGATGATAATCACAATATATTCTATTGTAAAAGCTGTGGCGATCGCAATTTGCCTTTCTAGTCTGTAAGAAGATATATAAAATATTTCTATGATTGTTTAATTAACTTTTTGTTAATGGATTTCTAATAGTCTGATTAGCTAATGTTAGCTATGACATTCCAGGAAACATTCGAAATATCGATGCAAGGTCTCTTTAATATTCTGACCTATTGTAATCAAATTAAAAGCAATTATCTATACTTATCTAATGGAAAAAATATCAGTGTTTATGAATTTTTAACAATTCTCGGTGTTAGACATATATAGGATACATACAATTTACTAACAATCTAATTGTTTGCTGGTTAAACTTTAAAAATATAGGAATGTTATATTTTTTATTGTCTGCCTTTCAAAATGTAATTGAAATAAATACATTTAATTTGATTATGCGTTGACGGTTGTATTTGAAGATTTGTAAGTTATTAGTTAATAGATTTCATGTGTTCTTGTTATATTCTTTTGGGGCAGAATTTTATTTAGCCATTTAAAATGTTTAGTTAAAAATATTTTTGTTATATTGGGTGTGCCTAAAATTAAATGCTAAAATACTATTTTCCATGGACTCTTCTACACGTGGGCGAGCCGCTGGTGGAGGGGTCATGGTGAGTGACTTTGCCTGAATAAAACATATTCAACAACAATATCCATCTTTTATTTTAATCTTTCAACCATTTGTATTCCTAAAACACGCTAAACTAATCAGTATATTTACATTATTGTACATAGTTATAAATAGAACAAAATAAGATTCATTGGTACCATCATAGCAATTTATTTAACAATCTACTAAATAGGTGTTTACACGACTGTACAGTACAATAGGCATGCCTAGAGATGGGCGCCTTTCCAGAAATTTTCCCATTTATTCGCGGAATTTTAAAAAATTCCCGGGATATAATGGGAATTAATTATTTTTCCCTTTTCTGACCTTGCATTTCATTTTTTCCCTCTTGAATTTCTTCCCGCTGCCCAACTCTAGGCATGATGAATAATTTTCGATTTCATGTTTAAATGAAAGACTTCACTTTAATAAGCACACTGGTAAAAAAACACGTCGATAAAACTTAAACTAACTGAGATATGATGAAGTTAAACTCACGTGCATTTTGGACGATACCAAACGCTCCATACTAATGGCTACCTAGCGGTGACGTCACACCTAGGTAAATTACAAAGGTGAGACTAAATTTTGTTCGACAACTACCTTAAATATTGTGTTTATGTAAATAGTTCCTAAATTAAACTTTCTTTATTTTTTATGTGTTCATCGATTACAATATATTTTTTTAGTAATTTTATATTTTTAAAATTGACTTGCCCATCGCTTTTTAAATTATTATAAAAAATCTCCTGTGCAAAAATTCAAAATGGTGAATTTTTAGCAACGAATTTAAATACATGTATGCTATGATGAAATATCATTACTTTTTCAATCTTTGAACCTGGTCGTCATCCCAATTATACCATCTTGCACACAAGACAAATGTGAGATGTTTATATAAATAAAAATGAATTTAATGTAAAGTTAAAGAAATATAACGTTACTTCTGATAAACATTTTAAATGTGTTTAATAAAATTATTCTCAAACCAACGATTATTCATACAGTACCAGGATTATTCATTTATTCAGAACAAAAACAGCTATATTTCTTTATTGACCAGCTATAAATCTTTATAGAGATACACTTTTTTACATTATTACTAGGTATTTGCACTTCCAAGTCCCTTACTTCTTCTCCTTTACCTTGTCCCATTTTGTTATGTGGGGTCTAGCCATTTCCTTCTCAACGCCCTTCCTAACTCATGTTCTCTCTTATATAAACTTCAAGTCCCTTACTATGATCTCTTAATTCCATCCAAATGTGAGTGAGTAAGCGATATGCTGCCATCGCATTTTGGATTTAAGAGATGATAGTAAGCCCTCAGTCCGATCAAGCGACTGCACTAGACTATGTTAGCTAAGGGATTATTTATCCAACGTTGGTGGATGGACTGGTAGACAAGGGCACGGCGCGCAGTAAGGTTGCGACAAACCCGTCGGAAATAAACCTGAAGCAGCTGCTAAATGTCTGCAATGAGAAAAAAATGAAGTACACCTAAAATTATCTATTATCTTGGCACAGGTTTCAAGTCAAGGCAGTCTATCTGCTGATCTGCGCATCAGGACTGCTATTTTTGATATCTGCGAGTGACTAAAAACCGGTCAGTCGAATGATTATCGTTCGTTTTCTAATGATTTTGCTTCGACACATCTGGTTAGTCGAACTTTTTTCATGCGACATACCGTTTGTGAGTATTTTTGTTTACTTTTCAAAAATAGCAGGTCTGATTTTTTTTTGCCACCAGGTATAGGAAAATATTTCATGACGTTGCAACCATGGCCTAGGCAGCAATAGTATGTCGCCGTAAATTGCTTTATTTCAGCCTATATTCAATCAATTCACACACCTTGGTGTTAGTATACCTAATATTAGTATTGTAGTTACCGGTATTGTTGGTCAAGATGCGCTTTCTCGATCCTCTTGTCTTTCGCTCGTCTGTTTTGGAACCAGATCTTGACCTGGGTTTCGCTTAGAGATAACGCCGATGCTAATTCACACCTGTTAATGTAAAACATAAAGCTCTATTCAAACTGAGGCGAATACCGCGCGACTTGCTGGACGCCCACAGAAATAAGAATACATAGAAGTGCCATTAGCCAGTTAGTTAACTTTGGCACAGTCTACGGCATTTCTACCGATTCTTATTTCTGTGGGTGTCCCGCCAGTCGCGCGGGATTCGCTTCAGTTTTAATGGACCTTAATTGAATGTAGAAACACTTCATTTTGGCCGCGGCGCCGTTCCTTTATATTGAAAAAAATATCCTATGTTTGAACTGTGGCACATATATGTTTCAACTACTTCAATACCAAATTTTATGGAAATCTGTTCAGCTGCTTGTCAGCAGCCGTAAAAGCGGAACTGCATATAAGACAGGTATGGCATACGATACTGACGGAATCTTCTACACAAATACACAAAGTAAAAGACCCGGGTGAAAAGTTGTTGCAAATAAAAAAATAAATAAAAAAAAATACTTACATAAACTCGAACATAAAACCTCCTTTTTTGAAGTCGGTTAAAAGTACTCTTTAACTCTGGAAAGAGCAAGTTGTAAATGATATTCATTTTAATCGACTTCAGTGAGTACCGTGAAGTTTTGTATACCTTCTAGCCCTTGCCACGTATTCTCCTCTCGCGTACTCCAGTTCCAGCCTGAGGGTCTGATGTGCGGAGAAGGTGGTCCTTTGTCTTCTGGGACGACTCTCCTTCCGACGTCTGCGGGCCACTGAAATAATTATCACTTTATAATGCCTTCATTCATTCATATTGATTGGTTTACATAGTCCTGTATACACCCTGGTGTCAGAATTTTTCGGAACCGCCTTTCGGCATAGTTCCTTAGGCGGCCACAAATAGGTAGCCGGGACCAACGGACCCAACGTGCCTTATAAGCTGATAATATTTAGCCTGCAAATTTTGCACTAATGGATACACGTTATCTATAACGATTACAGATACAACAAGACCTAATCAAAAATGGCATTTCTTTGAACACAGGCGCACACTTGTTCTGAAGCACCTTCTTCATTCTTTCCCGATTGTAACCTAAGCACTTTGGAGCACAGAGTAGCACCAAATGATTTTCATTTGACATAATCGGTGAGCCGAACAATTTTTATTATAATCATTTAAAAAAAATAGCACACCTGTACCTGTGTCGTCCTCTAGTCTTAAAGCTTAAAATACGAAGGAACCTAAATGTGAAAACAACAAATTCTTGTTATGTCCATAAAGTGTGCAATATAAGGATTCCCTGTGGTTCCTGTAGGCGTCGATTACTCCGATTGAGTGTGAGCGCAGCCTGAGAAAATTCGCTTCGGCTCAGATTGCGCGCCATATTGCGGAAGTTACTCCCGGGGGAAACCTACTAGCGACAGTACCAAAAAAATGTTATGGAGAACTCTTACTCAAACTAGGTATTGCCTGCCATCATGTAGAATCTCAAACAAATAAAAAGAGGAACACGGTTCGTTCAAATCATTGAGAAAGGAATGTCGTTTCGATGCTCTTTGGTTCAAATAGTGTGGGTGCATTAGCTCTTCATATACTCGTGTTAATTTTTGCTTAAATTCCACAGTCATAGGTACCTCTCTACCTCAGGACTGTACCCGTCAATTTCGTTCTAAAATCATACAACGATAACTAGCTCTTATGATATTTGTATGACTAAACATCCTAACTTTATTATCCGACTAGTAAAGTTCATCCAGCATTTTTTGTGTAGGTATGCGTGTAAAGGATATGTCTATAAAATACGGGTATCAATTCAAATATTCTCATTACTATATAAGTTAGTAGATGTATTTCAATTAGTCAATCCAAATAATGTACAAGGACATTTTTCCCCTTGATTGGAGCCAGGTCGCCAGTCGGGTCCGGAATCCGGACGACAAGAAGCGCTACAATACTCGCCATGTGTTGTATCACGGCGTCCGATGCATGTCCGGTCAATTACACTGATTCACTCGTGATCGGAAGTAATGTAATCAAATATAAGTGGCATATGGCGCTAAAGGTGTATTGAATTATTTGTTCAATCTGCATGTTGATATCAGTGGCACTCTGGGAGTAGTTATTTTTTAAGGTGATACACGGACGATGTTTACCATCTTTCAATAAAAATATAGATAAACCACAAGTCTTACAGATTTACAGGTAGAAATAGATACCTTCTACTTTATATACTCGTACGTAACAGCTCTAAAACTTCAAGCTTTTTAATGTGATGCAAAGAATAATGCAATTCGTAAGTAAGCCGTAAAAATATACTTAAGAAATAATATTCCAAAAACAATAAATTAAGACTTATCAAAGAATAAGATGTGATGATAGAGACATTAGATGAAAAGCAGTAATTTATCAACATCAACTCATCCCAAACAAAATGCACAATCAAAATCTCCAAACAAAAAATACTTCCCCAATCACATCCCTAGAATCCCTGCCTATCCAAATAGAAAGCATTATTTTTCCAAATAAAACGTTAATCGTTCATTCTTTATTGTGGGCATGAATGGCATGATCCATATCGTTAGTGGGTGCGTGCGAATCTCTTGTTCTCACAGGCAGAGTATGTTTATTGTACTAGTATGGGCGGCTCGTTCGCCTTAATGATCCACTTTCATAATAGGCACAACGAATAGCTCATTTTCTATTTTCTTTAATAAAAGTTGTTTGCCGCGAACATAGACCTCGCGATTATTTTACTACACCTTGTAAGACGTTGTCGACCTTCAAACAATTTTGTAAACAAAAAAGCATACGGCCTGCCAGCTCAAATGTCAAAGTAGTCCATAGACACCTGCATCTTCTGGAGTATCATTTAGTAGGCAACTATGTATAAGGCCCGCCTAATGGTGATATTTCATAAAGAATTTAACTTAAAGCACACCTTACAGCAGTGATACTTTTCCTTTGAAATTCATTATATTTACTACTGTCATGATTTTTTCCAAGTGTCCAAATGCAACGGTTTTCCAAAAGCGGTTGGGGACACACAGGGAATATCATTACTTTTCAATTTTTGAACCTTGTCGCCATCCCGATCATGATGATGATGTCGTCGATAACAGAAGGAGGTTCTTTTTAAATATTTATTCCAGGGCAAACAGAGTAGTTAAATCTCTCAAATATACACAGGTCATGAAGGATTGATTGACCTACAAGGTACTGATCCGTAGGGACACGCACTCCAACTTTTTATTTCAACCGACTTCAAAAATCCGAAACGGAGGAGGTACTCAATTCGAGTGAATGTTGACAGCATAACTCCATAACTCCGTCATGTCTGAACCGATTTATTTATTTTTTTGTCTGAAAGGATATACTTACCTACTTTCAATGAGATTCCCTTAGATTAATAATTGTTCTCGCGCGCTCGACTAGATACCGTCGGCGTACTAGAAAAATGCGGCAACTAAAACTACGCCAAATTCGGCATACTTGCGGCGTCAGTCACGCCGCAACCGATGAGTGAGTTGGACGTCTAGATAAATTTAAAATTTAATGTAAAAGCAGAAGCAAAATAGCAGTTTGCGTAGTCAAACTGTGTAAGAATAATACTAAAAGAAATAAGATACTGAACATACGTCAGTAAGTATTGTATAATTTCGAAATATAGACATAAATTGCTCATGTAAATAATAAAGCCCTAAAATATGGCGCAAAGTACCGCTCAGTGCTCAATGTTGCCGTATATTAAAAACCAAATTTCCCGAGGTTTCGATTTTTACTATTTGGATATTTTATTTTATAACTCCCGACCCCAAAAGATAGATGTTATAAGTTTGGCTTCACTTTTGTCTGTCTGTCTGTCTGTGGCATCTTACCTTATAATTAGCCCCAGGCGAAATAGAAAATTAAAAGTCCACGTTTAACATATGTACTGTGTGTAATAAGAAATCAAATGAAAGTTCTTGTTGCAATTTTAGGACTCTATATTAAAATTTTCAAATAAAGTAGACAAAATTAACCACGTCTTCTACTTTAGCTCCGAAACTATCGATTCCAGAATTTCGATGCATAAATTACAGAAAACAGAAAAACCTAATAAATAATTTTAAATTTGTTTAGGAGGTCCAATTGCAGAAAAATAAAAAAAATCGTACGGAACCCTCTTCACGCGAGCCAATTCACACTTGGCCAGTTTTTTTAAAATTACATTTTAAAGGATTTACTGAGCTACATTTTATAATCCGTATATAACAAGACCACAGCAATTATTAATTTTCCCATTGGTCGGGCACCAGACAAGTAGCTGGCAACACCATAATCGACGCTAGTGTGCATCTTTGCAAATTGTTTTACACACACTTTCCTAATAAGTTGCCGCATTCTGGAAACTGATTTTTCTTCACAGCGCGGTATCTAATCGTAGCGCAGCGGAGACTAATTATTAATCTAAGGAGATTTCATAGAAATTCCAAATCCCATAGAAACAATTAACTTCAATAAAATCGTAGAAAAACTATTTTAATACGTGTTTAATATTACTTATTAATAACAAACAACAGCAGCTAAAATAATTAAAAATAGTTTAATTTATTGTGTAACAATCGCGAAAGCTTATGATCAAATCGTTAAATCGTAGAAAGTCAATGTGGCATACAACTAGGGTTGCCAACTTTTCTTACAAGAAATAAAGTATATTTTGGTCTGCGAAGAATATTAAACAGTATTTAAGAAAAATTAACAGTATTTTATTTTAAATATATATATATTAGAATTTCTGGCACAAGTTAACAATTTACTATCATTTTTAAAAGCTTCATAAACCTCACTAGAATTGTAAGTAATATTTAAAAATATGAGGAGCTCATTTTTGACTAAATTTATGCTTGCTTGTCGTCCCGCCACTTCGCATTAATTATTGAGAAAATTCTCTCAATAAATGCTGAGGTGGAGGGGGGAACAGAAAGCAAATAAGAGACGATTTTAGTTATGTTTTTAAGTTCTCTGAGAAGTTAAATAATAAATAGGTCCACTTCTGGCCAGTACCTATTTCAATAAAATTTGACATTGACAGATTCGTTCTGAAACTCCATTATTGTGATTTGTTTGTGGCTGCGTTCCACTGAGCCCTGCGCTCTGACTACATTTTTCTGAAAACAGTATTTTTAATACTTTATTTTTGTTCAACAGTAAAAAGTATAATGTAGTGAAAAACAGTATAATACTGTTTTTAACAGTATAGTTGGCAACCCTACATACAACCTTTTTTCTAATGCTTTTTCTTTACGTATCTTTTTTTCTTTTTGTGTGTTTCTAAAATAAATTGTTTTCTTTCTTTTCTTTCTGTCATATGAAAGAACGATAATACAATCATCCAAATAAACTCAACTGAACATTTTTGATCTTTCTTATTTTTAAATTCACTTATGTTTACTTACTTTATGTTTTTTAAGGCTAATCGACCCCATTTGCCTTGGTGTCATTCTACGAAATTAATTCACGGCCATTAAAATTGCTTTTTTTGGAGTCTTACTTGGGGTAAAATCCATGTAGCATGAACTCCAATGGTTAATCGATAGTTTATACCCTGGAGAGGTTAATTGACTCTGTTTGCCTTTGTCTACTTATATTTATCTTCTTCGTCCAAGCGTATTTCCCAAACGCGTCCTGAGCTTAATCTTCCGAACGAAAGGTATGCTGGTAATCGTGTTTCTAGATTTGGCAGCACTGGGTATTCCAATGAAGCAACTGCTTTCTGACCTTCGGGATGAACAGAAATATGGTCAGAGGTGTTTTAGTGGCTGACACTGTCAGATTTTTCAGAATGCCTAAGAATAGAATAGAATAGAATATATCTTTATTGAGAAAGCTATCACGTAAGTGCAGCAAAGGACTTAAGCATAAGCTACATGTTTATAATGTACGTGACAGACGTCTCAATAGGTGGTGGCTCAGTGATACGCTAGACATGCAGGCATGCCTAGCACTGATTATCAGCCACCACCTTCTGAGGAGTCCCGGAACAAAGATTTAAACCCAAACAACATAATCCTTGACTGGTGTCTCACTACCATCTCACATCCCCATCCAGGACTGAGATTAAAATTCCAGCAAGTGATCAAGATATCGCCTTACACACCATATTGCAAATCCCACCACTAATAGATAGTAATCCACCTGTTCAATACCTATATCTATGGCAAAAATTTACTGTTTATAATAGTCTGTGACTGATCTGTGCCACTATGGTATGGAATCTAGCTCAAGACCACAGACATTTATGACGTAAGACTGAAATCTAATATATTAACATAACCTAAAACTAAGTCTCAGTTGTTACGTGTGACAAACTTACAGAACAAATAAAGACAGACACACAATGTAAGGTATAATCTAAGGGCATCTGACACAGAATTACGATGAATCTCTCCCCTGGTGTATAAAACTTTTGGGTTCAGAATATCTTAAATATGGCTCCAGTAAATGAAAGAAAGAAAAAATGTTTATTTGGTACTACTCAACATAAATACTTAAAATTTTAAAAGTACAGTAATATAAAACATGTGTAGTACCAAAAAGGTCTCCGCTCAGCATAAGTCGGGGCCTGAGCCTCGACACTGGTCTTACGCGGATGCCTCAGTTATAAATGATTGGAAGTTTTATATTTATTTTTGTGGCTAAAGTTTATTGAGTAAAATTTGTGAGGTCTATGTTCGCGGGGAACAACTAGTTATAGTGATTTATTTTAAAATTTTAGGAAGGCTTTTTAATGGGCCGAACAAATCTACAAAACGTGTTTCAAAGCTTAGAATTACTTCAGGTCAAAGTTCTAGAGAACAGAAAAACATGAAATTTTGCTAGTTCTCTTCGTATTGGGCATTAAGATAAATCGGCCCTCACGATACACGTGCACACTCGTGACAATCATTATCACCTCTAATTGAAACATTAGTACTTACAATTATATTCAAATCATAAAGGGGGATGTAGAATCATGTGAGCTGTCAGCTGCGGTCATCCCTTGTTAAATATCATCCCTCAGAAATTGTCCCACAATGGGCCATTATCTGACTGAGTGTTGTCAGATGTCGTCATGCGCTCAATCGAGTTAAAGGTTAGTTGTGTTAGAATGAGCCTTTTAAACGGATTACTTCGATTCGTTTGTCTTATCTATATATTTTTTATTTTATTATGTCAGCGATTGAACATGATGCCACCTGTGTCCCTACCATTAGTAAAAGTTAGGATTTTATGTAATAAATATGTTGTGAATTTGACATACGAAATTGCTAGAATAGCTGCGTTTTGAATTATATCTTGTGGTAGAGTCACAGATTTGGACTTTGATGGAGTTTATTGCTTTATTAATAAAATTTGTATTTATTTTAGGATTTCTTCCAGGCATGCTTTAAGTTATGAATAAATCCACGCCATTACGACAAATAAGGAGGTGCAAAGCTTGGCGCAAAGTTAGTTCATTACGTAAAGTTTGAAAAACAAAACTGTAATCTCATTCGTACTTTTGATATTAGTTTTGGGGAATACCCACGTTCCCATCTAATAGACCTAGGCCCCTCTACATTCGCGCGATGAACTGCAAAAAGCAGATTGATATTTACTTAAACTTTTTCCGGACACTATATCTGTTTTGGGAAAGAACTTCTGTTTATTTTGAGATCTAAGCATCTACATATATAGATATCTAAATTTTAAAAAAACCGACCCCACAAATTTTCTCCCGTTTCCATTATCAGCTACGACGAGATCATGATTAAAACTCCAACAATGCTCAATGGGGTCCTATTTGCGACCCCTAATATTTATTTCCAAGATTCTAATTACCCAGTACGCATTCGTTCGACCGTGGCGGATCGAGATTGCAACGATGCCACACCTGACTTGTTCGCTTTTATTTATTTTTGCAGTTCCCAAGAATATTGATATTGTGAGCACAGAGTCGGTCTCAATAGCGAAGATTGTCTAGATACAAAGAGATACAACAATCGTGATTTATTGTACAATGATATAGGAATAATCGACAATATTTATATCTATTGGGAAACGACTGTTAATCAGGTTTTATTACATTTTAGGACTAAGTTATAGAGTACTTACTAAAAATTTACTGCGTTTTGCCAGATTGCTATACAGTAATTCCCACCGGATACATTGTTTAAATTAGTGTCAAGATGCATAATTTTTATTTATTTATTTAAACTTTATTGTACAAATACAATTGTAAGGCACAATAGGTGGACTTAATGCTAAAAGCATTAACTAATTTTTGTGAATAATACAATAAAATATATGTATCTATCTACATACAAAAGAAAAAGTAATATTTTAGCCGATCACATCGGTCAAAAGCCGAAGAATATACAATTACATGATGCCTGCATCAAACTAGATTACAATAAAAAAATCCTTTGTTAAGAACCATAATATGGTGTCCGCGCAGTTGAAAGGTTATGTTGTAAGTAAATGCATATGTAATCTTTTATTTTTATATTTAATACTATTTAGTAGGCAAACAGGCGTACGGCCCACCTCATGGAAAGCGGTTACCGTAGCCTATGGACGCCTGTAACACCAGAAGTGTCTAAAAGTCTTTTCACACCCTTTTTAAAGAACCCCATGTTGTAGTCTTTGCATAGCTTTCGCAGTCGCACAAACAGAATAGATATTAGTACAAATAGGTACTATGATTCACCGCTGGTACGTCCTTACTATTCTGTGCCATGGAAAAAGAGATGGACTAAACTAAAACTGATATACGTAAGATATTAATAACCACATAACACGTCGCGGCTAATTTAAATCGAAATGTTATGTTTCCAGTTGAGCGCGGCTGATTCCTCGCCAGCTCGCCACGTGGCTGTTCTCACGCGACGTAGTTGTATCTTGCTTGAGTGTTTTTGAGTATAATCTCTATTTCAATTGCTACTTAGTATGTACATTGAGTGTTATTATGATACCCTTCTAGCATTGAATTTTTAGTGTAGATCCTTCAGACTACTGTAGATTTTCCAAAACTATTTTTTGATTGGACAGTGTGGTATATACTTATGTTACGGTAAGAGTGATTAATTGAAAATTATGAATAATTATCTATCATTATTAATAATTACCGAAAGTCGAGGTAAAAGTGATAAATTAATCACATTTCTCGGTGTTTATTAATAATATAACCTTAGTACCGATAAATGTAATAACCCTAACAATGTACCTTTAATGCTACGTCTAACGTACTAATATAAGGCTTTAAAGTTACTATAATATACAACTTGAACTCTGAATCAAATCGCAGAGGTTTGTTGTGCGAAATTTTCTCGCTCTACAAACACCTTAGAATAGAAAAAAAAACCTAACCTAACCTTGCTCGTGTGATCTCAGACAAGTATAATTGTAAGACTGTGAGTATAGTTATAAATAAATACCTGCTGGTCAAAAAACTTTGAGTTTTATTTATCAAAAAACTTTAACTTTTACCAATGTGTGTAGTGAATTATTAATAATTACCACTAAAAGTAATTAATTTCGATTGTTTAATCACATTTACCAAAACACGAGGTTATTATTAATAATGTTGTAAAATTATTAATAATTTTCAATTAATCAGATTTACCGTAACATATATAAGCGTAGCGCTTTGTGTGGGCATGTTTTTGTTGTTGAAATTCACCATCGACGAAACCAACGGAAACAGCTTCTAGTCTATAACTTTCCTTATATAGAGAGGAGATATGGGATATGGCTACATAAATTACAATTAAATCGTTCAACATAATTTAAATACAGAATAATTTCAGCGCAAATAAAACCTATTCAGTTAAATGTTTCATGGACTGTTGTTTCGTAATAGTTATTTGAGTTGAACAATGGGGAGATTTCGTAGCGAGTAGGCGAACAGTGTTGGCAATTTTCACATCAGAGCGGGTCCGAATAGAGCGGCACGTCGGTATTCCCGGGCACCGAGTCGTGGCGTCGTAATCGCATCACGACACGACGCCGCGCCGTCACTCCCTCCAACCGCCCGTTTTTCACCGACGCGTCAAACCATTATGATTCTATTTTCATGGCAATAAGAATCCTCTCACAAAAACGATTTCTGCGGTAATGAGCTTAAGTTGAAAATTGTCGCCATTGTCAGAAATGTTTCGGATTTATTGAGTTGTTTAAGTAATTATAATTTTGTAAGTATTTATTTACATAACTTACCTCTAAGTACTGAACTTGGGTATGACTATTCAATTAAAAGTAATAGTACCAAATTGAGATCAAAGACCATGACATACAGCGAACCTCCTAGGAGTAGGCTCTGAAGTGCAAGCTGAGGACGCAACTAAGAAAGAACTAAAAAAATAAATAAATATATGAAGATAAATTAAACTGATAAATTTAGACTCAAAGACCAATGGACTTTGAGCTTGAGACTTGATTAGCCGCTAGTAGGTTATGTAGAGTCAACCCGTATAATATTATTATAATCACGTTAGTAGCCGCTACTATAATATTTTAATACGGACTGACTCTGCATAACCTAGTACTAACGGCTTATGTAGAGTCCATCGTTTAACGTTACTTTATTACTACGTTGTTTGTTGCGGTTGTTAAAAGTTCAAGGCCGAGAGGCGTTTTCAAAAATTTTAACATCAATGTGCATAGCAATAAACCGGGCCATTTGAATGAAGTTGACCACTGAAGTGACATACACTTTTAAAAACATTGTTCTACTATACAAAAAATCAGCTGAGAAAGTTTTTAATGATTAAAATTGTGTATTTGTCTGTAGCACTGAATAACTTTAATTGAATATTCTGGTATTGACAATGACTACGGAAAATACTTTGTAAGTAACAAATATTCAAAGTATTCGTTGAAAATAAAAATAAAATAAACATTTTCCACTCTTTCATTCGTTCCGCGAAAATAAATACAGCGCGATATGGAGTGCTATTTTTGAAATGTATGACTCACATGTCGAGTGAAAATCGTTCGACTCACAGTTTATGTCAAGTAAAAATTATTCAAAAATCTCCCGAATTACGATTAATAAAAACGATTATCGCCCGAATCATTCTATACCTACACCGATTTTGGGCGAATCAAAGATCTCAAAAATTGCACTCCTGAAGTGTTTGATCAAAGAGAATTTTCTATTGAGCTCATAAAATGTCCGGCAAAGAGTTGGGGATTAGGGTGACGCGAGCTGGACTCGACGAAGGCTTATCTGGACGACGTCTATTATATTCAAATATTTTTCTAGTGATATTTTATTTTTACGACAGAGCAGGAGCGTGGAATATAAAGACGCGGGTATCTTTGATCTGGTTTGAAAGAAATCTGTAGTCCGCTTATTGAAGGTTTTGCGAAAACATATTTTTAAAGAAAGAAAAAAGCTTTGGAATAATAAAACTATACAACTTGCTTAATCAATTATTATTAGACCCCGCGAATTTTACTAAATAGTTTGGCCACTAAAACAAAAATAAAACGTTCATTCTTTTACAGGGAAAATATTCTGAACCCAAAATGTTCATACACCATGGGGAGAGATTCATCGTTATACTGTGTCAGATGCCCTTAGGTAGCCTGAAAAATCTGCCAATTTTAGCCACTAAAACACCTCTGGTTTCACCTTGATTATTTCTGTTCATCGCGAAAGTCAGGTTACGAAAATCTTACGTTTTGAAACGTAAGCTCAGGAAGCAATTGGGAAATACGCTTGGACGAAGAAGATACCAAGGCAAACAGAGTCAACTAACCCCTCTAATACCATGGTATAAAAACTATTGATTGGAGTTCATGCTACATGTATTTTACCTAGGTAAGACTGGTCCAAAAATAGCATTTTAATGGGTGTGCGGTGGTTTCGTAATTCTGACACCAGGGCAAATACATGGGCATATACGGTCGATTAGCTTTAGAAAACAAAAATATTAGATCAAGCATGTGACTTAAAAAAAATATTACTTATTTTTTTATCATTAATATGATCACATCTCCGCTTTTCGCATGGAACTCAAGTGGCTGCCTATCAGACTACGTCATGATTTACATATCCTTTCCCTTCTATACTCAATTCTATTTAATCCTTTTACACCTATGTATCTAAAAGAATGTTTTAAATTCCTTAGTGAGATCAATAATCGCAACGTGCGTAGCGCTAATTCTCTTCATCTGGCAATCCCTGACCACGCTTCTCGTTTTTATGCAAAGTCCTTCACGGTTCAGGCTATTCGTCTCTGGAATGCACTCCCGGTAGATATTCGTACAGCACAAACCATCGCCTCCTTCAAAGATTTAGTTAAGTCTCACTACCTTTCTAAGGTTCAATAAGCTTGTTTTTTTTTATTCTCTGCTCCTTTCTACCATAAGGTTGGCTGGAAGAGATTGCATTAGCGATAAGTCCGCCTTTGTACTCATTTCTCTTAATGTTAATTGGTTTCAATGATGTCTTTTCTTAAACGTATGTAAATAAAGGCGCAATAAAGTGTTTATTCATTCCTTGTTAGTTTAATATTTAATTTTATTTTTTAAATGTTGTCAATTGAATTAAATTTCATCAATAAAGATTAAAATTGTTGAATTGAGTATATTGGATGACTTTATTATCACTCTCTCATTTTTCAGTCATATTGAATTTATAGGAGTTTATTAAAAATGTTTGTTTTTATGGGATTTGGAATTTCTCATTCAAAGTACATCCTTTCAGACTATCGAAATTCACTCGAATTGAGAACCTCTTCAGTTTCGGATTTTAGAAGTAATAAGTACTATAAGGTTAATTGATAAGTCTTGTAGATTAATGTCACGACTTCAAAGTATCTTCACGATGATCAAGATTATTTTTGTTATTTGGAAAGAAATATTTAGTTACGACAACATTATTATCATTGTAGGTACTTTATACTTATTTAAATTGTATTAATAAATTACTGAACAAATTGATTTAAAACATTTACTGGACTAAACTGACAGTATTCTTTATCGAACTTAAAAACATTTTTTTTCAACCCGTTCACTAATTATTAAGTAACAAATACGAAAAATCACAACAACCTCTTTTATTTAAAGTTGGTTAAACTACTATAGAAGATCATGATACAATGTTGCGAAGTTGGTCAATAATTACGAGGCGGCTCATGTGCCTATAGAAGCCGAGTATATGACCAATTTCGCTCACGAGTTGTCATACGACGATTTTTAACACATTTGCGAGGAGAAACACAGTTATATTATTAACTTTTTAATATTCATACTTAATATTATAAATGCAAAAGTCTGTCTGTCTGTTACGCTTTCACGGCCAAACCACTGAACGGATTTTGGTAAAATTTGTCATGAATATAGTTGAAGACCCGGGGTCAAACATAGGCTACTTTTTGGCGCAGGCGGAGCTGCGGGAAAAAGCTAGTTTACACTATAAATAAAACTTAGATTAATAATTGGTCTCGCGCGCTCGACTAGATACAACTAGATTAGGGATTGCAATCCGGCGTCATTTTCAGTCAGGCCGGTACGACCGGATTCTAATCAATCCGGCCGGTTAAATCAAATTGATTGATTGATCAAATCAGGATGATTTTCGCTTTTTCGTACAAAATAAGTAAGTTAATCAAGTGTCACTGCACTTATATGTAGGTAGTTAATAAAAAATAAATCATAAATATATAAAATAGACTTTATTTCCTAACCAATGTTCCGACGTAACGAGTAGCTCAGTCTTTCTAGATTTCACTTTCACAGATAGATCAATTTATAAGTAATAATATTAATTATCAAGTAACTATAGTATCTTATAGATACAATTAACCTTACGCAATTAACTGAAATGAGATCAAAAGCATTATTAAAGTATTTATGAATGCTAACAAATAAGTCCTATGGGTATTATAGACGGATACCATCATGATTTCATGAATCTCTCAAAAATTATCACAATAATGAGTTTAGAACTCTTTAGTTTAATCAACTTACGATAAAAAATTATTATTTTGCCAATAGCTATATTATTTTGCCACAAACTGCACTAGCACCGGACCCGGTCTTCGGATCCGGTATATTGGTACCGGATCCAGTAACCGTTAAATGATGCCGGATTCCGCCGGATTACCGAATCCGTTTTTCCAGATTGCAATCCCTAAACTAGATACAAGCAAAATGCGGCAACTAAAAACGTGGAATGTACTAGTTGTTTCTCTTCCCGCGCTGACCATACAAGCCGGCCAAGGGAGTGGACGAAAATCGAAGAAACCATACCTATCAGTAGGCGATGCGACCAGCAACCTATTACTATTTTGATTCCATTTTCCACCTTTAAGCCCACCAACATTCTAAATGTGGCTTTTGGGTAGTTGGTACCCCATAGGGTAGTGTTGGCAGATAATCGATTACCAATTAATAGGTTTTGATTTTTTTTTAAAGTTTGATTTGGGTCGATATTATCGATTATATTGATTTAATCGACATAAGTAATCGTTCATATCGATGGTTATGTATCGATAGTATCGATGTATTATATTACTGTAGTATTGATTTTTGACAATTAACCAGATATACCGGAACTTGGAGGCGGGAGTGTACAGCGGGCATTACACAAATCATCGTCATTCAACTCATTCAGAACAAAATATTGTACTTACAGAAATATATTATCAATAGTTAAATATCGACACCATCGATCAATGATCACTATCGTTACCTTAGATTATATTTTGAACGATCAAAGAATCGATTATTATTCGATGTGTAATCGATTTTCCGGCAACACTACCGTATGGAAGTATTATTATTATTTGTATTTAAACCCGGGTCACAACTAAAAAAGGGTCAGTTATCAATTAGCTCCAAGCCAAATAGAAAATTAAAAGTAACGTTTAACATACTGTACTGTGTAATAATAAATCAAATAAAAGTTCTTGTTGCAATTTTAGGACTCTATATTAGAATTATTAAAAAAAGTAGACAAAAACTAACCATTTCCCCTACCTTAGCTCCGAAACTATCGATTCCAGAATTTCGATGATTAAATTACAGGAAAACCTATGAGATAATTTTAAATTTGTTTTGAGAAAAATAAATATCATACCCTCCACACGCGAGCTGACTCACACACAATAAATGTAAATTAATGTTTATGTATCATTTGGAAGCTAAAATAGTTTATTTTTTATCTTTTGCAAATTAATTGGTTTGAGACTGAAAACTTCTTGGCGTACATTTAAAAAAAATGTGCGGTAACCATGGAAACCATAACTTTACAAGTGCGATTATAATATAAACATCGTCTTGTTTACAACCTCCATTAATGGCCTAATTACAATGAAATGAAAGCACTTTATGAGCAAAAGTTTATATTTAAGTATTTTACTGAACACATTGCACATTATTAGACTACAAATATTAATTATAGTATTATTGTGTAGAAAAATTAAGAGGGCTATAAAGGACTTGTATCCATAGCCGTAAAACCCATTGCTAAAAAAATTACTATCAAGGTAAGCACCGTCTGTATCAATGGCGCCATTTTTAAATCTATTTGTTTTTGTTATTAAATGTTGATTTAATTCATGGAAGAATATAGGTATTATTAAACTGCTCCGGATCTTCTAATCCAGGCGAAAATCAAATGTTGATAACTGACTAAGTAGACTGACTATAGACTCAAAGAATGGAATAAGGACGAAGCTTTAAAACAGAATCAAGAACTACCTACGAGTATAATACCTATGAATCTGGAGATACCTAGCAATGCATTAACAAACACACAAGCCCAATTTTACTCTAATGGTGTATCTAATTGTGAAAAGTGTTCAAAATGTACCAACAAAAGTTAATGTGAAGAAATGTTTTGATATTGCTTGAGAACTTTTATTTATTCTGTAAATAATAAAAGTTAATAGTAAAAGTGCTTTTTCCCCGCAAATATGTTGAAAATCGTCGTATGACATCTCGTGAGCTAAATTGGTCATATACTCGGCTTCTATATACTGTATGAGTCAAGGGTGTTCAGGGGTGTTATTTCTAAGCATCTGTCCGATGAATTGGATACATAGCACACGGGTACGCGAGCCCAACTTACCCGAGCTGCTACTGAGTCTACCCATGTTCATCCGAGTCAGTAGCATCCCAGTACCTTATCCTTTCCCCAAACTTAAACACTTCCCACCCTTCCTTAGCTTTAGAATACTTCCGATGGGCAGCAGTGTCGGAAGTACGATAAGCCGCTGAAACTGCGCTCGCCAACCCGCCTGCCAAGCGTGGTGAGTATGGCAACAACCCTCAATTAATGGGGAGGTCCAAGTCCAGCAGTGGACTGACTGCGGCTTAAACAACGATATACTGTATATACCGCCTCGTAAATAATGACCAACTTCGCACCCTTGTATCATAATCTACTATAAATTATCGCAATCTACATCTACATCTACACTAATATTATAAAGAGGAAAGATTTGTATTTTTGTGTGTATGTTTGTAATGAATAAACTCAAAAACTACTGTGCCGATTTCAAAAATTCTTTCACCATTGGAAAGCTACATTCACCCTGAGTAACATAGGCTATATACTGCAGGTGGAGCTGCGGGAAACAGCTAGTGTCTTATATTTTTAATCACAATTTACAGACTTCATTGCCTATATTCTAAAAAGATCTGATTTCGGTTTCTGGTACTGAAATTTATAATATGAATAATAAAAATTGATTACTAGAAATTAGAATAAAGGGTATCCTATGCCTACGGCGGCGTGCTACGAACGACTCAGGGGGCCTACGAGTACGAGTTTGTCGTTGCTACGGTTTAGCGTAGCAAAAAATAGTGTTCTTTTATCTACCGGCGGGGCGGCGGCGCGGCGCTTCCGTTTTATTCCCTAGACGAAAATGAAAAGGAGTGTTATAAATTTGACGTACCTTCCATGCTTGTCCGTATGTAAACAAAACTACATCTAAACATTGTTGAGCCGATTTTACTTTTAACACTTCTTTGCACACAGTGCAATAACATATTTGTAATCATCATACATCATCATCATTTCGTGTAGGTTACATTGTAAATCGACCATGCCACCCATGACACCCTGGTGTCAGAGTTGTTCGAAACCGCCTCTCGGCCTCTGACGTGAGATTTATAAAGCATGAACACAGTACGTATACAAAAGGCGGCCTTATCGCATATATTTTAGGTTTATTTATTTTCTTTTTTAGCAGATATCATCGAGGTGGCTCAGGTTTTATTACAGGGTTCAGCCATTTCAAGATTTGCAAGCCATTTGATACTTTGTCTACACGAATTAACCTCATTTCAGGGATACGATTCATATGTAAAACTGTACATAGTTACTTCTGTGGCATTTATTTCAGACTGATAGGGTAAAAAAACTCGCTTGGTATTACATGGATCTCACAACTATTTACGGCAGAAGAACTAAGTTGCGAGACTTGGTCTTTTTTACAAGTTTTGTTTTTGAAGGTATCTCATTTCTTTTTGTAGGTAGTTTTCCTCATTTTATTTGCCAGTACTACTTCTTGAGCTTCAGTTACAGTTTCTCTCAAAGCCCCACTTCCTGTCCTGGAATTTTCTCGGAGTCTTTGATGTTACAAAATCTGTCAAGTCTAGATGGTAAATGCTTCTTTCTTAGTCTATTAGATCCTATGGACAACTTCCGGCTCTATCATTAGACCCTGAATATCATCTCGGTACAAAGTACTACTCAAGACAAATCAAACGAGCCCAGACTCAATAGGGTATTGTCCTTTTATTACGGAGTTCCCATGGCCACCTTTAGGCTCCATCATCAGAACCTGAGTACCATCTTGTAAAAAGTATACTTATTCCGATCGAAAATTATTAGTGTTCTTTCTGTCGTGGCATTTTCGAGCAATAGTCTACTTAATACTTTGGGGGATTGGTACAACTTCAAAAGTAAAAAGACATGTCCTACTTGCTTTTCCATTTTAAAAGTTACCTTAGACCTATGTATTTGAATAACAGATACAGGTACAATGATTAAATCACTGCAAATGTAACTTTGTAATCCTATACATTTATATGGGATTACAAAATTGTTTATTTAGTTGGTGTATCTAGAAAACTGGACCAAAATTGCAAAATATGTTAGTTTTTCCTTGATTTATACACTAAACTCTAAATGTGTTCTAAATTTGAAGCTTTTATGTCTGTCAGAAGTGCCTTAGAGTTTTGATGATCGGTCAGTCAGTGAGGGACAAAATTAAGAAACTTTGATTAGTTATTCTTAAACTACTGGTTCAAATTGAATGAAATTTTAAATATTGGTACTGAAAATTCAGGTTTCTGGCTTTATCCACTACGAAGTTATAGGGGGTCGAAAACAGTCTGAATTGCTTCAAGAAAAGATGGTACGGCCGTGCCGCTTTTTTGCTCGACTTGGCAGATACGGATATACTTGCGGTTTTCACTTATAGATAGAGATTCTCGGGGTAGTAAATAATATTTTGAGGTTAATGACATTTAATTCCTTAGTAACTTTAAGATGCAACAGCAACGGGAAGACAGGGAGTGATGTACTTTTAGTCAGAGCAAGAAAAATCCATTTCTTTTAATTATCTATTTTTATATTCTCTTAGAATATTTTCCATGAGTTAAAAGAGGTAATTATACTAACAAAGTTACTATTTGTGACCGTTGTGTTGTACTCCGCTTTTACCGTTATAAAACAAAACCACGCAAAAAGAAATAGATACAAGATTTAAATCGATGGTAGAGACCATAGAAATTATTAAAGTGTTGTAGCTTACGGAAAGCAGCAAGCCCAGCACCAAAAGCCAACTGCTGGTGCGGCAACATCATCGGGCGCGGACACAGTGGCAGCGGCGGCGGTGGCCACAGCGGCGGACTCTTGGCCTCACTCACACTCTCTTCCACCTCTACTTCAGAAGACGACCCACTCTCGAACCCTGCCGCACGAACTGGCTCACTTTCCTTCGGCTCCTCCAAGTGACCATAAATTCTAGCGAAAAATTTCCGCGGAGATGACGGTCGAGGCACTTGAATCGATACCTCTGTTTGATCAGAATTTTCGACACTCATATTTTCACTTTGTAGTCCGAGTTCGGAAATTTCAACACGTGTCATCGAAACGAAGGTAACACGTGCATTGAGTCAGGTGTTCATCTCAAAGTCCCGCGGGAACATGCCACGCCTTTAGTAAAATGTCCCGATGTGGAGTGAGGGCGCCTTATAAAGGGTGGCATTTGACCAATAGAGAAGCGAATTGCGAATACCGGCCGGCCCATAGGGCGGGTTTTATGGCAATGTTTGACTTTCCTGGAGTTTAGTAATACTTTAAGTATTATTTTGAGTGCATTATAATAATGGTTCTGCATAGTTCCGCGTGTATTTAGGTAAAATTCAAACTTTTTTTGTGTTCTTCCAGCTTATCATAAGTTTTTTGACTAACAAAGCAATAATTTTTCGGCTTTCTCAATATACAATTTTGCTAAAGTTCGATTTTATTTTGATGCTTAGTGCCGATTGAAACCTAAGCACAGAATTTAATTATAGTACTACTAGCTGTTGCCCGCGGCTTCGCCCGCCTGATCATAAGGGTTTTCCAATGAAGTTTGAATCACTTAGATTATATATGACAAGTCTCTCAGGATCTTCTTTTTATGTACTTAGAAGTTTACTACCCCAACGGATTCCAATAGGAATGGTAGTATATCACATCTGGCACGTCGGATTTTAAAATGGTTGTTATTTTCGTAGTCAGCCACTCGATGAACCATACAAATAACACCCAATTCTAAAATTCGTGAATTGTAAAAACCTTAAAACAGGTAACGAATCATTCATCAAAACAAATAATCTTGTGAAGTTTCTACTACAAAGAACTTACTAATCTCCTTCCCCCGTACATACTTTGGACATCAGTTTCCCTAAAAATCTCTGCCTCCCTTATTTTATTTATTTAACCGTAGCTACTTCGGGCCCCATTACACCCCCTTAGGTGGTGCGTTTTGAAAACTCCTTGCTTAGTGCACCCCCTGATTACAAAAGGAGCCCCCTTGCTAAAATAAACACAATAAATGATACACAACCTTTCCCCCTTTTAGGGGTTAATCGTAAATATCCTTAAATAAAGTATTTACATCATAAGAAATAATTTAATAAAGTTTTAAATAAAATGGTCATATGTCCCCATACATAGTTTGGACCCTTATTTCACACTTTATGCAGGTAAATTTTGAAAAGTATTTGCTAAAATTCGCTGATTAAAGATTATTTATAGCTTTTCTTTTTCCAGACTTTGTCCCATTTTTCCCTTTTAGGAGTAAATTTAAAAAAAGATATAAAAAATCTTGCTTAGTAAGCCCCTTAATCTCAAAAGACCCACATGCTAAAAATCATTGAGATATCAGTGATCGTTAAGTTTTTGCTCTATCAGACTATGTCCCCCTTTTCCCCTTCTCAGGTTTTAATTATCAAAAGAAATGGAACTGAGTAATCCTTCCCTCATACATACTTATAGCCTTATTTGACTCAAGTGAGCCTTCGGGGGTGAATTTTGAAATATCCATTCTAAGTGCACCCCTTAGCTAAAACCTACATGCCAAAATTTATTGACAGATCACTGATCGTTTAATTTTGCATTTTCAGCGCCCCCCTTTAATGAGGTGAATTCTGAAAAATCCTGAAACGTGATCATCTATCATTCATCAAAATCATCGTCAATCATTTAACAAAAGCAATAATCTTGTGAAGTTTCGAATGAATCGGACTAAGTAATCTCCTTCCCCCAAACATATTTTGGATCTCCGTTTGACCCCCTTAGGAGGAGAATTTTGAATAACCTTTCTTATCTGAGCACTATGTAATAACATAAGACTTGCCGAAAATTTCTGTTTATAGCTTTTATGGTTTAGGCTGGGCGTTGATGAATCAGTCACCCTTGTTCTTTTATATATACATGAAACCGTTTGTTCTAGAATCATGAAGTTTCAATGACTTATTAATGACGTAAATCTGTACTACAGATAAAATAAGTTAAAAATAATAGGGTAATAAAAAAAGTAAGGTATTTTAAAAATTTTACTTCAGAAGGGATTGAAGATTAAAATTGAGTTAAAATATTATGATCTTTGAAATTCCAATTTAAAAAATTTATAGATGATCCAATGTATGGTAAGAAATAAAAGTATAACTGTATCACTTTTTTTTTAAACTTTCTACTTGTACCGAACTTACAATTGACTTATTTTCGTACAAACTTTCACCCCCTATTTTACCCCCTTAGAGAATGTTTTATTTTTAAATAGTGATACTATAAACTTTTGTTTCAAACTGTGAGCTCAGATGTCAATTTTTACATTTCTAACTTCAAAAATGACCAAGTTTCATACAAACTTTCAACTCTCATTTCAACCTCTTAGGGGATGAATTTCCAAAAATCCCTTCTTAGTGCACACTAACGGTATTCAAGGAACGTTTGTGCAAAATTTCATGTTTCTAGACCCTGTGGTTTCAGCTGTGCGTTGATCGATCAGTCACTATCTATCTATGTCAGCCAGTCAGTTCTTTCTTTTATATATATAGATGACCTCATTTGTACATCAATAATAATACGTAATCCTTCTTTTTTTATTGTGTGCTAAATAAAAACATCGACAAAGGAACTTTTTATTCGATGCTATTTGGTACATATTTTTTTTAAATATATTTGCATGTAGGGTGCCTGTAGGTAGTAGTAGTTTGAAATTCAGTTGTGTCCGTTGTGTCATTTTATGTCAATTTGTCAACAAATTTTATAATAAACGGTAAACTAAAAACAACTAGGTACCTACCTACTTCTATAAAATTTAACGTACTTAGCCCAGAGAGAGTTCTATATAATCTGCAGGTTTTTTCTTGGTATATACTTTTTAATGTCCCAGTGTTGTATTTGGGCTACCATGCAGAGAAATGCTGGATTACTCACCACCGTGTGCATATTGATGTGCTTGGCTGTTCACTATACATTTCCTTTGAACAGAGATAGTAAATGGCATAGGATGGGTTTCCGAGCAAATGGTAAGTAGGTTATATGTATATAATATATGCACCAAAGAATAAAAAATCTGATAACGAAGGCCTCTAACACATCTGGGGTCATCTTCCTGTTGGTCGACAGACGGCAGTCGCTTCATCGTTCAATTAACAGTACCACTAAATCTAGGAACATAATTAAAAGCGTACCCTGGGCTCTGAAGCGTAAGCCGAGGACAAGTTGAAGTGTATTATGTAGAGTCGGGTGCAGATAAACCTGATAGTAGAGTAGTACTACTCTACGGTAGTAGAGTCACGTTTATTTATTTAAACTTAATTACTTACAACGCATTAAAATTGCGGATTTAAGGCTATTTATCTGCCCTTGACTGTTAATACTCTAAATCCTCCACGTCATATTTCATTTGGGGTTGAAACGCTGTAGTTTAGCGGTATTACCTCTGTTCCACAGAATTATTATTACTACTATATCTGAGGTGAGTGGACCTGGCTCTATCATGTTTACATTTTCATTTTATTAGATTTTACACGCGACTTTGCTCGCCTTAGATCCCACATATTATCTACTTAGACCTAAGTACGACTATAAAATGAGTTGATGTAGGCAATTACTTAAAGGCTCCGTCACCAGCAAATTAATAATAAACACTTATCATTGTAATTACAAAACTTTTTTTAGGTACTCATTCATGCAAACCTTTAGAACATCTCCATATGAACATTGTAGACAGAACTAAAAAAATGGCGGATAATATAGAAGATGCAATGAAAAAAATAAAAGTTTCTGCTCAAGAAGTATACCATAGCGCCATGGAGAAGAAGAAATTGAGTGACGAAGATCTTCGCCAATACGAGCAGCTTGTCATCATGAAGAAATATCCTTACTTAGATTTAAAAGAACTTGAATATAAATATAACTCTGTTGGTAAGAATACAAGACAAAGCCTGAACGAGGATATTGGAACTATTAACATTGATGCTAACGAACCCAATTTATGTGAACCACCAGATAATATTAATGTGGAAATATCTAATAGAGGCCTCTCAGGATTTACGATTCCTAGAAAATTTGTTAAAGGTTTGACATCAGTTGCTAAAATAAAAGAAAATGATTTAAAGGCTATTCAGGAAAAAATTGAAGGTAATAAGGCGTTAGACAAACCACAAAGTGGGTTGCGCGATCTAAGAAATTATATTGAAGAATATCTTTATGAAGGCGATTAAGAATTTTAATTAATAAAATTATTAAACAAATGCCAAGTACTTTTGTTGTGTATGAATTAAAAGTTGTGGATAATTACGTGAGATTTAACTAGCAGCATAGATGAAGAACTCAATCTGTTGTTGATTTCTTTAGTTACGTGGATCTTACAGAATCCAACGGCCGAAGAGATTTCATGAACAGGTATTTAGGTATTATTTTTACCTCGATTTTAAGATCTGCATTGTGAGGTGATGTTCGTTCGGGTTGGAGAATTTTAAGGCTCGTCCCCACATGTAACCGCGCATCGGATCGCACTCCGTAACATATCCCCGGACATGTCCGCTCAGTGTGTACGGGGTCGCGGACATTTCGCGTACCGAACACTGCGGACACGTCTACCTATAAATGTGTCGATTACCTAAAATTTGTTATTGTTATAGCAACGACCCCATTATTATTAGATTTCCTTAAATAAACCATAGTATAGTAATAACATGAGAACTTTTAATGTTACTAACGTATGGCCGAATGTACAAATTTAATCATGCCAACAGATCGCCATTAGAATACCAGCCATCAGACTAAAATGTTTACCTACCAAGTAATATTCTGTATAAACCTTATTGTGTTTTGTTTGGCTACTCAGTAAAAGAATATTGAACTACAAAGTGGTTATAATCAGTTCAGTATTAGTCATCTATCACTACTAAAGTAATAAGTACCTCCGACAAGTAAAAAAAGACAATAACCACCACGAATGTGTTATTATGCGTATATTTCTTACGTATAGTATTTATAATGTTTTAGTTAATAGGTTTTGGGCTTCGTCATTGAAACTCGTATAAAGCAAGCATAACCAAGCAGTTTCGTAGGTATGTAAATAAAGCGAGGCGGTAAAGTATCTACACGTTGCTTGGTAGGGAGGAATAGAGCGCGAGCAAGTGTCGATGCAATCCATCGCATACCCCGTGACCGTAGCAAAAAGTTCGGTGGACTTGTACGCGTGACAAATACACTAGTTTGGACTGAACTGACCCATAATCGTCAGAAGGTACATAGGTATGTGGTGATGGCGACCAACACAGAAATAAAATTAGGTACATATAGAGATGGGCGCCTTACCGGAAAATTTCTTATTTACTCCCTATTATTAATAAATGGGAGTTTGTTATTTTTCCCTTTTTCTTCCCCTTGCATTTCATTTAGTCCTCTTGAATTTCTTCCCGCTGTCCATCTCTATGTACATAACGAGACCAATTTGAAAACAGTTTGGAGCACGGCGGGAGCGATGGTGTTATATGCTCGACCGCCGCAAAGGGAATTACTTCCCGCCAGGCGAGGTGTTATGCCTGGGGAACCGCGGCTCCAACAGTGTTCTGTCGGAGGTTGTATATATGCTCCAATTCTTTAGAAACTCTGATATCGCGTTTCAGTCCGCCGTACTAATTAGGCTTCTTGTATGGCAATTTCGAATTAGTCGCTTTAAGCGCCATCTGTTGCGTTGTGTTGTAACTTTTTACTGTGCGATTGTGTCGCTACAGGACTCCCTCCCAAGACCGAAGGTCTGATAATCTTGATTTGCAGTCTGTGCTTCAGATGTAGCTTGCAAGTGCCAGTTGCTTGATGTCCCAGTGGGTCGGGAGTGTAGTTGCTCGATAATCCCAGTGAGTCGGGTGTGAGCGATTGCGTGCTCGTAGTCTGCGGTGAGTCGAGACTGTAAGTTGAGCGATGCTGACTTGTTGGCGCCGGTGGATGTCTTGTGCAGAAACTGCCACGCTGGTGTGCGGTGGCCGGCCGTGAGTACCAGACGTGGGCTGCGGTGGATGTGCCGGTCGCTGAAGTGCTTGAGTTATGAGGGTGGTTGCAGGACCAGGAAGCTCGGCGGAGTCGGCTGCGATGGACCTGGAGATACCCTCGTAGTTGGCTGGCTGTGAGACTGCTTGCTGCTGACCAGATGATGAGGCTTGAGAGGACGAGAGATGTTGATGCTGGAGAAGGCTGCTTCCAATCACGTCGGGGTCACCACTTTGGAGCACGGCGGGAGCGATAGTGTTATATGCTCGACCGCCGCAAAGGGAATTACTTCCCGCCAGGCGAGGTGTTATGCCTGGGGAACCGCGGCTCCAACGGTGTTCTGTCGGAGGTTGTATATATGCTCCAATTCTTTAGAAACTCTGATATCGCGTTTCAGTCCGCCGTACTAATTAGGCTTCTTGTATGGCAATTTCGAATTAGTCGCTTTAAGCGCCATCAGTTGCGTTGTGTTGTAACTTTTTACTGTGCGATTGTGTCGCCACAACAGTGTGTGTGTGTCATACCTACATGTGTGCACTTTCAAATAGTGCTGAGCCGTACAATGTCTACATCACTATGATCGATTTTCTTAACGTGAGAACATTGCCAAATTAAGTATGCAGTATTCTTTGGGATAAGTTAGAATAAAATTATATGATAAACATGCTACTTTAGTATTTTTATTTTTAAGAGCACCCCGACTCGACTGACTGTCTGTAATAGGTTGTAAGCACTGGATAAAATTATTTTAAACCATGTTTTTTGTAATGATTGTGTTTACATTGTTGATGTGCCTAAATAAATAAATAAATCTCTCAATGCGTGAGAATTGCCCTCCTGTGGTTAGCCGCTATTTATTTATTTATTCAATTTATTACATAATTGTAAATGGCGGACTTATAGCCTGAGGCTTTACCGTATGTTTTTTCGAGAAATCTCTAATACGACTTATCTCAGAGACGCGAGAATTATTACCCATGTACGTAGCGTACTTATTTCATAAAATTTTATGACTATCGGATTGCTGAATTTTAAATATATAGGTACGTTTGAGGTAGGCACTTATTCCTAGCGTTTGGGTGCCATACTATCGATATTATGTTTGACAGAATCGATGTTAGTCCCTAAACTTCAAGAATTGGCTAGTCAACTAAAAAATAAATTGTGTATTTTATATATTTCATTGATAGAATAGACTATTTTGGAGATACAATTTAAACGAAAAAATTCTTAAAATTATATTTATTTTGTTATTTAATTTTAAAGATTTTATAGTGATGACGTCACGCAGCTATAATGGCCATTTCGAACTGCAAGAAAGCAAAAATTACTAAGGTATTAAAAAATATATATGTCAGTGTCAAATGTCAAAGTCAGGATGGACCTGAGCCGCAAGTTGGTTTCTTGTTTGTTTACAATCGCCAAATATTTAGGTACCTACCCCATTTCTCGTATCTATTGCATATTGGCCTGTTTATTGGACTACTGCCGTATCTTCATCCGTTGACATCTGATTTTTCAATAATTAGACACCGATTCTTCATTATAATGTATGAATGAATGAATGAAGATGTAATTAGGTTATTTATGGGTTATGTTTACTTGAACAGAGATGACATTTGACATGGGTGACAAGTACGTGAAGCGCTTAATTAGCGCTACCAAACAAAAAATATTTATTCACTACGCTGTGCTGCCAACCTAAAAAATTAAATGTGAATAGCCGGAAGTTATCCGGCTACGTCATACGTCAACCTTGCTAAAAAATGAAAGTCATTGGGTTTTCTGCGATTTTCTTAAAAAATACTTGCTTATCTAAAGATCTGATTAATGTAATCTGTTCCCTAAGCCTATTCGTCGAAATGGTTTACGAATTAGACATTTTCATGAAAAAGTTTACTAGCCAATTAGGTTGCAAATTGTGAAAATTCACGTATTTATTTTATCCAAATTTGAATTTTATATATATTTCTCTTTCACATTTCCCGTCTATTGGTTCCATAGTCTAAGCTCATGGCACGGTATTACGTGCAATACACTTCCACCCTCGAGCATATAGCTCTTGCGACTCCACTCTGGCCGGCCGGCTAAGGCAAGCCAGACCTATCTCTGGTCCTGTCCCTCATCGGCGTCCACTCCGACCTTGGCGACCGAAGGTCGGAGGTGAGGGACGGAGGCCTCCCCTGGGAGCACTCAGGTCCGCGGTGTCGCCACTCACCAACAGCTCGCCAAACAAACAACAAAGACGCTTGAAATATTTACAGACTTATGGTACGGAACCATTCGTGCGTATGTCCGACTTTAGCCGGTTTTTACACGATAACACGACTGACCAAAATCCATACTAATAGAGGAGGGGGTGGTAATTTGGGACCCCACTTTGTTTTTTGAGTATTTTAAGAAAACTATTTGACTAATCATCACAAAACTGTCTCTCTATATTTAAAAACTTATTATCATTTATATTAGAAACTAATTTATAAAATATAATCGCTCATTATAGGAAAAAAATGCTTTATAAGAAAAATTAAAAGCAAATATTCGAAGCTCTGGTGCTGGTATTATGGAACCCGGGTTCCAAATTGCAAGTATGGAATAAATTTACATACAAAAATCACAAATATAATACTCCGCATCACATCCTGAGCATTCAATATGTGCCCACAACCTGCATGATTGGCACTGAATCCAGGTTTCACCCTGTTGATCGTTGGAGTAATTTTTCAGAGCAAAAAATGCAACAAGCGTCATCTTGATCTGTGGGCTGGGCATGCGCGGTAATATTTTCTGACATTACAGTGTCACCTGAAGAAACAGAAGATTCAGAATCCAAAGAGGTAGAATCCTGGCTTTTTAGAGGAGTTCTAGAAGACTGCAACACTCTGCCCACCACTACGCCCACAAGCTCTTCCCCGACCTCTTCCCCGACTTCTTCCTCTCTGCGCTATAGAGTTAATTGACGCCTCAAGTTGCTGTTTGTAAGGAGACCCGGTCAATAAAGTAGCGCAAGATGACTTACGACCTCTGTTAGATCTTTTATTCTTTGGTGTCGGCACCGGTAAGATAAGTGGAGAGGACTGATTTGCCTGACCACTAGAGCCTGGTTGAGGTTCTGGCTGTGTCATTTGAACAGCAATATGCGTACTGGTAGACGGTAGATGAGGGTCATCATCTACTGATGAGATGCTTGAGGTAGGAAAAAGGTATTAAATGCATTGCGGGTAATTTGGAACCTGGTTCCATATTACCTGCACCTATCGGGTTCCAAAATCAAAACCTTACTTTGTTACCAAATAATCAAGAAAACGAAAACTAGTTCAAATAAATCTTAAAACTTACCTCTGACAATGTGAAATTATGCGTATATACTTCGAGTAACATCTACTGTATTTACTTTTAGACAGAAACAAAAGTTTTGACAGTATTAGGAAATAAAAGTAAAAAACATTTGCAGATGACACAAAATTTAAATTTCGTATGACAAGTCCAAACTCGATGCAAAAATGGCGTCTGTCGCGCCACGTTCAATGACATCAGTCCGACGTAATTTCATAGGTTTTTAACAGATGTCGTTGTCTGTTTCTGGGATATTAAGGGGTTCCAAATTATCAGCAGGTTCCAAATTACCACCTCCTCCTCTATTATAAATGCGAAAGTTTGTCTGTCTGTCTGAACCGCTGAACGGCTATTGATGAAATTTGGTATGAATATAGTTTGAAGACCCGGGTTCAAACATGGGCTACTTTTTGACACAGGCGGAGCTGCGGGAAACAGCTAGTTTTAAATAAATGTTTACATGTTATAGCTAATATAAATGGTAAAAGCCATATAAAAAATATAAAACGAAATGACATTTCGTTACGTCACGACGTCTATTTTCCAATTAAGACAGATACATGTTGTGTTGTGATAAAATGGGAATGGGACTTTTGGCGGGAACGGGAAGCTGTGAAGAGCATTATCGGCGTTGTAATTTTATTTTCTAAAATTTGTGTTTTTTTGAGTGTTTGTTTATATTATTGGTGGATTAGTGTTCGATAACAAGCGTGAGTGTTGGGAAGTGACACAGTGATTTATGTGATTTTCATGCTTGTTGCGAAAAGCTCCTAATAGTAATCGCTAAGTCAAGTTTTTCTACCACTTGACTTAGCCTGATTTTCTGACTAGACTTGATTACGACTAGATTTTTAGACTTGACTAAGACCTAACGAAATCACACTGTAGGACTGAAGAAGATAGAAAAATTAAGAAGGGCTATAAAGGACTTGTATCCATGGCCGTAAAAGCCTTATCAAAAAAAATAATGTGATAAAATGTTAGGTAGTTTGGTTTTGGTTTCGAACTGTGGTTTTAAACTTTTTACGGTAAATTTTGTTTTATTTTTTGATTTGTCGAGGAATTAAAACCATTTTTTCGGTGTAAGTACATACTGAATTAATGTAATTTCTGAAGTAAAACTTAATGTAACGAAATTATATGAAGTGTAGAATAACTTATCTGTTTAGTTGTGCTTCTGCAACATTTTAAAGCTCCGCTAGGTACATGGCATTTACAATTTCACACTCAATTGAATTATTTTGATTTGTGGTTTTTAAATTATTGGGACTCTACTATTTATTATATACACCTTGTTTTCTAGGTACCTACTTGGAAAGTAACCTTTATTTTTTCTTCTCTATTCTTTCTTGTTTTGTAAAGTGAATCTCTGTTGATGGTTAATATTCTCTTAACATATTTCCATACTAGCTGTTTCCCGCAGCTCCGCCTGCGTCAAAAAGTAGCCTATGTTTGACCCCGGGTCTTCAACTATATTCATACCAAATTTCATCAAAATCCGTTCAGCTGTTTGGCGGTGAAAGCGTAACAGACAGAAAGACAGACAGACAGACTTTCGCATTTATAATATTAGTATGGATAACATCTCAATGTTGGTCCGGCCACAACCTTAGCTTATGCATATGAATCGTAGATAATTTTTTTAGCTATTTAGTTGCCACTGCTGCCTTCCATCTCTGTTTCCATACCTCTCTATTCATTGATGTTACTTTCCATTCTTTTTCAATGTCAAAATCTTTTGGGTTGTCTATCATCTTCTGCTTTCTACCATCTCTGTCTTGGTCGGCCCCTATTCCTTCGCCCTTCCGGAATCCACTTCTTAGCAACATATGTCCCTCTTTTGGGATGCATCAAAATTCCCACCTAAAGATTTATTAATCTAGATATATTCTACAGTGGGCATAACTTTTTTAATGGAAAATATTTGTTAATAAAAAACATAATTTAATAAGCTAAATATTGTATTTGAAAAATAAATTTTCAAACATTCTCTTCTCTCCCTTATATTCTCTTCAGGTCACCATGGAGTTGCAATGCAAAGTCCAGACATATGACTGGGGAAAACTTGGCTCTGAGAGCACAGTAGCTAAATTGGTATCCAGTAGTGACCCTAACTTCGTGGTAGAGTCATCTAAACCATATGCAGAACTGTGGATGGGCACTCATCCTAATGGCCCATCTTTAATTATTGAGAGAGATATCCTACTATCAGAGTATTTAAAAGATAATCATGATGCTGTTGGTCCTGCAGTGAAGAATAAGTTTGGAGTCACAGTCCCTTTTCTCTTAAAAGTTTTGTCCGTAAGAAAAGCCCTGTCAATACAAGCGCATCCAAACAAAGTAAGTGTTTTTTGTAATAGTTACATGTATCATTTGTTTTAGTCACATTTCGTCACTACTCTAATGATAGAAATAATACTTTATAGATAGAAAAATATAAAACCAAGTATTTTGACTTTGAACATTTAATTGAAATGAAAGAAGTTAATAGATTTGAGGACTTTAAAACCTGGGGCTTTTGCTAGTCTCTGCAACCCTAGTTTCAAATTAGCCTTAGACAGTCATATAAAACTCCTTATCACTTGTTTACCCTTTTAGGAACATGCTGTGCAGCTTCACAAGAAGTTTCCTGATATGTATAAAGATCCAAACCACAAACCAGAACTGGCTATAGCTCTGACACCCTTCGAAGCTCTCTGCGGTTTCAGATTGTTGCCGCAAATCAAAAATTTCTTATCAAGTAAGTAAATGGCAGTATTTAATACTACCATATAGTTACTTATTTGGAACTTGTATAAGCATACAAAGTACTGGCTTTAGCATTCCTTTATTGTAAAATCAATTGCTTAATAATTAAATTTCACCACATTTCAGAACTGCCCGAGCTGACTCAGATATTGCCACAGGATAGCATAAATGCATTGTTAACGCATGAGGGACAAGGAGACAGTGACAAAATATTGAGACAAGTCTTTGATGCCCTTATGAAATGTGAGAAGCAAGCTGTTGAAAATGGTTTGAAAAACTTGCTCACCAGGTTGGAAAAAGAAGGTAAAATAAATACACAATTATGGTAGGCTGATAATGTACATAATTAAACAATATAATAGAATTTTATTGTTTTATTATTTACATTTACAGAAGCACTAGCTTTTTCCCTCAGCTCCGCCTGCGTGAAAAAGTAGCCTATGTTACAGTAATTAAGGCTGATCTCTTTTAAACATACTATTGTATATTACAATATTTCAGATGCTGAAACACAATCATCCCTGTTATATCCTTTGATAAAGCGGCTTCACAATGATTATCCTGGTGACGTAGGATGCTGGGCACCCTACTTTATGAACTACATGCAGTTAAGACCGGGACAGGCTATATTCCTCAAGCCAAATCTACCTCATGCCTACTTGAGTGGAGGTAAAGAATTTTTGATAATTAATGATATGGTGTACTAACAAAAATCTATGGCGTTCAAAAGCTAAATAATATCCAAGTTGTTGAAAAAAATTCAATTATATTTGGGTGTCTGTAAGTAATGTTTTTGCAAAGAACAAATTTTGGTAACCCTATCCAATCTTTTAGTCATAAATATAATAAATGAGATGTGTCTGACCTGGGGCCCAATAAATGTAGTAGGTAAATGAGATGTGTCTATCTCAACCAGCAAGATGATTCCCCTGAAGTTGTTAGACAAAGAATGATGACGACAAAGATTCCGAAACCGCGTCTAAAATGGTTTCATTAACAACCAACTAGTGACAGCCATAACAAACATGATTTCTTACAGATTGTGTGGAATGCATGGCCTGTTCAGACAATGTAGTCCGAGCTGGTTTGACACCAAAGCATATTGACGTACCCACTCTAGTTAATATGTTGGACTATAGTAGCTACTCGTTGGAGCAGTTACTCTTCAACCCTCAGATAGAAGACGGCAATAGCTGCATTTGGAGACCTCCAGTGCCTGACTTTGCTGTCGTCAAAGTTCGGGTAAGTGGTTTAATTTCACCTTGTTTCTTTTATGAACCAGTCTCTATGAGCTAGGGAATTAAAATGAGTGCGTGTTCTACGTAAAGAAAGGGGCGTCTTGCCGCGATAGCTTAGTAAGTAAGTTAGGTTGCTTTATCTGTGTCAGCGAGTAGATTCTTTTTTTATACGATTCAGTAGACAAACAGGCACGCGGCCTACCTGATGGTAAGTGGTTATCGCAGTCTATGGACGCCTGATTCTTCCGCCTTTAGAGAAAATGTCCTATTCGAATTTTTATCGAAATAAAGTAGATGTATACGATTTTCAGTATCCAGCCCCTGTTATTTTAGTCACATCTCTACTTCTAATTTATCTCTCATGGCGCGAGAATCTACCCCCAGAATTCTTAAACGCCGCACGTAATTTAGTTTTTTAGAAACGCCTGTTTTCACAGGATTTATATCAAAATTGGTCAAAAGACTAGTAATTTTCTGCTTTCCTTTAATCTCACGCAGTCAAGTGGGTCAGTGTCTCGGCTTAATTTCGACAAAGTCTTGCTTGGTCCTCTACGAATTCTCATAATATCAATGCACATACAAATCATATTCAAACCTGATATAACTACAAACAATATCCGACAGGTAGAAGATGACGACGAGCCATACAACACGATCATCCGTGCATCACCAAGTATCATTATCATCACCTCAGGAACCGGTGAAGTGTGTGACACAATCCCAGTGCCCGCACGTCCTGGAGTCGTGGTATTCCTTAAAGCAAGCCGTCAATTGACGTTAACACCGAGCAAGGGCAGCCATCTTGAGGCTTATCAAGCTATATGCAATGTTTGACATCATTTGTAAACAATTTTAGTACGTTATAATAAATCAAGCTATAGGGTATAAGCATACCGTTATTTTTTTTTTAATTTGTATTATGAAAACAATTACCGTTTTGTTTTTAAAAAATATAAGCATACTGTTATTTTTTTTTAAATTGGTGTTATGAAAACAATTACCGTTTTGTTTTTAAAAAACCGAACGTTCGTAAAGCCTAAAGCTTAGCTTTTAACTAAAATATATTTAGATTACCGTTTTGTTTTTAAAAAATATAAGCATACCGTTATTTTTTTTTAATTTGTATTATGAAAACAATTACCGTTTTGTTTTTAAAAAACCAAACGTTCGTATAGCCTAAAGCTTAGGTTTTAACTAAAATATATTTAGTCCCCATCTCTCTTACCTATAATTTGACGTTTGGAATTTTTTTTTAAACGGGATTTGAAACTAAATGTTATTGATAAGCATCACATTTCACATGAGAGGAATGCTTACTATAAATAGCAACCCTCGCAAGCGCTGGGCATTTACTTACATTAGAAAAATATATTTTCATTTACAGCTTACAAAGTAGCTGGTAACTAAAATTTCAAAATGTATGAGGAAATATGAATATGATATTAATTTATTGTAAACATTACTATGGTGTTAAAATTGTTAATTTTGCATATACTACTACACATATCATTGCATTTTTCTTGTTCATTTAAAGTTCCTAATACAATACACTAGTTAAAAACGTTTTTATTTTATAATACTGACATTCTAAAAAAGATAATACTGACATTATTTTAATATTAATAGATAGATATAATTTGCTCGTTCATATTCAATTGACAGCAACAATTTAAATATTTTATTTTGTAATGTATTTAGTATTGTATTTGAGATTGAATTATTATTAATTTAATTCTGCAAATTGTTTGTTAGGTATAAGTCGACATTATCGGAAAGAAAACTACAATACCTATATCTATTATTTTTTCTATGAACCTAGTGTAATTTCATATACAAGAGGCTGTTACACATTATGTAAGACATTTTATCAAATGTTAATAAATATAAATTTTATTTATAAGGTGTTTTTACTACATAATTGGCTAATATGGCAGGGCCAGTTTTATTGCCATATCTCTTGAACGAAAGTAGCATTTTTTTTATCTTTGGTGTCATATAGTAAAGAGAGAAAGTCTTTATTTGATACAAAACAAAACTTATACAATTTTACAGGTTGAAGTAAAGAAAATAAAAAGTATTTTTGTGTATGTACCAAAATAGTTTCCGCCCAGCATAATGTCATGGTGTCGACCATGACGCTGGTATTCCGCGGATGCCATGCTTAAATATCTATTTCTTATGTACTAATAAAGTACCCGCTAGTGACAATTTATAATATCAGTACTTGCTGCGATTTTTTACTTTTTTGGACACTAAGCATATATTATTTATCTTATTAATTGAACTTTGATTGTTTTTACAGAACACAAATTCCTGATAGGAGATGATACAGTGTTCCAGCACTTAGTCGCAGTATATTTAAAGCTACCCCGAAAAGCGGCAGTAGTCAGTAATAAATATAACAATATGAAATTTTTGTATTTCAAGACTGGTCCGGTAATTTGACGCCAATGTAATTTCTATAGTTCTATCTGAACACTAGTAGCTTTAGCAGTTTGTAGCACGATATACTAAGAAATCTATAACAAGTTAACCACAGAACCAAAATCCTGAAATTCCGTAGGTCAACCTACCATGGGTCAATCCCGAATCCCGATGACTTGGCCGTGATGAAAGAATGCAAAGTACCTTCAACAGTTATGTGCCTTTTTTGGAAGAAATTAATAAACTTTGCTCTATGCTATAAAATTACATTTATATCTAAAACTAAAATACTTTGTAACACATATGGTATAGGCGTACAATGACCAATGCCTTATAGTAGTAGGCACATAATTTCGACATAAACACATAAGGCTAGTTATTGCGTTGGCCATACAAGTCGATATAAAATATTAATTTGATACACTGATCTAGTTTAGGTCAGGTTGTGGCGGATACGCCCGTCTAGTGCGAGGTGTAAAAACCTTTTTTAATAATAAAATTTAATGATACTGTCTCAATAAGGACACAATTTGTTGTTTGAAATTTTAAAATATTCTATAACCTGGTTCGCCCCACTCCCGGATAAAAGTCTCTACAATCAATTTCTCTTTATCACATCGATATCTGTACTAGGAGTGCTATTTTTGAAAAGTGTAACTCACGCAAAATTGACGGCATATAAGTCATACATGTCAAAGATAGGGTTCTAGATGCGTTGCGTGCCGATTACGACACAAAAATCAGTATAGAGATGGGCGATTGTAAAAACTTCTTAAATCTATGGTTCTGGAGGTAGGACTTATTTTTGAATTGTTTGGCAGCTGACCATGAAAATGAGAGGTGTTAAATTAAAAAAATAATAGATGTCTAATATTATAGTCATATTTTTATCTCTTTTATATCCATTTCTTAAATCGGTGTGTCTTGTGTAATTATTTACATAGAAATAACGTGAAGCGTCATTTTGATGGTAATCCTCAACTATGTAGATCATGGGAACGCTTCCATTCAAAATAATGTTTCATTTTGCGTTATCTGGGCGGAAAATTTGCATCAAGCCTTATTATTTATGGTGAGTAGATCATTGCCACGCATTATAGAGAGCATAGAATAGAGACACTTCTTTGCAACGTGCTGTGTTTTGTATATTTGTATGAATTAAGAACTACATAAACCCATGTCGTGTAGGTATCTACTTTGACGATTTAGAAATACGATTTAGTATACATTAGCTTTTTCCCGCAGCTCTGCCTGCGTCAAAAAGTATCCTATGTTTGACCCCGGGTCTTCAACTATATTCATACCAAATTTCATCAAAATCCGTTCAACGTACGTATGAAAGCGTACAGACAGACAGACTTTCGCATTTATAAATTAGTATGGATGTAGCCTGTTAGTGCAATTAGACTTCTTCCATGATAGGCATCTTTCTATACCTACTATTTATTTTGAGATGGTACCTATTGCCTCATTAAAATAAGTATCTCCAAAATTCTTTCGAACAGCATAAGATTGTTGGTTGCCAAACTGTTGATTGCAAATTCTACGCTTGGTTTTTTACATGACGGACAAAAACTTAAACAAAGGCTAGCAGCTTCATAATGAGCTCGATACGTTAGCGGAGCATGCGTGTTCGTAGCGATAGCGTGTTGACTCTACCTACAGGCAATGTAAATTAGAACGCCAGTTTGAACAAATTACCGTTTTCTTAAATTATTATTTTTGGTTGGAAGACAAGACAGATACTTAGATTTAAGTAGTTGATTAATTTTTATTCAAAAGTGTAACCTAAGCATTAGCAGTAGAGACTAATACTAAAATAAGTTTCTTTCTCAACAGTTCGCTTCTTAATTGATCAAACAAATTTTTTGAACTACCTAGTTTTATACAATCGCAAAAGTTCTCAAAACTGTTACTTACTCTAAATTCCCCAAGCACAACCATAGCAATATAAACAACAGTCGATAAATTAATCTATGGTGCCTACATTGTAGTTGTGTCGTGATCAAATAATTTGTAATGCAGAATTGACACCATTTTATTAGATCCGATGAACTTGTAACGTAACAATCATATCCCTGCGGTTACGTGACTTAGCAATTACCTTTAATCGCTTGAATTCATTCTCATTTACACTGGATAAAATGAGAAATCTGCTTGTTTGTAGAGACCATGCTGTTTTTAACAGACTTCAAAAAAGGAGGAGGTATAAATTATGTATGTTGTGATCATCATAATTTCAACTGCGGTAAGTCCACAGCTGGGCATAAGCCTCTCCTAATGATTTCCAAATATGACGGCCGGGCTACTTACCTATTTATATAAAGTTTAATTTAAATATGTTTTTCCAAAATATACATGGTCTATTTTTGTTACTCTACATCTATTTATTCAACTTAAACCATATTATTGGATTTGTCTCTATTGTGATAGTGGCAAATAATGAAAATAATTATTGTTTCTACAATAAATTACTTGTAATATGCAAAGGAATGCCTCTATCAGTGTGTTGTAATAACTATACCTATAGCAAGTGTTGAAATGTGTCGCTAGTATCAAACATTCATCGCATGTTTTAGATAAGTGTTTTATTACACAACTGGTCTAGACTGACGGCTCCGTTATAAGTACTGTCTCGATGACAGAGACCCCAGAGAGTGTATGATCTATCTACCAGTTTAGGACGAGTACAAGGTTGCCACATATTTTATAAAATTATCTGATCTTGTTTGTCACGCAGATTACTTGAGAGTAATTTTGACTGCTCCAATGTCAATTTGTGGAAAACTTTAAAACGATTGTTGAAATTTGTGCTAAACATGAGTTAGTACTTTACTGTACTTTGGTATGTGCATCCCTGGTTACTGAGGCTACATAGGTGATTCACTAAGTTGGAATATTCATTGGTTTAAGTTTACGTGTTATACATACAGAGACTTATATAACACCAGTTAAATCAGAATAAACTGAATAATGCCTGCCGCGAGTCAGTTTATAATATTTGTATAATTTACGTGTAATAGTCAATATAGTTTAAGTAGAATAAAAAGATGTAGAGTAACAAAAATAGACCATGTATATCTAGTTCTTATGTGGCTGAATGATTAATTTAAATAAATTTATTTATTTATCCACTTCCACGAAAAAAAAATACTTTAACAATTGTAGTTCTCTGCCAGTCAATCATTGGGAGAAATCAGAAAGATAGTGTTGCGCAAAAAGTCACGAAAAAATTAAATAGAGATCCAATTTATGATTAAATCTTCATAAATTATAATTTCAGATTATTCATTTCATTAGGACTAAGATAACTATCCGAAATCGGCGATCGTGTATGACGAGAGTGATGAGTATGTAGAGTTTTGATTTTAATAACTTTAAAAACGTTAAAAAAATTACTTTATTAAAATTTCGAATCGGCCTTCTACAGCTGTTAGCTCTACCCTAGCAATCCTTTGCTCTTGTTTCAAAAAACGTGTTCAGAAACCCTTATCAAATCAATAAATCATCACGTACCCAGCTGACCGTGGCCCGATCTTAATTTTGACAGCTATAACTATGAACCGGTCTTGTCGTGCGTAGATATAATCAAAATTCCCTATGGGCTAGTGAAAAAATACATATTTTACCTACTGCAAATGCCAGCATTAGGTACCCCTAAATAGGAAATATTCACATTACTCCAAAATAGGCAAAATATTTCTTAGCTTATTAGTTTGTATTTCTTCTTCTTCGGTCTATCACTGCTTAGGATTGTGACCACATATGAGTCTCCAAGCTGTGCGGTCCACCGAACTATGAACCGCTCTGTATATGCTGCCCCTTGAAACCTTGTTGTAAGTATTTTATTTTATTTTTTACATGAGAACGTAAAATATCTTCAGGCACGATACTACTATTCAGTGTACATGCGATTGCAACCTACAACTAAGTTATGCTGTGCTGCAGATGCGCGCCTGCCTTCCTAGGGGAAAAGTATTTTGTTCCCAAGGACGAAGATTATATCGATAATTTACTTTTGCAAACTATCCGTCCATTTTAAGACCTGGCTAGCTTTACACACATAATAAAGTATAGATCTACTTATTTTAATTGTCCAAGGATACACGAAGTAAATTGCGAAATATCAAAATCCGCCCACCGGCGCGCCCTCGCACGCCCGCCGACAGCCTCATTACAATTACATGCAACCGTGTGTATCTATTGGTAACATGCCATAGGTCGGCTTACATATGTTGTGGTCAAGGACAGTGCGGTTACGTCGTTTTATTAATGAACAAATACGCACGTTTCAAACATTCAATATTTTACTAGAGTCGACAAAAGTGTTTTCAGAAAAAAAAAACTAAAGTACCTAGTTACAACATTTCTAAATTTTCCCAATTTGTTTTATTTATTTTTGCCCCTAGAGATAATTACATCTTGATAGATAGATAGATATACTCTTTATTGTACCATTTAAAAAAAAATAAGTATACGTCTTGATACTAATTTAAACAATGTGTACAGATATTATCGCTATTGCAATTTCTTACAGCCAACCTTAACTAATGATTAATTATTGGAATGATTATTTTTCCATTCGAAGAATGTTCATGCGTTACATATCTACTAAAATATCAAAATACTTGCGATATCTACAAAAATAAATAAAAAAACCTATCCTAAACATAGGCTATGAACAGTTTAATACTTTATCGCCATGAGCACGACCTATCGTAAAACGAATTGTATTGTCTATACTTTATTTTCTTTCAATGTAAGTAGGTATTATAAATTATTAAAGATGATGCTTCGCCGAAGTGGAGCAAGGTTGCTGATGATAATCTTTGTTAGTAAATTCATACTTCTTAGTTGTTTGGTAACGGATCGAAACCATTGCGCAAATTTAGGCTTAGGCGCAAACGCAATGCACAGCCAATCGGCTTGAACTCTACGAAATCACTCGATTACCAAGGAGTCTTTATAATTAGTTTCTAAAAGATTTTTCGTGTTGCAATTCATTGGATACCTATTTAAATAAATAGTTTTGGAAACTAGTAAACCCAAGGTCGAGATATCGTTATTACTTTTTCAGCTCAAACCTAAAACTGTAATAAGATTTTTAAATCTCGTGCTAAATTATGAATTGGCAGGTTCTATGGTACCTCATATTTTTTTAAACCAAACTGAAGACTAACTTATATAGCTGAATCTGTTGCTAAATTAGAGATAAGCAGATAAAGATCTGGAAGCTATTTCCACCAGTCTGTCGAATTTAATTTGTTAGTGCCGTATCGTTATTGGTTACGTTATTGTAGGTACGTGAAACCTTCCGGAATCATGCCGACAGTTGGTCAAAGGTCCCTTTCGACTCGACTCGTCTCTATCTATAAAGCAGCTTCTGGTGAGACGTCAAAAATCTTATTCATTAGGTCATGTAGTAAATACATACTTATAAACCGTTTTTACTTCTGGGAGGTTACCATGATCTCTTAATTCCATCCAAATGCGAGTGAGTGTGAATAATGGATACGGCGCAAAATAGGGTGTAAAGCGACATGTCTCTGATTAGGAAATTAAGAGACTATAGTTAGTAGCCCACCTGAATCGAATTTTATTAACAGTTAGCGAGACAACAGCCAAGAATAAATTTCTCGTAATTCCCACGGGAGTAGAAACTTTTAAAACCGCAGTATACTGACCTCAAGAGGCGAGATCGGAGATATATTTTTTGCATGTTGGTTAAATTATGAAATATCGATCAACTATGCAACAGTCTGCGGTTGAGAATTGCCATTTAACTAAAACTTATTGTCATAAAAACCACGATCCTAGATCAATTTTCCGGCCGTCTGACTAGATTACATTTTTATAACTTGAAAAAAAAAATAACAGTATGATTTTAAAAGTATTATGAATTCTTAACTTTATTCGACAAATAACAACCAAGTTTTATATCTGTGTGGACTTTATTTCGTGGAAATATTATCTAGGGTTCCTTAGATATTATTATTTTAAGTTGTATATGAGGACATAAATACTCAAGTATTCAATACACTTTCTAAATTCTTATTACCTATTAGTCAAGAAGGAGTTAGTTGAGGAGCTCTATAGTCAAGCGCGACCCGCGTAACCGTAACAAATGTGCGTGGCCAGCGACGACGAGACGCGGTCACTATTGGATTGACCGAAATTTTATGACATTTTCTATCTCAAGCTCCTCCGTGCTCCAGAATTGGCCCCGGTTGTTATCGATAGATAGCAGTCAGTGGCTGTGACAGATGCCTCTAGACAGCCTGAAAAATTCTGACAGTGTGGCCACTGTAAAAGACGGCATTCGCTCCATTGTAATAATAACCAGTGCCGTCAAATGTATGATCATGACTTACAGCGTACCCTAGGCTCCGAAGCATAAGCTGACGACGCAACTAGGAATACACGTTAGGATGAAGAAGATTACCTATTAGTGAATTAAGTACTTATGGGAATGAAATAAAAAATTTATATACTTTATAACTATGAAACCCATTCCAAAGAAATACTCGAGAATGGTCGCATACAATGTGCAATTTAAACTAATGTATGAGCAATTTGTAAATGTCAAGACGAGGCCATTTTAGCGTTGCTCGCAACTGAACCTAGATCACCCACATGCCCACACACGCGCTCTATCTGTCTAGTTTAGACCCTTATCCTGATCATGTCTTAATTTTTGATTGATCAACCGTACTATGTACAGATTCTAAAGTAACTCCGGCTTACTTACCTTTTACTGAAACAATTCTAGAGTTATATTTTTGAATAGCGTTACTCCTGCCGAGGCTAGGGTAACACAAGCTGAGGCATTTCTGTGCTACAGCTTTATATATTTCTCTTTTTTTCTTCTTTGTATGTTTATTGTACCTAATTGTAAAAACTTGTAATTGTGTGGCAATAAACAACATTTCTTTTTTTTTTTTGAGATCTTTCACAGTCTCACTTACTCACCGATGTGACAAATGACAATAATTGAATCAACTATTTACGAATGAAAATTATTCGATATCAACCGAAAACCATTCGAAACACCAGTTTCGAGTGAATCATAAATCTCGAAAATAGCACTCCAGAACGAAACAGAGATACATAAAACCTTTCCTTAGCCTTATCCACAGGGCAATCCACTATTTTCATTTATATGGCTTTATATTCAAGAGTGTGATGCAATAATTTCAACATATTTAATGATTCGAACAAAATAAATGGCATCGTAAATTTCAAATTGTATTAACTGATAAATGGACAGGGTTACTTATTATGAGAACTTGCTTATACGAGTATCGCGTATGATAGGTTTATTTGGACACTTAGTAACGCCATAAATATGTTTAGGCCACGTATAGAATTGAGGTTATTTAAACCTGAAATAATTATAAAGTCTAGTTAATAAACATTTAATAAATTGTAGCTCAAGGAAATTTATTGCATTTCAGTTTTTAATTAGTCAGAATAAATTGCCACATTTTTAAGTTCTTTATGAATTAGACAACATATCATCACAGCAAAATAAACTCAGTTCATACGTTCGTAATTCTTGAATGCCACTTTCATATTAATTTTAAAAAACATTATTTCACATACTTTTGCTGTACTAACATAGTGTAAGAATTACTAACGTAAATAAGTTTGAATTCTGGTTATCTGAAAATAAAAGATCGTCGCGTTTCAAAACATTTATACTTTATAAGCTAATTTACAGCGGAGTCTGGGTAATATAACATCTAGTCATTGTACTGTTAAATTAAGAATTTCTTTTCAGACCATAAAACAAGATTAATACATATAAACTAACATAAAAATTAAAAACTACACTACCAATAAATTAAAACTTAAAATTAAAACCTTAAAATAAATAAAGTATGAAAAAGAAATGAAAGAACTAAAAATTTAAATCTAAACATTGGTTGCGTGGCATCTTGCCAAGAACACTGGCTGCATTCCTACGCTGAATTGCAATTGCAATTCTTTGCGTTAGGAATGAACCAGCCCTCTTGTCACCTACGGCGTCAATAAGCTTGGGAGATATTTCTTTAAAAAATGTCTTCAATGGACCTAAAGTTTCGACACCAAGCGGCACAAATATGTACTCACTAATGAGCGAAACATATTATATTTGTGCTGCTTGGCATCTTCTGCAGCCTCCGCCGCGTCTCCAGCCTTTAGGACCGTTCCTCCGAGGCGAGAAGTGGCCAAAAGTCTAAAATTTTTATAGTAGGTGCTATATTTTGAATAAGAGATACGATCACTTTGGTTAAATTTGTCCGAAACTTGCAACAAATTGAGGTCCAAATTGATCTTCCGGAAATTATTTATTACTCTGATGAGGTTATTTTTGACCGTGTCCACTTTCCCCCTTAACCAGCGCCATCTAGGAACCATGCATTTAATTTTGAATTTAAATTGGCAACATTGGGGTGAATTCCCAAACTGAAAAGTGCTGGTCCTAGTGGGTTACCTTGCTGAACGCCTACTTCAGAAGAAATTAATTATTTATTGAAAAACAATTTAGTTGTAGAACTATATAAATGCCAGGCGTATTTATAGATGTTTGGTGTATGAATACTGACTTCGTTCAACATGGAGACCTATCAATGCTATTAAATGCATTCTTGACGTAAATTTTAAGTAGTACATCCGCTTCGTTGTCGTTTGATAAAAAAGTACGAACTGAATGTAGGTACCACTGCTTCACAACCTCCACGACTACCAAATCCTAACTGGGTTGGTTCGAATAGTGATTGTGGGGTAGGGGAGTTATTTCTGCAAGCCTGTTTGGAAGCCAGCCTGCGGAGAGTGTTTCCCACAGCGATTGGGCGCACGCCTCTATCCTTTTTGTAGGCGCAGAGGCGCTCCCCAAAAAATATCTTCATGAAATTTTCGGTCAGTTTTTCTCTGAAAAAAAATTTGCAAAATTTAGTTATGTAGTTTAGTAATGCCCCATTAGAAAACGACATAATGGCATTCCGAGTATCTTCGCTTGTGATTTTTAGGGCCGAATAAGTTGAAGGAAGATTTGGAGGCGAGAAGGTTGAAATAGCCGATGGATGTTTTTCTGGTAGGCTTCTCAGTGTATCAGAGCTGTTCGGAGCTAGTGTCGTCTGAGAATAAAATTCTAGCAGCGTTTCTCAGGTTGCCTTATTTTCCACAATTTTGATGAAATTTGGGGGTTTTCTATGGGTTTTAGTAGTGAGGGGGAAGTCTTTGCGGCCATTGTTTGTACAGTTTTCTTTCAGCAGTGCTGTTAAAGATTTGTTATTTTTGCTCAGAACGTAAAAGAATCTGAAAGTAAAAAAGAATAAATCTTGCCAGGTCTGTTCATCATTTGCCTGATTTTTAATACAGTTTTGTAAGGCAGCAGATAGCGACCGTGCTAGAGACATTAGGATGTCTCCACGTGGGATTATTTTTACTGTGTGTGTATATCGCAAAAATGTCGGTCGAAGGAAGGATGAATGCTATCTGGATGCGTAGAAGAGGATTGTTGGGAATCAATGGGATTAGGAGGAATCAAAGCAAGTGAGGTTTGTGAAATTTTGAGATGTGAATATTAAGGCCACGACGCCCCTTGAAGCGCCTACCGTCGAAACACTGAGCACATTCTAAATAAATACTTTTTTCCTTATTGAAACAATTCGTCGTGTGTAGTGATGGCAGTTGGTTTCAGGTACTAGGTAATGTTGTCAGAGATTTGGTATTCACTGGTGGCTGCTTACAACACCTTGACGTAGGCAACTGCTGTATATACTCTTCATCGCTAGCAGCACATGGGGTATGGTATTCATCTCGTCGGGGTGATAACATGCCAAAACTGTTAAATGTAAAAAATCGAATTATTGAATTTCAGTTTAATTTTATCCTTTCTATACAAGTATGAGACATTTTTAGGAAAATATTTCATTTCAATAGTCTAAACGGAATAAGCAGACAACTTCTCAATTAAGAGTAAATACTCTTATTTGAAATCAATATATCATGTTATGCTTTGTCGCTGGTCTAATGTTTATTTAACAATGTGCCGTTATCTTATAAGTAGAAACTGATCTTGATACCAGAAATTACTCAACTGACTTGTCGTACTGAAAGTCATCGATCAATATATAAATAGAGAACGGAAAGAAGTAGTAATAGCTATTGACCATCGTTTTCTACAAATAGTGGGTTCTATCACAATCTATCAATGATTTGAATTCACTTTGTGCATCTATACCTAAACATATTGTAGGTACATCAATGCAAAACATTTCAAGATTTCAATGCATCGTCATTTAGAGTCTTATATAAAAGATGTCGGCGGATGGGGAGGGTCGCTAGATTATCAAACGGGTTATACTCATATTTAAATGGTTCTATACGTTGACTGCGGATGATGTGACATTTTTCAATATCATATAAACTTCTTTAACAAAAATACACCTGTATAAAGTCTTTATAAAACGAATGATAATATATGCCATTTAAAATAAATAAAATTAAAAGCATTTATTCTACTAAAACAACATACTTAAAACATAAAACTAGAGCGTAAAATACCTTCAAACTTTCGACGTTTCAACCGTGTTACAACGGCCGTGGTCACGGAACGACTGTGACGACGATTTTACTGTGTGCAAAAAAGTGTTAAATAAATAAATAAACGACTGGCTTAGCATTTCTAGAGCTCCATCCTTTATTTATTTAATCGTCTTCCACCGGCATATTTCGACCAACACGATAGAAACGTCGGAAGTATGAAGGTATTTTACGCTCTTAACTTAATCCTGTAATTTAATGTTTTAAAACTTTTTTACTCATTTCTCTATTAACATACTAATAAACTATTCGTTTTCAGTTTTGGAAGTCGCCTCTGCGGCGCGGCGAAGGCCTCTCCCAATTTCTTCCATTCATTTATTTATATCATTTAGCATAATGTAAATAAACTCTAGGTATTTCACCATACGATCAATTTTATGACTACTCTTTAAAGTGCATCTGTTGAATAGTATAATAACGAGTCAAGAAAATCCAGGTACTTACCATTGACGATTGTGTGGTGAAAGATCTATTTCTATTTGGTCTAGGGGTATGCGTGTACTAGACTACATGTCGCACGTGAATACACACCTTAAAAAGCCATTAGGCGAGAATGTGGACTGCAAACTCGGTCATGTCGCAGGAGTTATAGGGCTTGAGAGGAAATTATTGACATTTGAATTGAAGTCGTCACTTTAATTGACCGCATGAAAACTTCTTATTATGAAAAAAGTTCTACCGAAATATGTATTATGTGTGACAGTTATTATATTATTCTTACAACCAAGGATGTCGAAAAAAGATGTGAAGCGGAGAAGAAAAACTAAGTTTCTAAATCAGTCTAGTAGATTCGGAGAAAAGTGAAAAACAGACCTTGGTATGCTAAGCGATCATCTGTAGACACAACCTGGAAGCTGCTCAGATAATAGAATGTGTTTTTACGCTCAAAATGTTGCACATCTATAAATGACCAAATTGTGATTGAGTCCAAAGAAAGTTAACAGCTCTGAAGGAAAATAATTAGCTCAGTCACCGAACGTCTTTAACATCAATCGTGCTTTGCCGATCCTGAAAAATGTTTCTTCGAAGGAAGTAAACATAAAAAACGTCATGGCTTGCTCATTGCTCAATATCCGCAGTACAAGAATCATCTAATATCAATCTGAAGGCCATATTCCCACGGCAAAGTGTCTAAAGAGCGGATGCCATGTAGATTGACGGCTTAGACTTTATTTGACGAGGCACTTTCCTCAGTGGCATTGATTTTAGCTGTTATTCTAAGGTCGATTTACGATATCATCTGGGTTGCATTTGAAAACAATGATTTAAACTTGTTATCGTACTGTACGTTAAGCATGAGATTTTATAGACACAAAACTGTACAACGCTTCTGGCGGATAGTAAGGTAACTAAGAAATTCCATATTAAATCGTAACGAGCGTCTGGCGTTAATAAAATCCCTTGGTAGAGGTACTGAACACAAGATAGAAGCATAATATTTAGATAATACACAACACACCACTCTAAAAAGTTGCAGAATCCGAATTGGATCCGCACACCCTGATGCTCAGCTGGATATCCGATACATATGATTGGAGAATTGATACTATTACTTAATGCAGTGTAATTCTATAGATTTCAATGTAACGTTTATGTGTTATGTAACTTTAGTAATATGAGATGTCTAGTCATCAGTAAGAGATCACTGCATTTTGAAGTGCCTTTCTCTCATAAGGAAAATTTTATAAATAGTTATGTAATTTACTTATACTTCCAATATAACTTGGGTAACCTTAGTAAATCTGTAAATTATACATTTTCATTCTTCAAATCAAAGTAGGTATTGCACGTCTCTGTATCTATAGGTAAATGAGGATGTACTATTTCATATCGCATTTTATAAAATAACTGGAGTAAATTAAATTAATGCATTTTGCATTTCAAGATACTTATGATGAACTATCGACAGTTTTTATCTAGAAATTCTAACGGGAGCAATATTTGACTTGACCAAAACATGACCTTGTAGAAGAAGAATAATTAAATACCTATATTGAGGAAAGGAAATGTTTCTTGTTGGAAGGTATTTTTCTTTACAATGTCTTCTTTCAAATTGTATCACCTTGCATAACGAGCAAGCAAGACTATTTGCACAGCGTTTCACAAGACATGCTGTTACCCAAACTGGCACAAATCACCCAATAAAACGACGGCGACCGGAAAATCCGCGATGTCGCACTCTTAATTAAATTTCTAACTTTCCGCTACAGCGAGCTTTAACCTATATAACCACACTTTATTTAGATAACACGTACGTTTTTTTTAATTAGCATATTATTTGGTTTTGTTGTTTCCAGTTTGGTTGAACATTCCAGGCTTGAACCACCTGATTGGCTGATAATAATTATGATCCCAAATAAACTTTAAAAATTCCGCTAATAAACTTTAAAAGACCGCAAGCAACTGCTATTCAATTACGATGCATTTTCGATATGCTCAATATTAGTATTCTGCTAACACAATTTTGAATCTCTATTTAATTGCAAAACATAATTGAGGGTAATAGTAGAAAAAATGTAAATGTAATAAATAACAGAGTACCGATTATAAAAATGATTTTTTGATTAGAAATTTTTTCCAGTTACAGTTCAATGGCATGCCAATGGAATACGATTGGTTTTAAAATTAGTAACAGAATACCAGAAACGTCAAAAATTGCCATTGCGATCCAATTACGATTCAAATGTTCACTATGTAAAATAAGAGAATTGACACCCTGATGTACTTATTTTCGTTTTTATCTGAAAAGCCAGCGCGGATCCAATTAAAAGGATAATTGCGAAAAAACAAAAATGTCTGTGTTTTAATAAAAAAACAGGTGTTTTTCTTTCTGTAACTAGAAAATAAATAAATACACCTAGTCAACTATCACTTACTTACTATTAAAGTTGAAATATTTATGGTAATGCAAAAACAATTACTTTATCAAAAGTAAAGGCTACCCTGACTACTAAACGACATGACATGACATATGGATTGGGATTTTAATTGGTTTGAAGATAAATATGATAAAATGTATTAGTGTGCAATACTTCGATATATGCTGTGATTGAGCGTGTTTTTACTGCAAGTATGTGAGTGGTTTCATGCCGCTATTTATCACTAGTGTTTTAACCCGTACGGCCGTCGCGGAATGTATATGTGGCAAAAATATGAACTTTAATTTCTTGTTACAAGTTTCAATTTCCTTTACCGCATTGTGACATGCCTTCCGAGCCGGTCGGTCTGAATCGTACCTTAACTCTGAAAAAAATTAAGAATATTACACTATGCAACATGTCATGCAAATTAAAATAATTTTTACTATCTCTATGTAGTGCTTATTGTTCGAGTGTGCCTTGACTAGAGCCTGAATACCAATTAAATAACCTTGTATAAATGGATTCAGATTAGGTAATGCACTTGGTTTCCTTTGGCGGGGAATACTAATAATCAAAATATTTTGTTACTTGAGGATATTGTCAAGGTTCTTTCTGCGGACCGTCTTATTCATTAAAAATAATAAGTTGTTTTTATTAGCTATTTAGGTCCCACTGCTGGACAAAAGCCTCCCCTCTGTTTGCATACCTCTCCATTCATTAATGTTACGATCGTAACAAAAAGGGCACATCTAACATTTTGGAGTAAATTGAGGTTATATGACGGCAGTGTACATCTCTTAAGCCTGCCCCTTTTCTTTCGCTCTTCCGGAGTCCACTTCGTGGCAACATATGCCCATTATTCATATGCCATTGACCCGCCAAATCCAATTTTTATCTTTTATTTTGGTGTTGGAGCGCGGTGTGGTATTTTTCATTATTGTGGTAATAAACGTTTATGAAGTTAAAATATTTATGTTAAGTCCCTTAGTCCTTAGTTCTTTATTGTCGATATTTGGCGAAAAGAAGTGAGACAACACATTTTGTTCTTAGTTAAAATAGGCAAAAAATGTTAATTTTCATGAATAACCCCTTGTTCGTGAAAATTAACAAAAGTCGGTTACCCCCGATAATAATTTACTATTTCTCACTTTCAAGAAAGTTAATGTTACTTAGCGTTAAGGCTAGATATTAAAAACAAATTTTTATTCAATTTCTAGTAACAAAAATATAAAAGATTTTCTTCCCGAAGCAAAAAATGCACTTGATCGTGTTTTGATTATTAATTTTTTAATATTTTTTTTATCTAAATCGAAAAGTAAAATTTTACATAGTAATCTGATCTTTTGTTCAATAAGCTATAGCCGTTTTAAAATATCTTAATTACCTTTCATTATTTTTTTCTTATTGAATAAATAAAATTGTGCATTCAATAGATATACTACAAGCAAACAAATCATCCCACATAGATACATCCCATTTCATTCATATCTGACGCTCCCAAAACATGATTTCAATGACGTAGGCGTTAATTACAATGCCGTACATGTTGTAAATCATCGGTGAACCCGTTCTTGGCCGCTGCTAAGAAGGTCAATGTCGCCGCCACTGGACGACCATGCGCATCGACTGCAGGCGAAGCACTGATGTGAAGGGACTAGAAGTGGAAAGAGCAAACGAGGAATTTTATTTGAATGTTCCGTATAAAAAAGTTTAACGTCGCAGTTTAGAAAGAGAAGTTCGTCGCTGCTGTCCCGCTTGCGTTCCAGCCCCAACAGCATCCTAAACGCGTTAGTGGACCGGTGGGACTCCCCGTTACTGGGACGTTGGATTCGCTTACACACATTGTTGTGCCGAGTGTAGTCTGATGTCTTGATGTGGTGGGGTCCTACTACTTTGTATTTGACGTTTGTAAAAGTTGACATTTAAAATTTTATATTTTTGTGTAAATTTGTAATTTTTGGAAATTAATTTAATTATTATTTAGTTCCTGTCTCGTTAAATGGATTTTTAATCTGAAAATAAATGATTTATTATTATTATTAGTTCTCTTTTAACTATGTATCTATTATTTATTGTTACACAAATTCGGAAGAATTTTGATTATTTATTTTGCATTTTTTTCGTATTGATGGAATCGAATTATAAGTGGAAATATTGTTACTATAAAATTTCCATAATACTCATACATAAAATTGTATAGTTTCGTAAATTTGGGTGTAAAGTCGATCTTTAGGTACCAGGTAGGTACAAGCGATGCATTCTATGGCTCTATGCTGAGTGATATAAAATAGAAATAAATTATTACGAACTACTTACTAATTTCATTTTGTATTTTTTCATCAATTTATCTTGCAATCACCATGCCGAACCCAAAATAAATTGGAGCGCAATACGCCACTCCCAGAAACTTGATGTTTACTGTTTACGTAAAACATTGAGAAGGCTCTTTAAAAAGTATATTTTGCCTCGATTAAGTACTCCTTCAACGTTTATATAGTTCATTATCGAAATTAATTTCATACGAGAATGTTCGATTATGTGTTTATTACAATGAGTCTTTTTTTATGCATCTTGAAACCTTGGCGAAATTAATTTCTTAATTATTATAGTAGGATAAAGAGCGTACTGACGACAGTTTATAATTAAATATAATTAATGGTTTCTTTTAAAAAAAATCCGTTTGCGAAATCGTTTGATGGAGCTTCTGGATCGTCAATAGGAGTTTATTACTAAAGCGATGAGAAATATACAGCGCAACATAAAACAGAGAAATTAATGTTTAACTAAGTTCATTTTATGATAATAGTAGAATTTTCTGAAATAGCTCCAAAGGGAACCCTCATGGAAAGTAATAGTGGGTGCAGGTTTTGTGTCTTTTGACAGTTGACAAAATATTGTTTAATTCTAATCACCTATACAACATAGGTACGTGTAAACTATTGGTGATTTTGGCGGTCGTCTTGACTTGATTAATGACAGTTGGGAGCCGGAATGTCCCGGGGCAGGGTTTCGACACAACATAAGACAAATCGACACTTAGCCGACTAATAAGAGATCGGCCTCGGACTACATTGTCGATTCGGATCGTGTGTGAGCTATTTATATATGAATCAAAGTTACACGGTGATCGATGAAGGTTAGTTAGAAAATCTGGTGTAAAACTATAGGTACGATTTTTGCACATTGTAACGAGGTGTTTTCATAACATAAAAAAAATCTCACTAACACTAAATTTAAGAGCTGCAAACATGAGAAGCATTCGAGAGCTCTTAAGTGTATTTTCGTCCAAAATACCTCAGTGCCTTAAAAGTTTTAAATATAGTCGCCTAAAGAACAATTTTGACGTAGCCATGAAAAGAGTGATACTCGGTGTTTTCCGACAAGTACGAAACTGAATCGGTAATGAGGAGATCCGTAGGAGAAGAAAAGTTACCGACGCGAACGTAGCCCAGCGGATTAGGTCTTTTAAGTAATAAGCGGGGCGTGGAAAACCTATGGCCGCTAGAGCAGAAATGTTCTCGAATGGTGACCATGCACTGGCAAGCGCAATATTGACATTCATCGACCAGATGGCAAGACGATCTAACGAAGGTTCCAGGCAAGCGCTTAATGCAGGCAGCTTCCAACTGGTCATTTTGGAAATCTATACCGATAAAAAGACGACAAGAATAATGAAAAGCTTAATTTTACTACCAACAGTACCAACTTAAGGAGTAGAATAAATAAAAGGAAGACCATCGAATTACCAATGTCGAAACAACGTTATATTTCGAGAGTGACATGTTAGTAGAAGCACATTACATAGGTCTTTTTGTTCCCAAATCTGCAGTTCTATAATACAAGGTTACAGATAGGCACGTGATGAGAGTATAAGCACGATCTGTGAAGCCCACGATGAGATCCGTTGGGCAACTAGTTCACATAGCACGTGATTTAGAGATCAACAAACTTACAAGATTATAATTACTACTTTTATTGAGCCTTGGAAGTACGGAATCTGTTATTTATGTAAGGCTTTTTGCCACAGGTAATATTTAGTTAGAAACATATATCTAAGATGGGTTTTCATTTGAAAGCAAAGAGCATCAAAACCCTACTATAAATACATTATTTTCTCAATGTTTGAAAGTAAGGTGACACCTCTATTCAAAAGTCAAGCTTTTAGCTTTATAATTCAAATATTTAAAAACTTCTTCCTTAGTCAAATCAAAGGTTAATTCTTAGTTTCTAAGTAATCTACATTGGCATTAATATAGGAGGTGCATGTAGGTTCATATAAAAGACCGGACATTGCGCTCGTTCTGAAATGTGTGAAATTTGAATTTAAAATTAAATATTAATGCTTAAATAATATTTTTACACGAGTGATCAATTCGTTAATTCATCAGTTAGCTTACACTTAATCCACGACCGAAGTTAAACATAACATTGGTTGCGTCATCTTCGGTGAACTTTAGTGGGAAACTAGTTCAAATTTAATCGCTTAGTTATGTTGCAGATCTTAAGATCGCCTTAAAATATTATACAATACATTTAGTAATAACGGGGTCCGGCCGTTACGCGCCCGATCCGGACGGCCCACGGCCGGACCGTTACTTTTATTCAGTATTTTGTATTTACGGTTAGAAATAAAACACCTATAGATCTAATTATCAAATCTAGGTAGCATAATTTTAGTAAACATTAACCCCCTTACTCATTGGAATTTATTAACATTAAAAACGCTCACATTAAATATGTTTTGTTTCGTTTTTTACGTCAAATATAAATAAAAAAGTTAACACTATGTAAATTTTCATAAATAAGGCGATTAGCAAAGAATATTGTTAACTATTCAGAGAAATGAAGGGAAATGAAAATTAGTAACTTCTGCTCGTTAATTCATTTATTATTAAAAAATTAATAACATTTAAATAGATTTAAGATTAACTAAAAAATACTAGTTAGCATGTGTGGTTCACTGTCAACTAGGTGTAAGATGACTTAACATTTGAGACAAAGACTGACCCTATCTTATCAGTTTACTTTCATAGTTGCAGTTTTTGTTATGTAAAAGAGATAGAGACTCAGGCCTATTAAAAAATGATTATTGTTATCAAACCATATGTAACCCATTATTTTACCTAAAATACATTAGGGGTGGCATAATGCACTATAGTATCCTATTGTTATTGACTTGGAGTGCAAAATTTTAATACGAGTATGTAGTCCTGTTTTATGATGTTTAATTTTTACTAAATTACTTCATATTTAATTTAATTTTTATTTAACACCATGAGGTCAGTTAAGTAATAGTATTTTTTTTTATCGGAACTATTAAAAATAAACCAAAGACACTTCTATTTGTAACAGCACTTTTCAATAATTTAAATAAAAATATATATATTATTTTATGACCGGGCGCGGTCTGGCCGTGGGCGACTCGGCTAAGCAAATTTTTAAATTAGTGAGCGGCGGCCGTGGGTCGCCCGGAACGGGCGCGTAACGACCGGACCCGTAATAACGATCTCTTATAATGATTTATTTTTAAGACAGTATAAAGCCTACTGAGACGTCTGTCATGCACATAAATATAATTTGTATGTTCTTTATGAACGCGATAGATTTATCATATTCTATTCTCCTCTAGTTCCAAGTTCTTAATTTCAATTTAGGTAGTTTCTTGTAACTCTGTTCAATTGATGGTGGTTATTATAAGGGCCCATAGAGTGTAAAAACCAATATTTGATATGTGTATATATGCGGTTTAATTAATTTTTATGAAAATAATAAAATCTTATTTATATAGACACATTTCGATATTCTCACGGTCCCATTAGGAAGTTCTTTAAAATCCAAAAGTTAGTGTAACTCTGTATGTCAGTTTAGTTGGGTTTAACTACTTCTTATGAACTTACGTTTAGATTTCTATTATTATATAGAAATATATATAGACCGGCTACAACAGGCGGAGCTGCGGACAACAGCTGTTAATAACGTAAGTGTTTTGGCCTACAAATAGTACTTAATGTCCAGACTACAGTGTAAAGTAATGGTGCTTAATATTCAAACAACCACATAATGAGAGACATTTTGCAATAAATTATTATGGAATTGTATGCAAGTGCATGTGTACGAATGTCAGAACAATATGAAACACTTCGTGGGCTTGGCAGATCAAAGGGCGGTTCTTATTAATAATGTTTTTGTTCTCCTGTATGTATCTATGTATTCTCTTAATGTAAAAGTTAGTAGCTATATTTAAAATACTAGCTATTGTAAGCATCTTTGCTGGCTGAGCGTGTGTCTGAACTAATGTAAGTATGAAATGGTGAAAGTTTTTTTTAAATAGCTTTAGTGGTTCCGATGTCATTTACACTCCAAACTCACTTCCTCGGGTATCTTTATTGTGTGAGTATAGTAACAGTCGATATAAAGGTAAAGCGGCCCTGAGCTCAGCTCGGCTGCAGCCGAGCAAACGCTATGATGAAAGAGAGTATTAGAAGTTAGGTATAGGAATACGTAGTATTTACCTTTCCATCCCATTCATCAGTAACATTCACAAGTTTGCGGTCAAGCTTTCTGTCAACATCAATTTAGAAATGTAGTCGTACTTTTATTATCATAAAATGTCATATTTATAAGTAACTATTACTGCATACAGTTATCATGAATTAAAAGTTATACAATATTACAATCGTCTAATGTGCCTACTATAAATCCTATTTTGGAATTAGATTAAAATTATCAAGTAAGAAAACAATAAAGTGTAAATAACATAAGAAACTAATTACTTCAGAGGCTCGTCTTTATAAACAAGAAATGGATACTCGGGTCAAAATGCATTGACACTTTACGTTTTGTATGAATAAACCGCGTAAGTACATCTATCGTATAATATAATTCACGTTGTTCTTTTACTAGCAGCACCTAATGTTATTAAACCTCAAAGGCACACGATAGTTTTTACGAAATGACATACAAAACCGCTGACAATAACTGAATGGGCGACCGCTTGTTCCGCCTTCTATTATGTGAGTTATGTTCGGATGTCGCTAGCAGCAGTTCTCGCAATTGTCGGTTCCCACGTGCTCTGGCGCAACACTTACACTTATCTAATTTGCTTAAAACTAAGTTTGAATGAATGAATGAATAAACACTTTCCACCATTTACATATAAGAAAAGATACATCATTGAAACCAATTAACATTAAGAGAAATGAGTACAAAGGCGGACTTATCGCTAATGCAATCTCTTCCAGCCAATCTTATGGTAGAAAGGAGCAGAGAATAAAATAAAAAAAACTTGATACGTTTGATGTTTTGGTTTAACGTCCAGAGCTGGGATTTTAGGGATATTTGAACGATCATCTTCTACTTAACTCTAATTCATTGATCAAGTAATTTATTTGCATGATAAGTAGAAATATATATAGATATGTCGATGCACAACACATAATATTCTTAATTTACTTTAATAAGTTCAGTAGGTAATTAAAATATACAATGCAGGATGGAGTGGAAGAATGGTTGACTGGTAGCGACTGATCATAGCATTAAATCCGCCAATTGTTATAAATATTTTTATTAGATTTTTATTTTTTGTAGAAAAAAGACATACGGCCCACCTAATGGTTAGTGGTCACCGAAGCGATTAATGCCCGCATCACCATGCCGTGACCAGGAGCATCACGTGTGCATTGCTGACCGATCTCATTTCACAGTCTTAGGGAAAGTGGGAGAAAAATACTCTTCATTATAAAAAAAATCTGAAATTTTAGATAAATGTCTCCTAACCTATAATAGTTACATGGTTTTCTAAAAGTATCTGTATCGTAAATAACATAAAATTATCGCATTACAAGCTTGCAATTAACACAGTTGAAGTAACTTTTATTAGGTTTATTATCTAGCGATCGTGTTTAGGATAATGTTTTCATACAAGTTTACCAAATTCACGTACACACAAACAGCATTCGTTACATGTTTTATGTTGTTGAAACCAAAGCTTTCGATAAATTCAAGTGTTTTATAGGACCAGTGTGTTGTAATAAGGTATATGTTCCGTTCGACATACGAACGAGTAGGTGCGCAGACGCACGCGTACACAGGTGTACCAACACCACAGAATAAATAAATTACACACAGAAAATAAGTTCGATGTAGTGCGTAGCGCTCACTTGGGCCCTTTTTTGAATGTATGACATATATGTCGAATGAAAATCGTTCGACATCGAACAAAATTATTCGACTCGACGATTTTGCGTCAGTCACACGTTTCAAAAAAATCACTCCTTACTGACAACCACAATTAGCGAAGCCACTCCTATTGAACAAACCCGCTAGTTTTCAAAGTAAATGCTGCGTTTCCACCAGATACGTACAGTCGAAGACAGATGAACCTGGCCCTTTAAAAACATAAAAAATTGGCGATCATCATCATCATTTCGTGTTACATTGTCAATCGACCATGTACACCCTGGTGTCCGAGTTGTGCGGAACCGCCTTTTGGCCTCTGGCTTGGTTCCTTTTAACGACCACCAAATGGCAGCCGGGACTACCGGGAATGGTGCCTTCCGAAGCATGGAATCATCTTTATTATCAGACAATCAGGTGATTTAAGCCTGTAATGTCCTAACCAAACTGGAAATAACTAAACAAAGTATGCTTCCCGTGCACAATTGGCGATGAAGAAATGGAAGCAGAAGATGCAATAGTTATTACTTTGTTCTATAGTTTTGAGCTATATCATCATTATCATCATCACAGCTCCGCTACACTTCTTACGTTATATGAACCTTTACTTCTGCATACAATTTATTTATTATGTACCAACACTGTCCAAGAGCGACGGGTTTCCCTTCAAATTCTTGATTAAATATTTAAGACACTTACATGTAGTAAAGCTATCACTAGCTGGTCTATGGCTCTATATATCCTTTTAAGATTACTGCGGTTAGGAAATATAGCCTCTAGGTTTCCTCTAGAACAATATATATACTCCTAAAAGTTATTTTTTAATTTACAATTACAATAACATGTGACCGAAGTAAAAAGTCAAGTGAGATAAAACTAAACTAAGTATCTATATCTAAAACAAAAAGAAAACTTAAAAACTAAATATAACCTAAAGTGGGCTCTCTGGCAGGGTTCCCATCACGCAGGCAACATTACCGCGCTGAATAGCGATGGTTATCTATTGAGCGAGAAAGCTACCCGCGCGAGAGTCGCCTGTTATCTCTTTTAGGCGTTTGCTGAGCTCCTTATGAAGCCCCCTGTGCGCCTTGTAATGTACTACTAAAAAGTACATTTCTTTTCATATTTTTTTATGCAAACAAATAAATAAATACCTATTTTATTTCAGATTAAAGACGAACGAAGTCACGAGATTGAAATTGAATTAAGCCGGCAATATTAGTGTGTACGTGTCATTCTGATATTAAAAAATTCTTAAAAAAAATTGTGAAAAAAATAATTAAAACTCTTTACTGCACCAAGATAACAAATATATAAAATGCAGCTGCGGTATGTAAAAGATCTGATAACCTTTAATATAAACTATCCGTGTAATAAAAACATATCTCTAGACGGATATAAAAAAAAAATGATGAGTATAGTCTATAGTATCTGCGGTTAAAAATCACGTGACTTACTGTGAAAGGTTCGTCGCATATATATCAGAGAAAGCTCTTCACATAAACATGGTTTGATGGCGCATTTATTATTTCAAAACGAATCCTCTTCACATTCTCTCAGTCTATATTTAGACTACAGACTCGTGGAACTTTTGAAACGATATCAATGTCTATGAATATTTTATTAATTATAAATACAATACCATAGTTAGTCTAACTCTTCATTTAAAGAACACTTTTCTTTATTGGTGACAAAGGGATCATAAACAATTGATCTTTTTGAGATCAGTATGATATCTATTACATACAAAATAATACAACCTCCTAACAGTTCTTATTTTGAGATATATATAACTTTTATAAATTCTACAGATAGAATTTGTAAACGCAATATTCAAAGTAAATAGATAAACGTTTCATCACTGTTGCGACAGACCATCAAGTATCGCTATTAAGCTGTCGTCATTATCTCAGAAAACGATAATCTCAAAACACACTGCTGCGGCGACAGCGTATCAATTTGCCAATAGTTCGAACGAAATTGCTTCTAGCACTTTTTGGAATATCCTATGAACCGAGAAATCAATAAACTGTAATCAATGGGACGTTTTGCATGTAGCCGCAAATTGGGCAGCGGACGGAGGTGATGGAAGTTTCGTAAGTGACACAGATAACTGTCCACCGATTTGTTTGGCGCAACTCCGCCTGGGATTCAACTAGAATAAAAACCAACTTAGTACAGTTGCATCTGTTACGAAAACGAGTTGCATGCTAAATCTCATGGCATCGAATAATTTCACCGATTTGCCGCTTAGGTAATGTTGACTTTGCAAGTCGCGTTCGATCCGCTCACATAACTCGCGATTGTTGTTTTTCTATCAATAATGAAATTGTTAATACACTGGCAAAACATTGAGATGTTTTTGAGCATTTCATTGTCATTAGGCAATTTGTTATTGTAGTTTAATTTATTATTCAACAGGACTTTAATAGGTTTCGGTATCTCACTATTTTGAGCAGCGGCATCAAATGTAAAAAATCGTCGTGTTGTTGTCCAGCCTATATAGGGGGATATAACGAATAACTATATTCTTTGCGACTCGACTTTAGTAAACTTATATTTGTGAATATCAAAAACCTGTCACTGTGAAAAGATCAATAAGCATTGACGTATATTTCGCCAACATAATCATAACTTACTTAAGTCGTCATTGTAGCTACTGATAGCTGTGATTCGGAAGAATGCCAAACATTGACTATTGACTTACGAAGATTCTTGTCTTCATATTTCTGGACGTTGTAGTTAACAGCACAGTTAATAGTATCAATATAATACCTGGAATTGAACATTACAATATACTTTATATACCACAGGTACAATTTGTAACACAAGAGTGTTATTAAATGCCAAAAAATAACTATTCGTTATTTATTTGTAAGGTTAAACAATACCTATCGATCTTGAAACATTGAAATATGGAAAGTTATCTGACCGGTTTAAATCAAATAAGGATAATTTGTATTCAATTAAATAAATAATCTGTTAGTCATGCATCCGCGCATCTTAGCTTATGGCCAAGTTTAAAATTCCGTACATTCACATTGAGCCATTAACAGAAGTGTAATACTAGACGTCTCCATGTCTCCATTACCTTGCGATCGCCTTATAAAATAAGATTATGTGATGTAATTTAGACGTACATTTACTTTGTTTAATTATATGAGCTTCATCTTGACCATCCACTATAGACGGAGCTTCGGAGGGCGCGTTGCGGCTGCCTTCTGGTGGTCGTTAAAGAAACCACGTCAGAGGCCGAAAGGCGATTCCAGACCTCTGACATCAAGGGGTCTGGTCGATTGACAATCTAACCTATACGAAATGATCATGATGAATACAAAATATCTTTAATGGCTACATACAGGAACAAATAACTGTACAATATCAAAAGCAAAGGCGGACTTATTGCTAATCTCTTTTAATTAACCCTTACGTGGACTTATCATTATAGTTGAAATCATTCTCAATGTTGGGGCTTGCATCTGTCAACCTCGGAACACACTCGACAATTGTTGTTGGTCAAAAGATCGGACTTGACCGGAGAATTTTTAAATTTTACCACGGAATTATTAAAAGTATATCTATAATAAGGAGTTGCTTATGTAAAACATACATACCATCACGCGTGTTTCCTACGGTCCTTACAGACCTCCCTCTCTTTCTCTACGCTCATTACGATAAACGTCGACGTGTACGCATCCAGTGTGCTCCAGCCTTAAGCGGTTTTTGCATGCAAGTTTTCAGCTAACATTCTACTAGAGGCTGTGAAAGTGACGTCACACTTTCGCATTGTCCTCGACTAACCATCGAGCTAACAACTACATAAACAACAGAGCATTACTTAAAAAATAGAAAGCAAACAGATTGCCCTCTCCATCATCTTCATCTTGTTCATCCAAGCGCTTTTCCGGTTACGTCCTCGCTGTTTGTTTCGGAGCCCAGGATCCGCTTTCCTGCTTTTACGTCTCCACTTCACCTGGTGTTCGGCATCCTTTACAGAGAGTGCTGCATATCCTGCTTTACTACGTCAAGCCAACTCTTTGAAAGATTGCGTCCTCCATGAATTGCATGCAAGTTTTCAGCTTATAACCTACCGGGGGTTGCTCCAATGACGTCACACTTTCCCACGAAGCCTTCGAGTGCGCAGCTTGCGCGCGGCCGGCCAGTGCTCTCGCAGGCGCTCCACGGCCAACACGCGCGCGACCGATGACTCTTGTAGTACAGTGCTAAAGTGTCTGTGAACTATTGTGTGTGTGTTAGTACCATGTTATCGAGGTAATTTTTTTTGAGTTTGTTTCGGAATTAAGTTGAGTTTTTAACGGGTTTTGGATGAATTTTTCAGGTTTTGTTATTTGGAACAGTTATGAAGATCGAAAAAATATTCAGTTGACTTTATTTCGATTTGGACGGTTTAGACCCTTTATGGTATATACTTTTAGTAGTATAATATTTTTACCAAAAACATAACTGATATATTATAATACATTACAAAATATCTTTATTGACCACATACAGAAACAAATATTTGTACAATAACAAAAGCTTAAACATCAAGCAATCTCTTCTAGACAACCCGTACCTATATTAAAGCCTAATATGTACATAAAGCTTAAAAAGTATACAGCCACAAGCTACAGTATGTCTAAAATTTAAACGCATGCTGAAGCTTAATTGTAAATGAAGGAGCGAACTCGTTGAAGTCTAATGTACTCGGAACTCCGTCGTAGCAGTTTGCTACGCGCGATTCTACGCCGCTTCGTAGCACCGTGTAGATTTTGCGTGAAATATTGTTATTTTTACAGTTTCAGTGTATTTATTATTTAGCAAAGTTCATCATGAATATTTTATTTAAATGATCGACTTATAAAGATAGTCGGACAGTTTTAACTTGTATTGATGTTATGACTATATTTCATGACTTTTAATGCATTTCATTTCATTTTCAATTTCTTTTTCATTCAAATTTAGCTGGTAGGTTCGAAGACCAAGGTGCTCTTGCCAACTATATTTTTAGCAAAACTTTTTATCCTGAAGTGTACCTACCACTTTGAGACCCAATTTTCTATAAAAGAATAAAATTATCAAGAAATTTTCTAATTTCTTCAAAAAGTTACTCTATAACCGCGAAAAAACAATTAAAATTGATCTACGAGGGAAGTGGACACATTTTGCAGCCGGAATAATGAAATGAAATAAATATAGGGGCATCCATGGAGTAATTATAAAGAGGAGATGCCTTCATAAGCGTTTTGTAAGAAAGCGTTTGTGAGGCTACACGGGGCGGAAGGCAGACGTGCGGAGTGCTTGGTTTCGGCCGTGGCTCCAATCATAGAGCACGAGCAACGACAAGCTCCGCCCACTGCAGTGTCGGCGAGGCGCCAATGAGCACGTCACTGCGCCATTTCAAACGGCATCTCCCCTTTATAATTACTCCATGGGGGCATCAATCATACAGACTGAGTCAGCCCGAAAGTAAGTTCGAAAATTGTGTTATGGGATACTAACTCAAATACACATTTTTTCCCAAATATGTAAATAGATTAAACATACAAAATCCAAGAAGTAGCTCGTTTTCCAGGTACTGAAATGTACCAGGGCGCTTCACGCCACCGATAGGTTCGTAGTAGGGCCTTCAGGCACAATAGTGTCGTCCCTTATGGCATTGAGCGTTTGCTACCGCTCGGGAGTTTGCATTGCTCGCTTGATAAAAGGCAAAGCCCATGGCCGAGGTTCGTCCCAACTAGGAGCCTCTTGTGCATTTGCCGAAAAGGCTGAGTGGTTAATAGCCTCAATCTGTCCCGCTGTAAATTTGAAAGCTTACATGCACTAAAATTGTAGGCCCGTCAAAAAAAAAAATCCAAATCATTTTCCATTCTGACCGGATATCGAACTAGCAACCTCTTGAATAGCGGATAGGCATGTAACCATTCCGCCACGGAACTTTGTCACTGATATTATTACGTAGTATTTAATTTGTCCTCTATAATTAGAAAGACCATATAGAATTGATTAATAAGCTATGGGAGCTACAGTTTTGCAACTTATTAAAAGACAATGCCATCTGATAACAATTAGAGTAAAATTGATACGAATAGGGAATGTGGAGATAAAAATATTTTTTAAACCAATGCACACCTTTTAACACTTACCGTAAATTAATCATTTTTCTGCACGACCGATTGATTGACTGGTAGAAAAAGCCTACGGTTTTAAGTCCGCCATTTACAGGTCATGTAATAAATTTAAATAAATAAATACCTTCTATCAAACTGCCTCCGTGGTTGAGTGCTCGAGACGTAGGCCCGGGGGTCGTGGGTTCGATTCCCACGGGAAGCATACTATGTTTAGTTGTTTCCAGTTTAGTTATGACATTGCAGGCTTGAATCACCTGATTGTCTGATAATAATGATGATTCCGTGCTTCGGAAGGCACGCTAAGCCGTTGGTCCCAGTTATTGGTGGTCGTTAAAGGAACTGAGCCCGAGGCCGAAAGGCAGTTCCGAAGAACTGTTAACACCAGGATTGATAAATGTATTAATAAATAAGAGTTTTTAGAATGTATTCGCTCCCATCCATTTGCCAAAAAGGTTTTGCCTGAAAAGGCAGACTTTGGAGATATTATCGTTATAATATGTTCGATTGTACTAATTTCGTACAATAAAGGCTTTTTATCTTTATCTGTTATCATTATCACTTTGTGTTTACATAGACACATGTCTATCATCACATGTCTAGCATCTTTAAGTAGAAGATGTGTAAATATAATCCGCATTTGTCTAGTTCCTAAAAAACTAATAATACTTCAGTAATTTATAATGTGCTATAAGTTATAAATCAAAAAAAAATCAAAAAATCAAATCATTTATTTGCTAAAACACAGTTACTTTTAAATTAGTACAGTTTTGAATGCATCCATAACAAATCTCAGGTTTATATATGTTATTTAAGCTAAAAAATATGTATTTTTATTTGGTAAATTATAAAAAAACTATACACCGTGAAATTTTAGTCGTTTTGGACCCATCGTCCAGTGACTCCATTCATGCAACTGAACAACTTTTCCCAAGATACATTGGTCGAAATATGGAGTAAATTTTTGGACCTCCCATACAAAATGTCTCATCACGTGACCTAACTTACTATGGGAAGTCCAAATTTGTTTGTCATATTTCGAGCTATGTTCCTTGGGGAAATTTGTTCGGTTGCATGAATGGAGTCACTGGACAATGGGTCCAAAACGACTAAAATTTCACGGTGTATTTATAAGAACAGAAACCCGCTAAAACTTACATCAATTAATAAGGTTGAAGACGACATCCAAGTCAACATGCATATTTTTTTGGCAAATAAAGCCTTTTATAACACGATGATCGCATTAAATTATTCCTAATTACGCATTTAATGTAGGTCAGTGATTCAATGTCAAAGAAATAGCCTCCAACTTAGTTTAGAAAGTGAAGGCATATGTTACACTCTCCAACTACGATCGCTGGTAAATTAGCGAGTTATTTTAAAACTTGAGCTATTAAAGCTGTCTGTGACCTGGCGATGAGTTTTTTTGCATTCACCTTTCAAATTTTTCTAACTATATGCTTGCATTCGTGGTCTAGTGGTTAAGGCCGGAGTTTGTGGGTAAAAAAACATACTCTGCTTTGTTTAGGACATTGCTGGCTTGTATCACCTGATTGTCTGATAATAATGATGATTTTGTGTTTCGCAAGGCACGTGAAGCCGTTAGTCCGGTTGCCAGGTTTGTCAACGACCGAAAGGCATTTCGAAAAAACATTGACACCAGGGTGTACAGGGTTGGTTGACCATATGACTCTATGTGAATAAACTATCTGTCTGTCCCGACTTCGTGTATATACTTGAACTGTCAAACAAGGTAATTTAAACCTGAAGAGTTAAGTTTCCCGAAGTTTATATATCCTTGAGAACCTTTTAAAACATACAACAAGATATTTATAAAATAAATGTATTTGATAAAGTGGTTTTAGCAAAATAGAGATAATTTTGTCATGTACAAGATAAAGTTGTTCGATTTGTTTCATAATTTAAAGTCTGAATATCTGGCTATATCTGGCTTCAAGCCAACAACTAATTTTTCTCTCATGAATCTCTTAAAAATCAAATATAAACTAACAGAGGCATACATTTCTGTAAAATAATACATCTGTGACAGTTTTCAATATAGATTTTCAAACAAATTACTTTGTAGAATAGATAAAGGACATCCTTTTAAAGAATACTGTACATATGGCGTAGGATAAAATAAAAATTATTTAAAATAAGCGATGGATGGAATAATTATTACCTAATACCTAACTACATGCACTGGACTAGCGTAACATTAAGAACCCTTCATCCTATTATTGAGCAGATAAAAATAATACCTACTGCTGACCTTGCAATGCACCTTTCAAAAATATAACGTTCTTTTAATGAAGTGCTACCTTATATTATCCGGAGATTATTACTTAGAACAAATTATACGTACCTAACCTATATTTTGCTCAGTAGGCAACAATTACGTTAAGTACACTTTCAGTGCCTGTGAGGACTAGGAAATTAACGAAATTGTTGAGCAACTCATGATGAATTACTAAACTTAATTTACTTTAAATTTAGTTTGATTTGTTTAAAACAAACATTTTGGAATATTTATTTATTTAATCTTGGTTTTTATCAGGAAATTCAGCACTTACAATAGAATCAACAGCATCAGGCCTAATTTTTTCTTCTAACCACAATAATATGTGGGCATGTGGCAAACCTAACTAAAAAACGAGCTTGAACTGGGTTTTGATAGCTTTTAGGGTTTTTGTAAATTTGAATTTAGAAGTAAATAAATTCTGATATTATAATTCCTAAAATTCCACATACTAACGTATAATTAGGAGTACTAAGTGACCGAGTGTTATAGCTGTGAAGAGTCAAAAGACTTGTTCGATGCAACATCAAAATAGGCTACTTGACTGTATTCATACTTGGTTAATATTGTTATACTAAACAAAATATACACTAAAACGTAACCGATTCTGAAAACAAAAACAAAATTGGTTGTTAATTAAGGCAGTAATTCGATTTTAAAGGTTTCTCTAGAAGAAAAGTGGGAGCGTGGTGGGGACGTCTTGCTATCCCTTTTGTACGCACGAAACCGAGTGGCAGTGACGTCACAGCTCACACAGTGCATCATTTTCTTGTTTTTTGACAGTTTTCCCTTCCATCGAATTTCAAAGGCTTATAACTTATTTATTTTTGAACGGATTACAAAAAAACTTTCATAATTCTGTTTCTGAAAATAAAAATATTGATATGAAAGAAATAATAAAAATTAGTAGAATACCCAATTAAATATACGCATTTTGGATTTGAGAGCGAAAGTCATAAAGATAAATAACATAACCGCAGTTCATTGAGCTTTACCAAGTGTACTTGTACATTTCGGTCGTAATCTACATCAAAAAGCGAGAGTAGATATCATATCGCTTATTATAAATGACCCATTGGATTGCTGTCATTTGTCATAGAATGGGAATGCTCTGTAGGTTTCTTTTTTGATTTCTAAGCAAAATTGAGAAATGTTAATCATTTATATTTCACATGTTAAGAAAACAGATTCTTTGCCATTTCGTAATTAACCTTAAACTGGCTTGACATTGACCATTGTGTAATATATTGATGTTAATAACATGTTTGATTAAACATACTTTATTTTTTTAAAGAAAAAAATAGATTATATTGAAATTATTCTTGTTAATCTCTATAATTAAAACGCAGCAAAATGCACTTGGATTTTCCCAAATCAATCAATTGACACTTGAAACACAAATTATGTACGCACGTAATGTTGTTTATGCAGACTATTGTAAGTCTTCATTTAATCAAAAAACTATATTCATTTGATGACATGGACCTTTACAGATAAATTATATATTAAGCTTATGACGTAACTAATACCGCCCCATCTCCTTGTCTGACCACTTGCATAACTATTAGTCCATCGCTGTATTAAGGTTTATTGCGCTGTTGCCAACATAATAATCTTATATTTTGAGATAAATCTCATTTCATTGCTTGTAGTTCCGAATTTAAACAATTCCATTGTGTAATGTTGCCACATGAAAACTTAGCCCTGTGCAGATCTTTATTGCAACTACGCTATGGTTACGATGGCAAGACCTTGGATTTAGGAAATGAAATAAATTTATTTGCAGGCTTATACGATAGAATACAAGTTATGGCCAAAATTGACCAGAAAGAAATACCAAATATCAAAAGTGTAGCGCCAACAATTGGCATGCAAATTTTATAAGTCATGCTTAATTACAAAATTAATTTAAATTATAAAATTTTACGTATGTCAATATAATGTTTAATTGTCAAATTAAAAATAATATAAAATTAAATAAAACTAATTAAATAGGAATACATGTTAAAAATTAATCAAGTGCTTATTCTCATATGATCATTACAAATCATTTTAAAACCTTGTATTATCAAGGTTATTTGTCGAAGTATTTAAAAAATGAAGTGAAAAATCTTTATTTTAATTTCATAGTGCACGTGAAATTACTTATATCATAATAATTTGAATGTGGCAAGTTGTAAGATAGAGGCGGCAGTCAAATTAAATCTCTTCCAGACTAAGATTAGATAGAAATACGATAAAACATGGTGGTGCATAGGAAAGAAAAATGTCAACAACATAATGTGTTCTTTATTTGAATTACACTTCTGTAACTTCGAAATAAATAAGCTTGCCCGTTCACATGCTGTTGGTTATATAAAACACCTTACCGATAACATCACAGATGGACAACCTTTAAGCCATTCTATGCTAATATAACAATCATTGTCTGTTCCACGCCTTTTGACATTAAGGTGTAGCCAAATTGTCACTTATGATATCGTAAAGTGGTTCGTCACTTTGTTTGGTCGTCGAAATTAAGTACAAATATATTTTTGGGCGAGAAACATGGACATGTGTCTGAAATAATACAGACAAATTTTACATTTCAAAAATAATGAGACAAAGAAGACGATAAATTAATTCATAATGTTATTTAAATTAATAATATTTTTCAAAACCGGTTCTGTTATTAGTCCGTAAGACTTCCAAAAATAATTAAATAGATAAAATTTTAATGACTTTTTAATGCAAAGTTCACTACCCTACACGTAATGATAAATCATAAAGTTGAGCTCGGATCGCTTTTCTTTTAATTATAGTATTTACAGAGGAAAAAAACGATTGTGTTTTACGATACTTAACTGTATTGATATTTCGTGTTAAAACAAAAAGCGATCAAGAGAAGTAGAGTCAAGCACTCGGTACAAGCCTGCTTGAAATATCATAAATACATTCATATATAATTAGATCACCTGCCTTCGCGGAACAAGCAGTTGAAATATAAATTACTGCACTAAGGATACATCAAGTCGAGGTTGAGTATGGTATTTTTAGCGTCGATGCTCGGTGAAAGGATTAACGGATAAACGACGCCATTTTAGCCGAGGCCGTCAAGTATCTTACAAACAATTAGTGATTAGCGAACATATAAGTCAAGCTTCAGCCACAAAAAGTGCGTCGTCAATAGTGGCCATTGTTTCTCTTTCATATTTTATTTGTCATACTTGTAAGACCAACAAGACAAGACCGATATAAGCCCATCTCTTAAATTTATGATGATGACTTGTAATTGTAAGACAGATCTGGCGCCGTATTTATGAAATGTATAACTCATATTATTATATCGAATGAAAATCGTTCGACACACCGATTTTGCGGAAGTCACGCTATTTAAAAATAGCACTCTTGCAGGAGCAGTTGTGAAACTTTAACGATTACTGCCAGATGGTACGATGTATTGTTTTTACTTGCGTCTGGAATAACGCATTAAAGAACCGTCACATTAGTAAGGCTATTATTAGGTACTAACTTTGTAGTTCACAGGTTAAATTATTCGATTCGTGTGTTTTCCATTGGTTCGTGTTTTTATTTACAGAAGTAATTTAAAAACGGAGTCGCCCAGTCTCTACATTAAATAAAAAGGTCTCTCTCTATCTACGTCGTTTGCACTTAGTAACTGTAAAGTACTGTGTAAAAAATCAAGAGGCAGAATTGGCAATGGGCAGGACACATATCCATACTAATATTATAAATGCGAAAGTCTGTCTGTGTGTCTGTTAAGCTTGCTGGACGGATTTTGATGAAATTTGGTTTTCAACAAGACCCGGGATTAAACATAGGCTACTTTATGACGCAGGCGGAGCTGCGGGAAAAAGCTAGTTGCTATATGTGCAGATGAACCGAGACAGGTGGACCAGATAAGTCATGGAGTGAAGACCAACTGTAAACAACTTTATAAGAAAAAGGTTATAAAGCAATAATTAAGAATATATATAGTATATAGTACTTGTGATTGAGGTGCATATGAACAAAAATGTGATATCAAGGTAGGTTTCTAGTCCGGCCTAGTTTAGGTAAAATGGAATAGAAAAAACGCTTGCTCTACTAAATTGATAACGTTCAACCAGCTATTGAATTTAATTTATAAGGCTGCGCAAAAAACACATATTGGATATGTATGTCAAAATTATAAGCTTTTAATTAACAACTAACGTTATTTAGTGCAAATTACTGTCATTATAGTTGTTGTTCAGACGAAATTGTAAATTTATGATCAACTAGCTTTTTCCCGCAGCTCCGCCTGCATCAAAAAGTAGCCTATGTTTGACCCCGGGTCTTCAACTATATTAGTACGAAATTTCATTAACATCCGTTCAGGGGTTTGGCCGTGAAAGCGTAACAGACAGACAGACAGACAGAAAGACAGACAGACGGACAGACGGACAGACTTTCACATTTATAATATTATTATGTATCTCCGCTTGGGATTCACGGGTTACCCCGGCCCTTTGAGAGGCTTGCGCGGGGATATGGATCCAACACGTAGAGGCCCTTTGGAGAAGTTGAGGTGGTGCTCCTGCCAAAACCCGTTCTCGGCTATATCAATAGATGACATTTCCATGAACAGGTCTCGGCAGGAGGAGGAACTATTTCTAATAGGTGAAAAGAATAAATGGGTTATGGTGATGAAGTTTGGATGGATTTAAACTGGGCTGTTGCAATAGAAATCGGACGCCTGCCATAATCATGATTACTGACTATTAGTGGCAGGCGGTGACTCGCCACTCAGTGAATGTGCCCCCCAAATAGTCGCCGCATTTGGCAACAGAGGGGCAACATTGGGATGAGCGGCTAAGGGTGTCGAGAGGTGCGGCTCCGGTTTCGCCATCGCAAGTTGCCTCGTGAGCGGGTTTCCCCGTTACTACGCCATTACGTGCAATACACTGCCACCCTCAAGCATATAGCTCTTGCGATTCCACTCTGGCCGGCCGGCTAAGGCAAGCCAGAGGTAGGGGTCCTGTCCCTCATCGGCGTCCACTCCGACCTTGGCGAAGGAAGAAATCTTCGGAGGTGAGGGACGGAGGCCTCCCCTGGGAGCACTCAGGTCCGCGGTGTCGCCACTCACCAACAGCTAGCCACAAGCTGCCCTGCGGAGACTGACTGCACTGGGAAGAGAACCCAGTGGGCGATGGGGTCGTCACATCCCTACGCCTATTATTATTATTATTCACTTCATTTATTTTATTATCTTAAATATAGATATATTCTACAATATTATATATATAAAAATATTATAAAAAACATCTATATTTAGCAGACCGACGGCAGCGGAGATGTGCTCAAGCTACCGGCAGTAGGGTTCACAGAGTGAACCGCCTTCTGTATCCGACCCCTGATCCAACCATCAAGCGAGAGTCTAGAGAGGTGTTGGTTTAGACTCTTCGCTATGAGACCGTTCGCAGATACGATTATCGGCACAATATTCGTCGTATCGACATTATTATTATTATTATTATAGTATGGATTGTGCTATAAATAATATGATTAAACAATAACGGAGACACGTTCACTTTATTAGATTTAGAAATCGAGAGAAAAATAAATTCTTTGAAACAAAAACAAAATTACATACACGTCATCACTCCTGTTTTCTCGTAGATGTAGGCAGAGATTTAATTTTTTTTATTAATTGGTCGAAGATTATTTCGACGCTTCCTAGCATCAGGTAGTGCCGAAATATTTTTAAGTTTTAGCTTGTATATTAATATAATTTTTTTAGTTTAGTGTAGTTTTAGTTCATATTTAATTACTTTTATTTAGTTTAGTTTTAGTTAAACATTGTATTTATTAACCAACTCTTGAATAAATGATACAAAATATTGGTGGAATTATAAAACGGGGACACGACCATAGATTAGGATGTCAGTCTGCGCTGCAGCGACAATTGAAGGTCACCTTTATTAGGTCTTTCATAGACTAGTAGCTCCTCCATCCTGGAGGGCCTGGAATGCTATTTTTGAAAAGTGTGACTCACTCAAAATCGGTGAGTCGAATTTTTTTTAAAATATCGAATGATTTTCGTTCGTTAACAAAAGATTTTCATTCAATATCAAACGATTTTTATTAGACATTATATGTCATACATTTCAAAGATAGGGCTCCTGGTCTTTATCTTATCTCATTACTTTTTTCTGTCTTTTTCGGAAGGAGACTAATAATCCTAGTACTGATATTTTTATGTAATCCTGTGTATAATTAACTAAGTCATTGCATTTAGAAACTTTGTATTTTAAATATGCTGTAATATTAGAGCGATCAATATTTCTGTACTAAAATTATTACATAAACTGTGTACTTAAATAAATGATTCAATTACCCGAGATAGTTAATGTCTCTATCAAATAAGTCTCGGTCTACAGTTAACATATACGGTCTAATATTTTATGGTTAACGAGGGACCTCATTTAAGAAATAACGTGCCTTTTACACATATCTACTACATTCTACTATATATTTGTTAGCAAATTTCGCAACCAAATGAAACTAAAAAGGGTATTTGTATGACATTTCATATCAATGTTTTTAAATTGCAATTTCATTTTGACTTATGACCATGTGTCCCCCTATCTGCGGCAGAGTCCATAGTGACTCTCCATGTCGATCTGTCTTGGGCTTTACTATTAATTTCGCAGTTCAATTTTATTTTAGCAAGCAATAAATGAGAGAAACATCCGAGTATTACTTTTCGATCTAATTTATAATAAAAAATATGTATATTTTAATGTTTGCTTTATATTAGGATACCTATTTAAAAACTTAAATCGTGCGTTAAAGTAAGCTTTAACTTTAATATTAATCAAAAATTAACATATAATAAGTTATAACTTCTGCTGATTGAGAAATTTCGTCTGTCATTGAGAAACAGAGTAAACCCATACTCATATAAGGTCTGCATGTGTCCTAACATAAGATTGACACTCATTGTAAGCACAATATGCCAGTGCTCTATGCGAAACTAATAATGGCTTAAGCTAATACAGTTGCTACGTGTCTCGGCTTCTAAGAAGCGCTTGGTTTCGCAAACGACAACATAAGCCATTTGCATAGTTCTGATAAATTATTAAAATGGTTTTGATAATAAAATTGTGAACCATTGAAGTTGCGCTCAATTAAGTCTTCTTGCATCAGTTGATCAAGTTCAAAGTTCATTCTGCGAATTCGACTCTGAAACCCTATTTTTGAAACGTGTGACTCAAATGTCGTTTAAAAATTGTACGATTCACTGATATCACGAATGAAGTTCATGTAATTTCAAATGAAAATTATTTGAGTAGCCATTTTGACGTTAGTCATATTTTAAAAAAATTGTGCTAATGCTCGACAGCTTTTGGGAAGCGTCGCAATGTTTTTTGTCCAAATACCTTACTGATGAGATGATTTTGCATGATGTACTCAAAACGGGCTACTTATCTACTGTATTTGCTAAGAAAACAAAATCCGTCTCAACTGACTGCAAATTCCCTACAACATCCATACCAATGCATGTTTATATATCTTCTTTCTTGCGTTTGAAATGTTTATATGACTAATTATTCTGATGAAAATGCATCGCCGCGTACACGCCATAACTATTTTAACGAGTTCTTTACTATCTCTTACAAATTTCACGCTCAAAGTCACTGGAAAGTTTGCCACAAACCCACAAACCGGTAGCCGTTAATGTAATAAGTGATATTCGCAAAAAAAAAATCCTTTTTTAGCTCGTGGTCAATCTTCGTAACAAAAATATAGCAACGAGCTAAACTATCTATCAAACCATAACTAAAGTATATTATAGTAAGACACGAATTCAGTTTTTATTAATATTGTCTACACTTTCTGGTTTGAACAGATTTAAAAAAAATTATACAAATCCATGTTAGTTTTGTCTGCACAAAGTGATTTCATTTATTTTGTTTGCATTATTTATCGTAATTTTATACGAATGTAAAAATGTACCTGTGAATGTATAATAATAATATTCATGTACTTTCTACAATTTGGTGCAATAAAGAGTTATTTATTTAATATTTATTTATTTACCTTGGAATTTCATCCAGTCAGCAGATTAATATGATTTCAATAGAATATATTAAAATTTCAGATTTTTTAACTATTTTAAATTAAATATTTCCTTATTTTTTCAGAGCGCTGTTACTAGCGCTGTACTGCGCGTACGCAGCAGCGGTGGCGCCTCTCTCGGCCGCCGGCGACGACAACGAATGTGCACTCTACCTGACGGGGCCAGGCAGAACTTCAGCTTACGACTACAGCCTCAATCTACTTAAAGGCAACTTGTGAGTACAACCTTTGACATATAAAACCAAAATGCATCGAAACCAAATGTCAATAATTTCTTCAATGTATAAAACCTATTGTATCAATTGAATAAATTCCAGCCAAGAAGCTAGAGCCGCAGTTTCAAAAGAAATACAAATGTTTTCTAATAATTATTGTAAATGAATAAAATAAATAAATCAAAATTTGAAACTATTTATACGAAAACTATTAATATAAATCTTTAGCGCATTTATCACACGAGCTATTTTATGTTCAATGAAAAACGACTCATAAAATTATTTTGTCAAATTGTTACGTATAAGTGACTGTGCAGATTTTAACTGCGATTAAAATTTTGAGTGACGCCTATCTACACGATATTAGCATACAATAAAGAATATATTGATAGAGTTAGATGATGATGTTTTAATAATACAGATATTATAAGAAAGGCTGACAGCCTGGCCACGGGGCAATCCGCCACGGCGAATTCCGCCGCGATGCCACCGGCTACCAAAAAAATACATACAAATGCATTTGTCTTAGTGCACTAATCGTTACTATCCCTCATTTCGCCTCGCCAGTCACCAGTTCCTATGTCTTTTTAGTGCATTTCTTTTAGTCATCGGTGGCACCGCGGCGAAATTCGCAGTGGCGGATTGCCCCGTGGCCAGGCTGTGAGTGTGAATTTAATAAGTGGCAAGAAATGCTTCATACACACTAAGTATACAAATTATTGAAAAATAACATAAATCAGTACTAGAAATTTCTTTAATAATATGCACTTACTTAAATGTATATTAATGTGTACAAAAATATTTCTACTACGTCTGAGTTTGGAACCATTGGCAAGGAACAGTTTTCCCGTTTGTTGGTAGATGTTCTAGGAAGCACAGAGTAGAATGTGCGTTAGTTGAAAAGTCAATGAAGAAGGGTTAATTTTTTTACTCTCGATATTGTTTACATAACTTTTATGTATTTTATTTTTTAGGCTATCATTTATTTTGTATTCAGTAAAATGTATACCTTCAGGAGAATAAATAAATAAAAAAAAGTGGTCGCTGAAGCTTTGTCTTAAAGTTAAAAGTTGTGTTGTGCTCTGGATAAACATCTCGTCGCGGGCACTAGTATTGCGTCACCTGCAGTCTCCGACCGCGGCAATGTTTGTAAAACGCGGTCACAAAATATTAAATTTTGAGAGTTGTTAATGAGTTTACAGTCTCTATTGTTTAGAGCTTGTGTGGGCTTAAATTTAAAATAGAAGTAAACACGTAAATGATAATATGTACTGTTTAATAACACAGTAAACAGAGGATCAATGGCTATTCAAGAAACTAGAGTTTAGAAAAAAATAATGTGTTTTTAATGATTATCTTGACTACCGTAGTAAACTACCGCAGTACGTAATACTAAAGTTCATACACCAAATGTCTACATTCTTACTACGTAGTCATCAAAAAGATACCACCATGCGATACGATCATTTTATATTCTGTACTCTTGTTCTTAATTTATGATTTCCACCAAAAAGAACTCTTGGAGTTTCAAGTCAAAAAGAGATCGTAAAATACAAGATAGTAAATAATCTCTAAGGAACTTTGCACTCGTTAGAGCAAAAAATTGACAAATGCAAAAATCATAATAAGATAGATGTGATGAAGATGTATCCAACGACATGACGATAACAGCAGTGAGCATACGTAGTAGCGGAAGACTTCCGTGTTCTGCTTAAGTTATGCCTTGATGTCAAGTCGTCGCAAACTTGACACACTTCCGCGGCACATTTCTCTCGCCGACAACGGCCGTCTTTCTCCGCCAGTTTGTTTAACGCATCCATTAAGTACACATCAATTAGCAGGTATCGTTTGGAACCGTAATGTTAAATTTCCAATTCTATCGTTTGTATGGTCATGACCACTATAGGTATTGTCAAATAAAAGTAACTATAAAATGTATATTAGATTGTGGTAGTCACGATCGTCAGCAATGACGAAAACGACTTCGAAGAAGATATAATTTAAACATAAGTATTTTTTTTTATCCAGAACTTATTCCAAAAAAATGATATTATATATTTTTTACCTATGATGAGAATCTATTATGTAATGGCATCATAAGCTGTCAGCAGACGATAAAAATTAATTAAAGTAACACTTTAAATAAAACTATTACTAAATTTAAAATTGCAATTCAGTTTGTTAGATCACATCTTCGAGATGCTTATGCAAATTCGCCTATCGCTGACCCGTATTATAAATAACTTTGTCCGCATAACACGGCAACACGTATTTTTCTGAATTGATGTACGTGTGTAGTTCGTTACATAAGTAAAAGCTCGCCATTCACGGAGGTTCCCATTGTTGAGCATCGTTTACTGTTGCGTTCCCTAACTCGAGAGATGACCCCGAGTGTCGTAATAGGTACCTATCTACAATTGCTTTCGTCTGCGAGCAAGCACTCATTGCATTAAGCAACGTTTGGATTGGGAGCCGAGCCAACGCTCACTTTCAAAATCCTTTCGCTAGCTGACCATAACACCTGAAATTTCAACATAGATTAACACAAATTAATTTTAGACAAATAAAGTTGAATAAAACTAACAATTTTAGTGTTCTTGAATTGCAGTAATGAGAATCAAATGCTTTGTCTATTGTATGTATAAAACTTCATTCTTCTTTAGTATTTTTAAAACTTAATAGTTATCTTTGAGTATAGTATTCATTTTGCTTGGAGACAGGTGTTTATGATATGTTTCCAGGGTTTGACGAAAAAGTTAGTGTTTTGCGCTTCAATAATTTTACGTTTTTCAATGTCACTCTAGCAACAAAACATTTACCTTTTATAAATTTTTTTTGTTTTTTTCTTACGTTTATTCTCCATTTCACCTCTTTTCCGCACATAACTGACTCAAACACTCATTTCCTATCTAAAACGAAGAATTGTGCTCATTGTCAAGCAAGTTGTCAAGTAACGGTCCGGTGACCTCCTGTCTTTGGTTTGTTTTGTTCGAACCTACGTCAATAGATAACCATATTATTCACATGCTAAAGTTGAGAATACAATAACAACGTAACAATTGATCTCGTCACATTATTGTTAATGCAAATGTGGTATTCTTACAAGATTATAAAAAGCAAAATATTCGAAAAAATATGACTTTTTCTATCTTCAAGCGGATTGTAGACTATTGAAATATATAAAAATTGATTATAGAAGCTATATGAAGCTGAATCTACTTAAATATAGATTTAAGTATCGAACAAACATAAGATAGTTAAACACAACAATTCAAATACTAGCATTCTCACCGATGCACACATATCTTTATAACCGACGATGTACTCTCAAATTCGTTCAGGTTATACCGGTTGTGAATACCAATACACTTCTGATAGACAAGATTTTAAGGGAACGAGAAACCGCCCAAACAAATTAGACGTCGCGAATAAAATGCGGCAAAACGACTACTTTCTAGAGGTGACGCTCTCGGGGGTAACGTTCGTCTGATTTAATGCCCTGTCATTATGTCATGATCATGACCATGTCATTTATTTAACTGATTCAGCAGTTTATCAATCATGACGATCATTATTATTCTGGCAGTCTTTGCACGGTATGGCTTGTCATATTGTTTACGGGTCATTATATAATGAATTGTATAAATACAAATTTAGGACTGTGATTGTTTTATTTTTTATGAAAGTTTGTCCATTCCACATGTCCACGTTTTACCTAAATATGAAGAGTAGTTTAGGGTAATTTTATTTGAGTTAACGTATGATTAGTTAACGGAGATATTTTGTAAACAAATGATAAATAATAACATATTTATCCTCTAAATCAGTGATTCCCAAAGTGGTCCAGGTGGACCCCCAGGGGTCCACGGAAGACTTGCTGGGGGTCTACGTAGGCGTGAACAAAAAATGGGGGTCCATAAGATGTTAATGGGGGTCCACGAAAATTTATCTGCTTTTGATAGTAAAGAGCAAAAATGTAAGCATAGTTTTTATAAGGGCCTACCTACATTGTTTTAAGTACCTATCTAAGCAGATAATATTTTAATAAGGCAAGCGACTGTTACTTGTCCAAACTTGTGTATATATTACGTACAATTTCGTGTACAGACTTGCAAAGCGCTATCCGCCCGACAATGCTTAATGCTTGTTCAGACATGAACTTGATCAACACTATAAATACTTGATGCCAAAGGCAACCAAACGCATTCATTTGTTTCCGGAATTTCGAAAACAAGGCGGAATTTGGAAAAAAGTTGTGAGAAAATTTATATCTGTGTTTGCTAGTGCCGGAGAAAAGTAAGTAACCTACCTTTTTTTGTTATAGTACTTAAGTATTTTGCTTACGTGTACTAGTCGGTTGATCACAACGGCCTGTATAGATAGGTAACTTAGTAACTTACAGATATTTTAATTGTCCTCTTTCGATTTGAAGACAAACACAGCACGTTTTATTCAATTGTTTTTTCACGAGAGAAGCACTGCCTCTCTAAAAAGGCCGAATAAGCAATATTGCAGAGCAATTAATTTTGTAATTTTTCTTGCAAATAACTACTAATTTTATAAAACAGTAATTTCATAATCATGTTAAATTGATTTTGAAGTAACTATTTTATCAAAACTATTCCTTTTCGGAAAGAGCGAGCGGTGCGCGGGCGACGGGAAAAGGGCGGGGCTTGAACTTCGATGCCTGTTTGTCACGTTTTAACAATGAAGCCGCAGACAAAAAATACGCAAATACACGGAGCGCGTGAACTCATTGATTTAATAAAATGTTAGTTATCGTTTTTATGGACAATTTTGGGATTTCGACGTTTATTTTTTCCTACACAAATATGATCAGTATTCGATACTGAGTACACTAATTTTTATTTATACTATTAAAAATTAGTGGTAAATTATGTACTTTAAAATTGATACCGTTTTGTGAAAACGTTTGTATTTGTCTCAGCGGTTTATTAGTTGGTCCCTTTACAAGCCGTAATTCTATTTCCGCGTGCTGACAAAGGCTGCGGTGTGATACCTATATTCAGAAAAAAACTTGGTTACTAAAACATTTTTTTTACAGGTAAGGTAACTGACACGAAACATGGCTACAGCAAAGAAAAAATGTCGACAATATAGTGTCGATTATTTGAAATATGGTTTTGTTCCATCAGAGGCAGACAAACAATTGCCCATGTGCCTATTATGCAACAAAGTTTTGAGCAATGACTCTATGAAACCATCAAAGCTCGAAGATCATCTAAAAAGGTGTCATACTGATAAAATAGGTAAAGATTTAAAATATTTTCAAACATTGAAAGAAAAATATGGAAAGAGACCCACCATGCACAGTATGTTCGCTTCAACATCTCAAAGTAACGATGATGGCTTGCGGGCATCTTACAATATCTCATTACTTATAGCAAAATCTGGAAAACCGCACACTATCGGAGAACAATTAATTTTACCCGCTGTTGAAGAGGTTTTAAAAACTGTTTTGCACAAATCTCCATTTGACGTACTAAAAAGAATTCCATTAAGTAACAATACTGTACAAAGACGCATTGATGAAATGAGCTCTGATATCGAAAGCTTTTTGTGCAATCATCTGCAAAAAACTCATTTTTCTATACAACTGGACGAGTCAACGTTACCCAGTAATGAAGCATTACTATTGGCATATGTCCGATTTATTGTTGAGGAAGAAATTCACGAAGAATTGCTATTTGCCAGAACTTTGGAGACTGACACTAAAGGCGAATCAATATTTAATGTCCTGAGTAATTTTTTTACGGAAAAATCGATCCCATTTACAAACATTATTTCAGTGGCAACAGACGGAGCTCCTGCAATGGTCGGGCGATATCGTGGGTTTATAAGTCATCTCAAAAGAATTATACCAGGACTTACAGCTATTCATTGCGTAATCCACCGACAACATCTTGTGGCAAAACATTTAAGTGACAGGTTGAACCAATCTCTTCATTTTGTAATAAAAGCTGTCAACAAAATCAGAAGCAATGCATTGAATACACGTTTATTTGCTCAATTGTGCGACGAAAATGATGAAGACTTCCAACGACTGCTCTTACATACTGAAGTACGCTGGTTGTCGAAAGGTGCATGCTTAACGAGATTTTACTCTGTTTTCGATTCCATATTAGAGTTCTTAGAAAGTAGAGATCCAGATTTAAAAGAAAACTTGATCAAATTCAAAGCAGACATTGCGTATTTGACAGATTTGTTTAAAAAATTTAATGATATTAACTTGCAGTTACAAGGGGACAGCCTGAATTTAATAAAAACAAAGGGGATAATTTCGGCTTTTCTTGGGAAATTGAAATTTATGAAGCAAAACATTAGTCGGCGCGAATTCTCTCAATTTCCAAACTTGTCGCAGGTAGAATGTATTGATGAGGATATCCATACCTACAGTCAACATTTAAGTGCCCTGCATGATGACTTCAAAACCAGGTTTGAAGATATACTGACGATGGATATACCACCATGGATAATAAATCCATTTGATGAAACGGAAGTGGCCAATGTTGTATTACAAGAGGAGCTGCTCGAGCTAAGCACTAATGAGGAGCTGAAGGTGAAATTTAGAAAAGGCTACCCAACATTTTGGCTGCAAGCAGAAATACCCGAAAAATATCCTGGACTGTGGGAAATCGCAAGGAAATTTTTAATAGCTTTTCCCTCGTCATATCTTGTCGAAAGGAGTTTTAGTGCCGTTACAAACCTCTTAACAAAAAAAAGGAGCAAATTAAACATCACAGAGCGGGGGGATTTGCGGTTATTGCTCACAAAAATAAAGCCAAACATTGATCGTTTGCTGACACTCCATCAGATACATCCTTCCCATTAATTAAAATTATGACCTGAACCTATATTACCTTAATATTTTTTTCTTGTAATTCTATTCTTTTAATAAATAAAGTGATATAAAATGTACCATTTTTCGTTTTTATTTTACATATCGAAATATAGGGACAGAACTCAGAAGTGACACAATTTTTATTTTTTGGCGACTTTAAGAATGTGGTAGAAATGTAGCAGCAGGGGGTCCACCGAAACCAGTAAAATTTTGAAAGTGGTCCACGAGAAAAATAAGTTTGGGAACTACTGCTCTAAATGATTCTTAAAGGAAACATTCGTGATTATATTTAAGTTTTCATTAGAAAAATCAAATATAAATCACAGCATAATTAATATACAATTATCTGAAATGGAGGCAAATTTCTAGTGTTCGAAAGGCACCTACTTTCTATGATCAGTCTAGGTGTCAGACGAAGTGATATTGTAAGTTCGTCGGAACTCGGAAGCAGCATCCTTCCGCCATCTAATAAGGTCCACTTGTTCGTGCTAGTACGTCATTTCGTTATTTTTGTTTCTGACCCCAAAAATAAGAAATTTATGTGCTAATAATTTAAATTTTACATGGGTACATAATCTCTATTCTTTCAAGTCAAAAATTCAAGTACTAACATATTGGAGACAAAACTAAAAGCAATATAAAATTCCAAACTTTTAGCCGACCGAAACAGCCTGATGCAAGTATTTATTATGTTGTCAGCGTAAGCTCTTAAGCCTATAGAAAGCAAAAGAAAAGTCAAATTCAATAAATATTTTAATAACTCTTTTCTGTGGTCCTTAACAATTCATTTAACTAAAATCATTTTTAAATATAAGCGAAGAATACTTTGAAAATTGCAATAATTCGACTCCCGAATTAGCGTTCATTTTATTTTTCGTGTCACTACCGAATCAAAGAAATTCTAGACACATTTTCGTTTATAATTATAATTAAAGAGATAATTATAATAAAAAGTAAATACCAATTAATATATTTAATAATGGTAAGTTTGAGCTAAATTCGGCATATATTTTACTCACTAGAATTATTTATATTCGAGTTCAAATTGACCCAAATATGCATTTTTAAGGTAAATTCGCTTGAGTAATAGAAATGCAATTTTCAAGGATAACTGACATAAAAGGACATAAAACCGGATGTAAAAAGTACACCTTTTTTTATCTTCAGCGTTTCTACCTACCTGCATATTTTTTATTTATTTTTCATTCATGAAAAACATAACGCTGAAATAAAAATAATTTAATTTAACTAGATACGAACAAGTTTGTAGTTATATTGCAAAAATTGTACTTTTTGCCTTAAGATGAATGTCACACTAATATTTACAACGAAATAAACCTAACTGATTATTCATTACAAACTTATGATAAAAATATGTTTTTATAAGAAAATCATTGTAATAATTATAAGTAAAAATCTATATGACTAAACAGGCCACGTCTTCACGAACTTAGAAGCAGAGCCAAATTTTATCACGAAATTGCGTTCAAATAAGAGCTACACAAAAATATTAATAAAAAATATAAAATAGAATTAAAAAATTGTTAATTGAACTTTATTTTACACCCACATAAAGGTCTCTGCTTGACCCAAAGGTTGACTGTTACATAATGCTTATAGCATTAAGTCCGCCTATTGTGCTTTATAATTGTATTTGTACAATACATTTTAAATAAAATAAAAAATAAATAAAAATAAATCTCGCACGAAAGTAAAGGCGAAGTATCATTCTTTATTATACAATAGCTTGCAAACTGATATTGTTTTTAATAATATTTTTTTAAATTTCTGAAAGACAAAGAGCCTTAACATAGCGAAACAGTGGACATTTACCTTCATTTGACGTGAGAATAAGTGTGCCGCTATAATCCTATGACACAACACCACAATTATTTAATTATATCTTTTAATTACTTCACTCAATTATTTATTGGTCAAATAAAAAAATATTTTCTCCTTGTCTAATCAAAATGGCTATTGATTGCCCTATATTAAATTTGCCCAATACTTTGCCACATCTATAGCCCGGTGATTCGCCATATTCGGGACGGGACTCAATAGTCCAAATAATAAATACAAGCTAAGCTCGCGATTTAAAGCAATGGAAATGTGTAAATAATCAGTAAAAACTGAATGAATTAAATGTAATTGCACGAAGGTTTTGAAGGTATCAAAAGTCTGTATTAGCACATGGTAAAATTTGAGAGTTCAACGAACTCATTATTTATGCACAGACAAGCCGAATCAAAGACTGGAAATTATATAATACTAACTTTAAATGTCGATTTGATATAAAAAAGATGGACTCTTTGAAATTTTAATAGCTCTTTGTTGAGTATGTAACTAACAATGCAACTTTATAAAAACAAAAAATAATCTAAATTACTAAATCTGAATCTAGTTACTTTGAGAATTACCCAAGAACTTGTAGTAATAATAACTGCTAACCATACATTATAAAAAAAATCTCTTGATGGCTATATTTGTATAACAAAACTTACGTAACTTATAAATAAAAATTATTTAATCGTGATTCGTTTGTTTTAGTGGTTACGAAGGACAACACACATGTATAACCTACGATGCAGTCAACCAAGCGTACTTGGAGGCAAGAAATAGAATAGGTAAGTAATTTTGTAAATGCTTAATTCAATAAATGCAATTATGAAGCAAGAATGCTCTTAGCATTAAGTCCGCCAATTGTTATAAGTATATGTGTACTTTGCGGAACAATAAAGTTTTAATAAATAAATTAAATGATGTTGTAAAAGTTCAATTACGAATTAGTGGTTCAGAGTCAGTTCTCTTTGTTATACTTATTTAAACTTAGCGACGATTAGTACCTAAATAAGTACACTAGAGGTTGAAATTGTACAAAATTCGTCTACGTACCTACCACACGTCATCTGCTATTTGAAATACAAAATTTCAATTTCCAAAGTTTTTCTACGTCTGTTTTTTATAATATAAGATTCCTCAATACAACATCAAAATCGAAATAGTCAAGTTTTACCAATTTTGAGGAGACTCCTCAGTAGATGGACAATGTCACAAGAAGTTACTTAAGTTATTCTTTATTTTGAGATAAATATGTTTAAAATAGCGGTCTATATAACACCTTGTAATAATTAAATTAAACTATTTTAATACGGTTTTATCGCGTTTATTACTTATTTATTTACACCTGACGTTTCAAACACTTTACAGCGTTCATGGTCGCAGGCAGACTAAGTTAACATTTGTCTTTGATGTCATAAGATTACAATCCTACCGCCTGAAATTTTTATTGGGAACTATTCCGATTCACGCAGTATTGGCTCACAGTATCTAAGGGTCTTGCAGTCTGCTTCCGAGTTTGCGATTTTATTAAGTTAATGACTGGGTCCCAAGCTGGCGGTACCTGCCATCCATCCTCTCTATTGAAATTAGGATGTTTTTTAATTTCAATAGCTTCACGTAACATCCTTGGAATGAATCTGTTTTCCTTTGCAAGGACTTGAGGATTCCTCAATAAATAAGTAATAAACGCGATAAAACCGTATTAAAATAGTTTAATTTAATGAATAACAATCGCGAAAACATAAGAAAACACCTTGTAATAATATTGTAATCTCAAATTAAACAATTAATTCTGTTTCCCCTTAACATTTTAGGCAAAGTAAAAAACACATAAACATCAAATTTGCTATTGGTTTATGACTTGAAAAGTTGAAACCATAATGATACGCATAATAAATTGCAATTACTCATTTGTGTGTAAACATTACTATGATTGAATACACCGATTTGTTAATTTAGTAATAACTGTATTTATGTTTACATTTATAAGCATTTGACGGACAGCTTACTTAATAGTACTTGTACTTTTTGTGTAATACTTAATAGTTTAATCTTACTATAATTTAATAAAGCCAAAGAGTTTCTTTGATGGCTGATATCTTTGAAACTACCAAATTGATTTATAATTATTTATTTTTTAAGAAAAGTCTTTTTTAGAATATATTTAAAGGCTATCGAAACAATGTAATTTATTTTATTACAATAAAAAATATGAACTCCTGGCCTGCCCTATGTAAAAATACTTGTATTGTGTTGAAAAACAGAGATCATATTTTATTTAAACTTTATAAAACACATCCTTCATGCAAACAATTCAATACTATAATAGTTTAAATTGTAAATTGTCATAATCTATTTCACTTATTGTTTAGGTAGCGATAGTACACTCGAAGATAAACCTCACCCCTAAGCCAATACGGTGAGGGGGTCACGTTTATCTGTCTTCGACAGTCAGAAGAAGTATTTTCATGATCTTGTATGTGCAGTGGTGTCGCAGCCGAAAGGAGATTGGAAGGCGGAGGACTTCGCCAGCGTCGGGGAGCTGATGCTCGACATATCTATCAATCTCGCCAGAATGTGAGTGACCCTTTTATCCATTCAAAATTCAGTAATTACTATTCTACATATTCATAGGATAATGGTTAGGTATATAATTAGCGCATTGTGCTACTAAATTTTTTTGTTAATTTCGAGTGGAGTTGGAAGAAAACAGTCGTGGGCCTGTTTGCCTATTAAAGAATATAAAAATACACTTAATATAGATATGTACTTATTACTACACATAAAATACAATTGAAATGTCATAAAATGAAATAAATAAATCTTCGCATCAAGGTAAGTCACCCGATCGGCTCGAGATAAAATCTATATTTAATCAAAACCATCGCTAACTATCTAAATGAAGCACATGTAGTAATACTTCCTTTATTAAGAAGCTAGCCTTCAATAAGCTCTCTAGCAAATATACATTATGACCTTGCGAAAAGCCGAATCTCATTCCTCAAGCCACAAACAAAGCAGATCAGTTAGAAAGGACCAAGGCTAATAGCTCTTCTGATCGAAAACTTCATTCGTCTTTTGTTTTCTTTTTGTTCTTGTTCATGGTCTACTCGATGCGGAAGCCTTCTATGTTCACATGATCACGATTGCGATAGCGACATGTAAACTACATTGCGGTTTTGTTTGACGGCTATTTGTTGCATTCAATCTGATTTCATGAGTAATTACTGCTCAAATTACCTGTCGAGTTATAAGAAATTAAATGTCGACATTAACTTAAAGGTACTTTTTTTACTATAAACTTGTTCTTCTTTTTACAGACAATTCACTGACTGTTTGTAGATTGGTAGAAAAAAGACAAGGTCCGCTTTACTAATTAAGTTTAATAAACATACATACATACATACCATCACGCAGGGGTAGACAGAGACTACGGATTTCCATTTGCTACGATCCTTACAGACTTCCCTCGCTTCTTCTACGCTCATACACGCTAGTCGATTACGGATACTCCTGACATCTCCCTTTTATTAAATATCTGCGATTAATAAATAAATAATAAAATGACACAAAACTTTAGCACAGTAATTTAAAGTTGATTTAAAATGTTAAGCATGTATCACATAAATACACTCATAAAAAAGAACAATATTTATTTATAAATAAAAAGTTTACAATAGGCAAAATAACAAATTTTAAACATCAATTGTTATATCCGAGCTCTATATTTGCACAGCCCCTTGATCTTACGTTCGTCACTGCGTCGGCGGTCTGTGACCTTAGTGAATGCAATACGTAAATGCCATCTTGTCCACTCATTATCACAACCGGAATGATAGAGACTGAACCAGATGTGAATCACTAGGCGGACTGCCTCCGTGGTCCAGTGACCAGGGGGTCGTGGGTTCGATTTCCACGGGTAGAATACTTTGTTTGGATGTTTCCAGTTTGGTCAGGACATTGCAGGCTTGAATCACCTGATTGTCTGATAATAAAAATGATTTCATGCTTCGGAAGGCACGTTAAGCCGTTGTTCCCGGCTGCCATCAGGTGGTCGTTAAAGGAACCACGTCAGAGGCCGAGAGGCGGTTCTGAACTACACTGACATCAGGGTGTACATGATGGATTGACAATGTAACTATGATGACTAGACTCAAAAATTACTGGCTGTTGTCGCTTGTATATTTATTTAACGTACACATGTGTTAAGGCGGTCTGTGACCTTTTTAGTGAATGCAATACGTAAATGCCATCTTGTCCACTCATTATCACAACCGGAGTGATAGAGACCGAACCAGATGTGAATCACTTAGACGGAGACTCAAAAATTACTGGTTGTTGTCACTTGTATTGCTTTATATACACTTTCTCTATTCTCTATGAGATTCTAGTATTATTATGGCTATTTTGAAATAATTGGCCCATTTGTACATTAAAATGCCATCTTGTCCACTCATTATCACAACCGGAGTGCTAGAAACAGAACCAGATGTGAATCCCTAAGTGAAGACTCAAAAATTACTGTCTGTGGGCACTTATATTTCTTTATATACACTTTCTACATGAAATACATAAGTAATACAGTAAGTAATATAGAGTTATATTAAAACCATTGAGCTATTTTTACAATAAAATGCCATCTTGTCCACTCATTATCACAACCGGTGTGCTTAAGAGAGAACCAGATGTGAATCACTATGTGGAGCCTCAAAAAATACTAACTGTTTGTTTATTTATTTATTAAAACTTAATTGTTTTATAAGTACAAATACTTATAACAATTGGCGGCCTTAATGCTAAAACCATTCTCTACCAGTCAACCATTGGGAGAAAGAGAATGATAGTTTGGCGCAAAAAAGTTTAGGGAATAAATGTATGTATGTGGCTGTTGTAACTTATGTATATATATACTATACATACTATATACTATATATATATATACTCTCTATAATATACTAGTAACGACCGATACGATAATCGACCTCCTATGTAAAACTAGTGATGATCAGCTCACAGAATCAATATACTGTAAAAATTTGGACAATTAGCTTTCACTTGTAGCTTCGCACGTGTACTGAAATCGCACGGGAACATTATACTTTTCCAATATGTAGGGAATCCTATGTCCTTCTCAGTGGTTCAGTAGATAAATCCTGAAGAGGTTATAAACAAATGTACAATCTCATATACTGATTTTAATATTAGCTAGGACAATTCGTTTGAAATTTCATCTCAGAAAAACCACTTGACGTTGTCTACCCTGGAGAAACTTTATGTGCACGTTATTGATTCCTATAATGATTAAGGTTAAAGGAACCACGTCAGAGGCCTAGAGGCGGTTCCGAACAACTCTGGTACCAGGATGTACATGGTCGATTGACAATTAAACCTACACGAAATGATAATGATGATGATTAAGTCCTGAAATTATACTTAGATACCCACTGAAATCCAGTTTTTGTTAGTACTTATTTTGATTTTAACGAACTTTTATTAAAAGTAATATTAATTAATTATGTTCAATAAAAAGGAGATTAAGCATTCTGTGCAAAAAGGTATACTATTTACAACTAATTAAAATACATAAGATTTAATGTTAGTTATTCAAAATGAAGGGCAATTATGTCACGGAGGAGAAATATGCGGAATAGGAACTACCTCAAAATGTATATGACTTGCAATAACAATAAAGTTAATTTTGAAAGATTTTGTAGTAAACATCACTGCCTTATGTACTTAAGTACATTATTATTATTAACGTTTTATTTTACATCGCAAATCGAAATTTCGATTTGCGATGTAAAATAAAACGTTAATTTGATAACAAAATTTTTAAACAAAACATAGAACCTTGTGAAACTCTTATGAAAAAAAAGAAAGAAAGAAAATTGATACAAATAGTGATAACATATACTCATATGTCAAATTAAAATTACTCGATATCGAACAAAAAACATTCGTCTCGTCGATTTTGCGTGACTCACACTTTTTCAAACTCATACTTCAGCTCCGCATAAGCTGATTATGCTAAAGATGTTTGTAAAATATACTCAGAATGGACAAATGCCCAAAATTATGTTAATTACTCTTAAAAACAATCAATTGTGCTAATATTAATCATAATAGACGCAACCAAATGCCAGCTGTATAAAGAATGCATTAGAATAAATTGAACGTGGAGCAAAAGACATCAGCGCGTTGTATGGGAAAAAACATGAACGAATTCGCTCTTTCTACCCGACTGCGCCAGAAGGAGGGTTATGTTTTTCGAAAGTATGTATGAAGGTATGTTTGTTGTTTGGCACGCCGTGCAGCCTGAATGGCTCGATTGATTTTAGCTCGAGACGTGTCGTTAGATTCGTATTTACTGCGACACTGGGTACATACAATTTAAAAAAAAATGGCGTATTTTTTACGAAATACAGTCGGGTGTTTTAGTTATTTAAATTACTGTTATCTCGTTATTTTAGATAGATATTGACATAAATTTATAATATTATTCAACTGTACAAATGTCGTACTTACATTATTTTCATAGTTGTTTTAATGTATTTTTTTTAAATCAAATCAATAATATTTATTGTTGAACATAGGTAAATTTGATCTTACACAATATTTTAGTCACACTATGTCATGTCCATAAGTAGACATACAATAAATAATAAAGACATTTAATAATGATTGTACAGTACAAAGTTTTTTTTTTAATTTTTTTATTCAATTTCGCTTTATTTACATAATTTAAAACGCTTATACATAAAAACAACAAAAAACCGACAATTTTTTCAAAATTATAACTGCCTGCTTATCCAGTTAGATGAAAGGGCACAAGCAATTATCAAAGTTTCTAAATCACTTCACGACCTCTGACGTAACGCAATCTCGACTCAAATATAAGATCAAATCATTTGTTATTTTTGAAAAGTGTGACTCACGCAAAATCGGCGAGTCTAATAGATTTTGTTCGATATCGAAGGATTTTTATTCTATATCGAACGACTTTAATTGGACATATATGTCACAATTTACAAAAATAGCAATCCGGGTCATATTAGGGCCTGTGGCGTATATTTTATTTAGCAGCATTGAATGCGATGGCAATTTACTGGGCCTAATATATTAAAATGAATTCTGGCTTTATTTGATTGACATGTTAAGGTCAGTTGACATGATGCTTAAAGTCAACCTACTGTACGATGTATAACTGATAGATACAATATAAATAATGAGATAACTGTAGTTGTACTTAGTGTTGTTTATATTTTTCTAAGGAAATATGTGATTGAAACAAATCATATTATTTGAAATAACTACTGGCCAATGGGCCCTATGAATAGGTCAAACTTTATGCAATGGGAGGCAACGTGCCCAAATGCTGGATGCATTTACTCGCTAAGTTGCAATTCTTAATTTTTGAGCGAAATTTTACACTCACACAATACTTTAATCTCACTGAGTTTCTCATCTATACTAATACTAATACTAATATACTAATACTAATATATTATAAAGAAGAAAGATTTGATTGTTTGTTTGTTTGAATTGAATAGGCTCCGAAGATACTAGACCGATTTAAAAAAATCTTTCACCGTTGGAAAGCTACATTATTCCCGGTTAACATAGGCTATATTTTATTTTCAAAAACATTAGGGATCCTTAAAAAAAGTCTTCAACTATATTCATACTAAATTTCATCAAAATCCGTTCAGCGGTTTGGCCGTAAAAGCGTAACAGACAGACAGACAGACTTTCGCATTTATAATATGGATAAGTATGGATTAGGTACTACTCGGCATCAGAAAGATCTATGTAGCCGGTTTGAAAGATATGGATAATGAAGTGTTTATCTTTAACTTACTACATACTTTGTATAACCCGGACGAAGTCGGGGCGGGCTACTAGTTTGTTATAAGACAATGCTTCAAAAATAAAACAATAAATTCTGAGATTTAATTAAAGTATTTCACGAGCGACTTCTTAAAATATATCAGAGGTATGATAACATTTTCTTATTATGCTGCTGCCTCCGAAATACGCAACATGAGAATGGCGAGTCACCTGTCATCAAGGCACAAAAGAGAACAAGAAACAAGTTGTGAGATTAAATGTCACCTCTTAAAAATTTCAACGTGAAAATAAAACGATGATTCCACAGCATAAAAAAAATTGCTTACGCAAGGTATAATGAGTGTACACGATGTACCGTTGCTACATTTACATATATATGCCCGTTTAACATAATAAATGCGTTTGGATGCACGAATGGACCGGTTAAATAACGATATCGTTGACTTATAGGGAAACAATGGATATATAGATGAAAATTTCGTAATGTTTTATTGTGATGAAGGAGACAAATGGAGCTTTCTAGGTATTCTTGCATAATATTTTTTTTGAGAAAATCCTGTAACAATTGATATTCTTTAAATAAATTTTTCACGTGGCCATTGTAGCGTACATATATAAGAATCAAACTTTAATAAAACATGGTGTTCAATAATAAATATTTTGTGTATTTTTTCATGTAATTGAAAAAACATTTAGCATGGGACTGCTATGAATTCTAAGATTTTTTATCAATCGAGAAATATAATATGCATCCAAATATTCCTAGATTTTCTGGCATATACCCTTCCTGAAAAGAAAGGAGATTTTTTTTTATGATCATCGCGGTAATTAATCGATAGCACACAAAACCAGTTAAATGCTTGACTTATTTGCATAAATAAGAGTTGCATCACATAATATAAACAAGTTGTAGTGCCTACATACACATTCCAGTAATGCTCATAAATTCTTCAAAATTTATTTTTAGGACCTTACTAACGTTATGTTTCTTATTCTCATTAGCATTCATCTTTTTCATGCGTAGGGGATTTTAAAAACTCTGACACCATAGTGTGCAAGCTCGATTGACCCTACAACCTACACGGTATTAACAAATAATTAATTAGCATTTTGATGTACACATTTCTGCAAAGCGATGAGCTTTACGTAAAAACTTTTTACCACATATAACATTAACCTTTACTCATAACAAATTGCATTGATGTAAAATGTTACTGGCGGATACGCTGCATCAATTAACTTATCCGAGTCCCTCCTTGAACCACTTTTCGATCCTATTTGACCTCGATGTGTTAAAATATTGAGCGTACTCGTATTTAGTCGTCATTTAATTTTAAGTAAACGTCAACAAGTTAAAAAACAAGTATCTTCGACATATTTTTCCAAATATGATCGGCATTGATTACTATTTATTGAATTGTGGTAGAGTCAAGTTTGTTCAATTGAAAGGAATAATTATTTAAGCTCTATAATATATTTATATCCTATACTTTAAATATTTATAATAATTTGATGACCTATTCTTAATGTGTATAGTATTTAATGAGCCATACCTCTTCTTCGAGGCGATACCTCCTCCAAAAAAACTTCTTTCAATATAACATTCTTAAATTTCTCATAACAATCTGGAATGTATTTTCAGTAAAGTTTCCCATCGTAACGGACAACTATGAGAATATTAAGTAGGTTACAAAAAATATTACAAGGTCAGGCTGCGGCCAGTCCTAAAAGTAATGTTGAATGATATGAATGTCTAAATTAGTACCTAGATTGATGTTCTAAAAATATACTAAATCATATCATTATCTAATAATATGCTAATTTCTAAAAACTGCTTAATACATGTGTAATTGATTATTTTTATTCCCTTAGCTTAGACAACTATTAGCAAGTAACGCAATAAACCTTGGCATTTTAAATAACATTACCCAATTACCGGCAGCTAAAGTTGTAAATTATATCAATTCATTAGGAGGTGCGGTTGCAGTCTTCCTCAATAAACGTTTTATTAAGTAGCCAAAACTAATACTCTAAAAGTATTTAAATGTAAAATTATTAGAACATTTTCCCAAAGACGAACTTTGGTCAAAATCTTAAAAGTTTGTTCTTAAACATCAATTTCCGACCAATTGTGATTTCTTCAAAATCTGCCACCATTTTTACCACTAAACACACATTTAACAAAAAATGCGTTTACCTCAAATAGTTTCTAAACTTAATTGTTTGGGAGTTTTTTTTTTCATCGACAGAAATTAATTTTATATCTTCTATTTGTCGAAATGTCTAAGAAATATCTACTCTGTCTTACAGATCCTCATCTCAACCGTGCACAAGAATTTTCATATTAGTTCTTGACCTTCTAACAAAAAATCCTTTTAACAGATACGGCCTTACATATGAAGAGATCGAGAAGGGTCTACCTCTGATAGACACATCGCGTACTCTCATACGGGAAGTCTGTCCACCCATCTTCTCTCACGTCGAGTGCCGAGCCGGCAAGTACCGTCGCTTCGATGGACTCTGCACAAATCTGCAGCACCCTACCTGGGGGGCAACTATGTCTCCGTTCCAAAGGTAAGACATCATACTATGAGGTATGCCTCATCAAGTTCTAAATTTTTGAATGCTTTGCATCATAAGGTTTGATTGAAAATCAGTTGCCACTCTTTCTTTGCCAAAACAAAAGTTGCAGAAACCACTGTAGCGATCGCAAAGTATTCCGTTAATCTTGAATCGTGTTATATTAACATATTATTTTAATTACTAAAACTATCAAGCTACTTTAATACTATTTACAAATCTAAAACAATATTAAGATTTTCTTTTTATTATTGGATTATAATTTTCATATTTTATGCTCGTGCCCCTGAAGCATGGCAGCAAGAACATTGGCTGCGTTTCCCCTCTGGATAGCTATGCTAATCCTTTGGGCAAAAAAGCAGCCAGCCCTCCTGACAGGGATAAATCGCGGTAACAACTTTTTAAAAAGAACCCTAAACCCTAGCGTTAGGACCTCCTTAAGCCCCCGAAAAGTCTCAACACCCAACAACACAAGTAATCTTGGTTAAGAGAAGCGTGTATATACATATATGCAACTAACTCCACAGGTTGATTGGCCCTCTATTCGCCGATGGCATCAACGCTCCTCGTATCGCGCACACCGGTCGTGATCTGCCGCTGTCCCGTGTGGTCTCCCGTACCATGCACCCTGATGAAGGCTTCCACGACCACGCTGGCACGGTCATGGTCATCGCCTGGGGACAGTTCATGGATCACGATTATACTCTTACTGGAACTCCACTTGGTAAGTTTAACTATATAACATTGAAAAGATTCAATGCTATCTGAGATTACTTGAGGTTTCAATCTTTTTCAAGGCATGTTTGTTGAAAGACTGTGAAATAAACTTTGTGTGTGTAACCAAAACTTCAAATTTTAATGAACATGTGCATGTGCATGAAAGACAAATGTACGTAATTACCAATGTACCAATTAGTTACCTACGATTTTAATTAAAATATTCGAACATTTTTTTCAAGTGGAAGTATAATTATGATGTGACAATTCGAAATATTTTAATTATTTGAAGTACATTCTTTTTTAATTATTAATTATGTCACATATTTTTTTTAATTTATTTGCAAACCATTATTATTGCGATAGATTCAACGAAGCTAACACTGACCACAGTTTGCAACATTTTAAATCATAGCAATCGATACGCACGCAACATTGACGAGTAAAACAAACCGTAAATCATAATCGATTAGCCATCGCGATTAGCCAATTTAATCGCTCATTCTCCCAGACCCGGTGAACCGCAATGACCCCGAGGAGTGCTGCAAGCGACCGCCGCACTTGAAGCATCCTTACTGTAACGAGATACGGGTCCCTGATGATGATTACTTCTACCGGCTGTTTGGAGTCAAGTGCATCGATTTCGTCCGAGGCTTCCCTTCGCCGCGCCCCGGCTGCCGATTGGGTAAGTCGGTCTTACAATTTGTGCAATGCTTCTTAGTGCAAATATTGAGTCTTCTACGCAATGTCACGGTTATTGCAACGGTTGTATTTGTGATGAGTAATTCCATTCGTCACATCGAAATCGTAGCTAGTAGCTTTGTAATCCAATGATATTTTCGTTGTTTCGCCATACATATGCTTAATTAAATTGGTGGTATCATAAACACAGATATATGAGACGAGTAACGGCCTTAAATCGTATTTTCGTTGACAGGGAAGATTAAAACTAAATTGAATGTAATATAAGTCGAGGGTCAGCCTCTTGTCAACGAATTCTTGATTGGCTTGACTTGGGCAACCGGCCGGCCACATTGTGGTTGCGATATATCACAACAACTGACATGTGATACATAGATTAAAATCAACATGTTTATAACTTAATTTTCTACTAATCGGGGTGGAGAAATTAGACCTTGAGACGCCAGCGTATGTTTGAAAGTCCCGAGAGTGTGGGTAGGGATCTAGCCAGTGGGATCTGCTATTTTGAGGTCTTTCATGTGTTGTTTATTTATTTTTATAAACTTGATCGCTTTTTAGAGAAAAAATACAAAAGGTGGACTTGTTCCCATACAACTATTCTGGTCGCTATGCAGAAACTGTTACCTATTAATAGTACTACACTGGTAACAGTTTCTACCCTGCTTCCAAAATGGTTGTATGGAATGCCTTCGATATCCTCTACTGGGCCAAACAGAAAACAAAAAAATGTTGTTCCTTAAATAATATTACGATCATAATAAATCTTCGCTGAGTAATAGAATAGTATAGGTTAAAATAAATGTATTTAACACAGAAATTTGGATTTACATTGAAAATTTTATTATTAAAATATATTTTGCTGTTGAAATGTTATTGAATCTGTGTTTAGCGCCACGTGAAACTACGCAGCATATTAAATTGCCTTCTAAACATTACCCTACACAATATAATAATGAAGAGAAACATCACATAATACCATACAAGAGCGAACCAGTCCGCGACCTCTGAACCCTCTGCCGGTGAGAGGGAAAGTGGCATTACGTTCCTACTGTTGGCCAGTTTCGCAAGAACTAGTGCAAAACACATTCAAAACATCCGAGGGAACTTAGCCGGCGGCAATGCTGCCAAATTTGATAGTTGACGACCTGGAGTGCTATTTTTGAAAAGTGTGACTCGTGCAAAATCGCTGTTTAGAATAATTTTTGTTCGTTATCGAATGATTTTCATGTGACATATTATATGCCATATATATAATATTATATGCCACACAAATTTCAAATTTAAATATATATTTATAAATATTATATATATATATATATATATATATATATATATATATAAACAAATTTATTTATTTAGAAAATTAGTTAAATTTTAGTCGTTTTGGACCCATCGTCCAGTGACTCCATTCATGCAACCGAACAAATTTCCCCAAGGAACATAGCTCGAAACATGAAAAACAAATTTGGACTTCCCATAGTAAGTTGGGTCACGTGATGAGACATTTTGTATGGGAGGTCCAGAAATTTACTCCATATTTCGACCCATGTATCTTGGGGAAAGTTATTTAGTTGCATGAATGGAGTCACTGGACGATGGGTCCAAAACGACTAAAATGCCACGGTGTATTTATATTTATGTTACTCATAACTCATATGTCGAATGAAAATCGTTCGATATCGAACAAAAATAATTGACTCGCCGATTTAACGTGAGTCACACTTTTCAAAAATAGCACCCCTGGTACACACTCGTGTTATGAGATGACCTATAGTAAATCATTATAACTCACGAATCAAGAACGCATTTGCATGTTCTGCTAAAAATTATGTATGAGAAATAAAATTGTGATAAACTTTTAGCGTGACTATAGACATATTTTACTTTATTTAGGTACTGTAAAAAGGACGATACATGAAAAATACATTATTCATATGTTTCCTATGAGCGGGAAGATGAAAAATACTAGTCATAAAGATTACATAGAGTTAGACTAAAATCAGTAAAATCTATTAACATAAAGGCGCTGACTCCATAGAAAGGACGTACGACGCGGACGGTGCGCAGAGAAACCACGGACGTTGCGTCGCCGCGCCATTTTAGAACACACAGTAACACGTATTTTCGATGCTTGGGCACAGAATAAATTACCTACAGAAGTAAAGGTTCATACATCGCGACAAGAGACAATTAGCGAAGCCCGTATAAACACGGCCGCTAGTTTACACAGAGCGCACGCGCTACGATTTTTATTTATTTAACCTTTATTGCACTTTATGAAACAAAATACAAAAGGTGGACTTAAGGCCTTTAAACATTCTCTGCCAGTCATACCTTAGGCAAAACAGAAGGAAATAAAGATTTTGAAATATAGGGATTTTTTGAGTGCATAGTTCACAACGCGTCGTATGAGCCTTAACTTCTATAGGTAATTTATTCTGCGCCTGGGCATTGCCGCGAAGAGGTATTCCTCGGAGCGCATCTGTTATCAAGCGCACCTTGATGTTTTTTAAACATCTTATGATAACAGTAATTACGTAATCTGCTCCGCACTAATTTTTACACATCGAGGAATAGAACTATAATTTATGTCGGAAGGAATCATGGAGCAAATACAAAGAGACGGTGTATTGACTGGTGCACCGTTACGGCCATTGGCGCAGTGACGTCGGTAGTGGGCGTGGGTTACGTCATTTTTCGTTTAACTGTGAAAGATGCGTGACGTGGAGCGAGCTCTAATATTCTCCTTATTTTTCTAATTTACGTTTCCTTTCAGATTTAAAAAATTTTGCTCTTAGTACTTTTCTTTGGCCTAAATAAACCACCCCATCTATGCACTTAATAAAAGCCACCTTATATATTTATCAATACCTGGACCTTATTAGAAAATTAGATAAATAATAATTTTGAAACGCACCTTTTAGATGCGCTTCAAAAGAATGATATAGGTGTTTTTCGTTGGGGTCGCTTGAAAATGGATGCGCTCTAAGCAAAACTCGCGCCCATGTCATGACATGCCGCGTCCGTTCTGTGTGTTCTACCATCGGGCGCAGACGAGTAAACATAGTGACGGCGAACGGTCCTTGTCCCGTCGTTTCTGTGTGCTCGTCAACATGATACTCGTAACATGTGTCTGCACACCATCCGCGTCGTACGTCCTTTCTGTGGAGCCAGCGCCTAAGGGTTATGTTTTATATTGTTATGCATTGAACCCTAATTAGCAACCAGACATACTAAAATGAACATTCAATTTTACAAAAATAATAATTGCTGATTTATTTAGTTGGAATAAATAACTCAAATTGACCAAGTCTCGTGGTAAACGTGTAATTTATATCTCCCGTATCGTGTGTGGAAAGATTAATTTCTGTATCTAGAGCAGTCTCAAATAAGGTACATTTGATCAAGCTGTTGATTTACTTAATAAGTTTATTTATTCAGTCTCAATTTGTGTCTATCTTAAAGATTTATTTCAGTCAAATACTTATTTACAGAGACAAATAATTTAGCATAAGTTTAGTAATAATTGAAATAAAAAATAAAATATGCAAATAGATGATCTCTTATGTTCAGTTCAGTTTATTATTTTTTTGTTCGAAATGTGTAATGTTTTAAATTCATGAAATAAATAGCTTTATATTTTGTAATTTGCTTCGAAGCTCGGGGAGTACCAAAGGCAAATTAAGACATTCTTAAAATATCATCAACGTGTATGATGTAATTTATTACCAAAAGCTATAAGACATTGTACCCATTAAAGTCACAAACAATATACTCGTACCTACATCTGTACATATTTTGTAACGATGTAATCAAATCCTTAATTCATTTACAGAAGGTTAACTGGTAGTACTGCGTATTTAATGTATTCAGCGTGGCTAATTGAGTTAAAGCTTGGAAAAGCTAGTTCGGCAAAATATGAGCTAGATAATTTAAATTAGTTATTACTCGTAGTTGTTGTATTAATTACTAGTTGCAGTTAATTTCAAAGTTTTAAATGTATATTTGCGAAATGTAGGTACATTGTAAAAACGTTGACTGTATGAAAAAGACGGTGAAGGAAATCTCAGTAGGATTCCTTACGGTCACTATTTTTTAAATGTATGACATACTAGCTTTTTCCCGCAGCTTCTCCTGCGACAAAATGTAACCTATGTTTGACCCCGGGTCTTCAACTATATTCATGCCAAATGTCATCAAAATCCGTTCAGCGGTTTGGCCGTGAAACCGTAACAGACAGACAGACAGACAGACTTTCGCATTTATAATATTAGTATGGACTGTCGGATAAAAATCTTTCGATATCGAACAAAAATCCTTCGATATCGAACGAAAGTCATTCAATATTGAACATAAATTATTATACTCGCTAATTTCGATGAGTCACACGTTTTAAAAATAGCACTCCTGGTCGAAACATCTTGCCAAATGTCCTAGAAATAAGATTAAGAGACGTGCAAAATACAAATTTACTTTGCAATCTATCATAAACTAATAAAATTAATTGCTACTTTATTGGTAAAAATACGAGGAAGCACGTCTTGACAAATGTTCTAAGCAGGTTCTTATCTTTTATTTTTGTGTTTAAGGATCAAGGGTTCCATTCAACACACTGACTGGAGTTATTGATGGAAACACGGTGTATGGCGTCACTGAAAAATTCGCGAGGTAACATACATACATACATTTTAACTAATATATCTGGTAAACCGATCACGACAAAATCATAAGGTAAAAGCGGCCTGCATAAAACTCTTTACCGGTAATTTTTTTTAACGTTTATATTTCCAATAGGACGTAAGTAAATATAATTTTCAAAGATGATTGTTATTATCGGAACATCTTTTTTCTTCCTTTTTCCTGCCACCTTCCCAGTTTATCTGGGGTAGGCCTCCTCATAACTTGGCGCCAGGATTGTCTGTTCTGGGTTATCGCGGAAAGGTTCATCACGTCTCTCTTTATACTATATAGAGGCTAAAAAAAAAATATCGATTTCCTATTAAATTACCTTGAAATCTGATATGAGCTAATTCGATTCGGGCTTTTTTTACAATAACAAATAAATAATTTTGATTAGGCTTCTATAATTTAACAACCACATCATAAACGCCAATCTGTCCATCTCAAAGGGAATCATTTGTACTTGAATTTTTTACATACTCTTCACCTAAGCTTATTTTCCTAGTTGCGTCCTCAGCTCATGCTTTGGGACTAGGGTACGCGGTAAGTCATGGTCCTAAGTTTGGCTATCAAGCTTATCACAAGAACTTGAAATTTTTACATAATCTTAAGAAAAATAATCATCATACTCGTATAATGTTGGATTTGGTTTTATGAAGTTAATAATTGTAGGAAGTTGCGCACCGGCTACGGAGGACTGCTGAGGATGAACCCAGTGTTTAAGGAGTACGGGCTGAAGGACCTGCTGCCGCTGAAACTGGACATCCCAGATGAAGGGTGCACCAGACCTAACAAGAACATGTACTGCTTTGAAGCTGGTTAGTTTGTTTTTTTATCAGTGTTCAATTACTGTTCCGTAGTCCTAAAATAATGAGTCAAATATTATAAACGCAGTGGGCTATTTTGCAGGTTTTTATTATAGACTTCTCTCACTTGTGTAGCAAAGTTCTGTTATTATATATAAAACAACATAAATCTATTTTATACTATTTAATTATTTAGCCCTGAAATTATTTGTATTTAATTTAAATCCACCATATATAGTGAAGTCAGTCGGACCACATGGCGTAAAGTAAACATTGCAAAGCAACTTATATTAACTAGTTATTTTTATATTATCTATACAATTCGCATTTGTTCATCAGGTGAAATCAGAGTCAACGAGCAACTGGTCTTAACCGTGATGCACACCCTTATGGCCCGAGAGCACAACCGCGTGGCCCGCGGCCTGGCCGAGGTCAACCCGCACTGGGACGACGAGACTCTGTTCCAAGAAGCAAGACGCATCAACATTGCTGAGATACAACATATCACCTATAATGAATTCCTGCCTATTCTCCTCGGAAAAGACGTCATGGAGAAATTCGGATTAGTTTTGCAAAAAGACGTAAGTAATCAATTAGGTAATTTATATTTCAACCGCAATTTCTGAGGCTGTCCGAAGTCGACCACCACTGGGTCGACGAGACTTGATACAGGTTTCCTGGAAGATAGTCTCGTATGGCTAATCTCCTTGAAGGAGACGTCAAAAAATGGATTAATTTTTAAAAATATTATAATATAGACTTGGTTGGAGCCACCGGTGAGATATTGTAGAGCACTACGATTTACCCCACTAATGGTGAGGTCGAGGCACCCCACTATACCCTAGTGTCCTGCAATAAAAATCATTGGAGTCCATTACTTTACAGGGATATTGGGACGGATACGATCCTGAAGTGAACCCTGATGTTATTGACTCTTTCGCCGCAGCCGCGTATCGTTTCGGGCATTCGCTTTTACCAACTGCTGTCGAAAGGTGGTCCAAGGCACACAAATTCATTGGTGAGTTTTTCATTATTTTTATTGTTAACTTTTTTTAACTAAATATAATAAAACAAACTTTAAATTAATTTATGTAATAATTTATGTATCTTTTAACATTCTGTTTTATTTTCAGCATCAAAGAGACTGTCTGACCTCATTCGCAGACCATACGACTTATACAGAGCCGGTGTACTGGACGAATACGTCATGGGTCTAATGAACCAAGTAGCCCAAGCTATGGACGACTCCATCACACAAGAAGTCACTAACCACCTCTTCAAGAAAGTAGGAGCACGATTCGGAATGGATTTAGTGTCCTTCAATATGCAAAGAGGGCGTGAATTCGGTCTACCTGGATACATGGAGTTCAGAAAGTTCTGCGGTCTCTCTGGGGCTAACAGCTTCCAAGATTTGTTCGGATCTATGCCCAATGAAACTGTTCGCAAATATGAGTCGATATTTGAACATCCAATAGACGTAGATCTATGGTCAGGTGGTGTATCAGAACGACCTCTCCCGGGATCGATGCTGGGACCTACTTTCGCTTGTATTATAGCAACACAGTTTTCGTACTCCAGACGAGGTGATCGATTCTGGTAAGTATCAGGCTATATTTTGTACAGGCTTACATTCAAATTCTTACCCCTTGTACATAAAAGGGAATCTACATCGAACAAATCATTGAAATCGAAAGCAGTACTTTAGCTACGAATAAGTACGCTCATAAAAAAGGTGGCGTAGTGAGGAGCTTTAAAAATTGATACAATATTGTGCCCATAGATACACAGGTATTTGTAACAGCTTTCCTATTTACATTAAATTGTTATATTTCTAGGTTTGAACTGCCAAACCAGCCGTCATCGTTCACTTCGGAGCAGCTAACAGAACTGAGGAAGGCTCGCCTTGCACGCGTCATCTGCGATAACACGGATATCATTGACACTGTTCAACTCTACCCCATGGTTTTGCCTGATCACGAACTGTGAGTAACCAGATTTACATAAATTAAACAAGTATGCATCTTTTACAGTTTATATTTGTATGTACCATCATCATCGCTTTAGAACCCAAGATCCAATTAAACGCGATGTGCTTTCTTTCGATACTTAATACTAGTAGTTCTGTGAACACTTCGCGAATAACCTTCTTCTTCTTAGCGAGTCGACTCTGGCTAAGTTAAATTTGGGAAGACCAAAATTCCGCGACTGACAAGGCATTGTCAGTGGCTTCGTAAAGGTCCCTAAGAGTGCTTGGCACTCAGGGTGCACTCCCTGAGTGAGGAAGGAGCCTCCCCGAGTGACGCATGTATGAAAAATACGCGTCCGGCGCACCCTGGGCAACAGTCTGTGAGGACGGCAAGTCAGTAACGCAGACTGGCCGATCCTTCCACAACGACTTCCTTCAATTATGAGATTTATTCATAAAACTTCATCAAACTTCCCCCAATTCCTCCCTTTTTTTTTCATAGCAATTGTAGGGAACCCGATATTTAATGTTGTTATCAAATAAGAATTTGAAAACCTATAAATAACGTTACAACAAAGTATGCCCCTTATCTATAAACCAAAAAAAACTCTCGTCAATAAAATTTAAATAAATCAAGGAACATGTGTGCCAAGTTTCATAAGAACCCTGTAAAATATTCCTCCTATAATGTTTATACAATCTACTACTAGTAACGCCGTAGACGAGATAATTTAACACCTAAGCTATATGTATATACTATACCAAACTACATACTAGATATATGTCAATACTAGTATCAGCAATAATATAGGTAACGTAGATTATTATCACGTTAAAAATGTCAAACACACTTACTTAATTTAAGCATTTTTTCTTTTCAGAAATCCTCGCGTTCCTTGCAGAAGTGGAATTATTCCCTCAATAGACTTCACGAAGTGGGCCGAACCCGCCCCCTTCCACGGCACCGCCAAGCAATTCGTAAGTAGCTTCACATATGACCCTTACATAGGAAAAAAATAGTCGCACAAGCATGTACGTAGTTGTAGACTGTAGTACATTAGTCACTTAGTTAAAATATTTAATTTGGCGAAAAGTCTAAAACGGAAGTTGGTAATACGTATGTATTATCTATTGTAAATGGGTTTTTGCCAAATGGAATAAAGTCACACGTACTGTACCCGTGCGCTCTAAGTTTGCCCCGCGATATACCGTATGTTGTCGCCACGTTTATATATATAGGTAACATATAAGTAGCTTACCGCCGCACCCAGAGTCGTTAATGCAAATTCTTTAAACTCAAATAAAAAATTCTCCCGTAACTAATGTATACTACTGAGTAAAAATTTGAAAATTCTCCCTCTGACGAATATTAGTGGTATAGTAGGTATACCTAATACCTACCTACACCAACTTTTTTTTAATTTGTTATTTTGAATAAACCGTCCTGTTACGATGCTAGTGGCAAACTAAAAACGCACGTTTAGTATGTTCTTCACAAAATGTATTTCGTGTCTTTGTTGTTCTTGTGATTGGGAAAATCAATATAAAAAATATCCTGAAACTCATAAGTGAACCCAATTTCATAAGGACTCCGTTAATGTTTATTTGTGACTAAAATTTGTTTTTGATTTTTGAGACATAATATAATAATATTGTGTAAAAAATATTGAATTTTTTAAATAGCACCACTAAGTAATTCATTAAGAAAAATATTCTCGGAGCCCTTTGGAGTTTATACAATTTACTGAGCTAAGTATTTACTATAAAATGTAGTCGAGTTTACGTAGCTATAAATTATTAGTAGCACCAACATACCTACAAGTCAAATAATGTAGTATTGTTTTCATTGAACTTATTTAATAATTTAGAATATTCTAGTATTAAGAAATTTGTACAAAAATTATGATAGAATATGGCTTAGCAAAGGCCAAATGCTTTATTGCCATATATTTTGTAGCTATAATAGTTATGAATATACCTACACTTGCCTATTTATTATAGATTTTTTTCGTAAAATTAAGAAACCAGTTGAATGTTTTTATTTCACTAACTGTAAAGAGTAATAATTAAAATATTTATAATGACTGTATTATTTTTATATGTTATTTTTTTATGTATAATAACCACATAAAATGAGGCAGCATTTCCATTTCTATTTCTAATAAAATAAATCTACAAAAACAATAAAACAAATATTTATTGAAGATATTTTTGTTTGTATATAATTTACATTAGGCTAGTTTTCTAAAAAAAATATAATTAATCCGTAAGTTAGATAGTCAAAAAATATTGGAGACGTATTTTTTCTTTTATTATAATTTATTTAATTTATTTATTTGTTTAACATTTTCCAAAAATTGATACAAACAAATTAACATAATATGCATTTCACAAAACCACTGAGGTTTGTTTAGAAATAGCAGGTACATTCAAATCAAGCTAATCTAAAATCTATGATACTAATATAATATTAATAATAATAAGAATAATGAAGTAAATCTTAACAGTGAGATTTTTTGGAAATTAAACAAAGAATGGTAAAAATGTGGCGCGTTAAAGTTCCGTGTGACGTCACAGTGTGCTACACTTTTTCGCAATATGTGACGTCACGAGCCCTCACTTCTAAACTTTGATGCGTTATATCTTTATAATATATCGCTCAATTGACAAAAGAAAAAATACGTCACTAATATATTTTGTTTCCCCTAAATGACGGACTAACTTTAATTTTAGACTTTTGACCCTTATAATAAACTAGCCTAATGTAATATTTTTTTTAAATGCACGGTATAATTTATTTTTATTTGTATCTATACTTAGTCACGTAACATAAATGCACATTGTAAATGTAGTTATACCATGAGCAATTTTGTATATATAGTTCAATAAACTTTACAATTAAATAAAGATTGTTTCATTTATCACCTATTTTTATTAGTAAATGTGGTAGAATCACGGCTATAAAGTAAATTATAGATACATTTTTAGGTAGAATAGAGGTAGTGTAATGTGGTAAGTAGATTCACAGTAAGTTGTTTAATTTTATGTTGTTGTTTTTATCACTTTCATATTATTACTTTCAGATGACAGATGCATATATTCCACCTAGAAATGAGACGAGTTGTGAAGACAACGTCGCCAGAACAAGTAACAGTTCAGAAAATATGCCAACTACTACAGATGCCAATCATGGTGATGTTTGTAACAGCACAGTAACAACAAAAGAACTTTCAAATAATAATCTATTGACAAAAGAAATTCTAAAAATAACAGTCGCATTAAGTTTGACTCCTAACAACAAGACTAATTTAGTTCAAAATTGCAGTCAAGATAATGTTACAGCAAGTAACTGTTCTGACAATATAAATTTGCAGAATAAAAATGAAGGAAAAGATAAAGTTCTTAAATATGTATTCAACAAGCTCGATAAAAATGAAGTCTTACACAAAAAGAATGGTCATTTCAAAAATAGTTTGAAAAGAAAAAGGCGCTCTGAAATTAGTCAGGCATCTAAATCTATCGTAAAAGGCCAAGAAAGTAAACAAGCACCTTTAATAGTAAACTATGAAACGTCTCATAATCCCAACAACTTAGGTGTATCACCATTCAATCATGCGGGAAATATAGTCCAGGCTCCTAATTTAAAAATTCCCCAAGAACCCAACCATGTAGAAATATTATTGCCAATACAACAACGGACACCAGGTAATGTGATACAAAATTCAAACTTAGCTGATTTTAATATTGAAACATTACATGATAAGGAAACCCAACCTATAAAAGAAAATGAAAATTTAAAATCGGAAATAGAAATCATTGATATCGAAAAAGCAAAACATGGAAGCCTAAGTAGTAGAGATAAAATTGACAAATATGGACATACTGATGACAGACGACCTTATAAAGATAGCGAAGAAAGCACAGAAGTAAGGGAATCTAATGAAAGTAAGGAATTAGGAGGTTCCTATCAAAGTAAAGAGGCACTAAATAATAAAGCTCTTTACAGTAAAAAAGATCCATTGTTTAGAGGAGACAGTGAGGGAAAAATATCAGATTATCAGAAAAATTACAGAGAAAATAGTAGATCATCCAAATCAGAACTCAAAAATGAGGGTCAGTCATACAGTGACAGTGAAGAAAGTAAAGAAAAAAATTCTTATCCCATTGATCCTCCGAATAGCCAGGAAAGCTTTGAAAGTAATGAAAAAGATAGTTACAGACAAAATAAAAAAAGCAATTCTGGTGAAAACCAAGATAGCTACGAATCAAAAGAAAACAATTTTCCAATAAATAATAATTTACGATATCATAAATCAAATAGCAAAAGACCTGAAGCGGCAGAAAGCAATGAATCAAATTATAAAAGTAAAGAAAGCGAAGAATCTGATAGTGTAGAATCAAGTAAATATTCAAAAAATGACAATGATGAAAGTACAGAAAAATCTACAGAACATGATAAAACATATCGAAAAGATTACTCTAATCAATTCAAAACCAAAAAGGACGAGTTCAATCGCGATAGACCCGATAAGTCTCAGTACAATAGCAACGAAAGTAACGAAAATACAGAGTTCATAAATAGACCAAATCAGACAGAAGCACAAAAAATTCAAGATGTAGATTTAGGTGATTTTAGCTACGAAAAAATAGAGGTTAATGACAAGGGCCAGGTTGTACCCGCTAATGACAGTAAAGAAGACAATATATCATCAAAATTTGAAACTGCTAAAAATAAAAATAGCGATAACCTTTCTTCATCAATAGAAGATTCTAGCCGTCAATCTAGCATAGAAAGTAACGAAGATAAAGGATTGATTGGAATTAATGATGGAGAAATAAAACCCGTTGTCGAAATCAATGGAGATAACAGCGGTGAATTCATTAACAAAGGACCTGCAAATTCAAATTTGGAAATAAAAGACAAGAGTTTAGAAGCATTTCTAGGTGTAAAGGACTTACATGAAGATGATCAGAATGAAAAAATAAAAATTGACACTGATGAAAACAAAGGAGATGTCAAACAACAATTCGAAAGAATTCCTCTAAATTATGAACACGATAAAAATAAAGAAAATCCAAAAATCCTTCCACCACACGCCACTGATAAAAATTTAAACCTGAATACTCAAGTAGAAGTAAGTGAGGGAACAATAGAAATTGTACCAACAGATGGTCCCAAATATGATGACAACTTAAAATTCGAATTTGATGACGTTACTGTTTCTTTGCCTGAAATAAAACTACCCGAAGATGTATTAGCGTATACTTATGAAGAACCGCATTATAAAAAACATAAGAAAGAAAAGATAACTGATTCTAAATTTTATCCTTATGACTCTTTCGTACATGATGAAGATGAAAAAAAGAAAAGTACTGACGATGATACAGACAGTCGTAGTGATCATGATGATGATACAGACAGTCGCAGTAATCATGATGATGATGATGATGATGATGACTATAGATACTACGGCAATTATAAAAAAAAAGATAAGTATAAAAATAAAAATAATGACGAAGAAGATGAGGACGAGGAAGACCACGGCGACTTGTACGAAAAGTTTGTACGAGAAAGATTCGGTAAAAGAGGTACTTTTGCTCAACGTTCCGAAAAATTACAAAACCCTAGACCCGTGGAAGATCCTCAATTGTACGCAAGAATTCAAAACGTGCTGAAGAAAACGCAAGATATTGAAAAACAAGCTCAAAAAAGTAGAGATCCAAAAGCAGGATATATGTGGACCCTAGAATACGGACAAAATTTATAATAATGAAAATCATGTTATTTATATTCAGTTTTAAAAACGCTTGTCGAAATTTAGCAACATAAGAATAAATATATTTACTTACTAAATAGAATGTAAAATGGCCATACCTATTTGGTAAATTAAGGTGATATTAAAATTGTATTACAATTAACTAATAAGCTAGTCTGTATATCTAGGATTAATAAGAATTTTTGTATTATTTTTTTATTACAGTGATATAAAAAGAACTAATTTTTATTTTATCTTGTTGTTTCGACCAAGTTTCTCACAGCATTTTTAAACAATTACAATAATTTGAAGTAATTTAGTACATTTGAAATTGGCGTTTTGTATGGAAGAAACAAAATGTCCAATATTTTTTAATTTCATATATTTTTTATTCAAAGTATGAACCATTGTTATCTATGCACTTTTGCCATCTCATAGGTAGTTCATTGATCCCTTTACTAAAAAAACCATTCGGACGGGAATTAATAAAATCTTTGAAGGCGGTTTGGACTGCCCCATCGGAGTTGAATTTTTTCCCTTGCAAGAAGTTACACAAATTTAAAAAAAAATGGTAATCTGTTAGAGCAAGGTCCGGGGAGTACGGTGGGTGTCTTAGACATTCCAATTGAAGCTCTTCTAATTTGGTAGCCGTCTGTTGTGCAGTGTGTGGTCTAGCGTTGTCGTGAAGCAGCAGTGGCGTAGCGCGATTGACCGGCCTCGGTTGTTTAGCAGCTAGTTTATCCATCATGGTTTGCAATTGCTGACAATAGACGTCTGCCGTAATTGTCTGGCCAGATTTGAGAAAACTGTTATGAACAACACCGGCACTAGTCCACCAAACGTTTACTAGTAACTTCTTTTGGGTCAATTTTCGCTTGGGGCAGGATTTGGCTGGCTTGCCAGGGTCCAGCCATTGCGATGAGTGCTTGCGATTATCGTAGAGAATCCACTTTTCATCACAGGTAATGAAATTAATTTAATCTTATTAATTAAATTAATCTTAATCGATTGAATTCTTTCAATCGATTAAGAAACCCTTCATTATTGTGCCGGTCAAGTAATGTAACGCAGCAGTCGACGCGCGTTTGCCGGTTTGCTTCACTCAATTCGTGAGGAATCCACGTTTCAGACTTTTTAATCTTCCCAATTTGCTTCAAGTGGATTAAAACACCGCAGCCTGCAGCTAACTCGGACGTGATTTGCGATAGATCCGCTTCCACAATACCCTACAATTCTTCATTGTCAACTTGGGTCTCCGACCGTCCACGGGGCTTATTCTGCAGGTCGAAATTTTCAGAACAAAAACGTTGGAACCAAAAACGGACTGTGTTTTCTTTTGCGACTTGACCGCCATACACATCATTAACCCTTCGAGCCATATGGGGATAACAGTTAAATTCAAAATTACGGGTGACGTTTCTGTTATGCATAGTGAGTTGATTGCCATATCTGAGGCCTTAGAATATGCAACATCATTTGATATCAATTCAATAGTAATTTTTTCAGACTCGAAAAGTTCATTATTACACTTGGCTCGGATAACCTCGATAGGTCGAGGATTCCCGATCGCCTACAAAATTCTTGACTCCATTCAAAAGCTTTCAGCTATGGGCAAGCAAATCTTAGTGCAGTGGATTCCGTCACACGTCGGAATCAGGGGCAATGAGGAGGCTGATCTTGCGGCAAAACAAGCCATAACCGATGGTATTACTTATGAATGTACATAGTGACTACATAGTGAGATGCTAAAAAACGTAAGAGTAGACTGCAGACAAATGTGGCATGAATATTTTAACGAGCGTTCACTTAGTAAGGGGATTTGGTATAAGACCATTCAGTGCTGTCCTCCTCATAGCCCTTGGTTTGATGATTATGTCGGAAGTAGATCACAAGTTGTTGCGTTGATGAGGCTTCGATGTGGCCACATTCCATCAAATAAATTTAAGTATTTAATGGGAATATCAGAATCGCCAAACTGTTCAGATATTCTAGAAGACGTACACCACGTGTTGATGGAGTGTGTCCGCAACGAGGCACTCCGTCGTGACATACAGCTCGACGTTAATTCGGTTGGTACCTGTAACAGCATTTTGGCATCTCCATTATCTGTAGATGCCAAGAATCTAACAAAATTGTGTAAACACATTTTATAACTTTTATGTAAGTACAAGACATATACAATGTAAGTAACAAAAGTCTGTTAACCATACGGGGGTACATACATAGTCACTACGTGACAAAACCCCTGTTAATTAAAAAAGAATTAAAAAAGAAAAAAAAAATGTTGAAATAGCTAAATAAATTTGAATTTGGAATTCCTAAGTAAAGAGGAGAAATTTGTGATTAAAGTGGCCAGTACGACAAGACGCCAATTTCATATGTAAGGACCTAATATTATAAGTACTTATATTATGAGCTCCTCCGAGCTTCATTCAATAGAGTCATCCAACACTATTTAACATGTTCGCGAACGATATTTCATTTTCTATGACTGAGTTAAATGCATTTAGGCAGCCTAAAAATCTGTCAGTATGATCACTAATCTTCAGATCATGTTCATCGGATGAGATGAGAGCTATTTTATAGCTCGTGTCTTATTACACCCTTATTACACCTTTCCCGGAGTGCTACTTTTGAAAAGTATGACTCACTCAAAATCGGTGAGTCGAATGAGTCGTCATAATCAGTAAATCAAACGATTTTTATTCGACATATTTGTCATACATTTCAAACATAGTCACATTTAAGTGGAGTTTGGGAGGTTTGGGATGTCTGGGATTTCCCTTATTCCACTTAGACCTACCACTGCGATCCACCAGTGGACGGGGTTCTGACCTAAGAAACTAAATCTGACTTTCATTGGTTTACTTGGGTTGGGCCAACGTGCAGATATTACCTACCATGAACTTTTTGTAAACCATCCAAGTTCCAGGCAGTTAAATATCCAGCCTGCGATTAGATAAGAACGAATTAAAACCGTCCCATCATCTCTAAAATCCTTACTGCTGGTGACTGCAAATTCCGAGTAGGTGGGATGGTTTATAGCTGCTGACCTGTTTAAAATCATTCAAATCCAGTAGTGCTATTTTTCAAAAATGTGTTATTCAAGCAAAATCGGCGAGTCGATTGATTTTTATTCGATATCGAATGATCCATCCAACACGCTCAAAACTGGTGAAGTCTCCGCTCAAAGTCGAATGATTTTCGGTCGATTTCGAATAATCAAGTCAAGCGATTCAATACTTAGGACTTAGTATAATAAACAGAACTAAGCTAAAACCCGAGCAGAAAAAGATAGAAATAGTGGAGGAATCTATCTCTTTTTAATACCATTTTACCCAACCATGATAATGTTTTTAATTGGGACAAAATATTTTAAGCTTCGTAAATACTGCTCATAAGTAGCTAGCTACTTAGCTCAGCGGGACGTAATTGTTGGTGACGATTACGCGAGTTAAGCAACAGCAGGTGCGACCTAACTTGGAGTGAACGTTGGCGTATTAGGTACGTTCAGCCGTTTGTCCTGCTTGTCTAGTGAAGCCTAGCCACGGTCTAACCACAGAAAAAAGGATAAACAATTACGTAGCAATATAATCTTTATTTTGAGGTAGATTTTTATTAAAAAATTAAATATAATCATACTTGTTTTTGATATAAAAATATAAAGCCCAATTATATTAAACAAACTGACATTTTTATTTTACTGTATTTCTGACTAGGCAACATTTTGAAGAGATGGTAATACTTTGGGGAAACCAGGGGTTACTCCAGGTCAAATTTTCTTGAACCAGCCTGTTGTATGCCTGCGCGGCTTTCATCTTTACCTTTAGTTCCTTTAGAAAGCTTATAAGGAATAAAATCAAAGTCAATGTCAAATTGGACTTTTGGCGGGAAACTGTGAAGTATCGGCGCTGTATTTCATTTTCCAAAATTTGTGGCTTTTTTAGTGTTTGTGCTTATCAATGGTGGATTATTATTCACAAAGTGTTCAAGAACAAGCGCGAGTGTTGGGAAATGATACAGTGTTCGATTTATGAGATTTCCTCGCTTGTTGCCAAAAGCTCCTGTGGCCTTACCATCACCTCTAATAGCAGGGCAGAAACGAGTGAGCAAGCGAGATGTCGCCTTACAGTTTGTATTGCGCCGTCTCGTTCACTCACTCGTTTCTGCCCTGCGTTTAGAGTTAATGGTAAGGGCCCTGGAAATCGCTAAGTGCAGTTTTTCTACCACTTCACTTAGCCTGACTCTTCTGACTCGACTTGATTATGACTTGACTTGACTTTATACTTGTTTAATCAAACAACTTTATTAAAAATATTTAACTTGTTACTGGCTAAATACGAAAGTAAGAGCCAAAATAAAAAAAAAACGTCAAATTGTCACCTTGCCTCACATAAATTGTCATAGTCAAAATTTTCTAACCTAAAAATTTTTGTAGATTCGAATGAGAGTCATTAGCAACAATATAAAATAAATAATAATACATAGTGTATAATTTTTTAAGTTGTGAATTTTAGTAAAAACGTTATTTTATTAAACATGGCTGAAGAGATACAAAGAAAACTACAAAAGGAATTGGAAGTTTTCCAAGGTGTACAAAATGAGTACCGTAAGGCAGTGGCACAAAAACAGCAATTAGATAGTCAACTTAATGAGAATAAAGCCGTAAAAGAAGAGTTGATGCTACTCAAAGAAGACTCGGAGGTTTATAAACTGATTGGGCCAGTATTAGTAAAGCAGCAGTTGGAAGAAGCCAGACAGAATGTGTCCAAGAGGATGGAGTATATTAGCAAGGAAATTAAAAGGACAGACGACCACATATGTGCATTAGAAAATAAGCAAGAGGCCTTGCAAGAATCTTTGAATAAGTTAAAGAACGATCTTGGGAAACTGAAAATAAAAGCTTGAAACTTGCAGTCACAAAATTGCTATTCAGTGAACTAATGTTACAATACTTTAATAATTTTAATTTGTGTCTTTATTATTACTAATATACTATGTAATATCATATAACATAAGCATTAGTTTTAATTTATTCTCATTTTCTTATATTTTATTTCATCTAAACATCTAAAATTTATGGATGCAGACATCCATAGAATAATGAACTGTGTCTGCTGGTAATACCTAACATACAAAAATTTTGATCTCATACATTAAATTCAATTATTGTAATCCAATATTATGTATGAGAGTTACATAAGCAGTGAGTATATCTTCGGAACAAGATTGAATATGCACAATTGAATATTTTTCTTTTGCATTGAAGGCTAAAGAAAACTTGTGTTCTAAGTTATGAGTTTGTAAGAAAGTTTCTAGCAGACACTATTGCGTTAGTTTTGATGATCGGTGAGTGAGTCAGTGACACCATCTCCTATTGATAACTCTTATATGTACCAGTATAAATTGGTTAAAGGAGGATGAGCAAAGTTATATGGGGCTTGGTCCCAAAAAAAACCTGCAGCCACCTCAGAAACTATCATTATTAGCAAGCTAATTTATTATACTACACTCATAAAATAACCGCCACGGATATCGCGGTTCATATTGGAAAAAAATAAATCAATTTTATTGTTCACTAATAAATATAATTTTTTTCTTAGTATTTTTGTACTATATTTTATATGGTAGTACGAATTTTTTTAAATATTTGTAAAATAGACTAACAAATATAAAATAAACTTTTATTTGATAGTAAAGTCTAGTGTTACATGAAGACAATAGACATTAATAATACATACTAATATTATAAATGCGAAAGTCTGTCTGTCTGTTAAGCTTTCACAGCCAAACCGCTGAACGGATTTTGATGAAATTATTCCCGTTGCCCCCATTATGGGGACAACGTGTACGTCTTAAAATTCCTTTACCGTCCCCCCCCCCACTGTACTTAAAAACAATGGGGACAACACAAAATTTTTACGTATCACTGTCCACTTTAATTATATTTTTACACAGAGGTAATATTTCAATATTATGTTAGTATTAATTTTATGAGTATTTGTATAGGTATAACATTTCCCTCTCCTCCCTGTTCTTTTGAACTATTTAATAAAAGTACCTAACTTTTTTCTTACTTCTCATCTACACTATCTACACTAATATTATAAAGAGGAAAGATTTGTATTTTTGTGTGTATGTTTGTAATGAATAAACTCAAAAACTACTGTGCCGATTGATTTCAAAAATGATTTCAAAAATTCTTTCACCATTGGAAAGCTAAATTCACCCTGAGTAACCGCAGGCGGAGCTGCGGGAAACAGCTAGTATGATATAAAATTCTTGGTAAAAATTTGAATTCCGAATTCCCACTTCTACATAAAGTCTTATAAGTTACAAATATACTTACGTAAAACCATAATTATTTTAATACATATAATCTTCCTGAAAGTCAGTCTCGCTTAAAATTTTTACGCAATGGGGACAACGGGAAGTAATTTTTATTATTTTATTCTATTCCCAGTGTCCCCTTTAACTGAAATGCGTATGGGGACAACGGGACGTAATTTTAATTATTTTATTAATTTCCCGTTGTCCCCATTAATGGGGACACGGACGATGGGGACAACGGGAATACTTGGAAATTAGGTATGAATATAGTTGAAGACCCGGGGTTAAACATAGGCTACTTTTTGACGCAGGCGGAGCTGCGGGAAACAACTAGTTTTAAATAAAAACAGCAATATGAAGACTTTAATATTTATTTCGATATGCACAAAATATTATGATATTTCCAAAAACATTTAAAGAATGGCACTCATTTGACAAGGATTATTTTGCACCAAAATCTTTATATCACATATTATAATATCATTTTGTATTAATTGATTTCCTACAACAATTCAATACTTAATCATGGAAGAAACATAATTTCACATTCATATTCTACGGTTACTAATACTATAGAAAAATACTAGGTAAATATATTTCTTCACCTTATCACATTTATTACAAGGCATAAGACAAAAAATACAATAATAAATTGCACCATAAAAAATCCACAATAATATATCTAATGAAAATGCATTTTGTTAATAATTTGGACCCTCTGTTAAACCTTAGGGTTTCAATTTATTACTATGACTTACTTATACATAAAGTAAATACTTTGTGACTTAAATAGACTATTTCAATTAGGAATGTAAACATCATTTATTACAAATATTGCCTCTCGCAAAATACGTTTCTCTAATACAAAAATTCGTCCAAAAATATGTTTTATGGAAATATATGTAAATTCGTTTAGCTAATCCTACTCTGAACGCAAGGCACACTACAAAACGGCATCTCCTGTTTGACCACGAAGCGACCGCTGAGCAAACTCTTCCCGCACATGCGTCCCGAGCACATGAAGCAGTCTGCGTGCCAATGCATGGAGCTCCACGACACTCCCTGCTGGCCCGGCGCGATCACGCCGCCGCATGCTCGACATCGCTCCGCGTGGAACTGGTCGTAGCACGACAGACATATCGGCAGACCCGTCTTGTCGTCCGGCACGTACTTGCTCCCGCCCAGAGGAGCGTCGCAGTGATAGCAACAGAAATGTTGCACGTGGAACGCGCGACCTTCGGCTGCCGTGTACGGCCGCGTAAATATCAACTCGTCGCAGCCGGCGCAACGAGGGATCTCCAACACGTTCGCTAAATCGCGAGCGCAGTATATTTCCCCTTTGTAAAAGAAGTATACGAGATCGGCGAGAAGTTCGCCGCATTTGTGGCATGTGAAACATTGGGGATGCCAGATGGCCGCCTGGCCGGCTCGCTCGGCTTTGACGGCCACTTCGCCGGCGAACATGGGCTTGTTACAACGGTGGCAATCCACTCCCTCGTTGTAGAGCTTCCTGTTGAACTCCATCTCGTCAGGGCTGAGAGACATATCACTGAGTTGATCAATGATCGGGTTGATGGGATCATAGTTACCCTGAGGAGAACCTAAGTATCCGCTACTATCACTCATTGGAGTTTGAGTATTGTCGAGGGCAGTGTTGCTCCAATCGTTGACGACTGCAGCCGGAGGAACGGCTCCAGGATAGGTACTGTAATTTGGCAATGGGGGAGGTGGAAGATTGTCTTCAGACTGGCTTCGAAGATATTCTCTTAGGGGTGCAGTCTGCTGTGGTTCCACTTGATTAATTGGTTTTGTAGTGGTTGAATACTGAGGATTTATTTTTGTTGAACATATAGTCCCACTATGCTCTGGAGTTGTAGGCTCATGTTTCCAACTCCAAATTTCGCCATTAGGTGCAAATATTGTTCCCTTTTGCACTCTACTTTCCAGTAATTTAGCTGTGCCCATAACATTATTATTACTGGTAGCCCATAGATCTGGCATTATTTGTGCTCCCAAAGTCTTGCCAACAAATTCATTAGTCTCTTCTCTAAACTGAGGATTTTTGTTATATTCATCACGGAAGAGTTTAATCGGTTGCAAGTATACGTCATTTGTGACGGGCATGTTTAGATCAGCCAAGTTTTTAAACAGCTTGTCATAAACTGGACCATGTTCGACAGCACTCTTAATCCTGTCAGATTCAATGTGCATAACATTAAGCTTATCTTTAACAGTGCGACTTAGTATTTGACTCGATTTATAATCTGGCAAGTTAGCTGCACTGCTCACAATGTTTCCTTCAGCATCCAATACCAGTTTTTTGTCAGACGCATTCTTGGGTACAATGTTATACTTAACACCTCGGGAAACATTTGATATCTTCAAGGGCAAGGCGTATGATTTAGGAGCAGAATGGGTCTTGCTATTTTCCACAGTGTATATCTCTCCGCTTTGTAAAGGTCCCACTCTTACCACGTTACCCTGACCCACGACATTTTCTTTGATACGCGTAATATACTCCTGGAAAAGAAAAACACCAATGAGGCAATAGATTTAAATATATATTTATCATAGTTATTCTACTGTTTTCGAGTGTCTAAGATGTGATAAAATAGATAAAAGTTGCAGCACTTCTCCATTATCTTTTATTAACAATCGCAAGAAAATCGAAAAGAAGTAGTTTTCGAGTTTATAGTGAACAGACAATCAAAGTAGGTACTCCGGCGAATTAAATTTATAGGTATACAAGATCTATTTAAGACTGTAATTTTTTCCTTTTACGATTTAAAAATAGCATAGGTGATACCAGAGCCGAGCAAAGGGTCTCTCGAGCTTTTGAACCACTCTCTTCCAAACGCAAATTATAATGGAATCAACCGCTACACTCGTGATTGAATTCGAAGCAATTATTTGTTGTAAGTGTGCGGGCCGCCTCCGAGCCGACATGTACTGTGACGTCACAGCAACACTAGTGTAACATACCGTGTGCTCCGACTTCTCCTGCACGGAGGCGTGGTGTCTGGCTGCGGGCGCCACGTCGTGCGGCGGCAGCTGTGTGCGGAGCTGCGCGCGACGTCTGCGGGCCGCCTCCGAGCCGGACACGGGCGCCAGCGAGCCCAGGCACGACATGTACTCCGACACCTGTAGGTTATTGTACACGGTGTAGTCCCAGCATCATAGAGGAGTTCAAGTTGGAAATGTCGTTAGCGTCATCCAATCCAGAATTAGACTTTGCTCCATATGTAAAGTAAGTAAAATCAAAATAGCTCATGACAGCCAATTCTAATAAATCAAGAAACACAAACCAAGTCAAAACCTGGAACATACACATCCCCACAAAAATTAAGCCTCTCGCTGGTTACAAGCGATCGGTTGACAAATTAAAAAAAAAAATTGTTACTGACTGTTGCCTGTTGCCGCTCATAGGTCTATATTTCGTGACGTCATAATTGACGAAAATTGTGCCATCAGGAGCAATCTTATCGCTCCTTAATGCCGGCATCATAGAAGAATTGCCAATTCAATTGTTATAAGTATATGTACTTTGTGGAACAATAAAGTTTTAATAAATAAATAATGAAAAAGAACTCATGCAGAAAATATCACTACTGGCGTGGCAAACAGGCAAGTTTGTTACCCATATGCGTACCCCAACTGTTTTCTCTCCCCTTCATGAGGTTCTATTTAAGATTTATTTATAAGACTATTATAAAAGCTATTTAGCCTCGGCTGCAGACTGACCCCAAAAAGTCTAGAAGACTTGAATTGTAGTAAAATTATTGGGGTGTTAAGTAATTTCCCAATTTTATTCATGATCTCTTTTTGCCTTGTCATAATCATATCAGTTTCTTGAATTATCTAGATCCCTAATATGAATTATCAGTTATTTACTCTGATTACATTTAAATCACATACACAAAACATCATATTACTAATAAGAAAGATCCGGTTTGTTGCAAATAAAATTAACAAATTGATATTATATAGAATTCTTATGAAATACTTAAGCAAATGATGAGCAAAAAAGTTACATACAATAGAATATAAACTTTATTGCCCACATCTGGGAAATAAAAAATTTAAATCACAACATTGTTTACAACATGGAGCAAATGTGGACTAATTCCTAAGCTTTGTAGTATGTATATAAAGAAAATAAAGGAAATGTTGCCAAAATGTAAATACTGAGGAACACAGGAGATTTAAATTCCACTGACAAAAGCACCACTATTTTTGAATGCATGAATATTAACAATGGTTGAGAATAAATAAAAATGATGATGATGAATAAAAATAATTAATTTCGTATTTACCAGTTCTGTAGAAGCATTTGGTGGCACCCAGTCCACTTTGACAGGCTTATCAGTCACTCCTCGGATCTTGATGAGTGGCACTGTAAATTGAAAAAAAATAATAACTATTGTGATAGTATTTACATATTATTAACTTCCTCTGTGGTTTAGTGGTTAAGGAAATTGCCAGCAGGCTCACAAGGACATGGGTTCGATTCCCAAGAGAAGCATACTTACACGAGCCTTTCTTAGGTTTGGCCGTGCCAAGCAGCTCAAACTGCGCCCATCCTGATAAATCGTCATCGGGCACATCATGCACATCTTTACTGCAATGGCATGCTCTGCAAACTTTCCGCCAGAAGTGCAAATCTAGGCCTGGACATCCTGTTCCTAAATAATAGAAACAATATTTTTTTAATGGTTACAAAATAAAACATATCAAAGTGCCATTTACAAAATGAATGTATACAGAACTCTTAGTTAAAAAGACAAATAATTTTAACAGCATGCTGTCTATATTTCTCATTTGCAATATACTTGTTTATTATAATCCATATCCATACTTCCATAATAATATTATAAATACGAAAGTCTGTCTGTTACACCTTGATGGTCAAACCACTGAATGGATTTTGATGAAATTTGGTATGAATATAGTTGAAGATTCGGGGTCAAATATAGTAAGGCAACTTTTTGACACAGGCGGAGCTGCGAGAAACAGCTAGTGTGAAATAAAAAAACTATAAAGAAACATATATTTGCATGAAAATTTTGCAAACATATATTATTTTAAATTTGGGATTTCTCATCAAGTCAATCACTAAGAAAATTTAAATGCATTATTATTTCATTTAATCAGTAGAAAACAATATAATCCATAAAGTAACGCTGCAATTGCTTAGGTGTTTGCATATATCTTTCTAGCAGACAATCTGTCTGTCTGTATTGAACCGCCCATCCAAAATTGGTAACAAATGTTTAAGATGTTGAATGCTGATGACCGACAGAACAAAAGACAGTAAAATCCGGGGCAACCGGGATGGATGGCAACCCTAACTATGTCCTAAGCATTCAATTATTTCAGGAGCCCTATGTTTGAAATGTATGATTAATACAAACCCGGTGCCGATTATGCGTGAGTCATACATTTCAAAAATAAGAAGTGATAAGAAAATCCAGATAGATAGCAAAAACAAAAAGGCAAAACAAGATAATACAAGGCTACTAAATAATTTGTACATTTTTATGTTTAATGTAGTAAATATAGGTACTATTTTTGAAAAAGTATTTAGACATTTACCGCAAGAGTTGCAAGGGGCACCTGCACCGCTGTCGTGACCAAGGCGGGCTTTACTAAGTTTTTCCCTTTGGCTTTCGAGTTTTGAAAGCCAGGCCGGTGCTTCTGGAGTTTCCACACAAGACTCACTCATCTGTAACAGCGCATAAATTATAGTGACCACCCACCCACCTCATCAGACTTAACAATTTAATATCTAAGTAATCTTGAACACATCATCTAAAGACGTACCTGTGTGCACGTCAAATTATATTCTTACCTTCATAAAAGTATTTAATCAATGTTCTTGTAAAATATATGAATAGTAATTTAACAATAGTAAAACATATTTAACTGAGAAAATAACTGGATTTATAAAAAATACTAAGAATAAATCACAAACTTCATCGAGTCATGGATGGAGTCAATAAATTCAATTGATTTGTTGGGATGGATGACATTAATGTGTCATATCGTGACATGAAGTCATGATTGACATTGACGTCTAGCCAAAAATCTGTTTTTTTTTAGATTTTACGGTCTTGTTACTTTTGAGACTATTTTAATTTTACTTTTATGAACAAAGCACTACATTGACCGACTGCAGGAGGGTTACGATAGTCCCTTAATTCCATTGACAGGCCAAAGAGTAAGCGAGATGGCGCGATACAGAATAATATGGGGATAATATTTTTGATTTAAGACGACATCCAGTTTCGCTTACTAACTCGCATTTGGACAAGTAAGGTTAACCCACAGACATATAAGACGTAAACAGACGGAACTTAACATAATAGATAAACTTATGTAACAAGTAATTGTTGTTATCCTTTTCTTACGTATTCGGATCTATATGGCGATATCTCTTTTTTACACCTGTAGCAACATTCACTCACACTTAGATATTATACAAAGCGTGGCAATTTTTGGCCGTGACGCCATTTTGTAAGCTACGTTGTTGGTGAATACTAAAAATAATAGAGTAAAATACCGTATTTATAAATGATCTCAGATCATGCACTCCACACAACATTCACAAATTTCTTGAAAGCATTATCGTAAACATCTTACCCTGGACTAGATACAGCTCAGGCTGCAAGGTTTTGCATATGTGTGTTTTTGCTACGTAATAGCATACCTTCCGTCTGTTTACGTCTTAAATGTCTGTAGGTTAACCTTATAAATCACCACGCTTATCGATAGTCGACTATCGATATGCAACACTAGTGTCATTTCGCCATTTAATTTTTCCTCTACTTAGCTCTGTAATCTATGGCCATCATCATTCATCCATCTTTCAATCAAGGGGTCTTTGATTCGTGTATTTTCTAAATTTCATTGAATTTGATTTTGAAATCAAGTTGTCTTTCTAAGATTTGTCCCTAACATAAAAACAATATTATTTTGATTGATAATTCAGTGGATATCCCATAAATATTTAGAAACGTTTTGCTAAAAGGTATAATTTTTGTTTGTTATTACCATACGAGGAGATTTTCAATGAGTCATACGTTTGCCGTAACACTAAAACAACTTTGTTTTGTAGATGTCTTCAGGAAGACCCATCAAATGTGTTGTGGTCGGCGATGGCACTGTAGGAAAAACGTGCATGCTAATTTCATACACAACAGATAGTTTTCCAGGGGAATATGTTCCTACAGTGTGAGTATACCTAATTGGAATGTTTTCAGATGAAACTCTATTGTTGTGTATTGCATTAAAAATTACACTAACTTAGTACTGAAAAAAAACATTTTATTGTTCAAAAACAAAAGGTAACATATTGGTCATTTTATTTTAGCTTTGACAACTACTCCGCACCAATGGTTGTAGATGGAGTAGCAGTTTCCTTGGGACTGTGGGACACAGCAGGACAAGAAGATTATGATAGACTTAGGCCCTTGAGCTATCCACAAACTGATGTCTTCCTTATATGCTTCAGTGTTACTAGGTAACTTACTTTGTTGTTTCCAGTTTGGTTAAGACATAGCAGGTAATTAAAGTAACCATGTCAGAGGCTGAGAGGCGGTTCCTAAACCACCCTTACCACTAGGCTGTTAGGAACAACCTAGGGTCTCCATGGTTGATTGACAATGTAACCTATGCAAAATGATGATGACTAGGTAATTCAATTTTTAACTATGAATAAATAACCCAATGAGTTTATAAACGATAGTCTATACTTCCATACTGAGATTATAAGTGCAAAAGTCTGTCTATTTCACGGCCAAACTGCTGAATGGATTTTGATGAAATTTGTTGTATGAATACATATAGTTGAAAACCTGAGGCTACTTTTAAGCAGGAGGAGCAAAACAGCTAGTATTGTCTAATTAAATTCTTCATTATAATTTTTTATTGCAGCCCTTCATCTTACGAAAATGTTACTTCCAAATGGTATCCAGAAATAAAACATCACTGCCCTGATGCACCAATAATACTAGTCGGTAAGTTGACTTATTACTTATGCATAATGCACATTATTTTATGATATAAGTATTTTTATATGTATTAAATGAAATATGATTTGTTTTGATGCGATAAGAAGGGAACTGATTCTGTTAGGTTATAAACCTAAACATATATAACTGGCACATTTTTGACGTAAAATGGCAAAAAATTGTATGAAAATAGTTGGTATCTCTTTCTTCCGTTTATTGAGTATATACATGTCCCATGGAGTAATTACAAAGAGAAGATGCCGTTTAAAATGGCGCAGTGACGTGATCATTGGCGCCTCGCCGACACAAAAGTGGGCAGAGCTTGTCATTGCTCTGCTCCATGATTGGAGCCACGGCCGAAACCAAGCACCCCGTACGTCTGCCTTCCGCCCCGTGTAGCCTGACAAACACTTTCTTACAAAACGCTTATTACAGCATCTCTTTGTGACTCCATGACATGTCCTCACTGCAAAACTGTATGCTACATATTACTATTTTTACTAGGCATCCATTCAAATTCATTTCTCTCCACGATCCGCGTTTATCCACTTATCACGCTGAATTTCATTTGTTGGGAATCTGTGTCAATAAAAAATTTGCACTAATGCATCATATTATCCTTCATACTAAAAACAAACATTTTTTTTCTGAACACACCACGTGACGCATAACACTTTCCGCAGACGTCAAGTATGGATTATTAAAATGTTTATTTACTTACTTATGATAGGTGAGTTCTATGTTTTTCATGTCTGTATGGCTTCTACACCACTTCACGGCACATGACGGCATGTTTAATGAATATATTATCGCAAAAACACAGCAATATTCTCAAACGAAACTTTTTGCGACGCAACCGCACGACTCGAGTGTCACGGCGAACTGTCGCGCCTCGCGGTTCATATTGTAAGCCCCGCCCTCCGCGGTACATATCTCATGGAATGATTTTTCGGGATTAGTTACGCTTCTAGAGAATTGTTATTCGTAGCAAAACAGATTTAAAGTTGTGAGCTTTTTCCAGTCAATCAGCAGGATCACCTATTAAGAAAAATTGACATAAAATATAAAAAAATCTTATTTTAAATATTTCAGGTACAAAGATAGACTTGCGAGACGACAGAGAAACATTAAGCCTTCTATCGGAGCAAGGCATGTCTCCATTGAAAAGAGAACAAGGACAGAAACTGGCAAATAAAATTAGAGCTGTGAAATATATGGAATGCTCGGCTTTAACTCAGCGTGGTCTAAAACAAGTAAGGGTATTTAAAGGATATTTACTACTTTTTGTCTGTGGCTTCCCACATGGACTAATTCCCTCAGGAATCGTATTCGTTTCTTGGATTAATGGTACCTGATGTCCTTCTCTGTACTTAAACTATAGTTTGTGTCAATAGAAAACGACAATAATGCAAAGAATTGAAATTTATTGAAATTGCTTATCAATCATTTACATTTGATTATCAATATTTTACACATAAACAACTTGATGCACCCACATATTGTTTTCACTTAAACTTTTAGACATATTTACTCTTTTATTAAATGATATAAATAAATCAAAAATAAAATAAGTTTTATTTTGGATAATTAAAATCCATATCATCATATGATATGATGAAGATGGGATCCGTAATTTCAAGTTAATGAAGTGGAAAGTTAATGAGGTTCATATACATAGTTAAGATTCTTTAGGTGTATGTAAAATTTCTGGAACATTGGTTCAGTATCCATACTAATATTATAAATGCAAAAGTCTGTCTGTCTGTTACGCTTTCACGGCCAAACCGCTAAACGGATTTTGATGAAATTTGGTATGAATATAGTTGAAGACCCGGGGTCAAACATAGGCTACTTTAAGACGCAAGCGGAGCTGCGGCAATAAGCTAGTATGAAATATGAAGAAGTAACAAAATCACAAATATTATACAACAGTATACGAATTCAGTAAATCATTTTAATAAAACACATTTCAAGAAACCATTTTTGATTGTTCATTTTATGTTTATTTGTAATTGCATATTTTCTTCTACAGGTATTTGATGAGGCTGTGCGTGCAGTATTAAGACCAGAGCCACAAAAAAGGCATCAGAGGAAGTGTTTAATTATGTAAATATAACATACAATTGACAAAATAACAATAATAACCACTGACTAGCAGAAATCTCAGACGAACAGTAATAATGTGTTTCTATACCAGATGCTCTCTCATACTAATAATTCATAACAATATGTGCCATAAATTCCATTATTACTGCATAGTATTTACATCACTTCACATTGCAAATACCTGAAATATGTTATAAATTATGTTAACAAATCTGATAAAATGTTTTGAAGACATTGCAAGGTTAGGAGATGGAACTGTTCTGTGTAGTCTCAATTTAGTGAACAAAAACAATGAGTTAACAAAGGACAATGCTAAAAAAAAACCAAGTCCTGGCGCAAAAGAAAAGAATCTCGAAATGTAGGTAAAAGGAAATAATAAATTACTGCATAGGGGGCATCATCGAAATTATATATATGTATGGCTATATATGTGAAACTGCTGTTGGAATTTTTATAGGGGTAACAGTTATGTTATTACTCACTAGATCTACTGATTCAAGGACAGCAGGATACTCCACACAGAATCCATTTAAACAGTAAATATACAGACATGACATGATACCTTGGGGCATTTCGAAGATATAGCCATTTAAAGATTTTTACCTTGGGGCATTTCAGTTGGGACAACCAAGTGATAAAAATAGCTTTAGGATGGCTGATTTCGTACCTATCACCGGCGGCGTGTAGATCGCTTATATGAATGAACAGTGCCGGCCTGTTTGGTGAAAATGTTGGTGAGTTTGTCTTAGACCGACTGATTCATACGTAATTTGATACTCCACACAGTGGCCATGCGAACAGTCCAAAAACTGACATGATACTGTGGTGCGTTTTCCAGATATGGCCATTCAAATATTTCTTAAAGTGACAAAGAAGTAACAAAAATATTTAGATTGCTGATTTCGTATAAACGGCGGGTATATCACTAACATGAATGGAATAGAGCCGATCTGTCTCCAAAATGTTGGTGCGTTGTTACACCCGTTCAAAAAACAAGTTTCATAGGTTTGTAGTGTAAAAAACATTTAGACCAAACGGGTTCATTAATAATATTGTTACGGGCTGGGGGTTCGGTCCACAATTGTTGAAGTAATCGGTGAACATACATATAAAAAAAAAAAACCTACACACGAACGTAGAACCTCTTCCATTTTTGAAGTCGGTTAAAAAATGTATTCAAAGTATATATTAAGAACATGACGTGAGTATTGAAAAGTAAATATTGGACGCTAAAGTTACTGCTCCTTTTATTGATACATTTATTTATTTATAAGTCTTTATTGTAACCACAAGTAAAAAAAAAATACTTTTCTACTCAATTGGCGGACTTGATGCAAATTGATACTATGCTATTGAGGTGAATTTTGACTTTTCTTTTGAAAGCGAATTTAACTAAGGTCTCTTTGATATCATCAGGTAGAACATTCCATGTAAGATAAAGGAATAAGACATAAAACTGGACCGAAATAGGGGAGTAGAAAGGGTAAGTTTTTTGGAAGATCTAAGTTGCCTGTCGTGACCGTCAGAAAGATACTCTATACATTTTAATTAATATACTAAGATACATTATGTTACCTGTGTAAAAATTCAAATGACAATTTCACACATTTCATTAGCCATTGAGTTCGATGATGTCCCTATGCATTATTTTATTACTTATTTATTTATACCTACATTCTAGACTACTTTTCAGTTGCGCCGGGCCTAGGTTTTTTTTTCATACTGCATGAACATTGTCCTTTCAGAATATTGCTGCCAGATATACTCACACATTAGACCATCACAATTTAATATTCTAGTGATATTACTTATGCTTATTTATTGAGCTAAGGATTGCCAAAGATTACATTTAGATTTTAAGTCACGGTATATTACAGTTTGTTTTTTAAACCTTTTTGTGGGTAGAAACAAATTGTTACTGTAAGTAATTTGAAATTAATAAGAATATTATTTTTATACATTTAACTAAAACTCTGGTTAGAGTTTTGAGATATTATATTCTTATGCAACTTGTGAATAAGGACTGACACTAGTGTGTATTTACATACTCAATTTATTCTTTAATTAGTTGCATTAAAGTGGTAAGCATTTAATATGAATATTTAATGAACAAAACATTTTGTTATTGCATTTTATTTAGATATATAGAATGCTTATAACTAATGTAGGGTACTTCTTGCTAAAAGTATTTTTGTAAGTCTAATTAACAATTTAAATAGGGCAATAACTTGACAAATCTTATATGATACCAGGTTGAATAAGCTGTAGAGCAGTTAGGTGCATGTGTCGGAATAGTTTAGCTCCTTATGACCATCACACGACTGATAGACATGTACATAATAATAATATTGATGATATACATGTAAATGTGTACATTTGAACTAATTATTGGCAGCTGAACTGAATGTAATAATGAAAATATTTTTTTCTAATGTTTGACTATTTAATTTTATTATCTAACTAATATACTTATTTCATTTTCTTTTGGGTTAGAATTGAATAAATTTATGGAATGGAAGTGTGTTATTGTAATTCATTAGAATGAAGTATTTTTCTATATGAAAATGTAGAGATAAGAATAGTTTGTGTTTTTGGTGGGAAAAGATATTTTTCGTAGGTTGCCGAGTATTTTTTATACACATGGTTTATGGGGCATATTATTACACAATCAATTGATATCAATAATATAACGATACCAAGATCGATACACCGTACACGACGCGCGTATTTATAGCGAATGCGCGTGTTAAGCGACGGCGAGACGTGACCCGCATTGGATTGGTCCATTTAGTGGCATTTTCTATCGCGAGGTCGTCCGTGCTTCGGAAGGAATGTTAAACCGTTGGTCCCGGTTATTATCGATAGATGTCAGTCGTTCGGCTGTGTCAGGTCCCTTTATGCAGCCTGAAAAGTGTAAGATGTAAAAATTTTGATGTTACGATTTAGTGAAATTGTCTTGGATTGCAATCGAATATGTCGTGATAATATTAAAAGTAAACCGGCCCATAGCCTGTTTTGAAAACCAGATTTTAAAAAATAAACAAAATTGTTAAATTGCTTAATACAGTGTTCAGTTTTGAACCGAACACTTTATGAAGGCTTTATAATTTTAATTTCGCTATTTCCATCCAGCTACACCTAATAACTACGTACTACATAATTTATAAAACTTTATTTTAAGTCATGTTTGCGTGTTTATAAACATGTAATCCATTGGAAATGATGCAGTATATTGTGTTCAATTACAAATGGTGAAAACTTAAGTGACTCGTTTTAGAACTTAGTCATGTTAGTGCACCAACACAAGGTACATTAAAGTCTCCAGAACTGACCTGTCTGAATCTGGAGCTCTATTTTTAAATTTATAACTCACGCAAAATCGGTGAATCGAATGATCTTTCGTCATAATCGGTGAGACGAACAATTGGGTATTCTACAAATTTTTATTTCTTCTTTCATATCAATATTTTTATTTCCAGAAACAGAAAGTAAGAATTTTTGTAATCCGTTCAAAAATAAATAAGTTTATAAGCCTTTGAAATTTGGTGAAAGGGAAAACTGTCAAAAAACAAGAAAAGGATGCACTGTGTGAGCTGTGACGCCACTGCCACTCGGTTTCGTGCGTACAAAAGAGATAACAAGACATCCCCACCACGCTCCCACTTTTCTTTTAGAGAAAACTTTAAAATCGAATTACTGCCTTAATTAACAACCAATTTTGTTGTTTTTTTCAGAATCGGTTACGTTTTAGTGTATATTTTGTTTAGTGTGACAATATTAACCAAGTATGAATACAGCCAAGTAGCCTAATTCCACTTACCGGTTTTGTGTGAGTCGTACATTTTAAAATATTTCCTGATTTTAATGACTAGTGTTATACATGGTAAATTAATTTTGGCTCATTGTCAACACAGAAACTGTTTTAGTTAGAACTGAAACAATATAAGTTCGTCGATTGTATGAGGAATATCATTCTAATCTTACATATATTTTTCTTGAAGGATTTTCGGATTGAAGTCGCGTTGAACATTGAATTACTGCAATCTTGTTTATTTTTCAATTATATATGGGTTTTAACATAAGTACCTATTATAAGTGTGTTGGAACCCTCAAAACAAAATTTCAGTTAAAAACTTTGACACTCAAAATTAAGCACAGTTTAGATTGAACCAAACTGACACACGATGATCCTACTATCAGAAGTAATAATAATTCTGAGCTTTATGAATAATTTTGTATGTAACAGAACCGTAAAAATTGATACATAATAGGAAATTATGATGAGGTTTCATATAAAAGATATGTAAGTATGAAGAAAGAGGAATAAATTACCAACCATTTGTTTAGCAAATGTTTTCTAAAGTATGTTTTGCCCTTTCTCGAATAAGTTGGTACTGTTGGTAGACATCATTGTCAATACATTATTTATAGACTGCTTTCATTTATAATTAAACATAAAGCTTGAAAGGTAATTGTGTATATAATTATTCAATTATTTGTATGTAAGACATTGCGCAATTTAAGAAATCTTGTGTAATACTGCACTTCATAAATTATTGAATTTATTGTAGTCTTATTATTTTATTGATACCAACTTTTATTTTCAGCAGACTTCCAAAATAAGCTTTTTAGTGGGACTGTACCTCAAAATAAGGGAGTACAATATTAAAGTGCTATAATCATGTTTCCCGATTGCCCTCTGATGGGAAAAACAAATGGCGGGTCAAAAATCTCTTTCTAAGGACGTATGTCAGACAAAGACGACACTATAAAAAATTCTATGGGATTTAATAAAAAGTATAGATTTTTTTTTAAAAGAACTAGCTGTTTCCCGCAGCTCCGACTGCGTTAAAAAGTAGCCTATGTTAGACCCCGGGGTTTCCAGCTATATTCATACCAAATTTCATTAGAATCCGTTCTGCGGTTTGGCCGTGAAAGCGTTACAGACAAGACAGATTTTACACTTATATAGATAATATACACATATTAGAATGGATTTTTTGCAGCGTATTATTTAGCACAAGAATTCTTAGAATTCTTTCTGTAATAAAAATTAGTGATATGTGTCTACGAAAGTTATCAATTTTCGACGTATCTCAATGATCATCAGCTGACCATAATTTTGTATGAAAGAAAGGCTGATATTTTTATAGAAAGTAAAATTTTTACGTGCTGATTGCTGAATCACCAATGAACTTCATAGGCATTGTTAAAAATAAAGATAAAATATTTGTACATATATGTAATTTATTTCTTAAATAACACATTTATATACATCCATTAAAACGATGCAATTACATGATACAACAAGGAAGATTCATCTGAAAAACATGTCAGTTTTAGTAAATAAATACCTACAACAATAATTATATGCAAATCAGCTGTAGCAAGCAATACATGGTACAAAACAAAATCGTAATAAAAGTGACTGCTCCGCGTCCAAGTGGCATCTGCCTGGCACTTTTTTTTTATTAAAATCTTGAATCATAATGACAAGTCTATGATAAATAAATCACTCTGCTGGTAACTTTGGAGGGAAACAGCACTTAAATAGCACAGTGAGTGCAGAGACGCATCAAAAATTCAGTAGAGACACAGCAGACTTATTGAGTGTAACTATGATGACTAGAAAATAACTTTTTTTAGTAAAAACTCCAATTAATCCAACTAAATCAAAATATTATTTAGGTAAATATGGTAGAAAATGTTAATGCTCTCTATATTGCAATGGTATTTAATTAACATAAAGTTCAATTTAAAAAAATAAGGGTAATTACAAATAGCAATAATTGAAAACTATAATCTAATTGTACATACTAAAAAAGTAACTACTTCCATGAAAAATCACTTTCATAAAATTTAAATAACTAAATTTGTGTACAATAAATGCATATTAATAGGAAAACATCATGTTTTATTTATTTCTCTATATCTATAGATTTATGATCATAGAGAAAACATTTTGGCCATAGAATGAAAAATCTGTAACATGTGGTCTAAACCTAACATACATTGGCACACTTAACCAAAGAAGTGTAAGCTTTTTCCAAGCATTATGTACAGGGCCTTACTATCATGGTACAACACGAGGTGTAGGGCCGCGCTCACATAGCATCAGTTTTCGCACGAATTTCACTCGTGCGTGTACGTAAAAAACACACACGAACAATTCCGACCATTTATGTACTATGGGAGCGCTCACACTGCGCACGAATTAGTCGTACGTACTGTTCGGACATCCGAAACGAACCATAAGTAGATAATGAAGTTTGCAGGTGTTTGACTAATAATTTACTATATTATAAATGATTGTGGGATCAGAATGATAAAATTATTACTTTCGTGGAAATTAAAATAATAAATTCAAAAAAAATATTGACATTATAATAACAAAAATACGTAAAAATTAAATTAGAGAAATGTCTTGAAAATAAAAATTATTCATCATACTTGTACTTAAAGAGAAATTCACGAATGCAATATAACTGGAACACTGCGGACGAGACAGATAAATAAAAACGTATCCAGTGTTAATTCGTACGACCAGTTTCGTGCGTTCACGTACGTCACGTACGAATTCGTATTCAAAGTGAGCGCGGCCTAAGGCTGTTCGCACACGGGGCTATGCAATTCGCGAAACGCGACTGCGATGCAACTTGAGTCGCGTACGATGTATGACTTGACAGAGTAGCGCCGCACGAGTCGCGTCGCGTCGTCTGCGGACACTGCTGATTTTGTATGAAAGTTACCCTCGTGCGACTCTGGTAGCATACTCAAGTTTCATCGTGTGCGAACTGCCTAAGGCGTACCTTGCTTTTAGAGGTGATAGTAAGGCCCCTGTTTGTACAATCAATTTTTAAATACAGGTGCGTGTGTGTGTGACGAAAAAATGGTTTAGACACGAGAATGAGAAAGGGTACATACAAAACCATCTTGCTTGTGAATTATATTTACTGAATATATTTACTTAACTGGATTAGTTATGATAGTAGATCACCAGAAAAAGAACAGAAGCAGTCTGTACTTAAATCTGAATCCAAAGACATTTATTAAATCTCATCAATAGATGTTTTACAATTAGGTAAGTAGATACCCTTCCTCCCACATTTATTTTTCGTGCTATAATTATTGTTCTTCACTAAAATTCATAACACATCGCATTAGATTTTTTGCAAATACTGTAACATACATATCTCATGAGATCTTAAAATTCAAAATATTACAGACGATTATATCCTCTGCATAAAACACATCAATTGGGTATAGTATAACTATTATCATAAAATACTGGTTACATTTTCCAACAAAACTACACTACTTTAAAATGCAATTAAAAAATATTTTACATTCTAACATTTAAATTATAACACTAATATTGTCAAAATTATAAAAAAAGTATTTTTACCATCGAGATATATGTACCTAACATATATCTCGATGATTTTTACTTACAAATTAATATTTGACGAAATATTATGACTACAATATTTGCAGCTCATTGTCATTTTAATATTCTCATACAAGCATTTATTTTATTACAATATTTTTTTAGGGTTACCTACGTACGTGTGAAATCCGCTGTCGCGAAGCACGCGGCTGCGAAATTTTTTTGGACTGCTTTAGAGTTTCGAAAGTATGGCTGCGAAAACCGAGGTCGCGAAAACCGCTGTTGCGAAAGCTTTTGACTGCGAAGGATGTGCCTAATGAAAGTAGTCATGTTTCTATTTAATAATACAACAACAACATATATATTTAACAATAGTTAAACTATTGTTTAAAGTTTTTAAGTACCTACCTGGAGTGTTATATTTGAAAAGTATGACTCACGCAAAGTAAATTCCCGTTGAAGATGGGCACAGATATCTTTTGATGTGATTATTTTGTTAAAATATATACATATATGAAGAAGCTCGAAAGCAAAGCACGACGCGCGTATCCATAGCGAATGTGCGTGTCGGGCGACGGCGACGACGGCGAGACGCGTCCCGTATTAGATTGGTGGCATTTTCTTCCTCCGCCATTGATAGACGGCAATCGTTAGGCTGCTCGTTAGGTTAGAGTTTGCTACTAGTGTTGGCGTGTTGGCTACGAAGTAAAACACCTCGGACCAAGCTCCTGTTAGTCTGGTTTCCGTGCAAAAAGCGTTACGGAGGTCAGGCGGCAGTCGCTCCATTGTAATAACCAGTGCCGCCAAATCTAGGACCATGACTTACAGCGTACCCTAGGCTTTGAAACGTAAGCTGCGGAAGCAACTACGAAAAACTCACTTGGGCGAAGAAGATACAATTATGTAGAATGGTTCCTGAGATTTTATATTATCTATACTATTTTTTTGCCACCTTTTACCGAATATGATGTTCTTTTTACAAATATTTTTTTTTTACTCGGTGTCAGTTTTTTTCATGACAATGTATACATGATTACATAACTAAAAACACTTTTGCTTTTTGGAGAGAATTATTCCAAAAAAAGATTTTTATTCATTATTTTCGACCAGGTATATAATACTGAAGTCATATTAACTGGTGTTTAAAATAGAAACATGACTACTTTCACTAGGTACATCCTTCGCAGTCACAAGCTTTCGCAACAGCGGTTTTCGCGACCTCTGCTTTCGCAGGCGTAAGCTTTCGAAACTATGAAGCAGTAACAAAAATTTTCGCACGAGCGTGCTTCGCGACAGCAGATTTCGCACGTTCGTAGGTAACCCATTTTTTTACATCTCTGTTGTAACAACATGAGATTTGTTTATGTATGTTTAACACACCAATAACATATTTTACTGTGCATTATACACTTTATTTAGCTTCTCAACATAACATCTAGCTAACACTAAAGTTATTTTTGTATTTTTATATTTTTAATACACAAATATAAAGGAAACATTTAAACTTACTTAAAGAATAGATAAAACATTTAGTAGAATAGATAAATAACTACAGACAACATATAATATATAATGCTGATTACATATAGTAAATGTATACTAGAACCTTCATAACATAAATGCCTTGAATAAACAAGATAGAAACAGTAATATTTAGAAAGCCGTTAGAAAATTCCTTAAAATATGTTAAATGATAATTAGACATTATTAAATTCTTATGAAGACAGGGAAATAATGAGTATACATTTTTGAAAATACTTGTTATCAATTTAGGTGCCATCACTGCCAGGTAAGTAATCGCCTTCCTGATATCACATAGCCCTGTAAGGCCCTTGAGACTTTAAATATTGAATCACCAATGATGGCCCGGAAGACACCACCTCTGGTGGAATAGCAGTCAAAGGACAATTTTCAATACTCATAATTTGCAAACTAACACAAAGAGCCAATTCAAATGGAAGATTTGTGAGGTTAGGGTTGTCATTCAAATATAGAGATTCCAAATTCTCAAGAGTCCCAATCTCTTCAGGTAAATACTGTAGATTATTCTCTCCCACACTCAAGAGTGTGAGATTAGTTAAATGGCCAATAGAGCGAGGCAATGATGACAACTGATTAGACTGGACAATTAACTTCTGTAAGTCATGCAGAAATCCGATCTCATTTGGCAAAACTTCCAATTTATTTTCTTCTAAATCCAAAACTCTTAATTTCCGTAGACTACCAATACTTGGAGACAACCTCCTTAAAAGGTTATTAGAAAGGATCAGTATTTCTAAATTTTGGAGGCATTGTATATCATCAGGCAATTTTGTCAGTTGATTAGTACCAAGGTTAAGCTCCACCATATTTGCCCATGTGCCAATATCAAGTGGCAAGGATGTAAGTAGGTTCTCTTTCATATTCAGTTTGGTTAGATTCTTTGCCCTTGAAAATATGCCATAGGGGATTTTGTCTATCTGATTATGTTCTAGATTAATAGAAAATACACTGGTAAATTGAGCTGGTCCTCCAGATGGGTAACTCATAAAAGAGTTGCGGGACAAAGTAATACTTGAAAGTTCATTTAAACTAGCAAGAAGACCCTCAGGAAGTTGAGTTATGGAGTTCCCTTCCACATTAAACTCATCCATATGTTTGCAATTACTCAATGTAGGAGGAATGCTGGTCAGTCTGTTGTATCTCAGTCCTAGACGAGTCAAAGTTTGGAGATTTCCAATAGTCTCAGGAATATCCAGTAAATCATTATGCTGCAAATCTAATGTTGACAAATTAACACAGTTTCCAATTTCCATAGGCAAGTGTTCCAAGTGATTATGAGAAACATCAAAAGTTACCAGATTTACCAAATTGCCAATCCCTGAAGACAATTCCTTTATTTTATTTTCTCTTAAACTAAGCATAGTTAGATTTGTCAGATTGGCAATGCCATCTCCCACTACCCTGATCCTGTTGAACCGCAAGAACAATGTAGTCAAAGAAGTAAGTTTGTAGACTACTTCTGGTATATCACTAAGTTTATTGTGTCTTAAGTCCAAAACTTTGAGGCATTTCAAGTTTGCAAGCGAGTCAGGTAAGCTTGTTAATGAATTCTCATTCAATGCTAATGTCTGTAGATTTGTGAGGCAGCCAAATTCTGCAGGGAGTGCTACCAATTTGTTACCATACAAATAAAACTCTACTAAATGAGTCAGATCTCTGACATTCGGAGGCAGTGATGTTATAGATGACTTACTGAGATCGAGTCGCTTCACGCCTTCCTCGCGACACCGCATGAACTCTTTGATGACATCTAAATCTGCTTGAATGGGCTTATTCTTTTTGGCTGTGGGTTTGGGCTTGTTAGACTCAGGATGCTTGACAGTCACGACTTTGGGTCGTGCTCCCTCCGTATTTGTTAGTGATGCGGTAGATAATTTCTTTTCTCTCATGCTGTGATACTTTTCCCTGGGACTAACGGTGCCAACTGTATCCAAAGCTTCAGAGTTTTCTCTCGACGAATTATCGACATTCATTCCGCACTTTTAAGATTGTTACTGTTGTCTCACTCAATTGCAAATAAATCTACTACGTGTTTGATTATTTACTTTAGAACACACTTGACATGGTTTTGTCATCTCAGTCAACAGAAACAAATCAATACATTATTACCGAACCACGGAAATATGATGTATTTCAAAGATTCGGACGAAATCACAATCAAAGCAATTATCTGCGGATTGTACAATAGCTATTTAACTTTCAAGATTTAACTAAATACCTACTCCGCGTTGCGTCTAAAAATTAATAAAACTTGAACCACTTGGACAAAATGGGCACAGATTAGAAAGAAAGAATAAAATGGGACAAAATAGATTTTGACTTGAATCAATTAGTGTTGCTTATCGATAGTCGACTATCGAAAGAATATCGATAGTTGCAGTATCGATAGTATTACCACGTTTCAATCATGGACATGGAACTAAAGGTAAAGATGGAAGAAGCAAGCATACAACAAGCCGGTTCAAGAAAATTTGACCTGAATGCATTTCGTTATCCACCTCTCTCTTTCTAACTCGTGATGTGTTAGGGCGTGAATCTGGGTTTCCATCACAGCACTTGATAACAACCCCAAAAGTTGGAAAAAATGATAAACAGTTACATAGCATTATAATCTTTATTATGAGGTAGATTTTTATTAAAAAATGAAAAATAAATACTTGTTTTTGATATAGAAATCACAGACATATAAGACGTAAACAGACGGAAGGTATGCTATTACTTAGCGTAGCACAAACACACACATGCAAAACTATGCAGCCTGGGCTGTATCTAGTCTAGGGTAAGTTGTTTACGATAATGCTTCCCATGATTTCAAAGAATGTATGAATGTTGTGTGGAGTGCATGATCTGAGATCATTTACCGGTATTCTACTCTATTATTTTTAGTGTTCACCGATCCAACAACGGAGATTACAAAATGGCGTCACGGCCAAAAATTGCCACGCGTAGCTTAATATCTATGTGTGAGTGAATGTTGCTACAGGTGTAAAAAAGAGATATCGCCATATAGATCCGAATACGTGAGAAAAGGATAACAACAATTACTTGCTACATAAGTATAACTATTAACTTATGTTCCGTCTGTGTACGTCTTATATGTCTGTGATAGAAATATAATCCTTTACATTTTTATTGTGTACATGAATAAAGTAAATAAATAAATAAATAAAGCCCAATTATATTATGCAAACTGACATTTTTATTTTACTGTATTTTTGACACAGACATATAAGACGTAAACAGACGGAAGGTAGACTTAGCGTAGCAAAAACACACACATGCAAAACTATGCAGCCTGGGCTGTATCTAGTCTAGGGTAAAATGTTTGCGATAATGCTCCCCATGATTTCAAGAAATGTATGAATGTTGTGTGGAGTGCATGATCTGAGATCATTTATACGATATTCTACTCTATTATTTTTAGTATTCACCGAACCAACAACGTAGCTTACAAAATGGCGGCATAATATCTATGTGTGAGTGAATGTTGCTACAGGTGTAAAAAAGAGAAATCGCCATATAGATCCGAATACGTTAGAAAACGATAACAACAATTACTTGCTACATAAGTATAACTATTATCTTAGATTCCGTCTGTTTACATCTTATATGTCTGTGATATCTGACTAGGCAAAATTTTTAAAGTGATCGTAATACTTTGGAAAAACAGGGGTTACTCCAGGTCAAATTTTCTTGGGGTGCAGGGCAGAGAACCTCCTCGAGTACCCGGTCCTTTGAAAGCTTTGCATTCTCACTTGATCCCAAGGATCCGGTGAGAGGGCGGGCTGACAAGGGACTCGGGACGGTGCACCCTGGGCGACAGTTAATAACTCCCTGGTAGTCGGGGTCTTATTAGCTGTCGGCCAATTTCTGCCAACAGCCCACTCCACCGCCGTCTATGATGAGACGGCGAATGGATGTGGGTCTGGGGGACGGGCGTGGTCCATTTATGGGCCACTGCCCGATTTGGGGGGGGGCCGAAAGGCCAATTGAGGGGGCCGCAAGGCCATGGCTGAAGGGCGTCGTGGTAGAATGCCAACGCGACCCCATGGCGCCCTCAACAGCCGGTGCGGAAACGCCGGAGGGGTTTTAGTGGGTAGTCTGCGTGGGTAGTAGCGCAAATGCATTTCCCCTCCGTTACCAAAAAAAAAAAAAGGTCAAATTTTCTTGAACCAGCCTGTTGTATGCCTGCTTGTCCTCCATCTTTATCTTTAGTCCCATGATTATGGATATATAGATCAAGATGGATAGCGTGAATGCATTTATTAAGCTGACGTCAAAAAATTTTACCTGAAAGCATTTCGTTATCCACCTCTCTCTTTCTAAATCTTAATGTGTTAGGTCCATGATTTTATATCATTCGTGGAGCACATGTACAACGGAATAACGAATTCTGAGTAAAAAAATAGATTTTATTTGCAGTTTAAACATTTATTATTTGTGATTACATTTGAAAATGTTCCGATTGATCTATGAATTTCATTATTGATATTTAATGTTAATTTAATTTAAACATAATGTTTTCGTTACATAATTTCACTTACTAAATTAAAATAAAAAGAAAGTTAAAACTAAAAATTATCTACAGTTTGGGGCAACGTGCCCAAAATGCTGGCCGCGTTCCCTCGCTGGATTGCAATGCTAATTTTTTGTCCAAAATACAAGCCAGCATTTTGGTCAAGCGTTGCCTCCTTTAGTCTCCTCGACAAATCCTTAAAAATTTCGAAAGCTCCCGGCCCCCACGGCCCCAGCGTCTCTACCCCAAACGGCACAAACATGTAACCTTTATCTAGGCCATTATATTTGCGCCGCTTGAGGCACTCCGCTGATGTAGCTGCACCACATGCACCACTAGATGATAGTGGAAGATGGGACGGCGCTAGCGTATCTACGCAGGTGGCGTCCCAAACCAACGGCCGACCCATCCTCCACGGGATGAGGGTCATTCCGTCGGGCCTCTTACCGTCGTCACGCAGAAGACCATTTGGCTCCAAACAAGCTGCGACATTGGCACTTCCAAAATCCCGACGGATGATATCATTAATGGTACTGTGGCGAGCTACACGTCCAGCACTCCTAATGCATGACAAGCCATGGTAACCGAGGCCATCAACCATATCTCCACAGGAGCACCGGTGGGTAACAACACATGGCGATCCGATGCGTACAGATATGGCGATCCTAAAACAGTGGTTATCTAATAAATTTCCGACATGAACAGATGGTAATACCTGCAGCCAAAGACCCGACTCCCAACGAGAAACAGCAAGAAGACGCGCACGCTCTAATGAGCTGGATGTGTGTAGTAGATCATTCCATACGAGCTCACAAAGCGGCACATCCCACTGCCTCTGCGAAGTCGGGTCCCTGGGCAGAGAAGAATTAGGACAAGCTATATTCCATGCTTCCGTTGCCTCAGCCTTAAAAGAAATTTGAAAATGTCCTAAACTGGGCGAGAGAACCTTTTTTACTAATTTTTCAGTACTATTGACTGAGGAAAGGAAAGCAGGTAATGACACACTCGAAATTTTTCTGATTCCAAGGCCTCCGTACCTAATGGGAAGAGATGCTTGGCACCAACTTCTGTCCGATAAAGTTATGTTGAAAATGTTGGTGAGCGTATCTTTCACAATGTTGTCCAGCCTTTGTAAAATATCCGTATGATTCCAAAGTGGGCAACATCGTAAAAAATATGTAAATTTTGGTACGAAAAGACAATAGCGAATTATAGTAAAAGCCATGTGCATATTAATTTTCGTTAATCTGTCTGAAACATCAATAAAATTTTGAATTTTTTCCTCAATGAAATCTGGTACTGATTCATTTGGAACTGGCGAACCTAGGAGACGAAGAGTAGAATTATTAATAATTTTGATGTTTGTTGCTAAATAATTGAATCTTTCTAATATATCGTCCCTTTTTGATTCACCATTTTTTGAAATGTAAAGCTCACATTTCGAGAAATTTAACTCAAGACCAATTTTTTTGAATTCGGTAATTAAAGTATTAAGGTCTTTGAAAACGGTGTCCGCATCGCCTTCTAAAGTACCGTCGTCTAAGTACCACACATTCAATTTTGACTCGAGACGACTAATGATAGGATGAATCGCGAGGCTAAAAATAGCTAAAGTCCTATAGGATCACCCTGCTGACAACCTACTTCTGAGGATAAGTGTATAGCCTTATAAAATAATTTTGAATTTTTACCATAACATTGCCATAGGAAAGGATACAAATCTGGAATTTTGTCTCTTACTTCGGTCAGCAAGGTAACCCTGTCCACGGAGTTGAAGGCGTTCTTAACGTCCACCTTTAAAACGACTTCGCATTCATTATGGATCAGAAAAGATCTCAAAGAATGTACCGCCGCCTCACATCCACCACTGCTGCCGAAACCTAATTGTATCGGTTGAAAATATTTCTCTAGATCTTCTTTTTTCAACCTACAGCATATCTTGGCTGTGAGACGGCGATATGTGCACCCGACTGCGATAGGCCGCATACCTCCATCCTTTTTCTTTAATGCGCATAGATTGGCCCAGTATAAAACTTCTGTAAATGTTTGCTTGACCTTACCTGCTAACATCATGTCCACTAATTGTGTTAAAGCTGCTGTAAGATTTTCTCCTGCAACACCGCAAGCAGCGCTGGTCAAATCTTTTAAATGCTGCGGTGTCAGGCCATCTATACCGCCAGCAGTTGGAAATTATAGAATAGCATTAGATATATCTTTAGCCACAGTTGGTGCCAAACTGGCATCAGAATCCGGAGGAGGTGGAATGTTAGTATCAGCAGTACTTGGAAATGATAGAATAGCATTAGATATATCTTTAGCCACAGTTGGTGCCAAACTGGCATCAGAATCCGGAGGAGGTGGAATGTTAGTATCTCCTGTCGCAGGTGGATGCTTAGAACGCAGAGCCGAAACAGTTTCAGGACTGTAGGGTGCAACCACATCATTGGAGAATAAAAGTCGGGCTGCGCCTCTGATGTCTCCGTCCATCAATTTATTTTCTATAGAACGATATTGATTAAAATTTTGAAATGGGTTTGAGCTATTACAAATATTAATGACAGACTTTAGTGATTGGCCATCTTTACATACACAGTTATTTTTAATTTTAGATGTTAGTGAAGATGTATCAGGTGAATGAAGAGTAACATGTAGAATTCTGTACGGAAACGTAAGTAAATGCTCCCAAGCTTGGTCAGAATTTTTAGATAAAATATTTTTAATGTCAGACGCGAGACGCTCAGCTACTGATACACGTGCCCCACGAGGAATTCGTTTGATTACAGGCAACCCATTTTTGAAACTGGCAAGTCTGACGATAAAAGGCTGGTCCTGTTGTACATTTGAGGAACAAGCATCGGCTTGCAAAGCATTATTACTTGTTGGTTCGACATTGGTTTTGTGCGTCTTTCCTACATGTATTTTTAGCCCTCTTAATGTCAGAAAAGACCGAGGTTGGAAGCATTTATTACAGATAAATGTATTGTCCAATGATGTGCAGGCAACCGAGTCCTGACTAGCCATATAATGAATTTGTCGAAGTTGGTTTTTATAGAAAATATACAAACTTAACAAAATTAAACCAAAACATATAATAACTAGAGATGGGTCGAGGGCATAAACAAATATGGACACAATGGGCATAAACTTGGCATATTGGGCATAAATGAGTTTACGCCCAAATACCTTAATGCCCGATCACTGGGCATAAAAACTAATAACTTAATTTCGTGAAAAATAAAGCAGGAACTTAAATTAAAATGAAACTTAATGTCAGTATTTTGTAAATCAACATTTTTAATTAAATAATCAGTTATTAAATAATCACAGTCTTGTTATAAAATCACAGTTAAAAATTTGAATTATTTGAATAGGTACTTATATAAAATATAATTATGACTCTAGTCTAAATAATTATTTTGGTTTGATTAAGATATCTATTAAGTGAACATTAGGTAATGATATCGCTGTAGATAACTTCAGTCATCATCACTAAGGTTGATATTTGATGTAACGCCAACAAATTCTAGTTCTTGGTTTCTTAAAGTGGATGTTGATGGGTGGGAATCAAAATCTTCAAGCGTATTGAATTCAATCGAGTCAGATTCATCTTGACTATCATAATCATCGCTAAAAACATCGTCGATTTCCGCATCAAAATCGTTAACATTGGATAAACGAATATTTTTAGATGGATCATTATTTTCTCTTAAATTCCAATTGTATGCCAACGATGTTATTTGAGCCGCTCTTTCTGTAGTGAGACGATTTCGTTTTGCATTATATACGAAGCCATGTCTGCTGAACGAGCGTTCAGTAGCCGCAGAAGTGCAAGGTGCAGTTAGGATACGAAGCGCCACTTTAGTTAACGGTGAGGAACCACAAATTCCTTTCCACCACAATACAGCATCAACCTTCTCTGCAGCTTTCCATGTAAATTCTTTCCCCCATATACCTTCTCTCGCTTTATATTGAGCAAGATCAACCAGACAATCAATATTCAAAAAACTCGCCAGGTTTTGAATAAACTCCATCGCTTTCAAGTCTTGATGCTGAGTGAGTTCATGTCCTTCAGCTTTAGGGTCCAGCATATGAGCAGCGTAGTGTATAGGTTTGAGAACTTGTGTAGTTCTTTGTTCTACTGCAGTCTTCAAGCATTCTACATCAGAAGTTTCCAGAATAGTTGTCGAAGTGAAAGCAAATAGCAATTTTGATAAGATATTTTTAAAGGTCATATAAACTTTACTGATGTTATAACTATCGCCCTCGAGTTCAAAAATAGCTTGTGAGATTGGTTCCATTATACTAACACATTGATCAATCATTATCCCAAAGCCATCGTCTAGAATCGTACTTTTGATGTTTGATGTAGGTTGGCTATGTTCATGGACAGCGAGATTTTGCAGTGCAACTTTGTTGACTTTCAGACTTCTTAAAGCCGCCACATGACTTCCCCATCTAGTTTTACATGGTAGTTTCAAGGTTTCACCATTAATTTCTTTGTCTTTCCGAATTTTGCTTAAAAGTGCGCTCAAAATCTGACTTTTTTTTAATGCACTTTATAACTTCTGTTGCAAGATCAATACAAGCTTTACTAACCAAATTTCATCAAATAGGCACCAAACAAAAAACTAAATCACCGTATGTAGGTTGTGCGTAAGTAGGTGGGTAGTTCTATAATATTAAAATCAGAGCGGCGGCGGGCGCCTGAGCAACTGCGTGGAGCGATGTGACAAACGAACAGGCGAAGGAGCCGCGCAGCGGGACGCGGGGTTACTCCCCTCCCTCTTCACTTCACACTTTAGGCCTCTACACGCGCCTTGATTTAAAAAATTGATCTTGCAGCACTGCTCCCGATTTAGGGCCCTAAATCGGTGCGTGTGTAAAGCTTCTAAGGCTTTTAGCTTCCGTTGTTCATTTCAAACGGTCTACAGACTTGAGACTGTTTTAGTTCCGCGCCCGCGTTGACTCGACCGGATAACCGTAATACTTAATATTATAGCTATTTATATGTAGTTAAGAATTATTTTAACCAATAGATTTTGGTATAACTAATATGTTACTTTATTGCAGTGTATTAGCTAAAATCCAATATGTTTTTGTAAATTAACCTTTTTTTGCATACTCACATACATATTTGAATGAAAAAAAAATAGCACTCCGGGAGTGCCGGCAGAAGTGAAAACTTCAATATTAACGTTGTGTTTAATTATAAGTATAAAAGTACTATCATTTATGAGGTAGAATACAATGTTTATTTATTGCGCTATCGTACACAAATATGACAATTTATATGTTGTTATTTATAATATCAATTTTTGGAGTTGCGTCGGTATTCTGCAAATATTTCAAATCTTTCCTAAACCACAGTCGGTCACAAATGTCACAAGCATAACCAAAGTCATTTTCGACAAAATCATTTTCAAATTGTCGATGAGCAGAAGAATTCTGTTGAAAAGCAGAATATGTTTGAAGATGTATATTAGGTGGAGGTGATTCAACAACTTGAGAACGAAAATGCCTTTGACGCACTCTATCTTCGATAGAATCGTAGTTAGTATGTCTTGATAGACTTGAAGGTACATCTCTCGACAATACATCCGCAATTTGGGAACTACCGATCACTGGTGGAGCATATGGCACATCTTCAGTAGACAAACCTGCAATTTGTGAGGTATGAATGACTGGTTGTCCATCCAGTACATCTTTGGCGGATGGGCCTGTTTGTAAATTTGATGTTCTTTTTTTATCTCGATATCGCTTAGAATATTCTTTGTTTTTCAGCTTTTGATTTCTTTTATCTTCTTTGTTCTTTTCATCAACAGAGAAGTAAGGCGTAAAGTGCAGCTCACGAAGATCAAGATGAATCCAATTATCTGTATTATTTGCTACAAAATGACAGAAAATAGTATCTTCATTTTTTGAAACTACGTTGAAATAGTGATAATGCACACAAATATTTTGATTGTAAATTTTTGCGAACAAGTATAAACAATCCAAATCTCCATACTCATTGTTACTTGAGAGTATGTTATATACTTCCTGTGGATTGTGGCAAGAGTTTAAATAAGGTGAATCACGTAATTGTCTTCTTAAATCACAAGTCTAAATTTGAAGTTGCAGAACACGAATGAGTGAGTGGAAAAGACAATTACCATCACCTGGAATATCTGTAGTTCTGTGTAGAATGACTTCAGGGGTAATGCATTCGTGACTCTCTTCATATATACGAAGTTGTTGGGTGAGAAAGTGATTTTGTTCGAGCTGTTCATTTTCTAAATTTTGAGAAACCCTGCACTGCACAACATTCTCTTGGTCTTGATTACTGTCTAATTTCTTTTTTTTTCTGCGAAAAAACAAAGAAATCGTAATATAAAATAAAATAATAATAAAATATGAATCATATATTTATATTATAATATTTAAAATATGAAATTTAATTACATTTGCAAATCATCCAATTTCTTTAGGAACAATTCTTCTACATTTTTCTTTAAACCTTTTGTACGTTGATAATATACCCTTTGATTCTCACGATGTCTTTTTCTTTTTCGTGCTTCTTTTATTTCCTTCGAATCTTTTTGCTCCAAATTTTTTTTACGCTGACGAAATGCCCTTTGGTATTCTCGATTTCGTTCTTTTTTTCTTTCTCTGAAAAATGGAGATTATTTATTATTATCTTATTTCATTTATTTTTATTCGAAATTATTTTTTTGGTAAACCTACACCGCAAATGGGCTTATTGTGGTGTCATGAAAATGTAGGTTAATGCTATAAAGTATAAACATATTACAAATATTACATCTATTATGTGTCAATACAGACTAGATCGAAACCTAATCTTATTATTAAAATTATATTTATTACTATTATTATTATTCGTTTTTTACGTTTTATAGTTCTCAGCTTATAGCTGGTTTTCTTGACGGCAGTTACGGGCTAAAGCCAAGTAAGAGTTTTTCATCTAGTAATTTATAAAGTACTTACTCATTTTCTTTCACTACTTCATCATCACTTTTTTCATTAATAGATTCACTTTGTTCGATTTCCATAATTTAAACAATTCACATTTACGAATACACAACAGTGTATTTACTACACAACAGTCAAGCAATCAGCTGTCACCATCCTTGGATACGCGTGGGACGCTGTACACACACACGGTCATTCGCGCAAGCGCCCTGTGCCGCCTAAACAGAGCAGCACACTCAGGCACGGTAGAAAGAGTGGGAGATACTAGTTCCTCTCCCTTCCCCTCGATCTTACGCTTTTTCGATCAGCATCACGTGACCCTGACGCGAGTTTGAAAGTTTTTACCCATACAAAAAAAAGTGCTCAGCGCCGCTAAAGAAGTTTTCACTTCAAAAATAATTAAAGTTCAGTTACAGTTTATGCCCAGATAAAAGGCATTTATTCGGCGTTTACGGGCATTTATCGGGCGTTTACTCAATACGCCCAATATGCCAGGGCATAAACCCATCTCTAATAATAACCTATTTTGAAAAGTTACTACATACTTATTATACAGCACTAATAAACAGAGTATAAATAAAAACTTACAAATAAATAGTCCCAAACTGTTATTTTTTGCGAAACACACACTTTTAACAAAAATCGACTCCGGGTAGGTAGGTCTTTGCAAAAACAACAAACATACGATCACCAGGACGACGGAGACAGCTTTTTGAATCGCAGTAAACAGCATCTATAGAACAAACGTATCTTCTATTGTCTTTAGTTAGACAAAAAAAATATTTCATCGGGTACTTATTCCTTCCATGGGGTGCACCGGCATCGCGGCTTGGTGCTATCCATGGAGCAATTACAAAGGTGCTATCGTTGCTAGGTTAGATTTATGACATTTATATCTGCTGAATTTATTTATTTAAAAATCAAAAACAGCTAATTTAAATCAATCATCCATATAATATGTGTGCATAAGAATATAACATTGTGCAGAAATTTCACAACCACACTTGAAAATTTCTTTAATATAGGATTTCTATTAATTTCTTTAAAAATTATCAAATATTTGTTGTTGATCGGTTGCTTAAGAAGAAGGAGTTTACAAGAAGAGGATGATATGCAAATAAAAGAGTATGGAATTCCATCTATTCCCGGGGCAGAATCTTTTAATTTATCAAGGGCAGCGCATAGTTCTGCATACGAAAATTCTTCATTCATCTTATCTGAAGAAGGACAGATACACTGATAAGGCGAAGAGCAATCAAAATTAGGAACATAGGGAGGGGCAAGTTTATCACAAAATTCTTCAATCCAGGGAGATATAACATTTGAAGTGGGGTTATTTGTGACTACACTTCTATGGAAGGTTTGATATTTTTCCAGACAATGGATGGGGAAGTTCTAGGAGAAAGGGATTTGCAAAACTTGTTTTAACCCAATTTATTTTTTTTGGACAAAAGCCTACTAGTGCGAGAACATATATGTTTGTAGTAAATGTAGTTTTCCATATTACAGTTAGATAAATATTGTTTTTCCGCATTTTTGCGGTCTTCTATACTGTCAGAGCACTCGGCATCCCACCAAGGTGGTGAAGAAATATTTTTGGAAAGACTTTTTTTTGGAATGGATTTATCAGCTGCTGATTGGATGCAGGAAACAAACTAGACAAGAAGGAAGTCACTTTTTGAATATGATAAAGATTTTAATTCATTGTACAGAGTTTCTGAGTATTTTGACCAATCAGCTTGCTGAGTCTGATATTTTAAGAGAGGTTGAGAAGGGGGAGAGGGTCTAAAAGATGTACAAAGAGATGTTATTATGGGCATGTGATCACTACCACAAGCATTCGGTAGAACAGACCAGGAAAGAGATGGAGTAATTGAAGGAGAAGAAAGGGTAAGATCTGGGACACTGATATTTTGTAAAGGTGAAGTCCTACGGGTAGCTGATCCATTATTAAGGATGCATAGATCTTGTGAGTCAAGTAAGTCCAAAAGGAGAAAAGAGGCAGGATCATCACAATGAGATCCCCAGAGAGTATTTTTACAGTTAAAATCACCTTAAACTATCAGGGGTCTGGGGATATTGGAGAGAATAGAATTTAATTCGGAAATAACTTGGGCATTAGGATGGGGGATATATACAGACACAATTGATAAATCTATGCATCTAGCTGCAACTATATGAAATTCAGGACTATGGTCAGGAATGACAATTTGGGAGAAAGGATAGGAATGTGAAATGCAGAGCGCGCAGCCAGCATACCCATCGATCCTGTCATCCCGGAGGCACGAAAAACCTGAAACTCGAAAACGAGAAACTGGCGTCAACCACGTCTCCGAGATAGCAGCAGCAATAGCTTTATATTGGTTTAAAAGAGAAATAAAATCTTGGTTTTTATGACGAATACTTTTACAATTCCATTGTAGGAGGTTTATTAATTTGTGATCCATTTATAAGGGTTCATAAAAATTGTTGGAGTAAGATGTTGACGTTGTTCGGTATAGCATCACTGAATTTTGAAATTAGGTTCATAAGAGTACAAATTAACAATTCAATAATATTATCATTAGGGGTAAGCTTAGGTGTTGGGTAAGATGGCGGAGAGTGGTTAGGGAGAGCACATCCATTGGGTTGTGAAGATTTGGGAGTGCTTGTCAAAAAATTATGGACTTGTTCATCATAAGACTTACTAAGAAAAGGAGTAGGACGAGGAGACAGGAATGCAGTTTTTTTATAGAATTTTTTCTCTGGAGTGTAATAAGCTGCATATGGAGGGAGCTGGGAATGAGGAGGAGACGAAGATGATTGGGAAGGAGAAGCAGCCGTCTCAGCATAAGAGGTTCTAGATCTGGGGAAACGACGAGCAGCATCTGAATAGCTGACATTATCCTGGGACATAACCATTTTGACTTTTGCCTGTGATGTTCAGGGCAGTTATTACTAGTAGTACTCCTCAGAAGGTGGTGGCTGAAAATCAGTGCTAGGCATGCCTGCATGTCTAGCGTATCACTGAGCTGGTAGAACTCCCAGTGTTCAGCGGAGGGAGTGCTGAGGGAAACTTCAGGTGTTCTTTTTAACCCTGAAGTAGGAATAACTAAATAACTTTCAAAAGACTGCTTATGATTATGATTATGGTTTACTATAGGGCGGGGCTCTGGAAATTTCTAGGTTTTATTCCTGTTCAAAATCCCTTTCAATATATGTATAATTTTGTTATAATGGAGTATGTTTATTCCTAAATTTAGGGCTGAATCTTGTTTGGTTGTAATTATAAAAAGAAAGTCATAACTTTTTTATTGTCGGGTAAGCTACCATTTGGTAGCTTACCCGACAATGAAAAATCTACTTAATTTTGTAAAAAAAACTATTTTGTATGAAATATTTCAATTTGAATTTATATATTCTACGCTTATTTATGTGTACCAATAGTGAGAAATCATTTTAAGACCGAAATTAGATAAAATTTTAATAAAATACACATGTGAATAAAATACACATTCTACCCACTTTGTAAATTATAAATTTGTCACAAAACCCCCAATTTAACCAGAAAGTTATTGGACCAAATGAAAGAATTAATCGGTTATTTTGCTCAATAAGACAATAATTAAAATAAAATAAATTACCTTTTCAGTGTTCTTTATGTATATCCAAGACAACATTTGTCATAAAACGCCGTACGACAACCACGTCGGCGAAAATATTTGTTACGACGGTTGCACTATTAAACTCCAAAATAACAGTGTTAAATGCGATTTAAATCTTTAAATTATAAAAATAGCGAGTAAATATCGACCCGCTCCAAAAATCATCGTGGGTCTAAAATGGCCACTATGCACGAATTACAATATGATCACATTATGAATCATTGCAAATCTTAAAATAACCACATTTTGGCAGTTCATGAAATGAATCATTTCATGGCAATTCTGCTGTTTGACGGAAAGTCGCAAACTTTTCGTGAATTGTTTGTGAATTGCTTTAACTTATTGCCAGGCATAAAAATAATCTTTATTTTTAGATAGCGTGTGTACTTTTACGATTTTTTTAGTTAATAAGTTTTTCTGACCAATCATGTTGATTAACTATCATTAATTTACTGTAGAATTATAAATATCAAAAAAAATATTAAAATTTTAAAATCTATTTTTATTTTATTACTATAGCAATACTCACACGAGAAGTGATTCAAGAAATGAATTGAATTAGAGTTGAAACGTCAATGTCTAAATTTGCAGAATTGCTAAGCTTCGCAATTCACGAAATGATTCGTTTTGATGAATTGCTCAAAGTGGCCATTTTAGACCTGCTGATTTCGTCTGCCGGTGGCGGCAAGTGTGCTACTACTAGCTGTCAGCTTCAGTCGTAGTCATGGGGACATCGGGAGTCGACATTTGCTCGAATCGACTCGATGAACTATCTATCGACTTCGTGCCGAACCGTGTGAAAACAACAGGCATTTAGTATTGATTTTCGAAATCCGCCGGCGAATCATTCGACAATTAAACCAACTCGCACGGATTCAATGAGCGATTAAAGAAACACGGAACAAGTAAGGAATGATTCGATTATCGTTTACTGACTCGTGGAGTTATTCGCACGGCCAGTCCATACGAGTCGAAATCAAAAATTACCACCCGCGTACATTTCAAAAATACAGAATGTTGCTTCCACGAACGCAATCGATATATCTCACGGAGGAATCAATTCTCTTATTTTAAATAAGTACCTAGTGCACAATTGAATCGCAATTGGATCGCAATGACTTGACTTTGACGCTTCTAATATTCCGTTACTCATTTTATTTACATGTCGCAAATGAATAGAGATTCAAAACTGTTTAAGCAGAATACCATTATTGAGTATATCTAAAAAAATGCAACACAATTGAGTCGCGATTGAATATCAGTTGCGTGGCCTTTCAAAGTTCATTAGCGGAATTTACCTACTCAACCATCGAGCAATTAGGCAGTTAATCGACTTAATATTTATGGCATAGCAAAAATGGCATTACAATACACTATGGTTATTAATAATATCGGTACTATCGATAGGTTATCGATAGTCAACAATCGAGTGGCAACACTAGTATCAAATACAAAAAAAAAAAACAAATTGTATTAAACCAAGATTGATTGAGGTTATGTTAGATTTTATTTACATCCTGAGGAAGAGAAGAAGATCCTGAGAACATTTTTTTACAAGACTAGCTTTTAACCATAAAGATGGATAAAAGTAAGGAAAAAGAAGAACAAAGTATTATGGATAAATCCATGAGGTCCGTCTTCGGTAAGTAACATTGTCAAGTTGCAGCATTTATTTGTGTAATTCTTCGTCCAATTGTGCTTCCTAGTTGCATCCTCAGCTTAAGCTTTAAGGCTGGTATACACATGCCTGTAAATGGCATGCCAGGAGCTCGTAAATTACCATGCTGATTACAGGCAATCCGTGAAACAGCGATACACATGCCTGTGGGTGGCATACCAGTTTTACAAAATGAATGTGGTTCAATGCGACCAATACAATTCGGGTCGCGTTTCGCCGCCGCATAACGCACGATATCGTTTTTGGTTGTGTCGCGGCGAAATTGTAGAATTGATAATTTCATGATAAGGTCGACCACATCATGAAATGCGTCCATTTCATGATATGGCCAAAACATTTCATGATATGGTAGTCCACGATTGGCCAGATCACGCCAATAATAATTCGTATTTTTTAAGCTCAAAACATAACTCTTGACTTCTGTAAGTTTTATATAACATTGCCTAGTGCTTGGTGATAACTTTTATTTTCACAATAATATTCTGATAGCCAGCTGCCATGATAATGCTAAAAAAATTGCAATATCGGCATCTCTCCTGGTTAAAAATGTAACAATTTTATCAAATGATCACTTGGTTCTTGGCCAGATCATGATGTTGTTGTGCATATGTTGATAATATCATGAAATGTTTGAAGCTCAATGATCTGGTGAATTCTTTTTTTTCCATATCATAAAATGGTTGCATTTCATGATCGACCACATCATGAAATGATCAATTTAACGACCTGGCCATGACAGATGCAGAGGTTATATGCTGATTCTGGTGTAATTCTGGACTGACAGTCCGGTTTTGCTCAGAATTACACCAGAATGATAGATGAACTGGATTACATGCTCATTCACGAACTGATGAAACTCGGGGTTAAAATCGTAAAAGTTACTCACCCCCTAAATGGGAGGGGCCATTGTACAAGGTACCTGAAATACCAGTGTGACCATTTGTGGATTCCTGCTATTTGGGCAGATTCAGCTCTTAAATTTTAACTGTGGCATATTTAGGCACCAACTATAAATAAAGCTTTTCAAATAAACATACATCTTTTTCGTTTTAGCGTGTTTCTCGGTTTCATTCTCAGTTGGTCAAAAAACTCTTTTTAATCTTAGCTTATTTCCCGGTCGCGTTCTCAGCTTGTCAAAAAAACGTGCGTATTCTTAATCTTAGCGTGTTTCCCGGTTTCGTCGTCAGTTTGTCAAAATAACGGATGTCTTTTTTATTTTAGCGTGGTTCTTAGTCGTATCCTCAACTTGCCAAAATAACATGCGTCTTTTTCATCTAAGCGTGTTTCCCGGTTGCGTTCTGTGCTGATTAAAAAAAAACGTACGTCTTCATCTAAGTGTGTTCCCCAGTCGTATACTCAACTTGTTTTCATCTAAACGAAAAACATATATACATACCATAAAAATCTAAAAAAACTCTTTTTCGTCTTAGCGTGTATCTCGGTTTCATTCTCAGACGTAGAACTCTCTTACGTACTCCGTCAAATGGTACGACTTTTTGTTAAAAAGAAGCTTAAGTTTTTTTCATCTAAGCGAATTTCACAATTGCGTCTTTTTTCAGCTTGTAAAAACACGTATAAATACTCTTTATTGTACCAAAATACAAATTTTACAAAAACAATTTATGTACATAAAAATTGAGGTACAAAGGCGGACTTATCGCTAGAGCAAACTCTTCCAGTCAAACCTCACGTATGTTCTTTTTCATCTAATTTATTTGTTTTCAATCAATTAAAAAATAATATAGCAGATTGATTCCTGCTAATTGGCAGATTTCTGTTTCACGAGTGGTCACACTGGATGGCAGTCGGGTGGCGAGGCCTGAGCGGGCGGGGTGACAACACGTGTTCTTGATAGCCCATCCCCTCCCTTGGTTTTCAACCCCGTGTATTATGGGAGACTAAAACGCGCTTTGTGTTGTTTATTCTGGCATCATTCTGGTGTGATTCACAAAGAATATTTGTTTTTCGTAATTCTGGACCATCAGTCCATCAGTCAAGTGGACGAAGAATTACACTAGATGTAGAATGTAATCTCAGCCTTAAAGTTAGCTTGACTGCTCATAATCCTTCATTAGAATTTGTAAATACGTACTTATGTATCCAACCAATGTAATAACTAAACTATATTTTTAGTTGGTAATATACCATACGAAGCGACCGAAGAAAAACTGAAAGATATTTTTAGTGAAGTTGGCCCTGTACTTTCTTTCAAATTGGTATTTGACCGTGAGACGGGTAAACCAAAAGGATATGGATTTTGTGAATACAAAGACCAAGAGACGGCACTCAGTGCGATGCGAAATCTCAACGGGTATGAGATTGGTGGTCGCTCACTTCGAGTTGACAATGCTTGTACAGAGAAGTCTCGTATGGAGATGCAAGCCTTAATGCAAGGTCCTCAGGTAAGTCTTTTTTCTGTATAATAAAACTTTTGTAACAAAAGCTATAATAATTTTAGATTGAAGTTGGACACAATGGTCTTGGATCAATCATGTACTTAAATTCTATTTTTTACCTTTCATTACAGATAGAAAATCCTTACGGAGACCCTGTTGAACCTGAGAAAGCTCCAGAAGCTATAAGCAAGGCGGTGGCGACCTTGCCTCCTGAACAAATGTTTGAATTAATGAAGCAAATGAAGCTGTGTATTCAGGTAATGTCTCTCTTGTTCCTTATTTCTATGCGGACAAACCAAATCATTTATTTGTAACCAAACATCACTCATCTTAGCTGTTTGTTCGCAGTGGTTTAAAGTTTGTTTATGAAGTTTGAGTTTGGTTATGAAATTTAATTATTCATAAAGTAGCATTTTAAAACATACAAATCCATATTATTAGTATTTAAATTGGCAGGTAGTAGGTCTTAATACTCCTTATCCATACTAATGTTATAAATGCGTAAGTCTGTTTGTCTGTCTGTTACGCTTTCACGGCCAAACCGCTGAACGGATTTTGATGAAATTTGGTATTGAAGACCCGGAGTCAAACATAGACTACTTGAAGATGCAGGCAGAGCTGCGGGGAAAAGCTAGTATTGCATATTTTTCTATCATAAAGGTATTTTCATTTCATATAGGTACAGGTATTGGCTCAGGTCAGGGATGATTGTTGTAGACAAAGGGAGGGTTATGCCCAGCAGCGGTTTATAGAAAATTGATGATGATGATTTTCATTTCAGAACAATCCAACTGAGGCTCGGAACATGCTTCTTCAAAATCCTCAGTTAGCATATGCTTTGCTCCAGGCACAAGTGATCATGAGAATAGTGGATCCTGCTACTGCTGTTGTAAGTAGTGTATTGACTATTATTATTTTATCAATATGGATTATGGATGAAGTAATTTATTTTTTAATTGTGGGACAAACATAGGCGGCATTGTGATAAACATATTCAATAATCTACCAAATTGCATTCTCTTCCATGCACATTGAAAAATGAAAAGAGATTTTCCTAGTGTTTTGTTTTTATTCGTTTTTAAAAGTGGCGGTATGGTAAGCTAAAGGGGAGGCCTTTGCCCAGCTGTAAGTCCAGAAAACATACAGCTATTTAAAGAAAAGCTACTTAGAAGCCACACCCACAAGGAAAGACAAAAGCATAAATCATTTTATCTAAAAAACAATACTTTATTTTTCAAATACCTAAGTTTTTTTGGGGATCACCCAAAAATGTTAAAATCTGTTTTTGTTTTTCAATTTTTTAGTCTTATCTACTGAAGTATAGATTTCAGAGTGCCTGTGTATTTCAGAGCATGCTGCATCCTTCGAACCCGGTGCCACCAGTACTGCAGCCGGGAGACAAGCCACCTCCACCTCCGAGCTCCTACAATCCACCACCACCAAGCTCTTACAATCCACCACCACCAGGTTTGCTCTTATTTTTATAGAGTTTCGTACCCAATGGGTAAAACGGCATCCTATTACTTAGAGTTTGCTGTCTGTTCGTCTGTCACCAGGCTGTATCTTATGAACTGTCATAGTTAGACAGTTGAAATTTTCACAGGTAATGTATTTCTGTTACTGCTGTAAAAACAAATACTAAAAAACAGAATAAAATAAGTATTTGAGGGGCTATGCAGGCAGACCCCATTTGACTTAAACCCGGAGGTTGTGGTTTCGATTCCCACGGGAAGCATACTTTGATTAGTTATTTCCAGTTTGATTCGGAGTTTGCAGGATTTGCAAGCTTGAATTACCCTATTGTCTGATAATATTGATGATTCTGTGCTTCGGAAGGCATATTGAGCCCTTGGTCTCTGCTGACATTTGTTCGTTAAAGGAACCACCACGTCAGAGGCCGAAAAGCGGTTTCGAAAATCTGACACCAGCGTGACCAGAGTCAATTGACCATGTTACCCACTCGATATAAATGAATGAAGTGACCGCTCCGACGACGAATGTCACGATGCCGAACTGTACATTCAAAATGTCAAAAACTACATTTAATCTATAATAAAAAAATATATAATCTATAATAAATTTTTCAGTCCAACAACCTCCACCGCTGCTTAGTAACCCAGTGCCACCGCCATCTAACCAATATCCACGTAAGTATTTTAAGTAGTATACATGAATCTACGGCTTTAAGTCTGCCATTTACATGTCATGTAATAAAGTTAAATAAATCCAGTAATTATAATAATGTATTGTAGTGATACTTTTCACTGCACGACCACAATTATTCACAGAATTATTAATAGTACTAACGTACAGAACGCACACTCGCAAAACCGCTCAGGTTAATAATTGAGAGCAAAACAATACAAGGATGTCACTTCAGGCGCGCGGCCGCTGCGACGACTATGACGCAGAGACGGTAAATAATCAACCCTATGACTTAACACACACATTGACGAGCGTGCGTACGCGACCGAATCGTAGTAGTAGTAATAGTTATCGGGCTCGCCGCTATTGTATGGAGTGTCCGGGGTGTGCCTTTGGATTGGATGTGTTGAGCTTTTGTATGCAAATATTTTTGTTCTGGGCTAGAGGTCGCATTTTTAAATTGGTCTTTTACATATATTTTATAGCCCTAGTTTTCTTCTTTTCCCCTCATATTGTAATTATTCGCTAGGATGATGATGATATTGTAATTATTCACTTTAATAAACCGATCTTGGCACACGTGTTCCTTGATTAATTAAAAAAAAAAACAGATTCTTTTTTAAGGGAACATTGAGGACAAAAAGGGTTCAAAAGTTCGCTGTATATTTATTTCAAAACGGATCTTTACGAAACTTAGCACACATTATTCTTCATTTATTTGAAATTTTCGTCGAGAGCTTTTTTTGATTAAGGGGATAATAACTCGGGCGCAGTACAGCGGTTGTGGTCAAGCTATATTAGACACGAACACAAGGTAAGTTTAAATGACACCTGTCATTCTAAACAAGCTTATAATGAATTTCTTGTTTAATCTGTATTCAGCGAGTCGAACATCGCTGGACACGGATCTCCGCGGAAGCCGAGCGGCCGCGCTGCCGCCGTTACTGGACCAGGACATGCGCAGCTTGCAGCCGATGGGGCCTCATCCCGTACCGCCGCCGCCCATGCATAGCAACCCAGAGCCGTGAGTCGTGATTCTGATGTCATGTTTAACGTCTGTAAAGCCTCGAATCCACCGCAGCGCACGCGGTGCATGGATTTGTTTATTTGACTACGCGAGTCAACGTTACCACTGCAGCACAAGCTAAATACGAAACTAACTCACCGACTACGTACAAATGTAGCGCAGTATAGTGTTTAATCATAAGTCTTGTGGAACCCACGCATTTATATACTTATAAAATATAATTGGAATTGAGTTTGCTAGATATACGATGAATTCAAAAATGAGATTGATGATTTATTGCTAAGTGAATTGCAAAGTCCGGGCCTTATTCCGTGTATCGCGTGTACAGCGTGCGTGGCGTTGCCGGGGTTGAGCTACGTGTGCGCCATATTCGAGAAAGCCACGTATGATGCGAATTCTGCGCGGAACGTGGAACGCCCACAGAAATAACATTAGGTAAAGCCCGACTAGGACAATAAAAACCCTACATTGGCATCGCTACTGATTGCCTTTAAATGGCAACACGTTGTATGTGTCATATCTACAACAAATTGACAATATCTTTTCATGATATAAAAATCAATCCTTTCGTTTTTATTCGCGTCAAATATGATAACATCTTTTAGCTCACTTTTCTCTCATTACTATGAATTATTTTTACTACCATTTTGATAAATAAATCGTAGGATATTATCAATAAAAAATACACAACGTCCACTCGTATCTCTATTTGGCAGATGACGGAATGTGATGATGAAACGCATAGTTACCATTAAAAGAAATTAGTTTCAATATTTTGCCGCAATATGGCAAAGGCTGCTATTCCTGGTCGGGCTATAAAAGTACCATAGCGTAAGCCAAAGTTAACTGGCCTGCCTGAGGCACTTCTACGTATTCTTATTTCTGTGGGCGTCCCGCGTCAGCTCGAATGGTGCTTTATTATCTACTTAGGTGACCTGGCGAACTCTGTATCGCCCCGTCAAAACGAATACGAGCAATTTGTATGGGAAAATATCATTGTTGTGTGTAAGTCAATTTTTCCCTTTATTCATAAAAATAAAGAACGTTTGATAAGCCTAAATAAAAGTCCAAGTTAACAAAATATGTTTCGTCTTCTCCTTAACGCAAATATAGATTTATAACAGAAAGGGGCTAAACATATTTTAATAAATGTAGGCTTAACAATCGTTAATCTTTATGATTAAGGGGGTTCGAAATTGTAATATATTTGAATTGACATTTTTAAACATGCTTCAAGTAGAAATTGAACGTCAATATGGGCGAACTAGCATAATAGAACATCACGAAGGTCGTCAATCTATAATTAAGTGTAATTCTGAACAAATTAAGGCAAAATTACATGTTGTTACGTTTATGACGTTCTATGAAAAATATTTTTTGTAGATTTGTTTTCCCATAATTTTTTTTAAATAAAATTATTTTTTCTCAAGTTCTATGCCATCCACGGATGTTCTTGACATGTAAGTTTAGCTTAGATGTTTTTTTTTTAAACTATCTACATAGATAACGAAATAAACTTGAGAGCCCCGCTGGCGCCTCCGCGACACTAGCAGAGAAATTTTGGACGAACACTTTTCAAGCGACATTAAACCTTAACACATGACAAATAAAGATTGGAAGCTGTCTGAGTTCTGCTTATACTCGGCTTTATATGGACAAGTGTTTGCATGTTACATACATTGTAATATTTCAATTCTCAATTTTGTTAGCGAGTTCCCAAGCGGCGTACTACCCTGCGGCCCCCTACTACGGTTATAAAATCTTGTATGTGTGTGTTGGGCGATTCAAATACATTGCGTATTTTGTAACAGGCATATTAAAGAATATTTTTTCAAAGAGCGCAATGTAATTATGTCACTTGCGATAATTAGAGTACGTATAATAGTAGTTTTATATTAGTATCTGCCAAAGGAAGCCGGTAGGAATCGTGTTCTAAGGAGGCTTCGCCACTGGCAACCAGAATGGTTTGTTCGTTTGTAATATCTTTATTGTACAGAAAAAACAAATAATTTACATACACAAGCATGGAAAAACAATAAGTACAATGGCAGAATTATCCCACTTAGGGTAGTATTAGGGTTCATGGTTGTATGGGTAAAAGCATAGCATAAAAGGTTTTCAAAACACTAGCAGCATTGCCTTTTTGTATAGCTATATTTTGCAAATTACATTTTCTTTGCGTGTTAAAAAACGACGTCTGTTATTTTTCAACATGGAGTCTTGTATAACGTGTAGTTTGATTGTAGCGGTTTCCCGCGCGACCCGCGACTGTCGAGCGGCATGCCGCCGCCGCCGCCGCCGTTCAACGCAGACCCGCGCGTGCGCCCCGACCCGCGCACCATCAACAAGATGCCGCGTGAGTATAAACACAACATATTCTCCACTTCCATTCAAACTGACGCGAATCCCGGGACTTTTGGCGGGAAGCTGTGACGAGCATTAACGGCGCTGTATTTTATTTTACAAAATTTGTGTTTTTTGAGTGTTTGTGCATAATAATGGTGGATTATTATTCGCAAAGTGTTCGATAACAAGCGTGAGTGTTGGGAAGTGTTACAGTGTTTTATTTATGTGATTTCCATGCTTGTTGCCAAAAGCTCCTAGTAATCGCTAATTGCAGTTTTTCAACCACTTCACTTAGCCTGATTCTTCTGACTACTAGACTTGACTACCGACAAGACTTTAAGACTTGACTAGGACTTGACGAAACCACACTGTAGGACTGAAGAAGATTGAAAAATTAAGAAGGGCTATAAAGGACTTGTATCCATGGCCGTAAAACCCATTACTAAAAAAAAATCGCGAATCCCGCGCAGGACACAGGATGTCCACAGAAATCTGCCTGTGGTCAGGGCTCCAAAGTGAGGAACCTCACGATCCGTGCCATATCAACCTTGATGACCGCCTTCTGTATCCGACACTTGATTCAACCACCTAGCGAGAGCCTAACTAGATGTTGATTTAAGTTCTTCGCTATAAGGCCGTTCGCAGATACTACTATCGGCACAATGCTAGTAGAATCAACATCCCACTTGGCGGTAACCTCATGAGCCAAGTCTCGATATTTTGATAGTTTATCTTCCTTGGCCTTAATAAGATTCTCGTCATGCGGGTTGGTGGTGGGATCGATCAACCAACATGATATCAGACTTATTGGCGACAATAGTCTATCTGTGATGATAGGTCGATCCCAGTAGAGAAAAGCATGACTATTTTCGAGTACTGGCGCTGATGAGTCTGAGTACTGGTAGTACGGCACTTCAGATTCGATAAGACCGTATTGAAGAGCAAGTTGCTAGTCGATAATCTTGGCTACTTGGTTATGTCTGTGCAAGTACTGTCAGCAAAAAGAGAACAGACATAATTTTATTATTACAATTTATTTCATTGTTTCTTTGACTACTCAGGCTAGTTATAATTGTAGATGTTGTAGGACAGCTCAACATCGTACGGCAGAGTTTTGAAGGTGTATTTTGATTGCAGCACAAATGCCGCCGGGCATGCCCAGCATGGCGCAGGCGAGAACCATACAAGGCATACCGTCCGGTGCATCTGATCAAGAAAAGGTAAGTTTTATTATATATTATTTTTACTCAGATTACTAAGACTCTGCTGTCCGTCCGTCTGTTACTATGAAGCTAAGAACCATGATATACAGTTAAAATTTTCACAGATGATGTATTTCTGTAAGTACTTACTCGCACTTGACCGGGTTTTTTGTATACATATGTGCAAGTAATATACCACAATCGGGACAAACTTAGCCGATAGTGGAAGAACACTTAGACCACATTTTGTAAAGTGTTTAATGTTAGGTGTCAGCAAACAAACGGTTGCAGGAGACTTTATGTATTTGTTTTGGTGCGGTACACTAAACTAGAATAAATGAATGAATTAAAATTTTGTTCGCAGGCCGCGTTGATAATGCAAGTGCTGCAGCTTTCGGACGAGCAAATCGCGTTGTTGCCGTCTGAGCAACGCGCCAGTATTCTCATGCTGAAGGAGCAGATTGCTAAGAGCACACAGCGCTAAGAACCAGAAAATACCAAATGTCAGGCCAGCCATATTGCTGAGGAATAACGCTGGCACCAGATTGGCAGATAGCTATCTGATATTGTGTGCTAAGAATGTTTTTTTATAATTCTCATGCTGAAAGAGCAAAAGCCAAGAGCACACAGCGCTAAGAACTACAGCATTCCAAATGCATTCTATCTGTCAGTCATATTGCAGAAGAATAATGCTGGCGCCAAAGTGGCAGATAGCTATCTGATATTTTGTGCTAAGATTTTTTTTTATTTTTCTCATGCTGCTGAAGGAGCAAATAGCCAAGAGCACACAGCGCTAAGAACCACAGCGTTCCAAATGCCAGCCATATTGCTAAGAAATAACTGGTAAAAAAGGCGCTCGTAATAGTGAACTGTTTGAAAATTTTGTGTTAAGATTTTTTTATAATTATTAAGTTGACTTAATAAAATATGTAAGCGAATATACTTATAGTTTCTTTTAAATATTAAGGGCTTCCCCGGAGAGTAATTTGTGGAAATTAGCATTAACCTAACAGTCTCATTTAAATTTTACTTTTTCATGCGGTTAAGTTGCACTCAAGCATACGGCCTCGATAGATGGTCACGCACACAGTTTTTCAGTTTAATTCTATACCAAGCAGAGATTTAGATTGGCCGATACGTAAAAGAAACGAGAGAAACCAATTTGAAAACGGTTGGTGTTTGTGTGCCATACATGTATGCCCTGTCAAATAGTGCAGGCCGAGCAATGTCGACATCACTATTATCGACTTTCTTGACGTGATAACATTGCCAAATTAAGTATGCAGTATTCTTTGGGATAAGTTAGAATAAAATTACTTATTAACATGTTACTTTAGTATTTTTATTTTTAACGAGCACCCCGACTCGACTTCAAATAGGTGGACATTTTAATAACTTTGTTCTAACTTTGAGACCCGTGGCCGATTCTCGCGCCGTTTTTGAGTGTGTCTCTGTACTGAAAACTGTGTAAAAGTGCAATTATTGAAAGTGTTTACTACATATGGTTAAATATTTTTATATCTATTTTAGCCATTTTTCGCGAATATCTACATTAGATGGAAATCTGAAACGTAGGTACTTAATAGAAATTGTAAGTAATATTACAATTACGAGAGATGAATGAGAATATGAGCACGGGGTTTAAAGTAGAAATCCGAATTTAGACTTTATCTCTAAAGGCATGAGAATTGTCCTCTTGTGATTAGCCGCCATGTTTCTCGAGAAATTTCGAATTCGACTTATCTCAGAGACACGAGAATCTACCCGCGTTCGTGGCGGACTTAAGTCATTAAATTTTATGATCGTATAGGATTGCTGATTTTTAAATATATAGATAGATATGTACCAGTTGGTAGGTACTTATTCCTACCTAGCGTTTGGGTGCAATACTATCAATATGATCTTTGACAGCATCGATGTCAATCCCTAAACTTCAAGAATAAGGTTGCAAATTATGAAAATTCACGTATTTGTTTTTATCCAAATTTGAATTCTTATGCATTTTACACATTCCATGTGATAAAATTACATTATATTTCTCACATATTAGTGCGGTAAAACTATCGAAATAATTGTGAATTTATGGATTAATACAGTGATAAACTTTGGTGGTACTTGAGTTACATTTAGGCACTGCACATGAAACGATTATTATCCGCTTTTACCGATAACTTTTTTAACATTTACAACTAGATACTTTGTTTATAATTTAATTATTTGTCTTTGATAACAAATCCGTAAGGCCGCTATGGGACATTATTGTGTATATGAAATGGTCTCGCTCTCTATCTCATTCTAACATACGCATATCACATATATACACTAATATTATAAAGAGGAAAGATTTGTATTTTTGTGTGTATGTTTGTAATGAATAAACTAAAAAACTACAGTGCCGATTTCAAAAATTCTTTCACTTTCTGAGTAACATAGGCTATATACCGCAGGTGAAGCTGCGAGAAACAGCTAGTCCTATATATTTCTCTTTCACATTTACAGTCTATTGGATCCATAGTCTAAGAAAGTAATTTTATCTTGTAACGCTGCTGTCTTTATATAGTTGCTAATTGTTTGAAATCGCCAATAATTATGTTAAGCAAACGAACGTGACTACATTATCACTCGGCACAAGATTAGAGATAGCTTACGAATTTTTTTATCATCTACGTGACGTTTTTATCTTCATAGCCTTGACATTGAGATCAATAATTGTTTATTATACTCTCTGACTTTAACCCGTTTGATAATGGTATCGCTCTACTCTCAAATTAGTATTTAAAAAAATCTGTGCACTAACGGGTAAAACACACACACACGTGGTGAGTACAAACGAATACGGAAATTGTTTTCGTTACATGGTGTGTGTGCCCCAAAGTCTATTTCGAGATTTGTCTAAAACTTACATTAACCATTTTAATTGACAAATCTTGAATTCCACTTTTTTCTCTCAAGGCGAACACATAGGTTGACTGGAAGAGATCGAATTTTTCTCTTAGGAACAAGAATCGGCAATCAGCAGTGTGAATAAATTAATGTCGACGAGGACATTAATTTATCGAATATGAAAATGTACGGAACTACGAATAGTACGGATATAGATTGGACCGGTAACTTTGGTAGCACGATCGGCACGGCAGGTAATACGGCCCGAGAAAATATGGTACCTACAGAGGACCGTGCAGCGTGCACCCATCTGGGTCCTCTGTACCATATTTTCGCTCCTGTTACCTGGACCACAGAATAGATAAAAATATTTCCTGGAGGGTGTCACTAGCGCGTTGTCAACTCATGGTCTTTAATTTCACACTTCATTTTCCATTATGTTTACATCGCATTTATGTTTTACTGCACCAGCACCTAACGAAGATCCACGAAATAAAATAAAAGTAGATTTCTGACATTCCGCTGTAATAGCCAGTTACTCAATAACATCACATCATAATGTACCTAGGCTGTTTAGTTTGGAGCAATACCTGTACCAAGTATTACCTAGATCTAAAGGTATTAGCCAACCACAAACAGTCGCGATGCGTCGATTGCGTCGTGCTTCGATCATCGCATGTTTATGTTGCCAAAAACAAGACTTCCCATTTGAAAACAATAATACTTCTCATTCATTGTTAAGACTTGTTTAAGTTTCGAGCGTCGACGAAATACTAATTGTGATTCTCAAACTAATTATTTTATTGTTGAACATATCTCCATCTAACCTATAAAAAGTTTGCGCAGTTAAAATGGGCGAGTCTAAAAATAAATATCTAAGGATAACGAGGTAACTTCTCTGAAGTAGGTATATTTTACGGATACAATTTAATGGATAGGTACCTCCCATCACATCCCTTTTAAATTTTCATACATTAATTGTTTCATTCTGATCTTCGGTTACCTCGTAGACATCCCTAGGATATTGTTAAGGTGAAAACCAATTTTTGTCACGCCATCATCAACCATATTTTAAAAGACAATTTGGTTGATTTTCATATGCAGTTAGAATGGCAAGTCATTCTGGTCAATTATGCCAAGTGCAAGGAACGACGGTGTTGAGTTTTCATTTTTTATTCGAGCTGCGTATTTTAGCGATCGGAGATTGTTTACGAAGCGTTATCTAAAATAACGTTTACTTTCATTGCGTTTATACTTACTTAACTACTACTTTGTTTCTGTATCGCGTTGTCAATGAATTCGGCACTCATTGCCAATGCCGCATGTTATTTTAGTTGATCCATTTGTATATTGCCGGCGAGGGCGAACGACGTGTGGTGTGGCGCGCAATATATTTTTGACGTTCGTTCGTTTTATTGATTTGGGAAGTTGTTCTACATTGAAAGGTAAGTCGAATTCTTATAATTTTCTTCATACCTAATAACTATTAGAGAATGTATGCAATAGCCCGTTTCTCCGGCCTACCGCTGTAAAGTTTGGTAGCCATTTATATGGTTCAAAATTTAAATGTCTTTGCGCTTTGCCGGTTTCATCTTCATCTCATTCAAGTCCTTGGGTTCGTTTTCCTGCTATTTAATTTCTTCATATTTGGTCACATTTAAAAAAATGTGTAAGTACTTATTGTATTTTTTCAACCTCCGACGAAAAAAAAGTGTTTTTGGATTCAAGAAAAACAACCAGACAAGCTTAGTTGTTGAACTTACTTACCTTGTGAAATTATAGAAGTTCCTGGGTTAGGTTTTATAAACATCTACTTGTATAGTAGCGAACAACAACCGTAATTTCGAATCTATTTTATAAATATGAGGGTCCGTTTTGCGTAGGTATGATTCATCGATATATAATTCCTACTTGCAATAATATTACTTCGTCGTAGTACTATTTCGTACTTAGTTTTTATTTTATTTTCACATTTTTTTTGCTGCAGAGGCCGATTCTTACGATATGGATGTAGAGATTTGTCGAAAAACTTACCGTGTGTGGTTTTTTTTGTAGTCGGCCGTCTCATATCTTGAATTTGACTAATCTTCAAGGGCACGAGAATCTGCCCCCAGGACAGTGCTGGGGAATTAGCGAGACATCATCATTATCATAGTATTATTGAAGTATACACAACTAATATTTTTTTTATTTTATATTTTCAGAAACGGCGCAATGAGGATCCTCTTTCTATGTTTAACGACATGCCTCGTCGTCCTGCAAAGTGAAGGTTTGCACAGGGGGAATTACCGACCTAGGTACATCTCCATGTATGAGCATAAGGACTGGAAAGACAATGCAAACTCTTTGCAGGGTCGCTCTTTCAATATTCCAGACCCTCCAGACCACACCAAGTTGATTCCTATGGCTAGATATGTGCTTCATAATACTAGTAAGTTTATTTTATTGCCATATTATTCATCTCTGGATACTTATTCCCTCTATATACATTATCACTTTGTGTTATAAAGTTGCTATAGGGATAAGTAGGTAAGTAATTCAAATATTCCTCATCACTAGCATCCTCATTATGGCGTCATTCGTTGAGTCAACTAACTCCGAAAATCAGAAAGGTTTTCTTGTAAATTGTTTTGAAGAAAATGCTGCTGCAGTGGAGTTTGTTGCGCCGCCGCCCGCTTCTTCTCCACTTGCGCTTTGGAAGTGGTGGTAAACTTAAAGTAAGTTGACGTGAATACGTGAACGTTGCGATATTTATACTTATCCAATATTGAAAATAAACAATTTAATTTAATTTCTGTAGTATGCTATCTACTTATATGTTAGACTGAGACACTGGTGATCACTAGTGAGATTTTATTTTTTTATTTATTTTATTTTAATTTATTTGGAAAACAAACAGTCTTAATTTTCTATTTTTACAACTAATAAGAAACAAATGACCATTTACATGTTTTCGCTTGTGAATATCTAAAGAACTTGTCTGATAGAACATTATAAATACATTTATGTTCAAGAGAGAGAGAGAAAAAATTATAACAATAAAAATAAATGACCAGAGATACAAAAAAGAAATACCAGTTATCTCGCAAATGCTGTGCTAATAATTATAATGCGAATTATGATATTAAAACAGATGGAGAACAATCAAACCACGTCTTGGTAATTGTGTTTCTAAATTTAATTGCGCTAGAATTGAACAAATCAAGTTCGGGTGAGGCACCCAGCTTATTCAGCTCCTTAACAGTTCTGATAAAAAATGAATTCTGCCTATAGTTAGTTGTACACTGAGAAACATGCAGAATTGATGGCAACCGCACAGATCGACCTGGTATCTTAATATTAATATTACCTAACAAATATGGTGAATCGAATGAATTTTGAGCTATTTTGACCAAAAACATAATGTCGGCGATTTGTCTTCTTATACTCAAAGGAAGAATGTGATGAGATGAGAACAACTTTCATCTATCACCGATGACTCATACGTACAAAACAAAATAACTTGCAGACTGGGCGTCCATAGCCACTATATCAACTCAGACTGCCATCAAGGGGTTTCCTTTCTCCAACGTGAAATCCATCGTTGACGGTCCACTACAGAACTCTACTGGCATTCCTTACTTCTATATGTCTCCCCTGGACTTCAGTGCTAAGGATCTTATGGTAAGCAGAGGCTTCCTACACTATTTACTGGCTAGAGCTATGACAAACTTCGTGATACGTAGGTGTGCAATATATAAAAATAACTTAATGGACAAACCGAACGAAAAAAAATTAAAATTAGAAAAACTGTTTCTGGATTGGCCCATAACGTGTCAGAGAAAATATATTCAGAACTAGCTGTTTCCCGCAGCTCCGCCTGCGTTAAAAAGTAGCCTATGTTTGACCCCGGGTCTTTAACTACCCATATCCATACCAAATTTCATTAAAATTCATTCAGCAGCGGTTTGGCCGTGAAAGCGTAACAGACAGACTTTCGCATTTATAATATTAGTATGGATTTCAGATTTTATTTATGGATATAGAGTAAAAACACTTTTTCTGGAAGTTGAGATATTTTGAAAGAAAATGATCGGTTTGTCCTCGTTTTGAATTCACCATGCAGTTTGTAACTTCCTATAAAATTATTAGATTTTTAAACATTAAAATTATTTTTAAGCATGTTGCCGATTAATAATTATTAAATACGAGGGCGACAAGTCTTTAGAACTGACCACTTGTAAACAGTACAATAAAAAAATAAGTTTTAATTTTGAAAATGGAACTCTTTGCCAATATTAATGTCTGTGTCACGTCAGCATGAATTTAATGCGAGAAAATTTTCGTGCAATGATTTTTTATGACTTTCGTTGTCATTTAAGTCAACAAGAAAGTTATGATAGACTTCGATTGGCTTTTCACGATGAAGCCCCATCTCGTGCCACTGTTTACAACTGGTTTAATGAGTTCAAATATGGTCGCACTAATCTCACCGATGATCTGCGTGAGGGACGGCCTTCTACGGCGACGACTGAAGATAACATCAGTGTTGTGCGGCGTATGATAGGGACTGACAAAAGAGTGACCTATCAACAGATTCGGGCAAGTTTAGGCTTCGGTTCATACTTGGCTCATGCCAAGTGCACAAAATCCTGCATGAACATTTAGCGGTCAGGAAGCTTTGTGCCCAGTGGATACCTCACGATTTGACCGAGGCACAAAAATCCGTCGTGTTGATTGGTACCGTGAAATGGTTCAAAGATTTAACGGAGGTGACTCAAATGCTGTGTTTGACATACTTACGGGTGACGAAAGCTGGATTTACTGTTATGATCCCGAAATCAAAAGAAAGTCTCAGTGGGTGTTTCCTTCCGAGGAGTTGCCAACTAAAGTGAAGAGAGGTCGAAGCGTGGGGAAAAAGATGGTGGCCTCGTTCTTCGGAAGGACCGGACATTACGCGACAATTGTTTTAGAGGATCGAGAAACAGTTATTGCAGAGTGGTATACTAACAATTGGTTGCCACTTGTCTTGGAAAAAGTTCGGGAGAAACGACCTCACAGTAGGATCCTCCTTCACCACGACAACGCCTCGTCGCACACCGCCAGGCGAACGATCGACTATTTGGCGACATCAAACGTGGAATTACTAGGTCACCCGCCATATAGCCCTGACCTCGCACCTTGCGATTTTTATTTATTCCCGAAAATAAAAGAAAAACTTCGAGGAAAACGTTTTATGGACGCCGAGGAAGCAGTGGCTGCTTGTAAAGGACACTATTTTGAAAATATGTAATAAAAGGAATAACTGGCTAGTGTGCTCAGTTTTTGATTTTCTAAGAACTTTCAGTTTGACCCTCGTATTACCGATGATTCCGTAAAATCATAGACAAGAGACAAGTTTGAATTCTTGTTTATATTTAGAGGAATATTGTAGCTGCCCAACCGTAAAAGTATATGCATATGTATGCGTAAACACGTTTAGTCTCTGTCTACCCTTGCGGGAAATACTATTATTAATGGAAAATGTATGCCTTTTTTATACAAAGTTGATTTAATTCATCAGAAAAACAGCCGAGCCACCGTTTTGGTTTCGCTGCAGCAGTTGGACTACTGCGAGAGAAAGGACCTGGACCCGGAAGATCCTCGCTGCACAAGGCTCATGCTCTCAGGGATTATGAAAAAGGTAATTTTAATTAAAATTATACTTAAATAAAATTCTATTCAGCACAAAAAATATAAGCTTCAAAAGGTTTTACTCCCAAATCTATAACACAAATACTCAAAAATTACTGTCTAAATCAGGGTTTCCCAACCAGGGGGGCGAAGAGGGATGTCAAGGGGGGCTTGAGATGTTTGTGTTTTCAATAGAAAAATTATTTCAATGCGTTAATGAAGTAAACACTATAGGTAGAATATCACATTAATTCATTCAGTCGATCACCATTTGCGAGACTGGTTTTTCAGCTCTGGCTTTAATAAAAATTAAGCAGCGAAATCGTATAGGCGTCGATAGCGACCTGATGATAGCTCTGGCAAAAACTGAACCTAGGATCCACCAACTGGTACAGAGAATGCAAGCTGAAGTATCTCACTAGTATTGTCACTATACTCCCTAGTACTCTTATAGATTGACTGATAAAAACGTTTTAATTAAGTCAAAGTTCATTATATGATTCTTTTTGTACAAATTTCATTAAAATAAATGTTGTTAAAATAATGCTATTTTTATTGTAGGTACTTACTGAAAAAAATTGGGGGGGGGCATGAAAATATTATTTGTGATCCGGGGAGCCTTGATGTAAAAAAGGTTGGGAAACCCTGGTCTGAATGGAGCTGAATATGAGTTAATAAATGATTTGTGTTAAACATCGGTATGAGCACATAAGTTTTTTTTTCCTAAAAATACATAGTGATGAAACAAAATCTGGTTTATTAGAAGAGCTGGACCGAGAATTATTAAGCAACATTTTTGTTTTGACTTTTCTAAAAGTAGGGATTGAAATGCGATAACAATTATTACTCACTGCCTATCTATTTGTATGTTGACATCCTATCATAACAATTTCAGGTCAAAGAGGGCACTCCTGAGTACATCTTCGCAAAAGCTGCTCTGTTCGCGAGACATCCGGCAATGGCTGACTATCCACCAGGTCATTATAACTTGATTCTTAGCTTATCATCTATATCTATAGGATCTATTATAGTTTAAGGTGCATTTACACATACACAAATTATTAATCTGAGTACCTACTACTAAATGTACTTAGCTTACTGTAATGTCAAACTTATTTGAAACAAAATTAATATACCAATATTGATGAAATATGAATTACATACTGGGAAGTACCTAATTAATGAATTTAGAAGATCAAAGCTAGTATCAAATGTGTTGTGTGATAAGGAAATCAAAGTGATACTGGAAAATTCACACAAACAGGAAAACTGCAATACCTATATTCTTATGTAAATGTAATGCAGTACCTAATAAGTTCAAGGATCAAATTCTATGTGATTGTCAAATGGACAATCAGTAGATAATGGTAATGATCAATGGCAATCAAGTTACTTTTATTGGGTTGCAATTTGTCCTGCAACGAAATATTTAAGAATATATTTGTATTTAAGGATCTACGCTAGAGCCCCATTTTTGAAATGTATGATATATATGTCGAATAAAAATCTTAAATTATAAGAATAAAAAATTATTCGACTAGCCGATTTTGCAAAAATAGGGCTCTGGTGCCTTACCATCACCTCTAATAGCAGGGCAGAAACGAGTGAGCATGCGAGATGTCGCCTTACAGCTTGTATTGCGCCGTCTCGTTCGCTCACTCGTTTCTGCCCTGCGTTTAAATTCCTAAATTAAATTTATTATATATTATATTTATTAAATCCTAATTCCTAATGTTACTTGTACACGTGAAAATATTGTTTCAATACCCATTTCTTAAGACCATTTTTATGGTTCCGTATCCAAAGGGTAAAACGGGACCCTATTACTAAGATTTCGCTGTCCGCCTGTCACTAGGCTGGATCGAATGAACTGTGACAGTTAAACAGTTGAAATTTTTAGAGATGATGGATTTCTGTTGCCGCTATAACAACAAATACAAAAAACTAGAATAAAATAAATATTTTTAGCAAACATGATTTTTTTTGCGGTTTTTATAAATAATGATACGGAACCCTTCGTGCGCGAGTCCGACTCGCACTGATATTAGTTCAACACATATGTCTTATGTTTTTTACAGATCACAACTGGTTCGTAGCCAAGCTGAAAATCGCGCAAATCGCAATGATTGACTGGTTCGGCGGCGCGAAATACATCCCAGTGAAGGATTACTTAGCATTCAACTACACCAACTTTCTCAATTTAAAATCACGTCATATGAGTAACAAAGGACTAAACTTCTGAAAAAAATACTTCTAGAAGTAATATTTTAACCCTTCACTCTTTCAAAAGGCTTTTTTGTTATTAATTAAGTATGTAAAAATGCAATATTATAATTCAATTTAATTACATTGTCATCCGTATTTCATGTCTGAAATAATTCCATTGGAATGGATAATTACAGTCAAATTTAACTAGCAAACTCCAAGATACACCACTAGAAGCATGGCAAGTGTAGTAAAGACGAGGACTCAGAAGAAGAGATTCAATACAAATTCTATAAAATACATATTTATAAAAACCTAACCGAGTATCAGGTAATGTAGTAGGACAAATTATCATACTGGGACTATTTACAGTATAGACCCGTCTAGGGTCTTGCCAGTGTGCCATAACAAACACTTAAAATATGACGCATCGTCGGCCCTTCTTGCCATTTTAGCTACAATAAAACATGACCTCATGTATGCATGTAGTGGCATATCTGGAAAAACGTTTATCGACGATCCAATTCGAAAAGAAAAATTAATCTTTACCACGCCAAAGCTATCACATCCAAGGATCATAGACTGTACAAAGTGAAGAAGAGAACAGAATGTCATTTGTAAATTGAGGAGACAGAGTTGAATAAAACTTAAAAATACGTAATGTTATTTTATGCGGTCAGATAATTATTAATCGTTTTCGTTTGTTTCAAGCAATACTTTTTTTTTAGAAATCAAACATGTAGAATGTTGGCTCCGGCTTAATTTTTGCAAATGTAATTGCAACAGTGCAATCTTAGTGTCTTTTCGGTGAACAATATATAAATGTGTATATAGAATTATAGATGTTTAAATTCAGTGCTGTGATCGTATTTCAATGAAGAATTTCATGTATATTACATTATAAATTTTGATTATACGAAAGTACTTATTGACAGAAAGAAAGAAAATATATAAGTAATTTAAATTATATGTATGTAGAAGTTAAGTGTTTTTACTGTTTTATAATAAAACATTAGAATTCATCAGTTTTTTTAATTGAAATAACCATTACCAGGTACATATTTTACAACGGAATGAATAGAGTAGCACCATTTATGTTAAATTATCTAGTATGATTTTATATGGGTACGTATTAGAATACGTAAAATTAAAATATCTACAGTTAAACCCCCAATGGTCAAAACTCCTAAATTTAAAACATCAAACGGTCGGTATATCTAAATTCAAAATAATTAAAGTTCTAAACATAGTATGAATATTTAATCAAAAGACCAATAGAATAAAATTTACAATACCTACAAATAATTTATCTAAAATCTAAACATCCAATGTACAAAAGCCTTAACACCTAAACTCAGTAAAAAGAAACTTAAATTGCCAGAAAATGAATAATTGCAAAATATTTTGAAAAACACTAACTGCTACAACCGCTCTTTGTACTACGTAATTTGTGTGACATTTATAAATGCAATACTAGAGGTAGGTAGCGAGGAGCGCAGAGACGAGCGTTAGGTTTGACATGAAAATACAAGCGCGAGGCGAGCGAGCGAAGCGAGCGTGCCGCGGCAGCAGCCGCCGAAGCGCCTTATCCTAATTTACCTTATGAGGTCCTTTTTTTATTGTGTTTAAAAAAAATATCTTGTACTAGCAGCCCGTCCCGACTTCGCTCAGGCCTATAACCTTCCTCGACAAATAAGCTATCCAACTAATAGAATTATTAATATTTAAAATGAATATATAGCTAAATATTCTGTGAATATTTCAACATCTACCTGTTGCCGTTATAAATATCAAGTAAAATAAAAAAATATTTTTTTTTTCCTTTATGTGAGCTATAAAACATTGCTTTTTGCCAAATTTTAAGATTCTAGGCCGACTGGAAGTACCCTTTAGGTTTTGATTGCGTTGACATAGAAGTTTGATTTTGTTATAACTTAAAGATATTATAGACCTGAGTATTTGATATGAATTTCAATTTAATATACGCGTTCACGAGGAAAGGGGTAGTAAGTTTAAAGTTATTAATAATATTTTTATTATGATGTAACTAAAAATTTACGGTTTTCGCAATTTTTCCTTTATCTGTGCTATAAGACGTTGCTTCGTACCAAATTTTAAGATTCTGAGTTCACGGGAAGTACCCTGTATGTAGATTTTGATTCCCTTGCGAGTGTCGAAAATTTGCAGCATAAACTGTTGCTGTATCTTTTGATTGCGCTGGCTTAGAAGTTTGTCTGATTCGATTCTGAGTCTGATTGTTTCACAGCTCCAAGGGACAGTAGACCTGAGTATTTGATATTAATTCCAGCTTGATACCTCCACGTGACAGATAGACGGACGGACAGACAACAAAGTGATCCTATAAGGGTTTCGTTTTTTCCTTTCGAGGTACGGAACCCTAAAAAAATTCCTTCGACATAAATAAGGACCTGGTGTTATTTTATGTTGAACCTAACGCTCGTCGCTTCGATTCTCGCAACCTACCTCTACAGTTGGGTGCATTTAGAAATGTCACACAAATTCGTTATTACAAATAGCAGTTGTTGCAGTCCTTATGCTTTACATAATGCTTAACAATTAATCAATCAATAACCTTAAAAGATAATTAATTTTTTAGTATACTTAAAAAAATAAAACATATAAAGCTTCACTCCTCGCAACTACACTTTTTAGTAATTTTATATTTTCATAATGGACTTTCCTATCGATTTTGATGGCCTGTGCAAAATTTCAAAGTGAAAATTTTAGCAATGATTTTAAATACATGTATGCTATCACTTTTTCAATATTGGAACCTTGTCTACCTAATTACAAACTTTGGTGTTGTGTAGATCGGTGTTACGTCTTTAGGGTATTTGAAGTATAAGGTATTTTAAATTTAGGGGTTTTGTTCATTGGGGTTTTAACTGTAGATATTTTATTTTTTTGTATTCTAATATGTACCTTCTTATATACAAGTTGCATAAACCTAAACCCAAATGGAAGTAATTACAAGTATGATTTCAATAACTTACAAATAAAATATTAATTATTTTCAAATAGGGGCATGAAATAAACTTTATTACTTAATTACTTTTAAGTAGAATTTCAAAACTAATGAAATTCCGGCATGAATATGAATAAATCATTCTTTAGTGTAAACTGAAAATATTACGTTGCCAAACTCACAGTATTTCATACTTATCAGGTTTTCCATATCAATACACTTCAATATTATGATTATTAAAACATTATTCATTTGTGAAAATGCAAGCGAAAGATCAACAACAGCACAGTTCTTAAATTTATTGTATAAACAAGTCAATTATATAGAACTCGACTCACGCATCTTACACAATAAGGCTGTGTTTCCACTTGCACAAAGCTGACTGGAGATACTGTAAATTGATCAATTACAATACTCTATGTGTGCAATAGTCTATGTGATTGGTTCCTCTCAGTTCCGCGTCAGTGGAAACTCGCCTTTAAATAATGCAAAAATCTGATAAAAGATAATTTTAAATACTTTTACAGCAGTTGGACCCTTCCTTTGCAGTGTGCGCAGGACGCTATCGGGCGCACCGTGGTCGTACTATTGTTGTAAGCGTGGTGAACAAGGGCATTCATTGATTCTTCGTTCACCTTCCTCACATCTAAAGGCATTGCCATCACCTGCAGAAAAAGGGATAACATAATTAAAATACTCTTTATTGAAATAGACAAGTGATACACGAAGGCTGTTTACTGCCTTCGTGGTCAAATGGTTAAGATGCCTTAGACCCGGAGGTCGTGGATTCGATTTCCAAGGGAAGCATACTTTGTTTAGTTGTTTCCAGTTTGGTAAGGACATTGCAGGCTTGAATCGCCTAATTGTTTGATAATAATGATGATTCTGTGCTTCGGAAGGCACGGCCCGGCTGCCATCTGGTGGTTGTTAAAGGAACCAAGTAAGAGGCCGATAGGCTGTTCCGAACAACTCTGACACAAAGCTGTACAGGGTTGATTGAATCTCACTCGATATTAATAAATAAAGTTTTGTACACAAAATAAATTATTAGTCTCTCTCATATTGGCGCTTTTCTAGACACATCCTCAGCTGGTTGTTTTTTCTTCATTTCTCAATTTACTTGTACAAGTAATTTTAGAAACAAAGAGTCACAGTAGACTGAGAAATGAAATGACACTATTTAATAAAAATAAACCTGACTTACATTTTCTGCGTGCTTTTCACCTTCAGTGACAGAAGGTAAATCTTTAAGATGAGCAATATCTTGCTTCTCAGTAGAACTGCTGATATTCTCAGATAATTTCAAGTTGACCGATGATAAGTCTAGGATATTTGTAGACTGGAGTGTATTAGCATTAAAATGCAGGCTTCCAATTGGTCGCCCATATACGGTGCCGCCTCCTACATACTCCGATATAGCAATGTTTTCCAGCCATTTCTCATGAAGACTATACAAATTTTTGTATGTACATAACATCATGTCTCTCGCTCGGCACCTTTCATCTAATAATTGTTTAATAGATTGCTGCAGATTTTCAGTCTTTTCAGTTAGCAATTTCTTGCATTGTGCTAGTTCTTCTACCATTAGGCTGAAAATGAAGTGAAATTAAGGGAATTCTTGTATAGAAATTCAGTATAATATACCAGTTCTAATTAATTTATATTATTTATATAAATATACAAAAGGTATGTAAGTACCAAAATTATAAAAACTTTGCAATTAATTTGTAACCAAATACAATTAACTTTGTACGTACAACAAAGGTCAAGGTTGATGACCTATGTTATCTTATGGAAAACACATTATTACATCTAACATAAAATTACTGGTACCATGTTTAGCAAAATAATATTTCATTTTATTTCATTTACACATTGATGTAATAATTGCTTGGTACGTAATTGTAATTTTAATTTAACATTTGGTATGGTAATAAAAAGATATCAAACAATTCAGAAGTAACAGTTATCAGAAAATATTTAATAGTGATAAAGTCATTGTCAATTTCATTTAGTGTATTTAAAAATATTTTTTTGAGAATCAATATTTGGTACAAACCCCACTATATAAAACTGTAATAGTGAAATGATAACTAATAACTTTCTAGAGCAAAACCATTAAAAATTAATCTTTTATGGTTAAATCATACATTTACTAACCTGCTTGCCAAAAATTTACTTCTCCATACTTCACACTGGCCTGCTAGCCATTCAGTTTGTTCCTATGAAAAAAAAAGTGTTTTTTATCACTTGAATGAAGAAACTATGGTTATCCAGTTTGATGCAGGTGAAGGGAGATATTACTTTATAAATGGACCGCAGGCTGCTAGCAAGACTACTTGTTTCTATGGATCACTATGAAATTGATTCTATTCATAACTGCAATGAGGTCTGTGGCAAACTGCAGTGCTAGTAATGTTGTGATTGCAGATATTTGACATGTGTAATATTGACGTTTTTGAAAGAGGTTGTATATAAAATGTTTATGCATAGTGCAGCCTCCTCATGCGGCTGCTTTTGGGGAGCGAACCACTTGTTGCTGTTTGTGCATGTCAATCTTTAATGTACCTCTTACCTGATGTGTAGAAAGATGTTGAGCGGAATTGAGCAAAGCATTTGCAAGATGTTTCTTATCCTCATTGAGCGATTGCACTTGTATCTCAAGGTCTTCTCCCATTGATGCTACTAACATTGTTTTGAGTTCCTTGTTTACCTATAGCAAAATATATTACATCTTTATTAAAGCAAAACTAGGTCAAGTCCAGATGCCTAAACAAGTGGCTTACTTTATTTGTTAAATATTATTCAGATGATTAATAAATTACTGCTGATTTGTACTAAATTTACATAGCAAACTAGCATTCTATGATAGTTTATAATGTTTTTAAAATGATTAACCAATACAAAAATTCTTATAATATTGAACCACATAAAAATCTCCATGTCTCTGTGTTTATTATAATTATTAATTCACTACTTTCAGAATAAAAATAAAGAATTATAGGACACTCAAAAGTCCACTTCTTCTTCTTAGTGAGTGGACACAAAAGTCCACTTGAAAAATATGATGATCTGATAAGTAAAACAGGGTCAGTTACCTGTGCTTGCTGCTTGAGTTGCTCTTTTAACGATTCGTTTTCTTGAAGTAACATGTCAATTTTTCTTTGCATTTCAATTTTTTCTTCACTCGGTTTGTCAGTTTCAGGAACACCTTTCTCACTAGTAGAAAGAAGTTTTGGTCGTGGCTTGAACTCATTCAAGTTAGTACTCATTTGTGACATCTGACAAATAAGTGTGTTTATGTCCATATTGTTTCTAGATTTTTTAGAGCCCTTAGTCATAACTTGCGGAGTAATCGGTTTGATAGCACCAGGATACGGCTCATATGGTACGAATTTAGGATTCTTAGAGTGAATATGCGGCGATTTTTTTTCCGTTTTTATGATATTTTTAGGATACACTTGGATAAGACGAGGTAGAGTTGGCGTAATCTTGGTATTAGAAGTCGACGGGATTTCTGGTTTCTCCACCTTTTCCACAGTGCCATCATCGGATTCCATGCCATCTCCAGCTGTTCTTGCTTTACCCATTATTTCTGGATAAAGGAATTCAACATAATATTAGGTACATCAACCATCAACGTAAACACCTAGGTATATTAGAACAAGTTGGTCGATAAATACTTACTTGGATGGAAAGATGACAATTTATCCATTATAGCTGAAATATTTTAATGAGGTTCCAATTTGTAATGTAATAATTATAATTTATTACCAACTACATATAAATAAATGGAAAGAAATTATTTACCTATTTTAAGTACACTAAATTTATTCTAATTTTTTGTTGTCAGTCTGATTGACAGAGAAAAATCGGGACTCAGTGTTGCCAGTGGCAGATATTCAAATATAACATTCCGAACATTACCGAAATTTTCTCGAAAAATGTAATAATACCAATAATTTAAAAACTCTTCAAACTTCAAGACCTAGGATATATAGTATTCTGTGTTCAAGACGCTTAGATGCTTCTATGCATCAGCTACAAGTCATGAGTGATGGCTGGTTTACACATGATCCAGTGCTTTCACGGACACGAAATTCACCCCACACACGCAAACAATTTACTCACACATTTATATAGTTGTTAGTATGTGTGTGTCCGTGAAAGCACTGGATCGTGTGTAAATCAGCCATGCATGACACGTACGAGTCTCGTGTTTGTGTCATGTTAGGTGCTCCCTGTTCACACATTGGCGTGACCCGGCCGTGGACAGACCGTATTGCCTCAGTGCTGTGTGGTGAAATCATAGATTTAGAATTTTTTTGACTACCGTGAAATTTTAGTCGTTTTGGACCCATCGTCCAGTGACTCCATTCATGTAACTGAACAACATTCCAAATCAACATCACTGCAATATACTTTAGATGCGAGCGAAGTGCATGCTGCATCTGCGTTTACACCAACGGCACATTATCAATCAATATAGGCATAGGCTCATAAATTTGTATATATTGTATTTTTTATGTAAGTTTTAGTGTTCATTTGCGATTGGAGTTGTTAATTTCTCTCCTAATCGTACCCCACTACGGCCAAGACACCCTAAGCCGTCACTCTGATCGATCCTGTGAGCCTACAGGATCGGCAGTGGGTTCTCCAGTACACTCTGTACAGTCTGGAGGTGGTGTGATAGTACACTCAAGTAACCTCTGTACCAGCCCCCAGGTACCACTGGTCGAACCACTCATCACTTAAGACCATTGGAGGCTCTCAATCTTTCCTGAGTCTTCTCTTGCTCTGAACGTACGGATTTAGTAATGGGGTGGATATCTCCAGTTACAGCATGCCCCCACTGCGGCTAAGACTACCCTATGCCGTCATCCTGATCGGTCCCGTGAGCCTGCGGGATCGGCAGTGGGAACTCATTTTCTGTGTACATTGCACTACGTACACAATACCCTTTTCCTACCCCCTTTCCGTCTGTAACCGTATTGGTACAGATATCCTGCACTATCTATATATTTATCTACTACACCGTATGGTTAGGGCTAGGGTATTAGGATAAACAGTTACACTCCCATACACACACACATTTCCACACCCATAAGGGTTGTAGGGTTAGGCCTCTACATACAATTCCACACCCACGAGGGTATTAGTAGGAGTAGGAGAAAACCTTAAAGGACCGTTCAAACTGACGTGAATCCTGCGTGCCGTAGAGTATGAAAAAGATAACTGGCCTGCTAATGACACTTCTATTATTTCTGTGGGCGTCCTGCCACGCGTGCGGGATTTGCGTCAGTGTGAACGGTCCTTATGGGTTTGTATGTTTAACGTCGAGTAATGTTTAAGGACTAGCTCGGCATTAAACACATTTGAAATTTGAAATTCTAAATTTTTTTAATCGTCTTCGTAGTAAGTTCTTATCATGTTCTTTTAAAGTATATAGGTACCTAGCTACTGCTATTGTTATTGCGCTCCAAACAGAACATCGAGTAACACGTAAGCAACCACCAACGAGTCTATACTCCGAGAACTCTGCATCAAGCAGCGTTTGTCGTCTTTGGTACAATTTTTTGGTCACGTATGCCGCCGTGGGGTCCTGGGAATGGTTGAGGGTACCAGGCCACGAGGAAGATCGCCTATAAGGTGGACTAACCAGATAAAAGCGGCAACTAACTCATCACCACTACACGAATATACGAATGCTATTTTTAAAAAGTGTGACTCACGCGAAATCGGTGACTCGAATGATTTTCGTTCGATATCGAATGATTTTAATTAGATCGAGTTAGTATGAGTCATACACACGGAGCAATTACATCCAACCACGGAGCCGTGATCCCAAGCAATGTTTTAATAAAACAACACTAAGTATGCCCCAAAATTTTATTCAATTAATAAATAAATAAAAAAATCATTCTTCCTACATAGTTATGCAACAAGGGTTGCCTCTAACTCTCCGTTAGCTTGCAGCTCCTTTATTATGTCTAATCCACCAATCAATTCTCCTTTGACATAAAGCTGAGGATATGTAGGCCAATCTGAATATAATTTGAGTCCTTGGCGCACATCTTCATCAGTTAAAATATCAAAGGTTTCATATGACACTCTGAAAAATATAACAAAAACCAGTCAAGTGCAAGTCTCGCCCACGCAGGGTTCCATATCATTAAATGTATAAAAATCACAAAATATCACATTTGTTGTATGGGAGCCCCCTTAAATATAAATTTTATTCTGTGACTATTTTTGGTAATAGCGGCAAACATAAATACATCATCAAATTTCAACTGTCCTGGTTCATGAGATATACTCTGGTGACAGACGGAAAGCAAATTAAAATAATTAATCAGTAATAGAGTAACATTATAGGATATTTGCTAATATGGCTGGCTACGGATAATGATGTGCAGCAACTAAATTCTCAATGGTAAACTCTGGTATTAAACAAAAATGGTTTAAGTTTTTAGTAGATGTCATAATTAGAGCCTTTCAGCCTCAATAACATGCAATGATTTAACTCAACAGCAACAATCCCATTTTAGCACTGTTTTAAAATTAAATCTTTGCTTAAAATTGATAAACTATGTTAGATTTACCCAATTCCATTCAAAATTTGTACAAGTGTTCTACTGAACCCGCATCGAGGAGCATCTCTAGTACCCTTCATGAATACCATGACATTGTGTTTATTAATAAGTGCTTTTAGCCTATCTTCTAGCTTTACAGTAGGTTGGCTAGCAGTCATTTCAGCTCCTTTTCTTAGGCTGTGCTTCTTAACTTTAGCAGTGATTTCAATCGCATCTGCACCATCAACTCTGTCTATTTGTTCATTGTTCATAAATAATACCACTGTTGGTACGGAATCCACCTGTTACATAAAAACAGTTAAAACAAAACTGATGGAGTTGAATGCTTCAGCAACTTTTATTGCTACAAAATGATTACCTTGTACTCCAAAGAAATTTCAGATAACTTTTCTGCTTCGCACACAGCAAACTGAGTACCGTTTGATTTTATTTCTGGGAGCTTTGTCAGTTCTCTCAGTACATCTGTTACTTGGGTACATTGCTCTGCCCAGTCAGCAGAGAAATGTACTACAGATAAATTTGGTGACCTGTCGGAGTAATCAACTGACAGTGAAATGTAAGATAATTTAAAAAGGTAAAAAGTAGTAAGATAAGATAAAAAACAAGCTTAAAATAATATGCAAGTAAAATTTCACCGACATAGAGAATAAATAAAACTCAAACGTTCCCTTTGTATGGTCAATAAATACCTATGTGAAGTTTATTTTTATGATAGATGTTTCTTTTTTAATTATCAACTGAACAGTTTAGTTATCTTCAAGAACAACTGAACTAAATAAATTAGAACATGTTTAGAACCACATAATGTAATATTTCACTTATTTTATGTAATATTCTAAATAAAAATGTATAAAAAAATTATGAAGTTTAAAAGTGTGACTGCCTATTTAAAAAATAAATTGTTTAATGCTCTAGTAAAGAGAAAGGAAAAGTAGTGGAGTTAATGTTATGCTTAATTTAAAGGACTTCTTCATCCTAGCGCTTTCCCGATTGCATCCTCAGCTGTTTGCCGCAGAGCCCTGGCTCCAATTTTCTACTTCGCCCGGTCTTCGGCATCCTTGACAGAGAGTCCATTAGCGCGTATATGTTGCTTAATTTTAAGAACATTTAGGATAAATTTACTTACTTTATAAAGTTTATAAATTGTTCAGAAGATTCTAAATTAGAGACAGACATAGCGCAATTAGGTTATGTTTCGTATCACAGCGATCAAGTAGCACTAGAATTTTCTTAAGGGCAGACAAATTATATTACAATAGTGTTATTTGTTTTAACAATACCGCAATTATTTTTAAACGAGTAGTGTACAGTATTCGCACCTAACTACTAGTAAGTAAAATAGGTAGGAGTAGGAAGGTAAATGGAAAAAAATTGATGGACAAACCCAGCAATTAAAAGATCTCAGAACAAGAATTGTCAAAGTCATGCATGTCTTTTTTTTTGTAATAGGTTTTACGGCCATGGGTACAAGTCCTTTATAGCCCTTCTTAATTTTTCTATCTTCATCAGTCCTACAGTGTGGTTTCGTTAAGTCCTAGTCAAGTCTAAACTCATTCGAGGGCGCCATAAGGAAGTCCTCGAACTTTATACTTAATGATATTCTTAGTTGGTTGCTTCAGCAAACTCCAATGAGGTTATAAAAAAAAATTTAAACACAAAAATTGAAAATTACAAAAGAATAGAGTAAAAAATAAAATGAAGTATGTAAATACCTAGGCCAAAAGTATTATATTAGGTTCATATTTGGCTTACGCAAATATGATCACATTTCAGCTTTTCGCACGCAACTCAAGTGGCTCCATATCAGACTTCGTCGTCATTTACATATCCTTTCCCTTCTGTTTAATCCTTTTACACCTCTGTATCTAAAAGAACGTTTTAAATTTCTCAGTGAGATCAGTAACCGCGATGTCCCTCCGTTTGGCGATTCCTGACCACTCTTCTCGTTTCTATTCAAAGTCCTTCACAGTTCAGGCTATCCTACTTTGGAATGCATTACCGGTAGACATTCGTCAGGCACAAACCATTACTTCGTTTAAAGCTCAGGTTAAGTCTCACTACCTTTCCGAGGTAGAATAATCCTCTCTTTTATTGTGATAATATATCGACCGTAACTAACTTCTTAATCTTTTTGACAGTATTTATTTATGTATGTTATTTGTAAGTTTATTCTTATTATTTATTTATGTAAGTTTATTATATGCGTCTTAATATAGGCATGTACATTTAAGCTTTCTGCACCGCTCACGCAAGTGTTTTTCTACCGCAGCTCATTTCTACCCTAAGTTTGGCTGGAAGAAATTGCATTAGCGATAAGTCCGCCTTTGTACCCATTTAGTTGTATTGGTTTTAACTATGTGCTTCTTTTGTTTGTAAATGGTGCAATAAAGTGTTCATTCATTCATTCAAAAGTGGAAAAAAACCGTTTTTTATCTATTTTTTTCATTTCAAGGACGCCTCAAGGTACCTCTCGACCAAACTTATATTTGACAGTTCGATATTCACCTCCAATGAGAAATCATCTCAAGGAAGCTTGTGACAACTAATCATACCAATGAGGTGGAGTAAGGTTGAGTCGAGTTTGAGTGAAGGTTTATGAATACGGGTGTGAGTGAAGGACGTTCTTAAGGTTATGTTTAAGAATACGGGGGTAAGTCGATGTAAAAAAATTTAAAATTAATTAATAATTTTTACTTGTTACTGGCTAAATACGAAAGTAAAAGCCATAAAAAACACTACTTACTACTTTGAGGTTATATTATTTCGGTCGGTGGATTTGCTTTGCTTGCTTGTCATAAATTGAAATGATAGGTTGTTTTATTGATTGAACAGAAATTTCAAATTAATTTATATAAAACCAAACCAACGTTGGTGAAGTGGTTAGTGTTGGAAAATTATATTTTTATACAATGGCGTCTGTATCCACATCTCCAGCACCTGGTATGCACCAGCTTGATTTATCCAAGCTTAATCTCCACCAGTTGGCTCAGTTGAAGCAACGACTAGATGAAGTAAGTTGTTTATATGTTATCCCCTGAGTCCACCTATTTACCTAGAACGTTTGATGTGATATGTGGAGCGAGGAATTCACCTCAGCCCTCGTTCGTAATATATAGGCACAATGAAATATATCTCTGGTACCTTCTTATCACTCGCTCATTCCTGAATTTTTTTCGATGTTATAATCAACTACCGTTATACAACTAACTACACTGTCTGGTCATAGAATTCATATTTATTGCGCGCAAGTAATAATTTCAATATTTTCTCCAGGACATTGGATCTGGATTTTTTCACCACAAGCATAGCTAGAGCAAAGCATTTACTTTATAAACATTTACTCCAGTTGCATAGAATTTTTCTGTTGTGTTTTATTTAAGTCTTAGAGTTAAACTTTCTTATTATTCTTTTTCTATTTTGACCATAGCAATGTTGCGACTAATGTTTTGTTAGATCTCATACTTATTATGTAGTTTTCTCACAATTGTGGCGTGTGTGTGATTACTATTCAACTTTTGTTAAGCTATTTTGGATCTATCTGTGAGGACCTGTAGTGGCTCACTTGCTCTATATATTTTTTACCTTACTACCTTCATACAAAAAAAGCTGTTGGTCTTCGTAATAAATAAATAAATAGAGTCTGAAAGAGTGCGCAAAAAAAAAAAAGGTATGGCTGCACATCCTTTTGTACACTCTAACCCACTGTCTATCTTCTCTTGTTAACAACTATACACTATTTTGCTATGTTTACTGTAATAATTTGGTTACACCAACATAGCGAAAAAATTGGGTGCCGTTGGTATTAAAATTTTCAATATATAATGATTAAAATGACCTTTAATAAAATGTAGTTCAAAGTGTAAATAAACATAATGCTCTAGGTAACATGGGAAAGACATAATCCTTCGCCTGCGTCAAACTAGATAACTATAAAAATTCTATTGTTAAGAACCATGATATGGTTTCCGCACAGTTGAAAGGATAATTATAATTTGTATTTTTCACTTTTCAGGAAATGAGTGTCTTTCACGATTCTCTTCAAACTCTAAAGATGGCTCAGGGCAAATTCGTTGAATCGGGAGAGAGTGTGGAAAAAATAACTCCAGAGTCAAAGGGGAAAACTATTTTAGTTCCATTGACAGGATCTATGTATGTCCCCGGAACCATAGCAGACACTGACAATGTTCTCATTGATATTGGCACAGGATATTATGCACAAAAAGTAAGTATGTTTTAGAAAGTACTGTCAATACATTACCTTTTTTATGAATACCTGTGTGTGGCCATCCAGGACAAACTGTTTAAATATGAACTGCTGCTGGCCCTGTGAGCTGCACAAAAGAGATTTTATGTCGGGCATGAATGATAGAACATTTTGGGCAAAAGAAAAACAAATAATAAATTTATTGGTATATCACAAGTAAACATATAAAAATTAAAACTAACTATCCTATCTAAAAATAATAAATACAAAAAAAACTAAATGTAATCTAAATTGGGTCCCCTGGGCAGAGTTCCCAACACGCAGGCAGCATTCCCGCGTTGAATAGCTATGGCTATTCGCTGAGCGAGAAAGCTGCCCGTGCGAGGGTCACCCATTGCCTCTTTTAGGTGTCTACTGATCCTTTGTGAAGACCCCGCGCACCGGCGCCCCATGGGCCTAGTGTCTCGACACCAAAGACTGTGAACTCGATAACAACAAACACAACAACAAACAATGTATGTTATTTAGTTACATACAAATAATAAAAACGAAATAGTTCAAACTTATTTCGTACCTTTTTGTGGAAAAATTTGGATACAAAGTACATCACAGATTTCCTTGAACTTGCTTAACATCTATATTTAAATATCATCTAATGAGGTCAATTTCTATATGAACATCCATACTTAATTTTATAAGTGTGAATGTCTTGTCTTTTACACTACAGCCAAACCACTAAACAGATTTCGATGAAATTTGTTATGAGTATAGTTTGCAGAGATGTGGAAAACAGCTAGTTGATTATATTGGTATTTAAATATATTTTTTTTAAACTAATCAATTCTATTTTTCAGGATATTGAAGGTGGCAAGGATTACTTCAAAAGAAAAGTTCAGTTTGTGACAGAACAGATGCAGAAAATCCAGGCGATGGGCATAGAAAAATCTAAAGTGCGTGATGCGATCTGCATGGTTATGGAGATGAAGCTGGAAGCCCAGGCGCAGGCACAGAAGGCATCCACATCATAACATAAAATGTAATTAATTTCGCTTAGTTATGAGATTTTAATACTTTTATCGACTTAATTACTAAGATCACTAATAAAAAGCTAAGCATTTAGCAAGATATATTTTTCCTTGATCTCTGTTACTCATAGACCTGGTTATAATAATGTCTGAAGACTCTTACATTCTTTTTATTAGTGATCTCTCCATATAGTATTGATTGGAGAACAATGTATGTTGCTTGAATTCAAGTTTTAGCGGATTTGTTTTGTATTTTGATATTGTACTTTGTGTACTTTAAAATCTGACTCTGACTGCAAATATATCACAAAAACATGATTTTGAAAAGACTTGTGAAATACTGAAAATTGTGAATTCTATTTATTTTATCTGTTCGTTCAGATTGAACTTAACCTATTTAGCTGTTAACTTTGTGCTAGTTTGTTCACTAATAAATTGATAAAGAGCTCATTCATGGATTTCAATTTTTAAGCAAATATGGTTTTGGCCTGATTATATCAAACCATAATACCAAAAGAGTAAAAAATTCCTTTCTTATAATACAGACAGACAAAATGCGCCGGCGGCTTCTATTTATAAAATGTATAGAATAAAGTCTCACTAGTTCAGTAAATAGGATATTGTTTTTGCCAACAGAACTATTGGGAATGAAAAAGGGAATATTTCTAATACCTCTTGTAGTCAGACTGTTGAGGCTACGAGCCATGTGGGTTGCAAGGTATTGACCCTGTAAAATTTTGGTTTTAGAGTTATTAAAATCGCCTCTCGATTTCTCTATACAATGCCTATAATGACCACTAGATGGCAGTCTGAACGTGCGTTCTGAAACATTAATTAATTCCTTTCGGCCGCTTACGTAAAATAAGAAAATGTTCTCTTTTTTCGTAATCAGTTAGCTAAAATATTTTCGGTTGCAGACATTGAGGCGATCCCATGGAAGTAATATTACCTACCTAGGTGATCCAAGCTTGCTTTTCTGTCAAACAGTAAACAGTACTTTTGTTTTTATTTTATTTTTATTTTATTTGTTAGAGAGATGATTATTGATTTGAAAATACTAATTGATATTATAACTACTTGTATCAAACGCAAAGAGAAAGTACCTAATATAATATGAACTTTAAAGACTTTTTTACTAAATGACCAGCTATTTATTAAATGACAAGATCAGGACAAGTGGCGAGAACTTGTTTAAAAAGTTGTTCGTCGGGGCCACAATCCTCATTAATGAGGGAACTCATTACAGAGAGAGAGACCAGCGATTGTATCTACACGAGATTTTAGAATGTGCTAATCTCTGGATGGAGATTCGGTTCAAGATCTTCGGCAGCATAAACGGTGGGTAGAACTCTGCGGTCAAAGCTTTTTTCGCTTTAAATGACAAAAAATACAAAGGGAAAAGATTAAAAGGACCTTGAACTCGTGACACCAAAATGATTTATTTTTAGTAGGCCAAAATGATAGCGCTGATATCTACAATATAATGACTTATTTAAACTATATAAATAAGTATCTACAATATGTCTTATAGTCACAAAACAATATTAACTAAATAAGGCAACGACTATTCCATAAGTTTGTAAACAATTTCTATTATGTGTAATAAATCAAAATTTTATTTGAATAATCCTTATATTGAACACGTGAAAAGGTGTTTGGATACAAGATAAACTTTAAATATATTAAGTAATAGAATTTACATTGATATCAGCTTTACAAATGATACATACATCAAAACGGTAGTTTAAAAGCTGTAATCATACTTTATTTATAGCAATCGGATAACGCATTTTGTATCTGTAGTTGCAATCTTGCAATCAACTTGTATTAAGCTACCAGTGTCATTCTTTACACAAGTCTTATTTTTAAAACTGGAAGATGTTGCAAGGACCATTTATTTATTTTCCATTACTTTTGTTTCTAATATTGACTGATATCAGCACCTAAGTTTACGTAGTGTACAATATCAGTAAAAATATTAATAATTAAAAGTAAAAGCTAAACAATTATTTACAGTTAATTACATTATTTCTTAATTAAATGTAACGTTTAATAACGGTACAAAAAGATTTCCAAGTTGCTCATCGCCTTTGGCGTAAGGAAACTCCATAAAGTTACCTCATGTACCTCAGATACACAACAATAATAACGGTTGTTAAATCCGAAATATTTATATTCTTTGTTTAATTTCGTACAATATTGTTGTACAGTAGAACCTTACATGTCATTACATTCAAAAAGCAATGCAAGTTATCACGTTAATCAGCATTACACGAACAGATCGCTCGCCTGCTCGGCGAAATCCTTATCTCAAATGGTGTAATACTCGGGGGCGAAGTCATTAGCAAGATTGCTAAGGAAGTGGAAGTCTGAGGAGGAGTTGGAATTGTCGCCAGCGGGGGCGGCGTGCGTCGCTTCGTAGAACTGCTGGAAAGAGCCGTATCCATCTCCACATTCGCCGGCAGCGCTGCCGTAAGCCTCATTTGAGGCACCGCTTTGCGAATTCCCAGCCGCAGCGGCGTATCCTGACGCTGTTGTTGCCTGCTGAGTGGCATATGTATTCGTATCATAGTATGCGTTCTTAACATATTCATTTCCATGCGCGTTCTTCTGACCTTCTGTTCCGTAGTAGTTATGTGAATGCTCATGGTGACCATCATGGTAATGATAGCTATAATGGCTATTTGGATACGCCATATGTTCTCCGTAGCCTTGTGTCTGATCATAACCGGGATGTCCGTACCCCACTTGATCTTTCCCATAAGCTGGGTAGCCGTAATTTTGATACATTTCGTGTGGATACGTTTGCCTCGATCCTATACCATTTGTAGGTCTAGCTGGCGATCCATCTTGCTGTCTGGGGTGCTGATTACGAGCATAAACGTGTTGGTCAGCACTTTGTATTGCTGAACCATAACCTTCGTAGCTTCGATTATTCTGTGGGTATTGTGCCAATTTCCCGACGAATTGCTTAGAATCCATACGGAAATCAGGATGGGGCACAAATTGGCCAGGCGGTGCATTTCCTCGAATCACGTATGGAGGCATAGCGTTGGGCACAGCTTGGGGATGTGGTGGACCTGGCGGCGCATTTGGGGGTGAAGGTCGCGGATAGTGACCAAGAGGGCTCTGGTGCATGCTGGACGGTGTACCCGGCGTTGACGACGGAGTCAAATTGACCGATGAATATTTTGCGCCATCTGGTAATCCCGCCATTGTTCCCAAGCCGTCTTTTGAAGAAGACGGCGAGACTTTGGCGTCTAATGAGGGCGAGCGTTTCCGTGACTCTTGTTTGATCCTCTTTGCTAAGCTCCTAGGAGCTGTAGGCACTGTATTAACGGGTGGGTGGCCGTCCCTCGAATCATCTTCGGCTAATTTGTCAAGGGAAGAAGATGAGGCAACACTGGAAGCCCCGTCGCTAGCAAAGCTGTTGTTATTGGTCGCGCTGGGTGTATTATTGTTTCGTGTACGTGAACTGAGCTCTGGCAAGTCTTCTGCTGGTGAACACAGAGCGCCCGGTGGAAGTTCGCACCCTTGACAACTTTTCTTGCCCGACAGTGGACCGTCATCATCTAAGAATTTGTCAAGACCGGTTTTTGAACTTTTACCACCTTCGGATGTAGTGGAGTCTTTGTCATCACCGTCCTCGCTTTTGCTTAGTGTCTGCCTCTTGTGTTTCATCCGTCTGTTTTGAAACCAGACCTTCACCTGGAAAGAAGTAAAAAAATATATAAATCTTTTAATGTTTTGCAGTTATAAAGTTTAGGATCGTACCAAATGAAAATCCGTAGTCACTGCCTACCCCTAAGGGAAACAAATGTGATGATATAGTTATGAAAATTAAAAATGCGCCCCACAGTTGACAACCACTGGAAAAAAGTGAGAAGCCCTGTCCGCAGAAACTTCTCGTACAATCGATGCGTATTTCCATATGGGAATAATTGCGCGAACGATCTAGTAGATCGCTTGTCTCGCTCTGGCATATGGGTTTGTCTCACTCTCACAACTTCTATATGTTGTTCGAGAACTTCGAGAAACGGAATGAACGAGACCGAGAGTATCGCTGTCTCTCTTATAATCTTCTGGAGTAATTGTGATCTTTCGGAAAACTTATGGAACAGGTTTTCCGGGCTATATAAACAGCGGAAGGTGCCACAGAAGGACAGGCACAATAGTGTCGTCCCTTATGGCATTGTGCGTTTGCTACCGCTCGGGAGTTTTGCGTCCCAACCGGGAGCCCCTTGTGCATTTGCCGAAAAGGCAGAGTGGTTTACAACCCTCTCCCGCTGTAAATTTAAAAGCTCACAGCAGCTAAAATTGTAGGTCCGGTCAAAAAAAAAAAGAAAACCACAGGAGGTCAGTTCAAATAGAGTAACTACAGTAACTACAATCGCGATCCAGAAGTGATAACAAGTGAAATCTGCGACTTTGGCGATTCATCAGGACAGTGATAAGCAAGTGATTTGGACATTGTGAGTGATAAGTGAAGTTAAGTGACGTCGGCGACCATCCAGTGTGTAATAAACGTCTTTTAAGGGTCATCAGGTGTTTTTCTCCATATTGCGAACCCACAGCTCGTAACAATATGTATGTTTTGCATTTAATTCCACAGTTATTGAAAGCATGGTCAACTCAAAAGGTTAAATTAAACTATTTTAATACGGTTTTTATCGCGTTTATTACTTATTTATTTACACCTGACGTTTCAAACACTTTACAGCGTTCATGGTCACAGGCAGACTAAGTTAACATTTGTCTTTGATGTCATAAGATTACAAACTACCGCCTGAAATTTTTATTGGGAACTATTCCGATTCACGCAGTATTGGCTCACAGTATCTAAGGGTCTTGCAGTCTGCTTCCGAGTTTGCGATTTTATTAAGTTAATGACTGGGTCCCAAGCTGGTGGTACCAGCCTCTCTGTTGAAATTAGGATGTTTTTTAATTTCAATAGCTTCACGTTACATCCTTGGAATGAATCTGTTTTCCTTTGCAAGGTTAATTTTAACGATGGATCAGTCAAGAAGTATTTAAATAGACTAGTTCTGGTTGGTTGACATCAAGCCTCACCAAACTCTGTCTCTGTAAAGTGGGACGTTTCGAGTAATGAGCGGGATTTTTATTCACTTTATTTGGATCAGCAAACAGTGATACAAATACAATATTGATACTAGTATACTAAAAAGAAACAAAAAATTGCTTATTGTACCACCTTAATAGCCAACCACAGATTACTATAAAATCTATTAAATTTCACAAGCAAAATAGAAGCAGTGCTACAAGTTTTACAATTTAATATAAACTTTCAGTGTTAGATATGAGTACGAGTATGACCTATGTGACTGCGGAACTGTCTATGGCCCAGTTATTGAAATACCTTATTTAACCAGTCTCCGACACAGTTGAGGATTTGGACGATGCTTAAGATAGCGTGACCTATACATCTGATTAAATAGCAATAAATATTCAGGAAGTTAATTACCTGTCTTTCAGTGAGGTCGAGCGACGCGGCGATCTCGATTCTTCTAGGTCGGCATAAATACTTGTTGAAGTGAAACTCTTTCTCCAGCTCCAGAAGCTGAGTGTTGGTGTATGCCGTTCGCAATCTTCGTGGCAGGCCATTTTCTGAAACAAATAATGATTCGTGAGATACCTGTTAACAGACGGGCGGACAGTTAACGGAGGGTTGGTAATGTCCCGTTTAAATCCTTTAGGTATAAAAAATTGAAGTTCCTGCCTAAAAGTAAAGTTACAGGGAATGGAAGTGAAGTGATGGTAAAGATGATCTGAGATTTTTGTAATTCAGAGATGGCCTTCTTGTTCTTTACGAAAAATTGTATTTTTTCCGTTACAAGACGACTTTGATCTATTTGGTCATCTACACAACGAATTGTGAAAACTGAGGTTATTGGATATTCAGAAATAGGATGCCGTCGGCGAACTTTGGGTTTAAAAATCAGTTAATAGTAAATTTGTATTTTATTACTAGTGTAGCTTTTGTTTTAATTACTTAAGTAGTAGCATCAGTCTCACTGATTTAATTTGATAAGGTTATGAAATAAAATACATAAGTCAATATTTCGATACCTAAGTACCTACTGGTAGCTGAATAGGCGTAGGTAGTTTGATTGACTTTGTTAAAGGTAGGTATGTGGTGTCATGAAAGGTACAGTAGCCGACAATTAATTTTATGGAACGCTATTCCTGGAAGCTTTCAATAACAATGTTGCGAGGTGGTTCGCGGGTACGCTTTCCTTTAATGTAATAACTTGATCGCATGTCAGAGTACCGCCCTTGACGCCATTGTGTCGAAACGCTGCTCTTTTTATTTTACCACAAAATACGAATTGGAATTCGAAATTCAAATTACAAAAGGGCGGCAAATAATGGGGCGATCGCGTTCGCGTGCCGCGACGCTCGTGTGTGTTCGCAATGTCAACGATGCATTTAGTGTAGTTCCTGAAAGAATGGAATAAAGTTTATTTTTGAATGATTTCTCATTGGAGTATTGTTTGGTGGGGTTGGCAGTAGTGGCGCTTGATTGACGTGGCTCGCCAGGTTTCTGTTTTGCCATTGGACAAGGGCAGCTGTCAATCATACCGAGCGCTGCCCTTCGTTGTGCTTGGCTGCACTGCACCACGCGAAGTACAAAAGCGAAATTTAGTTTTTGGCTTATGTATGCTTTGCATGTAGTACATCATTGTACGTCGTTACAATTCCCCTATCAAAGTTGTATTGTTTCGTAATTTTGCCAAAGTTGGTGGTAACTGTAATTAATTTCATGAACGCATATTTGTACACAGAGCACTTTACTGTTACCTACTAAATTATCAGTGTACTGGACCCGAAACTCGATAGCCCTTGGTCAGCCACTAGAATAATTATGAGTTGTAAGTAGGTAGGTACATTTCATGACAAAAGCGTTAGTTTGGATGATGTTAATATTATTGTTACTTCTAGTTCTATATAAAGATCCCAAACCATTTACTATGAAGCAAATAACAAAGACATTTCTTAGTCAGGGTTAAAATTAATCACAAAATGACTTGGAGCGTGACAGTAGGTACTTCTTATGATCGCACGATCACATTGGGTGGTATTTATAAGTTAATGGATAAATCACAAGTATGTATGATCTCTATAAATTAAGTCATCTTTACGTGTCGACACTGCTAGTCGTCATATAGGCTGTGTGTGAAGGAGAGGTCAACACAGGATTGTCAACTGTTCAGTAGATTTGGTCGACATTTTTCTGATTTTACTTTTTATTTATTTAAGGGGGTCTAGTTTCACGTACGAAATTACTGTAGGATTGTGGCTGGTGTTTAAAAAAATCGCCTGTATAGGAAACAACTTATGAGCATACATGTACATGAGGATGTATGTCCGAAAGCTGCAAGTTGGTAAGTTTTTGCGCTGGAATATACATGATTATGCAGGCTTCGTGGCGTCGTATAATGTCCACATTATCGCAGCATACATTCCGATCCAGTGCACATCGACAAAGTATCGTAGTAACTTGTGGCTCTTCATTTATTTTCTGGACGTTACTAGTTTTATTGGAATATTTCAGTGTTAAGTTTCTAATGTAAACAAATTAATCGTAGATACCTATATAAATACCATGAACTTACCATTATCTAAGCGCTATTCCGGTTGTATCCCAAGCCTGGTTTAGAGCATAAGGTCAGCTTAAATGTGATATCTTATTTTTTCCCCCATTGATGAGGTGCTATATTTTTTTAATTCGATATTATCTTTATGGTGAAAACTTTTTATGGTAAAATCACCGCCAGTCGGAAAAAGATAGGATAAGGTATAATTAGACTTTTTAGTTTCGAAAAAGGTAAGTAAGAGAGACTATTTAACTTTCCCTTTCAAAAATAAAAGAACCCAGAGGTTTCATGTATATCCGAAATATACGACCCCGCAGATAAAATTATTTGTTTCCTTTTACGAAACCCATAAGAATAGATAGGTTGGTCTTAACAAATAAAATACTAGGAACTCTAAAACATTCATATTTTGAGGAATGGTCAATTTTCCTATAACAATTTTTACTCAAAATAGTTAATTTTCATTCTTCATAAATCCGAACTACCTTAAAGTATTTAACCCTTTGAAATGCTAATACTGCAAGAATCCCTCACATTGTAAACACGATGTAGAGGTAATAAATGATCGCGAAGTTATGTCGGCTTGTTTAACCCCCGATTGTGGACAGCGGGCCGGGTACCTCCGACCGAAGATTTACTGCGGATTAAGGGTCACTTACATTGCTCAAGTCAAGAGTCGACTTGTCCGCACATAATTCGATGGTATGACCGGCCCCCTTCGGTTTATTGAATTATTTCACTCAGATGGTTTCTCTGGCGGTCAGCAGAATGCAAATTGCTGTGTTCATGTTTTAAAATTAGCGAATGGAATTTGTGTAATGATATGTAGATTTTTTAACACAATCTTTGCATGACTATTTGTAAAGCTTATCATGTCCGTTCTTTTTATGTCTGTATGAATTCGCGAATTATTTTAATTAAATAAATAATAATAAAATAATAAATTTAATAGTGTAGGTAGAAAGAATGTCGGTAAGAATGTAATCATAATCAGTCCCAACGATTGTAATTGTAATTTTGAAATATTACAAAAATCAAATTGAATCGCTCTAGATCGCCGAACGTTAAAGTTGTAGTAAACAATTTGCGAAGGATACACGCGGCCCCTCAACTTTAAATAATTAATCAAGAGCTAAAGGATTAATGCGGTGGCCAGTTGGTGGTTCTCCATTAGAGATCGTTCGATGCCCCTAAACGTTGCGGTCGTATTGCTGTCGGCGAAACATATGGCGTGAGTGGGGAGACCTGCGAAAACTACTCGATTTCAATTTGTTTCTTTATTTAAATTTCCATTTCAAATTTCATTTTTGGTAGAAATGTTAATTGCCTTCCGCCGTCGAACTTTCATAATGTGCTCGTATGTTAAGCACAATAGATGATGACCGAATTGTAAAAATGTAATAATAAGTGCTGCTGGTATATAAAGTTCTATAAATCTGTGATATTCTTGACCAAAATATGTATAGTATATAGTCTGTGATCATCGGGAGTGGATTTACGTATTTTTATTACTATATTTTATTTTATAGTATGTTTTATTAAATAGATAACTACTCAATATAAAAGCAGTACGCTAACACAAATTAAAAACAAAATAGGTGGGCATACTTTAATTGTGCCATGAAATATCCGTATGTTGGAATCATAATATATTTCTAGCTATTTCTATAGAAAATAAAATAAACATTTCTGAGATTATTTCACAAACTCTAAAAAACATCCAGTATCAACACAAAAGTGTAACTTTTAAAATAAAGTTTTCCATACGCGACACATGCGTGGCACACGCTGGATCCAGCTGATAAAGCACCAAACATTTATTTTGAATGTTACCGCTGCGAAGGAAAAGTTAGCAAGGGGAGTTCTGCGGAGAAATATTACGTTATGAGGTGTGAAAAGCATAAATGTAAAAATTCAATATTTCAAACGTTAAACGGGTAAATTTTTCCGCAATTTTTGTTGATAACACTGCCGTTTTAGTATTCGTAGAGGGGTCTACGAGTCACAATTTGCGTCGTAGAAGTTCTACGAGTGTAGAATAAAATCTCAGATAATAAAATTTTCACGTGATTTTAATTTATTTAGATAGTGGAATTTACAAACCCTTTTTGTCCATGGTGCAATTTTTGTTATAATATGAAATACCCAAAAATGTTTAAGGTTTTATTTCATTTATAATTATCATGCACAATTGGCGGTGTAGATTTCAAAAAAATTCTTTTTGATACATATTTACCGTAGCCAAAATAGTGTACCAATTTTCAACGAATACTTAATGTTTGATTACCTTGTATTTGAAATTTGAATGGAGCAAACTATTGCTACTTCTCAGGTGCTAAAATACAATCAATAACAAAAGTACTAAACCCTAATTCCGCAACTGTCAAAACAAATCTGTACCAGTGTTGATCAACTGTACAATCGATCATGTTGAGATTTGTATTTTTCCGATTATCTGTATCTCTGTCGCATCAATTATAAGCGGGGATTACCACGGACAGATCTAAGACGTTCAATTTCGTTTGTGGGGAGCCTGTCTAGGGGCGCGTATCAGGAAGTGAGTGGGATCTCGTTATCAGGCCGATGAAAGCCCTTTCTGATTATGCACAGGTCATACTGGGTTACAAGAAGGGAGTAGGGTTTAAAGTTTCGAGTTTAGTGAATCTCTTTGACGCTTAGTCTTCTCCATAGTATTGTATGGTGTTATGTAGGTTTAGGCATACATTGGTCTAGTTTGAGATTCAAACTAATAAATAAGTTTCAGTCAGTCAATCATTTTATTTTTGGAAAATTATGATAATTCTGCCAAGTTCAATCATCATCTATTTCGTTAAAGTGATTTTATAGATGTGATTATTAGTTTGTTAAAAATATGTAAACAGGAAAGTAAATGTAGGTACCTAATACATGTAAGTAAATGTGACTCTTCTAAAGGGTTATTTTGAAAATCTTTGGGGAAGCCCATGCCCCGCAGTAAACTGACAGCGGCTGAAATGATGACAACGACGTGTAAGTAAATTGTACAAATGATTTTTGAATGAAAAGAACACGAACACATATTTATTTGTCATCATCATCATAATTTCAGCCGCAGTCAGTCCACTGCTGGACATAGGCCTCTCCCAATGATTTTCAAAATAATCGGTTGGCAGCAGTCTGCATCCAGCGTTTGCCAGCAACCTTTTTCAGGTCATCTGACCATTTGGTAGGTGGATGTCCAACGCTGCGCTTACCGGTACGCGGTCGCCATTCGAGAACCTTTCTGCCCTATCGGCCATCGGTTCTCCGCGCTATGTGCCCCGCCCACTGCCACTTCAAAGAAGTAATCCGCTGGGCTATGTCGGTGACTTTTGTTCTCCTACGGATCTCTTCATTTCTGATTCGATCTCGTAGGGAAACACCAAGCTCTCTGGGCGAACTTGAGCTTTCTTATGAGGCCCATAGTCAAAGACCACGTTTCGGACCCATATGTCATAACTGGTAACACACACTATATTTATTTGTATGTTAATTAAATTCGGAGTAATTTTCCATTGCCATTATTGCCGTAAAATTTGTTGAAAATATTAGTAATGTCGGTCGTTGTTGGATCCCAAATCCATTTGGCTGATACAGGGGTTATTAAAAGTTGTCGCAAGCCAGCGTCCCGAGTTTGACAGCCCTTCCCGAGAGACCCGTTCGATTCCGTCAACTGGGAAAATTCATTAAGGACGTATTACAAAGTTTTCTAACTCTTTTGTTTCAATATTACTATTTAACTTACGGCTTGTTTCACCAGATGTTGATGACCGTCGTAGCTTATCCATAATATTCATTGTGAGAGGTTGAGAGAAATCTATTGTCGGGACAATCTGATCAGCGAGTCTGCTCTACAATCTACATCCATACTAATATTATAAATGCGAAAGTCTGTCTGTCTGTCTGTTACGCTTTCACGGCCAAACCGCTTAACGGATTTTAATGAAATTTGGTATGAATATATTTGAAGACCCGGGGTCAAACATAGGCTACTTTTTGACGCAGGCGCAGCTGCGGGAAACAGCTAGTTTACATATAAACAAATAATTCTTTTTTAGCTTAAATGATATATTTGTTTTCTTCCCGAATTGTAAAATTAAGTAATTATTAATTTAAATTCATATTAATATATAGTTTTAATTTTTTTAAATACCATCCTTGTTTACATTACCAATTTTTCCGGGACGTTAAGACGACCTTTACTATCTTTATTAGCTCGCGTCAGAATATGCAAAGCGTTTAAGACTGGTGGTATTTAATTGCCCTTGAAAGGGGACAAAAAATTTACTGTCGGGGTATAAATAACGGTGCACTTTTCATAATCGCAATTGTCGCCGGGAGAATATTTAGTACGCAGTAAAAACGTCCCGATTGTCCCGCGGGAGGGGGGTTAATAGTTGGGGTGCAATCTTAGCGGAAGTATGTGTTAAGATCATAAGATGCATACTGCTTATCGTCTTCATAAGTGGAATTGAAAATTAACATTTTATGACGAACTCTTTTGGAAACTTTACCTAATTACGCGAAATCAACTCGATGGACCGAAAGGAAATTAAATTATAGGCTATGAAACGTAATAATTGTTTATTTGGTATTTGACTGAAAGCTTTGATTACCATGTTTCTTGGATTATGTTTTTCACTTTCATAAAAACCACCATTTACTTTATTGTGCCACTTAAATGTGTACGTAAATATTAAATTGAACAATGTAACTGTAATAATGTACCTAACTAACCTCCCAATTTAGTGGATACGGTAAAACAGACGCTACCTACTTTTACCCAAATTTAGCATATTATTCCTAAAAATAAAAAAAATAAGAAAACAAACGATCCGTAAACAATACCAGTGAAAACTTAAAACAAAGAATATCGTTAGTAGGAAGTGGGAGCTAAAAGAAGCAAGGAAGCCATGGGGCCGGGGAATAAATTTTATTTATCAAATAAAAAGGATGGCTGGCTCGTTTTTCACGGCGTCGGGGACATTATCGCTTCTTTTAATTATTATCCCGCCGATATTTTATGCCACTCGAGCCTAGCTTACACTGGCGTAAGCGGACAGAGATGTTCCATTTTTTAATAGATTTTCCTTCGTGCCAATAAGTATTAGAATACTAGATTCTGATTAGTGAAATTAAAATTGGTGACCTACATCTACTGTAATTACGTACAAAAAATATACAATATGTGCATTTCATGGAGCTTTTATAATTTCATCTGATTAAAAGTTTTTGCTATACATACATACACTATACGCTATACATTTTTTTTCAGTTAAAAGTGTTTATTAATATCTGAAAAAATATTCGTCTTTTTATTTAGCTACTTAATATAACATTTACCAATTTATTTCAGTAAATCTTAAAATTTATTGGAAAACCTATCTACGCAAATACAACGTTAAATAAAGCGATACAAATTTTTTCTCTTAACATTCCGATATCATAATCTGCAAAAGGTGCAAATATTTAAAAAGTCTAGTCGACTCAATCCAGCAAGTACATAATATTATAATTATGTACAAGTATAGTAAAAAACAAACGTTTTAATTCATTCGGGGCGGTGCGCCCTAGCCACGCGACCTCAAGGAAATGAAGGAAAAAAGCGGCGGAAGCTCCCCCCGCGCTCCTCAGGGGTGGCTTGTGGCTTTTTAAATGGAAATTTATTGTTAAACACTTCGTCAATGCAAGTAGCGCTTAAGAATTTTACCCAGTTTCAATGTGCGTCGTTTGGTTACTTTGTTTGTATTTTTGCTGACTTTGAAAGTAAAAGAACTGTGCTATATTTTAAAAACGAAGTTTCTAACTTTGGTCTGTCTTAATCGATTTATGATATGAGTTTTACGAGATTATATACATGAAGAAATATGGTCGAGCTCGAACACACGACTTCTGTTAATATTCCCCTGCTCTTCAGATGCTTTTGTAAAACATTGTATATACCTATCATATAAAAGATTATTCGATTTCTGATTCCCATTTGTAAAACTTAGACTATATACTTCCTTTAATTTCTTTCAGTTTCATTTTTATTAAACTAGCCACAGATAAAAAGTGCACAAAGGAAAATAATTTTAAAAGTAATCGCAAACTCCACAAGTGAATTTCTTCTTACAGAAGGTACTGTTCTCCATCCATCTCAATAAGATCAACTAACTCAAATATCTTCCGCGGGGTAACTGAACTCGTTCAGAAGTCAGAACTCTTTGCAACTTCATAAAATTCACTCTAGCCGAGAAGCTGGCCGCTTTCCCCACAATTGAAAAGCGCGGGGGAGCCAGAGATAGGGCACTTACTGTAAAAGTTAAAGCTAATTGCCCTTAAGACATATTTTTAATTTCATTGCCCGTTCCTTCTTTCTTAGTGTTTGTCGGAGTTCACTAACTTGCTGTACAAATATGGAGAGAACAAACATGTGACTTCTAATTCATTTTCTAACGCATACTGTAATATGTTGTGTAATATAATAATTATGTTGTGTAATAATACGTGTACCCATTGTCTGCAATACCTATATAATATATTAAGAGACAATTTATTGCATGATTGAATCGTGCATTAATAAAAAAATCTGTCATGTTCGAGTCTGAGTCGCGCTTGAAGGGTTCATTATCTTTAAAAAGTAAAAAAAAAAAAATTTCTTTTGATGGGATCCTCCTTATTTTTTATTCTGTCATTTATTTTATTATGTGTTTTAGTATTTGTTGTTATAACAAATACATCATCTGTGAAATTTCAACTGTCTAACTATCACGGTTCATGAGATACAGCCTGGTGACTGCATGCAGTAGAGCACTTTATGTGAAGTGCTCTATTCCATGCTCTCTTTATTTTTTTATATTCGCGGTCGGCTGCAAGGGTAGCGATTAATTGCTATTTTTACGAGATAAGGTCACAACTTCTGAATGTCAAACATATTTTATGTGGCATTAGGGTGTTTATACGGCTTTTAAAAGTCTTGTGAAGTCTTTTTTAGTAGGCAAACAGTATTAGATTGTCATTTTACTAAATAAAAAATTATACCAGTGTTGATAGTAATAGACAATATTAAAACTGTGCCACTACTTGACAGTAGTGGCATTTGCAAAGAGTGGGAACTACCATAGATAATAAAAACGTTCCTTTCTTTGCGTTCCTTCTTGTTTCGGTACTTAAAAATGATAGTCTTTGTCTCTGTGAATTCAATATATTTAATTGTAATACAGAAAGTGTACTGGGTTGTGTTCCTGAAATAAATGTTGATTTAAGTTAAGCTCGTGTTTTTCTATAGGTTATGGGACGTGCCTATAAGAAAATATCAGATAATCTCGAGGCCGGTGTGTTTAACGTCGTTTGGTCGTGTGGGCACAGTACCTAAGTAGATAGGAGCAGTCAAGATTTTGGAACAAGGAATGTCCGGAGTAAGTGGCGTAACTGTAATTCCCCCAGCAGGTCCTGAAAACTGGTCGTTATGGAAGTTCTAAACCCGAGTAATTCTCAGTGGAATGGGTTTATTAGGTGTAGTAGATGGAAGCGTCCAAAGAGATGATACAAAACCGCAAGAGTGGAATGCAAATGGACTTCAAAGCTCAATCGCAGATAGTATCAAGACTGACAGAAAAAGTAATGCAGCATTTAATTTCCTGCAACAACGCTGCTGAGATGTGGACCAAATTAAGCAGCATATATGAACATGACAGTTCTTGTAGCATTCATATTATACAAGAAAAAATTATGAAGTATAAATATGATGGTGAAGGAATTGCTACATTTATCAGTTAATAGAGTAGATGGCTAACCAGTTAAAAAAACTTGGCGAGATGGTCTCTGACACAGTGATAATAACCATGGTGCTTATGGCATTGCCATCTCAATATAAACACTTTGTGTCAGCTTGGGAAAGTGCCCCTTAGGATAAACAATGATTGAATTACCTACAGGCACGTTTATTAATTGAAGAGGAAAGGATGCAGGAGTCCGAGTAGCCTCCTCTTGCATAAGCTACTAAAAAGCTATTAAGTGCTACAATTGAGGCCAATTGGGTCATAAAAAGTTTCAGTACAAGAAGGTTAAGAGATGTTCATACTGTAAGATAAACGGTCATTTAGCGAATCAGTGCTTTTTTTTAAAAAAAAAAATACTTTAAAATTAACTTTTACGGAAGTCCAAACAAAAGTTTTGTGATAGTTGGCGATGGCAGGTCTCTCAAGGTTGAAGGAATGGGACATATTTTATAAATGAACTCTCTGTAACATGTGTGTAATGGATATAGTATGAAAATATCGTGTGTGCAATAGGTAAAATTCAGGATAAATTGTATGTAATGGATTTTGTTTTGCCAATTTTGGTGGGTTAAAGTAATACTCGTAGGTTGGAGAAAAAGTTTCATCGCATTTTTAAGAAAATTCAAAACACTTTTTTAATACAGTTTATTTACATTTAACTAAAGTATGTGTGCCACTTTCTTCGATTACTTTTTGCCATTTTGTAGGTAGGGACATGATCCCATTGCTACAGAAATCTTGAGGCTTCTGATCAAAAGTTGACACAACTGGTTTTGACAGTGGACAAGTGGTTTTGGCAGTCCTCTCGTGATGTTAACCTGACACTGCCTAAATAATTCTGAAGAGACCGAAACAGGTGGAAGTCTGAAGGTGCAAGGTCAGGACTATACGGCGGATACATTAACACCTCCCAGCCAAACTCTCTTAATTTTGGCTGAGTAGCTTAAGATGTGTGAGCTCTAGCGTTATCATGATGCTTTCTTTTAACTTCATGCTTTAATATCATCAGTTGTTCGCAGTAGAGTTTAGAGTCGATGGTCCTGCCTGGTAGGTCTAATTGAAATTAATTCTGATAATTTAGTTTTTCTTATTTTTGTCAGTGCTTGGTGTGTTTAAGTTTGTAGAGTTACAGATCTTAGGACAGTCTATGTGCTATAAACAAGTGTTTATGGTGAACGCGCATCCATCTAAGGCGGTTTAATTTACCGCCTAGGAAAAACTAAAATAATCCTAATCACACAATTAAAAAAAGAAGTTTACACTCTGGTAGCTCAGCAGCCTTTAAAGATTCCTTGGAGGCGTGGGAGCACGCGACAAAGCCTCGGCGGTAGGCAGTAGCCGCGGCTCTTTGTGGCCAAATCTCCACATTCATTCAATCTGTCATTTCATTTTCATAAATGAATTATTCTTCATTTGAATTCGGGCCGAGTGAGGTTTTTTCCTTCGCCGCTGACCTGCCCGCCGCGGGGGTCGTCGATGACTGATGATATTTTAATGGTTTATTTTTCTTTAACATTCTTATCACTATTATAGTTAGTAGCTGCCGACTTGCCATATTCAAAAATGCTGCTTGTTTTTTTACTGTTTCTAAAATTATAACTGCTGACAGTTTATGATAGAACGCTAAAAATAACGAAAAATCAAATGGAAATAATTACTTAGAATTACAGCATTAAACTTATACAAATAGGTATCTACTTGCTTGCTGTATTGTTTTTAGAGAATTTTAGAGTAGTCTGTGGGTGCCCTGGATTAGTTCGATAATTCAAATATTTTCTTTACTCTACCGAACAATCTGCGGGTATTTTAATATAGAGGTATTTATTTTGTTACGGTGCCAAATACAGACTCAATAGTACAGTAGGAGGCACCTTCTAACTACTTCTATCCTCCGCTAGCATTTTCAAATCATGATACAACACGACTCCTACTTTTCTGTTTTATTAAGCAGATAATTCAAATTTGGAAACACAGGAGACAGTTCGATCGAAAAATATCCATCAGCGTAAGCGCATTCGGGCAGCGTGACACAGAAGCCGTCAATAGATGTCGCTGACACTCTGATGAATGAGCACCACCGTTACTGCGTCTGTGCCGTCATTAGCTCCATTCACAACCGGCAGATTAAAAGAAACAATCCAACTATTGAAGAGACAACGGAACGGAAGTCCATACAACGTCGGTATGCTACTTTTATCTATTTTTCACTTCCCATGCCTTTGTTGACGTCTATATTATTGTTCAACTTAGAATACGACGAACTATGATTATGTAGCCCTAATTTGATGCAAGAAAAAATTCTAGATGGATTACCATCATTTAGGTACATTATGCTACAAACGCCAAAACGTATTTTGCCTACTTTCATTGCATAACATTTTGAAAGTAATTCTGTCGGTTGTGAAGGTAAATCTGTTTCCCGCAGCTCCGCCTGCGTCAAAAAGTAAGTAGCCTTTTTGACCCCGGGTCTTCAACTATATTCATACCAAATTTCATATAAATCCGTTCAGCTGTTTGGCCATGAAAGCGTAACATATAGACAGACAGACTTTCGATCTTATAATATTAGTATGGATATAGGTGTCATTATATAGTATACAACAAAGTCGCTTTCCGCTGTCTGTCTGTCCCTATGTATGCTTAAATCTTTTAAACTACGCATCGGATTTAGATGGGGTTTGTTTTAATAGATAGTGTTTGAGGAGGAAGGTTTATATGTATAATACATGCATAATATAGTAGAGGAGATTGAATTTTAGAGGTTTCTAATGTGATGTCGTGAATTGACACTTTTTTTCCCTTACATTGCAAACGCTGGCTATACCATATGAGATAGATCAAAATAATATACTACAGTATTGTACATCTTAAAAAGATGTACAAAAAAGTCCATGGTACCATATGTCTAACTATTTTAGTTACTTTTTCATATTAAGATTTACAATAGTAACGCCGCCGGTTCAAACTAGGCCATATATTTTGTAAATCAAATAAATCTTTCCAATTCATGGATGGTTAAATACCTGTAAATTACTCTTTGAATGAATAAAAACGGACATTCCATTCCAAAGATATTATGGATTTTGTTTTATGTTACAATCCCTTCGGCGAAACTATTTGAAGTACACGCTTTCTTCCCGTGGCGCTTAGGTGTCGTCAAATCCGATGAGGAAAAAAATAATGGTATTAGTCTAAACGTACATTCTGCGTTCCCAATGAAGATTGACGTTAGGCAGGCGGCGAGTTGTAAAACAGGCCAAAATAATAGGAATGGAATCACTCAGGAGTGATCTTATGAAAAGTGTAACTCACGCAAAATCGGCCAGCCGAATAATATTTGTATGATATCGAATGATTTTCGTTCGATATCGAAGGTTTTATGTTCATTATCTCATATATCAAACAATTTTCATTCAACACACATTTTAAAAATTAAATCAAATTATTTATTCATTTAAAATTTTTACAATAATAAACAGGTAGTAGGGGCTCACTATTTAACTTAATAAAATCCTGTATTCTCTTCTATTACTCCAGAAGGGAAAGCGCAATGGAAGCGTTAACTGAGGACACATTCCTAAGGAGGGTTGACGTTAGGCAGGTGGCCAGTCGTAAAAACATACCAAGATAATAATAGGAATGGAAGGTGATGAAGAAACTGTCTTAAAAAAAATTGTAGTAAATATTTACGGTTCAATTTTACGTATTTTCCCCGTGGATGTTTTAAAAGCTCCTGATACTGTCAGCTTGGAAGATGTTAAGGGAGCGTACACGGGACGACCATGTTAAAAGTGACTTGTCGGTCGTCCCATATATCGCTGGAGAAACGAAGTCGTGAACAACTTGGAATTTAATTTTTTTTTACATGATTCCTCTGAAAAATCGATCTTGACTGCTCTATGGGCCACATCGGTAGACGTACCTATCAAACATTTAATCGTTTTGATAGTTTGATTTTGACACTGGCATTTACTTTTTTAAAATTTTGATATGCCTACAGAAGTAGCAGAGCCATATGCCCATAGAGCCATAAAGATAGATTATTTTATGTTTCTATCTTCCTTGGAAATAAATACGTGGCGGGATTCTCTACCACATTATGAGATGAATATATATGGTATTCATCGGTTAATAAGACTACTTGACTCGGCCTTAGGAAGATCTATGTAACCGGTTATGAAAGAAATGCTAAATGAAGAGGTTGCCTTCAACCTACTACTACATAATTTGTACAACCCGGACGAAGTCGGGACGGGCTGTACTATATAAGTCAAAAGTAAGATACGAAGTGTTCCACTACTTTTTACGATTTTGTTTAATTTAAAATTTTAGTTATATTAAGTTTCGAGATAATTGATAGATAACAATCAACGTTATTACTCTTCAATGATTCACAAAATACATTTACAATTATATCTACCTATTTGTAACACAACGGCTAATAATAGTCAGTTTCGCACTCAAAAAATAAGTAGAAAATAAAATTCTATTTTTCGAACTGTGACATTTGTCTTCACGGGAAAGATGTCCGTTGTTCTGTTGTTTCATGTCTAGGAAAGTTATTTTTGTGAGTGGTGAGGTGTCGATTGACGGAGAAGTGAGGACTTCTGTAGGCGTCGAGGGTATTTATGAGGCGAAAATATCATTGCTATATTGCAAGAAGACACGTTAAATTTGTCTAGGCTCTAGCAAAGTACGCGCTGAAGATGAAGCCGAGAAGCGAGAAATTCGTAAGATGAGAAGGATTTGTTCATGTCTTATTAATTGTAAGACTAGATGCATACGTCACGCATGACAAGCAAGCAATTAATATTAATGCACATGCGTGAGTATCATATTAATTATGTAACACAAGTTATATCAAATAAGTATGTTCCAACTAAAGACATTCTTGGTAACTAGAAGCAGTGCATTGAAATTGTTTTTCGACTTGAAAATCTAGACCAGCAATTTGCAATTAACGATGGTAGCTGACTATTTTACAAAATAATATTCATGATGATAATTAATGTCAAAACTCAAATTCCTCTGTGCTTCGCGGCTGAACAAGATTCTAATAATAATGTAATAATTTAAAAAGTCTACATTTAACATGTGTATTGGGCGATCACAGCTATCAACATGGCTGACACTTTTTATTTGTTTAGATGCGTACACGACGTATCCGCCAAAAATGTCGGACGCGACGACTGACGCGCGCGACAGACGCCCGACGAAATGTTTCATGTGAAGCTCAATAATGTTTGTATCGAATTTCATAAAAGTATGTACATTGTTATACATAGCTGTCGATTTTTTTTTCAATAAATTTAGGCTATGTTGTGGTAATTTTGACGTAGGTATGTATCAATCATAGCACCAAGTTTAGAAGGTAGGTATTTTTTTCTCTATCTCTACTAAGTCAATCATTGTTTAATAAAAATGCTATTTATTTATTTTCTATCTAAATATATTGCAATCGTGAAAGTAAAATAAGCCAATGATTGTTGGCTGATTTTATATAGTTCTGAGAACTTTCCTTGATGAATGTGAATTGGATTCACAATAGAATTTGTTTAGTAATAGGTATATTTAGTTTTATTTTCTTTCTATTTGGTTTCCATATAGCCTCATACATTTTTAAATGTAGATTTGATATACTTAATTTTCTAATACACTACCAAGGCTGCCATAATAATGCTTTTCTTCCAGTTCATTACTATTCTGATTTCGACCACCCTCAGCATCTCAGCATGTTGAATAAACTTTTACTGCAGCAAATAATAGGGCTTATGACTTTTACTATACACTTTGTTCAAGTTTGACTTGGTGCTCGTATAGAGATTGTTTTGCCACTTACTTAGTTACTTGTGGGCATAACTTCATTTTTAAGTGTGGCTGGCATTTTAAATACTTATGTAAGTAAATAAAAAATATTGCCTAAGTTTGCTTGACTAGCAAGCCACTAATTTGTGACAGACTTATTTAACATACTTATACAAATCAAATTTATTCCAACATCATTGCGCTTTAGGTAAAGCTGAAGCACATACTTAAATGGCCTAGTATTCTATATATTCTAAAATTACACTTTATTTGGAGCCGAAAATATGTAAATAAGCTTTTTTGTCTCAAAATCAAAAAATTGTATCATTTCAAATAACCAAAATGAAAATTTTTAATACTCCCGTACAAGCTCACTGCGCGCTCACAGCAGCACCTATGAGTTTTTAATCATAAAAATATAAAAAAAAATCGTAAATATTATATAACACCAACACGGTCTATATTCTCAAGAGATGATTGTCCAACACCAACGGTCACTGACCATTACGTCAAAACTTTATAATGGTCAAACTTCAAACTATTATGTGGAGGCACAACGATCAAGTGGGTATCAAAATAAGCTTATATTGCGATAAGTTAGAGTATCGCAAACTTAAAGGCTTCATTAAGGGGACAATACACAGCACATGCCGGCCAACTCTGCCCGTTTCATGCAAGTGTCGCTATAGAGTTGACTGGCCAAACTGGCCGAACACTGGCCAAACTTTCCTCTTGAATATTCGTGTCTCGCAGTGTCCACTTGTTTGTGGACTGTGGCAGTTTTGCCCCGTTTGCGGCTATAACTTTGTAAAATGTTCACTTGATGTCGTGTAGCAAGATTTACTGGTATTTAGTGAAGGGCAAGATATCGGGCTAAGTGTTTATAATGTCAGGGTTTTCTAACAGTTTACTAAACTATTTTGGATAAGAGTGGCTATATTGTAATAGAAAAGCAGTGTTTTCTAGAAAAGAACTGGAAAATATGTAAAGATTTCTTCTTGCTAAATAATACTTGAAGTATTTAAAAAAAAATCGAATACGTATAAAAATAAATCATGTTGAATAAATAAAGCTCAATTGTCAATACTGGTAAAGGTTAACATCAAAATAAATATCCACAAGGTTTTGAGCATTTTAACGAAGATTAGGACATAAGCATCGTAAACACGACAACGTTGGCACACAAACATCGGGACATAGGGGCGGGCGTCCAACAAAGGGCGATAACTGCAAGTCACTCATATCAATATCAGACAACCCGCCATAAAGTATAGAAAAAACGGAAGGATAACACGTCTTGCTACATGGTTACATGAAATGATGTGTGTATTGTTTTCGGCCGTCTTTGAGATGTCATTTGACAAACGGACCGCTATTCTAGAGAGTCTGACCAACTCGAAGAGTAGGTAACTTTATTTATTATTTATTTGTTTAAACTTTATTACAAAAAATGTAAATGGCCGACTATTACGGCGGATTTATCTTTACTTACCAAAATTTTACAAAGAGCGGACTTAATACTAAAGGTGTTCTACCAGTTAACTTTTGGGAAATATGTAACGTAAGAACCTTACTACGATAGGCATTTTCAAAGACACTGAGAAAACATTATGTTTTTTAAGATAAGGCGTATGCCACAATTTCTCTCTCTGTATATTTTTGATGATTTCCCTTTATTGGATTTAGACAGAATGCAAATAATTTCCGATTCTGTAATTGTATTGTAACTTTGACCAATGAACTGATATTTACTCTGACACCAGTGCAGGGTCGATTGACCATGGAGTTTACTCGATATGATGATGAGTGCCAATAACAACGTAACTTGTATACATTTTAAGAATAAGTCCATACTTTCCTTATTTTGTAGCCCGGGGCACTGTTCCTCTGGTTTTTGCTTTTTGCGTAACAACTCGCAAACTGGCTACTGAGTTACAAATCGTCTGAAATGTTCCCTCGTGTTACAAATTGATACGTTTGAAGTAGCCTTTAGCGATAGTTTTATGGATGGCAGTGTCGTACACGCTTAATGATAAATGCTTCCCATTTGTGTTTAGAAGCAAGTTGATGATACGAAGAAATCTAGGTAGTAATGAGATTAAAAACCTTATTATTGTTACGCAATATATAAAAATAAATTATAATATTATGTTGATGTATTTCATGTCTTGTCTTAGTTACGAGTCCTCTAATTTGAATATTTATTAATTTGAAAATCCATACTAATATTATAAATGCGAAAGTCTGTCTGTCTGTTACGCTTTCACGGCCAAACCGCTGAACGGATTTTGATTAAATTTGGTATGAATATACTTGAAGACCCGGGGTCAAACATAGGCTACTTTTTAACGCAGGCGGAGCTGTGGGAAACCGCTAGTAAACTATAAATATTCATTTGAGATGATATTTACTGCGATTAATCGCGTATCCATTACATTAAACTCGTTGAAATACTTTCATAGAATTACTGTTTTTGCGATAAATTCTATGAATTCATAGAATACAGTTGCTGTCAATGATATCCACTTTCACCGCAGTCTCAATATTTGTAGAGTAATGATCTAGCCATTGCGGTCCAAGGTATAAACATAGAATAGACTTATACATGTTAGATTTATTTTGTTCGGATTAATGCATATTCAAACATTTTTTCTTATTGTCTAACGCTATTTATAGTGTAAAGTGGCTTTTAGAAAATGGACTCTACAAATACATTACTTATTACCTGAAGTTGACCTTTGCTTTCTCTAGACTCATAACTCTCGTAATTTTTGCTCGCAAGTAATCTATTTCTGATATCACTTTTACAAACAAAAGAAATCGCTAACATAATGCAGTACGTTGTTCTTAAATTTAATTAAAAACAATCCCGTGACCACCGGTTGGTGGTAACCAACATGCTACAATATTTCTTTGTAGGTACCTATGTTATATTCTTTGGTGCAAAAAAGTGTTTTATTACTTTATGGTACCACGCATTTTCCTAACCGTAGTGTAGAACCCTATAATATTCTCCAAGAATAGAACTATCAAATGAAAAAAACATATCAAATATGATCTGACTTACCAAAGAAACCCACACACTTTTCATCTTTATCATATTATTCATAATTTTTCAATAATTACGGATTTTATTTCTTTAGTGTTGGGGACATGCTCAGGTTTCCTGGAAAATAGCGGAGAAAATTGTCTGATTGCAATTTGCATAGAGACGCCCCCGTTGCGGTGACGAGGCGGACCGTTACATTTGCATCACTAGTGTAGCGATAGAAGAAAAATATTTTTTTAGTGTCACTTTTCCAAAATAAACTTTTAGTATTTTCGTTTCTCATTTGTGTAAGTTATTTAAAAAATGAAAAAAAGAATTATGATAGTAATATAAATTATATCTAGTTCATGAAATTGACAATTCAACAACCCTAATGAGTAAAACATTTTCGTCCAAAACGAAAAAGAAAAGGACATAAAGGATGGCCCCAAAAAAAACTACTCGAAATAGTATTATGCCAAACATTTTAATTAGACACATTGACAATTTGCACTGCAAAAACAAATATAGGTAATATCAATAAATTATTATTCCTGAAATCCTGTTAGTCAGTTTATTAGTTACGTGGGAACATACCTACAAATATTCAATATTTAAACATATACTTAGCTCAAACACATGACTCTCCTTTTTTTGATTTCTTTCACCGCCGATCAGAAATAAAGACAAATTATCTAGAGTACTAGAGTTCAGGGCTGATCTTCCTTAATATAACTTGAAAAATGATTTGTAGTAGATGCAACTATAACAGTGTTTTTATAGGTTTGCTTAATAAATTCGAGAATATATTATTTTAAATGTAAAATGATTATTTATTATGCTGTCTTTACTTGCAACATCGTGAGTGTGCAACTTTGCCCCCTTCGTTCGTGGATTTCTATGTTTACAGATAAAAAATCGGAAAGCGGACTTACTCTGCGATATTAACTGTATGATAAAATACGAAAGCTGTTATTTATATTTGATTATACAAGTCTTTGTTCGTAGTTGAGGCCGCGTTGTACTAGGTTATACCGCGATAAAAAGTTTGTAAGTACTTCTCACGGACTCAAACTAGATAATATCGCCTATTGTGCTATACAATTGTATTATGTACAATAAAGTTTAAATAAAAAAAAAATAACCTAATAAATTAAAACAAACGTATTATTATTTAACAGGACGTAAATATAAGTATCTTTATCAGAAACAAACATTCAAATATCCAAACAATAGAAAAATAATACTAGGCACAAAAATTTATTAATGTGCACCATATTTTCTTTTTATGACTTATGTCTGCGAGTGCCAGTTTTTAATTTCGCCAGTGAACGATTTCGATTTTCCTGCAGTTTAAAAAGTTACTTATCAGTTAAACAGAGCAGGAAAGAATTACAGCAAAATACCAGTCCGAGCGAGACAAATAATAGCAGAAGAGGGAACGAAAAATAAAACAGGGGAAGAAAGTTAAGCGTCCGTGACTTTTCAAGATTTTTTGGCGTTTATTTTTTAAACTTTACGCGCGGCTCTTTTCTGTACGAGTACATAAAAGCAAGCGTTTTCCGATTTATCTTTTGTTTTCCTCCTTTACTTATTCCGTTCCGTTTGTTTTTATAGGAAATCGTAGAGATACGAAAGATTTATTCCCAGAAAAGTTATTGAAGAAAACTAATTAAAAATTCCATCACCGACGGCTAGTTAAATATATGTATGCATAATATGCTTATACCACACGTTTCTCACGACTTGAATAAAAAAGTAAAATCGAATGAAATCTATATTAGAAACAGTAATAGGTTCATAAGCAATAATGAAAGTAAACTTCCGAACCCCTAATTACGAGAGCGTCCGAAGGTAAATAGTAAGAAGGCGCCGTCGATCATCCATCACCGATAGAGAGCCGGCTTTGTGGCCACCGACCAATTACTGGCATGAAAATTAAATTCACGAAATCTAATTAAGAACAAATTGTTTTATTTATTATGATGCGTCTTGGTCATTTGTTCTTGTCGCGGAGAGCGGCCGCGGCGCCCGGGGCGTGACTCCTGACTGCCCATCAAATCTCAACAGTTTTTTGGAGCGCACTGAGGCTTTAGAGACGGTCCCTATGTGACGCAATTCAGCTCGGACGGGCCGTTGACCTTGCTGAGAAAGCCTTTTAGTTATATACAACTCTACCATAGATCTCTACACATGAAGAGTAAGTTATTATGGTTGTGGTCATGGATAATTGTCGGATGTATTAACAAATAGCTTCACCCTACGGCGTAACCTGTATTCGTTTATTTTATTTGTAATACCCATCTTGCTTTTGAATCTTTTATGGCGTAAGGTTAGAGATGAGGCCACGGCCTTACTAAGTAAACCTTGCACTCGTCTTAAATTGTTTTGTTCAAATACTGGCTAAATCATTTATGTACAAGGTAAGTTTGTTCTATATAGGTACTTTATATGGAATTAAGTTATCAGTCACAAAATTTGGTTATAAATATGTAAAGCCATAGAATACCGAATACAGGCAAATCGGGGAATTCTTAGAATAAAGTAGAATTTTGTTTACAGAATGAAAAGTCCAAAGCTTATTCATTTCATTTTCAAATAGTCGATTAGATGAAAGAAATTAAAATTTATGTACGATATGTAAGGATGCACGTAATATTATCATGACGCATGTAGTCCACGGGCCGACGCGGCGACGACGGGCCACTCGTAATGCGAGCTCATTTGTTATGTTCGCCAAATGGCCATATTACGATGCCGCCGACAGCCACACAAAGACTGACAACGTTTTATTGTCGAGATTGCCTACAAATTGATCACATACATTTCGTTCGCCCGGTCTCCTATCCCATATCGCCTTTTCTGAACTTCGTGGCGTTTTATTTATGACTTTACCTCTGTACTTTCATGTTAGCATGTTCTCAGCGGGTAGATTTATTTGGTTTCAGTTTATTGGTGGTTGAGTGGATTAAACGAGTCTATCGGAGTCTTTAAGATATATTGAGTGAGTAAGTAGGAAACAGCTGATAGTTGATCTTTTTACTGTGACCAACTAATTTTGTTATCTAAAACAACGCCTGCATCAATCTGCTTATTGAACCAAAAATATTGCTTCGTTCATCTATTTTCCATGTAGCAAGTAAATTTATAATCAACTAGATGTTTCCTGCAGCTCCACCTGCGTCGAAAAGTAGCCTATGTTTGACCCCGGGTCTTCAACTATCTTCATACTAAATTTAATCAAAACCCGTTCAGCGGTTTGGCCGTGGAAGCTTAACAGACAGATAGACTTTCGCACTTATAACATAAGTATGGGTGAATGAGTTTCAGCAATTCCAGCACGAAAAATTTCAATTTTGCATGAAAATAATAATCACAATATAGAACTATTAGGTATTGAAATCAATAGATCGAACGGTAGCGCGTCCCCCGTGGAGTGTTAATAGAGCGGTGACGTGTCAGACCGTCACATCATCTATCACGCTAGCACAGATAATGGTTCGCTCGACTGCCTATACAGCCACGTCTCTCCGGTCGGTCTCTATTATGCACGTTCATAGAAATATCTCAACCAGGTCACATAACCTGTACACGGTCACGCTTTTCTCATTTGTCACTCACTACGATACGATTTCGATTGATTTAATTATATGTGTATTGAAATTCGTTCAAGGATAGAACTCATCTTGATGTTAAAATTAATAATAATATAATAAAATTTATATAATAATTTATTAGCTCCTTCATCTGCCTTATATGATTTTTATAAGTAGCAATATTTTCCACTTACATATTATATTTACAATATGATTCTCAAAAGTAGCATTATTTTTGATTTACAAAGTTTTACAATAAGTAAAAATTTATACCGAGGTAATTCGAAGTAATATGCCTCCAAGTTTGTGCATATAATTGAAGTATGCTTGAAGCGATAAGAACTCCTTTAAGAGCTGTAATACGAAGTCCAACGACACTATCATCGGATTGAGGAAGAAAACTTAAGTAAATAATCGTATTTCTTTTGGCACTACAAAGTTATTATTATCTTAGAAATTAGATTCAGAATTTGCGATACAGTTTTAAATATCAGACTAGCGAAGGTACGTGGAAATAATTGTTGATATAACAATTTCGTCCCTACGGTTGCTGGGTTCCGTCCCGCCATCCATCACCGGCCGGGTCACGAGATCTCTGATACAGCACCCACTGACCTCATGATTGTAAGCTTTGTGGGGATAATATGTCGGTTATCTAATTCTGAAAACAAATTTAAAACGAAAATGTATTCTACAAATGTTTTTTTTTAATTTAAAATTATTTGGGATCTCATACTTGTTATGTAGTTGTCTCACAACTTTGGTATGTGTGTGATGGCTATTCAACTTTTGTTAAATTATTTTTATCTATCTGTGAGGACCTGTAATTCTCACTTGTTTTATATAATAATTGTTATATCATATTATTAATAAACTAAAGTAGCTGTTGGTCTTCCTATAAAAATATAAGTAGATCGTGCGTACACGGCTTTAGATTGTCAAGCAAGTTGGTTATGCACAGCTATGTTTAGTTCAAAGCTGCCTCAAAAGGAAGACTATCATTATAAAACAGGTTTGCCTGAAGAATCTAGATTTTTTTGGTTGATAAAGTGCGATTCCAATAGTTTTAAATTCTTAATCTACCTTCCGATGTGATATTTCCAAACCATGTTGTAGTTTGCAATATTTTAACTTGAGTCTGTTAAACAAACTAAGGATACAAATGAAATGTTTTCTTATCTTTACGTTAATGTGAATAAATTTTCTTTACAATAAACCATGAAGTTGAGAACTCCAAAGTAAAAAATGTCCGCTGCACTGACCCAATTCAGCATGAAATTATTCTAAGATTGAAACAGTGGCCTCGGGCCGATGTCGTGTTCTGCTCCAGACAGTTCATTTTTAATAATAAATGAGACGAAATCAAGACATGACGAATAAATGAATCCAGAACTTGACGAATAAATGAATATGGAATATGATAAATGGAAGGCTCGGATCCCTCGCAAAGACTTTTTCTTTAGCTCCGGCCGAACGGAAGGCGCTGGCTTTTTCCTTTGTAGCGGGACAAGTTAAGCGTTTTTTGGACGAGCCAGGATGGCGGTGTGATATTTATCATTTCATAATAAAACGTTGATTCTCTGATTGTATTTTACTTTGATTTCGGCCACTGAGCCTCTTTTTCTAGTTGAAGCTATCGGATGTCAGTTCTTATTTGTTCGGCTAGTATCATTCGTCAGACACAGGCTATTATGTTGTTCTGATTAAACCTTTAAGATCTACAAATCTGAGCAGGGGAAACATTAATAATCTTCTATAACAGCATCAAATTCCTAATCAGTCAATAGAGCGTTAACATATTATTTACTTAATAAACGACAGTAAAATAGTTTCATATACCAAATGGAAGCCAAATTGGCAGACATTTTTGCAGCCGAAAAACATTAAAGATTTGTAGAACGAGTGCAGACGCGTGACGCAAACGACCTCGCCGGAGAGCGTTTTAATCCCAGCTTGCGTAATCCACTGCACTAGTCACTGCCACGTGGTTCTTTGATAAAGTACCCGAGCAGATTATGCAAATTCTCAAAATTCAATATCCGTCTCGTTTCCTCTTGTACGATGAGCTATCTATCTGTCTTGCTCCGCGACTCTCACCCTACTGACGGGCGCAGTCTGATGGATGATGCGTTATTCCAATAACAATTTGGATATCGTATTCTGAATTTGAAAGTTAGTCGCGATCTACATGTGCATATGTGTAAATAATGTTGTATAGCTGTATATGCATCTTATGGACTGTATAGCTGAAGAATGGGTTATGTCGTAATAATGAATGTACAAGTAGAGCTGAACGAATAAATTTATAGAGATTTGTATGTTGAAATTTCAAATCAGTTCTTTTTGTTACTAATGCAAAAATAAAGTAGTGAACTGCTGACATTAAAGTAACTCTACCAACAAGAGAACACCACCAGACAGTGAAAAAGGCGTAAATTAAAAAAATAAATACTTCTCGTACTTACAGATAGGTTAAAATAGCTTCATTGTTATATAAAAGTAGGTACGCAATTATAAAGGACCGACGTGACATATGACTTTTTAAATACCAGGCAAATTCTTACAGAGTTTATAGTACGTAAAACTAGACCACTTTCAATAAAAAAAATAAGTAAAACCCGTGAAAAACCATTATACTATCTGTCAGCTGATTTTGTATGGGAGATCACCTAATATCATTTTAAATTTATATAGAAGAATGAAAATTTTTACTTGGTTTTCACTTATTTTTTTTAATAAGTATTTTAATATAAACAGTCACCTGTAATATATGTGCCAAGAGTGTAGACTACGAGAGTATGAATTTCGCGCCTTTAGAAATGAAAGTCGAACGCGAGATTTGTCAAAAAAAAATGGCGGACATATACGGTTGCCAGTTTTTAGCGGCCATGTTTTATCAACGCTCAAGCCAAGTACTCCGCAATCATGACCATAAGTATAGGTCTTGAGCACTCTTGAATCACGGTAATCGCAGAGCCGTGCGAACGGATATTTCATAGCTGTCACACATTTACAACTAAACGGACTATCGAGTTGTTTTTTTAGGTTGAATTTTCCATTATTTTGTGATATTATAAGAAGTTTTAGCCATTAGGCTCAAAGAGACAAGTCTACAAAACGAAATTTTGTTGTAGTCTTGGCTATTGGTTATGAATAGCCATTTTGTGTTAAGGGGCTCAAATTAATGTCTTATAATATAAAAAGATGAATGAATATTATAAATTAATAATACAGAATGAATCAGTCATTGAAAAGGGATATTGACTGATGTGACTTTAAACAATTCGTGCATTACGCTGTTACATTCTTTTTTAATTTTTTTTAATTTTTTTTATTTTATTTATTTATTAAACATAAAGCGCATGTTACAGTTTTGTATCTATATACGATGCCATCACAATCTCTTTCGAGATTTTACGTACATCGGATGTTGCCAATTTAAATATTATTACATTTTACAAATATAAGTTTACAATAAGTCACTTTTGATGCATTGCATATATTTGTTATAATTAAAAGAAAATTAATCCACATCTTCAATTACAAATAAATATTTATAAGTGTAATGCGAGACTATCAAACTAGAAACGAACAAGGTTACACATATCCCATTAATCCAAAATTATCGTCCTGTTGACCTGTTCGTAAAATGCGACCCCGATTGTGAATATGATATTTTAGCAAGGGCTCCCATGTGCTGAACACCGGGACTGTCCATCGAGATTTGCTAGGGCTCCATGATTCAGCACTGACAGCATATGCACGCCCGAACGTGACTTGCTGAAAACGTGACAGGTTTTTTTAATTGGTCGCCCTATGTGTTAATATTGTTAACAGCTCCATATTGTCTGCAGGTTACTCGAATTTCATTTTTAAATAACTCTGCTTAGATATTATTCTCCTATATTTGCATTCGTTACTGAGTTTCACAAGTATCTCTACTAAAGTACTATATCTACTAACTCGCTTTTCATTAGTTTTATGTCAAGTCAATCGTCGATTTTGAATTTTATTAACCTATGTGCTTAAAATACCTGAGCGTTTGTACCCTTTGCTAAAATGTTGGTTCGATAACGAAAAAATAAATGGTAATGCTGAACAGCATACAACTCACATATTAATATTTCTTTTTCTTTTCGTATCAATAATTTTAGATATATTATCTCTGCCCAGAAGGGACAAACCATCTGTATAGCTCGTACGTATAGAATATGCAGGGCTGTGTTTCATATAAAGTTTCTATAATTATTTAAATCAATCAACATATCCAACAAAGAAGAAGAAACAAGTATCATTCGCTCGATACTTCGCAAAGCTCTAACCTTGTAGCAGTTTGTAAAACACGTATACGAACAAAGCAACCGCAACTTCTGAGTTTGACTCGGTCCGTCAAAAGAAAATAGTGCACGTCGGAATAATAACTAAAAAAACACAAACCTTGGTCTGTGTGTGTGAGCAGGAGTGTGGGTAGGCAGCCTGCTAAACGCAATATAAAGTGTGGTTGTGGTATAGGTAGGTAGTGCCTCTCCCCGCGCGGTCATTAGGCCCGCGCACCCCCCCGCGCCGTCGTGGAGAAAGTATGATTTTACTCCTATAAAGCCGTATTTCTACTCCATACAGGAATTCGAATGCGCGAGTCCCGGCTCTGAGAGGACATGTGGTGTACAATAATTTCAAAGTTTAAACAATCTCAATATTGCGGGGGCGCTGTGTTTCTCTCGCATCTGATGGAAAGTTGTGTTTAAAGATTCTTACAGGTTCGACGAATGAAAACTTAGCAATCGCCATGCAATCTTATATTGAACATTATATATGTTAGTTTATGAAAGAATATACCTTGTGGAGTCCTGTAATCAATTCTTCAGGCATCATTGAATATCGCAAGTATTTAAAAGTGTTCAGAGATTGCGCAAATCGCCTTGTAAAGTGAGCTTTTTGTCAAGTTGCGTAATCAATACAATGTAGACTCGACGCTTACTAGGCATTAATATTTATTTACCTGATAATTTTAAATTAAGCACCTCCAAACATAGTTGTTTAAGCATACCAAACATAGTTCTATAGATGATTTCCATACAGTGCAAGTCCACTACTACTATTATTATGTAATGAATATTTGTATTTTTTAGTACATAACTCACATCGGGTACATTGGGGCGTCCCAGCTGAGTAATTAGTGACCACCACGTGGCTGGGGGGAATAACCGCCAGTGTCGAAAAAACGCCGTGCCATTGAGGGCCTACGGTGAAATTAAGACAGTATTGAGAATTGTCTTCATATGCTGGTAATAGTTTCGTATAAACTTAATTTATTTAAGACCATAGATATTGATTATTTTTGATCGTAAACCTATGTTTTAGACCATATAGATTGAGAATTTATGACAATGGTCGTGACTCAGATAAATTGCATCGCATATGAAGTTGTATGTAGTTAGTACTTAATGCCAGAAATTGACGTCACGCAGCTCTTTCCAGTGCGTGTTGGAGTCATTGTCCTGTCTGAAAATGCACACTATCATTTCCAGTCCCTGAGAACTCTAATTCTAGACTAACTGAACTCTCAAATTAATGATTTAAGATTTATACATGAAAAAGGGCCCAATGCTATAACAGTTTGCATAAATTAAATAGAGCTCTTATTATGAATCCCATTCTTTTATTACATGTTATAATAAAAATCTCCTTGAATATATCATGAAGACGTTGTGATTGTAACAATTATTTATTTATTTAAACTTTATTGTACATAATACAATATAATAGTTAAATGACAATAAATCAAATGATACAAAAATCTTTATAGAAAAATATTTTCATAAAAAAAAGCGTTAGATATCACACATAAGGCCCTTAGTATTTGAAGTTGGCAAACGTATGGAGCGCGGGAGTCGGCGCTGGAGGTCGTTGGCACATCGATTTTCGATTTACTCCCGGTGCACCAGAAGTGGGTCAAGAGCTATAGGGATCATCCCAGACCAAACATTGGAAAAGTATACGAGGATTTAAATTGTCCTTTTACGTATAGTTTCTCCATTTATAACATACATTTCTTCATATATTTTTTTTATTTTTGTCAATGTTTTCGAACGTTTTCTGCAAAGATAGGCTACATAAGCCATCTTACGTAGTCGCCAAGGCCGAAATCTTTCGGAGTTCATCACATTCTTTAAACAGTCTATGATTCAGACCGGTATACTTCTATTGATATGTATGTACCTGTATGTATTTTAGTGGTAATTAATGGAAGTAACTAACTGAAAATAAAATACAACCGTAGAAACCCTAAGATGGCAGGGACTATTAAGTAACAAAGTCCTCGGAAGATGTTAACTCTGGTTTCAGAAGTTCCTTTTGTATGTATTTCTAGTAAACTTCTATTTTCTCATGTTACGTAACAACTAACTCTGTTAATTTGCAAAACGGACATTAAATTCATAGTTATGAAGAGTCTACAATTTTAGTTTTAATAAACTATTTTACTGGTAAATTTTAACATTAAGATATACTGTTATTTGCTAAATTAGATAAATAGTATATGGAATGCAACAGCCGGTTATGCCCTCGTATAATAGAAAAGTTATTGATACAGAAATGAGGAGTTTTCAAATTTTCATTAGGGTGCGATTGAAGCAGTTAGAGCCCTTTTATTATCTGCTCGTCTCTAAATTGCCTAAAAGAAATTCCTCCTCTGAAAAAAGGGGGACCGAGGACAAAAACCTTGTCCTCAACTAAGCTACCAATGGCGCACCGTTATTTAAAAATCGAACACGATAAGAAGTGAAATGTTTTTATTTTTGTAAATGGAACGAATTTATGTCTCCTATTTAAAGTATATATTGCAATCGATGGCAGTTTTCAATGGCGTAGCCTCGATAAGGTTTTATTGGTTAGGGCACAGTTTGAATCTTTCGGACGCTGCGTAGTAAGTACCTAATGTAGCTTTCGATTTTCGGTAATGGTCAGCTGATAAGCAAATGATGTCATTATTGAGCCTTACTTTGTACCGTTTTCAGTTGATTTCATTCTGGCGATGTCGATTCAATAAATAGCACTTGGACCCGGAAGCATTTTTATTGATCCGAGAGTCCGATATGAATAAATTTTATAGCTGTATAATGTTATTTTGTTAAATTATCGGATAGTAATCGTCAGTTATACATTATGCGGCTCGGTCGGGGGGGAATCCGGGCAAATACACAGATCCTCCCCACGCCGTTGATAAAGAATTGAGGGTATTAAACGATTACAAATGCTTCGCGGTTCAATAAACAACCCACTGGAGAAAACCAACGTTTTAGATGAATTGCTTAACATCTCACGTGAAAAGATACGATTTAATAGACATCTAATAATTGATTTGTAGGATTGTCTTTTAAATAACTTATTTAGTAAACATTCGTTTGCTTACAGACTTAAATCGATTTCGTTACCTGCTTTTTAAATTGTTTGATTACTTTTATATTTAAAAATTTAATAAAACGAGGAATCTCTTGGCCTATATTTGGAATATATAGAGCGGAGACAAAGTGTCAACGCAAATAGTAAAAAAATATGTATTGCACATTCATGCAGTCTTATGTGAAGTATGAAGTTGATAATTTCACTATAACACTATGTTTATAAATGAGTAAAATAACAAATTACATGGTTCATTAATGGATAAAATATCACAATAAGCCTAACTAATAAATTTATTAACTTTAAATATATCTCATGTCTCGAAAAAACAACACAAACATGTGAATAGATATGAATAAACCCCTCAGATATTTAAGTTTGAACGACAAAAGTAAGAAAGTGGCTGAGATAAGGATACTTTCATCCAGTCGTAATTATGTAGCCGCTTTAATATGCTTTCAATTGTAAAAAACCAACAAAAAGAAACATTGCTGGATAACTATGGGTCAAATAACAAAATAAACCATTTTATTAACTCAAAATATACATCATATAAAAAAAAAATATCATTGAAAAATGTGAATCGAGATGAATAATAGATATTTACGTTTGAACGACAAAAGTAAGAAAGTGGCAAAGATAAGGACACCTTCATTCGGTCTTATTTAAGAAGCCGCCATTTTTAATAATTTAAATTTATAACTTTAGTACAAAAACAAAACAAAATATACCTAACTGTCAAAAAAAAACTACACAAACATGTGAACAGAGATGAATAAACCCCTTAGATATTTACGTTTGAGCGACAAAAGTAAGAAAGTGGCAAAGATAAGGACACCTTCATCCAGTCTTTTTTATGTAGCCGCCATCCGATTGAGCTCTCGGCCGGCACATTTGCACGCTCACTTATCTACCCTTCGAGCCTACATTTATTTCCGTACCGAGCTTCCGACCAACCGATTGTCGGCACACAGTAAACTTCACCTGAACACCATTGTACCAAAGCCTTGACAAGTGTAAGGATATACGAGTACATATTGTGAGCTTTTATCGCAAATGTGCCATAAAACCAAATATACCCAGATATAACCAGATTGTTTAGACTCCTAATCAAATAAATTAACGAACATACAATAAATATAAAAAATAAAAAATTACAGAAAAGTGAGATGAAAATAAATAAAATTGTAATAGTTCGTTCGGTTCTGTGAAAAGAACGAAATGGCACATGTCACCAGAAAAGTTTGAAAACTATGGAAAATTCCACATGCCTTTAGGCCCATTTGGGATTTACGCATCTGTAATAAATGAAATATTTGGTAAAATTTACTTGTTTACTGAAATTTTACCTCGTATTTTATATATCATAATTACCATAAGAATATTGAATTACTATAAGAAAATGAGTACTATAAGAAATGAGTGGCGTATTCGACAAAACAACATTTGGTATATTTGGTTGTGTGTGCAAATGTTAAAGCCATATTACGAAATAAAGCTCCCATCGTAATGGGAAAGTTGCGTAGTCTAGTAAAAAGAGGTCACTGGCTAGTCACAACTTCCAAAACTCAATATCGATAAAGCTATTCTAATCCACGGATTTGATAAATAAAATAAATGTATCGTAAAAGGAGGACACCGAGACAATAAAATCGAACCAGGGGTAATATTTAAGGAGGAATTTTTGAGCGGGATTCGTAAAGTTAAATGAGTTTGTTGGCACCGGGCTAATCGGCTTTGTTGCGTAACTGGATCTGATAAAAATTTCAGATACGCTTCGCTGGATGTGCGAGTGATGTGCGAGTTATATACACATTATACGTGTATTGGCGAGGTTATGTAATTTCTATTTTTTAAAGTGAATTATGATATCACATAGATTGTAATTTAAAAACTTGAACTAATAATATTAATCCCATTTTTTTATTATACTACAAACATAATTAATTAAGTTTTAATTGACATACACAAAACGTTTCAAAATTAGAGGAATATGAATCCAGAAGTTATGCCCTCCGTTCACTCTGACCTAGAACGTTTGAAAATGTGGACCCCGGATACGTGGATTTTGCAATTAGAATCAAAATAAGAGCTTAACTTTCGGTAGCTAGTCTTGATACTTTTATGTTTCAGCGTGAAACTGATCAATGAATCTCAGCGAGCAACGTGTAAAACTAATAATCTTAAGTGTTTCGTGTGTTGAACATAACATTTAAAACCCCTGTAGGTTTTTCCCGACGATTTTTACACTTCCGTGTTTCCATAGATAAGCAAATACGGGGACGCGTGTGATGGATATTAAGGGCACACCTTACATCATTTGCGTTATTACCTACCGCCCGGCGGGGTGGCAAGACGCGCTCCTTATATCTAGATGTTGCACCCCCCTTAATATGCTAAAATCAAATTAGTTCCAAGCCGGAGTGATTCCCTCGGAATCGATCGCCCACTCTCAATATTACCCCTCGCCGTTATATTTGAAAAGCATGCGTGTTTAATTAAACCTTTTTTTTATCGAGTTCCATTGATCGCATCGATGTCATCGTTAGTGGGTGAACAAGTAACGGTCTGAAAACGCCAATTTCCTGAGAACGTCTTGCGGTTATCGCGCTGGGGATCGGAGACGTCGGCGGTAAGTCGCGGCTTTCATTAGCACGTTAGGGTCTTAGCAAATTAACGCCCTCTGCCGAACCGACCCGTAACGCAAAATAAGGAAATTGTAGAATGTATACATAGTGCAGTGGGTTGCCTCTGTGGTTGAGGGATTAAGGAGTTTGCCTGCAAACCTGTGTTCGATTCCTTGTTTGTTCCAGATTGCTTAATTAAAATAAAGGCATGTTGATTTTTCGAAGCCATATTGGGCATCTGAATAAATGGCACCTATTCCACAAATGGCACCTACGAATTAGTACGTTTGTATTCTAGTGTTGTGTCATTTTTAGGCGATCTACATCCATACTAATAGTATAAAAGCGAAAGTCTGTCTGTCTGTCGGTTACGCTTTCACGGCCAAACCGCTGAACGGATTTTGATGAAATTTGGTATGGATATAGTTGAAGAACCGGGGTCAAACATGGGCTACTTTTTGACGCAGGGGAGCTGCGGAAAACAGCTAGTTATTTATATTTGTGCCATTTATTCTGGTGCCAATATGCCATACTTCGATTTATCATCTATCTGCATTCTCTATATTTCGTCGCCGTACCCACTTACTGCAGACAACGCGTCACATTATTGCCATTGTTAATAATCGTGCGCCGGCAATAAATAATTTTGTAGCTGGATCATTGTTACGAATAATCGAGTTTTGTTGTGTTGATGTTGCTTTCATGAATATCATGTTCATGATAAATCCATTTCGGGGTTAAAATAAAGTAACTATAATGGAACTTTTATTTCCAATTCTCAACTAATCTTGGTACTGTAATTTTTGTATCATATTGAGTTTTTCTTTTCACGGAGTTGGTGAATAGTAAGAGAGTTCATGAAATAGTCGTCAACAGGATGTAACTTCTGGTTTACCTCATTGATGGTTAAGGAAAAAAAAATTTTTTATTAAGTTTTTATTTTTTCTCAATCATCCAATATGTGAGTGCATTAGTTAGTATTATTAATAATTATGATTAAAAGTAAATATTATAGTCCTTTAAGGTCAACGATCATTCAAAATATCCATTGCGAATCCACATCGCAAGACCCCCGAAAACAGTTGTTTATGCAGACGTACCCGGCTAAACGTTGCTATGACGGTGACTAATGACAGATGCACTAATAGTTGTGTCGCAGCTCAGTCGCCGCCATATATCATGTGAGGGTAGTGATGGGCCGCAAGTAAATTATCAACGGTTGAAAACTATGGTTGATATTCAACCAAAATGGTCAAAAATTCGTTTTTAACCGTTTTTTAAGGTTGTTGCTACAAACTACGGTAGAAAACTTTCCATATATTTTTCAATATTTTCTTTTTAATTTTGGAATTGGATTCACATGCCTAGGATTGTGTACTAGCCTATCCTGGGAAAATTAGTGTTATTTTATAAAATAATATAAATTTTTAACATACAATTTCAATTTTGTATAAAAAAAGTTTTCAACCGTAGATTTGGTATACTACCGGTAGAAAACGGTTGTTTATTCGGTCTACCATTTTGGTGGAAGTCCATCACTATGTGAGGGTAATGGGGAGAAAACGCTCCTATCACTCCCGGACGTGATAAGGTCAAGACTCGTTTGTCTGGACTGTTACTGTTAGCCAGATAGCCATTTTTCATGACGTCAATCGATTTGAATCGAGAATCGAGAATTCGGTTTTTAGTGATGTTCGCGATGTATTATGTGACCTGAAAAGTGATTTAAAGATTAATTGCTAGGCTTGTGTTGTGAAGTGTAATTTTTGAAATGTTTTTTATTTATTTGTTTAAACATTACATATATTCTGCCTACCTCTACGGGAAACAGGCTTGAAGATATGTATGTTTAAACATTATTGTTACACCAGTAAAATCTTCTTATTTGATAATAAACAGACTTAATGCTAAAATAATTCTCTACCATTTAATCATTGGGAGTCATTCAAAACCTTTTTCGGACAAATTTTTCACAAAACTTTAAAGAATTGTACAATATTCCATTATGTCATTAACACTTACTGTGAATAAATTGGTAAAACGTAGAATTACATATTACATGAAGGGCATCAAAATAATAGCGAGCATCATTGAAATGAAAATGACATTGTGGCATTAGTATAAATAGATGTTTTATATTCGTAATAGACAGATTAACTTTAATAAGCAAATGGGTGAACTTAGTAGAAGATCGGTTGGTTAACTATTTTTAAATATGTCAACTATGAAAATGTGTTTTTTTAACCGACTTCAAGAAAGGAGGAGGTTCTATTTAGTTATAAACATTTGAAGGAACGCCTGAGAGACAAAACTCGCCAAATAAATACAGAAAAAAAGAGTTTCTATGAAAAACTTATACTATATATATATATATATACTACTAATATACTATATATAAATGTGTATAATCCACTGATTTACGTAGAAATAAAAGTCTCCAGTGATAAGATCCTCCAGTGGCTCGGAGAAGTGAAAAAAGTATCCACTGTTGGATCATAGTGGTGTATCTAAGTGGAATGACGATCCTTTTGAATGAAAATCCTGTAAAAAATTCACGACGTACATACAATTTAGTACATGTATAAATAAAATAATTCAAATCTACATGATTCAAATCTACTACCGCCAAAGTTTACAAAGATTAAAAATAAAAACGAAAGAAAATCCATTAACAACTTGCAAATAAAGTGTCGTAGGATGAGCGTGCAAGGCTCCCCTCGAGCTACGAGCGGGCGTAGACACACTACGAGCTACGAGTGCTACGACTCAAGATTAATACATCGTAGAGGCTTGTTGTAGTGGTGCAACAATTTGTCTCTATAAACGTTGACTCAGCGGCTCGCCGCGTCGCGCGATTACCCGCGAATTTATTGTTTAATTTCAAACACGTTATTAATAACCAAGATGATTAAACAGATTTCGCGGTAAGACAAGTGTCTTTGATGTATGATAGCGGAATTTGAACGTGTGATTATTTAATGGGCGAGATACACTCAACACCGGGGGATGTGTGTTGGTTTGATTTTAATCGGGATATTTAATGATACGTGGATAGTCTACTTAATACTATCCTTACTTATCATGGCTATGGTATTCTACCTGTTTGTAGTAATGGTGTGTGTATGTGTAGTGAATATGTTGTTATATATATATATACAGTTGTATATAAGTAAGTGTGTAATATACATTATATGTGTAAGTTTATGTTTTGATATTTATTAAAATTATTATTTTTCTTCTTACTCTTTTTGACACCTACTGCGCACAATCTTTAATATCTTTACCCAATTTTCCGTAAGGTTGCCTGGAAGAAATTGCTATTGCGATAAGGTCGCCTTTGCGCAAGGTTATTTTTCTTGTAATTGCTTGTATTTAACAATGTATCCTTGTTGTGCAATAAAGAGTTTTTGTATTGTATTGTAGTCCCTTTGCTTGCGGAAATGCGAACTGATATGGGATTTAGGTATGAAACTTATTTGCATTACACAATAGGTAATTTCTCTACTTAAATAAAACAAAAAAAAAAAATCACCAAATTTAACTGCATGTTATTTACAAAAAGCCACAATGATAGTTTTTTTTCAGATAGTTCATAACATGCAAAACTTTGCATTATCAAGAGATACATAGTAGTTTTATCAATAAACGTCATGTAGCAAGCGCAGAAACTTAGTTAATTACGGGCCAGCTACTCGTGTCGTGGCCGGAAACCGGACAACACGATACACGACGAACCCTCGTCTCAGACAAGCTTCTACACGTCGACGAAGTTTTAAACATCAACTCAAAATATATCTTATCACCTAAACCATAAGGTACAAATTTAGGTGTTCAATATTACTACAGTAACGACGTTCTCATGATAAGGGTGTAGGGAAGATGATATTATAACGTTACTCAAATATGTGCTTCAAGTTTTAGTGCATATTGTTGAGAATGTTTTGCGGGCTTGCGGTCGCGATACTGAGGGTTTATGCGTGTAAGATGATGCTTGTTTGGCAAACTCCTGATATGATAAATCAGTTTACAGCCAAACATCTCACTCGTGGAGGGTGCGAATGCAAACAATCTAGCGTTAAATGAGCAAATTGTTCATGTTTGGTTTGAAGTAACTCCTGTGGGTAACGTATGCTGTTCAATGTTTCAATAAGGGCCTTTTGCGACTCATGGTGTTTATTAAACATTAAGCTTTTAATGTAATTACCTATATCTGTAAGGTTTTGTCACAACCTACTAATCATCATCATCATCATTTCGTGCAGGTTACATTATCAATCGACTATGTCAGAGTTGTGCGGAACCGCCTCTCGGCCTTTGACGTGGTTCCTTTAACGACCACCAGGTGGCGGCCGGGACCCACGGCTTAACGTGCCTTCCGAAGCACGGAATCATCTTTATTATCAGACAATCAGGTGATTCAAGCCTGCAATGTCCTAACCAAACTGGAAACAACTAAACAAAGTATGCTTCCCGTGGGAATCGAACCCACGACCCCCGGGCCAAAGGCGAACGCCTTAACCACTGGACCACGGAGGCAGTTGAACCTACTAATGAAAAATATCCGAAGACGGAGAAGAGATTATATTGAACCTAAATGTAAAGTTAATATATTTTAATACGTTTCAGTAAAGAGTATGGTTGACAGTTACTAACAGCGTAGGATCCAATCATCAATATAATAAAATCTGAAACTCTGCCAATACGAGAATTGTGCGTATAAAAATGAGTATCAAAACAGTTTAATTTAATATACACCAATCGCGAAAATATACGAAACCTAATATAACCTAAACATGGGCTAAATAAGACAAAGATTCTTCCTGTAGGTTTTTTGTCGGTTTCCACGCATTAGAAGCCTGTAACTGCACATTAGCTCTCATTACAGTAGCTCAAAAAAACTTCGTTTAATATATTTTAAAAGCATTATGTAAGTAACAAATAAAACTATCAAAACTCACAGAAGACCGGTCCAAAAACTCAAGTCATCGCTCTACACGTTCATTCAGGGTATTAAACAGATCCCAACTCCTAGCAAAGCCGCCTGTTGGCTCTGACCGCCCACGGAGCACCTGTCTCGCTCCCACACCTAATAGGATTACCGCAGACCGTGGCAGGTAAGTGTCTCTAATTGCTGTAAAAATCGGCTAACACAATAGTGGACAAAAGCCGGCGCCCAGTGCGCGGCGGCCCTTAGTGAAAGTGATTTATTGATTGGTTCGTTCTTTATGTCGGCTTAGTCGGATTACTCTTTGTTTGTTTGTTAGTTGCGGCTTCTGTTTGAGCCGTGTCTGTACTACTGCTCGGAATCGGGTTCAAATTACTGCTTATTCATAGTCAGGAATAGAGGCTAAATATATTTCGACCAAATCAAACCATTTTTTTGTAGAAAATGAGTAGGTTCGTACGTAACTGTACGTAGTGTACTTTTGTAGACTTAAAATGTATGTATTCGACTCAAATATGCGTAATCTCTTTATAGTGTCATAAATTTTTACGTTTGAATGTTTCACATCTCGACTTGAATAAACACATCGATTTATCTGTATTGTTTTATAATTACTCTGGCCACTAACGAATATAAGCGTTTATTTCAATAGGTGCCTCATAAAGTATGTATAATCACAGCAATCGAGTGGAATCGATGGCTAATGTCAACAATTTCCAGCAAATACATCACATTAACCTCCGTTCGGTGTATTATTTGGAATTGCCGATATCGGCCTCAGAAGGGCAGTTGTCGTTCCACATTGATTTATGTCTACGACGTAGGGCTGCCAAGTTTTTTTCTGTATAAAACTTAATCCAATTTGTTAAGTACTGTCTATACTCTGAGGTGTCACTATGTTCATGACCAACACATGGTGTGTATATACTTAGCTATCCACCCACAATGTCTATCTATCCAATGCAATTAAATATATATTTGTAATTCGAAGAACTATTTACTGGTAGAAAAAGCCTTCGTATTAGTCCCTTTTGCATTATTCTGATGATGATAAATAATAATAAATTAAAACATATTAGTATTCTGAATGTAAAAATGGTTTGTCATCATAAAAATGGTCTTAATACCGTTTTTTTATTTTGTTTAACATTAGCAAATACTTCCCACCCAGAGTTATTTTATTATGACTTATACATTTTCAAACTAATGGCAAAAAATCTATCAACTTTGTACTTACGTCATTATCTTAAATCTAAAAGAATAAAATAGTCATTTTTTTTATTTATTCAAATATCAAGAGATATGGGCCTCTAATAGACCTAAGAACAGCTATTTAAACCCTTTAGCCATTTTAGATATCCGGACTCCAAAAATATTTGGGCAAAAGTTAACTATACTATAATATTGTAAAATCATTGTAAAACCTACATTTTATGCAAATAAATATTTGATTGATTGATTGATATCGTCAATAAATAAAAATTTTGACAGCCCTAACCAGGGATGACATAGCGGCAGCGGAGGTGAAAGTGTTATAGGCCGGGAGCCCGCTGTAAATCATAACCGAAGATGTATTGACAGCCGGTAAACACGGCCCTAAATATTGTGTTAACTAATATTTATATGCTTTTTGTTATTGAGAGAAATTATGGAATTATGACAGAGGACGCCCACCCACTACCTGGTGGACTGGCATGACGTAGCTATTATAAGTAGAAAGCCTACCTCATCCGACAACCCACGACAGACTGTCCTGGAGCAAATAACTAGGAGAGCCGACCCCACCTGAACTGGGAATGAGCAAAGACGAAGAAGAAGAATGAGAGAAATTATGGCATGACAATAATTAAAGTAAAGATAAAGATAAGATAAGATAAAGATAAAAGGCCTTTATTGTAAATTTAAATTTGAACCCAAGAGAAAACACAAGAAATAGAAAAGTAAATTATTGACTATATATTTATATTATACATAGCTAAAGGTTAATAGTTGAATATTTAAACCTACAAGATTTGGCCATCCTATTATGGTGTCCCTCAACTATACGGTGTAAAAAAATAATTTAATATGTCATTATCATACAATTTAATATGTACAGTGAGCATCATAAGTGAATGCATAATTATAAGAACTAAACGTTCTATAGATCTTGCATGCAATTGATGGTGACCGTACAATACAATCTGTACCTATATTTACAAATAAGTACAAATTCGAACATGATGAAATACAATTAAATTGACTGTTTACCTGCCATATACCTTTTCCTGTGATTTCTTCACAGTGAAATTCTTCGAACAAGATCAAAAATATTACATAATGATAACCAATCATCTGTTTCCTTATTTCTAATATTGTTTCAAAGATGCAACTTATAATCGGTGACCAGGGTCCTCCGCCCTTTGGCTATCGTCTAACCTCAAATTTATGGTCATTTTTCACATAAATCAAAGAGAACCCGCCATAAGATTTATTGCTATCTGTGGCCGCCACAATGCCCATAGACAAACCTTACCTGAACTAAATATGGCCAATTTTTTTTTGCCAGAAATAAAATTTATGACTTATTTTTAAAAATGAAAGTGTGAACACTCGAGTATTATTTGTTATTGTATTTGTTGAGAGTTTTTCTATAGTTTAAAAGTATTTAAAAAGTAAAAAAAAAAAATTATACCATTCATAACACCAATAAAAACTTTTGGTAATGTCCGAGAAAAGTAAATCGCTTAAAATTGTCATTTTTAAATTTCTTGATATCAAATGCGGAAGGCAAAATAATAATTCTGCATTTGAAAAGAGATAGGTCCGAAAAAACATGGAAATTGTTTTTTTAGTACGAAAGTATATTTACACGTAAGTATTTAACCAAACAGAGATCATGGAAGTCATAAGTGTTGGGTTGGTACCCAACACTTAAAAAGTAATAAAAATCCTTGTAATAATAATCCTGTAAGCAACCAGTAAAACTAGTTAACACAAATTATGTTTATAACATTATATAGATAAAGACAAAGGTAAAATTCCCATGCTGTTACCATTACGTAAAATGGTTTCGAATTACAGTTAATATTTCAGTTGTTTAGTTATTACTTATTGCGGTGCACGCACATCATTTTTCATAATTTTCCATGTTTATGGTTCTACGTTAGTTCTACGGTTCTTTTGAAACAGTGAAATATTTTTATTCGAACTTAGAATTTTGTTCAAAAACAATCTTCATGTTTTACGAAACCTGTACTTAGTTGTTAGCAATCAACTAAGGAATGCGTATCGTGAGACTAATAATTGCATATAGTTGGCATCAGTCTGAGACGCATATAAAGTTATTACAAGCAAGCAAGTAGTTTTACAGCAAATGCAGTTCTGTGCACCAAGAAATATAGTCCAATTTAGCTAGTAATCAATTAATTATTACTACATATGGTTTCCTCGTACTGCAAGGAGCTGATTTTGCGAGTCCTTTTGTTACAGTCATTTCAATCGACAACAAAGGAGTTTATAAATTCTCATCACACGTCAGTCAAGCGTGGACGAGCAAATAGAGACTGCGAAAAAATAATACGGCATTGTATTAAAGAGGAATCCAATGATCGATAGTGTCAGGGCGTTCATTTTAATTTCGATCCGCAGAGATACGCCGGAGGCGTGGCCGGAGAACAATTCGTTTCATGTCCCAATACCTATCGTTTCTTAACGGTAGACGAAATTGGCTCGATGTGGATGAAAGTTTTAGGTAGTTCTGTGATCTTGTGATAAATATTTTAAATAATAGTCAAAGACTGGAAATTTGTTTGTTTAAAAAAAACCTTGTTTTTAAGGCAGAAATATTTTTCCGAGCATGGTTGTATTGCGAGGAAATATATTTCGATATCTCTAGTCCAACTGGTTTGTGATGTTAACCCATGGTCCAACTGGTTGTATCACAGAAACAACATGGGTGGATACTTTTTTATCTTCCCTAGATGATAAGTTGTCAAACAAGTGAAATACATTATATAATAGTATAGACACAGCTCTAAGACCAAATAATTGAGGGTGGTGAAACTCCCAGCCTATTTCCGAAACGTTAGACGCCACCCGGATATCTATATAGGAAACGTCAAAACGCCGTCACTTACGGGAATCAGCCAAAACTTGGTAAATCCAATATCTAAGTTTAGAACGGTTGCTTGTGATGCGGAGTAGCGTAGAGTGGCACTTTCCTTAAACTAAGAAAAGAAAAAAGACTGCGTTCCGCAAACAAGCTTCTGTAGCTTACGAAAAATAATTATTTTTGGAAAGGCAACAATATAAAACTCTTGATATTCAAGCAGAAGCCCGCGATAGTGCTTTTCAACTATCTCTTCTATAAGTTACCGCCCCTAAAGCTTTTCTGAAATTCTAATGACAGACCTAATCATTTTAAATAGAAAAAGAAATAAGAACGCCTACGTAATGTTAATTTTAATTATACACGAGTATTTTGATACTGATAAACATACTCGTTTATTTAAATTAAACTATTTTAATATAGTCTATCGCTAATACTGGTATATTCATTTATAAAGAAAGACCAACACCAGGTAAATAAGCATTATGAATTTTATATATACTCTGATTGCCAATAAAAGGCAATTTGTATAGAAAGTACGAACATAAGTTTATGACGACAAGGCGTCTCTACTTTTAGCAAGCGGGCTGATCCGCGGTGCATAGCGCGGGCGACGGGCGTCGTCGGGCGTGCATCGCTCGATATCTGTGACAGTGACGGATTACCCGGCGCGGTTCACGGACGCAGCCCCACACACCTATACTGTCTCCACTAAGATGCGTTAGATTGATCTAACTCTTGTCACAATTTAGCTCTACTAACAGGGATTTACTCGAGAGCAAAGGTTCTGCTTTCTGCTGCATGCCATCAGAATACAATGTAGAGATAATCGATCCAACGATTTTTTCCTAATAGCCAGATAAGGGAGTAGGAGGTTTAACCGTTGTATCTTAGGCTCAAGTACAAGTATATTACGTTATGATAAACTTGACTTTGAAATCAATCTGGCGTACCTATGTTGTATGGACAGAATATCAGTACCACATGTTAATTAGCAGCAAAAACAAGACTAAGATCATATTAGATACAACTAAGGAGTGTTTATTCTCATGTGTCAAAAAAAACTTTATGTAGAAGTTGGTACACGTTAGCGCCAGCGGCTAACATCATGTTAGAGAGTTGTTAAATCGGTGTGAACCCCCGCAGCGCCCGGCGGGGGAGCTGCTTCTGTTGCCGACCGGCCTGACAAAACATTCAAATAAGAAAATATTGTCTATGATACGCTTCAAGAACGAAGGCCTTGCGGTAAATCAGCGATTATGTTTTAATTGAATTTCTATTCTTTGCATATTTTTTGGTAAGAAAATATGACCTATGATAATACGCTTCAAGGCCTTGCGGTAAATCAGCCAGTACCTATGTTTTAACTGGAGTTATCTTCCTGTTAGTTTCTTTGCGTATTTTTGGTAAAAAATATTATCTATGATACGGTTCAAAAATGAAGATTTCGCGGTAAATCAGCGATTATGTTTTAATTGAATTTCCTTTCCTGTTAGTTCCTTTGCGTATTTTTAGTAACAAAATATGTCTATGATACGCATAAAGAATGAAGGCTTTGCGGTAAATCAAAGCTTATGTATTGATTACATTTCTCTTCTGTCAGTTCCTTTGAGTATTTTTACTAAGAAAATATTGTTTATGGTATGGTTTAAGAACGTAGGCCTTGCGGTAAAACAGCAATTGTTTTAATTGGAGTTTTCTTCCTGTGAGTTCCTTTGCGTATTTTTAGTAAGAAAATATTGTCTATGATATGCTTAAAAAATGAAGACCTGGCAGTAAATAAATCTTTTATTTACTGACAGGTCTGTTCTACAGATGTTTTAATTGGAGAACAGACCAGAGTTTTCTTTCATAAGTTAGTTCCATTGTGTATTTTAGTAAAAATAATGTTAAATGGTACTTTAAAATTAAATACAGAAATATTTAAGTTCTGAATTACCGCACTGAATTTAGCTGTATCCCTAGTAAAAATAAGAAATGCCAAATTCAAGATTAATTTGGCCAAATCGAATTCTTACCAGTATAATAACATCAATAATTCCCAAGGATTAAACGCTGAAATTGTCGGAGATATGACGTAATTTGTAGCGGATCTAGAGCATGATGTATTGGTTCACAGGTGAGGTTATGTTCCCACAGACGCCCGACGGATAGTGATGGATCATCCAGCGCGCTTTGTTCTGCGCTACTCAGCGTTTTGTTCCGACGACAAATTTGGGGTCATTCAGTCTTTTAGCCACCCGTATTACTACAATGTTTGATTGTGCGAAATATTTTTTGTAAAACAAAATTATTTAAAAAAAAAGTAGGACTGAATTGTTCTTTCATGAGAGACGAATTCGAATTCGCGTATACTTGAATTGTCAGCATGTAAAAATTATGTTCTAAAATGTTCTCACTTATAATTTGTGGTTATAGTGCATGTCGAGTATTCCGTTCCGTTACACGGCATGTTGGAGGCGGGTCGCTGGTTGGAATAATGTGAGTACCACAACTTACCGTCCCGCCGACACCACTCCCACCTCAACAACAGTTACAGAAACGAAACGTCGTCGCGGCATACAATTCAATATATTTCGGAGTAATTTGATGTTCATTAAAGAAACTCTGGGACCGTGAACCAGAACACAATGGTTGAATGGCCATTTGTTGTTGCCGTTGAAAGGCACAATAATAATTCCGAAGTAGTTATTCACAAGGCAGTTAGGCGCACTTACGAAACGAAATTTGTCGTCGTTTCGTGATGGACGAGCTGTTTTCTCATTGGTTGCCGCTATTCGATTGTGTGGAATGATAACAGTAGGTATTACCTATTTTCAAAACAAACTTTTACGTTGGATTAATCAGGTACGCCGTAGCATGAACGTTCTTGTACTATTAATGAAAAATTTCTTCGACCTTTTTTATTTTAAACATCCTGGCTGTTCTCATTTTGATATATTTTTACTAAATTTGAATGTGTGTCACTTTTTTCTTATTACTGTCTAAATACAATATGATATACCTATCTTCCAGAGCTAAGCTTAAACTCCAATAAAAAGTAAGAAATAAATAATAAAAGAAAATACTTCCTTAACAAATATTATATGAATTTAGTCGGTGCTAAGTATTTAAAACAAATACTTAAATGCTGAACAATGAGTTGCATAAGTCAATGAAGTCATGTAATATTATACTTGGCATCAACTTCAAATTTATATATTTTTTTGACAAGGAAGCATTTCCTTTCGAACGGAGTAATCGGTGAACATCACCTACATTTTTGAAGTCGGTTAAAAAATAAGAGGGAATCCCTAGGATTGCAACGAAAAATATATTTTGGAAATCGTTTAACATGAATTCATGCTACTTGTAGTATGGACACGAATGAAAAGTGGAATATCCTAGAGTTGCTTTTTCCTGTGCCAGAAATTATTTTCAGGCGATGGAATAGAAACATGTCACTGTTTTGAAATTTCTAGTTCCATTTGCAAGCCCAATTAGATAATTTAGTTAGTTACTCACCTTGTTGACTGCTCTTTCTCGTCGTTTTTTTCTCTTTCATCCAAGGATACTCTGGGACGTTGAGGCCTCCACCAGGCGAAGGTAAGTCGGGAGGGTATCCCGGAGGCGTGTGCTGTGGACTGAGCTCCCCCGCTCCTAACTGAGGGAGAGCCGTCATGAACTCTGCCATGGATGGTTGGCTATTAATGAAGCCAGTTTCTGTACAGGTTTCGAGCATCGGATGCGGGGCTCCGGCTGCCGTGACTGCGGCGAGCCAGAAGCCATTGCCGCCGTGCTCCATCCGCGGGTGCTCCTGACCAGGCGCAGGCCCCATGGGTGGCGTGTTCCTCGTCTTCACCGCGAAATCCTCTTCCATCTCATCGCGCACCCCCATGCCAACTCTGACTGCTTGTTTCCCTCTGATCGTAGGAAATTCTTCGCATTTTATCTTGCGCACTAGCGGGTTAGTGTCAAGTGGCAGGGCGGCGGTGTTGCATATCTCTTGCATCGCTGCCGATGTGCGCGTCTGTACTTGCGATCATTCACGAGACGAATTTCTCTTCCGCCTCGCTGCATATGTCAACATTTTTGCGAACACATCGATTTAAAATGGATATCGATTTTTTAAGGCGATTAATGTTCTTGATCTTAATCGCGTTGACATGATATCTGCAAAAGAAAATAAATTATTCTTTATTGTTTTGTAAGTAGTTAATTATATAATTTTGCAGTACAATCGAAATATATCAGTTGATTCGTTACCGATTGGGTTTGTCATAAATTCTTTCATACTAAAGAATGAAAGGAACGGCACTTGTAGGAATGACGTTCCTTTCTCAATTTTAAATTACACAGATTAGCGGTTAAGCTTTACCGCGATAAAAAATGTACCTCTTGTACTTGACAAACAGAGAGCTCATTTCGTCTACAGTTTATCGTCCAATCAACAGGCGCCAAATTAAATGTAACGGGAGGCCGTCTCGTGGTTATTCCGCAATTATTCGCGGACGTTTGACATTACCGCGGTTTTGTGCTGAATAATTTGAGCGCAGTGATGAACCCGCGAATAATGAGTGCTCCAAATTGTTTATTGTTATTTAGCGAGCATCATGGACTGTATAGCACGTGACGTTCCACAATAAAGTTATTAAAATTGTCATGAACTCCGCTGGATAAAAACGAAATAATGACTGTAAATGGATGCTCAAAATGAATCTCAATTGGTGCCTTCGTGAGTTCAAAATCTTCAGACAATGTTGGTGTTTAATTGCGTATAAAATTATAATTAACATGACTTTGCAATTGCACATTCTTATATGCACAGGGGTACAATTAAACGATTCACACACTATAGAATATGGTATTATATTTTTGGCCTTGCGATTATGTTCCAAACGTAGTATGTTTGTTATGAAAAAGTACTTTTTGTTACAGGATTATGATTCCCTAATCATAATCGTGTAACAACAAAGTACTATATCCAGCATATGAACACATGTTTAAATGCTAGATTTAATCTAATGATGGCGTTTAGAGACCACCTCGTGGTCTCTAAACTATTGAAAAACCGAATGTTACATATAATTTTCCATTTGACAATAAATAGGCAACAATTATTTGGATTGCCTCGTTAGTGTAGAATTTAGCTTCTCTTTGCTTCGATGTCAGTTCTCAAATGACCAGCTCTACAAATATGAAGTAAGAGCATCTGGAGTGCTATTTTTAAAAAGTGTGACTAACGCAAAATCGGAGGGTCGAGTAATCCTTTCAGTAATCGTTACTACTACGATAACGAAAAAATGCTCTAAGTAGGTACTTAATCACTTTAGAACTTCTAGAAATACGCACATATCATTGAAGATGGATTGATAAGGGAGATACTTACGGAAAAACTATTTATTTATTGGCTTAATCATAATCATTTTATGCTAGTCGATACTAGCATTAAATAAAGATGATAAAATAACTCACTAACTGCCTCCATGGTCCAGTGGTTAAGGCGTTCGCCCTTGACCCGGGGGTGGTGGGTTCCCGGCTGCCATTTGGTAGTCGTTAAAGGAACCACGTCAGAGGCCGAGAGGCGGTTCCGAACAACTCTGACACCAGGGTGTACAAAGTCGATAGATAATGTAACCTACACGAAATGATGATGATAAAATAACTCAATAAGATTTTTTTTTGTACCAGAAGAGAATGTAAAACAGTGCTATTTTAATAATATGCAATAGGCGGATGCACTATAATATCTAACCAAACGAGATGTAAACTCGTAAATGTCCGTGATATCCTGGCTACCCTACAACTGGCTGGTTTCAGCGCTGACTGAATGTCAATTAAAATTCAAACCGCGTTCGAAATACGATTTTTTCCACTGGAATTTGCGGCGCGCCCGGGAGGAATGGCGGGAACGAGGCTTTTTTGTTTTATTTTATTTTGAAAATGGAACGGCTTGCGGTTAAACCTATTTTAATGCGTATGGGTTGCTCTGTGTTTTGAATTAAAATTTTCCGTCTGGGGCATAACAGCGGACAATGAAATGTAATTTCCTTTTCAACGAATTGTATGTTGTGCTACAGTATGTGATCAGATTTAAATGCACATATGTAATGAGAACATTATTTCATCATATTGTGCATATAAAAGAATATTCAATCAAATTAACTGGTTCTTTGTTTTATCGCAGCTTTTGTATTGAGCTATTCGGTTAGACTGTTAAAGTAGTTGTAAATAAATAATAATAAATATAGATTGGTGAACAGTTTATTTCTTTTTAGAAGAGGTGTATTTTCAGTGTAAGTTGAAAACATCATTTTCGCATTTAAAATTGTCTCAATAATAAACAAGTGTTTCCCCTTGGTTTCTCGGCGGGGCGCCTTACGCCACATTTCACTTACCCCAGGAGGATCCCTTAAAAATGCATAAAATCAGAACACGGCCTACTTATGAATTTGTTTATGGCCCTATTTTTAGAGCGTCTCTTGCGAGCAAACGTATAATAATTTTCCTAATTTTATGTCGCAAAATATTTATAGTAGCGTGTTGTAGAGAATGCGACCGGTAAGTAAATAGGTCTAGTTAATCTTATTTTTCAGAAAGAGCTCTGTTGTTTGAATTTTAAAAAAAATACACTATTCTTAATTTTACAAATCTGAATTAAATATTACCTAAGTGGTCACGTTATTTTACTTGTAATTTTCACTTAACTATTTTTTTCTCCGAGTCGAAATGGCCGACTCTTCAGCTTCGTCTAGACCAATAAGTGGGCACGGTCACCACCCTATCGTTGGCCGCCAAAAGATCCTCATATGTGCAGGAGTCCGGGCATTTGAGACACACCAACAGATGCGCCATGGACTGAACGTAACCACTATGATATAAAATAGGTTATTTTCATATTTTTTAAAAAATCATTAATGTATACTTCTTTTCAAAACTCTATTTAGGCCATATTGTGTACTTTTTCGGTCGACGCACTTCCGAGTTAATTTGTTAATCATGGTCCTATTAATATTTTACATACATATGCCATATTTTACATACATGTATACTAAGCGGCAATGTTTTTATTCAGTTTACGAAACTTAGACATAATATTTTTTTCTCCACTAAATCCAACATTCAACATGTCCAATTTCCAACAATTCCTGGCATTAAATTGAAGTACTTTATAGTGGGCATTTTAAACCAGGCTGTCCATGTGTGCGTACAAGCACAAACCAGTGGTTAGGGCCCAATTTACTGGTAACGATTTCCTCTTCTGGGAATCGAGTGGCGTGCGCCCGGATTCCGCCCACTGCCCACTACTACATAAAACATAAACTGTACATGAACATAATACATACGTATAACTGTGCAGTGTACTTGAATGTTGTTGTTACGAATACCTACGCGTTTTCAGATAGGGTTATGTACTCGAACACACGCTCCCTATTTGCTTAATGAAAGATGTACAGTTTTTGGTGTTTATTTTTTTTCTTTGTCTATGTCCATTGTCCATTCCTTATCCCAATTCATCTGGGATCGGGTCTCCTTGTAATTTGTGCCAGAGGTATCCGTACTTACTCTGGGTTGTTGGTGTTTATTTCATTGGTAGAATAAGCATGTATTTTGGCTATAGTATTCTCCAGACTTGTTAATATTTTAGGATATGTTTAATTTAAAGATACTTATAAATTAAAACAAGAAGTGCATATTTGATACGCATATAACGAAGTATCGTATAACACTACAAATTTAAGTTATTATTTATTTCTTAGTACATTTAACCCATGTTTTGCTATTAAATAATACACAGGAGTTTTGCCTTAGAGAAAGATAGTTATGGTAGAGTTAGGGTTTTTGTACATCCCACAATAAGGCCGGTCGGGCAGTGGAACAAGCGGGATTCCACTGCCCGACCTGAACGGCCTTGGGTTGAAAGGCGCGCCCGTGTCAAGCGCGCCTTTACCCCCGCGGGTAGTGAAGGGCAGCGGGCCCACCCGCAGGCCGCTCCGAGGTGAGCGGCTGAGCCGAGGCCGCCGTGGTAGCGGCCGCCGCGCTGGGGCTGTGGAGCATAAATAAGCACATGGTCCCGGCAATACGCGGTAGGCGTTTGACACCGTGTGGTTTTTAGTGGGTTCGAGTCCCACATAACCACCCAGCTTCCCGTTCTTGGCTGGGTGGTAGGCGAGGGCCTTTTCCACACGAAAAAAAAAAAAAAAAAAAAAAGGGTTTTTGTACATATCATTAATTAAAATTCAGTAGGTTACACGGTCAATAGATCCTATACAGGATGTCAGTTTTTCGCCCGGTGACGTGGTTCCTCTAACGACCACTAAATGGAAGCTCTATATAATAACCAAATAAATACGATACCGTATTCGTAGTGAAATGGCCATTATTGGCGACAATTAAACGAAATAACTTCCATTGTCTACAAGATCTCCAGCAACATAACATGTTCATTGCTCGGTGCTCAGTCAGTTATGAACAATTAGCTACAAATGTGGTTGACATACCAACACGCCATCTTGGATTTATTAGACTCTTTATTATACCTCATGAAGAGCATTCAGTACTGAGGTCACTTAGTACTTTTATCAGTAAATAGTCTCTTGGTACTCGACCAAGATACTATTGATACACACTTACTGTAGTACACACAAACGAAATAATTAAAGGTTAAATTTAAGTTTCATGCCATCATTTAGGTCCAAATTTCAAAATTAAAAACATGCAACCTCTATCTTCATGTAAATTATTCTGTTCGAATATATTTTTCTTATAGTTAGTTCTGAATTGAAAATAGCAATTTTAAAATTGTATGTAACATACATTTTTACAGAATTTATTTGCGGTCAACACGGTTGGCTCTACATTACCTTCTTTGGTGCAATAACTTACTTTATATACATTCGGTAATCATATTTTGATAGACATTTACAACCTCTGACGAGACTTCGATCTTTCTTTAATGGCAATTGAGAATAACATCATCAGACCACGTAACATATGCGGAAATTTTAGCATATTATATTGGGTACTTTTGAATATTGCGATCTTAACAGAAATTTCCTATAAAACTATCAAAGAAGATGGAGGTATGCAATATACAAGATAGGGAGATGAAAAGTGCCGGGGCTCGATTAGAAATTGGCTCGCAAGCCGTGAGGTCTGAGAAACCACTTTCTATCAAGATGACGGTTTCTTTTAATCACAACGCACTAGACAGCTTTTTGTGAGGAAGGTTTCCATAGTAATTATGTTTATAGATTTTTAGTGTAAAATTGTTGAAAAAATAAGGGAATTCGCCATTAATGCTAATATTAAATTTATATACGAAAGTAAATTGTGTAAAGAGGACTGTGTATTTATTTATTTATTTAACTCTATTACATAATTGTAAATGGCGGACTTAAAGCCTGAGGCTTTATCTACCAGTCAACCAAATGGGCGATGCTGAGATAGTTAAGCGGTAAGACAATGTAAAATAACAAGCTGTAATGGAGATCCATAAGAAATATTACGCATAAACTACTTACAAATAATACATAATATTATTGTATACTAATATAAACAATACATAAACTACATATACAATTACTAATTGTCTGACAAACTGTGAAGAAAATGATCACGTACTTTATTCTTAAAAGCCATCCGGGTTTGCGCTTTACGGATTTCAACAGGCAGGGCATTCCAAAGGAGTACCGCCTGTACGTTAAAAGAATGCTTATAAAACCCACTCTGAAAAATCGGCGTACGAAGTCGGAGATTATTAGACGAACGAAGCTCTCTGCCATGAGAATCACTTAGATATAGAAAATTTGACTTAAGATATGAGGGGGTCATAGAAAGGAATAGAATAGAGAAAAGGGTAGTTAAAAGATGAAAATTGCGACGATGACGAATTGGCAGCCAATGTAGCTGAGAGCGATAAGGAGACACGTGGTCGTACTTGCGAAGCCCGAAAATGAAACGCAAACAATTATTTAGAAGTCGATCCAGCTTATTAAGGAGTTCACAAGTCAGGCCCTGATAGCACACGTCCCCATAGTCAATTATAGGTAAAACCAAAGTGTTAATAAGGGTTAATTTAATTTCACTGGGAAATTTTTTTTTTAATTTATAAAGGGAACGCAAAACGCCTGTAACCCTCCTACACAACTCTGTGACCTGTTTTTGCCAGCTAAGGTTGGAGTCAATGTATAGTCCTAAATCTTTGACAAAAGCACTAAATTCAATAGGAGTACCCTCATAAAAGATATTAGGAAGTGAGCCTACATCCGCAATTCTAATAAAATGTGGGCTTCCAACCAAATGGCTTGGCACTTTCTTGGTTTTACTTTAACCCCAAATCGACGGGACCAGTCTGCAATGGCACTTAGGTCAGAGTTAACTTGCTGAATAGCTGAAGCTAAGTTATCTACATCTGCTTGAGCGTAAAGCTGCAAGTCATCAGCGTACAGGTAATACGAACACTGAAGGATATTTGTAATTGAATCGATAAAAGTAGAAAAGAGTAAAGGAGAAAATATTCCACTCTGAGGAACGCCAACATTAACCTCACACTAATTTGATGACGTGTCATCAATGCGAACCGATTGATGTCGTCCTCGAAGGTAAGAAGAAAACCAATCGATAGCAGAAGATGAAACCCTGAGGTGAGAAAGAATTGCAAGCAATATGTCATGATCGACAGTATTAAAGGCATTTGAGAAATCAACTAGTGCTATTATAGTTATTTTAGAGCTGTCCATTCCGACCCTGATATCGTCAGTGACCTTAAGAAGGGCAGATATCGTGCTATGCCCGGGACGAAAACTTGATTGGTATTCACTCAACAAACCGTTTCGATATATATATGTAGATAGTTGTTTGTGAGCGCACGCCTCCAACAATTTTGATAAATATGGGAGGATTGAAATAGGTCGAAGGTCGTTAAGTAGTAGAGGATGAGGTACTTTTGAAATAGGACGGATAAAAGCTTTTCGCCAAAGAGAAGGAAATTGTGAAGATGACAATGAATGATTTATTATTTGAGTTATAACTGGAACAATCACATCCAAAATAGGTTCGATCATTCGACGATTGATTTGATCACAGCCAACAGCTCTGGTTTTTATGGCCAAGAAAGATTTTTTAACTTCTTCCTGGCTCATAGGGACAAAGTTAAATTCAGTATCAGTACTAAATGGAAGTGAAGCTATTTGGGTAATGGTATTAGATTTAACGGAATTATCCAGTAAAGAAGACGTGATAAAGTGATTATTAATATCATTTAAAGAAAACGAAGATGGGATTTCAAACGTACAAGATTTACCAATACCAAGAGTTCCAAGGAACTTCCAGATATCGGCAGAAGAAGAGTTAGCAATAGTGTTATAAATAAGACGACGCTTAGCATCACGTATCATCCTGTTGCACCGGTTTCTTGCAGCCTTAAACGCAGCCCAATTTTCCTCAGTCCGATTCCTCCTGTATTTCCAGAAAGCTCGATCTCTACGCCTCATAAACATTCTAACCCCTGACGTTATCCATGGAGCAGGCGGGCGTTTTAACTTTACTCTTCTGATTGGAGCATGTACATCATATAATTGGGTAAGGATATTATTAAAGATGGCCAGTTTACTGTCCACATCAGGCGCTGCCCAAACCTGATCCCAGTCCGCATTTACGGCATCTGAGAGTAGCTTGTCATTATTAGTTCGGGCAAAACTACGCAAATACAAAAGAGAAAACATAGTCCGGGGAAGAAGTAATAATTAAATCAAGCCAAGTGTCCTCTGTGTCTGTATTATGATGTGTAGCTTGTAAAGGTAGAACACTCAAACTGGCCGACTCCAATATTTCATGCAATTTTTGAGCCCTGTAAAAGTGAGGTTCCAACTGGTTCGTATTAAGATCTCCCATTATTATATGGTGAGCGTACTCAGACCCAATTGACTCAAAGGCAGCCTCTAGGTCAGTGAAATAATTAGTAGAGGGTGGGCAATAAACTACTCCCAACACGGCTTTAGCACCTTTCAAAGAGATTTCCAAAAAAATAAATTTAGCTGATGCAGAATATAAGGAGGGAGATATAAGTAGACTTTTATAAGTGATATCGCTTCGAAGATAGATTGCAACGCCACCACAATCTTTGCCGATTCGATCGTTGCGAATGAGAATACAACCAGGAAGAGGGATAGAAGTAGACAAGATTTCTGGTTTTAACCAAGTTTCTGAAATAAGTATGGCATGAACATTAGCATCCGAAAACGTTTCCACAAAATCAGTATAGTGACCCACTAGGCTCTGGGCATTAATATGAGATACATTAAAGTGAGAGATATTATTTTGAAAAACACTAGAGATATAATCATTCAATTGAACAAAAGACGATGCACTCTCACATGAATAAAAAGAATCACTGTCACTATTGTCAGACATAATTAAAATACATACACAGATATATATATATATATATATATAAATTAAATTATTATTTCAGAATTTAAATAGTATCAATTATTAAAATAAAAAGGGTCGCGATGAACAGCACCGTCTCAACACCACCTACCAGTCGATCACATCACAAAGTTGTTCTTAAAATCTAAATTTTACAGTACAAAGCTAACAGAAAAGTAAGTACGCACTTCATAGTAAGCACAATCCTAAATCTAACCACCGTAGTTAAAATAATCTGTCATCGTAACTCTTTATCTGGGCTTCATACATACGTACATAGCACTGCTCTTACAGAATCATAATTAACGTTGAAAATGGCGAAAAATACATTTTGTTTCTTTCAATTCTTTCTGTAAAGTTAGTCTCGAAAATGCTGTTTAATACCGTAAAATTTTACAATTAAAGCGAGCCTCTTTAGGGATTGGTAGTAAACACAAGGAGCTCTCATAGTTTCATCAGGTCCGTCTAGCTGTGTGTCTCAGGTTTTGCACAGAAGAAAAGTTTCTGTATTTTACTGAAAAATACAGGGTCGTTCGAAAGATACATGCATTTTACATGTCATTTTCAACGATAATCAGAATAGGTATAGTAATGACTGTCATAGTCTCATGGCTGAAAATAAATAAGAGAGTTTCAATCTCAATAGGATAAAATCTATTCTCCCGTCCTATTCCTTCAAGTATGTATGTGTGTAAGACTATACTGTTAGCAGACGAAGTTAGTCTAATGTTGTTAACAACTTACACTGCCACCGACCGAGGGCACACAACTATTACTGTGCAGTATTGCACTCTGAAATTCAGAACTAATTTATTCAGAGCTCACTACAAAATACCTAGAATAGACAAAACGTTCCACTGAGCCATTAGCGAAATTACTCCTGAGTATTAAACAATTTATTAGAAAATTAAATAAAATTTGATCATTCGTTCTCTGAAAAGTATCCATACTAATACCTAATATAAATGTGGATTTGTCTGTAACTCTGTTACTCTTAGGCGGCAAAACTGGTTGACCGATTTGGATAAAATGGAGTGTTGGATTAAATGAAATAAAAAAACCATTAGTATGGGATCTGAAAACTATTTTTTTTGTTTAAAATATTCACAAATTCATTTATGAATAAACCCTTTCTACATAATCATTCTTGAATGTTATGAGTCAACGTAGAAAGGGTTGGTTTTTCTCAGTAGTAAAATGAAGAAATCAATGTAGTGCACTTTGGCACCCCTTAGCCGATCCATCACCCGTGTCTTCAGACAAGAAGATGCTTTCATATTTGATCCTCCTAATTGCATTTGTCAGCAACTTCGTGGAGTTACTATTATATAAATTGCATTAGTTTGTTGCTTATAGAAATACTTACAGTGGCTCTTTATTTAGGGCCGATTTCACCAAGGTCGGATAAGTTTTATTGATAATGACGCAATTTACTGTCGTATAATGAAGTTTACACACAGTTAACCCGAGAATATACTGTTAATCCACGTATCATTCCGCTATAAGGATTCTGTTTCTAAAATAAAAATGGCTGCCATAAATTTTGATACTTAGATTAGTTACTCTTATATAGGAACGATGTTGGTAAAATCGGCCCCTAAAATATTTTGAAATCTTGTCAAAATGTTGTATTGAATACGATTGCGAATGTTTGTAACTTTACTCTATGTTTGAATTCATTTCAAAACTGTTTAATTAAATTAATCTATAATTTACTATTAATACAACTAGTATCTCTATTTACAGAATCATGACAAAAGCGAATACTGGGCTTTTATAAGCAAAGGATGAAACTAAGTAGGTAATGCTCGGCAAAGGGGCATAGAGGCAAAGAATGTGTTAATTTCATGCTACTCCCAAACGTGAATAAATCCTTTTTTGTTAAGATCAATCAGATGGTGATGATTCCAGATGATACCTATCATCATTACGTGATATCAGTTTCAAATCCATACCTCATAATAGTGCTTCTTAGTAAAGATTATTTTTTGCAAACGCGACAGTCAGAAAGTAACTTAAGCATTTGGCCAGAGAGTAGAGTTTCAAGGTCTAACCTCGCATTGTTATTTTGGTGTACCTACCTACACCGAAAGAGAAACCAAATGTTCACTACTAACAAAACGCTCATATGGTGCTATTAAATACGAATGAAGTTGGCGAATATACGGACATCTGCATAAATTTATGTTAGTATACAATACCTACATTCCATAAGACATTTTAGAAATCGATTCTAATCGTTTTAATATAAATACTGAAACTAAAGCTTGAATCGAAAAAAACACTTTTGAACACACGATTAAAATGAAATAAAACAGTGTAATTATTTTCTCAAATTCGTATCTATGTCAAGATTGAATGACCTTAAATATCTGCGAAGATAAATTACACAGACTACTTAAAAAAGAAATTCTAGCAACTTATTTATCTACTACTATCTAATAAAAGTGTCGCAACATTTACAAAGAGTTTCGGAGCATTATATTCAAGACATGTGGCGCAGAACGCACTTGCGAACGGTGCCTTACATATGTATGAGTTTAGTTCGTATCGCCTTTTATGTGCTAACCCGTAAGTACATGTATGATATAGTATATTTCATATTTTCTGTCAGTAGAGTAGATATATGCTGTTTTGTAATAATGTATTTTTTCATAGCTATTATTAATCTAACGCCGGACTATGATCTCCTTCCTTTAATACATTCATTTCTATTATGCCATTTTACAAACAGTAATAGTTACTATTCATAATTCTGTGGTAATAGTAAACCTAAATTTCCGTATTATATAATTTAGACAGCTAGTATGTACCCATTATAGAACATTAATATAAGAAGTTATTCTTCGCCTTAGCTTAGGTTTTGTGCTAATGCAAAAATTTTCATTAAAATGATAATATTTAGATCAATTCTAACAAAACACAGTGAGTTGACTAAGAGTTTGCCTCCTTAAGTCCCCCTGTGTGCCTTACTGTTTTTTTCTGTATGTGTCTCTACATTATAAGATGGCGAGATCAGCCTTTTAAGACCTAATATCACAGGCAGTCGAACGAAAAACAGATAGCGTCAAATGTCGAAAAATTATGTTTATATGTGCTCACCAACATGTTTGCACAGCGCGACGAGCATCGACAAATACCTTGACTCTTCTTGTGACAAAGTACTTGGACATTTTCGTTTTTATTGCCTATAGCTAAGACTAAACTGAATTATCCCTCTTTCCTCACTGTCCAACTAATTTCTCAATTCAACTTTGTTTAGTTATATGATTATTTTATTTTTGATTTACCATATTCAAAAACGATACACACAGTTTCATCTTATTCAACAAGATTTTAATTGTAATTGGGCTCGTTCTTATTCTCACTGTTGCGTCACTCACCGGACTCTTGTCTAAGTATTGAGGGAATTCAGGAAAAGCCCAGAAAAGTATTTAATACCAGATGTGTGTAAATTAAGCATGTTATAAGTCAACTCTGTATAAATTCAGTACTTATCCTTATATACTTCAGTAATAAATGAACAGGACATAATATACGACTAATTTCTTGAAAAATCTGTTTCGTACGTTTCCACCTAAATTTCCACCGCGTGCTACTTCATCGAAATCCAGAGCATTTTCACATAGGTATTATATGTCGGGTCGGCGGAATGAGGCATATAGCAGGAATGGGCGTGTCGACTACAGGACGCCCGCCGACGCCCAGCGGCAGAGGCGGTCCGCGCGAGTGTATCACTTGATATTCAAACTGCAGCCCATGTCCACAAATTTTAATACCTATACTGAAAGATAAAAGGCAAAAGTGGTCCTATGTCCAAGGTATGGTTACACGAAGCAAGTAAAGAAAATGTAAGCATCGTGGCGTATGAGAACTATTATAGCTAATGACAGATGAGAACGGAAAAAAAACTCTTCCAAAAAGTGCCTAGTTCTAGTGATTTATGATAATATTAAAATAGCGCACACAATGCTATACATATCATCACGCCTTTTTCCCGTAGGGGTAAGCAGAGACTACGGATTTCCATTTGATTCACTAATTTGATACAAATGTTTGACAAAAGAAAAAATGTAGATAATAATGATTATTATGACGAAATATACCTACATACAGTAAACAATATTTTATTATCATATCAATACTAATGTTATATCAAAGCACACAATATTTAATACAATATCTCTTATTATTTTTCGATTTCTTTCTGTTTCTCACAATGGTTGAATAGTAGAGAATACTCTAAGCATTAAGCCCACGACAGTTTTAATAAGTAAATAAATAAACGTGACAAGTTTGTTTTATTGGTAGAAACAACAATTATAAATATATAATTATATATAAATATATTTTCTACTACTTTAAGTAGTAGGTAAGTGTAAATGTTTTTTATAAGATTTATCATAATAAAACGATTATTCATATTAATCGCAAAAATTCTTAGTGATGTTCATGTTTACATTTAAAAGTTCCTCGTGACTTATTGATTAAAAAAAAAACAAACAACTCGATTTAATCCCATCTTAAAATTTATTTCACACTAGCTGTTTCCCGCAGCTCCACCTGCGTCAAAAGTAGCCTATGTTTGACCCCAGGTTTTCAACTATATTCATACCAAATTTCATCAAAATCCGTTAAGCGGTTTGGTCGTGAAAGCGTAACAGACAGATAGACAGACCCTTTTACAATAAATGAGTACTAAATTACGCAAATCTCATTATTGCCTCTCTCACTGTCTCTAGTTATCTCCATTTTTGAGTAAAAAGTAAAAAACGATGTGCTCAAAAATAGTTTAAAACTACCCCCAATGAGCCAATATATTCGTATGTTTCCTTTTGGGTTAGTGTGTTGTGTGTGTTTTTTTTATGTACCTATACCTACCTAAGTATATAATTTTGTATTACACCGTATACTTAGATCTGGATCGTACAACTTACGTACAACTTACTGGATCTATCAGGAGTAGAGATGGGCAGCGGTAAGAAATTTAAGAGGGGAAAAAATGAAATGCAAGGGGATGAAAAGGGGGAAAATAATTAACTCCCATTTATTCCCGAAAATTTTTAAAAATTCCGGGAGCAAATGAAAATTTTTTGTGAAGCCCCATCTCTAATGAGGACCTTTCATTATGAAACCATCACATTATTTTTAGTTAATTTAAAACCATTATAATAAGCTAAAAAAAATATTTACTTACAAATCATTCAGGCTTAGTTTTGAAAGTACAGTCAACAACACCACTGTTTAGTCGTTCGGTACTAAATCCACACAACACTTCACTTTATCACTTCAACCAACAAGTTTCAATAATCAAAATAATGTCACACAGCTCTGATTAGTCCATTTAAATGTCGAACACTAAGCACCAATTGAAGGGTCAGCAAAAAAATTATCAATAGAAAATTGTTATCAGTCCTACTATCGGAATGTCAGTGTGGCGTGGCGACTGTCAAATGTCTACTAAACGAATCGTCACTGCTCGTTTGCCGCCATGCCCACTTCCATACCATGATCCAACAAAAAAAGGTATATCTCTCACTAACAAAAATAAGTTTCAGCTTTATTGACTGGAAATTTGATACAATATGGTGACTATGATAGTCGGCGCTTATGACCTTCTGATCAATATAAGCGAACACTAAACAGATTTTCTGTACCCTTTACACATCACGAAAAGGCTATCTTTTATCTCTTTCTCAGGTAGTTTGAGAGTTTTAGCTTAGTTGTAATGAATTAATTTTGTGAAATATATCTAGACTAGTAATATACATCAATTTATTTTGAATACTTTTTTGGAAATGTTCGAAATTTTTTAATGTGAGATTTTAAAGCATTTCTAACACATATTTTACCATGACTGGTCTCAGCGACACGCTTCGTATAACGCCGTCCCATTCACTCAAGTATTTCTTGTTTGTTTCACGTTGCACGATTGGGCCAATAGCATTTACGGAGCAACCCACCTTACAGCATATAAACTACCGTGGAATATTGTGCTCTATTACTTGTGAATAAAGTTTAACTTTTTACCATTTAATTTGAAGTTACCGGCGTTTGTCACGCAAGAGTTCTAATTTTAAATCAAGTGTAGGCGGAGCTCTCGTGTCGGAGCTTTAATATTGAAAAACGAAATGTCTATAAAGAAAACCTGTTTTGAGAAACTTAAGCCTTTTGTGTATAGAGGCTTTAAGTTTAGCGTTGGAAGCGACATAGAACCTTTCGGCTTTGGAGGCGAGCAGTTCGTGCTAGTCTCTAAAATAAAGTAAAAAAGTTTAGTAACCGGCTTGTCGGTATTTTCCTTTTGTTGCTTGATTTTTGTTTTGTGAACGGGACATTGCATGAGAAATGCAATGCAACAATATGGCGGCGTATTCATCTGAACGTATGCAGTTTGATAGCTTATTGAGAATTTTGAGAATGATCTATGTAACAGCAGAACGCAAAAAGTATTTTTGTCATATTTCTGAGTTTCGATTTAGGTGATATATTTTTGAGGTGTACTTTCACAGGGTTGCCTCGTTCGGCCTCGTCTGGCGTCTCAGCCGGTGAACTCATTAGGGTTGTCGGTCAAGGCCTCGAGGTCGTTGTGGTGGGTGGTCGCCTTAATTACACCCTACGCCGATTTAGGACTTTTTCTCTCGTGTGTTAGAGATTGTCTGTTTGTATTGTTACACTTCTCCGGTTGTTTACGCGTTGCTTTACAAAAAAATACTATCAAGGTTGATGTAAGAAGTTTGTCAATTGTTATATTTAGAGGTTAAGTAATTCTTAAATTAATTTACTGTACAAAAATGAAAAGAAATCATATTTAGCATTAGAACTACAAAGGTGCAGTAACGAAGTTGCGTATTTAGTTCACACTTAGAGACCTAACAAGTAGTTTTCAAAATTAAATTTGACAATGTTTAATTTTTACGTTATTTAGATTAGGATGTAAATACTAATTTTGTTCATTGAGGTACCTATCTTTAAAACTACGGCTTGATGAATATAAAAATTAAGTATATTCATTATTTTCAATAAATAATTCTAATCAATGATATTTATTAATGACTAGCAGCCCGTCCCGACTTCGTCCGGGTCATACAAATTATTTAGCAGTAGGTTGAAGCTAACCTCTTCATTTAGCATTTCTTTCAAAACCGGCTAAAAAGATCTTCCTAAGGCCCAGTCAATTAGACCTATTAACCGATGAACACCATATGTAGGTATTCATCTTATGATGTGGTGGTGAATTCCGCCACCGAAAGTATTTATTTCAAAGAAAGATCGAAGAACATAAAATAATCTATTTTTATGGCTTTATGGTCATATGTCTCTGCCACTTCGGTAGGCATATCAAAATTTAAAAAAGTAAGTGTCAAAGTCAAACTATCGAAACGGTTAAATGTTTGATAGGTACGTCTACTGATGTGCCCCATAGAGCAGTCAAGATCGATTTTTCAAGTTCATATTTTACTTTCAGGGGAATCAAATGTGAAATTCCAAGTCCTTCGCAACTTCGTCTCTCCAGCGGTACCTGGAATGACCGACTGGTCGCTTTCCAATTGGTCGTCCCGTGTACACTCTCTTAACATCTGTCTCCCAGCTGACAGTATCAGAACATCCCCTTTTAAATGAACCACGAGAAACGGACGTCAAATAGACCTTGAAGGTAAGGATTTTTTAATAATAACACCAGGGCTTACAGGGTCAATTGACCGAGACACTTCTTCATGATGTAGCAAACAACTCTGAGGAAAATGCTGAAATTATGTGATTTTGATGACTTACCACTTACTCCGCTTATTACTTTGCTATGAACATTTTATCAGGGAAATTGAAAAAATCTTGAAATGATGACAACTTTCTTTCCTGATGTCCGATTTTGATGAAACAAAGATTAGATGTTGCCCTTAGCTAAGGCCAATCAGTTTGTGACAACTAAATTCAAATCTGTTGAGTAGTTCCTGAGATTAGCGAAAATAATAAACTGCAGTTGAAAAGTATTATTTGACGAAATACATGCGATTTCAGTAAATTGATTAATTTACGAAGACTTGCCGTTAAATGCCATCAAACATCAAAATCGGTTAAGCTGTTTGGCCGTGAAAGCGTAACACACGGACAAATACTTTCGTACTTATAATATTAGTATGGAAGTATGGATATGGATTTAGTGTATGTAAACTTTCACATGACTATAAAATATCAATATTCCCAAACTTTATGATCATTGCCCATTTATTCGTTAGATTCATCTAACGAATAAATGGGCAATGATCTCATTAAAAATAGTTTCTCCTCTTGCCGAGGCCTGTTCATGGAAATGACAACTTAGTTGTTATAGCCGAGAACGGGTTTTGGCAGGAGCACCACATGACATCAACTTCTCCAAAGGGCCTCTATGCGTTGGATGAATATCCCCGCGCAAGCCTCTCAAGGACAGGGGCAACCCGTGAATCCCAAGTGGAGATACATCATAAAATAAAAATTAATCAATATAATATAATAATAAGTCTGTAAGGATCGTAGCAAATGGAAATCCGTAGTCTCTGCCTACCCCTGCGGGAAAAAGGCGTGATGGTATGTATGTATGTAATATAATAATTATCAATTTAACCTGGACAAGCATCGCCCAAATGGTCAGATGACCTGCAGAAGGCCAAGGCAAGCGATGAATGTTCCAACTGGAAATTCTTGGAAATAATGTTGACGATGTACTGAAATTTGACTACCACAATCTAGCTATACCTATAGAATGACTTTTCATACACCTGCCAATTTTTACAGTGTGTTTAGTACGTGAAACAACGTAAACCTCTTTCTCAACTCTTTCTATAAAAAAAATGAGTTGAAACCGAGAATTTTTTTAGTACCTTATAAATCTAGTGATCAGCTGTATGACAAGATTTCATATTGGGGTTCAAAGCATTATTTAAAATAAGTAAAACGAAAAAAAACATAGTGTAAAAATTTGGCTGGTGTTTTCAGCCTGTATAAAGCAGGCATTCAAGCTAAAGAGTTTGATCGCCTTTAATTGGCTTTGAAAAATTGTTTATGCAACAGATAACTCCTGTTTCTGAGGCAGATTACAGACATTGGCATACACAACCCAAAAAAGTGATACGTATTTCGCAACCAACTTGTACAAGCGAAATAAGTTAGGTATTAATTTAAATATTTCATTTTCCATCTGACTATTTCCTGAGTGCATGCCTTAACTGCTCACATTTAAAATTAACGTTAATAACAGTCTTCTGCATTGTTACATATTCAAGAGGGCAAAGGAATAATTAAAAGAGTAAAAACTTATTTAAGTATTCCAGGGCGGCGTTCAGCCCCATCAGCTATTCAGAGGCTGTTATACTCATTAGGTCATACCATTAGGTTTATTAGTATTTTATTTTATGGGCTTTTAATTAAATCCATTATGTTTAACAATTTACTAACACAGACGAAGAAGAGAGTATTAGCCGGTATACAGTCTAGTGTAATATTAATATCAACTATTAATAATTGGGTATTCTATCTAGTCAATTTATTTTTATAGTTCATATCAAACATTTCACTACCAGAAATTGAAAACAGAAAGACTTTTTAAATCCATTCTTAAATAAATAAGTTAAGCCTTTGAAATTCGGTGGAAGGGGAAACTGTCAAAAACAAGAAAAGGATGCACTGTGTGTGCAGTGACGTCACTGCCACTCGGTTTCGTGCGTACAAAGAGATAGCAAGAAGTCCCCACCACGCTCCCACTTTTCTATTCGGGAAAACTTTAAAATCCAAATTACTGCCTTAATTAACAACCAATTCTGTTGTTGTTTTCGGAATCGGTTACTTTTTAGTGTACATATTGTTTCGTATGCAAATATTGCCCAAGTATGAATACAGTCAGCCTATTCTGTGGTAATATATGCTTGAAAGAAGTTATCATTCATAAGTAGTTAGGTATTTATCCAACATTCAAGGTGCTGTGATCACTCAAAGATGATAACGAGTCTGCCTTAAAAATGTTTGTGTGTTTGGTTGTTACATTCGCTTAAAAAACGTGTAATATGTTAGTTAAGTGAAAAATATTTAGACCGCCTAATTCATTAATAATATGATACTCCACACAGTAACCATACCAGAAGTTCAAAAACTGATATGATATCTTGGCGCGTTTAGAAAAAATGGTCATTCAAATAAAATATTAGTGTGAACCAAAAATGATCATGAAAATGTTTAAATTTATTTTGAAGAACTATGTAATTTATTAGCAATTACTATAAAACCAAACTTATAAAAACCAAACTAACAACAACATAGCATAATAAACTCAAAACCTAAAACTAAATGTGAGGTCTCCTGGCAGAGTGAATGGATGAATGAACACTTTATTGCACCATTTACAAACAAAATAAACACATAGTTAAATCGAATACAACTAAATGGGTACAACGGCGGACTTATTGCTAATGCAATGCCCATCACTCAGGCAGCATTTTATAGAGATGGCATTCGCAGCTAACTACTCTACGCCAGAGCTTGAAGTGTCTCGTCTGTCATGCGGCTGTTGAGGCTTGCTTAACCTTCTAGATAATAACAGAATCCTAAATATACTGAAAATATACCTGCTTAGATTCATTACCTTTATCTGTATACGCACCCTATTGCTCTGGATTTATACGTTCAAACGTGTCCCGCTCAATTTTATTTTAGAAACTTCAGTCTCTGTGGTATTTTAGTTTTTCTGTGCGTTGCATGGCTTTTTGGGCTTTTACACGAATCTTTAGATTACATGATTGCTCTTTAGTAAGTAACCAAGATTGAGCATCAAATGTAAGGCATGGATTCACTTAAAATATTTTATACGTACATGATCTAAAATAAAAAATGGTATTAATAAAACTACTACTAATACACAAACAGTTTCAGACACAAATCGACATGAAAACTAGAATTGCGTAAAACAATTTAAACATAAAAACTGGCTAATATCATAGAGCATTTAGAATGATAGAAAATACATAGAATCTACATAATCACAGCGTACACATGATTAATGTCGGCGTGTCGGTGTGAACTGTTAATTAACGTTATCGGACGCTAATATGCCGTAATTATTGTAAGTACAGGTGGAATAAAATATGTGCGAGAGATCGTTCGTCGTAGTTATAGGTTTGTGGTGAACACGCACGGAGTTTAGTTCGGTAAGATTGAACGTTACCTCGGGCAAACTTTAAAAATATTGTTACATTGTTCAAGAGACTTAGAGTGTAAAAGAAGCTAGAGAAATCTAGACCTGTATTTTCGGAATCTTAAAATGGTTTTCATTAGGATCTTCAAGGATAAATTATTTTATCCTGTCAACCGTATCAATTGTATATGTTTCATTTGCCATCATTTATCGCCATCATAAAATAACATCATCATTGGTATTTTTTTCAAATAGAACTAATCTGCTTAAAAATAGGTATTTGTATGTATTATATGACAGCCTCATTCTTGATACATCATCGGCTAGTGGAACATCGAGGAGTAATAAGAAAAATTTAATCAGTAAAATTTTCTATTGGATATTTGCCAAAAGGACGTAAATTATAATTTTGATAAGACTATATTCTAAAAAAAATAAACTATACCATAATAAAGCGTTTTGTAAACTGAATGCAAAATTGAAGAGGCTGTAGTTCATGCCCAAATATCTTTCTTCGTTTTTTCAAACTCTCTTCTCCCTCTTTCAGTCTGGTTTTCGTCCAGGCCACAGTACTGCTACTGCTCTTTTGAAAGTCATCGAGGATGTGCGGCAGGGCATGGAGAATACATTGGTCACCATTCTAGTACTTATTGATTTCTCCAACGCTTTTAATATAGTAGATCATGATATTCTCCTTGCCATACTCCGTCATTTGCAATTTTCTCCCACTGCACTGAATTGGTTTTCAGATTATCTACGCGATCGAAAACAAGCAGTTTGTATGGACTGCGAACTATCTAGCTGGAATTCCTCTTACCTCGGGTGTACCACAGGGTCCCCCTTCTATTTTCTCTCTTCATAAACCTTCTTTCTACTTCCTTTGGCTGCTCTTACCATTTCTACGTATATGATCTACAAATATATGCTCAGGCATCAGTTGATGACATTGACTCGGCAATAGAAAGCGTAAACTCAGTATTGTCTTCTATTTTATCGTGGTCGGACGATTTTGAAATAAAGGTGACTCCCACTAAGTATCAGGCGATCATCTTGGGTAGTTCTAGACAGGTGGGTCAGATTGATATGAGTGCTGTTTCGCTTTACACCTACAATAGTAACGTCATCCCTTATTTTCAGTGTGTAAAAAACCTTGGATTACACATGGATGCCACGCTCAGCTGGATTACACACATTGCTGAAATCAGTCGCTCTGTCAATCTAACCCTTCAACAACTAAACCGTTTAAGGAATTTCCTTCCAATCAAAACGAAGATAATTTTGGTACACTCTTTTGTTTTCCCAATAATTGACTATACTGATGTATGTTATCCTGATCTCAATCAAGATCTTCTTGATAAGCTTGATCGCCTTATAAACAATTGCATCCGTTTTATTTTTTGTCTAAGAAAACTTGATCACATAATATCTCCTTATCGCTCCGAGCTGAAATGGCTTCCTGTACGACAACGTCGTCAACTTCGCTTGTTAACTATACTTTTCTTCATTATCACAGATTCTCAGCTTCCGGAGTATCTAAAATGCAAATGCCAATATCGGGAGAGAATGCTTTTAGCATTAAGTCCGCCAATTGTATTTTTACTTGTGGTACAATAAAGTTTTAATAAATAAATAAATAAATATCTTTCTGACGGCCATGATCGGCAGCTCAGATCTTCCAACACACGTCGCCTTGCTACTTCTTGCTTTCGGACCAGTTGCGTTGAATATTCTTTCACTGTACAAGCCATTCGGCTGTGGAATGCTTTGCCCATTGACATTAAAGGGACCTCAACAAAATTTGCCTTCAAGAAAAAGGTTCATCTAATGAATTCTCCCTAACTTATAAACCAGAATCACTATTTCTCTGCATTGAAATCTTTAAATATATATGTATGTATATTATACTCCCTATTTGTGTAAATCTATGTATGTTTATTTAGCTGTAGGTTTCTTTTTTTTCTGTAATATCACCCGAAGTTTTCTTGCGCCGCTTTGTATTTACTCTGTTTTTCCTAATGGTTGTCTGGAAGAGAATGTTTTTAGCATTAAGTCCGCCAATTGTATTTTTAAAATGCACCATCATCAGCAGGGTAGAAAGAGAGATAGTAAGGGCCCTGAGCTACTCGTAATTGCTTTAGATGAATGGCGACCAAAGATCAAGTACGTGTTAGCAAACATTTTCCCAGAGTTTTGAAAGAAGTCTACTAAAATCTTCCACGAGTTTTCATTAGGTCATCATCATTTCGTCTAGGTTCGCTGGTAACACACACTTGTAAAGACCTTAGTTATTTTGGACGAAAAGACGATACGTAGTTTCCCGAACGCCGCCCAGCCGAGTTGGATGTCCCTGGAGCTGGATCTTTTGCTAGCCTGGATCATCTGACTCAGGTAGACATACTGGTCTACAACTTCAAGGGTGTGGCTCCCGACAGAAACCGGTGATGGCGTAACATGTACATTACAAATTAACGGAGAACACTCCAGCGACTCCGAAATGACCACCATATCGTCGGCATAAAGATGGTGAATGAGAAACTCGCAATTGATGTTGAAGCCACCTCCTGCCCATTCCAGGAGTTTGAAGGCATCTTCCAGAGCAGCGGTAAACAGTTTCGGAGAGATGACGTCTCCCTGTCTTACTCTTCTCTGCAATAGAATGAATGAAGCCTCCGCGCTCTGCTCCTCTACTTGGACTGACATGGTGGCGTTGCTGTACAATCACTTCAAAACATCTGGTACTAAAACCTTTTCGGAAATCGGCTTGTTCGGGAGGCTGAAAGGCATTGAGCCTGTTCGCGAGACGATTCGTGATCACCCTCGAAAACAGCTTATAGATGTGGCTCAAGAGCGTGATGGGACTATAGTTCTTTAATAGGGTATTGTCACCTTTTTTGAAGAACAAAACCACCACGCCTCTAGCGTCACGCCCGAGCAAAACGGAATTAAAGAGCTTCTGAAGGACTTTTAGTACCAGCGTTCTGTCCGCTTTCAGAAGCTCTGCTGTGATTCCGTCTTCGTCCGGCGCCTTGTTGTTCTTTAGCTGTTTGAGAGCAACTCTAATCTCGTACAGCCTGATGTCCGGGATATCCTCGGTATAGTGTCGGGTAAGCTCGGCCCTTGGGTCTTTGGCCTTTGGCCAAGCTTCCTACAAGTTTGGCTACTGAAGCATAGAGTTGTCCGTAAAACCTCTCGATTACCCTCATCACCTTGGCTTTCATCGATACCACATTGCCGTCCTCCGTCTTCAGCTTGGTCAGTAGGCTCTGCCCAATAGACTCCACCTTTGCGAACACTTTGAAACCTTTGTTTTGCTCTATCGTCTCCATAATACGTTCTGTATTGAAGGAGCGAGTAATTTTCCGCAAATATTTCCGGATTTGTCTATTGAGCTGCCGATATACGTGGACCGTCGCTTAGCCATCATTAGATCTAGGCTCTGAGGTAAGAATTTTTGAGGTTTATTTTTGGAACGGGATTTAAAGATCTTTTTTCCCACCGCCTGGGTAACTTTTACGAACCCGTTATTAATTAAATTAAATGTTAATTATTTTTAATTATTTACCTATACTTGAATGTTCTAATTCTCCACCTTTAAAGACCAGTCTGTCTGATATATACTTTTAGTTCTACTATCGTAAAAAAATGATTAATTACTGTAGCTCTCATTTGTCATAAATTAATTTGCACCTACATCTAAATAAAAAGTTTATTGAATATTATTAGCAAAAGTTCGCGTGTTTAACTTAATTGCTTAGAATGCTCACTACTCACGTGTGTAACTTCTTTTACATTCAGACATTTACTTCATACAATCATATAAATTTTTAATTAAAATCTGATATTACAAAGAACACGTTATTACGTTGTAATCTGATGATGTTAGTATGTGTTATAATGATTAAAGATTTTTTGATAAGGGCTATTTGTGTGCAGTTTATTAAAACATTTTTGCAATTTGCGTTTGGTTAAACATTTATTGAATTAGGTCTTATAATTTTGATGAATTAAGTAGTGTACTAAAATCTTATTGTATCTAAATTATTCACATTCGGAAAATGGGTTTGAGAAAATTTGTCTTTCTTTTTTTTTTTTAAATGACCTACAATTTTAGCTCCCACCAGTAGAGGTAGATCATACGAGTGGGTAACATGGTCAATCGACCCAATATACCCTGGGGTCAGAGATTTTCGAAACTGCCTTTCGGCCTCTAACGTGGTTTAACGACCACCTGCCAAATGTTTCTCATCAGAATAGAATCCACGATCACCGGGTCTAAAGCAAACGCCCTAACCTCCGGACCACGGATGCAATTAAGCTATTGACATCCATACTTCCATACTATCCATACTTCCATACTAATATTATAAATGCGAAAGTCTGTCTGTCTGTCTGTTTGTCTGTTTGTCTGTTTGTCTGTCTGTCTGTCTGTTACGCTTTCAAGGCCAAACCGCTGAACGGATTTTGATGAAATTTGGTATGAATATAGTTGAAGACCCGGGGTCAAAAATAGGCTACTTTTTGATGCAGGCGGAGCTGCGGGAAACAGCTAGTATTCAATAAGAAAGTTGATTTCAAAGTGTTAAAACCTTTTTGAGTCTGGCATTCATCTAGAAGGTCTCAAGTTCCACATTATCGTCACAAGTAAAACATAGGTTGACAGCTCGGTCAAGTGATAAGCTGTAATTTGAACTCGTTCTCGGACGACATGTGGTTCGGGCTCATTAGTGTCGCCGCTAACCGTCTGTCAACTAACACCAACGGGTTGACGTTGACGCTTCTGTTTTAATGCAATTGTTTTGTTTCATTTGGTTATGAGTCAGAATTGGTAAGAAAATTTATGTTTTACCTTTGTGTGCTGTGTGCAAAGCGCATCTAAACCTCACACAAATAAACATTCCTTTCTCAATGACTGTGTGTAAGTTTTAGCAATATTTCCTGATTTTTTTTTTAAGAGAGAAACGTAATGATCTTAAATCGATAGTGTCATTTTGAATGCCAAATTTATACTTATAGTTTCGATTGATTATTATTATTTGCAAATGGTCTATTGTAGCACAGTCAAATACAGAAATCGGAGACTGTTAATCCATTCTACAGCCCCATGGTCGAGCATCAACCAATCTGGTCGTAGTGTAGAAACTGTTACAAGTGTAGTAATATACAGTTTCTATATAATGCCATGTATGGAGTATAATAGGCAATGGTAAGTGAGGTAGCATACTTTGAATATCCGCGCAGGGGCACATATGCCTGTCCAAGAAGCTCCACCTGCCCGAGTGCACAGCAATTCAACACCAGTTCATAAAAATGAGAGATAAAAATAAATTAAGTTCTCTGTTAATCTCATAATCACCATTTACATATAATTCAAGAACATTTTATACATATTTAAACTTTCATATAAGAAATCACGCCCCAATCCGGTTTCTTACTGCAAGAAAGTAAAATTAAGTATATTTAATAGTAATCAATCAAATATTTATTCTAAGCAGACGAAGCCTAAACAAAACGGTACATTTGTTTCGTCCGGACGTTTCCTCTCCGCTAATCATCACTGTTTCCTGTAGATTTGCAGGCACCTGTCGTACCTGGGGCTGACGCACTCGCCCGGGATAAAATTAATTAAATTGATTAATACCCCGATCTGCCCAACTTAATTACCAACTAGGTTATTTGCAAGTTTTTGCGCTGAAACTGCTTGGATAGCGTTTTGTTTTACCTTAGGTACTCACTTAGTTTGATTGATAGGATTTTCAAGGAAATTATTTTTAGAAATAATCAACAAGCAAAACTTTGTGTCACATCTGTTCTTGTAAATGTAAGTTAGGTACTTTTGTAAAAGTAAGCCTGAAAATTTTTGAGACTTTTTAAAAAAATTGCATAATTCTAGTCAATAGTTTTTTAAAACGACATCGTAAGTAATACTTATTGGAGGGTTTTGATGGACTACCATCTAGCGATAACAGCTGGAACTTGCGGCCTTCTGAAGCAGGGAGGAGCTCAGAATTAAAATGTCACAAGTGCCAAAAATCCATACTAAAGAGAGTTTGTATACTTGTTCCTCAACCTTTCTCGCTTCAACTACTGAACCAATCTTCCTGAAATTTCGTCTGCTTACAGTCAGAGGCACTGAGAAAGATATGGGGCTTTGATAAGATTTTTAAAACGATACCAGACAAAACTGATCCCGTCAGACTTAAGTATTACGAAAACGTATGGGGAAAAGCAATTTGATAATACAATCCTAGTGCTACTCAGAGACAACTAACGCCCGAACCCAATATTTGATACTAATCCATGGCTTGAAATCAATCTTAGATCGATCTCCAATCTCCAAAGAAAGAGGGAATGGAAATAATCGGCGAATGTACTTTTACAAATTCATCGTTGAACAAGCAGCCCAGCGAAGGTAACCTCGCCAACCCGGCTCCCTTCGTCCGGTTCAGTGTGCACTCGCCTACTTTTTGTGGCGACTCGCCTCACCCGCTTATTTACAATCATTAATCATTATTTCGGTCCAGCGTTGCACCGTGAGCTTCACAATTTGAGAAAATAACCCTTTTTTGTGTTTTAAGTAATACCAGTCGGCTTGCAATATGCGAAGCGTGTCGATCGAATTGCATGCAAAATAATATTCAAATTGCTGTACACTTTTTCTTCGTGGAAGGACTCTGTGGTGTAAGTAACTTACATATTATGAATACTATTAGTGTTGTCAATAAAATTTATATGTGGCAAATCCCTGCTTTTTGGTTTTGCCTTTTGGTCATCATTGAGTAAATCCACGTTAGTTACTGTTAGGCGGTTTCAGTTTCTCTGTCACCAGGCTGTACAGGATTAAATAATCTTGCAAACCCATAACATTCAGCTAAAACACAATGAACGAATAATATTTATCAAAATATAACCTACTACGGTACTACTACAAAATGAACTGTTGTCCCACATTCCCCTATGTTCGACGTAGAGTAACGTGCAACTTTATTTGCCCGTCGAACACATCAATAGCAGGAAGAATCAATGATCCATTTTATTGAGTAGCAAGAGTTATGCAGTTATGTCGCAGAGGGCGCGCTCCTATCAATCATTGGAGGCTTTTTTTGAATTTAATAAAATAAAATTTGTATTTTGTCATTGGTGCTCCCTCGTGTTTTAACGCAGGGACGGAGTTGGGATTTATTCCGTTTTACAAGGTTACTTTGAAAACATGGGCCAAATTTTTACAGAGTCAAGATCAGCCGACAGATTTTTGGTTAAAAAAGGTTAGAAATTCGAATTTTATTTTCATTTATTTATTGTTGAAAGTTTAATAAATCACTCTGTAAAAAAATAGTCAATAGTTTCAAAATAACCCTGTTTAGGTATGGCAAAATTATGATTGTCATCGCTTAACCCTACTGAACTCGAAGCTGCAAGGGCAATCTAGTATGAAATAGTGGGAATGCTTACTAGATTTGGTCGCGTGCGATTGCAGTGTGTTGCCCCTGCTGCTGGCCCAATATCGGTCGACTGCGCTTGCTTCCTATAGATTGCCCCAGTCGGCCTGCACACGACACAGCGTCTATAGCGTAGTTGGACCAATTCGCCATCAGAAGGAAAATTGGCTGGCAAGTGTGTAGAAACGTGCGTGACGATGACGACATTATATTACTACAACCTTCCTACAACTTATATTGTGCATGAGCAGGAGATCAAGCTGGCAAGTGGGCAGGGATGACAAAAATTGGCCCAATACTGCTCCAACCTAGATTGTAGAAGTTTATCGTAATAGCTATTCTTGCTAAGCAAATCTTAATTTTAATACCATAAACGACACAGACACGTAAAATTTATAACACTTCTCATTGTATTTGCTAGATTAGAAATTGGTTTAACAAGTATTGTGATTTTTATCGTACTAGACGTATGTCGTTCTTCATTTATAAATTTAAATATTTCCCCCTTATTCCGTCCCTGTGACGTCTGGAGCTGGCGCGATGGTAATGCAGCACATCTGTTACCGCGCCGCTCGTCCCGCGTTTCACGGACTGCGTTCTACGGGTCGACAGCACGTATCTCAATAGTGTTGGTGTTGACAGACCTTTATTTTTGTAAGCACTTAGAACTTACTAGGTGACTTTGAGTCCAGCCAGATTTTAGAGCAAGTTACGTATTATGCCTCCACTACTTCTAAAGAAAGCTGCAAACATATTTTTGTATATTCGAAGTCCCATCAGACAGCTTATTTCATTAAAAATGAACCCGACAAAAAAAAATGTCAGTGTGTAAAATACCATTGTCAAATTTGCCTCTAAATTTTAAACAGTGAGAGAAAATTGTTTTTAGAATTTTAAATGCATATACATACAAATAAAATTTGTTGAGTTAAAATTTTACAATGCAGTAGGTACAGTCTTGGTTTGACTCAAGAGTCAAGTTTGACTTAACTTGAGTCATAATATTCTAAAGTTGATTTGTTTAATAACAACCAGGTGGTCTTCGATTCGTAATTATAAACATATCTCATCTACTAGTACTAGCTTTCTTACTTCCACTAATAACACATTAGCAAAGTGCTCTTCTTATGGGCCAGAATAAACAAAGGCAAAAACGAGTCATACAGAAAATATGAAACAAGGCTAAGTTAATAAATACATGCGTACAATACAATACAAAATATATTTATTGCCCAGATACAGTAACAAATAATATAACATTTACAAAGACTACAACATAATATGAGCAAAGCCGGACTTATTGCTAGGCAATCTCTTCCAGTCAAATCTTACGAGGCGAAAGAGAAACAGTTAAGTTAGGGTGGGTACAGCAACAGATATAGTTGAAAATTATAAACATACACAAATATTGCATATAAAATAAACATACATAAATAACTTACATAATGTAACATTCATAAGTACTGTATGAATATCTGAGCGAAAATAACAGCAGTATCAAGTCTAAGTGAGAGGTAGTAGTAGTAACGTACAACGATTATCTTAATAAAATCATAATTAGTAACTTTATTATAACGCAACCGATGCGTTTTTCAGGATGCAAACAAAGCAAAAAAAAAACGATTCAATTCAAAAAGGTACTTACAATTCCATTTCACCAGGAAAGATCCTCCATCCATAAACAATAGAGGAGAGCATATGGCGAGGGCTAAATGAGGGCAGCTGACCGCGCCGAGATATATCGCGACAAGTGCCCAAGACTTGTTTACAAGACACGACATAATGGCCGCCATAAAATTATTGGTGGGTTCTTCTTGGGGCGCAGTATTTTTGACCTTTAAAAATAGCACATTATCATCCATTATCTTCATTTCAGTCACATATTACATAGGTCTATATTAAAGATTTCCAGAAAGGCTGGAAGCGGCCAGCATTCGACGCTTGTCTGCGACTTCTTTAGGACGTCTAACAATCTGGTCGGTGGAAGTCCAACACTTTGTTAGCCGGTGCCTGATCGCCATTCGGGAACCTTTCAAAAAAATATCCACTTCATTAGTTATTAGAAGTAAGTTAAGTAACCGAATTAATATACATGTCCACGCTGTTTGACGAATTCAAGTTTAAAAGATAAATAAATACTAAAAATGATATGCTCATGCCCATTGGATATGAGAGGTATCGAGGATAGAATGGAAAACTAATTAGAGTAACATTATATATAATATATTAGGCAAAATAACAACAATGATTTGTAATGAATCATAACTACTGGGTATATAGTATGCAGTTCTTATTGATGTGTTGCTACTTTTGCAATGTTACTAGTGGTATATAACGTATTTTTAATTAACCGTCTACGGCATAGCGCAAAACGGAGGAACTAGGAAAAGGGATTAAATGTTTTTGTCCCGGAAAATTGTCTACTAAAGTTATGTCGCAAGACTTCGGTAGCATGACATAAAGTATTGGCTCTAATATTATTATTACTCTCAGCACTTTTCTAAAAGAAAATAGGGTCGAAAGGGCAACACCAAAAGGAACCCAACACCCACCTCACCGCACCATAGTCCCGAGCGGGGCATCCTAGGGACACTTTACACAGTTAATTTAAAATTCTCATCCCTAAAGGAGGGTAACGTTTGCGTTTTATGGCTTACAATGTGCGAATGCAATGTTAGCGACGCTTTGCGGCGGAGGACGTATTTTAATATCGTTAATTAGGTGTTATACTGGATCGCTTTAATGTTTGCGCTCTGCTGTTTATGGGCTTCCAGTTTTGAATTTAAGATAATTGTAAGGCATTATTTACCATGATAATTAATTTTTAGAAAAAAAAATGGTAATTAATTCTGTAAAGCTGCGTTTACTGTTGAGATTAACAAAAAAATTAGTAGTTAAAACATATATTTTTGTTTAATCATCAGTATAAAGTAGTACAAACATTAAAAAAAATTGCATAAGTATTTACACGTAGGCAGGCACGTTGCATAAGCTACAGGTCTTTGCTTATGAAAAAAACAAATGTTGTTTGCCTCGAAACATATTTTTTTTAGTACTAGTAGCTTTTTTGTAGTAAAACAAAAGCTAGAGATTGATTGTAGAAAAAATAAACATCTAATTTTAAAAGTGATGTTTCTAATTTACTTAGTAAAAACAAGAATCCGAGACACGGTGACAAACAAAGGAGTCGCTACGAAATCGAGCGAAACTTTCTTACTAATTAATTTAATCCCTTTGAGCCTTACCCCATTAGCCTAATTGAACTGCGGTGTACATGTCAATTCTTTGGTTTTACTCTTCTCTGTAAACCAAACGATTTTGTACCGTAAAATAATGATGTCAAAGTACAAATTTTAATTTCACATTTGCAGTAAAGTTTTAACAATGTTAATGATATGAGGGGCATACTTTGTTCCGTTTTGCATAAGTGTTGAGGCAGTGGAGACCTATTAAGTTTTTAATAAATGACATTTTGGTATACCCAAACGTAATTTATTAAAAACTTTCGCTCTCAACATTTTCCCGGTTGCGTTTTCAGAAATATCGGTCCATTTCCCCGGTCTTTAAAACGTAAGTATAAGAATTAAAGCCATAAGTATAGGTACTTCTAGGAGCTCTCAGGTCGGATAGGTCTATCCATACTTTCAGACTAATATTATAAGAGCGAACGTTTGTCTGTCTGTGACGCTTTCATTCCAAACTGCTAAATCGATTTTGATGAAATTTGGTATGAATATAGTTGAAGACTCGTGGTCTTATATATAAGCTAATTTTTATATCTTGGGCCACTTTTTGACGCAGACGGAGCTGCGGGAAACAATTAATCTATTATATTATCTACTATTAGGACAGAAACAACATACTGATAATGAAATTTTACATAAATATAAATCAGAGAATATTTTTTAAGGAACCATCGGCAGCTACTTATTACTTACATGAAAGAAAACAAAAATATTTGACTTACCAATGGTGTTAAGTTTTCCATCGATTTTCCATTTTCATGACAAACACTGAAAGTAAATTAAGACATTAGTTACCAAAAGGAAGGTTCGTGTTTTCTTTAGTCAAATAATATGTTATTGACAAAGATAACAAAGTTTGATTGCACCAAAGTTATTGGAGAATAAACACACAATTATCTTACACGTGGAAAACCTTGGAAATGTGATAATTTTGTGCTCCTAAAATGTTACTTATTTATTAACCGCTTCTGCTTTGATAAAATATAAAATTTCAGGTACAGTCAGGAAAATGCTGAGTTATTGTTGAAACATTTTATGGTACTATTTTGATTTCTTTTATTATGTGAATGACTATTAAATTGATGATGATGATTTCAATGACTATTGAGTTTTGAAAACGTTTGGTGACGGATTTTAAAAAGTGCCTAGATAAACTGTAATGGACACAAGTTTTGATTTGTCTTTCGACGCGATCCTGCACGTATTCCTCGTGAGATATTTGAATATAAGGAATACACATTAACGTTATTTAGTAAATTGGAGCTATCAAACAATTTTCTTTACTTAGTGTTCCTTAACGATCGAATTGAGTTATCACCTTGAATGTGTGTCTCTGTAAACATACTGTTGTAGACATGAGTCAAACAACTTACACAAAGGTTTTTGTTTTTGAACAAATGTCTTCGTAACTAATGGATAACTCTTATAATTAGGCACTTACATCCTTACCAAAAATCTGAAAAAGGTGTAACAAAAATATACATAATTTATTACGTAAAAATATACACGATTCTCGAATGGGCACCGGTCATTTTGGAAATCATTAGGAGAGGCTCATGTCCAGCAGTGGATTGACTGCAGCTGAAATAATGTTGACGATGACACACGATTTAAGACTGTTGTACAAAATTTTTGCTTTAATATCAAATGGATATATTTCATACATTAGTCCCAATTTCATAGTTCATTACTTTTGTTTCTGATTCTAATAGAAGCTTTAGGGCATAACAAAGTTCCGTGAAATAGGGTAAAACTAATTCCGGCCAGTGCAGCCCATGTGTCCCGGGTTCGAATCCCGTGGGGCCCTCGGATGTGTCTGTAATGTCACGCCTTTTATTCGCCAATATATCTTCTGTTGACGTAAATATTTTTATACTGTGGCGTTCTGTCCATTTACTAGTTCATTATAACCCTTTGATATCCAGACGATATTGTCAAGTAAGTGATTACTTATTGCAATTGTAATAAAATGTCCTAATTCTGTTATCAGTTATGGGCGTTGGAGATTAGATTAGTTCAATTCAATAGAGGTAAGGAAATTTCCGAATCCGACTGGTTTGAAGGTATTCGATGCTTTCCTACGTCCCAAGTCCTAACCGAGGTCTTAACGCAAAGACTCTTGGAGATCTGGATTCGTGACTGTTAGATTAAAAATTATGGATCCAGTTCGCTTATGTCGAGAACTTTAACCTTATAGGCTGTAGGTAGATGCTAGTGACGCTTGGTGGTAGGATACTTACGAGTTACTTACAAAAATATTACGTACGTGTTACCTTATAGCCCAGGATTTTTTCCTTAAAATTGGAACACAACAATACAGGGACTACTATTTGGCAATAGAAACTGAAGGTGAAGTATACCTTAGCAGATGGATTTGACAAAGAACAAAAATAAATTTGGTTCAAAAAATCATGGCTGACTGATATATTTGTACCAGTACTTTGCTCATGTATCAAACTAGTCCAAAAGGGAATGTAGACAATCTTATAAAGTACCCCGACTATCACACGTCAGGACCCGCGTCCGCCGGCCATCCGTTATTCAAATAAACCCTATTTTTATGGAAAACTTGCCCTTTCCACATCAATATCAATTTCCCGGCGATTGTTGCAGAAATAAAGGGATGACCCTTTAGGGAACGCCTGGCTATCTCAACTATATTAAGGCTGAGAGGTAAAGATTTCTTAACCCTTGGGTTGATAGTTTGATAATGTATTATTAGGTTATACCATTCGTTGTTGAAATATAGTTTACTAGTATTTTGACGGCAAATTTTTAACTGAATTGACCTTTTGTAATGACATCCACAGTATGAGAGGAAGTAATCAATTCGTATTTATAATCCGGAAACTTTACCTATACTTTTTTTGGCTCATCTGTACTTAAACAAAAACCAACGATTTATACTAGTTATTTGTACTGATGTAGGTATACAGATGTAGGTATACAGTATGAATTAAGAAAGTATATGTTTGTTTTTTAATTTAAAAAAGTAAATGAAATGACCTATTTCAGATAACAAAAATAAATCAAACATACGAAAGGGCCCTTGTAAATACTTGCTTCGCTTGTATCATACTCAGAATATAAACTGGACCGAATTGGAATTTATAAATAAAATATAAATCAGTAAAAAAAGAACTGTAAAATAAAGAAGCCATGACTACATGTAAGATAATTTGAAATTCGAACGTCTCATCCACTATGATTACGACCGATTACGCCGTCACCGCTGTTATCCGTCCACTTAATATAATAAGCCTGGACCTGGATCGGAATCGAAGATTACCAGCTAGTCCCATTTGTAATCAGAGTATTGCAGACGCCGATCGCGCCGCCTACGGGCCGCAGCCCGTAATCGAGCAATTATCCGTAATTTTGTTCCATCAGTCTTTACCTGAAGCTAGGCGCAGCCCTAGTAATGGTCCAGGTTATTGATCTAATTGGTAAATTATGTAAAGGTTTTCCAGGATATTAATTCAAATTACGTAATCATTTCAATCTTTTGCAAAGTTTTTGCATAATTTTGTGTTGCGAATATATTGTGAGCCTATTTATCTCTTCTTAAAATTTTGAAAGCTAAAGCCTAGATTGGTTTAGATATTCATTCAAAAAATAATTTGTATGTTTTTGTAATGTAACAAACCTAACGAATAAATGGAAAACAGGAAGTTAACCAGTAAGTCAAGCTTTTGCTAGATGCTATTTGTTAGTCCATCAAAATGTCTATTTGTTTTTTTTTTTTTACTTTGCAGCAATAAATTAGATTTGCATAAATTTTAGTTTTAGTGTTTCTAATTTGTTCCAGAAATAATATAACATCCAGTCAAAGCTTGGTGGGTCGTTCGCTAGTACAGAGAGAATAATTGCTAAAGGCAGATGCACATTATGTAGATCTCGATTCTCGTTCAAAACAAAAAGTAGTAAAACCGAGTCCGCCCCTGGCGGCAGCCGCGTCCGCATCTCTTTTTTTTCCTTTTTTTCCCACATACCTTTAATAAACTTTTTCCTATTGGCCGTACGCGGGGAAATTATAACTGTTTTTTTGGATGAAATAAAATTTATAGCAGGTGGAATGTCGGAGGTTGAGGAAGTTATCGATTGGAATGGATGATCGGGTGATATTATTGGTCCGTGGAAAGCCAATCGGGTTAAGGATCGATATCGAAGCGATAAGATAGTTACGCAGCTTTATAAATATGGGTATAGTTATCAAATAAGATTACTATGAAGTGTGGGCATCGATGGTTACTACTCTATTTAAGGTTTTTAAAACTTTGGTTCTCTCATATTCATAGGGCTTTGTCCTTCAGTCCTTCCGCGGGTACCTACAGATGAAGGGAATAGGCGCATTGTTATCTTCTTACGATTAAGACCATTTATCTCTACGAATATGCCCAACGCCTGAAAACAACCTAAAGGTCGAATGTTCAAAACACATTAAGATACAGTGACTTTGTGGTAACCCTTCGGTGCGGCGTGTCGAAATGTTTAATTCTATTAAACGCTGTCCGACCTCATTAGAGGGTTAATGGCGGCGGCCTCACGACGCATATTGATGGCGGGCATGCGTCATCGCCCTCTATACCTGGATAGCTAGGCTTTGGCTGCCAAGAAAGGGAAATAGAGAAAATATGGACGTGTAAATTGGTGTGTCTCCTTTATCTTTCTACACGAAAATAACTGTAATCTATTATTTTATAGGTTAATACACTTATGGTAGAGAATGAAGAGTAGTAGGAAGGGCATTGAGAAGGAATTAGCTAAAGACAGAGGAAAGTGGAAAAACTAATATACTGTGCCGACCCCACATAACAAAGTAGGACAAGGTAAAGGAAAAGAAGAAGAAGAAGAAGGCAGATAATGTAGATATTTCTGTGTTCCTTCGATTTTGTGTGAATGTGTAAACACACTGTCTGTGAATTTCATCAAATAATGGCCTACAATTTCTAACCCATCCCAAACAATATGAAGTTCAAAAGCATAAGTGACTTTGAATTTTTGTTAGTTTTTTATGTTTATTCTTCTTTAAGATTTATTTGCCGAATCAATATTCTTGAAAATTCCCATACATTCTAAAAAAAAAGATAATTTTCCCTAACATAATCATATTGTAGGAAAAAGGTATTTTGACGTTCTTGTGAAAATTATTGTATAAGGCTGAATATCCCAAACGACTTTTAATTTTGTCGTGGTTGAAATTTATATGTTAAAACAGGTTTATTGTACAGCATATTTTTTTATATAGATTGGATAGTTATTGACTTGTGCCAAAATATATTTAGCCTAAGACTTTATTTCAATGTAGAAATAAATACCTAAACTCCAAATTTTCTCACATTGGTGCTGTCTTTCTACTTTTTTATGAGACAAAAAGTCTATAAATATACCGTGAAATTTTAGTTGTTTTGGACCTGTCGTCCAATGATTTCATTCATGCAACCGAACAAATTTCCCCAAGGAACATAGCTCGAAACAATTAAAACAAGAGCTAACAAAAATTTACTCCATATTTCGACCCATGTATCTTAGGGAAAGTTGTTCAGTTTCATGAATGGAGTCACTGGACGATGGGTCCAAAACGACTAAAATTTCACGGTGTATAAATAAATTAAGTTTGCAACCTATTGTATCTCAAGAATATTTGAGATAAATACATTGATTGTCACCTGTGGGCCGTAAGCCGTTTGACTTGATAACTGAGCGTGGTGCGCTTTACTAAGCATATGCGTATAAGAATGCGTGTGTCAAGCGACTGCGGGGCGCGACCCGTAAAGGATTGGCTATTTAACGGCATTTTCTCTCTCGAGCTCCTTTGTGCTTCTGGAGGCACGTTAAGCCGTTGTTACCAGCTGTTACCGCCAAATCAAGAATCACGACTTACAGCTTGCGATCCGAAAGCGATCCGAAAGCGTAAACTAAGGACGCAACTGGGAAACACACTTGGAAGACTAAACAACATCTTCTGGATTTCAGTTCTAGTCAACTTCTATGCTGTGAAGAAACCACCTTTTGTATTTTTGGTGTTCAAAAATATTTATATCATCGGTGAAAAGATCTATAACATCGTCGGATAGATTTGTCATATCGGTGTTCGTCCTCTTCACATCGGTGATCAGAAAACATCTTCGGTAGCAACAAATGTCAAACTACATTTTCTTCATAGACTTTAATGATATGTTGATGTCAGTGAACGTGGAGATGTTTAATATAGTAAAGAATACATAAAAGCTAACAAATATAAAAATAAAAATGAATGAAGAAGTTAACCGATATGATAAAAAAACGCCATTTGTTGAAATTCAGCTATAATATATTCTCATAATAACAAATTCCACGGGTGAGAACAACGTTCCGGTTTACGCGTTAACAACAATATTATTGTTTTAACACGTACGCCAGACATGGACATAAAAGAGCCGCCAGTTAATTCGGTTACAACATATTAATGGATGTATTAATAAACGTCGCGTCTAAAACGGAATTCGTGACAAAATATTGACATGACGCAGACAGCGGGCATTGGGATGAAAATATGAATTATTATAAAAAAGTGGACTGTCAAGCAACGCATTTGTCTACCGACCGGTACTAACGCGATTAATATCCGTGTCTAGTTTTAGGGGTCCCCCGTGAATGTGAAAAACTAAAAGGATCTATTTTTTGGAGGAAAATATTCTGTTTTAATTTTTTATTAGTTATCGTAAAATAATCTGTATTTTTGACGTTTTGAATTATTGGGTAAATCAAACTTCATGAAAATTACGATAATCCTCTACGAAATGGTCAGGATAAGAGCGGGGAGAGCTTAGTTCCAGCACGTGAACTTTTTGTGAGAAAGAAAAATAACAAAGACAAGTCCTGCAGGGCACTGTATAGTTTTCACCTACGGAACCAAATCCAACTACCTACACTAACGAATACAATTCTGAAAAATTTTAAAACAAAAAATCGATTATTGTTTTCATTAAGTACAGCAAATGTAGTATTTGATCGAAATTTCGGCTTCGCCTGGAACCGAGGAGCACCAGCATAGCACATTTTAATTGTAATCGCTCCCGCTCCGCCCACATGCACGCGAGTTCGCGTTTGTTCCAAAATACGACCCTACAAAAACATGCGCCGATAAACTAGTTCTTGCACGGAAATAACTTGGCTCTGCTTAAAATTAAGTTTAGGGAACATTTAAGGATAATGTGGCATCGTGTGGTTCCTGCTACGTCGCGAAAGTGGAATCAAAATAACTGCAATCAGGAGCTACGTGAATATCGAAGCATATCCTATCTAGTAATCTCTATATTGACAAGCCTAAGTACTAACCTTTGCCATGTATAGAGCTATTCGCTTACAGGACCTATAAAATATTATCAAATTTATTTATTTGACTCTTCCTCAAATCATATAAAATACTAATGAATGAAGGATTCTGATTAGAATTATAAGACTTCAGTTGCTTCGGAAGGAACGTTAAGCCGTTGGTCCCGGCTGCCATTTGGTAGTCGTTAAAGGAACCACGTTAGAGGCCGAGAGGCGGTTCAGAACAACTTTGACACCAGGGTGTACATAGTCGATAGAATGTAACCTAATGATGATGAGTATCAGTATTAGAATTTTATGGACAGGTTTTATAATTACCTGTGTATGAATAAATGAATGAACATAGTAACAAAGAACATAGTAGAACATACTTAACATAATAAGACGTTATCAAAATATGCCCAAAGGAGGTAATAAATAGTAATGTTTAAACAATGTTTTTTAGTTTCAAATCAAGAAGATTCTTATTAGATTGTACTCGCACCCATTTCTTTGCTGGCGAGATGTGGTTCTTCCTTAAAGTTTGCCAAAAAAAAAAAACATTCTGCGAGTAAAGTACTATCAGCCCTTAAAGGCGACATTTGTCTGCAGGATCTAAGGGTTGTCTCTACTCTACATATATTTATGTAAGTCTATTTACCTTTATTTTATTTATATAAAACTGTCCGAGTATTGCAAAATATGTTGATATGTTATACCTTATATATATGTTATACTTTATATCATGTATTCAACTTTACATATTCTGAATGGCAAGCAAATTTTTCAAAAGTGGCTTGAGTTTTTCTGATAGTACCTACATCGCCACAAGCAAACACTTAGCGATTCTAAGCCTAACAATAATGGACTTCAGAAGAATTTCCCAGCTAACTGTGTACTCTATGATCGTGACCTGGCTATGTTATGCGGTCAGGTGAGGGGGCTGCGGTGGGAGGGACGTGGTCAACGCGGGCGGCACCGACGTTCTCACGCCTTCAGAGGTCACGCCTCGCTTTGACCATCGCCGCCAACCTGATAATTCAAAATAAATAATGTATAGAAACATAGCGCCCAGAGCCGCTGGCCGATGGGGCTGAAAGGTTCTCAAGTGGCTACCGCAAACTGGCAAGCGCAACGTTGGAAATCATTAGCAGAGGCCTATAGCCCAGTAGTGGACTGACTGCGACTGAAATGACGGTGATAATGAATGTATACTACACTGAAGAGCGGCTACTCGCATAGATAAAAAAATAGGGTCCTGGTCGGGGACGGTTAACATGAGGAAGTCGACTGGTAAATCTTATAAATTCTTGACTTAGGCAATTCATATTTATTTTATCATAAGTAGGTAGTGTAGGTAAATCTAGTAGACCTAGGGCTAGAATCAACGAAACTGAGCAAATGCTAGGATATTGATGACAATTTGCGTTTGATAATGAATAAATAATTTATTTTTTATAAATGGCCTATGGTTTGCTAATAACCTAGCACTTCAACTTTATCCGACCTTAACTTCTGTACCAACTATGTTTTGTTTGAGCTTGAATAATGCAATGGTAACGGTGTTAGGTTTTGTGCGATGGCTATGTTCGCAAAAGATAGCCTTGGTTTATAAAATTGATTTGGTATTTGTATAAAAGAAGTGGTGTCAGTACTAGGAGTTAGTGTTTCTTATTCAATATTTTTTTATTTGGCAATACTGCCAGCTTTCTCGGTACACAATCACAAGGCGCGACATTAACGTTAACAATTTGTATTAAATACTTCTCTTTTTTCTCTCTTTTATTCTTTAAGTAGTATTTGAAACTTAATTGATGATGAATTTATTTATTTAGCTACTTACAGAATTAACGTATTTATTTTATGAGTTTGATTTACAAATAATCGGTCTAACCAATAATTCTACATACTTCGTCTTCGTCGTTTCGTGTAATAATGATTTTAAAATACTTTACATTGTATTTAAGGTTGACTGTTTTTCTAGCTAAGTATGTCTATTGTGATATGAAAATATTTTGAACAACAAAGTTTAAATAAATAAAATTGCATTTTTCGTACCAATAAGAAGTGAGGCTTTTGTGAGGCGCTCGACTATGTGTAGATAAATACTAATGTATACACAAGCTTTTACCATTTTGCTAGTGGCTCCTTGATAAATGTATATTTTAATGTAAAATGTATTTCATTTTTACAGTTGAAATGTTGCAAAAGGCAAATGATTTATTTCTTTAATATGAAAGCAGCGTTCGACATCCACAGACCAGATAATCATGATCTGAAGAAGGTCACAGGCAAGCCCAAGACGCAGGCTGCTGTTAGCCGGTCATTGACGAAATCCTTGAGGAAGGCCATGTCCAGCAGAAGACCGACTGCTACTAAAATAATGATGATGAATGTAAAATTTATTTATTTATTTATTAAAACTTTATTGTACCACAAGTAAAAATACAATTGGCGGACTTAATGCTAAAAGCATTCTCTCCCAGTCAACCATTAGGAAAAACAGAGAAAATACAAAGCGGCGCAAAAAATCTTCGTGTGATATTACAGAAAAAAAATAACCCTACATAATGATTTCTTATGTTTTCGCGATTGTTATTCATTAAATTAAATGGTCATGAACCATGAACGCTGTAAAGTGTTTGAAACGTCAGGTGTAAATAAATAAGTAATAAACGCGATAAAACCGTATTAAAATAGTTAAATTTAATGAAGAACCCTACAGCTGAATAAACATACATATATTTACACAAATAGGGAGAATATACATACATATATATTTAAAGATTTTAATGCAGAGAAATTGTGATTCTGGTTTATAAATAAGAGAGAATTCATTAGATGAGCTTGAACCTTTTTCTTGAAGGCAAGTTTTGTTGAGGTCTCTTTAATGTCATTTGGCAAAACGTTCCACAGCCGAATGGCTTGTACAGTGAAAGAATATTCAACGAAACCGGTCCGAAAGGAAGGAGTAGCCAGGCGACGTGTTTATTTTATTCAGCTAAATATGAGAGAGGCCTATGTTCAGCAGTGGACGTTTTGTGGCTGAGATAATGATTCAGCTAAATAAACAAAACAGTGAAAATAAACCCGTCAAGTGCGAGTCGGACTCGCGTACGAAGGGTTCCGTACCAAAAAACTGCAAAAAAATATGTCTGTTGTATGGGAGTGCCCCCTTAAATATTTGTTTTATTTTGATTGAATTATTTATATTTAAAGTGAATATATAACTAAATATTCTGTAAATATTTCAACGTCTAACTGTTGCTGTTATTAATATCAAGCCAAAACAAGCAAAAAAAATTACGGTAACTAAAAATTTTAGGTTTTCGGAATTCTTCCTTTATATGTTCTATAAAACATTGCTTCATGTCAAATTTCTAAATTCTAGGCCGACTGGAAGTACTCTTTAGGTTTTAATTCCCTTGCGAGTAGTTGCGATTTTGAAACTATGAGGCTTAAATTACTGTTTCTTTTGTTTGAATTGACGTAGAAGTTTGATTTTGTTAAGGCTTAAAGGTATTATAGATCTGAGTATATGATATGAATTATACCAATTTTATACCTCTACGAGTTCACGAGGAAGGAGTAGTAAAACTTGTAAAAGATTAAACTCATTAAAATATTTTTATTATATGATGTAACTAAAAATTTATTTTCCTTTATCTGTGCTATAAGACGTTGCTTCATACCAAAATTTAAGATTTTGAGTTTACCTTGTAGGTTTTGATTCCCTTGCGAGTGTCGAAAATTTGCGGATATATCCGACTGTAGCTTTTGATTGCGTTGTCTTAGAAGTTTGATTTTTTCACAGCTCCAAGGGACAGTACACCTGAGTATTTCATATGAGTTTATAAGACCTTTGCTGTACCTACGTGATAGCTTTATCAATAAAGATATATTCTATTCTAATCTATTCATATGAATTTCAGCTTGATATCTCCACGCGCGTTCCTGAGAAAAAGGATCTAGACAGACCGACGGACGGACGACAAAGTGATCCTATAAGGGTTCCGTTTTTTATTCGACGTATAGATCCCCAAAAAACAAAAAAATTGTCTTACTCATTTAACTAGCGGAGTTTGGAGGCAAAGACTCAAAAATAGTATGAGGATGACCTGAAAAGCAAAATGTGGTTGAGAATAAAACAATTGTCTGCAATAAAATATATGCAAAAGTTACCCATAGATTGCGCGGCTGGAAGAGGAGAAGCAGACTCTAACATAACTGATAATGCAACCAAATAAAGTCGAAAGGTAAAACAAAATAGTATAATATATAAAAAAGTAGTTATTTATGTTAAACCGTAGTCAGTTTAACACAATTTTCCTGAAAATCCAAGAACTTAAGCTATTTTCGTATAAAACCGCTATGAATATCTGGTCCAAGGGCCCGCAATCGGGCCAGCCGTGACTCGGCACAAACACCTAAACACCCGAGCAATCCCCACCAAAGCCTGAAAAGCGATTCAAATCGGAGATCTCACGACGAAATCCAATTGTTATTATTCCGGTTTCCTAACCAAAAATCCAATTGTGGTTTCAATCCCTTTAGCGAGAATTGTAACTCCTGCTGAGATTGGCTGAATCAAAATGTGGAAATGAATAACCTCCAATAATACGTTGTCATCCGCTAATATTATCTCGCAATGATACAGTGCTTTTTCGATAAAATCTCCCGGAAACTATAGCTGTAGGCCCAGGCATAATGTTGTTTTAAATAAAAGAAGATATCATGCCAATTCATGTAATAGTGGACCATTAAAACAATTATTTTAAGAGTTTTGTATTGTATTGTATTTTCAATGTCTTTATTACGCGTTTGTTTTGATGTCGCGATGTCATCCGTAAAGTATTTCGATCAGATAACTGAAATTGAAAATAACTTCATATAACTATACATTTGTATGAGAGATGTAATAGATAGGTGGATGTGTAATTGGATGTTATTATGATTTAAATGATTACAATGCAAGCCAAGGTTAAATATCACTACCGCTCCATTAATAGAGCAATCCCGAATTCCCGACTCCACTAAAACGTGTGAAGGAGCGAGTTCCTTTATGGCTACATTAGACCTTGATCATGAAATCTATTGTTAAGCGTTTTGATAGAAAATAATTTAAAATCAGAGATTTAATCGTGAAATTACTGTTTTTTTTAAATTATGAGCATATAGCAAGGATTTGGATTGTGCCACTTGTGAAATTTCGAAAACTTACACGAAATAAGTAACAGAAAGCTAGCAGAAGAATATAAAGTAAAACATGTAAATGCTTGCAAGGTATTTCGCAGATGCCTGCTCCGGTTCCCGACGCTCGCGGCGCGCTTGAAGATAAATGACTCTACACTTCGAACGATGACATATAGTGGGTTTGATGTGAATTGGTCGTGGTTAAATAAATTGCACATTGAACTACTTGTCGTTTCAAATAGATGAACTATTGTACCAAGTTTTTCTAATGTTAAGTTTCTTATGTATACATTACAATGTGTAAATGAAATAAATAAATAAGATGTTCTTAATTTTGTTAGTCCAGAAAATTGCCTCTTCTTGTCTTCTGATGATTTATTTGGTGTAGTGCTCATAAAATTTCAAAACGGGACGACAGATGATGCGGCATGGTTTTGATGGAACAAAAAATTTAAATGAAACCATGTCTTCTAACTCAATAAGACTATATTTTACAATAAACTAGCCTTTATCTATAGTTTCAAGCGCGTACTTAAATTAAATACCTCATTAATTCCCATGGAATTAAATCCCTATACCTATGTCCTTCTTAGTACTCAGTGTATTTCTGGAAGATTGGGTCACTAAATGAAATGTGAAGAGGTAAAAAACAAGCAAATGAACTAACTCAATTTCGCATTTATAATGTTAGTTAGATAAAAATTATTTCTAATTTAAAATTAAAAATAATTTGTTTTGCCAATCCAATATGGCAGCACTGCATGTATCCCGCGAGGACAGAACAATGTCATTGGAACCCGCAGGGAGATGATGACGTCACTAAACGTCACTCATCTTCTCCGGTAGTTGAGGTTAGAGAACCTTAAGACAAAGATAATGAGTTTCAGATATCCATACCTACTAATATTATAAATGCGTCTGTCTCTCTGTCCGTCTGTATGTCTGTTACTCTTTCACGGTCAAACCGCTGAACGGATTTTGATTTAATTTGGTATATTTAGTTGAAGTTCCTCGGGGGCGCTACAAAATTGTTAACAGCCTCGCCAGCAACTGCGTTTAATATATTTATAGTAGAGAAATTGGTAATCATTAAAATTACATCAGGACGTCATTTTTGAGACCTACAACTCACTGGAAATCGTTCATCTCACTGATTATGTTCTGATAAATATCATTCGAAATTGGACGAAACTAATTCGAAGTGTTTTGAGTGAGAAAATATCTCAAAATCCAAGGTGTGCTTCTATGGTATATAAAAATAGCAAGTAATGTTATTAATTACGTAAGTACCTTAGGAGATGCAAATAATATAGAACCTCACGCGACCCCAAGATCCTTATCACGATATCTGATTGGCTTATGAGTTCCTTGAATGCTTCACCATCATTATGCTATACAACTTCGATAGTATCACGCTTTCATGAGGAGTAGGAAGCGGTAGTGACGTCATCCGCCACGGGGTTGATTGTTCATAAACCCCGTTTGATAACAGGATACTTCGAACTGCAGTAAAAAGTCTACTATCAGGAGACCCTTTACGATGACATGATGACCTTGACGATGAGACGATGATGACGATGAGAGATATAATCAGAAAGTATAGAGAATAACTAAGTAGAAGCAGGGGGTGATTTTTGTATAAGAAAATCCCCCTATTGTGGTTTTTTCTTAAACAAATAGAACGCAATTACCAAACTTTCTATGCCTGTTCTTTCAGTTTCTTATTCGAAGTCTTTATATTTATTCGTGAGGTATAAAATTTTATTTTTGCACAGGAACATAATAATACATAGCGGAAGTCTAGTAAGACTTTATTGCAAAAAATAATGTATACTTAAGTAAGCAATTATAAAAATAAAATATTCGAACAATTTACATTTTATTCTATCATTTTGTTTTATTTATATTCATGATACATAGTGTATTACAAATTATATCTTCACTTTTCACACAAAAGTCTATAAAATCCGTTCATGAAAAGTAGATTCTAAGTGTTGTTTTCTATTTCATCTTAAAAGTAGTATACCTGGGTATGCTGTATGGATCAATGGTCTAATAAATAAAAATAAATTTTGCATAAAATAAAAAAAATCCCACGTAAGATAGGTGGATTAAATCCGATTCCTTTTAAAGTTCTACAAAAGCAAAGTTCCCAACAATGAAACTGCAGTAAATGAGTAGATGGCACGACCAAGAATCAGAGACATAAAATAATTAAAGTACAGAAAATAAAAAATAAGATCAATTTAAAACATTGTCATGATCACTTGAAATACTTTATTGCTAATTCAAAACTGTACCTTTAACTTTGTGTTAAATTTTATTGCTGATATTTCTGAAAGAGTTATAATGGACCACCTGAAAATGTCCGTTACTCTTTATACAAGAATATTATTATTCTTAAAATTATTATCTTTGATTATTCAAAGATGTCAAATTAATAATTTCTATAAACAAGCGAGTTCTATGAGCTACAAACTACGTCGATTATTTTGCTCTACATATAAAAGTATATTTACATTCTGTCAGAATTATATCAGCGATGAAACTAAGGGATGTGAAGAACCATTTCGCGATAACCTAGGATAGGCAATACTGGCGCCGAATAACGAGGACGCCCGACCCCAGATAAACTTGGATGGCGGCATGAGGAAGAAAGAAGAAGACTATGTTATTTCTGTACTCCTAATATTTTGTGGTAGGAGCCAGGAGGTCCATTCATCCAGAGCCCCGCGTTGCGTGCCCAGCCGCAATGCCCTATCTTTTTCATTGTTTTAATTTCACTCGAATCACTAATTGCGAGGGTAGTCGCATTCTAAATATCCCCAACGTTTTAACAACCACCTCATTGCATTTTAAAAGAAAGGATTATAATTTCCCTCGCCCTACGAGGCGGGGATTTTCTTTTATTAATTCAGTTGTTTCAAGACTTTTTTGTGAAAACCCTTGAGTTAAGTTTAATTCTTATTTTATAATTAAGTTGGAAAGTAATGTCTGAAAATAATTTCAGTCTTTCCGTATATTTTACAGGAAATTAAAGTGACGTTATTATTACTTTATTCAGCTTTAATGGTTTTACTATAAGCAAATAAAAGCTTATTATGTTAGGTAAATATGAGTTTCAGTTTCCTGTTTAATCAGAATTGTATATTGTAAATGTGAAAGTTAGTACGGAGATAGATAGATATATACATAGCATGCAATTTTTTACTGTAATGTAATTTTCTAAGATCAAATACAAATTTCCCTTATGGTAACTAATGTTGGTGAGTTTACCTCACGTACTAAGTAACATGACCCCACTAAACTACTCCTACTCCTTCTCACCATACCGGGTCTTTCTCGAATTCCTTCGCTGTGACGGCTGTTAGACTCTGGAATAATCTTACTGAGTCCATTAGAACAGTCTCCAGCCGTGCCAACTTTAAAAGACTTGTCTACGATCTCCTACTCTCGCGGTTACGGGAGCAAATTTAGGCAGTTAAACATGAGTAAATTTTGAGTTGCTGCTATTATTTCGTTGATATAACTCTTAAAATTTACTGTATTTTGATTATTATTTCATCGTATGTATGTAAGTATATTATGTAAGTACCATAAGTATGTTTATTATCATTCCAACTTTTTGTATTTATAGCTATATATTTTTAATACCCACATGACGATATCTGTTTAACCCAAAGGTTGACTGTTAGATAATGCTTTTAGCATTAAGTTCGCCTATTGTGCTATACAATTGTATTATGTACAATAAAGTTTAAATAAATAAATAAACTATTTCGACTTAAATTTTATACCGAATCTGCAACGTACTCTTTGCAACTTTGCAACGTCCTTTGCAACGTATTATGGCATAACTATACTATCTAAATCAATACTTCGATATAATCGATTATATGGTAAAAGGAGATACCTAATGCTTATAATATTAAGTCCGCCAATTGTCAAACTATTTTTACTCGTGGTACAACAAAATATAATAGATAAACAAGACAAGTGATAAATCATGTGCCATTATGGAAAAAGCGTATTGCATATGCTCTGAAGCGTAAGCCGAACACGCAACTGGAAATCATGCTCTAACAATGAAGAAGAAGACTAAAGAGATACTTGCAATGGCAACACTATAGTAAAAATAAAACAGCAAAGGACTAAATCATTAATCCATTCCCCATTTACTCAAAGACAGCATAATTCGCATATGCCGCGCGGTATCGGACGGATAATTTTTCGTGTGTTATTGTTTTTTCTGTGCAACTGTTATAAATATTCATGTTCAACATTAGCATAGGGTGTACGTGTAATACCCGGAGCGGCGAGGCCCGTACGCCTGTCATTATTTAGCCATTTGGACACAAAAACAGCGTGCACCTTGCCTTCGTGCGCGATGATAGGGCTTACGATTCGAGAACGTGCGTAGGTATACTTTAGTCGTATTCAGGGCGGTAGGTATTGAAGATATTTTTATGAAAAAAATAATCTTTAATTCTCTATTATGGTTAATCAGTTGATGGAGTTTGTTAGTTAAAATCTTTGAATAAATAGTAATATTTATTCAAGCTAACACACTATCAAATGAGAAACCATAATATAGATTTGAAGCTGGATTGGGATGGCAATGAGAATACCTAAAAAATTGGTTCTCATGTGTGCTAATAGATGGCGCTACAAGAATATAATCACATAATGAATCGTGAGGTGATTATGATTCTTGCAGAATGAGGCATGATCTATCTTATTTTTGGTGAAAAAATTTGTGTTGTCAAAACATTTTTTTTTATGTTATCGAATTTAGAAAGAGAGCAATGCAAATTATAGATAGATGTATGAAAAATATTAAAACTATAACATTTAAATGAGCTGATCGCGGACCATTTAAGAATTTTTTTCATTTTGATATGATAAATAAATGTAGGAAAGGTAAATAGTTTAACTGACAGCTGTACAGTCATCTTTTGACCAAAGTCTTGAAAAGAATAATAAACCAAATGAAGGTTATTATTAATAACGCTAGTCAACCGCAAAACAAAATTGAATTATCAAAGGTTATTTTACAAACCGCGTAACAAAAACATTATTTTATTGTAGACTTGTTGTTGTAGTTTTTTTTTTAACACAAGAACTTATTTCCAGTAATTTTTTTGACAAAAGCCATTCTCTATAATTTAGCAATATATTAAACATGTTTTACAGTGCATTAATTTATTATTACAAAATTTAAACTTTTACTGTAACACGTATCTAATTAATATATATAAAAAAACACAATGTCGTTTTTTTTTCCAATTATTGCGTTTCGTGTGTCTGTATACGAGTATATATTCAACTTACTATCACTATGACATGTAATATTGCGTCTCCATAGGAAATATAATAGAGAAGGGTGCGGGATTTTCCAGGATTTAAATTTAAATTGCGTGCTCTCTAACAAGTGTCACACATGTCAACTGGGTGATCGATCGACGATTGTATCGGGTTCAACTTGTATGCGTTTTAGACAATACAAACTTTATTAACACTGGAGACTCGCATCTCTAATCGTTTTAAGTTATTGATTTGAATTTACCTAGTGTATTTTTACTGTGAAGAGAGAGTACATGGAAGACCGAGTAGGAAACGACCAGCAGCCCTATTTTTGAAAAGTGTGACTCCAAAATCGGCGAGTCGAATAGTTTTTGTTCGATATTTAACGATATTCATGCGACAATATACATTTGAAAAAAGCTCTGCCATGAGACTTTATTGACTATCTATTAAGCGACTGAAGACTAGCGTCTAAATCATAAGGCACAAGTAGGTCACTGGAGAAATGAAGTGTGCAAAGACCTCGAAGTCCTATCAGAAGACAAACTGGCAAGCAAAGGCTTCGTTTCGGGTCTCTAAGTCAATGCAGTAAGTGTATTTTTGATTGCCCATCTAGAAATAATTCTATGGTTATTGATACAAAAAAAATGAAAAAATATTCAAATGTTATGTTTGTTTTCTTGAGCTTTTTAAGTAAAAGCGACCCAACTGCAGTTCGAAATAAAATTTCAGATTTTGCATCTTAAAATATTTTCAAATTTTGAGTATTAAAATAGAGACTCATAATGATTTCTTATGTTTTCGCGATTGTTATTCATTAAATTAAACTATTTTAATACGGTTTTATCGCGTTTATTACTTATTTATTTACACCTGACGTTTCAAACACTTTACAGCGTTCATGGTCGCAGGCAGTCTGCCTGCGTCAGGTGTAAATAAATAAGTAATAAACGCGATAAAACCGTATTAAAATAGTTTAATTTAATAGAGACTCATAAATTCTATTTTGCCAAATCACTTAGGTATGGAGAATAATTATTTCTTTATGGCTCCAAATAGGCTATTTTTGTTTTTTACTTCTTATAATAAAATATTTTTCGCTGGATGCAGGCCGCTTCCAACCGGTAATTTGGAAAATCTTTGATTCCTTTTTAATTCTTTTATGTCCAGCAGTGGACTGACTGCGACTGAAATGATGATAAATGCAATAAAGACGGATCTAACGACATATCATTGTTTTAAACCATGAGGGCTTTTTAAAAGGATATGAAGAAATTTCTTCAGGGTCGGCAACGCACACGTGATACTTAGGTTTTGCAGGCGTCCATAGGCTGCGGTAACCACTTACCATCAGTTGGGCCGTATGTCTGCCTACTAAATTGTACAAAAATATAGAGCTATAGACATAGGTACCATCCATACAAATATATACGTCATTTCAGGTTCAAAAGGTCGGCTCTAGCTGCGTGACCGATGGTGAATAACCTCAAAGTACAGGATTCTCACATCGTTTGCAAGTCTAATTCCTTATTGGAAATACTCCCGTACTAGTCGAGGGGCACCGTGGTGCGTGGATAAATAGATGATTCAAGGATAATGCCAATAGGAAATTGTAGATGGGTAGATACAAAACTGGTATGAGAGGTTTTTATATATATCTATGGCTTTGCTTTTTTGTTACAACTCCCTGCACTGAAATCATAATTTATTTTTTTCTTTATTGGCATAATCCTTTAAATTGGGATGTGAAATAAAAACATCATGTCTGCGTACTTTTCAAGCAAAGTTGAAATAAAAATAAAAACACAATTTTAAATGCACATAATTTGAACGGCAAGCCGCGAGATAGCTAACAGACGGAAAATATTAAAGGGAACTTTACCTACATTTTTAAAAGAAGTTTTCTTTATCCGACGAATAAATCGAAGGTGGGAGGGAGAAGTTGCCTGCCGTAGTAGAAATCTGTTGTTTTATTCATGAAAAAATAAAGAAGGGAAAAATGTGAAATGCCAAGCAACTAGGACTCACCGGTTGAGCGGAAAATATTTAGTGAAACGTGTTTCAATGTGGTGATTATATAGTGGTTGTGCGCGAGCCGTGGAGTGATCAATCAAATTGAAAGCGTTGCTCGGAGCTGTACAAGTGAGTTCGTGACAAATCCTCACGCAGCGTATCCATTAAATAATGCAAATTTGTTGTAATCCCTGCTCTGCGAACATCTCAAAGCCGCTGAGAGTGAAATATTTAATTTTCATAAAGTATACATTAGACGAAGTGAGGGGAACTTCGCGCTGTGACGTTCTCAATGAAGCTGTTATTAGAAGTTTCATGAAACATTTCCTAATTGAATATTAACAAATTTAGTCCTGATAAAATCCCCACAATAATAACGATAAACATTGTTCTTTATTTTGTTCTTTCTTTGTGGATCATTTATTAGTACTTATTTGGTTTGTTCTGACTTTTGAAAAGCGTATAAACCTCTTAGTTAGGTAGTGGCCGTTCAATTTTTAAAATGAAAGTTTGTAACATAAAATATATTGTCATAAATTCGTAGTTTTATTTAAACTTAATTATTTCAATTATAAAATCAAATATTAGCTTTTCATGTTTTGTTACAAAAATGTAAATTCTCTGGAATATATAACATAAAAAATAACAACCAATTACTAGATTGAGATTTTCATTTTTTAAATGTTGTTTTTATAAATATTAATAAAATATGCAGCAGGTAAATAACTCTCCAATTTTATCAATTTTGGCACTTTGAAAACATGGAAACTGCGCGGCATTGTCTACAGCGTTCGACGTTCGCCCGACAGCAAATTTGCATATCACCGATATTATATCGTCACGCGAAAAACGTATCCCTTACGCCTGTGTACACATGAATGACGCGTGATGCTGCCGACCTTCCCTGACGTCATCCATCATTCGACGTGGCGCCTGCACCTAGACTCCTGACAGCAACGGGTGGATTATAACACCCACGCAAATACCAACTTTAAAAACAGTAGCTATAGAGTTTATATTCCGAATTGTACAAATCATAAAGGTGGCACTCCACCGCCCCGCGGGTTGGGGAGGTCCTTGTCAAACTGGCGAAGAGTTTGACAGACGCGGGGCGCGGAGTATTTGACATGAAGGGGCTTGCTTGATACGGGGGCGACTGACAGCGGGAGGGGGGCAAATTCTGCCCGGTCATGAATAGGCAATGGGCTCGCTTTATTTATAAAGATTGTTAGCCCAACACGAGCTCAGTGAACTTCGGAATAAACACATCGTCACTATTGATGTAGGAGGATTGATTATTTTTCTCATGACCTTATCTTCTAAGCGTTTCCAATTAGAAATTCATAAAATATGATATGAATGACATTATCATTACATATTATCATTAGATTTCTTATTAGTGTTCTTGTTAGAATTAATTATTTGATTATCATGACGTTGGCATTGATCTGCTTAATAGTTATTTATACCTATAAATATTCAGAAGAACACCAGTAGTGGACATAGAGCAGCTGCCGAATCTAAAGTGAAAAATATGCAATAGTTCTCATTTGACCTAATAGATGGCGCCACAAGAATGATTTGCGGAACTAAAACCATTTTTACGTATCGACATGCAAAGACATATATGTCTTTATACTAAAACGAAGTATAAAAACGTTGACAACGTATTAATTTTCGTAATATTTCGAAGACTTTTTTAAATATTATTTCTCTACTCTACATACTTATATGCAGAAAAATAATATTAAGCATATAGGTAAGTGCATACTTGTAAGCAGCTGTATCTTATAATCAATATTTTGCTACATAAAAGGAGACGAAATCCATACAGTAAATATTAAATAATACCGTATTACCTGTTGTGAATGGATGTGCAAATATGTGTGTGCAAGTGGACTGTATTAAGGAAACTAAGAATATATGAGGAATTTGTAGATGAAATGAAATGTAACAGTCGAATTTGGTAGTTTCTCTGTATTATGTTGATATCACTTGGATCTTACAAGAACACTGACAAAAATCACACTTGTTTTTACAAAAGTCAAATCAGCATAGAAAAATAAATAAGTAATCAAACTAAGGAGTTTGCAACAGTACCTAACATTTGCATTTGTCTTGAATCTTATATGAATCTTTTGTGAATAAAAAAGGGGGAGGGCCTTTTTGTTACGTAAACAACTTTCAAAATCATACCCTTAGCATCTTTCATACTATCTATTAAGTGCCCTTAGTTTGAAAAGTAGAAGATAAATGCTATCTTAGCTACAATCATTCAACCATTGCTCTCTACATTTCAACAGGAAATAAGAGAGCATGTCGGGTCTCTATCAACGATTTAATTCAACCGCGACGTAACCCTAAAACATCTTGTTAGGGGAGTAAAATCCATAAAATACACGGTACGGTAGAATTTGAAGTCATCGCAGCCAAATTTGATTATTCCGCGAGGTTGGCCTATCGCCAGCAAGTGACTATTTATCAAGAGCTCTCCGCGAACGACGGTTTACAAGGATACTAATCATCGATGTGGGATCTGTATAGAGCTATTGAAGTGTGACAATCTATAATTATGTGATATTTTTTTTAATTGATTACGTTTTCTGTCTACATGGAATCTAAACAAAAAGACTGTTCATTAAAGATTAATTATTTGTTTCGCCCTAACTTTATTCATCATCTGAAGAGCTTCCACCAGGTCACAAATTGCAATGGTCTATGCTGCCCCGTACTAAGTTAGGCCGTAGCCGGGTCAACCTGGCCGTTGGGGTTACATAGACCCCTTAGGCACCCAATACCAGTCAGGCAGTACCATTCAAATAATGCTACAACTTTTATAATGCCCCTTTTGTCCAGTGAGCTGCACAAAACACAACCTCAAGTCATCCATGGTGAGCGGCATAGGGGTGGCATGTTTCTGGCTAAACAAAGTCTGAGTATGAGCATATCGACTCAAAAGAAGAAGACCATTTGTGCCTACTCTTGCAATCAAACATTTTAAAAATAATATTTCGCCTAAAGCTTTGATCAGTAAAAATATTCCTCACCTAAACTAAACAGGCAACTGAGATGAGAAACAGGCTTAGAGAATGAGGATACAAAATATAAAAACAAAACTCTATTTCTATAGCCTACCTACTATTTTTCTGTGCTAAGGGGGCAGCCCCTTAGTTACTCCCGCAGGCTCGTTTCTTATGCATAGAATGGCCATTGCTACTTAGCGTGGAAACGCTGCGCTTTTTTGGCACCTTTGCATCGGATGTTCATAAAATATAAATGAATTCGACATACCTAATGGAGTAACATCCTTATATAGACTAATTTATAATTTATGCTAACGAATTAGAAATGATATTTAATTTTTTTATCCATATCTAAGTAAGGAGGAATACGTAATGATACATTGCAGTGATGCATATTAATGCAATAAAATAAATTTATTTATTTATTTAACATTTTCCAAAAATGAATACAAACAAATTAACATAAGATGCATTTCACAAAACCACTGAGGTTTGTTTAGAAAAAGCAGGTACATTCAAATCAAGCTAATTTAAAATCTTTGATACTAATATAATATTAATATAAGAAAAATGAAGTAAATCTTAATAGTGAGCCGGGCAATCAATGCCGATAAGAACCACAGAGATGAAGCTGCAGACAACAGCTACTTCTACTGAATGCTCATTTCATTCCTATATATGTTAAGTCATGGGCCATACCTAAGTAGGCAGGTATAGGCAATGAATAAGTAAGTTGCGGATAGATGGCGCTAGTAGTTGAAAAAAGAAAGGAATTATTTAATTTTGGTGGTAACATGGTGGTATTATCAACTCCGCGTCATACCGACAATGCAGTAAATTTTATCAAATGGTTATGAAAGCTACTTGTGATAGTGGTTATAAAAATGGTACCTTTATCACAGAATTATTAATAGTAATAACGCCTTTATTCAAATTATTGTGTCAATGTCTTTTTAGTTTGGTTTAAATTGTACATAATATTCACTTCCAAGTAGCTAATTCTTGACTGGTAGAGAATACTCATAACAGTGAATTGTTAGAATAATAAATAATAAAGTTTTAATAATTACATTTTTTACGGTTTTACAAAGAGTCTTATTATAAGTATCTATGCTATGAGCGCTAACACAAAGTTCGATGTGCTTTATGAGTAAAACCCCAATTATACCTACGTAAGTTTAGATACTGTAAGTTGCAATTTTCTTTATTTGCATAAATGTTTAAATTTCATTTTTTAAAATATAAACGAAGATAATAGATATGTAAGTTCAGATACTGTAAGCTGAGAGTTTATTTGCATAAATGTATTTTTTAATATAAATGTCGTAGATATTAGTTTTGTAAGTTCAGATACTGTAAGTTGCGAGTTTATTAATTTAGAATAACGTTAAACTTTCATTTTTTTAAATATAATTGTAGATAAATGTAAGTTAAGATACTGTAAGTTGCTGAAAAGCTAGCAACTTACAGTATCTAGCTTCTCTATTTTCATAAATGTTTAAATTTCATTTAAAAAAAAATAGAAATGTAGATAATAGATACAAAAGCGTGCATTAAAGCGAACCCCTTGAACAGAGCACGGCGCTATATCCGCCGTATGATTTATAGCGCGCGAGATTTCGCCGGTTTCCTTTTGTCGCTCGGCTTTGTGGCTTTAGTGAACCGATCATTCGATTTTGTAATGAATATACGCGGTTTTGTTGGGAAATCTACTTAGTCATACTGTTTAATTATAAAATTTTTGACTTTGGGGAGTAAGTTCATCAAATATCAAACCAAATATTAGTTTGCGATTTTTATGACAAAATGTTCTCTAAGAATATGTACTCGTAAGTTGTCATCACTTCATGGCACACGTTAGACTACGTCTGTTAATTAGTTCAACAATTGGATGCAAGTAGATTGTACTTACATTTTTCGTAAAAACTCTCCATTTATCTAAATATTTTTTTTACCAATGATATGAACTATTTGTATCTTATTTTTAACCTGTGAAAGGTTAAGTTGTTAGGTTGTGAGTAAGGTTCTGTTGTCAGGCCACAAAACAAGGTGCAGGTAAGACGGCAATCGTTATGCAATAAACTCCTTAATGTCAATCAAGTTAAGTTTCTGAATAAATTTTCTCAGTTCCCTTTAGTAAAACGAGACTGGGTAAGCATGCTCCTATTTCTAGATATATTTCAACTTACAATGATTGGCTTAAATTATTAAACTTAGATATATTTCATGATCCTCCAAACTTATATAAAAACAAAATTTTACAAAACTAACATAATTTATTAATTCATTTAGTCTGTATTAATGTATTCATTCCAAATTCCAAAATTTTTGTTTGTTGATCTTCTGATGTACTTTATTGGTAATTCAGTTGAATGGAATATTATATAGAACTTTTATACCTGAATGTTGTGCACGTCTATAATAGATATAAGCACTAGATTAAGTCTTAAAATGTAAAATGGAATGCTTGTGTTTATATTGTTGATGTGCCTTATAAATAAATGAATAAATAAATAAATAAATGTTACGGAAATAATTTATACAATTTTCCGCCATTTAAAGTAGATATATTCTGTTTATCATCATAATATCAGTTGGGGTGGGTTTAATAAAACAAAAGACAACATGTCGACACCGCGTCCCGATCGCGGCTGTCAAATAATGACGCTCATTTGTCAAGTGCGATCGCTGAGATGGGCTGCGTACTTTATTATACGCCGGTTTAGGAAATCCGCAATATTGTCGTGTGTGCTGAGATTTACTACTAAAATTCCTGAAATATATACGAGAATGTGCACAACTGCAATGTACAAAAGGAGCGTTTAACACTAGCTGTTTAATTCAGCTTCGCCTGCGTTGTACTCACTGATGTCTAGAACCTATCAGGATCTAATTACATAGATCGACATTCATCCCATTTATTCGTGTGGCGCAACAATTACATATGAAAGTCAAAAAGCAAAGAAAAATCAGAACTATAAGTCCACATTCAGGACAAAACAGAAAAAGGCGAAATATAGATAGAGAGGGATAAGTATGCCGATCGCATATAATATGTCGATCTTTGTAATTTGTCTCTATAGGTATGTTTACGGATCTTAAAACGCATTGCGTTGAAAGACAATATTTTTTTTTATTGACATTTTTTAATTTATACTGAGGTGTTGTGATGTATCTGTCTGTCTGTTAGGCTTTCACGGCCAAACTGCTAAACGGATTTTGATGAAATTTGGTACGAATATAGTTGAAGATCCGAGGTCAAACATAGGCTACTTTTTGACGCAGGCGGAGCTGCAGGGAAAAGCTAGTATTTAATATTATACATATTTACAGACAATATTTGTTAATAAAAATATCCTTTTTTACTACATCTGATTCATCACCGAATAAGATTCCATTGCTTCATATTGTCACGTGCTAACATTACTTACTTGATTAATCTTAAATTAACTATACACCAATATTACTAGGTGATTATCGAAGAGAAATCAATGATCGAAGAGTGATCTATGACTAAAACCATGCTCAAAATAATTTGTAAATGATAATTAGCTATACATAATCGTTTCTTAATTATACAAAAATTTCACTATTGCATGACAACACAAGAATGAAGCACCATTGAATAATGATTTCTTATGTTTTCGCGATTGTTATTCATTAAATTAAACTATTTTAATACAGTTTTATCGCGTTTATTACTTATTTATTTACACCTGACGTTTCAAACACTTTACAGCGTTCATGGTCGCAGGCAGACTAAGTTAACATTTGTCTTTGATTTCATAAGATTACAAACTATCGCCTGAAATTTTTATTGGGAACTATTCCGATTCACGCAGTATTGGCTCACAGTATTGTTGTACTCCCCAAAACTCAAGTCTCTGTTTTATTAGATCATTTAAATTCTATTAATAGTAAAATTAAATTCACTATGGAACCTGAGATCAATAATTCATTAGCCTTTCTTGATTTTTTAATAACTAGAAATCTTGACAATAGTATCAGTCACACTGTGTACAGAAAGCCCACCCACACAGACAAATATCTCAACGGTAAATCTCATCATCATCCATGTCAGTTAGCTACCGTAGGCAAATCTTTGTTACAGAGAGCACACGGCATCTGTGACACCCACCATCTTAAGAAGGAGCTTCACCGAGTCAAGTCTGTCTTAAGAAGCAAAAATCTCAGCCTCCCACACATATGTCACAGAAGTCGACTCAAGCCGCACACAGTTGATCGTTTTCCTGCCATCTTATCATACATAAAGGGAGTCACGGACAAGATTGGTAACATACTTAGGCGAGCTTCAATCAAGACCTATTACATGCCGCATAAGAAAATAAACCAATTTTTAAGACCTGTATAATCCAATATCCCATTGCAAGATGCTGGAGTTTATAAAATTGACTGTGACTGTGGTTTATCATACATTGGGCAAACAAAGAGAAGCATTAATACTCGTATAAAAGAACATATTGCTGACATGAAAAATAGACGCTCAACCAAGTCTGCAGTCTGTGAACATGCTCTAGACAAATCCAACCACTATATGCGTTTTGATAATCCTCAAGTCCTTGCAAAAGAAAACAGATTCATTCCAAGGATGTTACGTGAAGCTATTGAAATTAAAAAACATCGTAATTTCAATAGAGAGGATGGATGGCAGGTACCGCCAGCTTGGGACCCAGTCATTAACTTAATAAAATCTCAAACTCGGAAGCAGACTGCAAGACCCTTAGATACTGTGAGCCAATACTGCGTGAATCGGAATAGTTCCCAATAAAAATTTCAGGCGGTAGTTTGTAATCTTATGACATCAAAGACAAATGTTAACTTAGTCTGCCTGCGACCATGAACGCTGTTAAGTGTTTGAAACGTCAGGTGTAAATAAATAAGTAATAAACGCGATAAAACCGTATTAAAATAGTTTAATTTAACCATTGAATAATTTTCGTAGTGAAATCGCGTACTTATAATTTACTAATAACAAATTTAATGAACACGTTGCTCATATTGTAATATTTAAATGGTATGGTCAATCATTTTAGAAATTAAATTCGTTTTGTCTTAAATTATTGTCTTCAAAGTTTCTAAAAGATATCGATAAATATGTCATGAAAAGTACGTAATAATAGTTAAAAATTAGAACAAAAAGTTTGAGTAACATTGGTTAGTACGTACTTTTAAATCTTATTTATCAAAATCCAACATTGATTTAGAAACGGCCAGCCTTTTCTATGAAATCCAATATATTACATGACAAATTTATTCGCTTCCCACACCAATTTCCATTGAAATATAAAAGACAGTATATAAATCGGTCCAAAAATAAGGAACAGGAAAAGAGTGGATTGCGGGGTCCTCGTCTCGAATCCCGCCATTTCTTTTATATTTTTTCATCAATGTCACACGTGACGCCTGAATGTCATTTTCATATGACGAAAAAAAATGTTTATTAAGACGCGGAGCGCCGCGATATTACAATTTTCCACTAGTGAAATATGGAAAGTGATTTCTTACGAGAAAATAACAAGGTGAATAGCTAAGATTAAAAGTCGCGCCTACGAAGGGTTGGGTCTTATTAAAATGTTTTCGTAATCACCGGCTGGCGGGGTTTTACTTTCTCTGGTTGTATTTTTATTAAGATATTTATCTTATCGAGTTAGATAAGAAATAATTATTAAAATATATTCATAAAGAAGGCACCAAATATTATTTAATATTTACTAACAACTATTTAAATTCGAGATGTTTGTATCGACTTAAAACTGTATTTAAGCGGCGTTAGCTTTATGGACAGTCTTGGCGAGAGACAGTTTCTTAAAAATTTTGAAGCCGGGGTAGAATCAATTTGTTTTGAAAATTCCACAATTTCAATAAAAAAACCAAACAGAATAACGATATTGCGAAAACTTTTAGATTTTAGAACTCAGATTAATAGTGCAGGTGATTAAAAACAAACAACGATAAAGTGGTATTGCGATGTGTATTCAGACTTTGCAATACGAATTTGGTTCCTCTAAACTAATCAACACATATCGATACGTTATATTTGATAGTGAATGACGTTCGTCTATATCGATGTCGATGAATAAAATAAAATAGTACTTTTTTATTACAGTTTTAGGAGATACATTTGACGTAGTTAATGATGTTAAGGTTAAATATTCGTAAATAGTATAACAATTGAATATGAAAATGAACTACTACTTTTTTTATTTATTCGAAGAATTGCTTTAACTACACTTATATCAACAATAAAAAATATGTAGGTAGTGAATTTCTGCTTCTCTATAGCCGAGCAGTGATTCTCTTAGTTCCCGTCATCACAGTCACATGTGAATTTTATGCTATCCGAATGATTAATCTATACTAAACTATCATAGGATTGGAAATATTTTATTTCTTAATCACACAATCATGACGAGAACTATATTCGTAGTGTCGTTTTTATACTACTGATAGGGTTTCAAACTTTGCCAAACATTGATAATACTGCGTCTCAAAAATTAACTTAAACTATGTTAATACTTTGCAGCTTCTTGGTCGGTAGGCTATATTGGTGTAGGTATATGTATAATTTAATGTGTAATAATCTCGAAAATATAAGAAATCATTAAATAACAAAAAAGTACCGATATCGATATCGAGACAGTCGATAACATTAAAATCCGTGGATGGGGCGCGATGCGGCGATGAACGTGGCAGATGTGCCACCGGTTGTGATTGTCTTGCGGCGATGATTGATGATCTCCGGCGGCGGCTTGCGGGCAGGGCTGTGCCAACGATAGTTATTTATTTAAAACAAAAATTAAAACTAATATTATCACAAAATTCTATTGCTCCTTTTACTTCTTTACTTTGTCTCACTTTGATGATAATGATTACCATGCTGTGATGCGTAAAAAGGTGCACTCCTTGATAGGCAGAATGCGTGGCAGCGGCAATAGCATTCTAAATAATAATATTATTAAAAGTGTCGAGAAGCCGGTACTAGCTGACATTTGGTGGTAAATAGTCGAAGATGTGATTTACTGCTTTTAAAGAGCAGTCCGATATAAAAAATATGATGTTCACATTGTTATGAAGTCTTACTTTTTAGTGGTAACAGATTCGTATCTAAGTTGTGGAAGTGAAGAAGGTTATTCTAATCTCCAAAGTAACTAGGCTTAACATATATTAAAAAAAATAGAACTTACATAAGAAAACTAATTTCATTCAACATTGAGCTGCATTATCTTATCTGTATTGTGATCATTATGATTTATGAGGAACTTAAATGTTTTGTTTGATTTGGAGGCATTACGTTTGTCAACAAAGTGATTTCAAAAGGTTTTATTTAAGATAATAACAGCAACCCCATTAGGGTAATACAGTATATCGGAAATTTTAAAGCACAAAAATAAACAAATTATGCATTTTAAACAAAATAAAAAATAGCATTATCTAACGATCAACAAGTAAACAAACTGTTATCGGGAGATAAACAGCCGAGCTGTCGAAAAAATAACCTAATACTATTTTGTGACTATATAGTTTTGAACACGGGTTTTGAAGAATACGGGGATAATCCCCTTTACTATTGTTGATAGACAGCTGTAGGTAGTCTATTGTTGATTTGTAAGCCCCGCCTCCATTCATACAAATGTAAATAAGACTCATACTCAGACAGCAATTCCAGATTTTTTAAGCTTTAGATCTGTAGGTTGCAATTTTGAGCATATACAAATTTTCGCATATTATCTATGCTTTCATACTGATTGACTGATATTATAAACACAATATTATATCTTTTTGCTACGTTTACACGTCTAAAGAGTTTATTTTAAGTAAAATACCGAGTTTAAGTTTAAAAATGTATTCTTAATATGGAAACAGCTAGTAAGTATCTACAGCTGTTTCCCGCAGCTCCACCTCCGTCAAAAAGTAACCTATGTTTGACCCCGGGTCTTCAACTACATTCATAACAAATTTCATCAAATCTCTTCAGCGGTTTGGCCGTAAAGGTAACAGACAGACGGACGGACAGACAGACAGACCGATTTTCGCATTTATAATATTTTATTAGTATGGATATTTCAGATTAAAGTGAGTTTCTTGTTTAAAGAAATGAAATACAAATAAATAATTTTCAACATTATAGACGCGAGGCAACCCTATTCCACTATTCAACTCACGTTTATTCAATATAAGCAAACTCAGCCATAGGCCACAGTAGAATAGAAGTATGTCGCCGAAATATTCAGCATTCGTCAACAGAGACAGGGGGTGTTATCTTTCAGAAGTATGACTCGTACAAAACCGGTGACTCAAATAAAAATACTTCTCAAAGATAGCACTTCTGTCGCAATGATTTTGATGTATTTTATGCTAGGATTCCCTATTTGTCTAGTTTCCATAATACACCAGGAATGTTTAATTACTGCTTGTAGGTAAAACTACTTATAAGGACGAATTGACCTTGACTATTGATTTATGATCTGAGAATTAACTATGACTGTGAGCGTCTAATAAAAATGTGGCATGGTTTTTTTGATTTTGAAGCTAATATATATATATCTACCGCTTCGTCGTAGCTTAGTATCATTGTAAAACTTAGTGCTCGAGTTATTTCAGGCTTTATGTACATTCTATTTAGCCCAGCGTAATCCAATAGGTGACCTCCTATTGTTGCTCCTTCTGTACGTAAATCTGTTATTAGTTACCAGAAGATATATAAAAACTTAATACATACTTCCATACTAATAATTTTATAAATGCGCAAGTCTATCTGTCCGTCTGTCTGATACGCTTTCACAGCTAATCCTCTGGACCGATTTTAATGAAATTTGGTGTTGATATAGTTGAAGACCCGGGGTCAAACATAGGCTACTATTTGGATGCATAAGATAATTTATAAAAAGCGAAGGATTTGTTAAAATAAAGTTCAACCTTAATAGGAGGGGAATGAGGATGATCAAAATGATCATGAACAGTATATGGATGTAGGAAGCTGATTTTTAAATTACTTATCCTAGAAATATTCGTCTTTAATACTAAAGCCCGCTCGGGCTTTCGTTCCTGTATATTTTTTTTGCCTATTACTTTGCAAAATTTCAGCCGATATTATCCAGCGATTCATGAGTCCAGCGATCAAGTAATGGTATTATTTAACAGACTTTGTTCTGTGTAATTGTTTTTTGTTCCATTTATTTAAAAACGACTCAATAAACCCTGCAAATCCTAATACAAACCATACAGCTTGCGCCATCTACCGCAACAGTTAGCATTTAGGCAGAGTGAAGGTTCTATACCACGTAATACAACAGCCTGCCGAAGTGCTTTAAGAGAAGCTTTCTGCAAAACAAATTTTTGGTGTGTAAAAAGCATGGCTTTTTACATAATTTACCAAATTTTTTTTAAAATAACAATCATATTAATATTATATTATTGAAATTATAGTCTAGTATTTTCTTTTCGGCTTCTGATGCGATGTCATTTTTCTTTTCTATAAAAGACATAATTTTTATGACGCGTTGCCTGCTTTATTCTGCTTGTTGTTTTGTTCTGAGAGTAATCTGTAAATGGTACAAGAAAATTTTAATGATTATCCCTTAATCAGCTTTACGGCATCTACGATAAAATAGAGAGTGGTCTATTCCTCAGTGACAGATACCACAAGACCTTTTTAAGTGAAATAAGAATATTCGAAAGGAGTAATAAACAACAACAACCTGAATTTTCCTTTAAAAGCTGTTGCCTCGCGTATTTTTGATTTGAACGCGCATGGGTAGATGGCAGTATTTTATCATCACCAGAAATGCAACCTACAAATTTTAATAAGTACAGCTTAAAAATGAAATAGGTACAAGACTAATTTATATTTGTATGAATGGGGCCGGGGCCTGCGTATTAACAATAAGCCCTATATTCTTTAAAACTGTTAATTACTTTATTTACTTCTGTGCCTTTAAACCCAAGTTGTTCTATTATGTTATCTTAATGTGGTAGTCTATCTTATCTTAAAGCCTTTTAAAAACGCGTCCAAATCAAACAAAAATAAGGTAAATACACTCGTAAATACTTACAATTGATTATGTGTAAATTTTTTATGGTACACAGATAAGATAAAGAGATAGGATAATACAGCTCAGCTACGAGTGTTTGAACATAGCCTTATGTTTGAAAACTGTGTCTTTTCAAGTCGAATAGTTTTTGTTCGTTATCAAACGAATTTAATTCGACATAAATGTTAAACATTTTAAAAATAGGGCTCCATGGCTTTTCAATTCCTAAATTAATTCTTACCAATTCATGGCCACGTCTACCTCTCTTTGGTCTTCTATTGTCAATTGTGCAAGAGATAGGGCAGACTACGTTAGTACTATTAACCTTTCAGTGGCAGCACTTAGGGCATGAATAAATTAATTTTCATAATGTTGAATTCCCAAAAACTTGAATTCTCAAACGGATAAATTTTATAATGTTGAATTCTCAAAAACTTGGATTCTCAAACGGATGAATTTTATAATGTTGAATTCTCAAAAAGTTGGATTCTCAAATGACTTACGCAAAATCGACGAGTTAAATGATTTTCGGTCGAAGTCGAACGATTTTCTTTCGACATAATCTGAGTCATACATTCACCTATTTAGGGCGGGATCATTGTCAGTTATAAACCGGTTAAGTGCGAGTTGAATTTGGCCCCACACGATTTAGTTAGATTAGTTTCTTATTTGAGTTGTAAGTTTATGTTTATGTTAGTCCTAGTTATTTTGAAGACTAGGATTTCATGATGTTATCACTTCCTGAATTTGAAAATGTAAACAAAATTAGCTATTTCATTACTTTCTATTTCCAAATGAAATAAAAATAAGTTCTTGAATAAAATACTCCGGGGAGTTCTTTCTATCACCTCAGCCTGAGCTGAACGATAGAAAAAAAACCATTTAATTTTAGTTAATCAAATCAGTTAACAAGAAAGCACCGCTAGGTGTGGTTTAGGAATTGTATCACGTTGTCCTACAACACAATATGATCATTGATGCATAAGACAGTATAAAAATACATAGCCTTTTTCACTAGGATTAAAATAATGCAATACGAATGTCAAATTACTACTATAGTAAACTACAGGCCAGGGGAATTTATGAAAGTCACACATAGGAAAAAATGAGTTTATGTTGTAAATCGCACAATATTCCTGACGTTATCTAATGCATTATCCAAAATCTGAAGATTGTTCGTAAATTTTGGAAAGGATTCACTACCCTGTAACTCGTAAAAAAAATTTTGCAGCATATAATAGCGTATAGGGAATAAACTGGTCGTTTTGGAAATCATTAGGAGAGGCCCGTGCCCAGCAGTGGACTGACTGCGGTTGAAATGATGATGATGAATAGGGAACAATGCAATATAAAGACACTCTTTTCTTACAATGTAATTTATTATACAAATTTAAAATATAATATTTACAGTTCAGATAGCAAAATAAAAAAGTCTAAGATGAAGCTAAGAAATATAATATTTCTTAACTTCATCTTAAACAGCTGACGTTTCCTCATTTTCATAAAGGACTTTCATCCAGGAGAAGTCGCAATTATCTGCGAATTCACCACTAGGAGCAGATGTAGCACTAGCATCTGCTGCCTGGGAAGTTGGTGCCACAATCCGAGCTTCCTGTACCTCATTGTGTTCAGCAATATAATTCTGCGGTTGGGAATAATGAGCAATACTCTGTGCATCGTGCCCGTTTGGTTGAATATATTCCATATATTCAACTACGGGATTCATCGGACCGTGCGGCATGGGAGGCGAAACAGTTGTATTCTGATAGCTTATGTACATCTCTTGATTAATATTATCATTTGAAACTGCCGTTGGGTACAGTTCTTGAAAATGGAACTGTTGCATAGGCATTGCATTCGACATGCCTAATTCGGGTGAAGATTTGGATGTAGTTCCTCCATCTGAGTCCGTGTCATCATCTAAAATTTCTGCCCTATCCTTTTTCTCTTTCATTCTCCTGTTTTGAAACCATATTTTGATGGTTCTCTCATTTAAATTTAGAAATTCAGCTAACTCAATGCGTCGGTTCCGGTCTACATATCGATTCCTGGCGTACTCTTGTTCGAGCGACATCATTTGTTGGCTGGTAAACGCCGTGCGGTTGCGTTTTTTCTTGGACTTTGTTTTCGGCGGCAGATTTGTCCAGTTTGTCATCCTTGTGATGAAGCTTAGGTTGGGCGGTGGATTTATGTAGCCATTTATATTATGAGGTACACTATGAGGATTAGCCCTTAGCATATCCATTTGATTATTAGGAATACTCATAGTGTTTGTCCTCATGTTATGTAGAGAATTTGAATAATTTGGTACAAGACCGACGTTGTCCGCTCTTACAATATTGTTCACACGATAAATGGGCAATGTTCCATTTGAGGGACCTGGATTTTCATTCCGTGAAGTCAGTTCATAAAGATCGGAGCCCTGAAATAGAAAACAAATTTAATTGGTGTTATGTGATTTATTCTCCGAATTTGTAGAAAATACATTTTACACTTTTTGTTTGAGTTTTGTTGTTGTTTTATAGAAAAATGAAATCCACGTTACTCATGAATGCGTAACGATAGCAACAAGGATTTTAATAACTACTTGTAAAATTCATAATCTTGGAATAACCTTAACTAACCTTTCCATATAGGATTCATCTCTTGCTAGAGAGTGTATATGGAGGGGTTACCTTGTCTTTGCACTAATAGATAATATTTATATTTTCCTAACCATAAGTATGGATTACATTATGTAGGTATATATATATCTTTGCAATACCAATAAAGAATTTAAACAGATGGATTCTATCGCAATGACTTCGATACAGTTGTTTTTATGGTGTTATTTTATCGCATAGGAAAAATTTGTCGAAAGGAGAGAAAAGATTTATGAATTAAAGACGTAGCTGGATCTATTTAGAATAAAACTTTAAAGGAGAATGGAAATAATCAGTTGAAAAATAAATTATCAAATGAAAAGGTTTCAGGTTTGCAGGAGAGATCAGTTGGTTTTACAGAAATAAAGAGAGGAAAAACTTTACATGATCATCATGAAAGACTAGACAGAGAAATACGAAGAAAGGAAGACCAGGAAGACCAGGAAGACATAGAACAAATAATTATTTTAATTAATTATTAATAGTAGTAATAAATAATAAGTAATAATTAATTATTTAAAAATATTATGAACCTTTGGCATAAGACAAATCCGCTAAATCAAAAACCATGACTTACAGCGTCCTCCAAGCTCCGAAGCGTAAGCTGAGGACTACTAGGAGAGCACGCTTGGACGAAAAAGAATGAATAGACTAAAACACAAACTTATTAAAATAAAAATCAACTTACCACATATTGAGGCACGGTGGAGTCGGGCTCCTGCGACAGCTGATATTCATGGCCGTTGTCTTCACAATTCACCAACATTGTATTACAAGAAGAATTCATGACAATGTCTGTCAAATGCTAAATCGTAGAAACACTCGCTAAGAATGATAGACTACTAATAAATATGGATCAGTACAAAACTGGTGTTTTATATGTATCTAAAGTTTATCTAGGTGATTACAGAAAGTTTTCGAGGGCTAATGGTAGGTCTAATTAGCATTGTTGGATGTCGCATTTTAATGATGTGATTTGTTAAACGGACAAGTAATAACTAAATAAGGTGTAGCAATGGAAAGCTGCATGTAATTTCTAAAAAGAAAGCGGGAATCGCACATATTAGTTAAAACTTATTCAAAGCAGTAAAATAAACAGATTTCTGAAATAATAGAAGACTTTAGTACGAAGAAATATAATTTTAGTCGGTGGTTTTTCTAATAACGCTTTGAAAATAAGAGAATATTACGAGTAAATGTAAAGCAAGCTAATGTAAATCAATAAATCCTTGATAATTTTCATTTATTACATTTTTATTTTTAAAAAATATGCCACCTCATCTGTGTTATACTGTATTTGGATTTAAAGCTTACATTTACTTTAATAGTATGATTAAGTTCTTGTATGTATAATAATGTATATCCATAAACATATAAGTTACAGTATGAAAGAATCTATTTGCCTAGCGCCGTCCCAATTTCTGAAGCTCTATTTTTAAAAGTATGACTATAACTACGAGTATGTCGAATGAAAACTTGTTGAACTCACCGAGTGTGACGAGTGAAAATCATTGCGTTGCATGTCGCATATATTATCAGTAAAATATAAGAGCAATATAACACTTTGGTCGGTCGAGAAAGAACTTATGTAATCAATTTGCCATTTTTATTGGTACGATTCGGACTTGCCGATAAATTTTTTTTTGTTAAACCCTTGATTTGTAAAAGGTTAACGTTTTTCCTTATTAAAAATTGCTAATTGATAAAGACGCAATTAACACTATATTAAGAGAAGCTGCTATTGCTCTTGCATCATTACAGTAATCATTGTATTAATTCAAAGTGTTTGGTAGCATACATACAATTAAGTGAAAAAGCTCCACTGCATTAAATCAAACATCGTGAAACACACGTTTGTCTAGACATCAAATTGTTGTTTAAACTTAACGTGCTTGACCATATATTTGTATGAGGGACCACATAATATTCGATCATCGGTTTGACAAAAATACAAATATACTTACTGAACATTTACTAAACATTTTGTTTACTTACTTTAGATTGTTATCTCTCAGGCATTGTTCTTTTTGACTGGGGGTACAAAATCTGTTTATTTTTTTGAAGTGTCTATTTATGTTATCGGAAATTAAATGTTATCACTGTAATTAGTCGGGACCGTTGTTCAAAACATATTTAGCATGGTCTATCATTCGGTTTACATTTATTTTTTTCTTTGAAATACACTCCCTACCCTTTTTACCTTCATGAAAACTTTGCTTTCCGAGATGTTAATAGTCGCTTGCGTTCATGCAATAATTCTATGTTGCTTATTCCTGAAAGCAAAAGGCTTTTTACTAGTTTTCGAAAGAAGAGTTACTTCACTGATAAGAATACTCACGTGGTTCTATATTGTAAGATATTATATTATGATACCTTACCTATATAATTGAAAATTAATCTCTATTTTTCCTTGGCGAATGCATAACCATCATCATCATTTCGTGTAGGTTACAATATCAATCGACCATGTACACCCTGGTATCAGAGTTGTGTGGAACCGCCTCTCGGCCTCTGATTTGGTTCCTTTAACTACCACCTAATGGCAGAAGGGACCAACAACGGCTTAACGTGCCTTCAGAAGCATGGAATCATCATTATTATCAGATAATCAGGTGCTTCAATATATACTGGAAACATGGATAGATGGCACTGTTTTATGCGATCTTAGAACCACACAATTTTTACATATATGCATGCAGTCTGTCTGTCTGTCTGTTACGCTTTCACTGCCAAACCGCTGAACGGATATGAAGAAATTTGGTATTAATATACTTGAAGACCCGGGTTCAAACATAGGCTACTTTTGAGGCTACAATGAAACAGAACAGAACTTCTGTATATAATAATTGAACTCTTGACGCGCCGTCTATAGACTGCGGGTTTGTAGTTTGGACATAAGAGGCTGGATCCAGCCTCTCCACAACACTGGGCATCGTAGTGAAACCTTACAAAAAAACGTTCCTTTTTCAATGGCGAAAAGTGATTTTTTTATTCTTAGTTTTTTTTTTTTTTTTTATGTATACGATGTTATAATTTTGCAAGTAGTGAAATGTATATTTGAAACAATAAATATAATATAATTGACTTGGCTACAAATCATATGCAGCTTCCCTCAAAACAGACACTATATCACAATAAAATTGATCTATTTGTAATTTGTGAGAAGCAGCATTACAATATTTACAATCACAAGTTAAACACTCAGATGGTGAATTAATTTTATTTAAATTTTTATTACAGTTTTTCCTATACAGAGATATCTGTTCACTGCACCTTTCCCCCGCAACATTGCGATTAGCAGCTAACTCTTTTTGATTATCTTAGGTGATATATAACTTTAAGTCACACTCCAGTATCAGAGGAAAGTAATCGGACCATGTTACATTATGTTTAACATACACCTTTCTTACTGTATGCATAACATATTGTGATACAATACAGTGATCTAGCAATCGCCTACACCTATGAACATCACTTATAAAGGTGTATCTGATAACAATCCAAGCTTATTTACATCTGCACAAAACCAGTGTTATTCATGACAAAAGTCTGTTAGCTCATCATGAAATAACTCACCCAGGTACGCATTAAAATCACCCAATACATAAATAGATTCACTGCCATATTCATCTACCAGAGTACTTATTTTACCTAGACAGTCTGTGAATTCCGGTAAATTAACAGTGGTATCCGTAGGCATATACACACATATCACTATAATGGGATATTCCCCTGTCACAAATTTTATAGCACATAACCGATCACTATCACATGGCAGCACAAACACATTGGTGAAAACCGCACTCCTCCACAGCAGGGCCACCCCGCCGTAGGGCCGGCCGCGCAGTATATTCACCGAGATATCCATTGCGGAAGTACCAGTCGCGCTGAAGTTCCCATTGATACTTTGCAGGAAAGTGAGCTCATTTGGCAATAGCCAAGTTTCTTGCAGAGCTATAATATCCGAAGTACACTATCAACATATCGTTTTACGTTTTTGCAGTTAAAGCTTACAAGTTTACTTACTGTCGAGGCCATAATTTGGTTTAATATTGCCGTCTACAGAGCTTGCTCTGTTCGTAATCCTGTGTTTGAAACCGTGGGCGGAGCCGCGGGCAACAGCTAGTTTTGTTAATAAATATTAATTAAATTTATTATGTGAAAGGACCTTTTTTATTTCCTTGCATTTTTTTAAGAAAAGCACTAATTATGCCTCGGCCGACGAGAGGGAGATATTTTATTTCTTTGAATTGTTTTTACATTTGAAAACACCTTATAATATAAATGTATTTTTTTATATTTAAATGGAGACCTTAAAACCAGATTTCCAATATTTATTTCTTTTCCGTAACATTTCTGCTTTCTCAAAAATTCTTATCCTTCTTAAACTTAGCGTGTCGACTCTGTCAGACTACTATATACATACAGGGTTATTTTGAAACTACTGACCAAATTTTAATATTATATTCTAGACGAAAATAATTAACATTTCCCAAGGTTTATTTATTATGTTTACGAAACATTATAATTTTTAGCAACAAGCATTTACTTTTTACTGAAATTTACGTGCGGACATGCGGGCTGGCATGGGTGGGAGCGGGGCTAAGTACGGTGCATCCACCGCGCGCCGTAAGATGCATACGATCAAATACGGTGACCATACTTTATATATTAATTGGTGGGATATTAATAAAAAATATCGATTTTTTTGTTGATTTTACAGTTCGGTTAAAACCAAATTGTTATATTATCGATTATAACTCGTCTGACAAAATTTGGGTAGTAGTTTCCAAATAACACTGTAAATCTTATTGCTTGTAGAGAAAACTCATCACAGGCCGGTGAAATCACGGGTCGCGCATACTTTCGTAAGTTAATTCCTAATGGTACAATTACTAACTATCTAATTAACTATGTTATAAAGAATTCTGAAGTAAACTTTTCACTTAAGCTATACTGCAGAATGTATAGAGTTTATTATTTTTCAAATTAGAATCGTAGGTATTTAAAAAATAATAAACTCTTTAATGCACCAGGAAAATACAATTTTGAGACACATACATGTAGACATAATGATGTGCAAAAAAAAAAAAAGTGGTCTCTGCCTACCCCTACGGGAAAAAGGCGTGATGGTATGTATGTATGTAAATGTTAACTGTATGGGATAAACCATCTCAACTCGAACTTCTTACAGGATCAATGAAAAGCTGGAGCTTTTTTAGACTTAGACTTTTAATAATTTTAATAACTTTAATCGACTTCAATGTAAAAACAGCATTTTTTGCAACAGTAAATTTTCAATCAAACTATAATTTTCGAACCAATAAAAAAATCATATTTTGCAAATAACTTTCTTTAAAAAAAAAATATTTGTAAATTGATACAATTTTCGCAGTTTACGTTCAAAATAAAAAATCTCTAAGAATCTATAGACATGCCAACTGTAGGTATAAGAACAAAATATAAAAAAAATCACGTTAAAATTAGGTACAAAGACAGGGTTGGTTGCGAATATTAATAAATAAATTTTGATGATAAAAGAAGAATGAAAGTAATTTCATTATTTATAATAACCAACTTTATTAATAAAGAATGTTCTTTTCAGGCCCAGCAATGGCCCAATACAACTTTCTCCACAGTGCCCGCATGGTTTCCGCCACAACCACAAGTCGGCGGCGTCCAAGGTGTGTATTGCAGATATTTTACTTGTAACTACTAAAAGTAATTTTTAATACGATATAAGGACCACAATAATGTTCATGACCCATTTAAAGATGCTACCGTTATGCGTTGAAGAGAATCCTTCTGTAAAATGTTTAACGAATAATAATTCATAAGTAATATCATAGTCTGTTATCCATGCCTTTCAAGCAATCATATAAAAATGGTATAGTTAGTATTTAATGCACCTAAGATTACCTTGTCCTTCCTTTTTCAGGTGCAGTTATACCTGAACAAGTAGAACCAGCACGAAATATAAGGAAGAAGCCGAAGAGAGTACGTACTGCGTACACTACAGAGCAGTTGCCAATTTTAGAGGATATATTCAGTCACTCCAAATAGGTGTAGAATTCCGCTGGAAAATAGCCACTCATTCAACATCCACGAGAAAATAATTAAAGCGTGGTTTCAAAACAGAGGAATGAAGGAGAAACGAGAGTTGTTGGAATCCAGTAGCGTTCCAAGCAGTGCCATGTCTGATGGATCAAGACAATTACCACCTGATTATTGCGCTTCACATCACTTAAATTGTGGTTGGGCAGAACATGCACTTCCAATTTCTCAATGCGATAAATATCAACAATTTTTTGATTGGACAACGCAGACGGTTCCTGGATTTCTTGTTCGGTAGTTGACGATCACCGTTGAACCGTGACTACGTCTAACTTCAAAGTTGGTTTAAAAAATCCATATGAGAGATCCAGATGTTCAAAGTTAACATCGCGATTTCCAATGGTCATTGATAGTTTGTTCAGTGAAGTATTATTGTTTGTCGTATATTATTACAATTGACTGGTTATTGAATCTACGTTTTCCAAGTGGCAATTTTCCATCGTCAATGGGTAGCGGTTCTAGCGACAGATTGGTGCAATGGTTTTGTACCCTTGTGTACCCTTCAACGGCCAAGTCACACAACATTAACTATAATAATAAAGAAATCGCAGTAAGGAACCTTAGACTTGGCACGATTTTGTCTAGATTTCATTACTTTTTAGAGATAAACAAGCAGCTCCATCGAGACTTGGCTAGTTTTTTTACAGAATGTTTTTGGTGGGATTATGTTATCTTAATGTGGTAGTTCTTATCATAAATCCTTTTGAAAACGCGTCCAAATCAAACAATACATTAAGGTAAATACTCACTCAATATGGTACACAGATAAGATAAAGATCAGCTATGAGTGGTTGTAGGCTATGTTTCATATCGAATGATTTCTGATCGATATAGAAGGATTTTTATTCCTTATCGAACGAATTTCATTCGACATAAATGTCATACATTTAAAAAATAGGGCTCCATGGCTTTTCAATTCCTTTATTAATTTTTCCCAATTCATGGCCACTTCTACCTCTCTTTGGTCTTCTATTGTCAATTGTGCAAGAGATAGGGCAGACTACGTTAGTACTATTAATCTTTCGGTGGCAGCACTTAGGGCATGAATGAATGAATTTTCATAATGTTGACTTCCCAAAAAGTTGGATTCTCAAACGGATGAATTTTTTTAATGTTGAATTCTCAAAAAGTTGGTTTCTCAAATGAATTACGTAAAATCGACGAGTTAAATGATTTTCGGTCGAAGTCGAATGATTTTCTTTCGACATAATCGGTGAGTCAAACGATTTTAATTCGACATCTGAGTCATACATTTACCTATATAAGGAGGGATCATTGTCAGTTATAAACCGGTCAAGTGCGAGTTGAATTTGGTCCCACACGATTTAGTTATATTAGTTTTCTTATTTGAGTTGTAAGTTTATGTTTATGTTAGTCCTAGTTATTTTGAAGACTAGGATTTCATGATGTTATCACTTCCTGAATTTGAAAATGTAAACAAAATTAGCTATTTCATTACTTTCTATTTCCAAATGAAATACAAATAAGGTCTTGAATAGAATACTCCACGGAGTTCTTTCTATCACCTCAGCCTGAGCTGAACAATAGAAAAAAAAAAACATTTAATTTTAGTTAATCAAATCAGTTTACCGGAAAGCACCGCTAGGTGTGGTTTAGGAATTGTATCACGTTGTCCTACAACACAATATGATCATTGATGCATAAGACAGTATAAAAATACATAGCCTTTTTCACTAGGATTAAAATAATGCAATACAAATGTCGAATTACTACTATAGTAAACTGCAGGCCAGGGGAATTTATGAAAGTCACACATAGGAAAAAATTAGTTTATGTTGTAAATAGCACAATATCCCTGACGTCATCTAATACATTATCCAAATCTGAAGAATGTTCGTAGATTTTGAAAAGGATTCACTACCCTGTAACTCGTAAAAAAATTTTTGAAGCATATAATAGCGTATAGGGAATAAACTGGTCGTTTTGGAAATCATTAGGAGAGGCCCGTGCCCAGCAGTGGACTGACTGCGGTTGAAATGATGAAGATGAATAGGGAACAATACAATATAAAGACACTCTTTTCTTACAATGTAATTTATTATACAAATTTAAAATATAATATTTACAGTTCAGATAGCAAAAAAATATAATATTTCTTAACTTTATCTTAAACAGCTGACGTTTCCTCATTTTCATAAAGGACTTTCATCCAGGAGAAGTCGCAATCATCTGCGAATTCACCACTAGGAGCAGATGTAGCACTAGCATCTGCTGCCTGGGAAGTTGGTGGCACAATCTGAGCTTCCTGCACCTCAATGTGTTCAGCAATATAATTCTGCGGTTGGGAATAATGAGCAATACTCTGTGCATCGTACCCGTTTGGTTGAATATATTCCATATATTCAACTACGGGATTCATCGGACCGTGCGGCATGGGAGGCGAAACAGTTGTATTCTGATAACTTATGTACATCTCTTGATTAATATTATCATTTGAAACTGCCGTTGGATACAATTCTTGAAAATGGAACTGTTGCATAGGCATTGCATTCGACATGCCTAATTCTGGTGATGATTTGGATGTAGTTCCTCCATTTGAGTCCGTGTCATCATCTAAAATTTCTGCCCTATCCTTTTTCTCTTTCATTCTCCTATTTTGAAACCATATTTTGATGGTTCTCTCATTTAAATTTAGAATTTCAGCTAACTCAATGCGTCGGTTTCGGTCTACATATCGATTCCTGGCGTACTCTTGTTCAAGCGACATCATTTGTTGGGTGGTAAACGCCGTGCGGTTGCGTTTTTTCTTGGACTTTGTTTTCGGCGGCAGATTTGTCCAGTTTGTCATCCTTGTGATGAAGCTTGGGTTGGGCGGTGGATTTATGTAGCCATTTATGTTATGAGGTACACTATGAGGATTAGCCCTTAGCATCTCCATTTGATTATTAGGAATACTCATAGTGTTTGTCCTCATGTTATGTAGAGAATTTGAATAATTTGGTACAAGACCGACGTTGTCAGCTCTTACAATATTGTTCACACGATAAATGGGCAATGTTCCGTTTGAGGGACCTGGATTTTCATTCCGTGAAGTCAGTTCATAAAGATCGGAGCCCTGAAATAGAAAACAAATTCAATTGGTTTTATGTGATTTATTCTCCGAATTCGTAGAAAATACATTTTACACTTTTTGTTTGAGTTTTGTTGTTGTTTTATAGAAAAATGAAATCCACGTTACTCATGAATGCGTAACGATAGCAACAAGAATTTTAATAACTACTTGTAAAATTCATAATCTTGGAATAACCTTAACTAAACTTTCCATATAGGTCTCTTGGTAGAGAGTGTATATGGAGGAGTTACCTTGTCTTTGCACTAATAGATAATATTTATATTTTCCTAACCATAAGTAAGGATTACATTATGTAGGTATATATATGTCTTTGCAATACCAATAAAGAATTTGAACAGATGGCTTCTATTGCAATGACTTCGATGCAGTTGTTTTTATGGTGTTATTTTATTGGATAGGTAAAATTTGTCAAAAACAAAGATAAAAAATAATTTATACGGGTTAACTAATAAAGAAATCCCGAAAGAAGAGAAAAGATTTATGAATTAAAGAAGTAGCTGGATCTATTTAAAATAAAACTTTGAAGGAGAATGGAAATAATCAGTTGAAAAATAAATTATCAAATGAAAAGGTTTCAGGTTTGCAGGAGAGATCAGTTGGTTTTACAGAAATAAAGAGAGGAAAAACTTTACATGATCGTCAGGAAGACCAGGAAGACATAGAACAAATAATTATTTTAATTAATTATTAATAGTAGTAATAAATAATAAGTAATAATAATTTAATTTAAAATATTATGAACCTTTGGCATAAGACAAATCCGCCACATCAAAAACCATGACTTACAGCGTCATCCAAACTCCGAAGCGTAAGCTGAGGACTACTAGGAGAGCACGCTTGGACGAAAAAGAATGAATAGACTAAAACACAAACTTATTAAAATAAAAATCAACTTACCACGGGCACGGTGGAGTCGGGCTCCTGCAACAGCTGATATTCATGACCGTTGTCTTCACAATTCACCAACATTGTATTACAAGAAGAATTCATGACAATGTCTGTCAAATGCTAAATCGTAGAAACAGTCGCTAAGAATGATGGACTACTAATAAATATGGATCAGTACAAAACTGGTGTTTTATATGTATCTAAAGTTTATCTTGGTGATTACAGAAAGTTTTCGAGGGCTAATGGTAGGTCTAATTAGCATTGTTGGATGTCGTATTTTAATGATGTGATTTGTTAAGCGGACAAGTAATAACTAAATAAGGTGTAGCAATGGAGGAAAGCTGCATGCAATTTCTAAAAAGAAGGAAAAAGAAAGCGGGAATCGCACATATTAGTTAAAACTTATTCAAAGCAGTAAAGTAAACAGATTTCTGAAATAATAGAAGACTTTAGTACGAAGAAATATAATTTTAGACGGTGGTTAATCTAATAAAGCTTTGAAAATTAGAGAAAATTACGAGTAAATGTAAAGCAAGCTAATGTAAATCAATAAATCCTTGATAATTTTCATTTATTACAATTTTATTTTTAAAAAATATGCCACCTCATCTGTGTTATACTGTATTTGGATTGAAAGCTTACATTTACTATAATTGTATGATTAAGTTCTTGTATGTATAATAATGTATATCCATAAACATATAAGTTACAGTATGAAAGAATCTATTTGCCCAGCACCGTCCCAATTTCTGAAGCTCTATTTTTAAAAGTATGACTATAACTACGAGTATGTCGAATGAAAACTTGTTGAACTCACCGATGGTGACGAGTGAAAATCATTGCGTTGCATGTCGCATATATTATCAGTAAAATAGAAGAGCAATATAACACTATGGTCGGTCGAGAAACAACTTATGTAATCAATTTGCCATTTTTATTGGTACGATTCGGACTTGACTATAAATGAAGTTTTTCTTAAACCTTTGATTTGTAAAAGGTTAATGTTTTTCCTTATTAAAAATTGCTAATTAATAAAGACGCAATTAACGCTATATTAAGAGAAGCTGCTATTGCTCTTGCATCATTGCAGTAATCATTGTATTAATTCAAAGTGTTTGGTAGCATACATACAATTAAGTGAAAAAACTCCACTGCATTAAATCAAACATCGTGAAACACACGCTTGTCAATACATCAAATTGTTGGTCAAGCTTAACGTGCTTGACCATAGATTTGTATGAGGGACCACAAAATATTCGATCATCGATTTGACAAAAAAAAAAAAACAAATATACTTACTGAACATTTACTAAATATTTTGTTTACTTACTTTAGATTGTTATCTCTCAGGCATTGTTCTTTTTGACTGGGGGTACAAAATCTGTTTGTTTTCTTGAAGTGTCTTTTTATGTTATCGGAAATTAAATGTAATCACTCTAATTAGTGGGTGCCGTTGTTCAAAACATATTAAGCATGGTCTATCATTCGGTTTACATTTATTTTTTTCTTCGAAATACACTTCCTACTCTTTTTACCTTCATGAAAACTTTGCTTTCCGAGATGTTAATAATCGATTGGATTAATGCAATAATTCTATGTCGCTTATTCCTGAAAGCAAAAGGCATTTTACTAGTTTTCGAAAGAAGAGTAACTTCACTGATAAGAATACTCACGTGGTTCTATATTGTAAGATATTCTATGATACCTTACCTATATAAATGAAAATTAATCTCTATTTTTCCTTGGCGAATGCATAACCATCATCATCATTTATGGCAGAAGGGACCAACATCGGCTTAACGTGCCTTCAGAAGCACGGAATCATCATTATTATCAGATAATTAGGTGATTCAAGCCTGCAATGTCCTGACCATATTGGAAACATAGATAGATGGCACTGCTTTGTGCGATAGGGCTATTTTAGAACCACACAATTTTTTACATATATTAAGTGGTTACCAATATGGTAACATCAAAGCGGGTAAGAATATCTTCTTGTTTACGAGGGTACCTTCCATGGTTGGTTATAATAACTAATACTTGTAAAGAGTGACATGAGTTTAAAGTTGTGTATCCCATGTAAAATAGTTGTAAATCAGACTTATAATCTTTAAAAAATATTGTTTTTTTATCTTGTATTGAATTGCTTTGGCACCCATATGCTAAAAATACAAACTTCGAAGGATCTTATACCTGAGATGGCGGCTAGTACAAGCTCAGATGACTTTGTAGTGACCTTGTTATTAAGTAAGTACTTTAAGAGCCGCCTGTAAAGCGAGGCGAACTCCGCGGCCGACTCACGCCCGTACGCGGATTTTGTAGTGCTATTTCACCTGCATGAAAGGGGGCGCTAAACAAGCGAGACCGACGATCGGGTCGCCGACGGGTAGCGGAATGGCACGAACTAACTCGAACGCGCAATTCATTCATATACGTAGGGTGCGGTGCGTAAACGACGAGTTTTAGTAGGCATTACCACATAGGCACATGTATATGGGTAATTCTTTCATGTTTGCGTATAATATAATTGGGTTTCGAATATAGTTACGAGTTACAGCTTGCTTCGTCGCATCGTACCATGCGCATTTTGTACTTGCGCGACTAATTGAAAAAGTACCTAGTGACTAATAGGTAGGTAGCTTTTACTACATCATGTTTATTAATTGATTTCCATCTCAGTAATACTTTTAGATATTATACTTACATTTCTAGTTGCTATAACGATTCCTAGGACGCCCTGCATTCTAGGAGAGACTTCTTATCAACGATACAATGTAATAGATAGCTAGGAAATTTAGATTTATCAAGATGTTCTAGTCATCATCATCATCATCATTTCAGTCGCAGTCAGTCCACTGCTGGACATAGGCCTCTTCCAATGATTTCCAAAATGATCGGTTGGCAGCAGTCTGCATCCAGTGTTTGCCTGCGACCTTTTTCAGGTCATCTGACCATCTGGTCGGTGGATGTCCAACGCTGCGCTTACCGGTACGTGGTCGCCATTCGAGAACCTTTCTGCCCCATCGGCCATCGGTTCTCCGCGCTATGTGCCCCGCCCACTGTCACTTCAAAGAACTAATCCGCTGGGCTATGTGACTTTTGTTCTCCTACGGATCTCTTCATTTCTGATTCGATCTCGTAGGGAAACACCGAGCATCGCCCTCTCCATAGCTCTCTGGGCGACCTTGAGCTTTCTTATGAGGCCCATAGTCAAAGACCACGTTTCGGACCCGTATGTCATCACTGGTAACACACACTGGTCGAAGACCTTAGTTTTAAGGGACTGAGGTATTTTGGACGAGAAGACGCTACGTAGCTTCCCGAACGCCGCCCAGCCGAGTCGGATTCGACGAAAGACCTCGTCCTCGAAGCTGGAGTTGCTAGCCTGGATCATCTGACCCAGGTAGACATACTGGTCTACAACTTCAAGGGTGTGGTTCCCGACAGAAACCGGTGATGGCGTAACATGGACATTACACATTGCCTTGGTTTTGTCCATGTTCATTTTAAGGCCCACCTGTTGGGATACCACGTTGAGGTCGCTGAGCATGGTACTTAGGTCCTCCAGCGACTCCGCCATGACCACGATATCGTCGGCAAAACGAAGGTGAGTGATATACTCGCCATTGATGTTGATGCCAAGTCCTTCCCATTCCAGGAGTTTGAAGGCATCTTCCAGAGCAGCGGTAAACAGTTTCGGAGAAATGACGTCTCCCTGTCTTACACCTCTCTGCAATGGAATAGCCCCCGTGCTCCGCTCCTGTACTCGGACTGACATGGTGGCGTTGCTGTACAAACACTTCAACACTTAGATGTACCGATAGTCTATGCGGCACCGCTGGAGAGACTGAAGCACCGCCCACATTTCGATCGAATCGAAGGCCTTCTCATAGTCCACAAACGCTAAGCATAGTGGCCGGTTATACTCTTTGGTCTTCTGTATAACCTGCCGAAGCGTATGGATGTGGTCTATGGTACTAAACCCTTGACGGAAACCGGCTTGTTCGGGAGGCTGGAAGGCATCGAGCCTGTTCGCGAGACGATTCGTGATTACCCTCGAAAACAGCAGCAGAGACAGCAGATGTTCTAGTAAATACATATAATTTGTTATCTGTACTTTCTAATATTTATTTTTGTGATGAAAACTAAAAGTGCTTATTTTGACGCACTACGAGTATCGGTGTTTTTTTAACATGGGTGTAATTTAAACTTCAAAACATGACAAGCGCGTGAGTGCCGCAGTGTTACTGAATAGTTCCGAAAAATGTGGGAGGGGGGGGGAGGTGGTGTATACAGCAAAGATAGTGTTTGAAAATCTAATGTCAAAAAAAACATTTATTTCAGATAAAACACAAGTTAAAATATAAAAAGATAATCTTATAATCTATACTAATATTATAAAGCTGAAGAATTTGTTTGTTTGAACGCTCTAATCTCAGCATCTACTGGTCTGATTTGAAAAATTCTTTCAGTGTTAAATAGCTTATTTATCGAGGAAGGCCATAGGCTATATTACATCCCGCCCGCGGCTTCACTCGCGTGGCAAACGCGGGCAAGGCCGCGCGCGATGGCTAGTACATTTATATATCTGCGGGAATCTGATGTCATATACTTAAATAGTTATTTTTCTATTCTGTCTCTGATTGCTAGCTTTCGAGGTAATCGTGGATCTATAATTTCGGGTAACAAGCATTGAAAATAAAAATCTTTTAATTTATTTATAACATCAGATTCCCAAAATGTAACATCTTTTTCGATTTTTTCATATAGAATTCCTCCGGGACTCCAAACAACAAAATAACAGTATTGCCTTATAGCTATATTTAACTGTCCTTGAACTTGGTAATAGTAATTATGATTACCCATGAAAAAACACAAATCCACTAATAGTAGTCCAGTCCGTAATGAAAACTCTAATCCGATGTCGATGCCAGGGGTCAATTTAATAAAATCACTGTGTTAACAAGTCCAATCTGAATGCAAAAAACGGAGTCCAAAAGAATAGCCAAAACGAGGAAGTTGAAAGCAGATCACGCACAAAACACAACAGTAGTTACGAACACGACAAGCGAGACGTCACTGATTAGTACTTAGTAGAAAATTCCTAATTCCCAAGGTTCGGGGCGGCGCTAGCGCACCCCCCGTCCCGCCAACCGCGCGCCACCCGCGGTCCTCTCCGGTATGGCTGAGATGCACAGAGTTTTAAAAAATAATACGGCCGCGTAAATCGTTGTGAACTTTCCTCTAGGAAAAAAGGAATTTTGAAAAAAATATTAGATATTCTTACGAAAAATTTGGTTATTTCAACTTATGAATAATAAAACTATGACTGTTGCCCAAAAATAATAGAATCTTCTTGTTCATAATGGTACTTTTTTACGTTCCAAGTTGGGTTCAAAATTATGCTAAAACGTGAATGTTTCGAGGCTTATATTTTTCAAACCAATAATTTTTTAACCAAGTTATATAGCAACGAGCGTAGTTTATGATGGGATTAATTGATTAAAATGAAAATTTTTATCCAAGATTATCTATTATTGTCGTAATTCGCTTTCCCCGTTTGTATGGAGATATCGGTCTCCAGGCGACTCTTAAGTTGTGAACCTTGGCTATAGGTGACCTTCTTCATTCATATCGAATGGATTACATGATCAATCAACCCTGCACACCCAGGTGTCAGAAGTTCGAGATCGGATTCGGGGATCTCCAAGAGTCAAAGCATGTCACCACAGGATAACAAATAGAGTGAAAGAAATGTAATTGGAATGGAATTTATATGATCTCATCGCAGCTGAACTGATGAAAGTGGCGACAGCAATTACATTTCTTGATCTATCTATACATTAATTAATTTACTTTTAACATATTTCAAATATCTAAACTATTACGGTTAAATGTTAATTATGTTGAAAAGAAAGCTTAGTAAGTTAGTGCTATTCTTTCGCATTCCGCAAAATATTTTACTCTCTCAGTCTCTAAATACCATAGTTGACGATATTTTCTTTACTTACAACATTCAAATTGTTCAAAAACTTAGAGAAATTAGTAAAAAATGTATAAATTAAAAAAATATAAAATAATATTAAGATACACGATCTTTAGGTCCCACTTTTGGACAAATCACCTTCTATACCGAATCAAATTATTATGTAAACTACAAATTAAAAAATATTTAAGTACATGTCTGATTGCAAGATTAAGGACGTATAAAAAGCTATTTTTTTACTTTTACCCTGAGTTTCAAAGCACAGGATAGTAAAACGCTAAGACAAGAGGGAGATGTTTTATATGTTTGAATGATTTTTATATTTGAAAACACCTCATATTATAAATGTAATTTTTATATAAAAATCTACCTTGTAAATGAAGACCTTAAAACCAGATTTCCAATATTTATTTCTTTTTCGTAACAATTCTGCTTTCTCAAAAATTCTTATTCTTCTTAAACTTAGCGTGTCGACTCTGGCAGACTACTATAAGTATACATACAAGGTTATTTTGAAAGTACTGACCAAATTTTAATATTATATTCTAGGTCTAGTCTAGGTTTATTAATATTATATCGAACATTAGAATTTTACAAGCATTTACTTTTTATACTGAAATTTACGTGCGGACATGCGGGCAGGCATGCATTGGAGCGGGGCTAAGTACGGGGGCGCGCGGTGCATCGTGCATACTATCAAATACGGTGACCGTACTTTATTCATTATTTGGTGGGATATTAATAATAAAATATCGATTTTTTCGGTTGGTTTTACAATTTGGTTAAAACCAAATTGTTATATTATCGATTATAACTCGTCTGACAAAATTTGGGCAGTAGTTTCAAAATCACACTTAATAAATCTTATTGCTTGTAGAGAAAACTCGTCACAGGCCGGTGATATCACGGGTCGCGCATACTTTCGTAAGTTTATTCCTAATGGTATAATTACTAACTATCTAATTAACTATGGTATAAAGAATTCTGAAGTCAACTTTTCATTTCACTATAGATGTACTGCAGAATGTATAGAGTTTATATTTTTTTCAATTTTGAATCGTAGATATTTAAATAATAATAAACTCTTTATTGCACCAGGAAAATACAAGTTTGATGTAGACATAATGATGTGCAAAGAAAAAAATGCCATGGCTCAAATTCAGTTATTTTAACACATAATCTATGATAACATTAAATTGTTATCAAAATAGGTATCGGTTTTGTATGAATAGAAAAAAAGTTCTGTCGATCTTAGATAACAAAAAAAATATATATGTATCAGTTATACGGTTGAGAAATCCCGTACAGGAACTAGTCTTGTTTTTTTATATACTTAATGTCTCAGTAATACGCTTTTAGTAAGTACCATTAAATGTTAACTAAAATGTATGGCATAAACCTTCTCAATTCGAACTTCCTACAGGACCGAAAAGCTGGAGCTTTTTAGACTTAGACTTTTAATTATTTTAATAATTTTAATCGACTTCAACGTAAAAAACAGCATTTTTTGCAACAGTAAATTTTCTATCAAACTCTATTATTTTCGAACCAGTAAAAAAATATATATAATATTTTACAAATAGTATACTTAAAAAAAAAAAATTTGTAAATTAATAAAATTTTCGCAGATTTTTCAAAATAAAGTAATTAGGATTGTGACACAAACATGATTAGGGCGCAATCCTTTGTGCTCAAAATAGGAACAGGTATAAAAGCTTCGGTTTCTTATGATCCATCACTATTAACACTTTTGATTTCATCGGTGACGTTGCTCCTGAGCACTAAAGTGAAGATGTCTAGTTTTAATAATTATTTTTTTAACATCGACCCGGCATCGGCATAATACGGCCCCAATGGGAATCAGTGGACGCAGGAACCTATTTCGAACGTGCCTCTAAATGTGATGGTAAGTGTAGATTATAAATATGGTACTTAGTTGTACTTTTTAATATTTTTAATTAAATTTCTGTTGTTATTTCAAGGAAAATTTTTTTCAGAATTTTTCACATCCTTGATAAATTTTAAAGCTCAAATGTAAAATTTTATTTATTTATTGATTTTTATTGTACCACAAAAAAAAAATACTTTCACAATTGGCGGTCTTAATGCTAAAACCATTGTCTCCCAGTCAACCATAAGAAAAACAGAAAAGTTATGATAACAGAAAATAATCTAGCCTTCAGAAAAATTAATCTCTAGACTCGATAGACATGTCAACTGTAGGTATAAGAAAAAAATATAAAAAAAATTGTTTGTCTGTAAAGTCGGTTTACGGACGGTAGTTTGACGTGACAACGTCAAACATTACAGTAGTTTAATACACATGATTATGCCTCTCTCTCGTTCGTGCCGCGCTCTCGCTTGCGGAATGCGACAATGAGCGTAACGGGACAAAGACGTCATCTTTTTCGTGCATGCAGCCCGTAGTATCGAGTTACTAGACGTTGTCACGTCAAAAAACACGTTACAATCAGGTACAAAGTCAGGGTTGGTTGGGAAGATTAGGTCATACATGAAATTTAAATTTTGATGATAAGAGAAGAATGAAAGTAATTTCATTATTTATAATAACCAACTTTATTAATAAACAATGTTCTTTTTAGGCCCAGCAATGGCCGAATACAACTGTCTCCACAGTGCCCGCATGGTGTCCGCCACAACCACAAGTCTGCGTCCAAGGTATGTATTGCAGATATTTTGCTTGTAACTACTCTAAAAGTAATTTTGTATATGATATAAGACCATATTAATGTTTATGATCCATTAACGGTGCTAGCTGTAGATGCCAACACATAAATTTAACTGTTTTATGCGTAGAAGAGAATCTTTCTGTAACAAGTCTGTCATCAATGCCTTTCAAGAAATCGTATAAAAATGGTTTAGTTTGTATTTAATGCATCTTTGATTAACTTGTTCTTCCTTTTTCAGGTGTAGTTATACCTGAACAGGTAGAACCAGCACGAAATATGAGGAAGAAGCCGAAGAGAGTACGTAGTGCGTACACTACAGAGCAGTTGCGAATTTTGGAGGATATATTTAGGTACTCCAAATATGTAGGCGAAGAACTCCCGCGGGAAATAGCCACTTCATTCAACATCCACGAGAAAATAATTACAGTGTGGTTTCAAAACAGAAGAATGAAGGCGAAACGAGAGTTATTGGAAGCCAGTAGCGTTCCAAGCAGTGACATGTCTGATGGATCAAGACAATCACCACTTGATTATTGCGCTTCACATAACTAAAAATGGTGGTTGGGCAGAACATGCACATCCAATTTCTTAATGCGATAATTATAAAAAAAATTGTGATTGGACAATGCAGACGGTTCCCTCAGTTTCCGTGAGTTATATGAACCAGACTCCTAGTGAAAGTGGTGGTGGTAATTCTCACACTCCGCCAGACTTATCTCTGTGCCAAGTTCCACAAGAGAGCAGTGCCGGCGGAATCAGTATCGACTGTTCGATGTCTTTTGAAGACCTGAATTTCTTGTTCGGTAGTTGACGATCACCGTTAAACCGTGTCTACGTCTAACTTTAAAATGAGTTTAAAAACTCCATATTAATATCGCGATTTCCAATCGTCAGTGATAGTTTGTTCAGTGAAGTATTATTGTTAACCAGTATATTGTTAACCTTGATAAGTTCGCGTACCAGTGGGCGGGGCCACGCTGAGAACCTATCCGCGCGTTTGCGACGAATAGGTAGATTCTCAGGAGTGCTATTCTTGATATCTGTGACTCGAGACTAGGCGATTCGAATAATGTTCATTTAAGAAAACTGGTTAAGGGTGACTCACATATTTCGAAGCAATCCAAGTAGCGTGATGAATTATGTGGTTTATGTTTACCTATAAATATAGTTAGGATTTTGTATGATTAAAAAGATTAATTAGTTCCTAAAAAATTGTAAATACCTACATTTTTTGATTGTCTTAATTATTATGTTTTATTATAATATATAAATCTCATTTTATTAATTTTTTTTAAATAAAATATTTTACAAATACCCAAAATAATTTTATATCAGTATACCATCCAAATAATGATTTTCATTGTTTATAGTACCTTCTTCCGATCAGTTAAGTATTTTAGGGATCAAACCAGATTAGAAAAGGACACTCTTAAAAGAAATTATTTTAAAGAGAAAATTTTAAATCAATACTCATTAGTATAGTTCTGTTTAACCCAAATGTTGACTGTTAGATAATGCTTTTAGCATTAAGTTCGTCTATTGTGCTATACAATTGTATTATGTACAATAAAGTTTAAATAAATAAATAAATAGATTTATTTACATTTAAGCAACTCCTAAGTATGGGGTTCATAAGTCTAAAATAATGTAACAGGATTACTGTCTAAATTAGATTTCAAATTGGGGGAAACCTATGGTCCAGTAGTTAACCCGGAGGCCATGGGTTCGATTTCCAAGGAAAGCATTTCCCAACTAAACAGGAAACGACTATTAAATTATAAGAAATAATTGATTTTATTATTAAACGACTATTATTCCTATTTAATTCAGACATGTTACTCGTAATCCCGGCAGCCCTGTTGTCGTTAAAGGAATTAATCACTCCCTTTTCCCGCGGGATTGTGAAGTATTTTTTTATATTTATTTGAGAATTAACTATGACTGTGAGCGTCATAAAACTAATGCATGGTTTTTATGCGTTATAGTAGGTATATGTTAATTGTATATGGCACGTAATAAATACAATTATCCACTCAATAAAAACTATTGATAACGCTAGCTTCGTCGTAGCTTAGTATCACTGTGAAACTTAGTGCTCGAGTTATTTCAGGCTTTATGCACATTTCTATTTAGCCCATCGTAATCCAATAGGTGACCTCCTGTTGTTGCTCCTTCTGTACAGATCTATCTGGTAAGTAAATCATGTATTAGTTACCAGAAGATATATAAGAACATAATACATACTTCCATACTAATAATATTATAAATGCGCAAGTCTATATGCCCGTCTGTTTGATACGCATTCATAACTAATCTTCTGGACCGATTTTAATTAAATTTGGTGTGAATATAGTTGAAGACCCGGGGTCAAACATAAGCTACGTTTTGGATACTTAAGATAATTTATAAAGGCACAGGATTTGTTAAAATAAAGTTGAACCTAAATAGGAGGGGAATGAGGATGATCAAAATGATCATGAACTGTAAGTATATGGATGTATATGTATGTAGTTAAGCAATAGTATCATTTAACAGACTTTGTTATGTGTAATAATACAGATTTGTTTTCTGTTACATTTAGTTAAAAATGACTCAAAAAATCCTGCAAAACTTAATACAAACAGTTAACAGTTAGCATTCACGCAGAGTGAAGGTTTTATACCACGTAAAACAACAGCCTGCCGAAGAGCTTTAATAGAAGCTTTTTGGAAAACAAATTTTTGGTGTGTAAAAGCATGGCTTTTCACATAATTTACCTAAATTTTTCTTTAAAATAACAATCAAATTAAAATTATGTTATTGAAATTATAGTCTAGCAGTTACAATACAATACAATACAAAGGCTCTTTATTGCACAACAAGGATACTTTACTTTTCGGCTTCTGATGCGATGTTATTTTTCTTTCTTTTTAAGACATAATTTTTATGACGTGTTGCCTGCTTTATTCTGCTTGTTTTTTTTTTAATAGAACAAAAGGTTTTGATGTTTATTTAAATGACATGTAATAAACTAGCTAAAATTAATTATAGACTATAAACTTCAATAACTAGGTATATACACTAAAAACAAGAAGTATCATATATATATATATATATATATATATATATATATATATATATATAAATATATAAATACGTATAAAAAATGCCTATTTAAAATAGGCGTCGTAGAATTCATCCACATCGATGTCTACCGGGAAAGTGCACAGAACGCTGGCAGCATTGCCACGCTGTATGGCAATGCTGATTCCTTGAGCCAAGTGTAGTCCAGCCTTCCGCTTGTTGTTGAGTGAAAATGAAGGAAGGTACAAGACTAATTTACATTTGTATGAATGGGGTCGGGGCCTCCAAATTAACAATAAGCCCTATATTCTTCAAAACAACTGTGTACTTTTCAAGTCGAATAGTTTTTTCGATATCGAATGATTTCCGATCGATATCGAAGGATTTTTGTTTGATATCGAACGAATTTCATTCGACATAAATGTCATACATTTTAAAAATAGGGCTCCATGGCTTTGCAATTCCTTAATTAATTCTTACTTCATGACCACTTCTACCTCTCTTTGGTCTTCTATTGGGAATTGTGCAAGAGATAGGGCATACTACGTTAGTACTATTAACCTTTCGGCAGCACTTAGGGCATGAAATTTTCCTTCCAGAACATAATGTTGAATTTTTATAATGTTGAATTCCCTAAAAGTTGAATCGTATAATGTTCAATTCTCAAAAAGTTGAATTCTCAAATGACTCACGCAAAATCGACGACTTAAATGATTTTCGGTCGAAGTCGAATGAAGTGCCAGTTGAATTTGGTCCCACACGAATCGGGTTCCGTAAATTAAATTAAATTTGTTTTCTTATTTGAGTTGTAAGTTATTCTATGTACATCTTGTTATTTTGTAGACTAGGATTTTATGTTATCACTTCCTGAATTCGAAAATTTAAAAAAAGTAGCTTTTTCATTACTTTCTATTTCCAAATGAAATAAAAAGAAGGTTTTGAGTAATCTACTCCGAGGAGTTCTTTCTTGATAGAAAGAACTCAGCCTGGGCTGAACATTAGAAAAAAATGTTAGTTAATCAAACCAGTTTACCAGGTAGCACCGCTAGGTGTGGTTTAGGAATTGTATCACGTTGTCCTACGAGCTACGACACAATATGATAATTGACGCATAAGGCAGTAAAAAAATACGTTGCCTTTTTCTTTGAATTACTACTATAGTAAACTGCAGGCCAGGAGAATTTATAAAAGTCACACATAGGATAAATTGAGTTCATGTTGTAAATCGCATAATACATACAGCTAATACAATATCCAAATCTGAAGACTGTTCGTAGATGTTGAATGTGTCCAGCAGTGGACTAACTGCGGTTGAAATGATGATGATGAATAGGGAACAATGAAATATAAAAACATTCTTTTATGACAGTGTAATTTATTACGCAAATATAAATAAAATATTTACAATTCAGAGAAAAAAAGTCACCGCCGAATATATTTAAAATCCATTCAGAAGATCCTATATCCCTTTGTTATGATATCTTAAAGTACAGGAAACTACTAAATACATTTGACATCTTTGTAATCAAAACTCAAGTGTACAAAGTAATAAATAAGACCTACTTCTATGTACGTATTTTTTTTTTAATACAAGAGGATACCCAATTCTGTGCGAATTGACCACTAGGAACAGATGTGGCACTGGCATCAGCGACCTGCGAAGCATACAACCATAGATTTATTAGAACGGCCTGCACTTCTTGCATATTTGTTAAATTGAAAACGTCGTACACCCTATATTTACATAAAAATTACAATTTAATAATATTTCTTAAACAGCTGACGTTTCCTCATTTTCATAAAGGATTTTCATCCAGGAGAAGTCGCAATTATCTGCGAATTCACCACTAGGAGCAGATGTAGCACTAGCATCCGCTGCCTGGGAAGTTGGTGGCACAATCTCAGCTTCTTGCATCTCATTATCTTCAGCAATATAATTCTGCAGTTGGGGATGATGAGCAATACTCTGTGCATCGTACCCATTTGATTGAATATATTCCATATATTCAACTACGGGATTCATCGGACCATGCGGCATTGGAGGCGGAACAGTTGTGTTCTGATAACTTATGTACATCTCTCGGTTAAAATTATCATTTGTAACTGTCGTTGGATACTGTTCTTGAAACTGGAACTGTTGCATAGGCATTGCATTCGACATGCCTAATTCTGGTGAAGATTTGGATGTAGTTCCTTCATCTGAGTCTGTGTCATGGTCTAAAATTTCTGCCCTATCCTTTTTCTCTTTCATTCTCCTGTTTTGAAACCATATTTTGATGGTTCGCTCATTTAAATTTAAAAGTTCAGCTAACTCTATGCGTCGGTTTCGGTCTACATATCGATTACTGGTGTACTCTTGTTCAAGCGACATCATTTGTTGGGTGGTAAACGCCGTGCGGTTGCGTTTTTTCTTGGACCTTGTTTTCGGAGGCAGATTTGTCCAGTTTGTCATCCTTGTGAGGAAGCTTGGGTTGGGCGGTGGATTTATGTAGCCATTTATATTATAAGGTACACTATGAGGATTAGCCCTTAGCATATCCATTTGATTATTAGGAATATTCATAGTGTTTGTCCTCATGTTTTGTAGAGAATTAGAATAATTTGGTACAAGACCGACGTTGTCCGCTCTTACAATATTGTTCACATGATAAATGGGCAATGTCTCATTTAAGGGACCTAGATTTACATTCCGTGAAGTCAGTTCATAAAGATCAGAGCCCTGAAATAGAAAACGAATTGAATTGGTTTTATGTGATTTATTCTCCGAATTCGTATAAAAATACATTTTACAGTTTTTGTTTGAGTTTTGTTGTTGGTTTATAGAGAAATGAAATCCACGTTACTCATGAACGCGTAACGTTAGCTACAAGGATTTTAATAACTATTTGTAATATTCAAAATTTTGGAGTAACCATAACTTACCTCTCCATATAGGTACACTCTTGGTAGAGAGTGTATATGGAGGGGTAACCTTGTCTTTGCACTAATGGATAATATTTATATTTTCCTAAACATAAGTATGGATTACATTATGTAGGTATATGTCTTTGCAATACCGATAAAGAATTTAAACAAATGGCTTCTATCGCAATGACTTCGGTGCAGTTGTTTTTATGGTGTTATTTTATCGCATAGGAAAATTTTGTCAAAATCAAAGGTATAAAATAATTTTTACGGGTTAATTAATTAAAAAATCCCGAAAGAAGAGAAAAGATTTATGAAGAAAAGAAGTAGCTGGATCTACTTATTTAGAATGAAACTTTGGAGGTGAATGGAAATGATCAGTTTAAAAAATAAATTTCAGGTTTCAGGTTTGCAGGAGGGATCAGTTGGTTTTACAAAAATAAAGAGAAGAAAACTTTACATGATCATTATGAAGACTAGACAGATAAAATACGGAGAAAGGAAGATCAGGAAGACAGAACAAATAATAAAAATATTATGAACCTTTGGCATAAGACAAATCCGCCAAATCAAAAACCATGACTTACAGCGTCCTCCAAGCTCCGAAGCGTAAGCTGAGGACTACTAGGAAAGCACTCTTGGACGAAAAATAATGAATAGACTAAAACACAAACTTATTAAAATAAAAATCAACTTACCACATATTGGGGCACGGTGGAGTCGGGCTCCTGCAACAGCTGATATTCATGGCCGTTGTCTTCACAATTCACCAATATTGTATTACAAGAAGAATTCATGACAATGTCTGTTAAATGCTAAATCGTAGAAACACTCGCTAAGAATGATGGACTGCTAATAAATATGGATCGGTACAAAACTGGAGTTTTATATGTATCTAAAGTTTATCTAGGTGATTACAGAAAGTTTTCGAGGGCTAATGGTAGGTCTAATTAGCATTGTTGGATGTCGCATTTTAATGATGTGATTTGTTAAGCGGACAAGTAATAACTAAATAAGGTGTAGCAACGGAAAGTTGCATGTGATTTCTAAAAAGAGTGAAAAAGAAAGCGGGAACCGGGACTATGCGTATATTAGCTGAAACTTATTCAAAGCAGTAAACAGATTTCTCAAATAATAGAAGACTACAATAAATAATAGAATAGTATGGAGAAATATAATTTTAGACGGTGGTTTTTCTTATAAAGCCTTGAAAATTACGAGTAAATGTAAAGCAAGCTAATGTAAATCAATAAATCCTTGATAATTTTCATTTATTACAATTTTATTTTTTAAAAATATGCCACCTCATCTGTGTTGTACTGTATTTGGATGTAAAGCTTACATTTACTTTAATAGTATGATTATGTTCTTGTATGTATAATAATGTATATCCATAAACATATAAGTTACAGTATGAAAGAATCTATTTGCCCAGTACCGTCCCAATTTCTGAAGCTCTATTTTTAAAAGTATGACTATAACTACGAGTATGTCGAATGAAAACTTATTGAACTCACCGAGTGTGACGAGTGAAAATCATTGCGTTGCATGTCGCATATGTTATCAGTAAAATATAAGAGCAATATAACACTATGGTCGGTCGACAAAGAACTTAAGTAATCAATTTGCCATTTTTATTGGTACGATTCGGACTTGCCGATAAATTTTTTTTTGTTAAACCTTTGATTTGTAAAAGGTTAACGTTTTTCCTTATTAAAAATATATATAAAAATGCTAATTGATAAAGACGCAATTAACGCTATATTGAGAGAATGCTGCTATTGCTCTTGCATCATTACAGTAATCATTGTATTAATTCAAAGTGTTTGGTAGCATACATACAATTAAGTGAAAAAGCTCCACTGCATTTAATCAAACATCGTGAAACACACGCTTGTCAAGACATCAAATTGTTGTTCAAACTTAACGTGCTTGACCATAGATTTGTATGAGGGACCACAAAATATTCGATCATCGATTTGACAAAAATACAAATATACTTACTGAACATTTACTAAACATTTTGTTTACTTACTTTAGATTGTTATCTCTCAGGCATTGTTCTTTTTGACTGGGGGTACAAAATCTGTTTATTTTCTTAAAGTGTCTATTTATGTTATCGGAAATTAAATGTTATCACTGTAATTAGTCGGGACCGTTGTTCAAAACATATTTAGCGTGGTCTATCATTCGGTTTACATTTATTTTTTTCTTTGAAATACACTTCCAACCCTTTTTAGCTTCATGAAAACTTTGTTTTCTGAGATGTTAATAGTCGCTTGCGTTCATGCAATAATTCTATATTGCTTATTCCTGAAAGCAAAAGGCTTTTTACTCGTTTTCGAAAGAAGAGTAACTCCACTGATAAGAATACTCACGTGGTTCTAACGGGTATATTGTAAGATATTATGTTGTGATACCTTACCTATATAAATGAAAGCTAATGCATATAACCATCATCATCATTTCGTGTAGGTTACAATATCAATCGACCATGTACACCCTGGTATCAAAGTTGTGTGGAACCGCCTCTCAGCCTCTGATTTGGTTCCTTTAACGACCACCTAATGGCAGAAGGGACCAACAACGGCTTAACGTGCCTTCAGAACCACGGAATCATCATTATTATCAGATAATCAGGTGATTTAAGCCTGCAATGTCCTGACCATACTGGAAACATGGATAGATGGTACTGCTTTGTGCGATAGGGCTATCTTAGAACCACACAATTCTTTACATATAATACATGGTTACCAATATCTAACATCAAAGCAGGTATGCATATCTTCTTGTTTACGCGGGTACCTTCCATAAAAGTTGTTATAATATCTAATAGTTGTAAAGAGTGGCATGAGTTTAAAGTTGGGTATCCCATGTAAAATAGTTGTAAATTGTCTGATTATATCTTTAAAAAAAATATTAATTTTTTATCTTGTCTTGAATTGCTTTGCCATCATATGCTAAAAATACGAACTCCGAAGGATCTAGTTCCTGTGATGGCGGCTAGGACAAGCTCAGATGACTTTGTAGTGACTTTGTTATTAAGTACGGACTTTAAATTGTGAACCTTGGCTATAGGTGACCTTCTTTATTCATATCGAATGGGTTGCATGATCAATCAACCCTGTACACCCAGGTGTCAGAAGTTTTTAGAACCGGCTTTTCGGCCTCTGACTTGGTAAATAAATAGCAGCCGGAACCAACGATCGTGCCTTCCGAAGGACGTAACCATCATAACTATTAGATAATCAGATGATGAACAGATAACTAAAAATTTTATTTATCTGCTTCTCTATGAATGGAACCCTGGTCCTCAGAGTTTAAAGTAAATACATTGTATACTTTGTATTTCCAGTAACTGGCCACCTCTTAACATGAGGTCTTGTTTTGTGTAGCTCACTGGGCAAGAAGAGCGGTAGGAGATGCGGCATGGTTTGGATTGGATGACACTAACACACTGGCATAAATCTCTGACGAGTCTATGTATCCCCAGTGTTGATCTGCGGTCTACCTCAGTACGGAGGACTTTCACGTGGAATAGGATTTCGTATGGTTCTTGGATTTCCAAGTGTCTTTTTCTTTGCGTGTCGATCGATTCAACCAATGATTTCTAAATTCTCCCCGACCACAGCGGGTCGTTACATATGCAGGTGTTAGGGTACAGGAAGCAGGATGACAAATTGCCCAATTTCTTGGAGAGAATGTACCATACTCGCAGTCGCACTTGGGTTCGCAGTTTGAGAGAGGATCTCCAAGAGGCAAAGCATGTCACCACAGGATAACAAATAGGGTGAAAGAAATGTAATTGGAATGGAATTTATATGATCTCATCGCAGCTGAACTGATGAAAGTGGTGACAGCAATACATTTCTTGATCTATCTATACATTACTTAATTAACTTTAAACATATTTCAAATATCTAAACTATTACGGTTGAATGTTAATTATGTTTTTATTTTTTATTTTGTTTATTCAGGAACAACAAACAGTTACATAAAAGAAAGTTACAAATACAAATTGTACATAACAAATGTGATATTTATGCAACCCACGACGTTGTTCACATATAGAATGAGTACATTATAATAAATTATGTTGAAAAGAAAGCTTAGTATGTTAGTGCTATTTTTTCGCAATCCGTAAAATATTTTTTTTATAAACATGCGCGGAAATATTGTCATTACTTTTGAATAAAGAACACGCAAAGTAACATATTTACGTAGACTGAAAATCAAATTCACTTCCCGGCGCGTTCTTTGAATTTGGAACGAAGAGCGCGCCGGCAATGTTGTATGAAACGGTGTGCTGTTTGAATTTAGAACTTTTTCATCTACCGTACACATTACGTTCTCATGGCTGTATCTGAAAAACCAAAATTACTTCCCGGCGCGTTCTTTGAATTTGGAACGAAGAGCGCGCCGGCAATGTTGTATGAAACGGTGTGCTGTTTGAATTTAGAACTCTTTTATCTATCGTACACATTGCGTTCTCGTGGCTGTATAGCCACAGATGCGTTTACCTTTCGGCACAAACTGTAAAATAAATTAAATTTATTATGTAAAAGGCCCTTTTTTATTTCCTTGCATTTTTTTAAGAAAAACACTATATATGCCTCGGCCGAAATGGCAATTGCCTGTCTTGTATCATTGAAGTCCTCGCCTAAGGCTCGGCCTTCAAACTCATACTCGACCTGCAATTGCCTATTTCGCTGCCTTTGCAATAATGTACTATTCTTAAACATGCGCGGAAATATTGTCATTACTTTTGAATATAGAACACGCGAAGTAACATATTTACGTAGACTGAAAATCAAATTCACTTCCTGGCGCGTTCTTTGAATTTGGAACGAAGAGCGCGCCGGCAATATTGTATGAAACGGTGTGCTGTTTGAATTTAGAACTTTTTCATCTATCGTACACATTGCGTTCTCATGGCTGTATCTGAAAAACCAAAATCACTTCCCGGCGCGTTCTTTGAATTTGGAACGAAGAGCGCGCCGGCAATGTTGTATGAAACGGTGTGCTTTCAAACACATACTCGACCTGCAATTGCCTATTTCGCTGCCTTTGTAATAATGTACTATTAACTGTCACAATCTCTAAATACCATAGTTGACGATATTTTCTTTACTTACTTCATTCAAATAGTCAAAAACTGAGTAAAATATGTATCATTGATTTTACATAATTTTATAAATATGCTTGTATTATAACTGTATAGCAAAATCTTTAGGTCCCACTTCTGGACAAATTATCTACTATACCGAATAAAATTATTATGTAAACTACAAATTAAAAAAGATTTAAGTACATGTCTGATTTCTATTTTTTTTACTTGAACCCTGAGTTTCACAGCACAGGATAGTGTAAAGCTAAGACGAGAGAGAGATATTTTATTTGTTTGAATTCTTTTTATATTTGAAAACACCTTATAATATAAATGTATTTTTTAATATTTAAATGGAGACCTTAAAACCAGATTTTCAATATTTATTTCTTTTCCGTAACATTTCTGCTTTCTCAAAAATTCTTATCCTTCTTAAACTTAGCGTGTCGACTCTAGCAGACTACTATATACATACAGGGTTATTTTGAAATTACTGACCAAATTTTAATATTATATTTTATTTTATTTATATTATTTACGAAACATTAGAATTTTACAAGCATTTACTTTTATACTGAAATTTATGTGCGAACATGCGGGCTGGCATGGGTGGGAGCGCGGCTAAGTACGGTGCATCCACCGCGCGCCGTAAGATCCATAATATACTTATATAATAAAAAAATATCGATTTATTTTTAGTTGATTTTACAGTTCGGTTAAAACCAAATTGTTATATTATCGATTATAACTCGTCTGACAAAATTTGGGTAGTAGTTTCCAAATAACACTCTATAAATCTTATTGCATGTAGAGAAAACTCATCACAGGCCGGTGAAATCACGGGTCGCGCATACTTTCGTAAGTTAATTCCTGATGGTACAGTTACTAACTATCTAATTAACTATGGTATAAATAATTCTGAAGTAAACTTTTCACTTAAGCTATACTGCAGAATGTATAGAGTTTATTATTTTACAAATTCGAATCGTAGGTATTTAAATAATAAGAAACTCTACATACATGTAGACATAATGATGTGCAAAAAAAATAAAAGTGGTCTCTGCTTACCCCTACGGGAAAAAGGCGTGATGGTATGTATGTATGTATGTAAATGTTAACTAAAATGTATGGGATAAACCATCTCAACTCGAACTTCTTACAGGATCGATGAAAAGCTGGAGCTTTTTTAGACTTAGACTTTTAATAACTTTAATCGACTTCAATGTAAAAACAGCATTTTTTGCAACAGTAAATTTTCAATCAAACTCCATAATTTTCGAACCAATAAAAAAATCATATTTTGCAAATGTTTACTTTAAAAAAAAATAAAAAAAATATGATACAATTTTTTCGCAGTTTACGTTCAAAATAAGCAAAAAAAAAAATCTTTAAGAATCTATAGACGTGCCAACTGTAGGTATAAGAACAAAATATAAAAAAAATCACGTTAAAATTAGGTACAAAGACAGGGTTGGTTGCAGAGAATAGTGTTAGGTCACAAATGAAATTTTAATTTTGATGATAAATGAAGAATGAAAGTAATTGCATTATTTATAATAACCAACTTTATTAATAAACAATGTTCTTTTTAGGCCCAGCAATGGCTCAATACAACTTTCTCCACAGTGCCCGCATGGTTTCCCCCACAACCACAAGTCGGCGGCGTCCAAGGTGTGTATTGCAGATATTTTACTTGTAACTACATAAAGTAATTTTTAATATGATATAAGGACCACAAAAATGTTCATGACCCATTAAAGGTGCTACCGTTATGCGTTGAAGAGAATTCTTCTGTAAAATGTTTAACGAATAATAATTCATAAGTAATATCATAGTCTGTTATCCATGCCTTTCAAGCAATCGTATAAAAATGGTATAGTTTGTATTTACTGCACCTAAGATTACCTTGTCCTTCCTTTTTCAGGTGCAGTTATACCTGAACAAGTAGAACCAGCACGAAATATAAGGAAGAAGCCGAAGAGAGTACGTACTGCGTACACTACAGAGCAGTTGCGAATTTTAGAGGATATATTCAGTCACTCCAAATAGGTGTAGAACTCCGCTGGAAAATAGCCACTCATTCAACATCCACGAGAAAATAATTAAAGCGTGGTTTCAAAACAGAGGAATGAAGGAGAAACGAGAGTTGTTGGAATCCAGTAGCGTTCCAAGCAGTGCCATGTCTGATGGATCAAGACAATTACCACCTGATTATTGCGCTTCACATCACTTAAATTGTGGTTGGGCAGAACATGCACTTCCAATTTCTCAATATGATAAATATCAACAATTTTTTGATTGGACAACGCAGACGGTTCCTGGATTTCTTGTTCGGTAGTTGACGATCACCGTTGAACCGTGACTACGTCTAACTTCAAAATTGGTTTAAAAAATCCAGATGTTCCAAGTTAACATCGCGATTTCCAATGGTCATTGATAGTTTGTTCAGTGAAGTATTATGGTTAACCAGTATATTGTTCGGTTACCAGTGGGCGGGGCCACGCTGAGAACCTATCCGCGCGTTTGCGACGATTATGTAGATTCTCAGGAGTGCTATTGTTGATATCTGTGACTCACTCGAGACTAGGCGATTCGAATAATTTTCATTCAAGAAAACTAGTTTAGGGTGACTCACATATTTCGAAGCAATCCAAGTAGCGTGATGAATTATGTGGTTTATGATTAGCTTTATGTATAGTTACGATTTATTTATACTCGTAATAATCTTAATAGATTGTTATTATAATTAATTTGAATTAGTTTCTAAAAAACTGTAAATACATTTTAAAAATTTTCATTTTCCTAATTATTATGTTTTATTATAATATGTAAATGTATCTTTGTATTTTTTTAATAAAATATTTTACAAATACCCAAAATAATTTCATATCAGTATACCATCCACATAACGATTTTCATTGTTTATATAGTACTACCTACTTCCGATTAGTTAAACATTTAAGGGATCAAACCAGATTAGAAAACGACACTCTTGAAAGAAATTCTCCTTTTAAAGAGAACATTTTAAATTCATCCTCATTAGTATAGATTTACTTATGTATTTAAGCAACTCCTAAGTATGGGGTTCATAATTCTAACATAATGGTACAGGTTTACTGCCTAAATTAGATTTCAAATGGGGGAAACCTATGGTCTAGTAACTAGTTAACCCAGTGGTCATGGGTTCGATTTCCAAGGAAAGCCTTTCCCAACTTAACAGGAAACGACTACTAAATTAAAAGAAATAATAATAGTTATTATTGAACGACTATTATTCCTATTTAATTCAGACATGTTACTCGTGATCCAGGCTGCCCGGTTGTCGTTAAAGGAATCAATCATTTGCTTTTCCCGCGGGATTGTGAAGTATTTTTCTATATTTATCTGAGAATTAACTATGACTGTGAGCGTCTAATAAAACTGTTGTATGGTTTTTATGCGTTATAGTAGGTATCAGTGGCGAAGCCTCCATAGAACACGATTCCCACCGGCTTACCTTGGCTAATCTCTAATATATACATATTTTTAATTATTGATAATAATAGCTTATCCCAGCTTATTACTATTCCACGAAAATGTATACACTATACCGCTATTGTTCTTAGCTATACCCATATACCTACTTATATGACACTGTCATAAAATGTAAGCCGACGACTGACGGCCTTACCGGTAATACGGAAATAAGGAGTCTAATTATCGCAAGCGACACAATTACATTGAGCGCTTTGTAAAAAGTATTCTTCAATACGCTGGATACAAAATACGCAATGTATTTGAAATCGCGCATACGCACACACACACGATTTAGCAATGGTAAGACGCAATCCGCGCCGAGTACACGCCAAGTGAACTCGCTCAAGATATCGGGAATCCAAATATTTCCAATGTATGAAATTGACACACACATACATGTCACTACTACATGAAAAGTACTCGTTGATATTGTTAAATGATAACCCGATTTAAGATAGCCTACCAAACTCTTTATAGGTCCTTTCGTATCACTAGAAAAGTTTTCGTCCAATTAGCGCTGCCGCAGCAGGCCGGCCATTGGCCGCCCTGCTGCGGCCGCCGGCCAATTGTCTTTCTAATTCGGATAATCGGACGGATTGTCACTATGTCACTTCACTTATTATGCGCGCATTTGCACGGATTAATTTTATGCTAATTGATTTAATGTGATAAGTGATTAGATTGTGGTATATAGTTTAAAAGAATCGAAATTAGTGAAGTTTAACACAGGCTGTTGTGTATTCTGATATAGTGTTTGTTTTGTTTCATCGTAAAGGTTGGTTTGTTTCATTTTGTTTTATGTCGTTGTTGTTGTTAGGCGAGAAATGGCGGCATTAGTACAAATAGATTGTTGTCTTACAGATCACTTATTGAATGAATCAACTTCGTTCTCAAAACAATCGTTCGATAATAAAAAATATATCATTAACCTTGGACGGGCTCGTCCCGATATAAAAATTGATTATAAGCGTAAGGATGGGTTTTTCAAACATTTTCACAGTTCGATGTATAATAAATACAATTGGATAACAGGCAGTCGCAAATTAAATAAGTTATTTTGCTTTCCATGTCTGCTGTTTTCCGATACAAATAGTGCTTGGAATAAAATGGGTTTCTCAGACATAAATAATTTGACCAATTCGGCTAGAAAACATAGTCAAACTGAAAAACATTTACGTTCTCACAGTCTTTTAAGGTATTTAGGTAATTTATTTAATGTTTTTTTTTACAATTGTTAAGTTTTGATTATTTACGCGTCGGCCGTTTTTTGCTCGGGCTTTACCTCTCTTTTTTTTCACCCCACGCCACTGGTAGGTATATATAAATTGTATAAGGTACGTAATAAATAAAATTATCCACTCAATAAAAACTATTGATAAAGCTAGGCTACGTCGTAGCTTAGTATCACTGTGAAACTTAGTGCTCGAGTTATTTCAGGATTTATGCACATTTCTATTTAGCCAATCGTAATCCAATAGGCGACCTCCTATTGTTGCTCCTTCTGTACAGATCTGTCTAGTAAGTAAATCTGGTATTAGTTACCAGAAGATGTTAAAGAACTTAATTCATACTTCCATACTAATAATATTATAAATGCGCAAGTCTGTATCTGTCCGTTTGTCTGATACGCATTCATAGCTAATCCTCTGGACCAAATTTATTTCAATTTGATGTGGATATAGCTGTTGAAGGCCCGGGTCAAACATATGCTACTTTTTGGACGCTTAAGATAATTTATAAAGGCGAAGGATTTGGTAAAATAAAGTTGGAACTAAATAGGAGGGGAATGAGGATGATCAAAATGATCATGAACTGTAAGTATGTGGATGTAGGATGCTGATTTTTAAATTACTCACTTATCCTAAAATATTCTTCTTTAATCGTACCTGTATATTTTTTTTGTTTAACTATGATTTTTTTTTGCAAAGTTTCAGCCGATATGTCCAGCGATTTACATTTACGGCATTTACGATAAAATAGAGAGTGGTGTATTCCTCGGTGACAGATACCACAAGACCTTTTAAGTGAAATAAGAATATTTGAAAGAAGTAAACAATCTGAATTTTCGTTTGAAAGCAGTTGCGTCGCGATATTTCATTTGAACACGCATGGGTAGATGCCAGTGTTCTATTATCATCAAAAATGCAAACTACAAATTTTATTAAGTACAGCTTCAAAATGAAGGAAGGTACAAGACTAATTTAAATTTGTATGAATGGGGCCGGGGCCTGCAAATTAACAATAATTTGTTTACTTCTGTGCTTTTAAACCAAAGTTGTTCTATTATTTTATCTTAATGTGGTAGTTCTTATCTTAAAGCCTTTTGAAAAAGCGTCCAAAACAAACAAAACATTAAGGTAAATACTCTCGTAAATAACTTACAATTGATTGGGTGTCAATTTTTTATGGTACACAGATAAGATACAGATAGGATAATACAGCTCAGCTATGAGTGGTTGTAGGCTATGTTTGAAAACTGTGTACTTTTCAAGTCGAATAGTTTTTTCGATATCGAACAAATTTCATTCGACATAAATGTCATACATTTTAAAAATAGGGCTCCATGGCTTTTCAATTCCTAAATTAATTATTACCAATTCATGGCCTCTCTTTGGTCTTCTATTGTCAATTGTGCAAGAGATAAGGTAGACTACGTTAGTGCTATTAACCTTTCGGTGGCAGCACTTAGGGCATGAATGAATGAATTTTTACAATGTTGAATCCCCAAAAAGTTGGATTCTCAAATGACTCACGCAAAATCGACGAGTTAAATGATTTTCGGTCGAAATCGAATGATTTTCTTTCGACATAATCGGTGAGTCAAACGATTTTAATTCGACATCTGAGTCATACATTTACCTATATAGGGCGGGATCATTGTCAGTTATGAACCGGTCAATTGCGAGTTGAATTTGGTCCCACACGATTTAGTTTTTTTTTTTTTTTTTTAAATCATTTATTCAGTAAATATCAAATGTACACATAAAACAGTTACCGAACCGCGGAAACCTCGATGGGTTTATCTGTGTTCGGTGAGTCGCTATTACATTCAGAAAGTACTCAAGTATTTTTTCAAACTCAATTTAAATTTTTTAAAGTTATTATTATACAACTCCTGAAGTTCTGAGGGAAGCTTATTTAGATAGTTTGGTATCATATAATTAGGAATTCTTGTCCCATACTGATTATTAAATTTTGGAAGACTATATTTATTTAAATAACAAAGTGTTCTTAGGTAGCTAGGTCGCATTTTTTCCATTAAACAATTTTTTTGACATGATTCAGTTAAAATAAGATATTGAATTTTATCATAGACACTCATTATATTGAAATATTTAAATAACTCCGCATCATCCTTAGCTAGCTTTTTTAAGATTTTATTTGGAACAATTATTTTTAACATTTTTAGTTGTAATTTATAAATAGATTCAATGTATGTCGAATACGTTCTTCCATAACTACTTAGGCCATAATTGACAACAGAGTCCGCCAAGGCAAAATATAATAATCTCAAGATCTTAAAAGGTAATTTATATTTGAGTATGTAAAGCTTGCTAATTACTGACCTCAGCTTGTTGCAAACATGATCTTTATGTGGTCCCCAGCAAAAACGGCTATCAATCCAGACACCAACGTATTTATGTTTATCTACTATTTCTAGTATGGGACATTGACAATCAGATAAGTTATTCGAATGTAAGCAGTTAGATTAGTTTTCTTATTTGAGTTGTAAGTTTTTTATGTTAGTCCTAGTTATTTTGAAGACATGGATTTCATGATCACTTGTAAACAAAATTAGATATTACATTACTTTCTATTTCCAAATGAAATAAAAATAAGGTCTTGAATAGACTACTCCGGGGAGTTCTTTCTATCACCTCAGCCTGAGCTGAACAATAGAAAAAAAAACATTTAAGGTTAAGGTTTAAAGATATTTTATTCTCACAAAAGACAAAAAATCACTTACATGAGAACACAAGAAAGTAAAAGGTTTTACATTTGCCTCGTTCGCATACACACTACACTACACTCAAGTAATACACTCACTGTTTACAATATTTTATCTCAACCACTATACGTACATATTACGTACTATTAAACTACTACTTAATTAATTTCTTTTTAGCTAATAATGTTCCATAACGTAATTTGCAAGTTTAACCTTGAATGCATTAAATGGGTTTATATTTTTTAAGTCAGACGGTAGTTTGTTATAACACTGTGCGCCCTCGAAAGTGATTGATTTTTTTCCGTAGTTCGTCCTCGTCTTGGGTAGGACTAAGAAACTAGCGCGATGCGTGCATCGTTGTGTTATTTGTTTCAACTTTGTGAATGATAAACTAGTATGGAGTGAGCCACCTAATATTTTTCGAATAAGAATGCATGTGTTGTAGATATATAATTGTTTTACATTCATTAAGTTAGTTTCTTGGTAAATTTTTGATGTAGTTGTTAAATAGGGATAGTGAAATATAACTTTTATAATTTTATTTTGAATAATTTGGAGTTCAGCTAATTTTGTTTTCGCGGCACTGCCCCATATTTCTACCAGGTAAAGAAGATGGGATTTTACAAGAGAATTATAAATAATATACCTTATGCGACGTGGAATACATTTTGAAATATGCCGAAATGAACCAATTAGTGCTGAGAGTTTATCTTTTATGTGCTCAATCTGGTATTTCCATGACAATCGACTATCAATTCTAAGCCCTAGGTACTTTTCGCAACTTTTTTCCTGTATAGCTATATTATTGACTTTTAGTGGTACATGCGGTGTTATTGGTTTGTTTTTAGCACTAAAAACTACATAACACGTTTTAATTTTAGTTAATCAAATCAGTTTACCAGAAAGCACCGCTAGGTGTGGTTTAGGAATTGTATCACGTTGTCCTACAACACAATATGATCATTGATGCATAAGACAGTATAAAAATACATTGCCATTTTCACTATGATTAAAATAATGCAATACGAATGTAGAATTACTACTACAGTAAACTGCAGGCCAAGGGAATTTATGAAAGTCACACATAGGAAAAATGAGTTTATGTTGTAAATCGCACTATATTCCTGACGTCATTTAATACATTATCCAAAACTGAAGAATGTTCGTAGATTTTGAAAAGGACTCACTACCCTGAAATTCGTAAAAACATTTTGAAGCATATAATAGCGTATAGGGAACAAACCGGTCGTTTTGGAAATTATTAGGAGAGGCCCGTGCCCAGCAGTGGAACGACTGCGGTTGAAATGATGATGATGAATAGGGAACAATGCAATATGAAGACACGCTTTTCTTACAATGTAATTTATTATACAAATTTAAAATATAATATTAACAGTTAAGATTGCAAAATAAAAAAGTCTATGATGAAGCTAAGAAATATAATATTTCTTAACTTCATCTTAAACAGCTGACGTTTCCTCATTTTCATAAAGGACATTCATCCAGGAGAAGTCACAATTATCTGCGAATTCACCACTAGGAGCAGATGTAGCACTAGCATCTGCTGCCTGGGAAGTTGGTGGCACAATCCGAGCCTCCTGTACCTCATTGTGTTCAGCAATATAATTCTGCGGTTGGGGATAATGAGCAATACTCTGTGCATCGTACCCATTTGGTTGAATATATTCCATATATTCAACTACGGGATTCATCGGACCGTGCGGCATGGGAGGCGAAACAGTTGTATTCTGATAGCTTATGTACATCTCTTGATTAATATTATCATTTGAAACTGCCGTTGGATACAGTTCTTGAAACTGGAACTGTTGCATAGGCATTGCATTCGACATGCCTAATTCTGGTGATGATTTGGATGTAGTTCCTCCATCTGAGTCCGTGTCATCATCTAAAATTTCTGCCCTATCCTTTTTCTCTTTCATTCTCCTGTTTTGAAACCATATTTTGATGGTTCTCTCATTTAAATTTAGAATTTCAGCTAACTCAATGCGTCGGTTCCGGTCTACATATCGATTCCTGGCGTACTCTTGTTCGAGCGATATCATCTGTTGGCTGGTAAACGCCGTGCGGTTGCGTTTTTTCTTGGACTTTGTTTTCGGCGGCAGATTTGTCCCGTTTGTCATCATTGTGATAAAGCTTGGGTTGGGCGGTGGATTTATGTAGCCATTTATATTATGAGGTACACTATGAGGATTAGCCCTTAGCATATCCATTTGATTATTAGGAATACTCATAGTGTTTGTCCTCATGTTATGTAGAGAATTTGAATAATTTGGTACAAGACCGACGTTGTCCGCTCTTACAATATTGTTCACACGATAAATGGGCAATGTTCCGTTTGAGGGACCTGGATTTTCATTCCGTGAAGTCAGTTCATAAAGATCGGAGCCCTGAAATAGAAAACAAATTTGATTGGTTTTATGTGATTTATTCTCCGAATTCGTAGAAAATACATTTTACACTTTTTGTTTGAGTTTTGTTGTTGTTTTTTAGAAAAATGAAATCCACGTTACTCATGAATGCGTAACGATAGCAACAAGGATTTTAATAACTACTTGTAAAATTCATAATCTTGGAATAACCATAACTAACCTTTCCATATAGGTCTCTTGGAGAGAGTGTATATGGAGGGGTTACCTTGTCTTTGCACTAATAGATAATATTTATATTTTCCTAACCATAAGTATGGATTACATTATTTAGGTATATATATGTCTTTGCAATACCAATAAAGAATTTAAACAGATGGCTTCTATCGCAATGACTTCGATGCAGTTGTTTTTATGGTGTTATTTTATCGCATAGGAAAAATTTGTCAAAAACAAAGATAAAAAATAATTTATACGGGTTAATTAATAAAGAAATCCCGAAAGAAGAGAAAAGAATTATGAATTAAAGAAGTAGCTGGATCTATTTAGAATAAAACTTTGAAGGAGAATGGAAATAATCAGTTGAAAAATAAATTATCAAATGAAAAGGTTTCAGGTTTGCAGGAGAGATCAGTTGGTTTTACAGAAATAAAGGGAGGAAAATCTTAACATGATCATCATGAAAGACTAGACAGAGAAATACGAAGAAAGGAAGACCAAGAAGACATAGAACAAATAATTATTTTAATTAATTATTAATAGTAGTAATAAATAATAAGTAATAATTAATTATTTTAAAATATTATGAACCTTTGGCATAAGACAAATCCGCCAAATCAAAAACCATGACTACTAGGAGAGCACGCTTGGACGAAAAATAATAAATAGACTAAAACACAAACTTATTAAAATAAAAATCAACTTACCACATATTGAGGCACGGTGGAGTCGGGCTCCTGCAACAGCTGATATTCATGGCCGTTGTCTTCACAATTCACCAACATTGTATTACAAGAAGAATTCATGACAATGTCTGTCAAATGCTAAATCGTAGAAACACTCGCTAAGAATGATGGACTACTAATAAATATGGATCAGTACAAAACTGGTGTTTTATATGTATCTAAAGTTTATCTTGGTGATTACAGAAAGTTTTCGAGGGCTAATGGTAGGTCTAATTAGCATTGTTGGATGTCGTATTTTAATGATGTGATTTGTTAAGCGGACAAGTAATAACTAAATAAGGTGTAGCAATGGAAAGCTGCATGTAATTTCTAAAAAGAAGGAAAAAGAAAGCGGGGACCGGGACTATGCACATATTAGTTAAAACTTATTCAAAGCAGTAAAGTAAGAAGACTTTAGTACGAAGAAATATAATTTTAGACGGTGGTTTTTCTAATAACGCTTTGAAAATTAGAGAAAATTACAAGTAAATGTAAAGCAAGTAATGTAAATCAATAAATCCTTGATAATTTTCAATTATTACAATTTTATTTTTAAAAAATATGCCACCTCATCTGTGTTATACTGTATTTGGATTTAAAGCTTACATTTACTTTAATAGTTTGATTATGTTCTTGTATGTATAATAATGTATATCCATAAACATATAAGTTACAGTATGAAAAAATCTATTTGCCCAGCACCTTCCCAATTTCTGAAACTCTATTTTTAAAAGGATGACTATAACTACGAGTATGTCGAATGAAAACTTGTTGAACTCACCGATTGTGACGAGTGAAAATCATTGCGTTGCATGTCGCATATATTATCAGTAAAATAAAAGAGCAATATAACACTATGGTCGAGAAAGAACTTATGTAATCAATTTGTCATTTATATTGGTACGATTCGGACTTGCCGATAAATGAAGTTTTTGTTAAACCTTTGATTTGTAAAAGGTTAACATTTTTCCTTATTAGATATTGCTCATTGATAAAGACGCAATTAACGCTATATTAAGAGAAGCTGCTATTGCTCTTGCATCATTACAGTAATCATTGTATTAATTCAAAGTGTTTGGTAGCATACATACAATTTAAGTGAAAAAGCTCCACTGCATTAAATCAAACATCGCGAAACACACGCTTGTCAATACACCAAATTGTTGGTCAAGCTTAACGTGCTTGACCATAGATTTGTATGAGGGACCATAAAATATTCGATCATAGATTTGACAAAAATACAAATATACTTACTGAACATTTACTAAACATTTTGTTTACTTACTTTAGATTGTTATCTCTCAGGCATTGTTCTTTTTGACTGTGAGTACAAAATCTGTTTATTTTCTTGAAGTGTCTATTTATGTTATCGGAAATTAAATTTTATCACTGTAATTAGTCGGGACCGTTGTTCAAAACATATTTAGCATGGTCTATCATTCGGTTTAAATTTATTTTTTTCTTTGAAATACACTTCCTACCCTTTTTACCTTCATGAAAATTTTGCTTTCCGAGATGTTAATAGTCGCTTGCGTTCATGCAATAATTCTATGTTGCTTATTCCTGAAAGCAAAAGGCTTTTTACTAGTTTTCGAAAGAAGAGTTACTTCACTGATAAGAATACTCACGTGGTTCTATATTGTAAGATATTATATTATGATACCTTACCTATATAATTGAAAATTAATCTCTATTTTTCCTTGGCGAATGCATAACCATCATCATCATTTCGTGTAGGCTACAATATCAATCGACCATGTACACCCTGGTATCAGAGTTGTGTGGAACCGCCTCTCGGCCTCTGATTTGGTTCCTTTAACTACCACCTAATGGCAGAAGGGACCAACAACGGCTTAACGTGCCTTTAGAAGCATGGAATCATCATTATTATCAGATAATCAGGTGCTTCAATATATACTGGAAACATGGATAGATGGCACGGCACTGTTTAATGCGATAGGGCTATCTTAGAACCACACAATTTTTTACATATATGCATGCAGTCTGTCTGTCTGTCTGTTTCGCTTTCACGGCCAAACCGCTGAACGGATATGAAGAAATTTGGTTCAAGGTTCCCGGGTTCAAACATAGGCTACTTTTGAGGCTACAGTGAAACAGAACAGAACTTCTGTATATAATAATTGAACTCTTGACGCGCCGTCTATAGACTGCGGGTTTGTAGTTTGGACATAAGAGGCTGGATCCAGCCTCTCCACAACACTGGGCATCGTAGTGTGGGAAAAGCAAAGAGCATCGAAACCTTAAAAAAAAAAGTTCCTTTTTCAATGGCGAAAAGTGATTTTTATATTCTTTGGTTTTTTTTTATGTATACGATGTTATAATTTTTCAAGTAGTGAAATGTATATTTGAAACAATAAATATAATATAATTGACTTGGCTACAAATCATATGCAGCTTTCTTCAAAACAGACACTATATCACAATAAAATTGATCTATTTTTAATTTGTGAGAAGCAGCATTACAATATTTACAATCACAAGTTAAACACTCAGATGGTGAATTAATTTTATTAAATTTTTATTACAGTTTTTCCTATACAGAGATAGCTGTTCACTGCATCTTTCTCCCCACACAACATTGCGATTAGCAGCTAACTCTTTTTTGATTATCTTAGGTGATATACTTTAAGTCACACTCCAGTATCAGAGGAAAGTAATCGGACCATGTTACATTATGTTTAACATACACCTTTCTTACTGTATGAATAACATATTGTGATACAATACAGTGATCTAGCAATCGCCTACACCTATGAACATCACTTATAAAGGTGTATCTGATAACAATCCAAGCTTATTTACATCTGCACAAAACCAGTGTTATTCATGACAAAAGTCTGTGAGCTCATCATGAAATAACTCACCCAGGTGCGCATTAAAATCACCCAATACATAAATAGATTCACTGCCATATTCATCTACCAGAGTACTTATTTTACCTAGACAGTCTGTGAATTCCGGTAAATTAGCAGTGGTATCCGTAGGCATATACACACATATCACTATAATGGGATATTCCCCTGTCACAAATTTTATAGCACATATTTATTTATTTATTTATTTATTTAACACTTCTTTGCACACAGTGTAATACAAATTAAATGTTACATAAAATGTAAACACAGTATGTATACAAAAGGCGGCCTTATCGCTCAAGCAATCTCTTCCAGGCAACCTTAGGGTAGTTTGAAATATAAAGAAAGGAGAGATACGGATATGGTGCATAAAGAACAGAACAGCGCTAGGCAGAATAACAGAAGTACACGATACATAAACTACTTAAAATAAATACTAATATACGTAAATAAAAAATAAATAATTATGTATATATATTTATATATAATAAATAAACTATAAAAAAAGAGAAAAAAAACCACGAGAAGTGGAGACTGAAACAAGATGTACTGAAAAGGAACGAAGCTACAGTGAGGAAAGAAAGTGGGACTTTACTTGCGACTTAAAACTGGTCAGAGTTTGAGCCGTTCGAATAGGCAGTGGAAGGGAATTCCACAGTCGCGTTGCCTTGGCCGTAAAAGAGTCAGAGTAGAAGGTAGTGAAGTGAGCAGGAGTTCTTAGGCGTAGATTTTCGGCACTACGTAATTTACGTTCTTGTTGAATCTCACTGAAGAATTCGAAGCGCTCTCTTAAGTAAGCAGGGGATAAAGGATTGAAGAGAATTGAGTATAATAAAGATAGGATATGCCAGTCACGGCGAAGTCTGATAGGCAGCCATTCAAGTTTAGAGCGAAATTGAGAAACATGATCATACTTGCGAAGACCAAATTTAAATCGAATACAAAGATTTTGAAGACGCTCAAGTTTATCAAGTTGCTGCTCTGTGAGGTTGGTGTAGCTGTTATCAGCATAGTCTAGGACAGGTAGAAGAAGGGTATTTGCGAGCATAGTTTTGGTCTCTATAGGTAGGAATTTACTTAGTCTTTTTAAGGTGTTGAACGTAAAGAAGAGCCTCTTGCTAACCTCTGAAGTTTGTGGAATCCATGTCAGTTTGCTATCCATCCATACACCTAGATTTTTGACCCGATCACTATAATCAATAACAACACCATTAAATTTAAGTTGCGGCAGGACTTCGCTGTCTATCCTTGAAGTCAGTTGAGGGTTGCCAATAATAATAGCCTTAGATTTACCTGGATTTACAAGGAGGCCATGTGCTTTGCTCCAAGTAGATATTTTATCGAGGTCCTGATTGACTATAGCTATAGCGGTAGAAAGGTCATCAACATCAGCCTGCATATAGATCTATAGGTCATCTGCGTAAAGGTGGTAGGATGACTGAAGCTGGTTCGTTATAGAGTTAATAAAAAGAGAAAACAAAAGTGGAGATAACACGCCACCCTGCGGTACACCTGCAGCGGTATAGCACCAAGACGAATAATTATCTTCAATGCGCACACGCTGTCGGCGCCCAAACAGGTACGATCGAAACCAAGCAATTACCGTTGGAGATATATTGAGAGAATGTAAGACCCCCAGTAATATATCGAAATCTACTGTATTAAATGCATTGCTGAAATCGAGCAGAGTCAATACTGTTAGTTTTTTGTTATAACCATACATAACCGATCACTATCACATGGCAGCACAAACACATTGGTGAAAACCGCACTCCTCCACAGCAGGGCCACCTCGCCGTAGGGCCGGCCTCGCAGTATATCCACCGAGATATCCATTGCGGAAGTACCAGTCGCGCTGAAGTTCCCATCGATACTTTGAAGGAAAGTGAGCTCATTTGGCAATAGCCAAGTTTCTTGCAGAGCTATAATATCCGAAGTACACTATCAACATATCGTTTTACGTTTTTGCAGTTAAAGCTTACAAGTTTACTTACTGTCGAGGCCATAATTTGGTTTAATATTGCCGTCTACAGAGCTTGCTCTGTTCGTAACCCTGTGTTTGAAACTGTGGGCGGAGCCGCGGGCAACAGCTAGTTTTGTTAATAAATATTAATTAAGTTTATTATGTGAAAGGACCTTTTTTATTTCCTTGCATTTTTTAAGCAAAGCACTAATTATGCCTCGGCCGAAATGGCAATTGCCTGTCTCGTAACATTGAAGTCCTCGCCTGCGGCTCGGCCTTCAAACTCATACTCGACCTGCAATTGCCTATTTCGCTGCCTTTGCAATAATGTTACTATTACCTGTCTCAATCTCTAAATACCAAAGTTGACGATATTTTCTTTACTTACTTCATTCAAATAGTTCAAAAACTGAGTAAAATATGTTTCATTGATTTTATATAATTTTATAAATATGCTTGTATTATAACTGTATAGCAAACATAGAAATTAGTAAAAAAATGTATGAATTAAAATAAAAATTAAGATAATATTAAAATACACGATCTTTAGGTCCCACTTCTGGACAAATTACCTACTATACCGATAAAATTATTATGTAAACTACAAATTAAAAAAGATTTAAGTACATGTCTGATTGCAAGATTGTAGGACGTATAAAAAGCTATTTTTTTACTTGTACCCTGAGTTTTAAAGCACAGGATAGTGTAACGCTAAGACGAGAGGGAGATATTTTATTTGTTTGAATGCTTTTTGTATCTGAAAACACCTTAAAATATAAATGTAATTTTTTATATAAAAATCTACCTTGTAAATGAAGACCTTAAAACCTGATTTCCAATATTTATTTCTGTTTCGTAACATTTCTGCTTTCTCAAAAATTCTTATTCTTCTTAAACTTAGCGTGTCGACTCTGGCAGACTACTATATACATACAGGGTTATTTTGAAATTACTGACCAAATTTTAATATTATATTCTAGACTAGGTGTTTCCCGCAGCTCCACCTGCTGTATATAGCCTATGTTACTCAGGGTGAATGTAGCTTTCCAATGGTGAAAGAATTTTTGAAATCGGCACAGTAGTTTTTGAGTTTAATTATTACAAACATACACACAAAAATACGAAATCATTTATCTTTAGTGTAGACGACAATAATTAACATTTCCCAAGGTTTATTTATATTATTAACGAAACATTAGAATTTTACAAGCATTTACTTTTATACTGAAATTTACTTGCGGACATGCGGGCTGGCATGGGTGGAAGCGGGGCTAAGTACGGTGCATCCACCGCGCGCCGTAAGATGCATACGATCAAATACGGTGACCACACTTCATATATTATTTGGTGATTTTTTTGTTGATTTTACAATTCGGTTAAAACCAAATTGTTATATTATCGATTATAACTCGTCTGACAAAATTTGAGTAGTAGTTTCCAAATAACACTCGATAAATCTTATTGCTTGTAGAGAAAACTCATCACAGGCCGGTGAAATCACGGGTCGCGCATACTTTCGTAAGTTAATTCCTAATGGTACAATTACTAACTATCTAATTAACTATGGTATAAAGAATTCTGAAATAAACTTTTCACTTAAGCTATACTGCAGAATGTATAGAGTTAATTATTTTTCGAATTCGAATCGTAGGTATTTACATAATAATAAACTCTTTATTGCAGCGGGTAAATACAATTTTGAGACACATACATGTAAACATAAGGTGTGAAAAAAAAACGTAGAAAAAAATGCCAGGGCTTAAATTCAGTTATCTTCACACATAATCTATGATAGTATAAATAAGTATCGGTTTTGTATGAATAGAAAAAAAGTTCTGTCAGATCTTTGATAGCAAAAAAAAAAAAAAATGTATCAATTATACGGTTGAGAAATCCCGTACAGGAACTAGTCTAGTTTTTTTTATATTCAATGTCTCAGTAATACTTTTTTAGTACCCGTAATCGACGAGCGTGTATGAAGAGAGTGATGAGAGTAAAAGAAGCGAGGGAAGTCTGTAATGACCGTAGCAAATGGAAATCCGTGGTCTCTGCCTACCCCTACGGGAAAAAGGCGCGATGGTATGTATGTATGTAAATGTTTACTAAAATGTATGGATAAACCATCTCAACTCGAACTTCTTACAGGATCGATGAAAAGCTGGAGCTTTTTTAGACTTAGACTTTTAATAATTTTAATAACTTTAATCGACTTCAATGTAAAAACAGCATTTTTTGCAACAGTAAATTTTCAATCAAACTCTATTATTTTCGAACTAATAAAAAAATCATATATTGCAAATAGTTTACTTTAAAAAAAAATATTTGTAAATTGATACAATTTTCGCCGTTTTATGTTCAAAATAAGAAAAAAATATCTCTAAGAATCTATAAAAAATCACGTTAAAATTAGTTACAAAGACAGGGTTAGAATAGTGTTAGGTCACAAATGAAATTTTAATTTGGATGATAAAAGAAGAATGAATGTAATGATTTCTTATGTTTTCGCGATTGTTATTCATTAAATTAAACTCGCAGTGCCTGCGACCATGAACGCTGTAAAGTGTTTGAAACGTCAGGTGTAAATAAATAAGTAATAAACGCGATAAAACCGTATTAAAATAGTATAATTTAATGAAGAATGAATGTAATTTCATTATTAATAATAACCAACTTTATTAATAAATAATGTTCTTTTTAGGCCCAGCAATGGCCGAATACAACTTTCTCCACAGTGCCCGTATGGTTTGGTTTCAGCCACAACCACAAGTCGGCGTCCAAGGTGTGTATTGCAGATATTTTACTTGTAACTACTAAAAGTAATTTTGAATATGATATAAGGACCACAATAATGTTCATGACCCATTAAAGGTGCTACCGCTAGACGTCAACTCATAAATTTAACTGTTTTAAAATGTTTAACGAATAAAAATTATTTTAAGTAATATCATAGTCTGTTATCCATGCCTTTTATATATATAATAATTTATAAAGGCGAAGGATTTGTTAAAATAAAGTTGGAACTAAATAGGAGGGGAATGAGGATATTCAAAATGATCATGATCTGTAAGTATATGGATGTAAAAAGCTGATTTTTAAATTACTCACTTATCCTAGAAATATTCTTCTTTAATCGTTCCTGTATATTTTTTTTTGTTTAACTTTTTTTTTTTTTTTGCAAAATTTCAACCGATATTGTCCAGCGATTCACATTTACGGCATCTACGATAAAATAGAGAGTGGTGTATTCCTCAGTGACAGATACCACAGAACTTTTATGTGAAATAAGAATATTTGAAAGAAGTAAACAATATGATATTACGTTTGAAAGCAGTTGCGTCGCGATATTTCATTTGAACGCGCATGGGTAGATGGCAGTGTTCTATTAGTATCAAAAATGCAAACTACAAATTTTAATAAGTATAGCTTAAAAATGAAGGAAGGTACAAGACTAATTTACATTTGTATGAATGGGGCCGGGGCCTGCAAATTAACAATAATTTGTTTACTTCTGTGCTTTTAAACCGAAGTTGTTCTATTATTTTATCTTAATGTGGTAGTTCTTATCTTAAAGCCTTTTGAAAACGCGTCCAAAACAAACAAAACATTAAGGTAAATACTCTCGTAAATACTTACAATTGATTGGGTGTCAATTTTTTATGGTACACAGATAAGATACAGATAGGATAATACAGCTCAGCTATGAGTGGTTGTAGGCTATGTTTGAAAACTGTGTACTTTTCAAGTCGAATAGTTTTTTCGATATCGAACAAATTTCATTCGACATAAATGTCATACATTTTAAAAATAGGGCTCCATGGCTTTTCAATTCCTAAATTAATTATTACCAATTCATGGCCTCTCTTTGGTCTTCTATTGTCAATTGTGCAAGAGATAAGGTAGACTACGTTAGTGCTATTAACCTTTCGGTGGCAGCACTTAGGGCATGAATGAATGAATTTTCACAATGTTGAATCCCCAAAAAGTTGGATTCTCAAATGACTCACGCAAAATCGACGAGTTAAATGATTTTCGGTCGAAATCGAATGATTTTCTTTCGACATAATCGGTGAGTCAAACGATTTTAATTCGACATCTGAGTCATACATTTACCTATATAGGGCGGGATCATTGTCAGTTATGAACCGGTCAATTGCGAGTTGAATTTAGTCCCACACGATTTAGTTAGATTAGTTTTCTTATTTGAGTTGTAAGTTTTTTATGTTAGTCCTAGTTATTTTGAAGACATGGATTTCATGATGTTATCACTTCTTGAATTTGAAAATGTAAACAAAATTAGCTATTACATTACTTTCTATTTCCAAATGAAATAAAAATAAGGTCTTGAATAAAATACTCCACGGAGTTCTTTCTATCACCTCAGCCTGAGCTGAACAATAGAAAAAAAAAACATTTAATTTTAGTTAATCAAATCAGTTTACCAGAAAGCACCGCTAGGTGTGGTTTAGGAATTGTATCACGTTGTCCTACAACACAATATGTTCATTGATGCATAAGACAGTATAAAAATACATTGCCATTTTCACTACGATTAAAATAATGCAATACGAATGTAGAATTACTACTATAGTAAACTGCAGGCCAAGGGAATTTATGAAAGTCACACATAGGAAAAAATGAGTTTATGTTGTAAATCGCACAATATCCCTGACGTCATCTAATATATTATCCAAAACTGAAGAATGTTCGTAGATTTTGAAAAGGACTCACTACCCTGAAATTCGTAAAAACATTTTAAAGCATATAATAGCGTATAGGGAACAAACCGGTCATTTTGGAAATCATTAGGAGAGGCCCGTGCCCAGCAGTGGACTGACTGCGGTTGAAATGATGATGATGAATAGGGAACAATGCAATATGAAGACACGCTTTTCTTACAATATAATTTATTATACAAATTTAAAATATAATATTAACAGTTCAGATTGCAAAATAAAAAAGTCTATGATATTAAACAGCTGACGTTTCCTCATTTTCATAAAGGAGTTTCATCCAGGAGAAGTCACAATTATCTGCGAATTCACCATTAGGAGCAGATGTAGCACTAGCATCTGCTGCCTGGGAAGTTGGTGGCACAATCCAAGCCTCCTGTACCTCATTGTGTTCAGCAATATAATTCTGCGGTTGGGGATAATGAGCAATACTCTGTGCATCGTACCCGTTTGGTTGAATATATTCCATATATTCAACTACGGGATTCATCGGACCGTGCGGCATGGGAGGCGAAACAGTTGTATTCTGATAGCTTATGTACATCTCTTGATTAATATTATCATTTGAAACTGCCGTTGGATACAGTTCTTGAAAATGGAACTGTTGCATAGGCATTGCATTCGACATGCCTAATTCTGGTGAAGATTTGGATGTAGTTCCTCCATCTGAGTCCGTGTCATCATCTAAAATTTCTGCCCTATCCTTTTTCTCTTTCATTCTTCTGTTTTGAAACCATATTTTGATGGTTCTCTCATTTAAATTTAAAAGTTCAGCTAACTCAATGCGTCGATTTCGGTCTACATATCGATTCCTGGCGTACTCTTGTTCGAGCGACATCATTTGTTGGGTGATAAACGCCGTGCGGTTGCGTTTTTTCTTGGACTTTGTTTTCGGCGGCAGATTTGTCCAGTTTGTCATCCTTGTGATGAAGCTTGGGTTGGGCGGTGGATTTATGTAGCCATTTAGCATATCCATTTAGCATATCCATTTGATTATAAGGAATACTCATAGTGTTTGTCCTCATGTTATGTAGAGAATTTGAATAATTTGGTACAAGACCGACGTTGTCCGCTCTTACAATATTGTTCACACGATAAATGGGCAATGTTCCGTTTGAGGGACCTGGATTTTCATTCCGTGAAGTCAGTTCATAAAGATCGGAGCCCTGAAATAGAAAACAAATTTAATTGGTTTTATGTGATTTATTCTCCGAATTCGTAGAAAATACATTTTACACTTTTTGTTTGAGTTTTGTAGTTGTTTTATAGAAAAATGAAATCCACGTTACTCATGAATGCGTAACGATAGCAACAAGGATTTTAATAACTACTTGTAAAATTCATAATCTTGGAATAACCATAACTAACCTTTCCATATAGGTTTCTTGCAGAAAGTGTATATGGAGGGGTTACCTTGTCTTTGCACTCATAGATAATATTTATATTTTCCTAACCATAAGTATGGATTACATTATTTAGGTATATATGTCTTTGCAATACCAATAAAGAATTTAAACAGATGGCTTCTATCGCAATGACTTCGATGCAGTTGTTTTTATGGTGTTATTTTATCGCATAGGAAAAATTTGTCATAAACAAAGATAAAAAATAATTTATACGGGTTAATTAATAAAGAAATCCCGAAAGAAGAGAAAAGATTTATGAATTAAAGAAGTAGCTGGATCTATTTAGAATAAAACTTTGAAGGAGAATGGAAATAATCAGTTGAAAAATAAATTATCAAATGAAAAGGTTTCAGGTTTGCAGGAGAGATCAGTTGGTTTTACAGAAATAAAGAGAGGAAAAACTTTACATGATCATCATGAAAGACTAGACAGAGAAATACGAAGAAAGGAAGACCAAGAAGACATAGAACAAATAATTATTTTAATTAATTATTAATAGTAGTAATAAATAATAAGTAATAATTAATTATTTTAAAATATTATGAACCTTTGGCATAAGACAAATCCGCCAAATTAAAAACCATGACTTACAGCGTCCTCCAAGCTCCAAAGCGTAAGCTGAGGACTACTAGGAGAGCACGCTTGGACGAAAAATAATAAATAGACTAAAACACAAACTTATTAAAATAAAAACAACTTACCACATATTGGGGCACGGTGGAGTCGGGCTCCTGCAACAGCTGATATTCATGGCCGTTGTCTTCACAATTCACCAACATTGTATTACAAGAAGAATTCATGACAATGTCTGTCAAATGCTAAATCGTAGAAACACTCGCTAAGAATGATGGACTACTAATAAATATGGATCAGTACAAAACTGGTGTTTTATATGTATCTAAAGTTTATCTTGGTGATTACAGAAAGTTTTCGAGGGCTAATGGTAGGTCTAATTAGCATTGTTGGATGTCGCATTTTAATGATGTGATTTGTTAAGCGGACAAGTAATAACTAAATAAGGTGTAGCAATGGAAAGCTGCATGTAATTTCTAAAAAGAAGGAAAAAGAAAGCGGGAGCCGGGACTATGCACATATTAGTTAAAACTTATTCAAAGCAGTAAAGTAAGAAGACTTTAGTACGAAGAAATATAATTTTAGACGGTGGTTTTTCTAATAACGCTTTGAAAATTAGAGAAAATTACAAGTAAATGTAAAGCAAGCTAATGTAAATCAATAAATCCTTGATTTATTACAATTTTATTTTTTAAAAATATGCTACCTCATCTGTGTTATACTGTATTTGGATTTAAAGCTTACATTTACTTTAATAGTTTGATTATGTTCTTGTATGCATAATAATGTGTATCCATAAACATATAAGTTACAGTATGAAAAAATCTATTTGCCCAGCACCTTCCCAATTTCTGAAACTCTATTTTTAAAAGGATGACTATAACTACGAGTATGTCGAATGAAAACTTGTTGAACTCAGCGATTGTGACGAGTGAAAATTATTGCGTTGCATGTCGCATATATTATCAGTAAAATATAAGAGCAATATAACACTATGGTCGGTCGAGAAAGAACTTATGTAATGAATTTGCCATTTTTATTGGTACGATTCGGACTTGCCGATAAATGAAGTTTTTGTTAAACCTTTGATTTGTAAAAGGTTAACGTTTTTCCTTATTAGAAATTGCTCATTGATAAAGACGCAATTAACGCTATATTAAGAGAAGCTGCTATTGCTCTTGCATCATTACAGTAATCATTGTATTAATTCAAAGTGTTTGGTAGCATACATACAATTAAGTGAAAAAGCTCCACTGCATTAAATCAAACATCGTGAAACACACGCTTGTCAAGACATCAAATTGTTGTTCAAACTTAACGTGCTTGACCATAGATTTGTATGAGGGACCACAAAATATTCGATCATCGATTTGACAAAAATACAAATATACTTACTGAACATTTACTAAACATTTTGTTTACTTACTTTAAATTGTTATCTCTCAGGCATTGTTCTTTTTGACTGGGGGTACAAAATCTGTTTATTTTTTTGAAGTGTCTATTTATGTTATCGGAAATTAAATGTTATCACTGTAATAAGTCGGGACCGTTGTTCAAAACATATTTAGCATGGTCTATCATTCGGTTTACATTTATTTTTTTCTTTGAAATACACTTCCTACCCTTTTTACCTTCATGAAAACTTTGCTTTCCGAGATGTTAATAGTCGATTGCGTTCATGCAATAATTCTATGTTGCTTATTCCTGAAAGGAAAAGGCATTTTACTAGTTTTCGAAAGAAGAGTAACTTCACTGATAAGAATACTCACGTGGTTCTATATTGTAAGATATTATATTATGATACCTTACCTATTTTTATGAAATTAATCTCTACTTTTCCTTGGCGAATGCATAACCATCATCATCATTTCGTGTAGGTTACAATATCAATCGACCATGTACACCCTGGTATCAGAGTTGTGCGGAACCGCCTCTCGGCGTCTGATTTGGTTCCTTTAACGACCACCGAATGGCAGAAGGGACCAACGACGGCTTAACGTGCCTTCAGAAGCACGGAATCATCATTATTATCAGATAATTAAGTGATTCAAGCCTGCAATGTCCTGACCATACTGGAAACATGGATAGATGGCACTGTTTTGTGGGATAGGGCTATCTTAGAACCACACATTTTTTTACATATAATACATGGTTACCAAAATACTAAGATCAAAGCGGGTATGCATATCTTCTTGTTTACGAGGGTACCTACCTTCCAAAAAAGCTGTTATAATAACTAATAGTTGTGAAGAGTGACATGAGTTTAAAGTTGTGTATCCCATGTAAAATAGTTGTAAATCAGAGTTATATCTTTAGAAAAATATTAATTTTTTATCTTGTCTTGAACTGCTTTGGCCACCATATGCTAAATATACGAACTACGAAGGATCTAGTACCTGAGATGGCGGCTAGGACAAGCTCAGATGACTTTGTAGTGACCTTGTTATTAATTAAGTATTTTAAAATTGTGAACCTTGGCTATAGGTGACCTTCTTCATTCATATCGAATGGATCACATGATCAATCAACCCTGCACACCCAGGTGTCAGAAGTTTTTACAACCGGCTTTTCGGCCTGTGACTTGGTAACTAAATGGCAGCCGGAACTCAGGACCAACGATCGTGCCTTCCGAAGCACGTAATCATCATAACTTTAGATAATCAGATGATTGAAGCCCGCAATGTCATGTGTAAACAACTAAACAGGAAGCAGGATGACAAATTGCCCAATTTTTTGGAGAGAAAGCACCATACTCGCGGTCGCACTTGGGTTCTCAGTTTGAGAGATCTCCAAGAGCCAAAGCATGTCACCACAGGACAACAAATAGGGTGAAAGAAATGTAATAGGAATGGAATTTATATGATCTCATCGCAGCTGAACTGATGAAAGTGGCGACAGCAATACATTTCTTGATCTATCTATACATTAATTAATTTACTTTTAACATATTTCAAATATCTAAACTATTACGGTTAAATGTTAATTATGTTGAAAAGAAAGCTTAGTAAGTTAGTGTTATCCTTTCGCAATCCGTAAAATATTTTAACTGTCTCAATCTCTAAATACCATACTTGACGATATTTTCTTTACTTACTTCATTCAAATAGTTCAAAAACTTAGTAAAATATGTTTCATTGATTTTATATAATTTTATAAATATGGTTCTATTATAACTGTATAGCAATAATAGAAATTGGTAAAAAAATGTATGAATTAAAAAAATATAAAATAATATTAAGATACACGATCTTAAGATCCCACTTCTGGACAAATTACCTACTATACCAAATAAAATTATTATGTAAACTACAAATTAAAAACAAATTTTAGTCCATGTCTGATTGCAAGATTGTAGGACGTATAAAAACCTATTTTTTTACTTGTACCCTGAGTTTCAAAGCACAGGATAGTGTAACGCTAAGACGAGAGGGAGATATTTTATTTGTTTGAATGCTTTTTGTATCTGAAAACACCTTAAAATATAAATGTAATTTTGTATATAAAAATCTACCTTGTAAATGAAGACCTTTAAACCAGATTTCCAATATTTATTTCTGTTTCTTAACATTTCTGCTTTCTCAAAAATTCTTATTCTTCTTAAACTTAGCGTGTCGACTCTGGCAGACTACTATGTACATACAGGGTTATTTTGAAACTACTGACCAAATTTTAATATTATATTCTAGACTAGCTGTTTCCCGCAGCTCCACCTGCTGTATATAGCCTATGTTACTCAGGGTGAAAGTAGCTTTCCAATGGTGAAATAATTTTTGAAATCGGCACAGTAGTTTTTGAGTTTATTCATTACAAACATACACACAAAAATACAAATCTTTTATGTTTATAATATTAGTGTAGACGACAATAATTAACATTTCCCAAGGTTTATTTATATTATTAACGAAACATTAGAATTTTACAAGCATTTACTTTTATACTGAAATTTACTTGCGGACATGCGGGCTGGCATGGGTGGAAGCGGGGCTAAGTACGGTGCATCCACCGCGCGCCGTAAGATGCATACGATCAAATACGGTGACCACACTTCATATATTATTTGGTGATTTTTTTGTTGATTTTACAATTCGGTTAAAACCAAATTGTTATATCATCGATTACAACTCGTCTGACAGAATTTGGGTAGTAGTTTCCAAATAACACTCGATAAATCTTATTGCTTGTAGAGAAAACTCATCACAGGCCGGTGAAATCACGGGTCGCGCATACTTTCGTAAGTTAATTCCTAATGGTATAATTACTAACTATCTAATTAAATATGGTATAAAGAATTCTGAAATAAACTTTTCACTTAAGCTATACTGCAGAATGTATAGAGTTAATTATTTTTCGAATTCGAATCGTAGGTATTTACATAATAATAAACTCTTTATTGCACCAGGAAAATACAATTTTGAGACACATACATGTAGACATAAGGTGTGAAAAAAAAACAAAGAAAAAAATGCCACGGCTTAAATTAAGTTATCTTCACACATAATCTATGATAATATAAATAGGTATCGGTTTTGTATGAATAGAAAAAAAGTTCTGTCAGATCTTTGATAGCAAAAAAAAAAAAATGTATCAATTATACGGTTGAGAAATCCCGTACAGGAACTAGTCTAGTTTTTTTTTATTTTTAATGTCTCAGTAATACTCTTTTAGTACCCGTAATTGACGAGCGTGTATGAAGAGAGTGATGAGAGTAAAAGAAGCGAGGGAGTCTCTGCCTACCCCTAGGGGAAAAGGCGCGATGGTATGTATGTAAATGTTTACTAAAATGTATGGGATAAACCATCTCAACTCGAACTTCTTACAGGATCGATGAAAAGCTGGAGCTTTTGTAGACTTAGACTTTTAATAACTTTAATCGACTTCAATGTAAAAACAGCATTTTTTGCAACAGTAAATTTGCAAAAAATGCTACAAACTCTATTATTTTCGAACTAATAAAAAAATCATATATTGCAAATAGTTTACGAGTACTTTAAAAAAATAATAATTGTAAGTTGATACAATTTTCGCTGTTTACGTTCAAAATAAGAAAAAAAAATCTCTAAGAATCTATAGACATGACATAAGAACAAAATATAAAAAATCACGTTGAAATTAGTTACAAAGACAGGGTTAGAATAGTGTTAGGTCACAAATGAAATTTTAATTTTGATGATAAAAGAAGAATGAATGTAATTTCATTATAAATAATAACCAATTTTATTAATAAACAATGTTCTTTTTAGGCCCAGCAATGGCCGAATACAACTTTCTTCACAGTGCCCGCATGGTTTGGTTTCCGCCACAACCACAAGTCTGCGTCCAAGGTGTGTATTGCGGATATTTTACTTGTAACTACTAAAAGTAATTTTTAATATGATATAAGGACCACAATAATGTTCATGACCCATTAAAGGTGCTACCGCTAGACGTCAACTCATGAATTTAACTGTTTTATGCGTTGAAGAGAATCCTTCTGTAAAATGTTTAACGAATAAAAATTCTTATAAGTAATATATTATAGTCTGTTATCCGTGCCTTTTAATAATAATTTATAAAGGCGAAGGATTTGTTAAAATAAAGTTGGAACTAAATAGGAGGGGAATGAAGATGATGAAAATGATCATGAACTGTAAGTATATGGATGTAGGAAGCTGATTTTTAAATTACTTATCCTAGAAATATTCTTCTTTAATCGTTCCTGTATATTTTTTTTGTTTAACTTTTTTTTTGCAAAATTTCAACCGATATTGTCCAGCGATTCACATTTACGGCATCTACGATAAAATAGAGAGTGGTGTATTCCACAGTGACAGATATAAGAATATTTGAAACAAGTAAACAATCTGAATTTTCGTTTGAAAGCAGTTGCGTCGCGATATTTCATTTGAACGCGCATGGGTAGATGGAAGTGTTCTATTAGTATTGTAATGCTATTTTTACTATGCCATAAATATTAAGTCGATTAACTGCCTAATTGCTCGATTGTTAAGTAAGGGATCAATTCCGCTAATAAACTTTAAAAGACCACGCAACTGATATTCAATCGCGACTCAATTATGTTGCATTTTTTTGATATGCTCAATAGTGGTATTCTGCTTAAACAGTTTTGAATCTTTATTCATTTGCAACTGGTATTTTAATGATTTTAGTAGAAAAGTGTAAATAAAATGAGTAACGGAATATCAGAAACGTCAAAGTGGTCATTGCGATTCAATTGTGCACTAGGTACTTAATTAAAATAAGAGAATCGACTCCTCCGTGAGATATATCGATTGCGATCGTGGAAGCAACATTCTGTATTTTCGATATATACGCGGGTGGTAATTTTGATCCCGACTGGTCTGGTCATGCGAATAGCTCCGCGAGCCGGTGAACGATAGTCGAATCATTCCTTACTTGTTCCGTGTTTCTTTAATCGCTCATTGAATCCGTGCGAGTTGGTTTAATTGTCGAATGATTCGCCGGCGGATCTCAAAAGTCGATACTAAATGCCTGTTGTTTTCACACGGTTCGGCACGAAGTCGATAGATAGTTCATCGAGTCGATTCGAGCAAATGTCGACTCCCGATGTCCCCATCACTACGACTGAATTGACAGCTAACACACTTGCCGCCACCGGAGACGAAATCAGATGATTTTTGGAGCGGGTCGATAATTACCATGGAGTAATTACAAAGAGGAGATGCCTTAATAAGCGTTTTGTAAGAAAGCGTTTGTGAGGCTACACGGGGCGGAAGGCAGACGTGCGGGGTGATTGGTTTCGGCCGTCGCTCCAATCATGGAGCACGAGCAATGACAAGCTCTGCCCACTTTTGTGTCGGCGAGGCGCCAATGATCATATTACTGCGCCATTTCAAACGGCATCTCCTCTTTGTAATTACTCCATGATAATTACTCGCTATTTTTATAATTAAAGATTTAAATCGCATTTAATACTGTTATTTTGGAGTTTAATAGTGCAACCGTCGTAACAAATATTTTCGCCGACGTGGTTGTCGTACGGCGTTATAAGACAAAAGTGTTTTCTTGGATATACATAAAGAACCCTGAAAAGGGTTAAAAAGAACACCTGAAGTTTCCCTCAGCACTCCCTCCGCTGAACAATGGAAGTTCTACCAGCTTCCCGAGGTGTCAGGAGTGCATACCACATTTCTTTTATTGAAACAAGAGGACACTGCTTATATTACCGTTTTAATCTGCGATAGACATTTTTGCTTTAACTGAGGTAACCACACATCCGAAGACAGCATTATCGGTCAGCCAGTGCCTGCGCTATTTTTTTAATTTAAAACTTTAAAGAAGGGATCTAAATATTGGCCATTCGATCTCCTGCGCCCCTAATTCTCTTTTCTCAATTTAATTTCATTTATTTATTTTTTTTCAACATAAATTCATTTTTTTTTTATTGAGTTTTTTTGTGTTAGCTTTCAACTTCTGTTTCCAAATAAATATTGTAAAAGTTATTTGTTCTTTTATTTTAATTTCGGTACTTATTTTCTTTCAAATTTCATAGAAGACAGGAATTAGATAGCAAACCCAGGTAATAAACATTTCAGTATCAAAAATGCAAACTACAAATTTTAATAAGCATAGCTTAAAAATGAAGGAAGCTACAAGACTAATTTACATTTGTATGAATGGGGCCGAGGCCTGCAAATTAACAATAAGCCCTATATTCTTCAAAACAGTTAATTAATTTGTTTACTTCTGTGCTTTTAAACCGAAGTTGTTCTATTATTTTATCTTAATGTGGTAGTTCTTATCTTAAAACCTTTTGAAAACGCGTCCAAAACAAACAAAACATTAAGGTAAATACTCTCGTAAATGCTAACAATAGATTGGGTGTCAATTTTTTATGGTACACAGATAAGATAAAGATAGGATAATGCAGCTCAGCTATGATTGGTTGTAGGCTATGTTTGAAAACTGTGTACTTTTTAAGTCGAATAGTTTTTTCGTTATCGAACGAATTTCATTCGACATAAATGTCATACATTTTAAAAATAGGGCTCCATGCAGGCTTTGTAATTCCTTAAATAATTCTTACTTCATGGCCACTTCTACCTTTCTTTGGTCTTCTATTGTCAATTGTGCAAGAGATAGGGCAGACTACGTTAGTACTATTAACCTTTCGGCAGCACTTAGGGCATGAAATTATCCTTTCAGAACATAATGTTGAATTTTTATAATGTTGAATTTCCAAAAAGTTGGATTCTCAAACGGTTAAATCTTATAATGGTCAATTCTCAAAAAAGTTGGATTCTTAAATGACTCACGCAAAATCGACGAGTGAAATGATTTTCGGTCGAAGTCGAATGATTTTCTTTCGACATAATCGGTGAGTCAAACGATTTTAATTCGACATCTGAGTCATACATTTACCTATATAGGGCGGGATCATTGTCAGTTATAAACCGGTCAAGTGCGCGTTGATTGGTCCCATACGAATGGGGTTCCGTAAATTAAATGAAATTAGTTTTCTTATTTGAGTTGTAAGTTTTTTATGTTAGTCCTAGTTAATTTGAAGGCTAGAATTTTATGATGTTATCACTACTTCCTGAAATTGAAAATTTAAACAAAATTCATTTCATTCACTCAAAATCATTACTTTCTATTTACATTGCCTTTTTCAATACGATTAAAGTAATGCAATACGAATGTAGAATAACTACTATAGTAAACTGCAGGCCAAGGAAATTTATGAAAGTCACACATAGGAAAAATAGAGTTTATGTTGTAAATCGCATAATACATACAGCTAATACAATATCCAAATCTGAAGACTGTTCGTAGATGTTGAATGTGTCCAGCAGTGGACTGACTGCGGTTGAAATGATGATGATGAATAGGGAACAATGAAATATAAAAACATTATTATATGACAATGTAATTTATTACACAAATATAAATAAAATATTTACAATTCAGATCAAAAAAGTAAGCGCCGAATGTATTTATAACCCATTCAGGAGATCCTATATCCCTTTGTTAAGATATCTTAAAGTACAGGAAACTACTAAATACATTTGACATCTCTGTAATCAAACTAAGTGCACAAAGTACTAAATAAGACCTACAACTATGTATGTATTTAAAAAAAAAAATACTTCAAAGAGGATCCCCAATTCTGTGCGAATTGACCACTAGGAACAGATATGGCACTGGCATCTGCAACCTGCGAAGCGTACAACTATAGATTTTTTAGAACGGCCGGCACTTTTTGCATAATTGTTAAATTGAACACGTCCTGCACCCTATATTTACATAAAAAATGACAATTTAATAATATTTCGTAACTTTATCTTAAACAGTTGACGTTTCCTCATTTTCATAAAGGATTTTCATCCAGGAGAAGTCGCAATTATCTGAGAATTCACCACTAGGAGCAGATGTAGCACTAGCATCTGCTGCCTGGGAAGTTGGTGGCACAATCTGAGCTTCCTGTACCTCATTATGTTCAGCAATATAATTCTGCGGTTGGGGATAATGAGCAATACTCCGTGCATCGTACCCGTTTGGTTGAACATATTCGACATATTCAACTACGGGATTCATTGGACCGTGCGGCATGGGAGGCGGAACAGTTGTGTTCTGATAACTTATGTACATGTCTTGATTAAAATTATGATTTGTAACTGTCGTTGGATACTGTTCTTGAACATTGAACTGTTGCATAGACATTGCATTCGACATGCCTAATTCTGATGAAGATTTGGATGTAGTTCCTTCATCTAAGATGTCATCATCTAAAATTTCAGCCCTATCCTTTTTCTCTTTCATTCTCCTGTTTTGAAACCATATTTTGATGGTTCTCTCATTTAAATTTAAAAGTTCAGCTAACTCAATGCGTCGGTTCCGGTCTACATATCGATTCCTGGCGTACTCTTGTTCAAGCGACATCATTTGTTGGGTGGTAAACGCCGTGCGGTTGCGTTTTTTCTTGGACTTTGTTTTCGGCGGCAGATTTGTCCAGTTTGTCATCCTTGTGATGAAGCTTGGGTTGGGCGATGGATTTATGTAGCCGTTTATATTATGAGGTACACTATAAGTGTTAGCCCTTAGCATATCCATTTGATTATTAGGAATACTCATGGTGTCTGTCCTCATGTTATGTAGAGAATTTGAATGATTTGGTACAAAACCGACGTTGTCCGCTCTAACAATATTGTTCACATGATAAATGGGCAATGTTCCATTTAAGGGACCTGGATTTTCATTCCTTGAATTTAGTTCATAAAAATCGGAGCCCTGGAATAGAAAACAAATTTAATTGGTTTTATGTGATTTAAGTATTCTCTGAATTCGTAGATAATACATTTTACACTTTTTGTTTGAGTTTTGTTGTTGTTTTATTGAAAAGTGAAATCCACGTTACTCATGAACGCATAACGTTAGCAACAAGGACTTTAATAATTATTTGTAAAATTCATAAACTAACCTCTTCATATAGGTACACTCTCTACCAAGAGAGTATATGGAGGGTTTACCTTGTCTTTGCACCAAAAAATAATATTTATATTTTCCTTAATATAAGTATGGATTACATTACGTATGTATATGTCTTTGCAATACCAATAAAGAATTTAAACAGATATCTTCTATAGCAATGACTTCGGTGTAGTTGTTTTTATGGTGTTATTTTATCGCATAAGAAAATTTTGGCAAATCAAAGGTAAAAAATTATTTATACGGGTTAATTAATAAAGGAATCTCGAAAGTACTGTTATAAATATATGTTTTGATTATGATTTTATGCGGCAGTGAAACATGTACTCTCTTAAGAAGATAAGAAGTAGCTGCACCTATTTAGAATGAAACTTTGGAGGTGAATGAAAATAATCAGTAGAAATGTAAGTTATCAAATGAAAAGGTTGTAGGTTTGCAGAAGAAAACTACTACTAGACTACTAGGAAAGCTCGCTTGGACGAAAAAGAATGATTAGACAAAAACACAAGCTTATTAAATAAAAACCAACTTACCACATATTGGGGCACGGTGGAGTCGGGCTCCTGCAAAAGCTGATATTCATAGCCGCTGTCTTCACAATTCACCAACATTGTATTACAAGAAGAATTCATGACAATGTCTGTCAAATGCTAAATCGTAGAAACACTCGCTAAGAATGATGAACTGCTAATAAATATGGATCAGTACAAAACTGGAGTTTTATATGTATCTAAAGTTTATCTAGGTGATTACAGAAAGTTTTCGAGGGCTAATGGTAGGTCTAATTAGCATTGTTGGATGTCGCATTGTAATGATGTGATTTGTTAAGCGGACAAGTAATAACTAAATAAGGTGTAGCAATGGAAAGTTGCACGTAATTTTTAAAAATAAGGAAAAAGAAAGCGAAATCCTGGACTATGCTCATATAAGTTGAAACTTATTCAAAGCAGTAAAGTAAACAGATTTCTCAAATAATAGAAGACTTTATTTAGTACTGAGAAATATAATTTTAGACGGTGGTTAAATAATGTAATTCAATAAATCTTCGATATTTTTTATTTATCACAATTTTATTCAAAAAAAATATGCTACTTCATATGTGTTATAACAACTGTATTTGGATATAAAGCTTTCTACAATACTTTATATTTATACCATAGTTTATTGCTTACATTTACTTTATTTGTATGATTAAGTTCTTGTATGTATAATAATGTATATCCATAAACATATTAGGTACAGTATGAAAGAATCTATTTTTCCAGCACCGTCACAGTTTCTGGAGCCCTATTTTTGAAAGTATGACTATAACTATGTCGAATGAAAACTTGTTGAACTTACCGATGGTGACGAGTGAAAATCATTGCGTTGCATGTCGCATATATTATCAGTAAAATATAAGAGCAATATAACACTATGGTCGGTCGAGGAGGAACTTATGTAATCAATTTGCCATTCTTATTGGTACGATTTGAACTTGCCGATAAATAAAGTTTTTGGTAAACCTTTATCAAAAATTGCTTATTGATAAAGACGCAATTAACTCTATATTAGGAGAAGCTGCCATTATTCTTGCATCATTACAGTAATCATTGTATTAATTCAAAGTGTTTGGTAGGTGGTAGCATACATACAACCAAATCAAATCAAATATCGTGAAACACACGCTTGTCAAGACATTGTGGCGACACAATCGCACAGTAAATAGTTACAACACAAGGCAACAGATGGCGCTAAAGCGACTAATTTGAAATTCCCAAAAACAAGACGTCCAATCAGCATCGAAAGACTACATCGCGCAATTGGAGTTTCTGTGAATTGGAGCACATATACAACCTCCGACAGAACACCGTCGGAGCCGCGGTTCCCCAGGCATAACACCTCGCCTGGCGGGAAGTAATTCCCTTTGCGGCGGTCGAGCATAACACCATCGCTCTCGCCGTGCTCCAAAACATCAAATTGTTGGACGTGCTTGACCATAGATTTTGAGGGACCACAAATTATTATTTTTTAACTTTGAGCTTCGGAAAATTTTTCTCGTACTTAACATCGATTTGAGAACAACAAAATTTACGAATTATTTTGTTTGCTTTAAATTATTATTTCTCAGGCATTGTTCGTGCTGCACGACTTTCAAATCTCAGCTTAAAGTATACTACAGAGATTCTACAGACATTTGAGTGTATGTATGTATTGTTTACTTATATGTATATATTTATGTATCTATTATATTACTTACAATTAATTATTAATTCTTAGTCCTTTAAAACTATAAAGGTATTGTACGCAGTTAATCCTGTAAAACATCTAATGCTGAGCGGCCTCGCAATACATCAAACTACTTGAAGTGTTTAATTCAAAAATATGTGGCTCACTCTAAACCGGTTAGGTCGAATGAAAATTGTTCGAATAGCTTGTTTCGAATGAGTCACCATAAATAAAATAGCACACATTAGTACGATGCTATTATACCAGGGTGCACAGGGTCGACCAAATAGGGCTGCCATTTCTAAAACCTGCCCCCCAGGACCGAAAGCGTAAGTTCCCCGGGTTTTGGAGCTTTCACCCAGGACATTTTAATACTTTTTTCATACACTTACATCTTGATAAAGACATATTTTACCCCGTGCTTGATAGAAGAAAACTTTAATTATAGGCCTCTTTTGTTACACGAAATTGTGCGTTTAATCGTTCTTGTGACGACAAGTGAGTAATTTTGCTTTATTTTTTAACCTTCTTAGCTTAGGTATTAAATAAAAAATAAACAAACCCAGTATTATTGCTCAGCTAATAAAATTAAATGAAAACTTGTTTAACTTTTTATTTTTCCATACAATTTACAATATTTAGTTTAGTTTTAAAACAACTTAAATCTTAAATCAAATTCAGAAAGTTATAACAACTCATACTAAGGAACAATTTTAACAGCCTTACGAAGAAAACCCAATTTGTCGTTTTCATTCATAGATCTATGTCGTGCGGTGAAATACCTAATCCATAGTTTTTATTTACAAAAATTATTTGAACGGATCTGATCGAAAACCCACTACAATAAAAGCAAAAATAGAAATTAGTAAAAAAATGTATGATTTAAGTACATGTCTGATTGCAAGATTGTAGGACGTATAAAAAGCTATTTTTTTTACTTGTACCCTGAGTTTCAAAGCACAGGATAGTATAACGCTAAGACGAGAGGGAGATATTTTATTTGTTTGAATGCTTTGTATATTTGAAAACACCTTATAATATAAATTTAATTTTTTATATAAAAATCTACCTTGTAAATGAAGACCTTAAAACCAGATTTCCAATATTTATTTCTTTTTTGTAACATTTCTGCTTTGTCAAAAATTCTTATTCTTCTTAAACTTAGCGTGTCGACTCTGGCAGACTACTATATACATACAGGGTTATTTTGAAACTACTGACCAAATTTTAATATTATATTCTAGACGACAATAATTAACATTTCCAAAGGTTTATTTATATTATTTACGAAACATTAGAATCTTACAAGCTTACTTTTATACTGAAATTTGCGTGCGACATGCGGGCAGGCATGGGTGGGAGCGATCAAATACGGTGACCACACTTTATATATTATATGGTGGGATATTAATAAATAAATATCGATTTTTTGGTTGATTTTACAATTCGGTTAAAACCAAATTGTTATATTATCGATTATAACTCGTCTGACAAAATTTGGGTAGTAGTTTCCAAATAACACTCTATAAATCTTATTGCTTGTAGAGAAGATACAATACAATAAAATAGAGAGTGGTGTATTCCTCAGTGACAGATACCACAGAACTTGTAAGTGAAATAAGTATATTTGAAACCAGTTAACAATCTGAATTTTCGTTTGAAAGCAGTTGCGTCGCGATATTTCATTTGAACGCACATGGGTAGATGGCAGTGTTCTATTATTATCAAAAATGCAAACTACAAATTTTAATAAGTATAGTTTAAAAATGAAGGAAGGTACAAGACTAATTTATATTTGTATGAATGGGGCCGGGGCCTGCAAATTGACAATAAGCCCTATATTCTTCAAAACAGTTAATTAATTTGTTTACTTCTGTGCTTTTAAACCGAAGTTGTCCTATTATTTTATCTTAATGTAGTTCTTATCTTAAAACCTTTTGAAAACGCGTCCAAAACAAACAAAACATTAAGGTAAATACTCTCGTAAATACTTACAATAGATTGGGTGTCAATTTTTTATGGTACACAGATAAGATAAAGATAGGATTATGCAGCTCAGCTATGAGTGGTTGTAGGCTATGTTTGAAAACTGTGTACTTTTTAAGTCGAATAGTTTTTTCGTTATCGAACGAATTTCATTCGACATAAATGTCATACATTTTAAAAATAGGGCTCCATGCAGGCTTTGCAATTCCTTAATTAATTCTTACTTCATGGCCACTTCTACCTCTCTTTGGTCTTCTATTGTCAATTGTGCTAGAGATAGGGCAGACTACTACCTTTCGGCAGTACTTAGGGCATGAAATTATCCTTTCAGAACATAATGTTGAATTTTTATAATGTTGAATTCCCAAAAAGTTGGATTCTCAAACGGTTGAATCTTATAATGTTCAATTCTCAAAAAAGTTGGATTCTCAAATGACTCACGCAAAATCGACGAGTGAAATGATTTTCGGTCGAAGTCGAATGGTTTTCTTTCGACATAATCGGTGAGTCAAACGATTTTAATTCGACATCTGAGTCATAGATTTGCCTATATAGGGCGGGATCATTGTCAGTTATAAAACGGTCAAGTGCGCGTTGATTGGTCCCATACGAATCTGGTTCCGTAAATTAAATGAAATTAGTTAATTTAAAGGCTAGAATTTTATGATGTTATCACTTCTTCCGGAAATTGAAAATTTAAACAAAATTCATTTCATTCACTCAAAATCATTACTTTCTATTTGCAATCGAAATAAAAATAAGGTCTAAACTACTACGGGGAGTTCTTTCTATCACCTCAGCCTGAGCTGAACACTAGAACAAAAAAACCTTTAATGTTATTTAAACAAAGTTTACCAGGAAGCACCGCTAGGTGTGGTTTAGGAATTATATCACGTTGTCCTACGACACAATATGATAATTGACGCATATGGCAGTAAAAAAATACATTGCAATTTTCAATACGATTAAAATAATGCAATACGAATGTAGAATTACTACTATAGTACACTACAGGCCAGGGGAATTTATGAAAGTCTCACACAGGAAAAATTGAGTTTATGTTGTAAATCGCATAATACATACAGCTAATACCAATCTGAATCTAATATCCAAATCTGAAGACTGTTCGTAGATGTTGAATGTGCCCAGCAGTGGACTGACTGCGGTTGAAATGATGATGATGAATAGGGAACAATGAAATATAAAGACATTCTTTTATGACAATGTAATTTATTACACAAATATAAATAAAATATTTACAATTCAGATCAAAAAAGATAGCGCCGAATATATTTATAATCCATTCAGGAGATCCTATATCCCTTTGCTAAGATATCTTATAGTACAGGAAACTACTAAATACATTTGACATCTCTGTAATCAAAACTAAGTGTACAAAGTACTAAATAAGACCTACAACTATGTATGTATTAAAAAAAAAATACTTTAAAGAGGATCCCCAATTCTGTGCGAATTGACCACTAGGGACAGATATGGCACTGGCATCTGCAACCTGCGAAGCTTACAACCATAGATTTATTAGAACGGCCGGCACTTTTTGCATAAATGTTAAATTGAAAACGTCGTGCACCCTATATTTACTTATAAATGTCAATTTAATAATATTTCGTAACTTCATCTTAAACAGTTGACGTTTCCTCATTTTCATAAAGGATTTTCATCCAGGAGAAGTCGCAATTATCTGAGAATTCACCACTAGGAGCAGATGAAGTACTAGCATCTGCTGCCTGGGAAGTTGGTGGCACAATCTGAGCTTCCTGTACCTCATTATGTTCAGCAATATAATTCTGCGGTTGGGGATAATGAGCAATACTCCGTGCATCGTACCCGTTTGGTTGAACATATTCGACATATTCAACTACGGGATTCATCGGGCCGTGCGGCATGGGAGGCGGAACAGTTGTGTTCTGATAACTTATGTACATGTCTTGATTAAAATTATGATTTGTAACTGCCGTTGGATACTGTTCTTGAAAATGGAACTGTTGTATAGGCATTGCATTCGACATGCCTAATTCTGATGAAGATTTGGATGTAGTTCCTTCATCTAAGTCCATGTCATCATCTAAAATTTCAGCCCTATCCTTTTTCTCTTTCATTCTCCTGTTTTGAAACCATATTTTGATGGTTCTCTCATTTAAATTTAAAAGTTCAGCTAACTCAATGCGTCGGTTTCGGTCTACATATCGATTCCTGGCGTACTCTTGTTCAAGCGACATCATTTGTTGGGTGGTAAACGCTGTGCGGTTGCGTTTTTTCTTGGACTTTGTTTTCGGCGGCAGATTTGTCCAGTTTGTTATTCTTGTGATGAAGCTTGGGTTGGGCGATGGATTTATGTAGCCGTTTATATTATGAGGTACACTATGAGGGTTAGCCCTTAGCATATCAATTTGATTGTTAGGAATACTCATGGTGCTTGTCCTCATGTTATGTAGAGAATTTGAATAATTTGGTTCAAAACCGACGTTGTCCGCACTTATAATATTGTTCACACGATAAGTAGGCAATGTCCCATTTAAGGGGCCTGGATTTACATTCCGTGAAGTCAGTTCATAAAAATCGGAGCCCTGAAATAGAAAACAAATTTAATTGGTTTTATGTGATTTATTCTTTGAATTCGTAGAAAATACATTTTACACTTTTTGTTTGAGTTTTGTTGTTGTTTTATTGAAAAGTGAAATCCACGTTACTCATGAACGCATAACGTTAGCAACAAGGACTTTAATAATTATTTGTATAATTCATAATCTTGGAACAACCTTAACTAACCTCTCCATATAGGTACACTCTCTACCAAGAGAGTATAGGTATGGAGGATTTACCTTGTCTTTGCACTAATACATAATATTTATATTTTCCTTAACATAAGTATGGATTACATTACGTATGTATATGTCTTTGCAATACCAATAAAGAATTTAAACAAATATTTTCTATAGCAATGACTTCGGTGTAGTTGTTTTTATGGTGTTATTTTATCGCATAGGAAAATTTTGCCAAAGGTAAATAATATTTTTTACGGGTTATTTAATAAAGAAATTCCGAAAGAACTGTTATAAATATATGTTTTGAATATGACTTTATGCGGCAGTGAAACATGTACTCTCTTAAGAATAAAAGAAGTAGCTGCACCTATTTAGAATGAAACTTTGGAGATGAATGGAAATAATTAGTTGAAAAATAAATTATCAAATGAAAAGGTTTCAGGTCTGCAGGAGAGATCAGTTGGTTTAACAGAAATAAAGAAAGAAAAAACTTAACGTGACTATTATGACAGACAAGACAAAGAAATACGGAGAAAGGAAGACCAGGAAGACATAAAACAAATAATGAAAATATTATGAACCTTTGGCAAGAGACCAATCCGCCAAAAAAAAACCATGACTTACAGCGTCCTCCCAGCTCCGAAGCGTAAGCTGAGAACTACTAGGAAAGCTAGCTAAGACGTAAAATAATGTTTAGACAAAAACACAAACTTATTAAAATTAAAATAAAAACCAACTTACCACATATTGGGGCACGGTGGAGTCGGGCTCCTGCAACAGCTGATATTCATGGCCGCTGACTTCACAGTTCACCAACATTGTATTACAAGAGGAATTCATGACAATGTCTGTCAAATGCTAAATCGTAGAAACACTCGCTAAGAAAGTTGGACTGCTAATAAATATAGATCAGTACAAATCTGGAGTTTTATATGTATCTAAAGTTTATCTAGGTGATTACACAAAGTTTTCGAAGACTAATGGTAGGTCTAATTAGCATTGTTGGATATCGCATTGTAATGATGTGATTTGTTAAGCGGCCTAATAATATTAATAACTAAATAAGGTGTAGCAATGGAAAGCTGCATGTAATTTCTAATAAGAAGGAAAAAGAAAGCGGGAACCTGGACTATGCTCATATTAGTTGAAACTTATTCAAAGCAGTAAAGTAAACAGATTTTTCAAATAATAGAAGACTTTATTTAGTACGGAGAAATATAATTTTAGACGGTGGTTAATTATTGTAATTTAATAAATCCTTGATAATTTTATTTATCACAATTTTTTTTTTAAATGTGTTCTTCATATGTGTTATAATAACTGTATTTGGAATAATTTATACCATAGTTTATTGCTTACATTTACTTTATTTGTATGATTAAGTTTTGTATGTATAATAATGTATATCCATAAACATATTAGGTACAGTATGAAAGAATCTATTTTTACAGCACCGTCCCAGGTTCTGGAGCCCTATTTTTGAAAATATGACTATAACTACGTCGAATACTTGTTGAACTCACCGATTGTGATGAGTGAAAATCATTGCGTTGCATGTCGCATATATTATCAGTAAAATATAAGAGCAATATAACACTATGGTCGGTCGAGGAGGAACTTATGTAATCAATTTGCCATTCTTATTGCTATGATTCGAACTTGCCGGTAAATAAAGTTTTTGGTAAACCTTTAATTTGTAAAAGGATAACATTTTTCGTTATTAAAAATTGGTTATTGATAAAGACGCAATTACCTCTATATCATTGTATTAATTTAAAGTGTTTGGTAGGTGATAGCATACATACAACCAAATCAAATCAAATATCTTGAAACACACGCTTGTCAAGACATCAAATTGTTGGACAGGATTAACTTGCTTGACCATAGATTTTGAGGGACCACAAAATATTTTTTTTAACTTCGAGCTTCGGAAAATGTATCTCGTACTTTATTTGACAACAACAAAATTTACTAATTATTTTGTTTGCTTTAGATTATTATCTCTCAGGCATTGTTCTTTTTTGTCTGGGGGTTCAAAATCTGTTTATTTTCTTAAAGTGCCTGTTTATGTTATCGGAAATTAAATGTTATCACTCTAATTAGTGGGGACCGTTATCGTTCATGAAAACTTCGCTTCCCGAGATATTGATAGTCGTTTCCGTTCGTGCAATAATCCTATGTTGTTTATTCCTGAATGCACTTCGGGAATTTTTAACTTGTCCTTCCTTCACTGTGCGTGCTGCACGACTTTCAAATCTCTGCTTAAAATATACTACAGAGATTCTACAGACATTTGAGTGTGTGTATGTATTGTTTACTTATACGTATATATTTATGTATCTTTTTTTATTATTTTATATTTTATTAATTTCTTAGTCCTTTGAATTACTTGGTTGACTGGTAGCTATGCCATTCTGAGATAAATCCGCCTTTGTGCATTTCTTTTCCTTTTCTATAATTTAAATGTTATATTTATGTACAATAAAGAGTTTTGCACTAACTATCTTATTCTCAAAAGTTGTTTTACTAGTTTTCTAAAGAAGAGTAAATTCACTGATATGAATACTCACGTGGTTCTATATTGTAAGATATTGCATTATGATGCCTTACCTATACATATAAAAATTAATCTCTATTTTCCTTGGCCAATGCATCACGGTACAATTTTCGCTTAATCTTTTTTGTTGTGTTTATTATTGTTATTAGAATTGAGACTGGAGATTGTTTTTATGAAAGAAAGAAAAAAGTTAAGTAAAGTAAAGGACATAAGTTGAAAAAAATATTACGTGTGTCAGGTCAGCTTTTTCTTTATTATAGCGTTTTGCCGGTTGCATCCTCAGCTGTTTGCTTTTTTTTTGTGGAGCCTAGGGTCAGCTAGTTAATATTATTTAAACTATCATCACATTACTATCTTCTTCATCTATAGATCTCTGTAACACTTAATGCATATTTTTTAAGATGTAATCATTGTACTTTGTTTGTGTTTCAAAACATAAATAAATAAATTGAGGAAGGAACGTTTTGAGTGCGGTTTATATGCTTTTCGATACTAAAAGACATGCAACGTCTTTCAGGTCTGCTATGCAGGTCTAAATTATTTACTTATAAACTACCGTACTGCATATTCAGAATAAAAAATTCAGTAGTCAACAGTTGAAACGTCGGAACTATAAAGGTAGGTAAAATATTGTACGCAGTTAATTCTGTAAATCATCTTATGCTGAGCGGCCTCGCAATACATCAAACTACTTGAAGTGTTTAATTCAAAAATATGTGGCTCACTCTAAACCGGTTAGGTCGAATGAAATTTTTTCGAATCGCTTGTTTCGAATGAGTCACCATAAATAAAATAGCACACCTGAGAATTTACCACAGAATATTTTTATTTAGTACGATGCTATTACACCAAGGTGCACAGGGTCGACCAAGCAACCCCCTCTATATGAATGATGTCAAATCTCCGAGCAGTCTGAAGAGCTATTTTTTAACAATATGACTCGCCCAAAATCGGCGAGTCGAATAATTTTCGTTCGAACCAAACGTTACCAAACGATTTTTATTTGAAACTAGCTATTTCCCGCAGCTCCGCCTGCGTCAAAAAGTAGCCTATGTTTGACTGCGGGTCTTCAACTATATTCATCAAAATCCGTTCAGCGGTTTGGCCGTGAAAGCGCAACAACAGACAGACACACAGACTTTCGCATTTATACTATTAGTATGGATATGGATATATTTCATATATTTAAAAATAGCTACCATTTAAAATAAGATTGGGACGTCATCATTTCGTGTAGGTTACATTATCAATCGACCATGTACTCTGGTGTCAGAGTTGTGTGGAACCGCCTCTCGGCCTCTGATTTGGTTCCTTTAACGACCACCTAATGACAGAAGGGACCAAAGGCTTAACGTGCCTTCAGAAGCACGGAATCATCATTATTATCAGATAATCAGGTGATTCAAGCCTATCATGTGTAAACAACTAAACATTTTATTCATCTGCTTCTCTATGAATGGAACCCTGGTCCTCACAGTCTAATGTAAAAACATTGTATACTTTGTATTTCCAGTAACAGCGGCCACCTCTAACATGAGGTCTTGTTTTGTGTAGTTCACTGGGCAAGAAGAGCGATAGGAGATGCGGCATGGTTTGGATGACACTACCACACTGGTATTAAATCTCTGACGGATCTATGTATCCCCAGTGTGCCAGGTAATCCTGGCTGCGATCTACCTCAGTACGGAGGACTTCCATGTGGAATAGGAAATCCAAGTGTCTTTTTCTTCGCGTGTCGATCGATTCAACCAATGATTTCTAAATTCTCCCCGACCACAGCGGGTCGTTACATGTGCAGGTGTTAGGGTACAGGAAGCAGGATGACAATTTGCCTAATTTTTTGGAGAGAAAGCACCATACTCGCAGTCGCACTTGGGTTCTCAGTTTGAGAGATCTCCAAGAGCCAAAGCATGTCACCACAGGATAACAAATAGAGTGAAAGAAATGTAATTGTAATGGAATTTATATGATCTCATCGCAGCTGAACTGATGAAAGTGGCGACAGCAATACATTTCTTGTCCTATCTATACATTAATTAATTAACTTTAAACATATTTCAAATATCTAAACTATTACGGTTAAATGTTAATTATGTTGAAAAGAAAGCTTAGTAAGTTAGTGTTATCCTTTCGCAATCCGTAAAATATTTTAACTGTCTCAATCTCTAAACACTATACTTGACGATATTTTCTTTACTTACTTCATTCAAATAGTTCAAAACTTAGTAAAATATGTTTCATTGATTTTATATAATTTTATAAATATGCTTCTATTATAACTGTATAGCAAAAATAGAAGTTAGTAAAAAAATTTGTAAATTAAAAAACATAAAATAATATTAAGATACACGATCTTAAGATCCCACTTCTGGACCAATTACCTTCTATACCGAATAAAATTATTATGTAAACTACAAATTAAAAAAGATTTAAGTACATGTCTGATTGCAAAATTGTAGGACGTATAAAAAGCTACTTTTTTTACTTGTACCCTGAGTTTCAAAGCACAGGATAGTGTAACGCTAGGACGAGAGGGAGATATTTTATTTGTTTCAATGCTTTTTGTATCTGAAAACACCTTAAAATATAAATGTAATTTTTTATATAAAAATCTACCTTGTAGATGAAAACCTTAAAACCAGATTTCCAATATTTATTTCTTTTTCGTAACATTTCTGCTTTCTCAAAAATTCTTATTCTTCTTAAACTTAGCGTGTCGACTCTGGCAAACGACTATATACATACAGGGTTATTTTGAAACTACTAGTTGTTTCCCGTAGCTCCACCCGCGGTCTATGTTACTCAGGGTGAATGTAGCTTTCCAATGGTGAAAGAATTTTTGAAATCGACACAGTAGTTTTTGAGTTTATATTACAAACATACACATAAAAATACAAATCTTTTATGTTTATAATATTATTGTAGACGACAATAATTAACATTTCCCAAGATTTATTTATATTATTAACGAAAGATTAGAATTTTACAAGCATTTACTTTTATACTGAAATTTACGTGCGGACATGCGGACTGGCATGGGTGGGAGCGGGGCTAAGTACGGTGCATCCAATCAAATACGGTGCCCATACTTTATATATTAATTGGTGGGATATTAACAAAAAAAATATCGATTTTTTAGTTGATTTTACAGTTCGGTTAAAACCAAATTGTTATATTATCGACTATAACTCGTCTGACAAAATTTGGGTAGTAGTTTCCAAATAACACTCTATAAATCTTATTGCTTGTAGAGAAAACTCATCACAGGCCGCTGAAATCACGGGTCGCGCATACTTTCGTAAGTTATTTCCTAATGGTATAATTACTAACTATCTAATTAACTGTGGTATTAAAAATTCTGAAGTAAAATTTTCACTTAAGCTGTACTGCAGAATGTATAGAGTTATATAATATATAACTATTTTTCAAATTCGAATCGTATGTATTTATATAATAATAAACTCTTTATTGCACCAGGAAAATACAATTTTTAGACACATGTAGACATAATGGTGTGAAAAAAAAAAACGAAGAAAAAAATGCCATGGTTAAATTCAGTTATCTTCACACATAATCTATGATAATATAAATAGGTAGGTATCGGTTTTGTATGAATAGAAAAAAAGTTCTGTCAGATCTTTGATAGCAAAAAAAAAAAAAATGTATCAATTATACGGTTGAGAAATCCCGTACAGGAACTAGTCTATTTTTTTTAATATTTTATGTCTCAGTAATACTCTTTTAGTACCCGTAATCGACGAGCGTGTATGAAGAGAGTGATGAGAGTAAAAGAAGCGAGGGAAGTCTGTAATGACCGTAGCAAATGGAAATCCGTGGTCTCTGCCTACCCCTACGGGAAAAAGGCGTGATGGTATGTATGTAAATGTTTACTAAAATGTATGGGATACACCATCTCAACTCGAACTTCTTACAGGATCGATGAAAAGCTGGAGCTTTTTTAGACTTAGACTTTTAATAATTTTAATAACTTTAATCGACTTCAATGTAAAAACAGCATTTTTTCCAACAGTAAATTTTCAATCAAACTCTATTATTTTCAAACCAATAAAAAATCATATATTGCAAATAGTTTACTTTAAAAAAATATATTTGTAAGTTGATACAATTTTCGCTGTTTACGTTCAAAATAAGAAAAAAAATCTCTAAGAATCTATAGACATGATTTATGAACAAAATATAAAAAATCACGTTAAAATTAGTTACAAAGACAGGGTTAGAATAGTGTTAGGTCAGCAATGAAATTTTAATTTTGATGATAAAAGAAGTATGAATGTAATTTCATTATAAATAATAACCAACTTTATTAATAAACAATGTTCTTTTTAGGCCCAGCAATGGCCGAATACAACTTTCTTCACTGTGCCCGCAGCGCACGCCGCCCGGTTTGGATTCCGCCACAACCACAAGTCGGCGTCCAAGGTGTGTATTGCAGATATTTTACTTGTAACTACTAAAAGTTATTTTTAATATGATGTAAGGACCACAATAATGTTCATGACCCATTAAAGGTGCTACCGCTAGACGTCAACTCATGCAGTTAACTGTTTTATGCGTTGAAGAGAATCCTTCTGTAAAATGTTTAACGAATAAAAAATCTTATAAGTAATATATTATAGTCTGTTATCCATGCCTTTTATATATATATAATAATTTATAAAGGCGAAGGATTTGTTAAAATAAAGTTGGAACTAAATAGGAGGGCAATGAGGATGATCAAAATGATCGTGACCTGTAAGTATATGGATGTAGGAAGCTGATTTTTAAATTACTTATCCTAGAAATATTCTTCTTTAATCGTTTCTGTATATTTTTTTTGTTTAACTTTTTTTTTGCAAAATTTCAACCGATATTGTCCATTTACGGCATCTACAATAAAATAGAGAGTGGTGTATTCCTCAGTGACAGATACCACAGAACTTTTAAGTGAAATAAGAATATTTGAAACAAGTTAACAATCTGAATTTTCGTTTGAAAGCAGTTGCGTCGCGATATTTCATTTGAACGCACATGGGTAGATGGCAGTGTTCTATTAGTATCAAAAATGCAAACTACAAATTTTAATAAGTATAGCTTAAAAATGAAGGAAGGTACAAGACTAATTTATATTTGTATGAATGGGGCCGGGGCCTGCAAATTTACAATAAGCCCTATATTCTTCAAAACAGTTAATTAATTTGTTTACTTCTGTGCTTTTAAACCGAAGTTGTCCTATTATTTTATCTTAATGTAGTTCTTATCTTAAAACCTTTTGAAAACGCGTCCAAAACAAACAAAACATTAAGGTAAATACTCTCGTAAATACTTACAATAGATTGGGTGTCAATTTTTTATGGTACACAGATAAGATAAAGATAGGATAATGCAGCTCAGCTATGAGTGGTTGTAGGCTATGTTTGAAAACTGTGTACTTTTCAAGTCGAATAGTTTTTTCGTTATCGAACGAATTTCATTCGACATAAATGTCATACATTTTAAAAATAGGGCTCCATGCAGGCTTTGCAATTCCTTAATTAATTCTTACTTCATGGCCACTTCTACCTCTCTTTGGTCTTCTATTGTCAATTGTGCTAGAGATAGGGCAGACTACTACCTTTCGGCAGTACTTAGGGCATGAAATTATCCTTTCAGAACATAATGTTGAATTTTTATAATGTTGAATTCCCAAAAAGTTGGATTCTCAAACGGTTGAATCTTATAATGTTCAATTCTCAAAAAAGTTGGATTCTCAAATGACTCACGCAAAATCGACGAGTGAAATGATTTTCGGTCGAAGTCGAATGGTTTTCTTTCGACATAATCGGTGAGTCAAACGATTTTAATTCGACATCTGAGTCATAGATTTGCCTATATAGGGCGGGATCATTGTCAGTTATAAACCGGTCAAGTGCGCGTTGATTGGTCCCATACGAAGCTGGTTCCGTAAATTAAATGAAATTAGTTATATTTAAAGGCTAGAATTTTATGATGTTATCACTTCTTCCTGAAATTGAAAATTTAAACAAAATTCATTTCAATCACTCAAAATCATTACTTTCTATTTCCAATCGAAATAAAAATAAGGTCTAAACTACTACGGGGAGTTCTTTCTATCACCTCAGCCTGAGCTGAACACTAGAACAAAAAAACCTTTAATGTTATTTAAACAAAGTTTACCAGGAAGCACCTGTCCTACGACACAATATGATAATTGACGCTTATGGCAGTAAAAAAATACATTGCATTTTTCAATACGATTAAAATAATGCAATACGAATGTAGAATTACTACTATAGTACACTACAGGCCAGGGGAATTTATGAAAGTCTCACACAGGAAAAATTGAGTTTATGTTGTAAATCGCATAATACATACAGCTAATACAATATCCAAATCTGAAGACTGTTCGTAGATGTTGAATGTGTCCAGCAGTGGACTGACTGCGGTTGAAATGATGATGATGAATAGGGAACAATGAAATATAAAGACATTCTTTTATGACAATGTAATTTATTACACAAATATAAATAAAATATTTACAATTCAGATCAAAAAAGATAGCGCCGAATATATTTATAATCCATTCAGGAGATCCTATATCCCTTTGCTAAGATATCTTATAGTACAGGAAACTACTAAATACATTTGACATCTCTGTAATCAAAACTAAGTGTACAAAGTACTAAATAAGACCTACAACTATGTATGTATTAAAAAAAAATACTTTAAAGAGGATCCCCAATTCTGTGCGAATTGACCACTAGGGACAGATATGGCACTGGCATCTGCAACCTGCGAAGCTTACAACCATAGATTTATTAGAACGGCCGGCACTTTTTGCATAAATGTTAAATTGAAAACGTCGTGCACCCTATATTTACTTATAAATGTCAATTTAATAATATTTCGTAACTTCATCTTAAACAGTTGACGTTTCCTCATTTTCATAAAGGATTTTCATCCAGGAGAAGTCGCAATTATCTGAGAATTCACCACTAGGAGCAGATGAAGTACTAGCATCTGCTGCCTGGAAAGTTGGTGGCACAATCTGAGCTTCCTGTACCTCATTATGTTCAGCAATATAATTCTGCGGTTGGGGATAATGAGCAATACTCCGTGCATCGTACCCGTTTGGTTGAACATATTCGACATATTCAACTACGGGATTCATCGGGCCGTGCGGCATGGGAGGCGGAACAGTTGTGTTCTGATAACTTATGTACATGTCTTGATTAAAATTATGATTTGTAACTGCCGTTGGATACTGTTCTTGAAAATGGAACTGTTGTATAGGCATTGCATTCGACATGCCTAATTCTGATGAAGATTTGGATGTAGTTCCTTCATCTAAGTCCATGTCATCATCTAAAATTTCAGCCCTGTCCTTTTTCTCTTTCATTCTCCTGTTTTGAAACCATATTTTGATGGTTCTCTCATTTAAATTTAAAAGTTCAGCTAACTCAATGCGTCGGTTTCGGTCTACATATCGATTCCTGGCGTACTCTTGTTCAAGCGACATCATTTGTTGGGTGGTAAACGCTGTGCGGTTGCGTTTTTTCTTGGACTTTGTTTTCGGCGGCAGATTTGTCCAGTTTGTTATTCTTGTGATGAAGCTTGGGTTGGGCGATGGATTTATGTAGCCGTTTATATTATGAGGTACACTATGAGGGTTAGCCCTTAGCATATCAATTTGATTATTAGGAATACTCATGGTGCTTGTCCTCATGTTATGTAGAGAATTTGAATAATTTGGTTCAAAACCGACGTTGTCCGCACTTATAATATTGTTCACACGATAAGTAGGCAATGTCCCATTTAAGGGGCCTGGATTTACATTCCGTGAAGTCAGTTCATAAAAATCGGAGCCCTGAAATAGAAAACAAATTTAATTGGTTTTATGTGATTTATTCTCTGAATTCGTAGAAAATACATTTTACACTTTTTGTTTGAGTTTTGTTGTTGTTTTATTGAAAAGTGAAATCCACGTTACTCATGAACGCATAACGTTAGCAACAAGGACTTTAATAATTATTTGTATAATTCATAATCTTGGAACAACCATAACTAACCTCTCCATATAGGTACACTCTCTACCAAGAGAGTATAGGTATGGAGGATTTACCTTGTCTTTGCACTAATACATAATATTTATATTTTCCATAACATAAGTATGGATTACATTACGTATGTATATGTCTTTGCAATACCAATAAAGAATTTAAACAAATATTTTCTATAGCAATGACTTCGGTGTAGTTGTTTTTATGGTGTTATTTTATCGCATAGGAAAATTTTGCCAAAGGTAAATAATATTTTTTACGGGTTATTTAATAAAGAAATTCCGAAAGAACTGTTATAAATATATGTTTTGATTATGACTTTATGCGGCAGTGAAACATGTACTCTCTTAAGAATAAAAGAAGTAGCTGCACCTATTTAGAATGAAACTTTGGAGATGAATGGAAATAATTAGTTGAAAAATAAATTATCAAATGAAAAGGTTTCAGGTCTGCAGGAGAGATCAGTTGGTTTTACAGAAATAAAGAAAGAAAAAACTTAACGTGACTATTATGATAGACAAGACAGAGAAATACGGAGAAAGGAAGACCAGGAAGACATAAAACAAATAATAAAAATATTATGAACCTTTGGCAAGAGACCAATCCGCCAAAAAAAAAACCATGACTTACAGCGTCCTCCCAGCTCCGAAGCGTAAGCTGAGAACTACTAGGAAAGCTAGCTAAGACGTAAAATAATGTTTAGACAAAAACACAAACTTATTAAAATTAAAATAAAAACCAACTTACCACATATTGGGGCACGGTGGAGTCGGGCTCCTGCAACAGCTGATATTCATGGCCGCTGACTTCACAGTTCACCAACATTGTATTACAAGAGGAATTCATGACAATGTCTGTCAAATGCTAAATCGTAGAAACACTCGCTAAGAAAGTTGGACTGCTAATAAATATAGATCAGTACAAATCTGGAGTTTTATATGTATCTAAAGTTTATCTAGGTGATTACACAAAGTTTTCGAAGACTAATGGTAGGTCTAATTAGCATTGTTGGATGTCGCATTGTAATGATGTGATTTGTTAAGCGGCCTAATAATATTAATAACTAAATAAGGTGTAGCAATGGAAAGCTGCATGTAATTTCTAATAAGAAGGAAAAAGAAAGCGGGAACCTGGACTATGCTCATATTAGTTGAAACTTATTCAAAGCAGTAAAGTAAACAGATTTTTCAAATAATAGAAGACTTTATTTAGTACGGAGAAATATAATTTTAGACGGTGGTTAATTATTGTAATTTAATAAATCCTTGATATTTTTTATTTATCACAATTTTTTTTTTTTTAAATGTGTTCTTCATATGTGTTATAATAACTGTATTTGGAATAATTTATACCATAGTTTATTGCTTACATTTACTTTATTTGTATGATTAAGTTCTTGTATGTATAATAATGTATATCCATAAACATATTAGGTATACAGTATGAAAGAATCTATTTTTACAGCACCGTCCCAGGTTCTGGAGCCCTATTTTTGAAAATATGACTATAACTACGTCGAATACTTGTTGAACTCACCGATTGTGATGAGTGAAAATCATTGCGTTGCATGTCGCATATATTATCAGTAAAATATAAGAGCAATATAACACTATGGTCGGTCGAGGAGGAACTTATGTAATCAATTTGCCATTCTTATTGGTACGATTCGGACTTGCCGGTAAATAAAGTTTTTGGTAAACCTTTAATTTGTAAAAGGATAACATTTTTCGTTATTAAAAATTGGTTATTGATAAAGAAGCAATTACCTCTATATCATTGTATTAATTCAAAGTGTTTGGTAGGTGATAGCATACATACAACCAAATCAAATCAAATATCTTGAAACACACGCTTGTCAAGACATCAAATTGTTGGACAGGATAAACTTGCTTGACCATAGATTTTGAGGGACCACAAAATATTTTTTTTAACTTCGAGCTTCGGAAAATGTATCTCGTACTTTATTTGACAACAACAAAATTTACTAATTATTTTGTTTGCTTTAGATTATTATCTCTCAGGCATTGTTCTTTTTGTCTGGGGGTTCAAAATCTGTTTATTTTCTTAAAGTGCCTGTTTATGTTATCGGAAATTAAATGTTATCACTCTAATTAGTGGGGACCGTTATCGTTTATGAAAACTTCGCTTTCCGAGATATTGATAGTCGTTTCCGTTCGTGCAATAATCCTATGTTGTTTATTCCTGAATGCACTTCGGGAATTTTTAACTTGTCCTTCCTTCACTGTGCGTGCTGCACGACTTTCAAATCTCTGCTTAAAATATACTACAGAGATTCTACAGACATTTGAGTGTGTGTATGTATTGTTTACTTATATGTATATATTTATGTATCTATTATATTACTTACAGTTAATTATTAATTTCTTAGTCCTTTGAATTACTTGGTTGACTGGTAGCTATGCCATTCTGAGATAAATCCGCCTTTGTGCATTTTTTTTCCTTTTCTATAATTTAAATGTTATATTTATGTACAATAAAGAGTTTTGCACTAACTATCTTATTCTCAAAAGTTGTTTTACTAGTTATCTAAAGAAGAGTAAATTCACTGATATAAATACTCACGTGGTTCTATATTGTAAGATATTGCATTATGATGCCTTACCTATACATATAAAAAGTAATCTCTATTTTCCTTGGCCAATGCATCACGGAACAATTTTTGCTTAATCTTTTTTCTTGTGTTTATTATTGTTATTGGAATTGAGACTGGAGATTGTTTTTATGAAAGAAAGAAAAAAGTTAAGTAAAGTAAAGGACATAAGTTGAATAAAATATTACGTGTGTCAGGTCGGGTTTTTCTTTATTATAGTGTTTTGCCGGTTGCATCCTCAGCTGTTTGTTTTTTTTTGTGGAGCCTAGGGTCAGCTAGTTAATATTATTTAAACTATCATCACATTACTATCTTCTTCATCTATAGATCTCTGTAACACTTAATGCATATTTTTTAAGATGTAATCATTGTACTTTGTTTGTGTTTCAAAACATAAATAAATAAATTGAGGAAGGAACGTTTTGAGTGCGGTTTATACGCTTTTCGATACTAAAAGACATGCAACGTCTTTCTGGTCCTAGTCTATAAATTATTTACTTTTTAGCTACCGTACTGCATATTCAGAATAAAAATTACAGTAGTCAACAGTTGAAACGTCGGAACTATAAAGGTAGGTAAAATATTGTACGCAGTTAATTCTGTAAATCATCTAATGCTGAGCGGCCTCGCAATACATCAAACTACTTGAAGTGTTTAATTCAAAAATATGTGGCTCACTCTAAACCGGTTAGGTCGAATGAAATTTTTTCGAATCGCTTGTTTCGAATGAGTCACCATAAATAAAATAGCACACCTGAGAATTTACCACAGAATATTTTTATTTAGTACGATGCTATTACACCAAGGTGCACAGGGTCGACCAAGCAACCCCCTCTATATGAATGATGTCAAATCTCCGAGCAGTCTGAAGAGCTATTTTTTAACAATATGACTCGCCGAAAATCGGCGAGTCGAATAATTTTCGTTCGATATCGAAGTTTGTTACCAAACGATTTTTATTTGAAACTAGCTATTTCCCGCAGCTCCGCCTGCGTCAAAAAGTAGCCTATGTTTGACTGCGGGTCTTCAACTATATTCATCAAAATCCGTTCAGCGGTTTGGCCGTGAAAGCGCAACAACAGACAGACACACAGACTTTCGCATTTATACTATTAGTATGGATATGGATATATTTCATATATTTAAAAATAGCTACCATTTAAAATAAGATTGGGACGTCATCATTTCGTGTAGGTTACATTATCAATCGACCATGTACTCTGGTGTCAGAGTTGTGTGGAACCGCCTCTCGGCGTCTGATTTGGTTCCTTTAACGACCACCTAATGACAGAAGGGACCAAAGGCTTAACGTGCCTTCAGAAGCACGGAATCATCATTATTATCAGATAATCAGGTGATTCAAGCCTATCATGTGTAAACAACTAAACATTTTATTCATCTGCTTCTCTATGAATGTAACCCTGGTCCTCACAGTCTAATGTAAAAACATTGTATACTTTGTATTTCCAGTAACAGCGGCCACCTCTAACATGAGGTCTTGTTTTGTGTAGCTCACTGGGCAAGGAGAGCGATAGGAGATGCGGCATGGTTTGGATGACACTACCACACTGGTATTAAATCTCTGACGGATCTATGTATCCCCAGTGTGCCAGGTAGTTCTGGCTGCGATCTACCTCAGTACGGAGGACTTCCATGTGGAATAGGAAATCCAAGTGTCTTTTTCTTCGCGTGTCGATCTATTCAACCAATGATTTCTAAATTCTCCCCGACCACAGCGGGTCGTTACATGTGCAGGTGTTAGGGTACAGGAAGAAGGATGACAATTTGCCTAATTTTTTGGAGAGAAAGCACCATATTCGCAGTCGCACTTGGGTTCTCAGTTTGAGAGATCTCCAAGAGCCAAAGCATCACCACAGGATAACAAATAGAGTGAAATAAGTGTAATTGTAATGGAATTTATATGATCTCATCGCAGCTGAACTGATGAAAGTGGCGACAGCAATACATTTCTTGATCTATCTATACATTAATTAATTAACTTTAAACATATTTCAAATATCTAAACTATTACGGTTGAATGTTAATTATGTTAAAAAGAAAGCTTAGTAAGTTAGAGTTATTCTTTCGCAATCCGTAAAATATATTAACTGTCTTAGTCTAAATACCATAGCTGACGATATTTTCTTACGTACTTAATTCAAATAGTTCAAAAACTTAGTAAAATATGTTTTTTCGATTTTATATAATTTTATAAATATGCTTATATTATTAATGTATAGCAAAAATAGAAATTAGTAAAAAGATGAATGAATTAAGAAAATATAAAATAATATTAAGATGCACGATCTTAAGTCCCACTTCTGGACAAATTACCTACTGTACCAAATAAAATTATTATGTAAACCACAAATTAAAACAATCAATCAATCATTTATTTATTTGTTAAACATAGGTACATAATAAGATGTTTTACAGAGTATAAGACGCACTATGTTTTGCTATTTTTGCACAGCATACAAATAAGTATTTCATACTAATATGGTTACAGGCTCACAGCCAAAACAATTCCAAATTTAAAGTCAAAAATATATATTATAAAACAGATTATAATATAAATGTAATTTTTTATATAAAAATCTACCTTGTAAATGAAGACCTTAAAAACCAGATTTGCAATATTTATTTCTTTTTCGTAACATTTCTGCTTTCTCTAAAATTCTTATTCTTCTTAAACTTAGCGTGTCGACTCTGTCAGACTACAGGGTTATTTTGACAATACTGACCAAATTTTAATATTATATTCTAGACGACAATAATAAACATTTCCCAAGGTTTATTTATATATTTACGAAACATTAGAATTTTACAAGCATTTACTTTTATACTCAAATTAAAGTACGGACATGCGGGCAGGCATGAGTGGGAGCGATCAAATACGGTGACCACACTTCATATATTATTTAGTGGTATATTATTTAAAAAAAAAATATTTTTTGGTTGATTTTACAATTCGGTTAAAATCAAATTGTTATATTATCGATTATAACTTGTCTGACAAAATGTGGGTAGTAGTTTTCAAATAACACTATAAATCTTATTGCTTGTAGAGAAAACTCATCACAGGCCGGTGAAATCACGGGTCTCGCATACTTTCGTAAGTTTATTCCTAATGGTATAATTACTAACTATCTAATTAACTATGGTATAAAGAATTCTGAAGTAAACTTTTCAAATTAGCTATACTGCAGAATGTATAGAGTTTATTATTTTTTCAAGTTCGAATCGTATATATAATAAACTCTTTATTGCACCAGTAAAATACAATTTTGAGACACATACATGTAGACATAATGATGTGCAAAAAAAGAAATCGAAGAAAAAAAATGCCATGGCTTAAATTCAGTTATCTTCACACATAATCTATGATAACATTATATAGGTATCGGTTTTGTATGAATAGAAAAAAGTTCTGTCATATATTTGATAACAAAAAAAATATGTATCAATTATATGGTTGAGAAATCCCGTCCTAGTCTAGTTTTTTTTTTAAATATTTAATGTCTCTTAATACTCTTTTAGTACCATTTAATGTTAACTAAAATGTATGGGATAAACCTTTTCAACTCGAACTTCTTACAGGATCGATGAAAAGCTGGAGCTTTCTAGACATAGACTTTTAATTATTTTAACAACTTTAATCGACTTCGATGTAAAAACAGCATTTTTTGCAACAGTAAATTTTCTATCAAACTATTATTTTTGAACCCATAAAAAAAATATTTTTTGCAAATAGATTACATTAAAAAAAATTAATTTGTAAATTGATAAAATTTTCGCAGTTAATAATTTTAATAGTAACTAATTACAATTCTGACACAAACATGATTAGGGCGCAATCCTTTGTTCTCGAACTAGGTACTGGTATGAAAGCTCAGGTTTCTTATGATCCATCACTATTGACACTCTTTATTTACATCGGTGACGTTGCTCCTTAGCACTAAAGTGAAGATGTCTAGTTTTAATAATTATTTTTTTAACATCGACCCGGCATCGGCATACGACGGCCCCAATGGGAATCAGTGGACGCAGGAACCTATTTCAAACGTGCCTCTAAATGTGATGGTAAGTGTAGATTGTATGATACTTAGTGGTACTTTTTAATATTTTTCAATTAAATTTCTGTTGTTATTTCAAGGAATAATTTTTCAGATTTTTTCACATCCTTGATAAATAATAAGGCTCAAATGTAAAATTTTATTTATTTATTAATTTCGATTGTACCACAATAAAAAAAATGGACTTATGCTAAAAGCATTATTTCCCAAACAACCAAAAGAAAAACAAAAAAGTTATGAAAACAGAAAATTGTTTTGGAAATAAGAGTTTTGGAATATTATGAAATAGAAATAAATATTGGAAATATAAAAAAGTACACGTTACAATCAGGTACAAAGACATCCCTGGTTGCGAAGAATAAAGTGTTAGGTCAAACATGAAATTTAAATTTTGATAAGAGAAGAATGAAATTAATTTCCTTATTTTTAATAACCAACTTTATTAAAAACAATGTTCTTTTTAGGCCCAGCAATGGCCGAATACAACTTTCTCCACAGTGCCCGCATGGTCTCCGCCACAACCACAAGTCGGCGTCCAAGGTATATATTGCAGATATTTTACTTGTAACTACTAAAGTAAATTTTAATGATATAAGAACCTAATGTTCATGACCCATCAAAGGTGCTACCGATAGATGCCAACTCATAAATTTAACTAGAATGTTTAACATATAAAAATTCTTTTATGTATTAACATACTCTGTCATCCATGCCTTTCAAGCAATCGCATAAAAATGGTATAGTTAGTATTTAATGCACCTTTGATTAACTTGTCCTTGCTTTTTCAGGTGTAGTTATACCTGAACAGGTAGAACCAGCACGAAATATAAAGAAGCCGAAGCGAGTACGTACTGCGTACACTACAGAGCAGTTGCGAATTTTAGAGGATATATTTAGTCATTCCAAATATGTAGGCATAGAACTCCGCCGGAAAATAGCCACTTCATTCAACATCCACGAGAAAATAATTAAAGTGTGGTTTCAAAATAGAAGAATGAAGGAGAAACGAGAGTTTTTGTAGAAGAATGAAGGAGAAACGAGAGCTTTTGGAAGCCAGTAGCGTTCCAAGCAGTGATATGTCTGATGGATCAAGACAATCACCACCTTAAATGGTGGTTGGGCAGAACATGCACAGCAGTGCCGGCGGAATCAGTATAGACTGTTCGATGTCTTTTGAAGACCTGAATTTCTTGTTCGATAGTTGACGATCACCGTTGAACCGTGACTATGTCTAACTTTAAAATTGGTTTAAAATCCAAATGAGAGATCCAGATGTTCAACGTGATGACATGGATTTAGAAGAATAAAGTACATCTAATTCTTCACCAGAATCGGGCATATCGAGAACAATGCCTGTGCCTATGCAATTTCATGTTCACGAGCAGTATCCAACCATTGTTTATGGGCAGTATCAAAAAGATAGTGTTTCCCGCAGCTCCACCTGCGTCAAAAAGTAGCCTATGTTTGACCCCGGGTCTTCAACTACATTCATACCAAATTTCATCAAAATCCGTTTAGCGGGTTGGCCGTGAAAGCGTAACAGAAAGACAGACAGACTTTCGCATTTATAATATTAGTATGGATTAGTATGGATTGTGCAATAAATTATTACATTTTAAGAAAATAGTGTTTCATTGTGCCGATACCTGTTCAAATCTTCTAAACTATTTTATTAGTATGAAGGTAGTGTGACCACATCAATAAACAGAATCTACAGGCAGTAGTCAATTGAAGTTATTGATTTGTTTATCGGTTGTGGGATCGACAACTTCACATAACATTTTCTTTCTTCATTCTATATCCGCCGTCACTAAGCAGCCGAAGAGAGCACGTACCTGCGCTGCGTACACTACAGAGCAATTGCGAATTTTGAGTATAAATATTCTTTCTCGAAATATTTAGACGTGGAAAGACGCCGACAAATAGCCGTTTTCAAAATCCTCAAAATCCTCGAAATTCATTCAAAATCCATGAGAAAATAATCAAAGTAAGGTTCCAAAACAGAAGGAGAAACGAGAGTTGTTGGAAGTTCGTAGCATTTCATGTAGTCATATGTCTGATCTATCAAGACAATCACCACCTGATTATTGCGCCTCATCACTGTTGAATGTTGGACGGATCATGTCATTTCTCAATGTGATTATTATCATCAATTTTGTGATTGGACAAAGCAGACGGTTCCCACAGTTCCTGTGAGTAACATGAACCAGAATTCTAGTTAGAGAAGTGGAGGTGTCTCTCATACTCCGCCAGACTTATCACTGTGCCAAATTCCACAAGTACCTATGCAATGCCGGCGGAATCAGTATAGACTTCGTTGTCTTTTGAAGACCTTGATTTCTTGTTCGGTAGTTGACAAATATCATCGTTGAACCGTGACTATACGTCTAACTTCAAAATTAGTTTAAAAAATCCAGATGAGAGATCCAGATGTTCAAAGTTCATATCGCGATTTCCAATGGTCAATGATAGTTTGTTCAGTGAAGTAATTATTAACCAGTAACGTGATAAGTTCGCGTACCAGTGGGCGGGGCCACGCTCAGAACCTATCCGCGCGTTTGCAACGAATAGGTAGATTCTTGATATCTGTGACTCACTCGAGACAAGCGATTCGAATAATTTTCGTTTAACAAAACCGGTTAAGTGTGACTGACATATTTCGAAAGCAATCCAAGTAGTGTGGTATGATGTATTTATTTTCTAGATATATTTTTGGCATGTCTTTTTATTATTTTGTTAATTAACAATTTTTTTAACAAATTTGTATAGTGCCTACTTAAAAACTTTACGGATTAAACCAGATTAGAAAAAACAACTCTTAACATCTCTTAAAAAGAAATTCTCCCTCAAAAGAAAAAAAAAATCCATATTCATTATATCACCCATAAACTGTTCTCTGCATAACTCAAAGGTAAACTATTAGACAATGCTCCTAGCATTAAGTTCGCCTTTTGTACTGTGATAATGAAACTATTAGACTGTAAATAAAGATTATAGGGCTGATTTAAAATGAAAAAGGTCCGGAGGTGTTAAAACGGTGTATTCGGCATTAAAACACATAGACAACCAAAAACCATAAAGAAAATAAACTAAAATGTTGGCGTTGCCAACATACTGTACAGATTGTATTTTGTGCAATAAAATTTAAATAAATAATACAGATTTAAGTATGGGGTTCATAATTCTGCCTACATTAGATTTCAAATAGGGGAAACCTATGGTAAAGTGGTTAACCCGGAGGTCATGGATTCGATTCAATCATTCGCTTTTCCCGCGGGATAGTGAAGTATTTTTCATTCATTTCATTCTTGTTATTCGTTACACGTATTCAATAAGACTTATTTTATTTAATATACATTATCAATGCGTTGATGCAAAAAGGAAGAACTTTATTTTATCAGTTGCATTGCATAATTATTTCATAACATCCAAATTATTTACTATGTGAAATATACCTAATTTCAGACATATCTCACATTAAAGATATAGTTGTATAATATACTATCATTAGGTTTCACATTTTATTATAGTACAGGAGTACGCACGTGGGTAAAAAAAAAATAATCGCAAAATCTGAATTGAGATAGTTAATTTTTAAATTATCATAAATATAATATCTGACCTTTAGCTTGTACTTGCATATATCTATTTGTTAAAATCATCACAGGAAATAACATATTTTAAGAGACATAATAGTAAACCGAAGCGTCCTCATCAGATATCATGATCAAGATACTTAGGTAGGTACATCACATAGTGACAACGGACAAAGTAACAAAGGATATTATAACTTATGCATAGAGTAACCATGAGAGTATTCTCATGAGTAAACCTGTCTGTGGTAATGTTACTATTCTTACCCGAAATAGTCAAGCAATTTTAGAAAAAAGTAACGGTAACAGAAAACCATGCCAAACGTGTTTTGAGCATGGTCTACACTCATTAGAGTGATACTGATAACATTGAATATCCGATTTAAATACACACTTTTAGAAAGTAAACACATTTTGAACCGTCAATATAAAAAGAGCCTGAGAGTTAACAATCTTAAAATAGTAAACAAAATAATTAGTGATAGTTTTCTGTTTGTTTTGTTGTCGAGGTAAAATAAGAGATAAATTGTCGCAAATAGATAATCTATTGTATGATCAAGCACGTAAATAACTATCTTGTTCAAAATTTAGATTATGAAAAATTTTAGGAACGATTTTAGACAGCTGACAAGCGCTCGCTGATGTTTGATTTCATGCAGTGGAGCTTTTTGACTTCATTAGCCGAATATATGCTACCATCTTTTGAACGCTTTGGTTTAGTAACTACAACAATAGGCTTGTATCTATCCTTATCCACCATAAATGACTTAACATGTGTTCCGAAGCATAAAAGAGCTCGTTATAGAACATGCCACCAACTGGCGAACAATCCGATTCGGGTCGCACCTAGCTGTCGCTTGACACGCGCTTTCGCTATGAATATGAGAGCCTTAGCCTCGGCTGTCAAGCTCCTCTTTACCATTACTATGAACTTTGCTATATAATAAATCTATGTATACGACATGTAAAGGAACTTATTCAACTTTATTCGAATTACTTAAATTACTCGTAATTTTCTCTAATTTTCAAAACTTTATTAGAAAAACCACCGTCTAAAGTTATACTTCTCCATACTTAACTCTTCTATTATTTGATAAATCTGTTTACTTTACTGCTTTGAATAAGTTTGAACTAATATGAGTGTAGTCCCTGCTAACGCTTTCTCTTTCCTTCTTTTTAGAAATTACATGCTGCTTCCCATTGCACACCATATAAGCCAGCCAAAATTAACCAGTTTATTTAGTTATTAATATTAATAGTCTGCTTAATAAATCACATCATTAAAATGCGACATCTAACAATGCTAATTAGACCTACCATTAGCCCTCGAAAACTTTCTGTAATCATCTAGCTAAACTTAGATACATATAAAACTCCAGATTTGTACTGATCCATATTTATTAGCAGTCCATCTTTCTTAGCGAGTGTTTCTACGATTTAGCATTTGACAGACATTGTCATGAATTCTTTTTGTAATACAATGTTGGTGAATTGTGAAGACAGCGGCTATGAATATCAGCTGTTGCAGGAGCCCGACTCCACCGTGCCCCAAAATGTGGCAAGTTGGTTTTTATTTTAATAAGTTTGTGTTTTTGTCTATTCATTCTTTTGCGTCCAAGCGTGCTTTCCTAGTAGTCCTCAGCTTACGCTTCGGAGCTTGGAGGATGCTGAGATAAGTTATGGTTTTTGATTTCTTATGTTTTCGCGATTGTTATTCATTAAATTAAACTATTCGTCAAACGTCAGGTGTAAATAAATAAGTAATAAACGCGATAATACCGTATTAAAATAGTTTAATTTATGGTTTTTGATTTGGCGGATTTGTCTTATGCCAAAGGTTCATAATATTTTTTTATTTGTTCTATGTCTTCCTGGTCTTCCTTACTTGATATTTCTCTGTCTAGTCATTTAAAATGGTTCTGTAAAGTTTTTCCTTTCTTTGTTTCTGTAAAACCAACTGATCTCTCCTGAAACCTTTTCATTTGATGATTTATATTTTTCGATTCTTCTCCAAAGTTTCATTCTAAATAGATTTAGTTACTTCTTTTCATGTTCCACTGTCGCATAAAATCATAATCAAAACATATATTTATAACGGTTCTTTTCGGGATTTCTTTATTAATTAACCCATATAAATCATTATTTACCTTTGATTTTGACAAAATTTTCCTGTGCGATAAAATAGCATCATAAAAACAACTGCAACGAAGTCATTGCTCTATGGTTTCTATAAGCCATCTGTTTAAATTCTTTATTGGTATTACAAAGACATATACCTACATAATGTAATCCATACTTATGTTTAGGAAAATATACTCCATTATCTATTAGTGCAAAGACAAGGTAACCCCTCTATATACACTTTCTACCTAGAGAGTTAAGAGTAAGGTTATTCCATGATGATGAACCTTACAAATAATTATTGAAATCCCTGTTACGCGTTCATGAGTAACGCGGATTTCATTTTTCTATAAAACAACAACAAAACTTAAACAAAAAAATGAAAAATGTATTTTCTACGTATTCGGAGAGTAAATCACATAAAACCAATTAAATTTGTTTTCTATTTCAGGGCTCCGATCTTTATGAATTGACTTCACGGAATGTAAATCCAGGTCCCTTAAATGGGACATTGCCCATTTATCATGTGAACAATATTGTAAGAGTGGACAACGTCGGTCTTGTACCAAATTATTCAAATTCTCTACATAACATGAGGACAAACACCATGAGTATTCCTAATAATCAAATGGATATGCTATGGGCTCACCCTCATAGTGTACCTCATAATATAAACGGCTACATAAATCCATCGCCCAACCCAAGCTTCATCACAAGGATGACAAACTGGACAAATCTGCCGCCGAAAATAAAGTCCAAGAAAAAACGCAACCGCACAGCGTTTACCACCCAACAAATGATGTCGCTTGAACAAGAGTACGCCAGTAATCGATATGTAGACCGGAACCGACGCATAGAATTAGCTGAACTTCTAAATTTAAATGAGAGAACCATCAAAATATGGTTTCAAAACAGGAGAATGAAAGAGAAAAAGGATAGGGCTGAAATTTTAGATGATGACATGGACTTAGGTGAAGGAACTACATCCAAATCTTCAACAGAATTAGGCATGTCGAATACAATGCCTATGCAACAGTTCCATTTTCAAGAACAGTATCCAACCACACTTACTCATGATAATTTTAATCGAGACATGCACATACATTATCAGAACACAACTGTTCCGCCTCCCATGCCGCACGGTCCGATGAATCCCGTAGTTGAATATGTCGAATATGTTCAACCATATGGGTACGATGCACGGAGTATTGCTCAACCCAATCCCCAACCGCAGAATTATATTGCCGAACATAATGAGGTACAGGAAGCTCAGATTGTGCCACCAACTTCCCAGGCAGCAGATGCTAGTGCTACATCTGCTCCTAGTGGGGAATTCGCAGATAATTGCGACTTCTCCTGGATGAAAGTCCTTTATGAAAATGAGGAAACGTCAGCTGTTTAAGATGAAGTTAAAAAATGGGGCTTCTCTTCTAAAAAAATGTAACAGTAAAGTATTTAAAAAAATAAATATACACATAGTTGTATCTGTTATAGATATCATAACAAAGGGATATAGGATCTCCTGAATAGATTATTTCTATATTCGGCGCTGACTTTTTTATTTTGCTATCTGTATTGTAAATAATTTATTTTAAATTCGTGTAATAAATTACATCGTAAGGATGTCTTTATATTTCATTGTTCCCCTATTCATCATCATCATTTCAACCGCAGTCAGTCCACTGCTCTCCTCTTAATGATTTCCATAACGACTGGTTTGTTCCCTATACGCTATTACATGCTTCAAAATTTTTTTACGAGTTTCACGGTAGTGAGTCCTTTTCAATAGGTATTCAACATCTACGATCATTCTTTAGATTTGGATTATGTATTAGATGGCGTCAGGGATATTATGCGACAACATAAACTTTTTCCTATGTGAGACTTTCATAAATTCCCCTGGCCTGTAGTTTACTATAGTAGTAATTCTACATTCGTATTGCATTATTCTAATCGTAGTGAAAAAGGCAATGTATTTTTATACTGTCTTATGCATTAATGATCATATTGTGCTGTAGGACAACGGGATACAATTCCTAAACCACACCTAGCGGTGCTTCCTGGTACACTGATTTGATTAACTAAAATTATTTGTTTTTTTTTTACTATTGTTAGGCTCAGGCTGAGGTGATAGAAAGAACTCGCCGGAGTAGTTTATTTAAGACCTTATTTTTTTTTCGTTTTGAAATAGAAAGTAATGACACAGCTAATTTTGTTTACATTTTCATATTCAGGAAGTGATATCATCATGAAATCCTAGTCTCCAAAATAACAAGACGTACATAAAATAACTTTAAACTCTAATAAGAAAACTAATTTCATTTAATCGTAGAACCCGATTCGTGTGGGACCAAATTCAACTCGCACTTGACCGGTTTATAACTGACATTGATCCCGCCCTATAAAGGTAATGTATGACTCAGATGTCGAATTAAAATCTTTTAACTTATCGATTATGCTCTTCCTTGTGATGATAATTTTTTTCTTGTTTTAGGTTAGTTATACTTGTACAACAAAAAATGTTAATTGTAAGTTTCATTAACTATTACTTTGCGAAATTATTTTCCAAGTGAAAAGTAAATGTGTAAAATATTCTTAATTGTGCAATAAATTATTACATTTTAAGAAAATAGTGTTTCATTATACGACACATGTTCAATGCCTCTCAAGTTTTTTATTAGTATGAAGGTAGTGTGTCCACATTAATATACAAAATTTACCAACAGTCTTCGATTGAAGTTATTGATTTGGTAATCGATTTTGGGATTGACTTTTTGATTGACCTTGACATAACATTTTCTTTCATCATTCTATCTCCGCCGACACTAAGCAGCCGAAAAGAGCACGTACTACGCTGCGTACACAAAGTTAGGTTCCAAAACAGAAGAATGAAGGAGGAACGAGAGTTGTTGGCAGCCAGTAGCATTTCAAGCAGTACCTAATATGTCTGATTTATCAAGACAATCACCGACTGGTTATTGCGCTTCACCACTTGAATGATGGTTGGGCGGATCATGCCATTTCTCAATGTGATTATTATCATCAATTTTGTGATTGGACAACGCAGAAGGTTTCCACAGTTCCCGTGAAAGTGGCGGCGTATCTCTCACACTCCGCCAGACTTATCTCTGTGCCAAATTCCAACAAGAGAGCAGTGCCGGCGGAATCAGTATAGACTGTTCGATGTCTTTTGAAGACCTGGATTTCTTGTTCGGTAGTTGACGATCACCGTTGAACCGTGACTACGTCTCACTTCAAAATTGGTTTAAAAAATCCATATGAGAGATCCAGATGTTCCAAGTTAATATCGCGATTTCCAATGGTCAGTGATAGTTTGTTCAGTGAAGTAATCGGCAACCAGTAACGTGATAAGTTCGCGTACCAGTAGGCCACTACAATCAAAACCTATCCGCGCGATAGCGACGAATAGGTAAAGTCTCATTAGTGTATGTAGTATTTTCAATATCTGTGACTCATTACAGACAAGCGATTCGAATAATATTCATTCAACAAAACCGGTTAAGAGTGACTTATATATTTTGTAAGTAATTCAAGTCTTGTGATGAATTGCATGGTTAAGATTTATGTAGGTATATATATAAAGATTATTATTTTAAATGATTTAAATTAAGTTGTCTGTTGTTAAAATTTTTGAATACTTTTCTGTTTTGTTTTCTGATTTATATAATTATTATGTTTCGTTATTAGTATGTAAACCTATCTTATCCATAATTTTTTTACATATATCCAAAACAATTTCATTTTAGTATACTAGATAAACAATGTTATAGTACCTACCTACATTCGAACAGTTAAAAACGGATTAAACACCCCCAGATAGGCCGACCGACCCATACTTACAATACAATACAATACAAAAACTCTTACATGAAATCATGGAAATGAAAATTCTATCTTTGCCACCGCTGCCGCACTGTTACTTGATATAAGTCACATACATTTTTATAAACATTAAGTGATACTGAACTTACAAATAACACTGTGAAACATTAAATTTTTAAAGGTTTTTTTGTCAAGTGAAGAAGTCTGAATAGTAAGTATTTAAGAAAAGGTTAGCTTAGATAAAATTCTAACCATTATCTTAAAAACTACTAAAAAAAGGAAATAAATATTGCAAACATAGTTCGAATCATATCAACATACATTTTTGATCCCATATGTAGGTACTCGTATATTTGGGTTCTTTGAAAAATGTGGGCTATTTTCTATTAAATTTATAATAAAATATATTTTTTATGGAATAAAAATATTTTAATACGGTTTTTATCTCGCTTATTACTTATTTATTTACACCTAATGTTTTAAACACTTTGCAGCGTTCATGGTCGCAGGTAGAAAACGCGAAAAAAATCGTATTAAAATAAGGACTTCTTATGTTTTTGCGATAGTTACTCCTTAAATTAAATTATTTTACTCTAAAATAAACGTATTTAAATAGTTAAATTTAACGTATTAAAACATTTTAATTTAATTTGTAACAATTGCGAAAACATAAGAAATCATTTATTTATAATATTGACATTGGCGTCGCTACTGATTGCCTATTGGCAAAATGTTGATTGTGTCATGTCAACAACAAAATTGACAATGCCATTCAATGAAATAGAAATTAATCTTCGTCTTCATTCGCATCAAATATTATAACATCTTTTATATCACTTTTCTCTCATTACTAAGTATATATTATTTTTACCATTTTCATAAATATTTTTATTTGATAATCACAAAATACACAACGCTACTCCTGTCTGTTTTTGCCAGATGACATTGAGATGACGGAGTTACTTGAATATTTAACTTTCTTCAAAGAACTTTATACCAATTTATCAATACACAATTTAGGTATTGTAATAACCCGATAAAATATTTGACATTTAATCCACAAATAATACTAACTTCTTAGGGTTATAGAGAATAGCATAATATTCCCAAAATGTAATTACCTGCCAGGTATGTCATGTAACTTTTCCGAACTATAAACTAACTTTTAGGATGCTGCAATGGATGTTTGGAGCGACGCTACAAGATCGCAAGACAAATTCCCACATTCGGGGCAGCCTTCATGTTCGTGACATAGTAGACAAGCTCCAAGAAAGCCGCTTACGATCGCCAGATGTTGTGGGCAGAGCTGATGGCTTGTCTGTATTTATAAGGGATTCTGGATCTGAGGTCAATCAGGGGTTTAAAATTCTTGGTCTAGGCCTGAACTCCCAAGGTGGAAACCTGGAATTTAATACGTCCATACATAAGAAAGTGCTCGGAAGTGTGATGACCAGCTATTTTGCCACGAGCATGAAATGATGATGGGCAGGACGTATCTCCTTTTACATAATGCATTGACTGTGGCTACTGGACATCACTGAGAAAGGAGTTCACAATGTACACTTTTAGCAAATTTACACAAAGGAAACTTTTCTAGAAATTGTTTCATACCGGGCGGTAAAGTACAAGACGCGACCTGACAATCCTTTCACTGAATAAGCAGTTTCCACGCAATAAAATTACTTTAACAAAAGAAAAATTAAACCTTAATATGTTTTAGGGCAATAAAAGAAATAATTAACACTTCTAACCTTATAACGATGTTCAATAAACACTAGTTCAGATGCTAATAAAGAATAGTTCGACTTAAGGAATTTCGGGTTTACACAACAATTTAAGCTTTATTTCCATATAAATAAATTACAAAATAATGATATAATGGCAACGTCTGTAAAAAACTGCCAAGAGGAGCGTGTTATACGTGCCAGTTGAAAGTAATGCAATGCGAAATGAGTGGCACCGGTCCGCGGATCGAAATCAATGCATCTTAAACTACCCACCAATGTCGAACATTATGCTGCAGACACTTATTACAAATCAGTCGTTTCTGAGTTAACCAGATTTTGCCGTAAGATGAGAAAAAAATGTCAAATTGTTTAGAAATGTAGAGATAATATTTTAATGTAAAATATTATAAATAAATAGATTTTATCTAATCTCATATTAAAATGTAAATATTAAAAATATGGCTTAAATGTCAGTCACTATACACATGCCATCGAAATAAAACGAAATTATGATATAGCTCCAGTATGGACGATTAAATAATTAAGCCTTAATTTAATATGGCATACTCTTTCAAGGCATAATGATTTTTTGAAGATTATTTAAAGCATAATGTATCTAAGCAAAATTATGTTTAAGCATTTTGATGCATAAATGTATTTAAGCATAAATATTCTTAATCATAAATTTTACAAATCTGTACTTCCGTACTATAACTATTCCGTACCGCTTAATGACTAATTTTCGATTTCATGTATAAATGAAAGACTTTCAATCATAGGCACTAAAACTTAAACTAACTGAGATATGACGAAGTTAAACGTCACGTGAATTTGGATAATACCAAACTCTCCATACTAATGGAACTGAAAGGGTGACGTCACGCTTAGGTAATTTAGGGTGAGTCTGAATTTGTTTGACAACTACCTTAAATATTGCGTTTATGTAAATAGTTTATATATTTTTATGTGTTCATCGTTTAAAATATATTATTTTAGCTTTTTTATATTTTCAATATAAACTTGCCCATTGCTTATTAAATTCCTATAAAAATCCCCGGACAAAATTTAAAACATTGTATGCTATTATGCTATCATGAAATCACATTACCTTTACAATTTTCGATATTTTCAAATTTCATCTAAATCTGTTCAGCGGTTTGGCCTTGAAAGTGTAACGGCAGACAGATAGACTTTCGCACTTATAATATTACTATCTGTTTCCTGCAGCTCCGCCTGCGTCAAAAAGTAGCCTATGTTTGAGCCCGGGACTTCAATTATATTCATGCCAAATTCATCAAAATCCGTTTAGCGATTTAGTCATGAGAGCGTAACAGACATACAGACAGACAGACTTTCGCATTTATAATATTATATATATATATATATTTATATAGAGTACGGAAGTTTGGATGAATATAATTATATAAAAGTATTGATAGTAACTTTAATTTAGTTTCCGTTATTCCTTAAAATTTTATGGCTAAATAAGATTAGTCCGGCAGTTAATATGCTTCGGAGATTATGCGAATTAACATTATGCCAAAGCAAATTAGCCTAAAAGTTAATTATGCCAATATTATGCAAAAATATTTTATAATACAGATATAGAATGCCAAAAGACAATTATGCCAAAGAACTATTATGCCAAAATATTTTATGCCTAACACGGTACGTGTATTTATTTATTTATTTATAAATCTTGATTGAACCACAAGTAAAAACAAAAATTCATTTACAATCGGCTGACTTAATGCTAAAAGCATTCTCTCCCAGTCAACCATGAGGAAAAACAGAAAAATTATGTGCGGCGCGAGTTATCTTAAAAATACAATGAGAGAAAAAATGAAACACTAACTGCTAAATTAATATACATAGATTTACATACAGTATTCATAAACTATACGTATATGAATATGCCTAAATATATTAGGACAAACCTAATTATGCGTAAAGAAGGGATCCCTGTATGGACAACGAACAAAATTTTTTTTTTTCCATTAAAGTATGTTTGTTATTCTGTTTAATGTATGTACAATGATTGTAAAAGCATTTTTTAAAATATCACAGAACATAAAAATCTTCGAATACTGTTTAGGTCCCGCTGCTGGACAAATTCCAAAATGCTAATAAAATTATGTAAACTACAAATTAAATAAAATATTATGTACTTGTAATTGCAAGATTATAGGACGTATAAAAAGCAATTTTTTGAACTTGTACCTTGGGTTTCACAGCATAGAATGCAATTGGGTATTCTACTGATTTTTATTTTTACTTTATATCAATATTTTTATTTCCAGAAACAGAATCATGAAAGAATTTTTGTAATCCGTTCAAAAATAAATAAGTTATAAGCCTTTGAAATTCGGTGGAAGGGGAAACTGTCAAAAAACAAGAAAAGGATGCACTGTGTGAGCTGTGACGTCACTGCCACTAGGTTTCGTGCGTACAAAAGGGATAGCAAGACGTCCCCACCACGCTCCCACTTTTCTTCTTGAGAAAACTTTAAAATCCAATTACTGCCTTATATAACACCCAATTTTGTTGTTGTTTTCAGAATTGGTTACTTTTTAGTGTATATTTTGTTTAGTATAACAATATTAACCATATATGAATACAGTCAAGCAGCCTATTAGTAAACGCTAAGACGAGATAGAAAGGGTTTCTTTGTTTGTATGCTTTTTATATTTTTAAATACCTTCTAATCCATATCTAACAATATTTTTGCTTGTAGATAAAACTTACCACGGGCCAGCGAAATCACGGGTCGCACATACTTTCATAAGTTTATTCCTAATGGAGTCTAAAGTAAACTTTAAATTTCACTTTAGTTATGTTGCAGAATGTATGTTTATTGTTTTACAATTTTGAATAGTAGGTATATAAAAATTTAAAAAAAATGCTATGGCTCAAATTTAGTTATCACGCGTAATCTATGATAAAAAATAAAATTGGTATTAAATTATAAACGAAATAAAGGATTCAGAGTCTATTTATTGTGGTTTGAGGATGCTTACGAAAGGATATAAAAAAAATGTATCAGATATACCGTTGAGAAATTTCTTCATTATTAAATTTATATTAATGCTCTTTTGGTATAATCAAATAATTATAATAATTCAAGCAAGCCTCTCAAAGGACCGGGGTAACCCATGAATTCCAAAAGGAGATACAATAATAATTCATTTATTTCAGGCAACAAAACCTAATTTACATTATAGTTACAGTATATTTTATTTACATTTGATAAATTATATTTATGTTAGGCTCAAAATCAAAAGAAGCTAGAGCTTTTTTAGACTTGGTCTTATTTATTTCTAAACCTTAATCGCATTCGATGTTAAAACAGCTTTTTGTGCAGGAGTAAAATTATAAATATAAAAATTATTTTACAATTAGATTACTTTCACATTTTTAATTTGTAAATTGATGCAATTTACACTTAAGGTTCAAAATAAAGGAATTAGAATAAGCACAAACATGATTAGGGCGCAATCCTTTGTTCTCGAACTAGGTACAGGTATAACACATCAGGTTTCTTATGATCACTTTTAATTTCATCGGTGACGTTGCTCCTGAGTACTAAAGTGAAGATGTCTGGTTTTAATAATTATTTTTTTAACATCGACTCGGCATCGGCATACTACGACCCCATTGGGAATCAGTGGACGCAGAAACCTATTTGGAACGTGCCTCAAAATGTGATGGTAAGTGTAAGATTATAATTATCATATTTATTTGTATTTATTAATATTAATATTTTTTAATTTAATTTTTATTTTTATTTCGAAAAATAATTTCTTCAGAATTTTTAACATCTTTGATAAATCTTAAAGTTCTAAGAGCTCTTAGAACTCATTTTTGAAATTTTATTTATTTATAAATCTTCATTGTACCTACCACAACGAAAAAAATATTTTTACAATTGGCGGACTTAGGGCTAAATGCATTCTCTCCATACATACCAAAAACCATAGCAAAAATAGAAAAGGTATGAAGGCAGAAAATTGTCGTAGTAATAAGATTTTTGGAATAATATGAAACATAAATATGAGAATAGGTCTTCAACTACTAAAGGTTTAGTAGTAAAGATTTAGTAAGTTTTTTTAGGGAGATTTTATATAAAATAATCTAGCTTTAATATGAGAAGGAAAAAAATCACGTTACAATTACCTAATTGTACCTACAAAGACAGGTTTGTTACCGAAGAATAAAGAGTGTTAGGTCACACATGAAATTTGAATTCTGATAATAAGAGAAGAATGAAAGGTATTTCATTGTTTATAATAACCAACTTTATAAATTAACAATGTTCTTTTTAGGCTCAGCAATGGCCGAATACAACTTACTCCACAGTGCCCGCATGGTGTCCGCTGATAATAAGAGAAGAATGAAAGGTATTTCATTTTATTTGTGACTACTAAAATTAACTTTTAATATGATATAAGTACCATATTGATGTTCATGACCCATAGAAAGTGCTACCGGGAGATGCCGTCTCATAAATTTAACGGTTTTATGCGTAGAAGAGAATCCTTCTGTAGAATGTTTAACAAATAAATATTCTTATCATAGTCTGTTCTCCATGCCTTTCAAGCAATCGTATGAAAAATGGTTTAGTAAGTATTTAATGCACCTTTGTTTAACTTATACTTCCTTTTTCAGGTGCAGTTATACCCGAACAGGTAGAACCAGTACGAAATATAAGGAAGAAGCCGAAGAGAGTACGTACTGCGTATACTATAGAGCAGTTGCGAATTTTAGAGGATATACTCAGTCACTCCAAATATGTAGGCGTAGAACTCCGCCGGAAAATAGCCACTTCATTCAACATCCACGAGAAAATAATTAAAGTGTGGTTTCAAAACAGAAGAATGAAGGAGAAACGAGAGTTGTTGGAATCCAGTAGCGTTCCAAGCAGTGACATGTCTGATGGGTCAAGACAATCACTACCTGATTATTGCGTTTCACAACACATAAATGGTGGCTGAACAGAACATGCACATCCAATTTCTCAATACGATAATTATCAACAATTTTGTGATTGGACAACGCAGACGGTTCCCACAGTTTCCTTGAGTTCCGTGAACCAGACTCCTAATGAAAGTGGTGGTGGTATCTCTCACACTCCGCCAGACTTATCCCTGTGCCAAGTTCCACAAGAGAGCAGTGCTGGCGGAATCAGTATAGACTGTTCGACGTCTTTTGAAGACCTGAATTTCTTCTGGGTTTAAAAATCCAGATGAGAGATCCAGATGTTCCAAGTTAATATCGCAATTTCCAATGGTCAGTGAAGTAATTGTTAACCAGAAACGTGATAAGTTCTCGTACCAGTGGGCGGGGCGACGCGACGCCTAGAACCTATCCGCGCGTTTGCAACGAATAGGTAGTGCTATACTTGACATCTGTGACTCACTCGAGACTAGGCGATTCTAATAACTTCCATTCAACAAAACCGGTTAAGTGACTCGCATATTTTAAAAGCAATCTAAGTAGTGCGATGAATTGTTAGGTTTATGTTTAACTTTATTTATAGTTACGATTTATGTATTATAACTATAAATATTATTTTTAAAAGTAATTTGAATTAGTTTCTGCAAAATGAAATACGTACTTAAATACATTCATTTTGTTTTCTGATTTTCTTAATTATTATGTTTCCTTATACGTAAATCTATCATAATAATTCTTTAGATATATTTTTGACATGTCCTAGTTATTGTTTTGTTAATTACGAATTGTTTTTTTTTAATAAAATATTTTACAAATAACCAAAACAATCTCATTTCAGTATACCATCCAAGTAATGATTAACATTTTTTATAGTACCTACTTCCGAACAGTTAACAACTTTACGGATTAAGCCAGATTAGAAAAAAAAAACTATATCGGAAATAGAAAACTATGCCAAGAGTTTTATGAACAATGGTCAATACTCATTATAAGTGATACTGATGACACTTAATAGACACTTTAGAAAGTACACACATTTTGAACCCTCAATACAAAAAGAGTAATGAGAGAGAACTGAGAAATAACATTTTAAAATGAGTAAACAAAATAATTAGTGATAGTTTTTTGTTTGTTTTGTCAAACGACAATACAATACAAATACTCTTTATTGCACAAAAAAGAAAACATACTGCAACCATTTTTACTGATATTACCATGACCTTATCTTTATCAGCACTCTCAGCTTATGCTTGGGAGCCTAGGGTCCCTACTCTGTCATGGTTCTTGGCAACATCGCTGTTACAATTCGTAACTCTTTTTACAGGGAAACAAGTCCATTAGAAACATGATCAGATGTATATAAGTGGACAATGCTGTCAGATTTTTTAGGCTGCTTAATGTCTGGTATCTATCGTTTTCCACCATAAACGACTTAACATATCTTCCGAAGCATAGAAGAGCTCGATATAGAAACCTTAGATTATGTGTAGAATAAATATGACAGTATTTTTATGAGTAAACCTGCCTGTGGTAAAGTTACTCTTCTTTCCCAAACTAGTAACTGAGAATATTAAAGAAAAAAAAAAAGGCAGAAATAAAAGACCAAGTCAAACGTGTTCTAAAAATGGTCTATACTCATTAGAGCGATAACACTGAATATCCAATTTTGATTAGGTACACTTCAAGAAAGTAAACTCATTTTGAACCCTTAATACAAAAAGAACTATGCCTAACTGATAGATAAAAATCGAAATGGAGTAAACACAATAATTAGTGTTCGTTCACTTTTTGTTTTGTTGTGAAGTCGATGTAAAAATACAAGACAAACTGTCCAAAATAGTTTTAAATCTATTTTATGGTCAAGCACGGAACGATTTTTGATGGCTTGACAAGTGCTTGATTTACACCTTAGCTTTCTGCACCGCTCGGTCTAGTTTTTTATTCTCTGCTCCTATCATAAGGTTGGCTGGAAGAGATTGCATTAGCGATAAGTCCGCCTTTGTAATCTTTAATTTTAATGTTATTTGGATTCTGTGCTGTATTTTTCTCTTTGTATGTAAATGTTCATTAATTCATACAATTAGTGGGGCTTTTTACTCTTACTAAGCTCTACGTATACATCTTCCAAACACAACTTTGGGTGTACGATGATTATATTTTGTGTAAGAAAATGAAAGAAATAACGTTTAGCGAGTTTTCATTAATCCGTAACTTAAAACTTTTTCAAAGAAGGTATATTAATTATTTTTTTAAACAAATAGTAAAACTTGAATAGTGGGAAACTTTGCCTCGAATCATACCATAACACTTTCAAATTGATTACAAAGATTTATATTCGTAAATGCTAGCGGACGATAGCTTGAATAAGCTTCGATTGACCATAGTAGCTTAAATTTTGACCCATAAGCCTAAGATTATGACTGATAACCCATGAAAATGAGTTCATGGGTTGCCATCAGCATGAGCTGCATAGTAAATATATGAATGCGACATAAGTGCAATGCATCATAATCAATGTCATTTGAATTACGATACGATACGATTTCGAGTAGCTTATGAAGCGTGACGGTAAAGAGTTGATAACCGAAGGTCAAAAAGAAGATATAGATTATGGACTAAGTTAATAAGTTTATGGACATACATTTAGATCTGTTAAAATAACTTAGTAGTACAATTAAAGTAAAAGTAAGCTATTAACTATAGTATAAAGTACTTCAGGAAACTTTAAAATGCAGTTTTAAAATTCAAGATAATGTTGCTACTTTTTGGAAAATAAAACAAATTTTAATAAATGTTATTGGAAACTAGGCAAAAATTTAATTACTTTGCAATTACCTTGCATTGTATTTTTTTATATTAGGTTTTAGTATTTATTTCGTTTTAATTAAATTATGTTTTATCATGTTTGTAAATGGTGCAAATAAAGTCAATATAAATTACCTTGCATATTTACTCATAATATTTTCTGATTGTCAAAGCGTTTTAGGTAACACCACAGAATATAGGAATCTTCAAATATGTCACTGGTGCTAGCAGTGTAATGATATTATAAAAACAATAAATTTGGTATTTTACTATTCATTATAAGCTCTCTTACAGCTAAAATTATAGTTTTCCATACTAACGTCTTCTATTTGAATATTTAGTTTACTGCTTTACTTATTTAGCTAATTCGAGCGTGTTCCCGTTTCCACTTTTCTTTTTACTTTTTTAATATTATGCATCCTTATAATCATCCAGCTTTCCACTACAACACCAACTTTACAAGCCCCGTCGTAAGCCGATTAATTAATTAGTTAATAATTACTTAATAGAAATGAGACATCCAGCAATGTTGATTATACCAACCATTAGGCTTAGAGCAACTTTCTATAATCACCGAGACAAACTTCAGATACACAAAACTATATTTGTACTGTCTTGTCAAGTCTGCCTCATGTGATGTAGGTTTTTTGTTTGTGTACAAGGTTGTACCTACCTATATGTATATATTTATACCTACCTACTGAAGTTGCTGGCAGCATATTATGAATACATTCATAATAAATCGTTAAATGTAAAAAAAATGTCACGTGTTTTGTCTCCCGTAACATAAGTAAGCCTCTTCGAAATATTTGCAAAGTGAATTGTAGTGAAATGTACCTATTAGATTATTTTAGTTAGTGCAATAAAGTGTTGTAACATTTTAAGTAAATAGTGTTTTTATGTTTCATTGTATCTAATAACATTGCTTCTAAATTTTTACGAGTATAAAGATAATGTTGTTTTAGTTATGCCAAATCTACGAACAGACTACATTTAATACTATTCTTAAAATACCTACACAAAATAACAAAACGCGGTGTCTAGGCGCTTGCCTACCCCACGACACAATTAGGCCTAGATTCAAGGTAAATGACATTAGATACACAAAGTCTTTGTTCATTGCAAGGGCTCGCCAATTGTAAATTTCTTTGTAACTACATTATAATCAAATAAGTCCAAATCACCAGAAACCATAACAAGTCTCAATTTTTACTTAGCCCTTCAGCTCAAATTTTAAGAAAAAGACGAAGATGTAAAATATTAGCCAATGTAGAAATTCTAAGTTTCTTCGGAAGACGCCGTTTATACAGATTTAATAGCAGCCACTCGACTTACGTTAAGCAAGAAACTGAGCATCCAAATCTGCTTGCTGTTCTAAAGGATTCACTTGATCCAAAGCCTTGATTCTTGTACAAATATGACAACACAACTTGGTTACTTCTGTCTTAGCACTAAAACAAAAACGAATCATTAATAAAATAACCACTCAAAGCATTGTTTTCTCTTGAAAAAACACAAATTCAAGTCACGCATTGCTTAATAAAATTGCGTAAACTTACGAGATTTAAATTCTTTCGGCCAGATAACTGATCACTCGGACACTTGAATCATTTACATAATGCTCAAAAAACTTAATCATTGAACCAATGAGTGTGAAAAAAGTATAAATGCACACAGCAAACATTTTTGAACTTCTTTGTCAATCGTGTCATTATCCTGGAATCAATGAAATAATAAAAAACAATAAGTAGATAACATATTTCAGAGAAAACACAAAAAATATTTAATTCAGAAAACAACAAATCAAAATAGTTTTACTAACACAATCAAAAGATGATTCTATCACAAAATAGATAGAAGTATCTACTCATGGAATGGTTGAGAATGTTACATTCAATACTTTTGTTCAGAACAACTGAATTGACGGTGGTTACTTATTAACGGTAAATAATATACGACAGAGCTAAGTTCCAGCGGATCTAAAACTGCCACATTATGAATCATTGCAAATCTTTAAATCACCACATTTCGACCGTTCATGAAATGAGTAATTTGATGTCAATTCTGCTGTTTGACGGAAAGTCGCACGCAACATGGCTTAGTTTCATAAAAAAATATTGAACAAATTTGTTTGGTCAAGCAAGTTCAATGTCAGTCAGTAGTTAAGTCAAGTCGAGTCAGAAGAATCAGGCCAAGTCAAGTGGTAGAAAAACTCCGCGATTTCTAGGAGCTTTTGGTGACAAACATGAAAATCACAGAATTGGAACCATGTATCACTTCCCAACACTCACTCTTGTTTCATTCACTTGGAGAATTAACACATGTGAAATATGTAAACGACACATTGTTCTCGAACACTTTTTGAATACGCTAAAAGTATCGCTTTTCGTGAATTGCTTTACTTTATTGCCAGGCGTAAAAATATTCTTAATTTTTGCATAGTGTGCGCACTTTTGCGATTTTTTGGGTTTAATAAATTTGTCTAAAACATTATTAACTGTAGAATTATAAATAGCAATAAAAATATTAAAATTATAAAATCTGTTTTTATTTTATTACTATGGCAATACTCACACTAGAAGTTAAATTCTAAGAAATTTTTACTTGCTACTGGCTAAATACGATAGTAGTGAAAGCCATAATATAAAACAAAAGAAAAAGTTAGTGACGGTTTAATTACAGTTGGTGGAAGAATTTGATTCAAATAATTTCTAACTTGCTAAGATGGCGCATCGACCCAAAGTGAGTGTGAGTCTAATTCAAGTTACAATAATGATGAAAAGAAAAACCCGATTTTATCATGCGGTAAGTATTATTATTTCAAAAATAATTTATTTGAATATGAACTTAAACGTTTGTAGCATGCAAGCTGCAACACCTATTAGCTGCGAGCTGCGATGCGTGAGTGAATAATGGTGGATTTTTGGTCATCATCATGATCATCGTCGTCATTTCAAGTAGGTATCATTGTCATTGTCTATCGACCATGTACACCCTGATGTCAGAGTTGTTCGGAATTGCCTCTCGGCGTGTCTCAACTCCACGTGGCTCCTTTAACGACTACCAAATGGCAGCCGGGACCAACAGCTTAATGTGCCTTACAAGCGCGGAACCATCAGACAATCAGGCGATTCAAGCCTGCAAAGTCATAACCAAACTGGAAACAACTTAACATAGTATGCTTCCGGGCATAAAGTGGGCATCGAACCCACCACCCCCGGGTCGAAGGCGAACGACTTAACCATTGGCCCACCAGAGGCAGTTATGTGAGTGGATTTTTGGTGGTATAAATTTTACTTACCGATTATGAAAAGATTATCATCACGCTTATTTTACGTAACGTACTTATCCCGTGCTAGCGTGGAACTTGGATTTCCTTTTATATGCTGCGAAATTGACTTTCCTTGGCCAGTGATCATATTAAATTACCAACATACATCGGGTCATATGTTCCTGTTAGTCTGGTTTCCCTGTAAAAAGTATTACAGCAGTTGCTCCGTTATAATGACCAGTGCCGGCAAACCTGGGACGATGACCCGTAGCGTACCCTAGGCTTCGAAGCGTAAGCTGTGGATCTGTGGAAGCAACTAGAAAATAAACACGCTTATAAATCTGAAAAAGTAGTGTTCATATTAATTCAACTCAGCTATAGACCCTCACATGAGATTTGGGAAATAAAAATTCTACCTTCATTATTCGATGTTTTAAATATAAGCAACATACGTTTTTAGAAACATTTTGAATTGACAGTTAATGTAATCCATACTATCCATATTTCCATACTAATATTACTTAAAAGTGCGAAAGTCTGTCTGTCTGTTACGATTTCAATGCAAAACCGCTGAACGGATTATGATGAATCTAGTTGATGTAATTTTACAACAAAGACCATTGCATTGCAAATTACTTTTATCAAAACATTAGTATATTGTAATGAATTCGTTCCAATATTTAACATTTAATCCACCAAAATTACTCTAGCGTCATACTGATGAAGGTTCTGGAGAAGAGCGTAGATTTCTAAAATTTTATTACCTACTAGATTATTACTTACAGGGGCTACACTTATAACTAATAAACTGTAATAAAAAGTTACTAAAATTAAAAATATGATATAATATTTTTTTATTTTTTGTATGACGTGCATTATGGAGTTCCGTAACTAAAACCATTTTTAAATTACTAATCTAGTTTTTTTTTTAATTATAATCAGCATTTTCGCTATCTTTATATATAAAAATGAATTGTAAATGTAAGGCACGTTAAAAATCGGGAACGAATATTGTACCGATTTGGTTAATTTTAGTTTTTAAATATTTGTAGAAGCTAACAGAAGGTTTAAAGTTTGTAAGAAAATATTTAGAAATTGCAGGGAAAGTAGTGAAAACAACAATATTATTTTCCCATACAAACTGGAAGTACCATAAAAAAAAATTAAGGGAGAAAGGAGAGCCCAAACTTTTTCTACAAGTTTTTACCGACCTGCACACGAGTTCTTTAAGGTTTTTGTTAAATTTTTTCAGGGAAGTACATGCACGTACGGATTAGATTTTCATATTTTTTAATTACGGGTTATTTTTTAATGCTACGTCCAAAAATTAATTAGAATACATAACCGATTTTAAAAAAGAGTAGGTTATGTAACTTGTCTGTATTTTTTCCGTTGTAAGTCCGACATTTTGTGAGCGATTTTGTTTTCGTTTTTTTTTTTGTAGGAGCGTTTGGAATTTTTTTTTGTAATAGTATGTTTTATGACCCTGGATAATAGTTATATTTTTAATAGCCTATCGATTATTCATTTTTTATTTAAAGACTTTGATAGAAAATAGGGTAATGAAAAAACGAATTTATTTTTTTATTTTTATTTCAAGTATTTCTATAAAAAAACGGGGTGGATTTTAGAAGGCCACTGCCCATTTAAACATAAACAATGTGGTTTATATCTGGCCTCTGCCCAGTAGAGTAGAGAGTGCAGAACAAATAAAGGTGGAAACACATCATACCTTCTTATGAAAAAAATTAGTAAAAATGGCGTTATACGAAATTTACCGGCGAAAATTATAGTAAAGGTTAGTAAATATTATTCGAAAAATATTTTCATCTGTGGGTGAATGGTTAGAATAAATTTATTGACATAGATATAGGTGAATTCACACTTTAGTGTTCAGTACACACTTTAGTGTTATAGCATGGATAAATGCTTTCCGGATAGTGGCACATATACACCACATTGCTTTTTTTCAAATAGGCAGAGGTCACATGTTGACCACATACTTTAGGAATAAATATTTCGAGACAAAACAAACATCATATAAAACAAAAACATGTTATAGATAATTGAATCGATCTATCCGGTTTGAGTACTTTTTCCGCCTGTTTCTGAGCCTCGTATTGTTAGTGTGGCTGCGCTTGTTCGTGTCATCCAAGAGGTGACAGCTGAAAATCAGCGGTTGCTAATCTGGAGCAACATATCACTGAGCTGTAGCCTATTTGTGCTGCTGTGGCACACATAAATCATTGCATGCTAATTAGGTTAACAAATTTATGTATTGTTTTCATTGTTTGTATAATGCTGTGTTATTGTGTGTAACAGTTGAACAAAATAAATTTATTATCTATCTATATATCTAATACTAACTGTTTCCCTCAGCTCCACCTGCGGTATATAGCCTATATTACTCAAGGTGAATGTAGTTTTCCAATGGTGAAAGAATTTTTGAAATCGGCACAGTAGATTTTGAGTTTATTCATTACAAACATACACACAAAAATACAAATCTTTCCTCTTTATAATATTACTAGCTGACCCGGCGAACTTTGTTCCGCCTAACAGTCGATTCTTTAATTTTTTTAGTTTTTTTTACATGCGTCATGCGCGTGAGCTGCGCGCGGTACTGGACAGTACTTGGACATTGCAACATTACTTTATTTTTCTAAAATAAAAGATTTTTTCTAAAATAAACGTAGTCTGAGTTACTCCTTATTACATCAGCTACCTGCTAATAAAAGTCCCATCAAAATCGGTCCAGCCATTTCAGAGATTAGCCGGAACAAACAGATAGATAGACAGACAGACAGACGAAAATTGTAAAAAATGTTATTTTGGTGCATCTACCGTTTATATATTCATTCATATGCATCTAGTAAAAAACGGTTATTTCAATATTACAAACAGACACTCCTATATGTATAGATGTATAGATTAATAGCTGACCCGGCGAACTTCGTTTTACCTAACAGTCGATTCTTTAATTTTTTAGTTTTTTTTTTAATGTGGTGGCATGCGCGTGAGCTGCGGTTATTCCTTATTACATCAGCTAGCTGCCAATAAAAGTCCCGTCAAAATCGGCCCAGCCATTTTAGAGATTAGCCGGAACAAACAGACAGACAGATAAAAAATTGTAAAAAATGTTATTTTGGTGCATGTACCTACCCTATATATATTCATATGCATGTAGTAAAAAACGGTTATTTCAATATTACAAACAGACACTCCAATTTTATTTATATGTATGTATAGATTAGTGTAGATGTAGATTGAAAAGTTACAACAAATACCACTTACCAGATTTTATTTCCACATAATTTCGTATCACATTCACTTTTCGGCATCTGACGTGGGTTCTTCATTTTTATTTTTCAGTAATTCTTAACGAATAAGTTACATGGTCAATTGACACTGCACGCCCTGATGTCAGTTTGTTTTTTCGGAAACGCCTTTCGGCCTCTGATGCACCGTTCTTTATTATGATTTTTAAGTCATTCTTATCGAGTGGGCTACATGGTCAATCGACCCTGTTGTCAGAGTTTTTCGGAAACGCCTCTCGGCCTCTGACTTAGGTCCTATATTTTGACTTTTCAGTCATTCCTATAGAGTGGGGTTACATGTTCAATCGACCCTGCATACCCTGGTGTTAGAGTTTATTCGGAGCCCTTTCGGCATCTGACGTGGGCTCTTCATTATTACTTTTCAGTCATTCTTATCGAGTGGGCTACACACCCTGCTGTTAGTTTTTTTCGGAAACGCCATGAAATATACCTATTTTTGAGAAGTATGACTCACCGTATATGGTAGTCGAAGGCCAGTGAGGTGAGTCAAATAAATATTAGGTTGGGGATAAAGTCTTTTCGCATAAACTTGTAATAAAGTCTCTTTGGCTATACTATTTGTACCTGGTTGGTTTTGGTGTCATTAAAAGTTTTAATTTTAAAGAAGATAATTACAAATTCAAATAAGGAAAATGTGTGATTTGCTTTGTTTATCTTACTGTCAAGATGAGTGAATCTATGAAGAAATTCGATACATTTTAAAATTTTACTACAAAAAAGGTAAAAATCCAATGCAAGCCGTGGAAAATTTTTTGCAATTTGCATGCATGCATGTACCTAGTGCAGTGTCTGTGAGAGTAGCACAAATTTGGTAATTAAGCATTTTCAATCCGAAAATTTTGATGTCAAAGATGCACTGGTCGCCCTATTACGAATAAAATATTAATAACATCAAAGATATTGTTTAAAACTCTTGCAATGACGGATAATAAGTAAGTTTTTGAAAAAAAAGTTACGCATAAATTAATTTAAGATAATTTAACCGACTTCTTAAAATGTATTAATTCAAAGGTTAAAGGTTATTAATTCAGTATGTATTTTAGCTTGCTGCAAATAATTGATCCGTGATTTATTTGATGATTTTAAAACCGATTTTTGTTATTTTAAGTATTACTAAACAATCGTTAATAGTGTTAGAAAATGGTAGGTACACTAGATGGGTGTCTGTGTTGAAATTGCAAAGGAAGTGATAAAAGTGAAAACAGTTTTATTTTTTACAACAACTATTTAGTAAACAAACGAGTACTTGTCGTTCTGATAGTAAGCGGTCAACGTAGCCTATGGTCGTCTGCACTGTCAGATTATTTTCAGATGATTTTACCAAGCAACTTTTATTGGCGGCGGTACGGAGTTTGCCAGATCAGCTAGTATAAATTAATAAATGTAATCAATTTTTTCGATAACAAATGATTTACTAATATTTTATTGATTAATTTTAAACATTTAATATAGAAAAAGTATTACAAAGCGCTAATGCCGACCGACCCACATGACCAATTTTTCAGTTTACCAGTACGTAATATTATAAATATAAAATCCTTCTGCGATATAAAAGTTTCAGGTTTATCTGGGTAGATCGTATAGGTAGAGAATCGAGTTACATACATAGGCTTATTTGTGTTCTGTTTTTACCCGACTGCGACAGAAGGAGTATTATGTTTTTCGAGAGTATCTGTATGTTTGTATGTATTTATTTATTTAAACTTTATTGTACATAATGCAGTTGTGTAGCACAATAGGAGAACTTAGTGCTAAAAGCATTATCTAACAGTCAAGCTTTGGGTTAAACAGATATCGTCATGTGGGTATTAAAAATGTAAAGCTACAAATACAAAAAGTTGGAATGATAAACTTACTTATGGTCCTTACATAATATACTTACATACATACGATGAAATAATAATCAAAATACAGTTAATTTTAAGAGTTATATCAACCAAATAATAGCAGCAACTCAAAATTTACTCATGATTAACTGCCTAAATTTGCTCCCGTAACCGCGAGAGTAGGAGCTCGTAAACAAGCCTTTTAAAATTGTATAATTGTTTGGCATGCTTTACAGCCTGAACGGCTCGATGGATTTAGCTTGAGAAGTGTCATTAGATTCGTATTTACTGTATGAGTGATACTGGGTACATCAAAATAAAAAAAAATAAAAACAAAATTGCGGAATTTTTAAATTGCCGTAATATTGTTTAAATCATTTTATGTGTGTCTTTTTGATCTTAATAAGGCATTCTATCTAGATAGTCTAGATACTTACGTTTTCTCTTTTTTGAGTAATCTGAATACGGTTTAAGTACTTATTCATGAGCATGCTCCCGCTTTCGGTTTTTCCCGGCCCCGATGATTTAGATAAGCATTACTTATCTAAATCGTATAATACGCTTAACAAATTACTCCATAGAAATTAGATATTCAACAAATGTAATTAAACAAATGTTTGTACCATTAGGCTGCGAGTAGTGATGCCACTCGATAACTCAGTAGCGATAGTCTATCGATAGACAATCAATAGTATCGATAGTGTATGTTATATTGCAAAACAATACTATCGACACTTCTTCTTCGTTCAGTCTTAATCTGTAAAGCGGCCTTTGATACTATCGACAGTTTCCATATATCGAGTAGAGTTGGTACTAAGTGAATTCTGTTAAGGACTTACGTTATAAATATACTAGCTGCACCCCGCGGTGTTACCCGTGGCTTATCATACCCATATATTTTTAACTGGCGTGTAAAGTATGCGGAAGTGTGCGTGGATCACAGCTGCGCTGCTTGTGGAGCCCCCGTGGATCAGTCACCATGCACTCGCTTGTTCATCAGGCGCCGGTCGCCAAACCCGCCATTCAGCCATCAAAGACATCCTACGAAGGGCGCTCGTTAGTGCCAAAGTACCCGCAGTTCTGGAGCCACAATTTGTGCGGGACGATGGCAAGCGCCCTGACGGGATGTCATTGATACCTTGGAGGATGGGTCGAGCCCTTGTTTGGGACGCCACGTGCTCCGATACCTTGGCAGCTACGTACCTCCCAGCCACCAGCAAGCAGGCCGGTGCGGCGGCGGACGCCCGCGAACGGTTCAAGGCCAATAAATATAGTTGTCTCGGCACTCAGTACGAGTTCACAGCCTTTGGTATTGAGACACTAGGCCCGTGGTGCGCCGGTGTGCGGGGTCTTCACAGGGAGATCAGTAGACCTAAAAGAGGCAACGGGTGACCCTCGCGCAGGCAGCTTTCTCGCTCAGCGAATAGCCATAGCTATTCAACGCGGGAATGCTGTCTGCGTGATGGGAACTCTGCCCAGGGGACCTAATTTAGATTATATTTAGTTTTTTTTTTTGTAATTGTTATTTTTAGATAAGATAGTTAGTTTTGATTTTTATATGTTTATTTGTGATATATTAATAATAAAGTTTGTTATTTCGTTCTTTATATAGTATTCCACAAAATAGTTAGGCATACTAACATAAAACAATAACTATCGACAACGAAACTATCCACAGTTCGGCAGCACTAGCTACAAAGTCTGCCATTAGCTACATATAAAACTCAAGTTTGTACTGATCCATAATCATTAGTCGTCCATATTTCTTAGCGAGTGTGTCTATATAGTGTGATTTGGTTTGTCTGTTACAATTCACCGGCACTATATTACGAATAGATTTATTGGTAATAAAGTGCCGGTGAATTGTGATGGCGGTGAAAAACAGTGACCCCACCATGCCCAACAAGTGGTAAGTTATTTTTTTTTAAGATGTGTTGTTGACTTATTTTTATTTTACATAATGATTTTACGTCTCTGTTGTGAACAGAGACATTGCTGCAGGTTTATGAATTCTTCTTTGATATGTCAAAGAATACAATCGTGATGGTTGATGACACACTTTAGAAGCCCAGCTGGTCTAATATGGCCACTTTGAGCAATTCATCAAAACGAATCATTTCGTGAATTGCAAAGCTTAGCAATTCTGCAAATTTTGACATTGACGTTTCAACTCTAATTCAATTCATTTCGTGATTCATTTCTTGAATCACTTTTCGTTTGATTATTGCTATATTAATAAAATAAAAATAGATTTTAAAATTTTAACATTTTTATTGATATTTATAATTCTACAGTAAATTAATGATGTTAAATCAACATTATTTGGTTAGAAAAACTTATTTAACTAAAAAAATCGTAAAAGTACGCACGCTATGCAAAAATAAAAAATATTTTTACGCCTGGCAATGAGGTAAAGCAATTCACAAGCAATTCACGAAAAGTAAGCCATTTTGCGACTTTTCGTCAAACAGCAGAATTGCCATGAAATGATTCATTTCATGAACTGCCAAAATGTAGCTATTTTAATATTTGCAATGATTCATAATATGATCATATTGTAATTCGTGCAAAGTGGCCATTTTAGATCCACATTACGATTTTGTCAACTGAGCAAACATGTGCATTGCATACCCATATATGCACAGAGTGCTTTTAAGGATCCCATCGACTGACATTTATAAAAACGTGTTTTCATAAAAACCTGCATTTTATTTATGTATAAATCTTTATTTTACCACAATAAAAAAATTACTTTTACAATTGGCGAACTTAATGCTATAACCATTCTCTCCCAGTCAACCATTAGGAAAAACAGAAGTAATTATGTGTTTTCATTTTTTTTTGTGAATGATAATGAGAACGTACGATGCGCTTGCTGATCGAATACGAACTATTTGCTAAATTGTGAATTTACATGAACGCGGCGAATATGGCTGCCGCGGCGAATTATATCTAAAGTAATGGCCCGTACAATAAGTTTTCTTAATCTTAGTCTTTTAATAGACTAATGGTATTACTTCTAACGTTTTCTTCAAGCTTTTTCAAGCAAAAAATTGTCACCCGCGCAAAATATTCCTTAATTAGTTTTTAAATAATGCCTTATATTGATTACCAATCTTTTTGAATATTTGAACAATTTAAAATGTCATTTCATAATCCTTAATAATATAAGTGCGAAAGTCTGTCTGTACGTCTGTTTGTCCGTCTGTCTGTCTATTATGCTTTCACGACCAAACCGCTGAACGGATTTTTATAAAATTTTGTATAAAAATACAGGCGGAGCTGTGGGAAACAGCTAATTTAAAATAAATGCCGTGAAGTTATTTCTTGAAAGATTTCGGTAGGTCAATATACCGACCGCGTGGGCATTATATCCACTTATCACAAACTATCGGTTTTTTCTACTAACGATATTTCAGATTTTATTGACACCATCACAAAAGTACCCAATGTTTAGCTTATGAGCATTTATTTTAGACCTCTGTTGCGATTTTGATCATCGTGCATACGATCAAGTAAGGTGACCACACTTTTGTTTACCTACCAATTAAGGATTTCAATACAAAAGTTATCGATTCTATTTGGTTCATTTCTATTTACCAAATCGTTATATTATCGATTACGAATCATCTGACAAAATTTAAAAGTTTCAAATTAACTCTGTACATCGTCCCGCCTAAAATTTGGTTCCGAAATTGCTTTTCATTGAAATCAGTTTTAGTTGAGATTATGTTTGATGTATCCGGGGAAACCTCTTTCTTAATAGGTTATCTGTCTGTAATTCCTACTCCTGAACAAAAACAGTGTGATATTTCAACAATATAAAAATAATAATAACGGTAACATATAAAACAGCTGTGGTTTCATATACATACATATATTTCGACGCTTACTAACATCAGTTGGTGCTGAAATATATTTAAGCTGTTTTTATTTTTAAGTTTTACTTTATATTTCATTAGTTTTAGGTTATGAATAAAAAAAAATTACGTTCAGTATATTAATTTTATTATTCTATGTATCGGATATTAGTCTAAATTCAAGACAATGTAAATCAATATCACAATATTAATCACCAATGCAGGCGGAGTTCTTTCGGTGAACTTTCATAATCTCTATCTTAAGCTAGTTTACATTCTTAGGAGACGCGGTTCCTACTTTTTTTATTATTTGTTCTACGTCTCCTTGGTCTTCTTTTCTCTATTTTTTTTTATTCAAGCGTGATTTGTTGTTGTTGCGTCCTCAATGCGCTTACGTTTCGGAGCCTAGTGAACGCTGTTAGTGTTGATGGTGGTGTAATTGATTTAAAGGCAATGAAACAAGGAATATGACCCGTGGTGTGTTAATGGCTAACACTGTTAGATTTTTTAGACTGTCTGAAGGCATCAGACACATTCTAGACTGACACTAACGGCGACCAACCAACTAATACGGGCAAAGTCTTGTAGCTTGAAACGCGAGTGTTACGCTGCACCCTCATCGAGACTCTTATAAAATAACAAAAACAATTGAAGAAAGCGTAATATAATGTGTTTTTTAAGAATTAGAATAATAAGTCGCATACTGATTTAATGTTTTTTTTTTTCTATTGCAGGACTCCGGTCTTCATGAAACGGGACCTACTTGGAATATACTTCCAGGTCCTTCAAATAGAACATTTTAAATTTATCATGCCAATAACAATATGACAGCGAACAACGTCGGTCATATACTACACTTTCTTCATCCAAGCGTGTTTTCCTAGTTGCGTGCTATGAGCCTAGAGTACGCTGCAAGTCATGGTCCAAGATTTGGCTGCACTGTCATGCAATTAAAATTTTAATGACATTCCTAATGAATTAATGAATGGAATGAACACCATGAGTATTTCTAATAGCATAAATCGAGTTGATATGCTGAGGGCTAACTCTAATTGTGCGCAGAATACCGTAAATGGCTATATAAATACATCAAACAATACAAGTTGTCCCAAAGAACAAAGTCCAAGAAAAAACGCAACCTCACCGCCCAGCATTTTCCAGCCAATAAATGATGGAGATTGAACAAGAATACAACTGGAATCGCTATTTGCACCTAGTTCAGACCCTTGGGATTGAACCTGCTGAAATTTTAAGCTTAACTGAGGGGATGCTACCGTGCCACAACATGAGGTAAGTAAATTTTTGTATAAGATGTTTGTGATGTTTTTGTCTGAATATTTTACATATGATTTCATGTAATTTTCATGCAGATTCATGAATGTTTTTCTTCGTTGTGTCAATGAATACAATCGTGGCTATCGTACAAGCTTTAGAAGCTCAGTACAATGCTATTTGGATAACATTTACCACATAGCGATGCATGAAAATTTAAAACATTTTATTACTTATTTTTTTATTACCTATCTCTACTTAGAACTTCTAGCTTTTGTCGATTTAGATGACTAGATAAAACGGACATATGCATTGAATAATTAAGATATATCTCTCATTGGTTGGATATGTATATATCTAATTTTAATCCTAAATCTAAGGTGATGTAAATTAATGTATATATATTCGTCAAAGTTCCTTCAAGGTACTTTTATTAAATTTTTCTAGTTTTCACATCTTGATGTGATAAAGTGCCTACATTTTTCCAATATTTTGTCTTCTTAACCGTATTTTCTCTATCTGGCCTTCAGTAAAAGTTTTTTAAAGTATAAATGTTACCACCTTTTATTTTTTTTCAATCTTTACCTATATAAGTACTTATAAACAAAATAAAGAAGGATCTTTATTTCTGTAAAACCAACTCCTCGATATACACTCGTTACGTTGGCCCAGGCTGCCAAATGGTGGCCGTTTAACGAACCAACCGATAGAAGCCGAGAGGCGGTTTCGAACTACTTCAGAGTTGATCGGCACCGCTTCTCACTTCCCGGGTGAGTATATGGTTGATTGACCCATACAGTACGATTGAACGCGACACACCCAGCATGTCTTGAAATCTCTTCATTATAATTCATTCTACCTACTCATTGATTGTTTCCATTCGCCTCATTAATCACATTTAAATACATCCAGAATACTCATTTGTTTCTGACGAGTTCAAGGAGAGGGAAAATCAAAATGTTTATTTACATTAGGATTTTTATAATTGATTTTGACCAAATTCAAAGTGTTTCTAGACTATGAAAATTATACCAAAGTTATCACTAAATTGGCTGTTTCAATTCTTAGTTTGTATATAAAAAAAAAAAAAAATTATTTAGTATGTATTTTTTCTATTCCAGGGCAGTGGTCTACATAAAGTTCAGCTAGTTAGTTCATCCAAGTTACAAATAGGAAGGGGCATTCACTATTTTTGCAAACACTTCGAAAAACATCGTCGGTAAAGTACCAAACTATTCAAATACTTTAAATAACATACATTTAATTTACTTTCCTTACTATAAACTACGTATAAGATAAATACTATGAGTATTTCTAAGGGCATAAAGCGAGTAAAGTGAACATACCAAGGGCTAACTCTAATAATAAGCCGAATAATGTAAATGGCTACATAAATATATCACCCAACCTAAGCTTCATCACGACAAACTGGACAAATCTGCCGCCAAGAACAAAGTCCAAGAAAAAACGCAACCGCACAGCGTTTACCAGCCAAAAAATGATGTCGCTTGAACAAGATAACGCCAGGAATCGATACCAGCAATCGGTTTTGTACCATATTATTCAAATTCTCTACATAACATGAGGACAAACACTATGAGTATGCCTGATAGTATAAATCAAATGGATATGCTAAGGGCTAACCCTCATAGTGTACCTCATAATATAAACGGCTACATAAATCCATCGCCCAACCCAAGCTTCATCACAAGGATGACAAACTGGACAAATTTGCCGCCGAAAACAAAGTCCAAGAACAAACGCAACCGCACAGCGTTTACCACCCAACAAATGATGTCGCTTGAACAAGATTACGCCAGGAATTGATATATAGACCGGAATCAATCGAGTTAGCTGAACTTCGAAATTTAAATAAGAGAACCATCAAAATATGGTTTCAAAACAGGAGAATGAAAGAAAAAAAGGATAGGGCCGAAATTTTAGATGATGACACGGACTCAGATGAAAGAACTTCATCTAAATCTGCACTAGAATTAGGCATGTCGAATACAATGCCTATGCAACAGTTCCATTTTTACGAACAAAATCGAACCACAGTTACAAATGATAATTTTAATCGAGACATGTACATAACTTATCAGAACAGAACTGTTCCGCCTCCCATGCCGCACGGTCCGATGAACCCCGTAGTTGAATATGTCGAATATATTCAACCAAACGGGTACGATGCACAGAGTATTGCTCATTATCAGCAAATAAATCTCCAACCGCAGAATTATATCGCTGAACAGAATAAGGTGCAGAAAGGTCAGATTGTGCCACCAACTTCTCAGACAGTAGATGCATCTGCTTCTAGTGTAAATCCTTACTCTAATTGGAACTTTACATGGATGACATTTCTTTGTGATAATAGGAAAATATGAGTTGTTTGAGATGGGGTTGTTAAATTTATTTAAATTCCTAACAAATATACAGCACTTGTAGGCTGTGTTAGTATATCTAGGGCTGTCCACCAACTTCCCAGGCTACAGATGATTTTTAAAAGTTCGATCTCAATTATTATGATTTCGTGTAGGCTACATTGTCAATCGGCCATGCACACCCTGGTGTCAGAGTTGTGCAGAACCGTCTCTCGGCCTCTGACGTAGTTCCTTTAAAGACCTCCACATGACAGCTGGGACCAACGATCTTAATTAACTAACACGAACACATTTTATTTTCTCAATATTAAACTGAATGGAATAAGAACTACGAGTATTCTTAAATAGCATCAAGTGGATATGTAAAGGTATCTGTTTGTAGTTATATTACTGGACAAAGCTGCCGCCAAGAACAAAGTTCAAGAAAAAATGCAACCGCACAGCATTTTCTAACCAACACATGATGTCGCTTGAACAAGAGTACGCCTGGAATCGATACCAGCAATCGGTTTTGTACCATATTATTCAAATTCTCTACATAACATGAGGACAAACACCGTGAGTATTCCTGATGGTATAAATCAAATGGATATGCTAAGGGCTAACCCTCATAATGTACCTCATAATATAAACGGCTACATAAATCCATCGCCCAACCCAAGCTTCATCACAAGGATAACAAACTGGACAAATCTGCCGCCGAAAACAAAGCCCATGAAAAAACGCAACCGCACAGCGTTTACCACCCAACAAATGATGTCGCTTGAACAAGAGTACGCCAGGAATTGATATATAGACCGGAATCGACGCATTGAGTTAGCTGAACTTCTAAATTTAAATGAGAGAACCATCAAAATATGGTTTTAAAACAGAATGAAAGAAAAAAAGGATAGGGCCGAAATTTTAAATGATTACACTGACTCAGATGAAGGAACTGCATCCAAATCTTCACCAGAATTAGGAAAGTCATACAATGCCTATGCAACAGTTCCATTTTTACGAACAGTATCCAACCACACTTACAAATGATAATTTAAATTTAGACATGCACATAAGTTATCAGAACACAACTGTTCCGCCTCCCATGCCGCACGGTCCGATGAATCCTGTAGTTGAATATGTCGGATATGTTCAACCAAACGGGTACGATTGTACACAGAGTATTGCTAATGCGAATTATATTGCTGAACATAATGAGGTGCAGGAAGCTCAGATTGTGTTACCAACTTCCCAGGCAGCAGATGCTAGTGCTACATCTGCTCTTAGTGGTGAATTCGCAGATAATTGTGACTTCTCCTCGATGAAACTCCTTTATGAAAATGAGGAAACGTTAGCTGTTTGAGATAAAGTTAAGAAATATAATCAATTGCCATTTTTATGTAAATATAGGGTGAACGACGTTTTTAATTTAACAAATATGCAAGAAGTACAGGCCATTCTAATAAATCTATGGCTGTGCACTTCGCAGGCTGCAGATGCCAGTGCCACATCTGGCGACTTTGCACAGAATTGGGGCTTCTCTTTCTACCAAACGGGTACGATGCACAGAGTATTGCTCATTATCAGCAAATAAATCCCCAACCACAAAAAACAAATTTTCTGTGCAGTTAAATGACAAAAGTAATACTACATTTTAACAATTTTTAGTCAATTTTTTCAAAATTAATTTCCTCGTACACAAAGACTTGTTGAAATTTGTCAAAAGTAAAAGTTTCGCATTTGCTTGCTGGGATTGGGATATCTATGTATTATCAGTTTTCTTGATCCTTATTTTTACATATTATTTTATTTATTTACCCCCTAGCAACAACTTTCTGTCTAATCTAATCTAATTTATTTCTGATATTATGTGTACCATCGAAAATCTGACGAATGATTGGTAAGCACTTCTTTGTAGCAACAAATAGACATTCAGTAAGAACTAAGTTTAAGTTCATTCCTTGATGATAGTGATGAACTTTCTCCTTTATTTGCTTCATGCTACCACGTCTTGGTCCTTGTTTCTTTTTCTCTTCCTTTCTGTGATGTTTCTTACGTTTTATCAATTTTTTTTAACAATGAATCCTACAGGCATAGACAAACTTTTCATTTGAACAAATTGCATCAAGTTCGTAAATACAAAGAAATAAATTAGACATGGATTTTTAAAAAAATACAAAATAAAATTAAGTAAAAACTTTCTGATTTATTACATCAAAATTTTTAGATTGCTATCGAACAAGTTATCAGGCACCGGTTTAAGTTCATGTGAACAAAACATAGACAGATCAGTATTTATTTTCGTTGTTTCCAATTTTTATACTTAAACTATACCTTATCCTCAGCACATACCATAGCACATACATAACATTAAATTTGGAAGAAAACAATGAAAAATGACACAATTACGCATTATGAAGTCATCAACGTCTGCTAATACCAAACTATTATAATATCATGGTGAATATTCCTAATGGCATAAATCGAGTGGATAAGCTATGGGTTTACCATTATAGAGCCGAATAACAAGAATAGCTATATAAATACATCAGCCAACCCAAGTTTCATTACAAATGTATAAACGTCCGAAAACAAAGTCTGATTGAAAAGCATTGAACAAATTCTAAACTTGAATGAGAGACCCATAATCAAAATATATTTTTAAACCAGGAGGATGAAACGAGAAAAAAGGACATAAGTGAAATTTTAGAGGATAACATTGAACTCGGAAGAAGTAATTACATCTAAATCTTCTCCATAGTTGTCTATGTTGAAAAAAAAGTCTTCTTTCTTCTTCTATTTGAGCTCCTTCTTGCCTCAGAAGGCACGTTAAGCCGTTGGTCCCGGTTGTTATATATGATGGATGGCCTGAAAAATCTGACAGTGTTGACCACTAACACACTTGGCTCACATTCCTATTATTCTGGTTTCCCTGTAAAAGGGGTTACGGAGGACTGACGGCAGTCGCTCCATTGTAATAACTAGTGCCGCCAAATCAAAGACCATGACTTACAGCGAACTCTAGGCTCCGAAGCCTAAGATGAGGACGCAATTAGTAAAGACACGCTTGGACGTAGAATAAATATGTAGATTTTGTACAGCACTATATTTATTTGTAAATTTTATTATTTGTAGTATTATATATATTTGTAAATTTACTTTTACTATTTTTATAAGAAAATATATCTGTATAGTAAATAATCATTTAGTTTTAGTTTTTAAGTTATTGTACTTTCATGTTCTGTCACATTTTTTATTGTGGTTTATAAATACCTATAATGGTACCTACCGAAGATGCTGGTACAAGGAAATCCTCGTTAAAAGTCAAATTTATCCTTAAACTTAAAAAGTGCCAGCTCTTCGATCTTCCGTAACTTCGTTAAGTCTTCGAAATATCTTTGAAGCTGCCTATTACTTCGGGACAAGTATCTCCACCCCGAATAGAATATAACTAAACTCAGTGTCAACTTTTTATTTTGATAAGTGAATTATAAGTAAAGGTCGTAGATTTAAGTTTTTTTTTGTATAAGATTGTGTAATAAAGTATATTTTCATTTTAATAGAATGCATTTTTATTCCGTTGTTCCTTATCACACACATTCAATCCTTCCAATTTTTTTTACGATTATAAAGGTCCTCGTCAATATCAATGTGCAATATGCGATTGACTACACATACACAATACTTCCTACTTATTCTAAATAATATTTCAACTGTAGCAACAATATATTTATTTTTGTGGTGTCTGAATTACACAGGCAGGTAGTTTACAGATGATAGACATCAGGTAAAATAGATTTAGCTGAATAATTCACTCCCAAATAGACAAAAGTGGCACCAATTCTGTATAAAACTTCTTATTTCTTTGGCTTATGTAATATTAATTTAATATTGTTGTATCTAATCTATGACGTAAAGCATAAAAGATATAATTATTGTAATACAATACTTTTGTAACATCACCAAAGTGTGTTTTGTACTGGTATATACCACGTATGTCTACGTGGCCAAGACTACTGTAAATTTAAAAAAAATGTTTTGATCAATAATAATTGATAAAAATTGCTCAATGAAAATAAACGGACTTTTAATATGAGACGCGTACTAAACATCGAGAAAGGAACGTCATTTTGTAGACGTTCCTTTTTCAATGGTATTACACCATGACAAAGCCCACATCCCGCATAGAAGAAAGAGAGAGAGAGAGCACTAGGTGCGAGGGAGATATCACTAGCATTGTGATGTGATCGTTCTTACTTCACACTCTCCCACACATATACAAAGCATACATGCAAACAAAAGGTAATAAGTATATAATTAACTAAACTTAATCTAAGTTTTCTGTCAATGATTCCGAACAAGTTAACATTTGGTTTCCATGGTGTTTCCACATTTGGCAGTTTTATTTGGATTTCTTTGCTTATATTATTATCAAAGTCTAATGAGATCCACCAAAAATATTAACGGGCTATCTCCTTCATGGGAATGATTCCGAAGTGGCTCTTGTGTATGTAATTCATTTAAGACTGCTGATTGTAAAGACAAAGGTATGATGATACGGAAGCCCCAGAATAGGCAATTTCTTTGTATTGTTAATTCATTTTTATGATTGTAAAATGAAAATATTTCCTTTGTTAACATCTTTTTTTTCTGGCCAACCGTCAATTAAATATTTGATAACCAATGACAATACTATACTACTAGTTCCTCGTATGCCTACGTGGTTTAGACTACTTTCAATAAAAAATAAAAAAATTACCAAGTTATAATTTATTGACCAGTCTTTCGGTCAGTATTTCAGTACCTACAAAACAAAATATTGTGTCTGTTAAATTTCCTACGTAGTAACATGGATTCGGACATCATAGGTATAAGACAATTGCTAGCTAAACACATACTTCCTTCACTTTACAATCTACTCGACTTTGGAATGCTTTGCCTGCTGATATTAAGGAAAGTCCTAACCATAGATTAATAATTGGTCTCCGTCGCGCTACGACTAGATACCACGCTGTGAAGTAAAATCAGTTTCCAGAATGCGGCCACTTAATAGGAAAGTGTGTGTAAAACAGTGTGTAATACACTAGCGGCGATTATGGTGTTGCCAGCTACTTGACTGGTGCCTGACCAATGGGAAAATTATTAATTGCTGTGGTCATGTTACGTATTATAAAAAGTAGCTCAGAAAATCCTTTAAAATTAAGTTAAAATAAAACTGGCCAAGTGTGAGTCGGCTCGCGTGGAGAGGGTTCTGTACGATTTTTTATTTTTCTTCATGTGGACCTCCTAAACAAAATTAAAATTATCTCATAGGTTTTCCTGTAATTTATGCATCGAAATTCTGGAATCGATAGTTTCGGAGATAAGGTAGGGGAAATGGTTAATTTTTGTCTACTTTATTTTATAATTCTAATATAGAATCCTAAAATTGCAAAAAAACTTTCATTTGATTTATTATTACACAGTACAGTATGTTAAACGTTACTTTAATTTTCTATTTAGCTTGGAGCTAATTGATAACTGATCTCTTTTTAGTTGTAACCCGGGTTTAAATACAAATAAATAAATAGACATACACATCCTACTAATATTATAAACGCGAAAGTTTGTAAGTATGGATAGATGTTTGTTACTCTTTCACAACTAAACCGCTGAATTGATTTTCATGAAATTTGGTAAGGATATAGTTCAAGACCCGGAGTCAAACATAGGCTACCTTTTGACGCAGGCGGAGCTGCGGGAAACAGCAAGTACATACATATTATCATGGCCTTTTTCCGTACAGTAGTGTTGCCGGAAAATCGATTACACATCGAATAATAATCGATTCTTTGATAGTTGAAAATAATCTAAGGTATCGATAGTGATCATGTATCGATAGTATCGATATTGATACTATCGATAATATATTCCTGTAAGTACAATATTTTTTTTCTGCATGAGTTGAATGACGATGATTTGTGTTATGCTCGCTGTACAATGTACACACTGTACATCCGGCCGCCGAGTTCCGGTATATCTGTATAGTACAGGTACCTGAAATGCTTGCTATTATTGTCTTATCATAAATTCTCAAAAATCGATACTACAGATTAGATTATATCGATACTATAGATACATAATCGATTAATAACCATTGATATAAACGATTACCTATGTTGATTATATCGATATAATTTATATCGACCCATTTCAATAATCTACTAATTGTTTGGTATTGCAGTTAATAATCGATTATTTTAGATTAATTGTCAAAAATCGATTAAATTTATTATATCAATACTTAAAATACCCTAGATTATTTAAAAAAACCCAAATTCGATTATCCGGCAACAATATCCTACGGGGTACCAACTACGCAAAGGCCATATTTAGAATGTTGGTGGGCGTAAAGTGGAAATGGAATCAAAATAGTGATAGGTTTCTAGTCGCATCGCCTACTGATTGGTATGGTTCTTCGATTTTCGCCCACTCCCTCGGCCGGCTTATATGGTCTGCGCGGGAAGAGAAGCAGCTAGTACATTCCACGTATTTAATTTTCTCCCAGACCAGCATTAAAGAAATAAAATGTTAAGGACAGACAAAATTGTCAAAATTACAATATCTCTCTTTTGGGGTCGGGCGTTAAAAAAACAAAATATCTAAATAATAAAAATCGAAACCTCGGGGAATTTGGGATTTTTTACACACGGCCACGACATTGACCACTTGAGCGGTACTTCGTACCATATTTTAGGGTTATATTATTTTCGTAAGTAATTTATGTCCATATTTTGAAATTATACAATACTTATTGATGGTATGTAATACCAGTATCTTTCTTATTTCTTTTAGTATTATTCTTACACAGTTTGACTACGCAAACTGCACATGTTGCGCCTGCTTTTACATTAAATTTTAAATTTATCTAGACATCGAACTTACTCATCGTTCGCGGCGTGACTGACGCGGGTATGCCGCGAGTATGCCGAATTCGGCTTGATTTTAGTTGCCGCATTTTTCTAGTATGCTGACGGTATCTAGTCGAGCGCGCGAGACCAATTATTAATAACATATTTTTATTTAAAAAGCGGGTACGTGCGCACATTTTGGACTCGCTCAGATAATGAACACTTCTTAATGTGACTTGACTTCATCATTGGTATTTGTGTAGGTGTATGTATATATATGTATAGGTATATATTTTAAATGAAACAGTATTTATGTATGTTTTATGTATGTTTACGTAGTGTGTGAACTTAAGCTTTTGATAAAATTTGCTCTATAAGTAATACATTTTTTCCCCCTTAACGTTTTTGCGCCAAACTACCTTTCCGTTTCTCCCAAAGTATTTTATTATATTATATTTCATTTCATTTCATTTCATTTCATCTCATCTCGTCTCGTCTCGTCTCGTCTCATCTCATTTTATTTTAACGTGTTTGTTTCTGTACGTGGGCAATAAATATTTTTGTATTTATTTGAACTAAAAACGCTGTAAAATTTAACTAGTGTATTAAAAAAGTCATTATGTAATAGGTTAACACTATATTACTAACAGTTGTTAGGTAATTTTACAAAGCATGTTACCCAGTCTAGATTTGTTTAAAAAAAATGGTCTGCAAAAAAATAGTTTTTGATTACATTTAAGACAATTAATTTTTAGTAAAGTTATAATTATTAAATAATTGTTAGTTAAGTTATTTTACGGTATCAGTTTATCTGAGAATTAAAAAAATATTTATTATTTCGTAAGCCTAGATTTGTTACTCCCAAATATGAAATATATGTAAGTCGTCGTATATATGTAAGTATATTATGTAAGTACCATAAGTAAGTTTATTATCATTCCAACTTTTTGTATTTATAGCTATATATTTTTAATACCACACGATATCTGTTTAACCCAAAGGTTGACTGTTAGATAATGCTTTTAGCATTAAGTTCGCCTATTGTGCTATACAATTGTATTATGTACAATAAAGTTTAAATAAATAAATGAAAAAAATATGATATACAACATTAGAACTAACATGGAGCATACACACGAGATTCGAGGTGCAGGCGAGGCGAAGTTGAGGCTTTTATAATAGTGGCTTATTATAAAGTCATGTACTATTAAAAAAGGGTAATCGTCATGTTCACGAAACGTTTGTATAATTTAATTTCTTTTAGTTTTATTATTTTTTAGTTCCCGTCTTCGTCTCGACTGACGTTGTCGCCTGTCTTGACGTAGTCGATTTTAATGACTATAACAATACATAATTAATTATCGATACTTAATATAAGTTGTTTAAAATAAAGTCTAGTATCTTAACTTAGCTGCAACGATTGGTAATTATGTAATTTTAAAAATGTTTTTGGTGATTAGATTATGAGGGCTAGTATATATATGACAAGTAATAACATTCAAGGATCAGTGATGTAGACATTGTTAATCGAATTATTTGTATTCGTAAAGTAATAAATAATTAATCATGAATGTTATTAAAGAAAACAAAGAATTCATTAAAAGTTCAAATGTGCCAATTAAAGAAAGTGCTTTTAGACGACAATCAATTCAAACTGTAAGTACATTTTTATATAAAACTAGCTGTGCCCGCGACTTCGTCCGCGTAACGTTCGATTATACCTACTTTCGTTACTTATTAATCTTATTATCCGTCATTGCAGAGTTTTACACAAAATATTTGATGTTTAATATTTAAAATCATAAGGAAGTCGCTTTGTAAAATATTGCCACGGAATACTGTTTGGCATGAAAGAAAAAGTCAAACAATCGTGATTTTTATATGAACGTTATCCACCCATAAACTCTTTCCAGACCTATAAATTCATGATTCGTGTGTGAAAGTTTCATTGACAACCGTCAGTTGGTAGCAAGCATAAATGCTGATCTTGAAGTGAATATACCTATTTTTGAGAAGTATTTATTTGACTCACCTCACTGGCCTTCGACTCCCTTATGAAGAGTCATAATAAAGAACCCACGTCAGAGGCCGAAAGGCTTTTCCGAAAAAAATCTGACACCAGGTTGTGCTGGGTTAATTGACCTCGTAACTTATTCGATAAGAAAGACTGAAAAGTAATAATGAAGAACCCACGTCAGAGGTCGAAAGGCTTCTCCGAAAAATCTCTGACACCAGGGATGCAGGGTCGATTGACCATGTGTAACCCACTCGATAAAGATGACTGAAGAGTCTAATACCCTATTCGTTTCACCTTCGGCTGCAGGTTCTAAATTTACCAAAGTTTGTATGCGCTGGTTTTGCTGGTTGGTAGACCTGTTAAAATTGTTAAAATTACACTTACCTCTCTCTCTATGAAATGACCTTTGTCCTGGACGTATGTTCTGTGAACACGACTGTTCGACGTTTTGGTACTGATAACGTTGAGGGGGCCGTGTTCGTCCTACGAACGAGTACCGGCCTCTTCCTGTACGATGAAGAAAAGCTCTTTCTCTGTAATCAGTGGAAGTCAAAGCTGATGTGACATCCTCGTCAATCGGTGCCTGGACGGCATCCTCTAAAGAAGAATAATTTCTCGCGGATATAATTGTGCTGAGTCTTCGATTTCTCAAACCATCGGAAAAACAATTAATGGCCTGTTTTTCGTTTAATGTTTGAACTAATTCGTCAGCCTCAGATAGTTTCACAACTACAATATTACCTCGCCTGCGACGTGGTCCTATTTCAATTAAGTATTTTCTTATATTACCCAGTTTTTCATACTATAATCTCAAATTATCTTTTTCCGCCATTAAGAAATATTTAAATTAATATTGTAATACATACCTTTTTAAAAAAATATGTAGTACCTCTAGTATTATATTATATTTATTTACATACATATATTTTTTTGTACATTTTTATATTTATTTTACCTTATAGTTTCTATAATGTAATTTTTTTTATGCGATTATACGAGTTATTATACGATAATACGTTACGATTAAAATTGATATATTAAATCACTCCGCGCACTTTACACGTACACCACTCTTTTCTTTATAAAACTTAACTTTTTTTATATAATCTTGACAGCCTCTTTCCCTGGTCTGCATGGCTACGCCCATCCATGAGTATCTTTGCCGAAATATCGATCTTCTTGTGACTGATATCCAATTTGAATGAAACAAAGATTAGATGTTGTCCTGAGCTAAGACTAATCAGTTTTTGAACACTAAATTCATATCTGTTTAGTAGTTTCTGAGATTAGCTTGTACAGACAGACAAGATTGATATAAAACATTTTTTTGTAGCCAAAATACTTGTAGCCAAAATACTCATTTTCTAGCCAAAATAATAAATGTATAGACCCATCGATTCTACTCTATTATTATAGTAGCCTTGAAAGAAAGAAGAAATTAATTAAATTTGTCTTGCAAAAATAAAATAATAGAGGTTCAATTAAACTTTTGAAATTAACTAATTGATTAAATATTATCTAAAAACAGTTACAAATAAATTATGCAGTAGTCATATCACGTAATATAATTTTAATTATATATAAATAGTAAATAAACGTATGTAAATTTTTGAATTATGAAAACATATATAAGTATTATTTTGTAAAAAAATCTATTTGCCTTCTTACCGCGTAGTTTTAAACAACACAAACAAAAATGTTATCTAAAAGCAATTTTAGTTTAAATGAAACAGTGTTGCGTATTATGTGACAGAATGTGTAAACAAATAAATTACTAATAAATCTAATGGGAAATTACTTATTTGAGCCGTTTGGGGTGACCTTAGGGCTATGAGGTTCGAGTGCTCGTTATCTGCACAGAGAATTAACGAAGCGCATAATAGCCACCTTAAGTGGCTGGAAGACTGGGCTATACTTGGCTCAAAGAATCAACATTGCCATACAGCGTGGCAATGCTGGCAGCATCTGGGCACTTTCCCGGTAGACATCGATGTGAATGAATTCTACGACGCCTAAATTAGCAATATGTTTTTATATTTTATATTTTTATATTTTAGTGTATGTTATTTAAGTTTACAGTATATTATTAATTTTAGTTAGGTAATAAATTTAATTTAATAAATTACTATTTAAAAAAAATATTTTTTTTTAAATTTTAACATTATTATTATATTTAAATGCAGTGATTACATTTTTTATTATCTATACATAATATTTGCAAATTAATTTTAATTAGCTTGTAGGTTGTCATTAAAATAACATTATCAATATAATTATATAAAACCATTTACCACTTACCATCAGGTGGGCCGTACACCTGTTTGCCTGCTTAGTTGTATAATATTTCTTTATTTTAACATGTTAAAGTAATATGCATTTAATTAATCATGATGATTAATATATATAGTACCTGTCTATTGCGCCGTGTTTGAGAATAAAATAAAATAATATTTTATTATTTCATGCCAATGAACAATACAATCAATACATTTGATTTAAAATATATAAAATTTAGTCTATGTTAAAATTACTTGTACTAACTAGCAGTTGTTTGATTATACTAAACAATATTTTAATTACTGCGGAAAATGTTTTTTATAATTCAAGCAACAAGCAAATAAGTAAGCCAATATCTCAAAAAAATTAATATAGGTATATTATCTTTAAACAATTTTAATTTATTCACCATCTGTTTACTAACTTTTCAGGCCGCGCTCACATTGCATCCATTTTCGTACAAATTTCACTCATGCATGTACATACGAACATGCACGAGTGAAATTCGTACGAAAACGACAATTAACAAACAACAATTCTGACCTTAAGAGTAATTTGGGAGCGCTCACACTGCGCACGAATTAGTCGTACGTACACGTGCGCACCTACTGTTCCGACATCCGAATTAGATCCAAACATGTTGGGATTTTGCAATTTGTTCGCACGAATTTTAAGCTGATAATTAAATTTGCCGGTGTTTGCAGTAAAAGTTTATTGATTTACTCTTATACTGTAATAAAAATAAATTCACAAATGAAATATCACTGGAACACGGCGGACGAGACGGATAAAAACGTATCTAGTGTAAGTACGCAATAGGCTACTTGACTTTTGATTCACATTTTGACAATATTTTTATAAGGAACATTACATACACTAAAAAGTAACCGATTCCGGAAACAACAAAATTGTCCATAAATTAAAGCAGTAATTAGCATTTAAAGTTTTCTAATGAAGAAAAATAGGATCTCTTTTGTACGCTCGAAAACAAATGTCAGTGACGTCACTTTACTACTAAATGCATCATTTTCTTATTTCTTGACAGTTTCACAGAATTTTTAGGGATTATAACTAATGAAATATTGAACGGATTAAAAAAATATTGAGTAGAATAGCCTATTCGTACGACCAGTTTCGCGCGTTCACGCACGAAGAAAGTACATATCGAATGTGAGCGCTGCCTTAGAATAAGTACAAATCACTGATTTACATGAATTCATTTTTAGGTACAAAGACGACAAGATACCTCTATGAAGAAGAAGAAGAGATTTAGGAGCGCTTTCACCACTGAACAAGTGGAATATTTAGAAAAAGAGTTCAAAAAGAGTCCGTATATTAACAACGATCGTCGAAGAGAAGTTGCTAAAGCTATAAATATAACAGAAAAGGCTATAAAAATTTGGTTTCAAAATCGTCGAATGAAAGAAAAGAACAAAGATACTATTGCCAAGGAACATGAAGATGATGATAAAAGTTGTTATAAAATCAGTACATTTAATAATGACCTATTAAATAATGTACCCATGACATTATCAAATAATGATGCAAACAGTTCATCATCATTAAATACTAGAACATTAATAGATTTAGAAAAACAATATCTAAAAGAAACAGTTACTAATAGTACAGAAGTGCAGACAGTTTCTGAGGCAATATTGTACAAAGAATTATTACCAAAAGGAGATCAAACATTTGCACTTGATATAGACTTGACTAGAACATCGAAAGAGAGAGGTTCATTGCCGGCTTCGATGAACAATTGTACCTCTAGCTTTAAATCATCGGGGGAATTCTCTATCGATTTATGCAAAAAATATAAAAGTGACATAGATTTCAAGCAATCTAAAAAGCTAAGTTTCGAAGAAATAATTTCAACGTCGCACCAGGCAAAACAAAATAAAAGTAATGACGAAAAATATTATAGTCAAAATGTTCCTGAAGACTTGTCTTGTAATAAAGTCGCGTGGAAACCAGATCTTGACAACATTACTTTCGTAGGCCCTTCAACTTCAAATACTATTGAATTTCGACCCGTTTTAGTTGCTCAGCCATATATATCAGCAAGCAATATAATATGGAATTCTCTAAATGTAACGCCAATACTACCAACTAGCACTTCATCTATTACAATTTCAAATATTAGCCCAGAAAGTCAATCTAAATCTCAAGAATCAGAAAAACCGAAGAAAACTTGCAGTTGTTATTGTCATTTGAGCTGACCACGCCTCAGAGTAGAGCAGAAACCTTCCAGACTTCTGCAACCCCCATGTCATATCAGATTTAGCAAATAATCAGCGTTTCAGTAAATGAATATTGACGATACTTGATTTGAATTGGATTAAATGCAGAGGTTTAAGTAAATACTATTTAAGTACTAGATACTAATGATCGAGTGAGTAAATCGGAATGCTGCATTTACTAATGATTGATTAATTAATGTGCGTTACAAATCTGTACACGATTATTAACATAGTTCAAAGTTACACTACATTCATACCAAATTTTATTAAAATCAACATATATACAGACGCATAGACAGACAGACTTTCCCGTTTATAATATTGGTATGGAAGTATGGATGTCCGCTAACTGTAGGTAAAATGTAATAAGAATTTTTAAATAATGAATGGCACCTGGTTGAAAATGTACCTAAGCGTATTATTAAAATGTCAAAGTTTGGCATATAATTAAGTTTTTTTAAAACTGCTGCTGATTAATATATATGAAAATATGAATACTCCACGACTTATATGTACCTGGTTTAGATGATAGTAAGTAATAATAGTAAATATTGTACAATAAGTTTTATTAGAAATATTTTTTATTTCGCACCTAAGTTATTTATTTTATTGTAAAAGATACAATAAAGTTTTTTGTTTTTGTTATTTTTTATTTTTATTTATAAAAATTACCCAACTAATAATAAATAAACAATAACCACGACCGCGAGGGCTGCTTTTGAGTACCCATGAAAAATCGTTGAGACAAATGATTTTCATTCGACATGTTCATTGAATGGAACGTTGAGTTCGTGTGGATCAAATTGGGTGTCGTAATTAATACCTTTGTTTTAAAGTGTGAAGTGTATTTTTTTTTTACTAGGCACGGTGTTATCAGCGTTTACTCGATATGTATGTATATTGGTTTATCAGAGTTTGTTAATATACTTAAGGATTTATAAGTTTAGTATTTCAAGATATAATGATATTATATCTACTAAATATTAGGTTTAAGAAATTCTTAAGTGGCAGTGTAGTCGAGTTTTAAGGTGGTCTGTAACTGATGTTTTGCAGTTGTATTTATAAAGGGGGTAAATGTTTAGAATTTTATTGAGCTTATGATATAAGAAGGGGTCCAAGGTAGCTGAAGAAGGAATGCGCGGTGGCGGTATTGTGTTTAGGTATCTGGCAGATAGTTGTTATTCTTCGTCTAATATTATTAACATTGGGGTCAAATACTAATTGAGAATGTTTCTTTAATACTGTGTACAGTATAAACAGATGTCGCACTGTTAGCACTTTCCACTGTTTGTAGAGGTCGGCCGTAGGGTGTCGAAAAGGTAGACCTGCTGCTATTTTAAAAATTGCCCGTTGAAGTTCTAGTCGGTAAACGCTGTCTATATATATGAGAAAGGGAGTAGGAGAGACGGCACTGCCCTGGGGCAATCCATAGGTCAGGTAGGTCACATCACTAGTCCAATTGCCTATCCTTGTGCATTGAGTTCTCTTACTCAGGAAGTCCGCAAAGAGTTTCAGAGGTATACCTCCGACTCCTACTCTTTCAAGTTTGTCCAGAAGGTGGGGAATAGACCCAGATTGTTAGATTTTCAAGTAAGATATGGTCTGATCTGCTACAGGCTAACAACTTGTTTCAGCTGTAAAGCCAATGGTTTTAATTGTGTTCTAAATCATGTAGAAACAGAAGCTTGGTCTAAATTACCAAGTTTGTAGTCATGATAAGCATAATCGTTACGAAACAAGCTACTAAGGAATGTCCATAAGTACTAATCAAAATATTTTAATACATTTATTACAAGATAAAACACCCTTGTGTTAATCTATATATTAACATCAGGAAAAATTACATTTGTTCGGTAAAAAGTTGGTAGCAGGTAAAATAAAAATCAAAAGGTTTTGTATTATATTCAGTGTAATTTATTAAATATACTCTAATTTAATATTCGTAAAACATAAATAAAAGTAAAAAAAATACAAACTTAATAGATACTAACTATACTAAAACTATTTACGAAACTGTATACTAATGATAAAAACTAATTATTAAAGAAAATACATACAAACGGCAAAGTTAACACATTAAAATAGTCCAGACAATTTAGTGAAATAACCTGAAAATGATGAACATAAACAAAATAATAAGTCTGAATTTAAACATGTCAATACAGTTCATCTTACAGCGAAACTTACATTATAATATTTACGAAATTACTTAGAACTACCTATCTTAATTAAAATCAGGTACACAGTACTCGGACAACTGTCACTTTATAACAAAAACTTCATAGAAGTTAATATTTTTAATGTCTCTAAAGGTTCTAAAGGCTCGTACATAGTAACGTCATCAGTGGCAACAAATTCTGATGTTACTGGAGATATGGGTTCATATATATTCATATCTCCAGTGTTATAACTGTTGTTATTGTCGGCTTGTGTATGGTTGATAAGGCGTTCATCTGTGTGCTTCAGGCGGTAAAATATTGCTAATAATATTAGCTAGTCCATCTATAGCCCTATCATCGAGAGTTACGTATCCCGAATCATTCGACTGACCTATTTGTTCTTCAATGTAAGCCAGATCGTCAGTTACATTGTTGTTATAACTTACTTCCACGGTTTCAGGAAGGGACATTTCGGCGCCTCTGCTGCTTCTCGCTTCTGTTTGAGCCGACGGTTTTGAAACCAGACTTTAATAACTTGGTCTTTAATTTGAAGCTTTTGCACCAAAGCCTGCCTATCATCCCGACTCACATATGGCCGACTTCAAAAAATACTTAGTAGGTCTAGTCTAAGTGAGTTAACCACCCACATTAGATTTGATTTTAGATTTTATTTAAGAAAGAAGTTTTTGTTTTTTATTTCTCACTTTTTAGTTGTGTTGTATTCTTTCTAAAGTTACGATTTTGAAGTCGGTTTAATTTTTTTAAAATTATTTTATTTCTTATTTTTTTTAACTAAAGTCGTAGGTTAAGCTACGTAATTCCTAAGTTATTGGGGTAGTGTTGTGTAGGTAGATTTCCAATTATTTCTGATCTCTTCTTAGTGTAGTTGTAAGATATTTTTTAGTTGTGTTGTATTATTTCTTTACTGCGTAAGTTACGATTTAAAAATCTGTTAATTTTTCTTTAATTATCTTTATTTCTTATTATTTTAATTAAAGTTGCAAGTTAAACTACATACTAAACTAAAGGTTACCTACTAATATTGGTAGTGTAGTGTAGGTAGATATCTATATTATTTCCGATCTCTTCATTCTGTTGTTGTGAGTTAATTTTTATTAGTTGTGTTGTATACTTTATAAACTGTGTAAGTTACGATTTAGAAATCTGTCTAAGCGTAGTTATGGTGACGTAGAACGCCGCATGTTACTGCTCATACTGAGCTGGGCAGTAACTGTACACAAATTGCAGGGTACGACATTAGAAACTGCGGTAGTTAACTTAGGAAAATCCTTGTTTGCAAAGGGTCAAGCTTACGTTGCCCTAAGCAGGGTTAAAACGTTAGATGGTCTCGCAATCGATGATCTAGATCCCAATAAACTGTTAAGACAACCGCATGATCCTCGTGCATACCAAGAAATGTTGCGATTACGTAATAATCCAACAGTAAGTAATAATAATTTATGATTCCATTACAAAATCCGTCATTTTTTTGACGGCAATATATATATATATATATACGTAGGTATCACTCTGCACAACCACATAATTCCATATAAAGTTGCACCTTTTACTAACCCCTCTTTTGAAGTCGGTTAAAAAGCCCATTTTCTTATTTATTTATTTTTTTATTTAAATTAAGGTATGGAATGAAACCCCTAGTAAAAATTGCAAAATACACGAAATTCTATACAAACTTGTACCTGTCTAATAATACAAAATGACATTCCATAGATCAAAAACTACTGAACCGATTTTAATGAAACTTGCAGTATTCCCTAAGTTGAATAAAACCTAGTTTAACAAAAAAAGAATTACTTGAATCGGACTAGTGGTTTCGAAGATATGCGAGGACAAATATATTTTTTTTGCACCTGTCCTATAATAATACACAACAACATTATATCTCAAAAACTACTGAACCGATTTTGATGAAACTTGCAGTATTCCCTAAGTTGAAAAATATCTAGTTCAACAAAAAAATAATTATTTCAATCGGACTTATAGTTTCGGAGATATGCGTACAAACATACAAACATACATACATACATATACTTTTAAATTTTGGCACACGTGTTTAGAAGCTGATATAGACTAACATATCCAAAAACTGGGCATTTTTGGAAATATTACATACATACGGGTCGAATTGATAACCTCCTTTTTTTTTTGAAGTCGGATAAAAATATCAATACGAAATAACAGATAACTGAAGTTCTCTCGGTCAATCGACCCCGTAAGTCCTGGTGTTATTGTTTCAAAAATCCCTTCCCTTTAAGGTGCATTTGACGTCCGTTTCTCTTGGTTCATTCAATTCACGTCCTATAAGCTACTCATTCTGGTGTCAAAGGCTCAATCGACCCTACATCCTTGGTATCACTATTTCAGCATTGCCTCACTGTCAATATTCGATAATCTACATCTAAATATAATAAAACTGTACTGTAAGGTTAATTCTGTACATCTATCTATAAATGTAATAAACCTGTAGGAAGGTTAATTCTGCACATTGAATACAAAATGACAAAAATATTACTAGAGCTCTTTCACATCAGAACACTGCGCCATTTGAAACGCCATGAAGTTTTGTCTGTCTGATGCACAATCTTTCACGCAAAAACTACAACTGGATGGAAACTTTTTTATTAAATAGTTACCAGCCCTCGGCAACATGTAGATAGGCATTAATTTTACGAGTTCTCGAAGGACTACCACCCAACTTAAATTGACTCCTAAAATGTATGGTGCGCATACTATATGAGAGGTCAAACAACAAAATTCATTTTTGGAAACAAAGAAACGATATGTTTTCCTTTTCGACATATTATTTTTGCTATTGTTTTGTAATTGGAGTTATTGATGGTGTTCACAATGTGAGTTATTATTATGTCTTTACGCAGTTACTTAAATGTTTTTCATTAATTCACATGGAGTGGGTTACATGGTCAATCGACCATGAACATCCAGGTGATAAAGTTTGTTCGGAATTACTTTACGGCCTTTGACATGGTTCCTCTAATGACCGCCAGATGGCAGCCGGGCGGGACCAACGACTTAACGTGCTTTCCAAAGCATGGAATCATTATAGCATGTATTCAGAATTTGGTCCTAGAATAAATTCTGTCCTGGAGGGTCAAAGTTTTATCGAAGACACTTTTCGTTCTCTGACGTGGGTTCTTTATTACGACTTTTCAGTAATTATTATCGAGTTGGTTTACATGGTCAATAGACCCTGCATACCCTGCTGTCTGAAAGCTTTTTTCGGAAACGTCTTGAAATATACCTATCTGAAGTATGACTCCCCATATATGGAAGTCGAAGGCCAGTGAGGCGAGTCAAATAAATACTTCTCAAAAATAGCTATATTTCAAGATCAGCATTTATGCTTGCTATCAAAAGGTGGTTGTCAATGAAACTTTCAACCACAAATCATGAATTTATAGGTCTGGAAAGAGTTTATGGGTGGATAACGTTCATATAAAAATCACGATTGTTAAGTATTCCTTCGCAATATTATACATAGCAACCTCCTGAGCATTTTAAATGTTAAAGATTTTTACATACATGAAATACTGCAATGACGGATAATAAGTAAGGAAAGTAGGTATGTAATCGAAGGTTACGCGGACGAAGTCGCGGGCTCAGCTAGTCATCAATAAAAGCACTACCAGTTCCTAGTATAACTTTTAGTGTCTAAAGATTAATTGTCTTTGAACAGGGAACAAAAGAAAAAAGAACAAAACATCAAAATAAAATTAAAAAAATAGAAAAATCCAAGAACTAAAAGAACTGATATTTACGGCCGGCAACGTGCCTTAGCGATCTGAAGATATATATAAGCTTGCTCATTCTAAAAGCGAGAGATTCCAAATGTGGTGTAAAACTAAGTGATTGGTCTATTAGTACCCCTAAGTATTTGAGATACTCCGTTCGTTGGATAGCCAAACAGTCCCATACCGGTCTAGTTTGGTTGCATTCGTGAGCGATTATATTTAGAGAGTTTGGAGGCAGATAGTGAGTTTTAAAGGCAAAGGTAATATATTTAGAGTAAGCATATTGGAGTCTAGTCCCAGTTCTCCCCACTAAAGAACAGAGCTGTGTCGTCCGCAAAAGTCAGTATTTTCTCTCCCTGAAGTGCTAGTCGGTAAAAGCTGTCTATATATATGAGAAAGGGAGTAGGAGAGACGGCACTGCCCTGGGGCAATCCTTAGGTCAGGTAGGTCACATCACTAGTCCAATTGCCTATCCTTGTGCGTTGAGTTCTCTTAACTTAGGAAGTCCGCAAAGAGTTTCAGAGGTATACCTCTGACTCCTACTCTTTCAAGTTTGTCCCGAAGGTGGGGAATAGACCCAGATTGTTAGATTTTCAAGTAAGATATGGTCTGATCTGCTACAGGCTAACAACTTGTTTCAGCTGTATAGCTAATGGTTTTAATTGTGTACCAAATCATGTAGAAACAGAATCTTGGTCTAAATTTCCAAGTTCGTAGTCATGATAAGCATAATCGTTACGAAACAAGCTACTAAGGAATGCCCATAAGTACTAATCAAAATATTTTAATACTTTTATTACTTGATAAAACACCCTTGTGTTAATCTATATATTAACATCAGGAAAAATTACATTTGTTCGGTAAAAAGTCGGTAGCAGGTAAAATAAAAATTAAAAGGTTTTGTATTATATTCAGTGTAATTTATTAAATATACTCTAATCTCATATTCGTAAAACATAAATAAATGTTTAAAAAATACAAACTTAATAGATACTAACTATACTAAAACTATTTACGAAACTATATACTAATGACAAAAACTTATTATTAAAGAAAATACATACAAACGGCAAAGTTAACACATTATAATAGTCCAGACAAATTAGTGAAATAATCTGAACATAAACAAAATAATAAGCCTGAATTTAAACAGTTCAATACAGTTCATCTTACAGCGAAACTAACATTAAAATATTTACAAAATTACTTATTACTACCTATCTTAATTAAAATCAGGTACACAGTACTCGGACAACTGTCACTTTATAACAAAAACTTCATAGAAGTTAATATTGTTAATGTCTCTAAAGGTTCTAAAGGCTCGTACATAGTAACGTCATCAGTGGCTACAAATTCTGATGTTGCTGGAGATATGGGTTCATATATATTCATATCTCCAGTGTTATAACTGTTGTTATTGTCGGCTTGTGTATGGTTGATAAGGCGTTGATCTGTGGCTTCAGGCGGTAAAATATTACTAATAATATTAGCTAGTCCATCTATAGCCCTATCATCGAGAGTTACGTATCCCGAATCATTAGACTGACTTATTTGCTCTTCAATGTAAGCCAGATCGTTAGTTACATTGTTGATATAACTTACTTCCACGGTTTCAGGAAGTGACATTTCGGCCGCCTCTGCTGCTTCTCGCTTCTGCTTGAGCCGACGGTTTTGAAACCAGACCTTAATAACTTGGTCTTTAATTTGAAGCTTTTGCACCAAAGCCTGCCTCTCATCCCGACTCACATATGGTTTGCGAAGAAAAACCTGTTCCAAAACTGCGATTTGTTCGGTAGTGAACATAGTCCTTTTGCGCTTGCGTCCGCTATCTAATGATAATGGCCTCCCCTACTATTAGTACTAATTTGACACGCATAATCTTTACGAAAACGTATGCCAAGCTAAGATTGGCATTCTCATAAATGTAGGTATATATGTTGATCAAGATATTAAAATAGTTCAATCAACTTACAATTTGTTTGATAATGTTGGCCATATTGAGGTGTATGATTGTAGTGGCTATGATGGATCAGATCACTAGGCCATGGTTGCATTGGAGGTGTTACTTGGGCTTGTGTCCCCCACTGCTGGGTCTGAAATCGAGAAATAAAGCAAAGTAAATAACAAGGTAAAAGACACAAATTATTATACATTTGAATTTAAGAGGCATAATCAAAGGTTAAATAAAATAAATGTGCACGTAAATATAGTTAGGTACCTGATAATTTTGCATGGGCTGCGGCTGCGGGCAATAATAATTATTGTAATTTTGCATGGGCTGCTGGTGCAGGCAATAATAATTATTGCTCCAATAATTATTAACTTCAGCGTTCACTGGGAAAGCGTTAAATTGATTTTGCGGATACATCGTTGCGAATCACTGGGAGCAAATGATGGTAATGTGCTCATATTGATACATTTTATTCTTTACTTCGGGCCCTGCAATTAGTATATTAGGAACAGGCATTAGGCATGCCCATTTTTTTTCTTTTTTAACTATCCCTAATTAACATTACTTAATAGATGATATTTCATTGACCCTTAATGAGTTTGTTTACATTTTAAGTAAAATTCAAGATAAACACCTTTTGTTGCAATTGTTATTTTTATGGTCGATACGAGAATAATACCAATAACAATAAGATTTTGTTTATTTCATCAGAACAGAGCTATGTTGAATTTTAAAATGATGTACTTACCAAGTTTATTGATAATTCATGATTTAAGTATGTTTGAGCTTGTAAGTGAAACTATTGTTGTTGTGTCACTTTCAAATCGATTTCATCTACTGTCTTTGTTTTTCGTTTTGTGTTCATGCCGCATGAATCATGCGCAGGATTCAGTATCTGAACGGCAAAAGTGGAATCTTATAACAAAGCCTCCAGATCATATAACTTTTTTCTGTGAAACTCTTTTCATATTGTTCACTAATGTACCCAGTAGGCTGCCTATATTTTGATCGGACTATTAACTTTTCTGTGATCATGTTTCTGGAGATTATGAAACTTGAAAATCTTTATTTCTGACTAACTTCATCAAGCTTATTTGCAGGTTTACTCTCACAGGGCTGTCGCTTAGTCATCGTGATTTATGGATAATATATAAATGACCTGTAATTATAAAATCGAATTCATTTCTAGTATGCAACGAGTTAGCATTAGAATTTTTAACCATTTAATAATTTTTACTTCTGATCACACCTACTTAGTGTTGCGATATTTATAACATATTAATTAGAAACGTAATGAGCACATTGCGTGTGTATTGCAATAGAGATGTTGTTTAGTCTTTCTTCTGTGTCCTACGTTTCCTAAGTATTTTAAATGGTTTTTATCCATTTAAGTCTAAGTAAGTCATTTAAATAAAATATCAATACGAAAATAACAGATAACTGAAGTTCTCTCGGTCAATCGACCCCGTAAGTCCTGGTGTTATTGTTTCAAAATCCCTTCCCTTTAAGGTGCATTTGATGTCCGTTTCTCTTGGTTCATTCAATTCACGTCCTATAAGCTACTCATTCTGGTGTCAAAGGCTCAATCGACCCTGCATCCTTGGTATCACTATTTCAGCATTGCCTCACTGTCAATATTCGATAATCTACATCTACATATAATAAAACTGTATTGTAAGGTTAATTCTGTACATCTATCTATAAATGTAATAAACCTGTAGGAAGGTTAATTCTGCACATTGAATACAAAATGTCAAAAATATTACTAGAGCTCTTTCACATCAGAACACTGCGCCATTTATAACGCCATGAATTTTTGTCTGTCTGATGCACAATCTTTCACGCAAAAACTAAAACTGGATGGAAACTTTTTTATTAAATAGTTACCAGCCCTCGGCAACATGTAGATAGGCATTAATTTTACGAGTTCTCGAAGGACTACCACCCAACTTAAATTGACTCCTAAAATGTATGGTGCGCATACTATATGAGAGGTCAAACAACAAAATTCATTTTTGGAAACAAAGAAACGATATGTTTTCCTTTTCGACATATTATTTTTGCTATTGTTTTGTAATTGGAGTTATTGATGGTGTTCACAATGTGAGTTATTATTATGTCTTTACGTGGTTACATGGTCAATCGACCATGAACATCCAGGTGATAAAGTTTTTTCGGAATTACTTTACGGCGTTTGACATGGTTCCTCTAATGACCGCCAGATGGCAGCCGGGCGGGACCAACGACTTAACGTGCTTTCCAAAGCATGGAATCATTATAGCATGTATTCAGAATTTGGTCCTAGAATAAATTCTGTCCTGGAGGGTCAAAGTTTTATCGAAGACTCTTTTCGTTCTCTGACGTGGGTTCTTTATTACGACTTTTCAGTAATTATTATCGAGTTGGTTTACATGGTCAATAGACCCTGCATACCCTGCTGTCTGAAACCTTTTTTCGGAAACCTCTTGAAATATACCTATCTGAAGTATGACTCCCCACATATGGAAGTCGAAGGCCAGTGAGGCGAGTCAAATAAATACTTCTCAAAAATAGCTATATTTCAAGATCAGCATTTATGCTTGCTATCAAAAGGTGATTGTCAATGAAACTTTCAACCACAAATCATGAATTTATAGGTCTGGAAAGAGTTTATGGGTGGATAACGTTCATATAAAAATCACGATTGTTAAGTATTCCGTCGCAATATTATACATAGCAACCTTCTGAGCATTTTAAATATTAAAGACTAGCTGTGCCCGCGACTTCGTTCGCGTGGAATAGTTATTTTGGGAATCATATTTATTTTTTGTTTACAAACCTACCTCCTCAGCTTTATTATAAATTACCTATAGCTGTTACCCACGACTTATTTTAGACAATTTAGTTACATAATTAATAGAATATATTTTAAGTAGTTTTAAAAAGGATATATTTTAAAGTAATTCTGCGTAAATTATATTTTTAGTTTTATTTTCTTGTGGCAGAATCAATGACACATTTATTTGGATAAAGATTAATATTATTTAGTTGATACAACTCTGACAAATAATTTGTAATAATGCATTAATTTCGACCAAATTTGATTATCATAAAAACTGTTATTGTAAGTTAATCTTAAAAGATAGACATATACTGTCGCGGACATTTTTTTAGATCGTTTAAAGAGGAATAATTCTTTTATAAATATTTTTTGGGTATCTCGAACTGTTTTCGCAGCGCACGCAACGGAAGCCCTCAAAGATGAATATTTTTCCCCGTTTTTTCCACATTTTCGAGTGTTTCTTCGCTCCTATTAGTCGCAACGTGATGTTATATAACCTAAAGCCTTCCTCGATAAATGATCTATCCAACACAAAAATAATTTTCCAATTCGAACTAGTAGTTCCTGAGATTAGCGCGTTCAAACAAACAAACAAACTCTTCAGCTTTATAATATTAGTATAGATTTTTACATACATGAAATACTGCAATGACGGATAATAAGTAAGGAAAGTAGGTATGTAATCGAAGGTTACGCGGACGAAGTCGCGGGCTCAGCTAGTCATCAATAAAAACACTACCAGTTCCTAGTATAACTTTTAGTGTCTAAAGATTAATTGTCTTTGAACAGGAAACAAAGGAAAAAAGAACTAAACATCAAAATAAAATTAAAAAAATAGAAAAATCCAAGAACCAAAAGAACTGATTAGGACGAAGTGTGTGACAGTTACCAGATTTCAGTAATACTATATAAGTAGTATTTATATATGTGTGTGTGTGTGTGTATGTTAATAAGGGGATGCACTGGAAAAAGTGATGTATGTGTTGAGTTCGTGTGGATCAAATTGAGTGTTGTAATTAATACCTTTGTATTAAAGTGTGAAGTGTAGGTATTTTTTTTTTTTTACTAGACTCTGTGTTACCAGCGTTTACTCGATATGTATGTATATTGGTTTGTCAGAGTTTGTTAATTTACTTAAGAATTTATAGGTTTAGTATTTCATGATATTATGTCTACTAGATATTAGGTTTACGAAAATCTTAAGTGGCAGTGTAGTCTAGAGTTTTAAGGTGGTCTGTAACTGATGTTTTGCAGTTGTATTTATAAGGGGGGTAAATGTTTAGAATTTTATTGAGCTTATGATATAAGAAGGGGTCCAAGGTAGCTAAAGAAGGAATGCGCGGTGGCGGTATTGTGTTTAGGTATCTGGCAGATAGTTGTTATTCTTCGTCTATTATTATTAATGTTGGGGTCAAATACTAATTGAAAATGTTTCCCCGTTGCGCTCTTTCCACTTCTAAGAGGTTTGTTTTTACCATTCCTCCCCAACATGTTATACAATAAGTCACCATTAATTGTCATAGGGCGTTATATACAATTTTTATAACTTTACGGCTGGCAACGTGCCTTAGCGATCTGAAGATATATATAAGCTTGCTCATTCTAAAAGCGAGAGATTCCAAATGTGGTGTAAAACTAAGTGATTGGTCTATTAGTACCCCTAAGTATTTGAGATACTCCGTTCGTTGGATAGCCAAACAGTCCCATACCGGTCTAGGTTGGTTGCATTCGTGAGCGATTATATTTAGAGAGTTTGGAGGCAGATAGTGAGTTTTAAAGGCAAAGGTAATATATTTAGAGTAAGCATATTGGAGTCTAGTCCCAGTTCTCCCCACTAAAGAACAGAGCTGTGTCGTCCGCAAAAGTCAGTATTTTCTCTCCCTGAAGTGCTAGTCGGTAAAAGCTGTCTATATATATGAGAAAGGGAGTAGGAGAGACGGCACTGCCCTGGGGCAATCCATAGGTCAGGTAGGTCACATCACTAGTCCAATTGCCTATCCTTGTGCGTTGAGTTCTCTTAACTTAGGAAGTCCGCAAAGAGTTTCAGATGTATACCTCTGACTCCTACTCTTTCAAGTTTGTCCAGAAGGTGGGGAATAGACCCAGATTGTTAGATTTTCAAGTAAGATATGGTCTGATCTGCTACAGGCTAACAACTTGTTTCAGCTGTATAGCTAATGGTTTTAATTGTGTACCAAATCATGTAGAAACAGAAGCTTGGTCTAAATTTCCAAGTTCGTAGTCATGATAAGCATAATCGTTACGAAACAAGCTACTAAGGAATGTCCATAAGTACTAATCAAAATATTTTAATACTTTTATTACTTGATAAAACACCCTTGTGTTAATCTATATATTAACATCAGGAAAAATTACATTTGTTCGGTAAAAAGTCTGTAGCAGGTAAAATAAAAATTAAAAGGTTTTGTATTATATTCAGTGTAATTTATTAAATATACTCTAATCTAATATTCGTAAAACATAAATAAATGTTTAAAAAATACAAACTTAATAGATACTAACTATACTAAAACTATTTACGAAACTATATACTAATGACAAAAACTTATTATTAAAGAAAATACATACAAACGGCAAAGTTAACACATTATAATAGTCCAGACAAATTAGTGAAATAATCTGAACATAAACAAAATAATAAGCCTGAATTTAAACAGTTCAATACAGTTCATCTTACAGCGAAACTAACATTAAAATATTTACAAAATTACTTATTACTACCTATCTTAATTAAAATCAGGTACACAGTACTCGGACAACTGTCACTTTATAACAAAAACTTCATAGAAGTTAATATTTTTAATGTCTCTAAAGGTTCTAAAGGCTCGTACATAGTAACGTCATCAGTGGCAACAAATTCTGATGTTGCTGGAGATATGGGTTCATATATATTCATATCTCCAGTGTTATAACTGTTGTTATTGTCGGCTTGTGTATGGTTAATAAGGCGTTGATCTGTGGCTTCAGGCGGTAAAATATTACTAATAATATTAGCTAGTCCATCTATAGCCCTATCATCGAGAGTTACATATCCCGAATCATTAGACTGACTTATTTGCTCTTCAATGTAAGCCAGATCGTTAGTTACATTGTTGATATAACTTACTTCCACGGTTTCAGGAAGTGACATTTCGGCCGCCTCTGCTGCTTCTCGCTTCTGCTTGAGCCGACGGTTTTGAAACCAGACCTTAATAACTTGGTCATTAATTTGAAGCTTTTGCACCAAAGCCTGCCTCTCATCCCGACTCACATATGGTTTGCGAAGAAAAACCTGTTCCAAAACTGCGATTTGTTCGGTAGTGAACATAGTCCTTTTGCGCTTGCGTTTAGTCACAGTCTTAACATGTGGTCTTTCGTTTAAATCTGAAAATAATAATAGTAATTAGTTTTTTTTTATAAAAGAAATAATGTAATTGGCATTTCGTCTATTTTTAGTAAGTATGTTTATGACAAAATGAAGATATATAACAATTGCTGTCATTTCTTTTCGTAACTTCTTTACAAAGACATATACAAAGATCAGTAAAAACAAAGAGTTGAGAACACTTTGTAAAGTTACTCTAACACATTCGACTAAAAGTTTTTTCATTTTTCAATCGTCCGCTATCTAATGATAATGGTTCATTTTTCAATCGTCCGCTATCTAATGATAATGGCCTCCCCTACTATTAGTACTAATTTGACACGCATAATCTTTACGAAAACGTATGCCAAGCTAAGATTGGCATTCTCATAAATATATATGTTGATCAAGATATTATAATAGTTCAATCAACTTACAATTTGTTTGATAATGTTGGCCATATTGAGGTGTATGATTGTAGTGGCTATGATGGATCAGATCACTAGGCCATGGTTGCATTGGAGGTGTTACTTGGGCTTGTGTCCCCCACTGCTGGGTCTGAAATCGAGAAATAAAGCAAAGTAAATAACAAGGTAAAAGACACAAATTATTATACATTTGAATTTAAGAGGCATAATCAAAGGTTAAATAAAATAAATGTGCACGTAAATATAGTTAGGTACCTGATAATTTTGCATGGGCTGCGGCTGCGGGCAATAATAATTATTGTAATTTTGCATGGGCTGCTGGTGCAGGCAATAATAATTATTGCTCCAATAATTATTAACTTCAGCGTTCACTGGGAAAGCGTTAAATTGATTTTGCGGATACATCGTTGCGAATCACTGGGAGCAAATGATGGTAATGTGCTCATATTGATACATTTTATACTTTACTTCGGGCCCTGCAATTAGTATATTAGGAACAGGCATTAGGCATGCCCATTTTTTTTCTTTTTTAACTATCCCTAATTAACATTACTTAATAGATGATATTTCATTGACCCTTAATGAGTTTGTTTACATTTTAAGTAAAATTCAAGATAAACACCTTTTGTTGCAATTGTTATTTTTATGGTCGATACGAGAATAATACCAATAACAATAAGATTTTGTTTATTTCATCAGAACAGAGCTATGTTGAATTTTAAAATGATGTACTTACCAAGTTTATTGATAATTCATGATTTAAGTATGTTTGAGCTTGTAAGTGAAACTATTGTTGTTGTGTCACTTTCAAATCGATTTCATCTACTGTCTTTGTTTTTCGTTTTGTGTTCATGCGCAGGATTCAGTATCTGAACGGCAAAAGTGGAATCTTATAACAAAGCCTCCAGATCATATAACTTTTTTCTGTGAAACTCTTTTCATATTGTTCACTAATGTACCCAGTAGGCTGCCTATTTCTAGTATGCAACGAGTTAGCATTAGAATTTTTAACCATTTAATAATTTTTACTTCTGATCACACCTACTTAGTGTTGCGATATTTATAACATATTAATTAGATACGTAATGAGCACATTGCGTGTGTATTGCAATAGAGATGTTGTTTAGTCTTTCTTCTGTGTCCTACGTTTCCTAAGTATTTTAAATGGTTTTTATCCATTTAAGTCTAAGTAAGTCATTTAAATAAAATATCAATACGAAAATAACAGATAACTGAAGTTCTCTCGGTCAATCGACCCCGTAAGTCCTGGTGTTATTGTTTCAAAATCCCTTCCCTTTAAGGTGCATTTGATGTCCGTTTCTCTTGGTTCATTCAATTCACGTCCTATAAGCTACTCATTCTGGTGTCAAAGGCTCATTCGACCCTGCATCCTTGGTATCACTATTTCAGCATTGCCTCACTGTCAATATTCGATAATCTACATCTACATATAATAAAACTGTACTGTAAGGTTAATTCTGTACATCTATCTATAAATGTAATAAACCTGTAGGAAGGTTAATTCTGCACATTGAATACAAAATGACAAAAATATTACTAGAGCTCTTTCACATCAGAACACTGCGCCATTTATAACGCCATGAATTTTTGTCTGTCTGATGCACAATCTTTCACGCAAAAACTAAAACTGGATGGAAACTTTTTTATTAAATAGTTACCAGCCCTCGGCAACATGTAGATAGGCATTAATTTTACGAGTTCTCGAAGGACTACCACCCAACTTAAATTGACTCCTAAAATGTATGGTGCGCATACTATATGAGAGGTCAAACAACAAAATTCATTTTTGGAAACAAAGAAACGATATGTTTTCCTTTTCGACATATTATTTTTGCTATTGTTTTGTAATTGGAGTAATTATTGATGGTGTTCACAATGTGAGTTATTATTATGTCTTTACGTGGTTACATGGTCAATCGACCATGAACATCCAGGTGATAAAGTTTTTTCGGAATTACTTTACGGCGTTTGACATGGTTCCTCTAATGACCGCCAGATGGCAGCCGGGCGGGACCAACGACTTAACGTGCTTTCCAAAGCATGGAATCATTATAGCATGTATTCAGAATTTGGTCCTAGAATAAATTCTGTCCTGGAGGGTCAAAGTTTTATCGAAGACTCTTTTCGTTCTCTGACGTGGGTTCTTTATTACGACTTTTCAGTAATTATTATCGAGTTGGTTTACATGGTCAATAGACCCTGCATACCCTGCTGTCTGAAACCTTTTTTCGGAAACCTCTTGAAATATACCTATCTGAAGTATGACTCCCCACATATGGAAGTCGAAGGCCAGTGAGGCGAGTCAAATAAATACTTCTCAAAAATAGCTATATTTCAAGATCAGCATTTATGCTTGCTATCAAAAGGTGGTTGTCAATGAAACTTTCAACCACAAATCATGAATTTATAGGTCTGGAAAGAGTTTATGGGTGGATAACGTTCATATAAAAATCACGATTGTTAAGTATTCCGTCGCAATATTATACATAGCAACCTCCTATCCTATCCTCCGGACGAAGTCGCGGGCTCAGCTAGTCATCAATAAAAACACTACCAGTTCCTAGTATAACTTTTAGTGTCTAAAGATTAATTGTCTTTGAACAGGAAACAAAGGAAAAAAGAACTAAACATCAAAATAAAATTAAAAAATAGAAAAATCCAAGAACCAAAAGAACTGATTAGGACGAAGTGTGTGACAGTTACCAGATTTCAGTAATACTATATAAGTAGTATTTATATATGTGTGTGTGTGTGTGTGTGTATGTTAATAAGGGGATGCACTGGAAATAGTGATGTATGTGTTGAGTTCGTGTGGATCAAATTGAGTGTTGTAATTAATACCTTTGTATTAAAGTGTGAAGTGTAGGTATTTTTTTTTTTACTAGACTCTGTGTTACCAGCGTTTACTCGATATGTATGTATATTGGTTTGTCAGAGTTTGTTAATTTACTTAAGAATTTATAGGTTTAGTATTTCATGATATTAAGTCTACTAGATATTAGGTTTACGAAAATCTTAAGTGGCAGTGTAGTCTAGAGTTTTAAGGTGGTCTGTAACTGATGTTTTGCAGTTGTATTTATAAGGGGGGTAAATGTTTAGAATTTTATTGAGCTTATGATATAAGAAGGGGTCCAAGGTAGCTAAAGAAGGAATGCGCGGTGGCGGTATTGTGCTTAGGTATCTAGCAGATAGTTGTTATTCTTCGTCTATTATTATTAATGTTGGGGTCAAATACTAATTGAAAATGTTTCCCCGTTGCGCTCTTTCCACTTCTAAGAGGTTTGTTTTTACCATTCCTCCCCAACATGTTATACAATAAGTCACCATTAATTGTCATAGGGCGTTATATACAATTTTTATAACTTTACGGCCGGCAACGTGCCTTAGCGATCTAAAGATATATATAAGCTTGCTCATTCTAAAAGCGAGAGATTCCAAATGTGGTGTAAAACTAAGTGATTGGTCTATTAGTACCCCTAAGTATTTGAGATACTCCGTTCGTTGGATAGCCAAACAGTCCCATACCGGTCTAGTTTGGTTGCATTCGTGAGCGATTATATTTAGAGAGTTTGGAGGCAGATAGTGAGTTTTAAAGGCAAAGGTAATATATTTAGAGTAAGCATATTGGAGTCTAGTCCCAGTTCTCCCCACTAAAGAACAGAGCTGTGTCGTCCGCAAAAGTCAGTATTTTCTCTCCCTGAAGTGCTAGTCGGTAAAAGCTGTCTATATATATGAGAAAGGGAGTAGGAGAGACGGCACTGCCCTGGGGCAATCCTTAGGTCAGGTAGGTCACATCACTAGTCCAATTGCCTATCCTTGTGCGTTGAGTTCTCTTAACTTAGGAAGTCCGCAAAGAGTTTCAGAGGTATACCTCTGACTCCTACTCTTTCAAGTTTGTCCCGAAGGTGGGGAATAGACCCAGATTGTTAGATTTTCAAGTAAGATATGGTCTGATCTGCTACAGGCTAACAACTTGTTTCAGCTGTATAGCTAATGGTTTTAATTGTGTACCAAATCATGTAGAAACAGAATCTTGGTCTAAATTTCCAAGTTCGTAGTCATGATAAGCATAATCGTTACGAAACAAGCTACTAAGGAATGCCCATAAGTACTAATCAAAATATTTTAATACTTTTATTACTTGATAAAACACCCTTGTGTTAATCTATATATTAACATCAGGAAAAATTACATTTGTTCGGTAAAAAGTCGGTAGCAGGTAAAATAAAAATTAAAAGGTTTTGTATTATATTCAGTGTAATTTATTAAATATACTCTAATCTAATATTCGTAAAACATAAATAAATGTTTAAAAAATACAAACTTAATAGATACTAACTATACTAAAACTATTTACGAAACTATATACTAATGACAAAAACTTATTATTAAAGAAAATACATACAAACGGCAAAGTTAACACATTATAATAGTCCAGACAAATTAGTGAAATAATCTGAACATAAACAAAATAATAAGTCTGAATTTAAACAGTTCAATACAGTTCATCTTACAGCGAAACTAACATAAAATATTTACAAAATTACTTATTACTACCTATCTTAATTAAAATCAGGTACACAGTACTCGGACAACTGTCACTTTATAACAAAAACTTCATAGAAGTTAATATTTTTAATGTCTCTAAAGGTTCTAAAGGCTCGTACATAGTAACGTCATCAGTGGCTACAAATTCTGATGTTGCTGGAGATATGGGTTCATATATATTCATATCTCCAGTGTTATAACTGTTGTTATTGTCGGCTTGTGTATGGTTGATAAGGCGTTGATCTGTGGCTTCAGGCGGTAAAATATTACTAATAATATTAGCTAGTCCATCTATAGCCCTATCATCGAGAGTTACGTATCCCGAATCATTAGACTGACTTATTTGCTCTTCAATGTAAGCCAGATCGTTAGTTACATTGTTGATATAACTTACTTCCACGGTTTCAGGAAGTGACATTTCGGCCGCCTCTGCTGCTTCTCGCTTCTGCTTGAGCCGACGGTTTTGAAACCAGACCTTAATAACTTGGTCTTTAATTTGAAGCTTTTGCACCAAAGCCTGCCTCTCATCCCGACTCACATATGGTTTGCGAAGAAAAACCTGTTCCAAAACTGCGATTTGTTCGGTAGTGAACATAGTCCTTTTGCGCTTGCGTCCGCTATCTAATGATAATGGCCTCCCCTACTATTAGTACTAATTTGACACGCATAATCTTTACGAAAACGTATGCCAAGCTAAGATTGGCATTCTCATAAATGTAGGTATATATGTTGATCAAGATATTATAATAGTTCAATCAACTTACAATTTGTTTGATAATGTTGGCCATATTGAGGTGTATGATTGTAGTGGCTATGATGGATCAGATCACTAGGCCATGGTTGCATTGGAGGTGTTACTTGGGCTTGTGTCCCCCACTGCTGGGTCTGAAATCGAGAAATAAAGCAAAGTAAATAACAAGGTAAAAGACACAAATTATTATACATTTGAATTTAAGAGGCATAATCAAAGGTTAAATAAAATAAATGTGCACGTAAATATAGTTAGGTACCTGATAATTTTGCATGGGCTGCGGCTGCGGGCAATAATAATTATTGTAATTTTGCATGGGCTGCTGGTGCAGGCAATAATAATTATTGCTCCAATAATTATTAACTTCAGCGTTCACTGGGAAAGCGTTAAATTGATTTTGCGGATACATCGTTGCGAATCACTGGGAGCAAATGATGGTAATGTGCTCATATTGATACATTTTATTCTTTACTTCGGGCCCTGCAATTAGTATATTAGGAACAGGCATTAGGCATGCCCATTTTTTTTCTTTTTTAACTATCCCTAATTAACATTACTTAATAGATGATATTTCATTGACCCTTAATGAGTTTGTTTACATTTTAAGTAAAATTCAAGATAAACACCTTTTGTTGCAATTGTTATTTTTATGGTCGATACGAGAATAATACCAATAACAATAAGATTTTGTTTATTTCATCAGAACAGAGCTATGTTGAATTTTAAAATGATGTACTTACCAAGTTTATTGATAATTCATGATTTAAGTATGTTTGAGCTTGTAAGTGAAACTATTGTTGTTGTGTCACTTTCAAATCGATTTCATCTACTGTCTTTGTTTTTCGTTTTGTGTTCATGCGCAGGATTCAGTATCTGAACGGCAAAAGTGGAATCTTATAACAAAGCCTCCAGATCATATAACTTTTTTCTGTGAAACTCTTTTCATATTGTTCACTAATGTACCCAGTAGGCTGCCTATATTTTGATCGGACTATTAACTTTTCTGTGATCATGTTTCTGGAGATTATGAAACTTGAAAATCTTTATTTCTGACTAACTTCATCAAGCTTATTTGCAGGTTTACTCTCACAGGGCTGTCGCTTAGTCATCGTGATTTATGGATAATATATAAATGACCTGTAATTATAAAATCGAATTCATTTCTAGTATGCAACGAGTTAGCATTAGAATTTTTAACCATTTAATAATTTTTACTTCTGATCACACCTACTTAGTGTTGCGATATTTATAACATATTAATTAGAAACGTAATGAGCACATTGCGTGTGTATTGCAATAGAGATGTTGTTTAGTCTTTCTTCTGTGTCCTACGTTTCCTAAGTATTTTAAATGGTTTTTATCCATTTAAGTCTAAGTAAGTCATTTAAATAAAATATCAATACGAAAATAACAGATAACTGAAGTTCTCTCGGTCAATCGACCCCGTAAGTCCTGGTGTTATTGTTTCAAAATCCCTTCCCTTTAAGGTGCATTTGATGTCCGTTTCTCTTGGTTCATTCAATTCACGTCCTATAAGCTACTCATTCTGGTGTCAAAGGCTCAATCGACCCTGCATCCTTGGTATCACTATTTCAGCATTGCCTCACTGTCAATATTCGATAATCTACATCTACATATAATAAAACTGTATTGTAAGGTTAATTCTGTACATCTATCTATAAATGTAATAAACCTGTAGGAAGGTTAATTCTGCACATTGAATACAAAATGTCAAAAATATTACTAGAGCTCTTTCACATCAGAACACTGCGCCATTTATAACGCCATGAATTTTTGTCTGTCTGATGCACAATCTTTCACGCAAAAACTAAAACTGGATGGAAACTTTTTTATTAAATAGTTACCAGCCCTCGGCAACATGTAGATAGGCATTAATTTTACGAGTTCTCGAAGGACTACCACCCAACTTAAATTGACTCCTAAAATGTATGGTGCGCATACTATATGAGAGGTCAAACAACAAAATTCATTTTTGGAAACAAAGAAACGATATGTTTTCCTTTTCGACATATTATTTTTGCTATTGTTTTGTAATTGGAGTTATTGATGGTGTTCACAATGTGAGTTATTATTATGTCTTTACGTGGTTACATGGTCAATCGACCATGAACATCCAGGTGATAAAGTTTTTTCGGAATTACTTTACGGCGTTTGACATGGTTCCTCTAATGACCGCCAGATGGCAGCCGGGCGGGACCAACGACTTAACGTGCTTTCCAAAGCATGGAATCATTATAGCATGTATTCAGAATTTGGTCCTAGAATAAATTCTGTCCTGGAGGGTCAAAGTTTTATCGAAGACTCTTTTCGTTCTCTGACGTGGGTTCTTTATTACGACTTTTCAGTAATTATTATCGAGTTGGTTTACATGGTCAATAGACCCTGCATACCCTGCTGTCTGAAACCTTTTTTCGGAAACCTCTTGAAATATACCTATCTGAAGTATGACTCCCCACATATGGAAGTCGAAGGCCAGTGAGGCGAGTCAAATAAATACTTCTCAAAAATAGCTATATTTCAAGATCAGCATTTATGCTTGCTATCAAAAGGTGATTGTCAATGAAACTTTCAACCACAAATCATGAATTTATAGGTCTGGAAAGAGTTTATGGGTGGATAACGTTCATATAAAAATCACGATTGTTAAGTATTCCGTCGCAATATTATACATAGCAACCTTCTGAGCATTTTAAATATTAAAGACTAGCTGTGCCCGCGACTTCGTTCGCGTGGAATAGTTATTTTGGGAATCATATTTATTTTTTGTTTACAAACCTACCTCCTCAGCTTTATTATAAATTACCTATAGCTGTTACCCACGACTTATTTTAGACAATTTAGTTACATAATTAATAGAATATATTTTAAGTAGTTTTAAAAAGGATATATTTTAAAGTATTCTGCGTAAATTATATTTTTAGTTTTATTTTCTTGTGGCAGAATCAATGACACATTTATTTGGATAAAGATTAATATTATTTAGTTGATACAACTCTGACAAATAATTTGTAATAATGCATTAATTTCGACCAAATTTGATTATCATAAAAACTGTTATTGTAAGTTAATCTTAAAAGATAGACATATACTGTCGCGGACATTTTTTTAGATCGTTTAAAGAGGAATAATTCTTTTATAAATATTTTTTGGGTATCTCGAACTGTTTTCGCAGCGCACGCAACGGAAGCCCTCAAAGATGAATATTTTTCCCCGTTTTTTCCACATTTTCGAGTGTTTCTTCGCTCCTATTAGTCGCAACGTGATGTTATATAACCTAAAGCCTTCCTCGATAAATGATCTATCCAACACAAAAATAATTTTCCAATTCGAACTAGTAGTTCCTGAGATTAGCGCGTTCAAACAAACAAACAAACTCTTCAGCTTTATAATATTAGTATAGATTTTTACATACATGAAATACTGCAATGACGGATAATAAGTAAGGAAAGTAGGTATGTAATCGAAGGTTACGCGGACGAAGTCGCGGGCTCAGCTAGTCATCAATAAAAACACTACCAGTTCCTAGTATAACTTTTAGTGTCTAAAGATTAATTGTCTTTGAACAGGAAACAAAGGAAAAAAGAACTAAACATCAAAATAAAATTAAAAAAATAGAAAAATCCAAGAACCAAAAGAACTGATTAGGACGAAGTGTGTGACAGTTACCAGATTTCAGTAATACTATATAAGTAGTATTTATATATGTGTGTGTGTGTGTGTATGTTAATAAGGGGATGCACTGGAAAAAGTGATGTATGTGTTGAGTTCGTGTGGATCAAATTGAGTGTTGTAATTAATACCTTTGTATTAAAGTGTGAAGTGTAGGTATTTTTTTTTTTTTACTAGACTCTGTGTTACCAGCGTTTACTCGATATGTATGTATATTGGTTTGTCAGAGTTTGTTAATTTACTTAAGAATTTATAGGTTTAGTATTTCATGATATTATGTCTACTAGATATTAGGTTTACGAAAATCTTAAGTGGCAGTGTAGTCTAGAGTTTTAAGGTGGTCTGTAACTGATGTTTTGCAGTTGTATTTATAAGGGGGGTAAATGTTTAGAATTTTATTGAGCTTATGATATAAGAAGGGGTCCAAGGTAGCTAAAGAAGGAATGCGCGGTGGCGGTATTGTGTTTAGGTATCTGGCAGATAGTTGTTATTCTTCGTCTATTATTATTAATGTTGGGGTCAAATACTAATTGAAAATGTTTCCCCGTTGCGCTCTTTCCACTTCTAAGAGGTTTGTTTTTACCATTCCTCCCCAACATGTTATACAATAAGTCACCATTAATTGTCATAGGGCGTTATATACAATTTTTATAACTTTACGGCTGGCAACGTGCCTTAGCGATCTGAAGATATATATAAGCTTGCTCATTCTAAAAGCGAGAGATTCCAAATGTGGTGTAAAACTAAGTGATTGGTCTATTAGTACCCCTAAGTATTTGAGATACTCCGTTCGTTGGATAGCCAAACAGTCCCATACCGGTCTAGGTTGGTTGCATTCGTGAGCGATTATATTTAGAGAGTTTGGAGGCAGATAGTGAGTTTTAAAGGCAAAGGTAATATATTTAGAGTAAGCATATTGGAGTCTAGTCCCAGTTCTCCCCACTAAAGAACAGAGCTGTGTCGTCCGCAAAAGTCAGTATTTTCTCTCCCTGAAGTGCTAGTCGGTAAAAGCTGTCTATATATATGAGAAAGGGAGTAGGAGAGACGGCACTGCCCTGGGGCAATCCATAGGTCAGGTAGGTCACATCACTAGTCCAATTGCCTATCCTTGTGCGTTGAGTTCTCTTAACTTAGGAAGTCCGCAAAGAGTTTCAGATGTATACCTCTGACTCCTACTCTTTCAAGTTTGTCCAGAAGGTGGGGAATAGACCCAGATTGTTAGATTTTCAAGTAAGATATGGTCTGATCTGCTACAGGCTAACAACTTGTTTCAGCTGTATAGCTAATGGTTTTAATTGTGTACCAAATCATGTAGAAACAGAAGCTTGGTCTAAATTTCCAAGTTCGTAGTCATGATAAGCATAATCGTTACGAAACAAGCTACTAAGGAATGTCCATAAGTACTAATCAAAATATTTTAATACTTTTATTACTTGATAAAACACCCTTGTGTTAATCTATATATTAACATCAGGAAAAATTACATTTGTTCGGTAAAAAGTCTGTAGCAGGTAAAATAAAAATTAAAAGGTTTTGTATTATATTCAGTGTAATTTATTAAATATACTCTAATCTAATATTCGTAAAACATAAATAAATGTTTAAAAAATACAAACTTAATAGATACTAACTATACTAAAACTATTTACGAAACTATATACTAATGACAAAAACTTATTATTAAAGAAAATACATACAAACGGCAAAGTTAACACATTATAATAGTCCAGACAAATTAGTGAAATAATCTGAACATAAACAAAATAATAAGCCTGAATTTAAACAGTTCAATACAGTTCATCTTACAGCGAAACTAACATTAAAATATTTACAAAATTACTTATTACTACCTATCTTAATTAAAATCAGGTACACAGTACTCGGACAACTGTCACTTTATAACAAAAACTTCATAGAAGTTAATATTTTTAATGTCTCTAAAGGTTCTAAAGGCTCGTACATAGTAACGTCATCAGTGGCAACAAATTCTGATGTTGCTGGAGATATGGGTTCATATATATTCATATCTCCAGTGTTATAACTGTTGTTATTGTCGGCTTGTGTATGGTTAATAAGGCGTTGATCTGTGGCTTCAGGCGGTAAAATATTACTAATAATATTAGCTAGTCCATCTATAGCCCTATCATCGAGAGTTACATATCCCGAATCATTAGACTGACTTATTTGCTCTTCAATGTAAGCCAGATCGTTAGTTACATTGTTGATATAACTTACTTCCACGGTTTCAGGAAGTGACATTTCGGCCGCCTCTGCTGCTTCTCGCTTCTGCTTGAGCCGACGGTTTTGAAACCAGACCTTAATAACTTGGTCATTAATTTGAAGCTTTTGCACCAAAGCCTGCCTCTCATCCCGACTCACATATGGTTTGCGAAGAAAAACCTGTTCCAAAACTGCGATTTGTTCGGTAGTGAACATAGTCCTTTTGCGCTTGCGTTTAGTCACAGTCTTAACATGTGGTCTTTCGTTTAAATCTGAAAATAATAATAGTAATTAGTTTTTTTTTATAAAAGAAATAATGTAATTGGCATTTCGTCTATTTTTAGTAAGTATGTTTATGACAAAATGAAGATATATAACAATTGCTGTCATTTCTTTTCGTAACTTCTTTACAAAGACATATACAAAGATCAGTAAAAACAAAGAGTTGAGAACACTTTGTAAAGTTACTCTAACACATTCGACTAAAAGTTTTTTCATTTTTCAATCGTCCGCTATCTAATGATAATGGTTCATTTTTCAATCGTCCGCTATCTAATGATAATGGCCTCCCCTACTATTAGTACTAATTTGACACGCATAATCTTTACGAAAACGTATGCCAAGCTAAGATTGGCATTCTCATAAATATATATGTTGATCAAGATATTATAATAGTTCAATCAACTTACAATTTGTTTGATAATGTTGGCCATATTGAGGTGTATGATTGTAGTGGCTATGATGGATCAGATCACTAGGCCATGGTTGCATTGGAGGTGTTACTTGGGCTTGTGTCCCCCACTGCTGGGTCTGAAATCGAGAAATAAAGCAAAGTAAATAACAAGGTAAAAGACACAAATTATTATACATTTGAATTTAAGAGGCATAATCAAAGGTTAAATAAAATAAATGTGCACGTAAATATAGTTAGGTACCTGATAATTTTGCATGGGCTGCGGCTGCGGGCAATAATAATTATTGTAATTTTGCATGGGCTGCTGGTGCAGGCAATAATAATTATTGCTCCAATAATTATTAACTTCAGCGTTCACTGGGAAAGCGTTAAATTGATTTTGCGGATACATCGTTGCGAATCACTGGGAGCAAATGATGGTAATGTGCTCATATTGATACATTTTATACTTTACTTCGGGCCCTGCAATTAGTATATTAGGAACAGGCATTAGGCATGCCCATTTTTTTTCTTTTTTAACTATCCCTAATTAACATTACTTAATAGATGATATTTCATTGACCCTTAATGAGTTTGTTTACATTTTAAGTAAAATTCAAGATAAACACCTTTTGTTGCAATTGTTATTTTTATGGTCGATACGAGAATAATACCAATAACAATAAGATTTTGTTTATTTCATCAGAACAGAGCTATGTTGAATTTTAAAATGATGTACTTACCAAGTTTATTGATAATTCATGATTTAAGTATGTTTGAGCTTGTAAGTGAAACTATTGTTGTTGTGTCACTTTCAAATCGATTTCATCTACTGTCTTTGTTTTTCGTTTTGTGTTCATGCGCAGGATTCAGTATCTGAACGGCAAAAGTGGAATCTTATAACAAAGCCTCCAGATCATATAACTTTTTTCTGTGAAACTCTTTTCATATTGTTCACTAATGTACCCAGTAGGCTGCCTATTTCTAGTATGCAACGAGTTAGCATTAGAATTTTTAACCATTTAATAATTTTTACTTCTGATCACACCTACTTAGTGTTGCGATATTTATAACATATTAATTAGATACGTAATGAGCACATTGCGTGTGTATTGCAATAGAGATGTTGTTTAGTCTTTCTTCTGTGTCCTACGTTTCCTAAGTATTTTAAATGGTTTTTATCCATTTAAGTCTAAGTAAGTCATTTAAATAAAATATCAATACGAAAATAACAGATAACTGAAGTTCTCTCGGTCAATCGACCCCGTAAGTCCTGGTGTTATTGTTTCAAAATCCCTTCCCTTTAAGGTGCATTTGATGTCCGTTTCTCTTGGTTCATTCAATTCACGTCCTATAAGCTACTCATTCTGGTGTCAAAGGCTCATTCGACCCTGCATCCTTGGTATCACTATTTCAGCATTGCCTCACTGTCAATATTCGATAATCTACATCTACATATAATAAAACTGTACTGTAAGGTTAATTCTGTACATCTATCTATAAATGTAATAAACCTGTAGGAAGGTTAATTCTGCACATTGAATACAAAATGACAAAAATATTACTAGAGCTCTTTCACATCAGAACACTGCGCCATTTATAACGCCATGAATTTTTGTCTGTCTGATGCACAATCTTTCACGCAAAAACTAAAACTGGATGGAAACTTTTTTATTAAATAGTTACCAGCCCTCGGCAACATGTAGATAGGCATTAATTTTACGAGTTCTCGAAGGACTACCACCCAACTTAAATTGACTCCTAAAATGTATGGTGCGCATACTATATGAGAGGTCAAACAACAAAATTCATTTTTGGAAACAAAGAAACGATATGTTTTCCTTTTCGACATATTATTTTTGCTATTGTTTTGTAATTGGAGTAATTATTGATGGTGTTCACAATGTGAGTTATTATTATGTCTTTACGTGGTTACATGGTCAATCGACCATGAACATCCAGGTGATAAAGTTTTTTCGGAATTACTTTACGGCGTTTGACATGGTTCCTCTAATGACCGCCAGATGGCAGCCGGGCGGGACCAACGACTTAACGTGCTTTCCAAAGCATGGAATCATTATAGCATGTATTCAGAATTTGGTCCTAGAATAAATTCTGTCCTGGAGGGTCAAAGTTTTATCGAAGACTCTTTTCGTTCTCTGACGTGGGTTCTTTATTACGACTTTTCAGTAATTATTATCGAGTTGGTTTACATGGTCAATAGACCCTGCATACCCTGCTGTCTGAAACCTTTTTTCGGAAACCTCTTGAAATATACCTATCTGAAGTATGACTCCCCACATATGGAAGTCGAAGGCCAGTGAGGCGAGTCAAATAAATACTTCTCAAAAATAGCTATATTTCAAGATCAGCATTTATGCTTGCTATCAAAAGGTGGTTGTCAATGAAACTTTCAACCACAAATCATGAATTTATAGGTCTGGAAAGAGTTTATGGGTGGATAACGTTCATATAAAAATCACGATTGTTAAGTATTCCGTCGCAATATTATACATAGCAACCTCCTATCCTATCCTCCGGACGAAGTCGCGGGCTCAGCTAGTCATCAATAAAAACACTACCAGTTCCTAGTATAACTTTTAGTGTCTAAAGATTAATTGTCTTTGAACAGGAAACAAAGGAAAAAAGAACTAAACATCAAAATAAAATTAAAAAATAGAAAAATCCAAGAACCAAAAGAACTGATTAGGACGAAGTGTGTGACAGTTACCAGATTTCAGTAATACTATATAAGTAGTATTTATATATGTGTGTGTGTGTGTGTGTGTATGTTAATAAGGGGATGCACTGGAAATAGTGATGTATGTGTTGAGTTCGTGTGGATCAAATTGAGTGTTGTAATTAATACCTTTGTATTAAAGTGTGAAGTGTAGGTATTTTTTTTTTTACTAGACTCTGTGTTACCAGCGTTTACTCGATATGTATGTATATTGGTTTGTCAGAGTTTGTTAATTTACTTAAGAATTTATAGGTTTAGTATTTCATGATATTAAGTCTACTAGATATTAGGTTTACGAAAATCTTAAGTGGCAGTGTAGTCTAGAGTTTTAAGGTGGTCTGTAACTGATGTTTTGCAGTTGTATTTATAAGGGGGGTAAATGTTTAGAATTTTATTGAGCTTATGATATAAGAAGGGGTCCAAGGTAGCTAAAGAAGGAATGCGCGGTGGCGGTATTGTGCTTAGGTATCTAGCAGATAGTTGTTATTCTTCGTCTATTATTATTAATGTTGGGGTCAAATACTAATTGAAAATGTTTCCCCGTTGCGCTCTTTCCACTTCTAAGAGGTTTGTTTTTACCATTCCTCCCCAACATGTTATACAATAAGTCACCATTAATTGTCATAGGGCGTTATATACAATTTTTATAACTTTACGGCCGGCAACGTGCCTTAGCGATCTAAAGATATATATAAGCTTGCTCATTCTAAAAGCGAGAGATTCCAAATGTGGTGTAAAACTAAGTGATTGGTCTATTAGTACCCCTAAGTATTTGAGATACTCCGTTCGTTGGATAGCCAAACAGTCCCATACCGGTCTAGTTTGGTTGCATTCGTGAGCGATTATATTTAGAGAGTTTGGAGGCAGATAGTGAGTTTTAAAGGCAAAGGTAATATATTTAGAGTAAGCATATTGGAGTCTAGTCCCAGTTCTCCCCACTAAAGAACAGAGCTGTGTCGTCCGCAAAAGTCAGTATTTTCTCTCCCTGAAGTGCTAGTCGGTAAAAGCTGTCTATATATATGAGAAAGGGAGTAGGAGAGACGGCACTGCCCTGGGGCAATCCTTAGGTCAGGTAGGTCACATCACTAGTCCAATTGCCTATCCTTGTGCGTTGAGTTCTCTTAACTTAGGAAGTCCGCAAAGAGTTTCAGAGGTATACCTCTGACTCCTACTCTTTCAAGTTTGTCCCGAAGGTGGGGAATAGACCCAGATTGTTAGATTTTTAAGTAAGATATGGTCTGATCTGCTACAGGCTAACAACTTGTTTCAGCTGTATAGCTAATGGTTTTAATTGTGTACCAAATCATGTAGAAACAGAATCTTGGTCTAAATTTCCAAGTTCGTAGTCATGATAAGCATAATCGTTACGAAACAAGCTACTAAGGAATGCCCATAAGTACTAATCAAAATATTTTAATACTTTTATTACTTGATAAAACACCCTTGTGTTAATCTATATATTAACATCAGGAAAAATTACATTTGTTCGGTAAAAAGTCGGTAGCAGGTAAAATAAAAATTAAAAGGTTTTGTATTATATTCAGTGTAATTTATTAAATATACTCTAATCTAATATTCGTAAAACATAAATAAATGTTTAAAAAATACAAACTTAATAGATACTAACTATACTAAAACTATTTACGAAACTATATACTAATGACAAAAACTTATTATTAAAGAAAATACATACAAACGGCAAAGTTAACACATTATAATAGTCCAGACAAATTAGTGAAATAATCTGAACATAAACAAAATAATAAGTCTGAATTTAAACAGTTCAATACAGTTCATCTTACAGCGAAACTAACATAAAATATTTACAAAATTACTTATTACTACCTATCTTAATTAAAATCAGGTACACAGTACTCGGACAACTGTCACTTTATAACAAAAACTTCATAGAAGTTAATATTGTTAATGTCTCTAAAGGTTCTAAAGGCTCGTACATAGTAACGTCATCAGTGGCTACAAATTCTGATGTTGCTGGAGATATGGGTTCATATATATTCATATCTCCAGTGTTATAACTGTTGTTATTGTCGGCTTGTGTATGGTTGATAAGGCGTTGATCTGTGGCTTCAGGCGGTAAAATATTACTAATAATATTAGCTAGTCCATCTATAGCCCTATCATCGAGAGTTACGTATCCCGAATCATTAGACTGACTTATTTGCTCTTCAATGTAAGCCAGATCGTTAGTTACATTGTTGATATAACTTACTTCCACGGTTTCAGGAAGTGACATTTCGGCCGCCTCTGCTGCTTCTCGCTTCTGCTTGAGCCGACGGTTTTGAAACCAGACCTTAATAACTTGGTCTTTAATTTGAAGCTTTTGCACCAAAGCCTGCCTCTCATCCCGACTCACATATGGTTTGCGAAGAAAAACCTGTTCCAAAACTGCGATTTGTTCGGTAGTGAACATAGTCCTTTTGCGCTTGCGTTTAGTCACAGTCTTAACATGTGGTCTTTCGTTTAAATCTGAAAATAATAATAGTAATTAGTTTTTTTTTATAAAAGAAATAATGTAATTGGCATTTCGTCTATTTTTAGTAAGTATGTTTATGACAAAATGAAGATATATAACAATTGCTGTCATTTCTTTTGGTAACTTCTTTACAAAGACATATACAAAGATCAGTAAAAACAAAGAGTTGAGAACACTTTGTAAAGTTACTCTAACACATTCGACTACAAGTTTTTTCATTTTTCAATCGTCCGCTATCTAATGATAATGGCCTCCCCTACTTTTAGTACTAATTTGACACGCATAATCTTTACGAAAACGTATGCCAAGCTAAGATTGGCATTCTCATAAATGTAGGTATATATGTTGATCAAGATATTATATTAGTTCAATCAACTTACAATTTGTTTGATAATGTTGGCCATATTGAGGTGTATGATTGTAGTGGCTATGATGGATCAGATCACTAGGCCATGGTTGCATTGGAGGTGTTACTTGGGCTTGTGTCCCCCACTGCTGGGTCTGAAATCGAGAAATAAAGCAAAGTAAATAACAAGGTAAAAGACACAAATTATTATACATTTGAATTTAAGAGGCATAATCAAAGGTTAAATAAAATAAATGTGCACGTAAATATAGTTAGGTACCTGATAATTTTGCATGGGCTGCGGCTGCGGGCAATAATAATTATTGTAATTTTGCATGGGCTGCTGGTGCAGGCAATAATAATTATTGCTCCAATAATTATTAACTTCAGCGTTCACTGGGAAAGCGTTAAATTGATTTTGCGGATACATCGTTGCGAATCACTGGGAGCAAATGATGGTAATGTGCTCATATTGATACATTTTATACTTTACTTCGGGCCCTGCAATTAGTATATTAGGAACAGGTATTAGGCATGCCCATTTTTTTTCTTTTTTAACTATCCCTAATTAACATTACTTAATAGATGATATTTCATTGACCCTTAATGAGTTTGTTTACATTTTAAGTAAAATTCAAGATAAACACCTTTTGTTGCAATTGTTATTTTTATGGTCGATACGAGAATAATACCAATAACAATAAGATTTTGTTTATTTCATCAGAACAGAGCTATGTTGAATTTTAAAATGATGTACTTACCAAGTTTATTGATAATTCATGATTTAAGTATGTTTGAGCTTGTAAGTGAAACTATTGTTGTTGTGTCACTTTCAAATCGATTTCATCTACTGTCTTTGTTTTTCGTTTTGTGTTCATGCGCAGGATTCAGTATCTGAACGGCAAAAGTGGAATCTTATAACAAAGCCTCCAGATCATATAACTTTTTTCTGTGAAACTCTTTTCATATTGTTCACTAATGTACCCAGTAGGCTGCCTATATTTTGATCGGACTATTAACTTTTCTGTGATCATGTTTCTGGAGATTATGAAACTTGAAAATCTTTATTTCTGACTAACTTCATCAAGCTTATTTGCAGGTTTACTCTCACAGGGCTGTCGCTTAGTCATCGTGATTTATGGATAATATATAAATGACCTGTAATTATAAAATCGAATTCATTTCTAGTATGCAACGAGTTAGCATTAGAATTTTTAACCATTTAATAATTTTTACTTCTGATCATTTTTACACCTACTTAGTGTTGCGATATTTATAACATATTAATTAGAAACGTAATGAGCACATTGCGTGTGTATTGCAATAGAGATGTTGTTTAGTCTTTCTTCTGTGTCCTACGTTTCCTAAGTATTTTAAATGGTTTTTATCCATTTAAGTCTAAGTAAGTCATTTAAATAAAATATCAATACGAAAATAACAGATAACTGAAGTTCTCTCGGTCAATCGACCCCGTAAGTCCTGGTGTTATTGTTTCAAAATCCCTTCCCTTTAAGGTGCATTTGATGTCCGTTTCTCTTGGTTCATTCAATTCACGTCCTATAAGCTACTCATTCTGGTGTCAAAGGCTCAATCGACCCTGCATCCTTGGTATCACTATTTCAGCATTGCCTCACTGTCAATATTCGATAATCTACATCTACATATAATAAAACTGTACTGTAAGGTTAATTCTGTACATCTATCTATAAATGTAATAAACCTGTAGGAAGGTTAATTCTGCACATTGAATACAAAATGACAAAAATATTACTAGAGCTCTTTTACATCAGAACACTGCGCCATTTATAACGCCATGAATTTTTGTCTGTCTGATGCACAATCTTTCACGCAAAAACTACAACTGGATGGAAACTTTTTTATTAAATAGTTACCAGCCCTTTGGCAACATGTAGATAGGCATTAATTTTACGAGTTCTCGAAGGACTACCACCCAACTTAAATTGACTCCTAAAATGTATGGTGCGCATACTATATGAGAGGTCAAACAACAAAATTCATTTTTGGAAACAAAGAAACGATATGTTTTCCTTTTCGACATATTATTTTTGCTATTGTTTTGTAATTGGAGTAATTATTGATGGTGTTCACAATGTGAGTTATTATTATGTCTTTACGTGGTTACATGGTCAATCGACCATGAACATCCAGGTGATAAAGTTTTTTCGGAATTACTTTACGGCGTTTGACATGGTTCCTCTAATGACCGCCAGATGGCAGCCGGGCGGGACCAACGACTTAACGTGCTTTCCAAAGCATGGAATCATTATAGCATGTATTCAGAATTTGGTCCTAGAATAAATTCTGTCCTGGAGGGTCAAAGTTTTATCGAAGACTCTTTTCGTTCTCTGACGTGGGTTCTTTATTACGACTTTTTAGTAATTATTATCGAGTTGGTTTACATGGTCAATAGACCCTGCATACCCTGCTGTCTGAAACCTTTTTTCGGAAACCTCTTGAAATATACCTATCTAAAGTATGACTCCCCACATATGGAAGTCGAAGGCCAGTGAGGCGAGTCAAATAAATACTTTACAAATATAGCTATATTTCAAGATCAGCATTTATGCTTGCTATCAAAAGGTGGTTGTCAATGAAACTTTCAACCACAAATCATGAATTTATAGGTCTGGAAAGAGTTTATGGGTGGATAACGTTCATATAAAAATCACGATTGTTAAGTATTCCATCGCAATATTATACATAGCAACCTCCTGAGCATTTTAAATATTAAAGATTTTTACATACATGAAATACTGCAATGACGGATAATAAGTAAGGAAAGTAGGTATGTGATCGAAGGTTACGCGGACGAAGTCGCGGGCTCAGCTAGTCATCAATAAAAACACTACCAGTTCCTAGTATAACTTTTAGTGTCTAAAGATTAATTGTCTTTGAACAGGAAACAAAGGAAAAAAGAACTAAACATCAAAATAAAATTAAAAAATAGAAAAATCCAAGAACCAAAAGAACTGATTAGGACGAAGTGTGTGACAGTTACCAGATTTCAGTAATACTATATAAGTCGTATTTATATATGTGTGTGTGTGTGTGTATGTTAACAAGGGGATGCACTGGAAAAAGTGATGTATGTGTTGAGTTCGTGTGGATCAAATTGAGTGTTGTAATTAATACCTTTGTATTAAAGTGTGAAGTGTAGGTATTTTTTTTTTTTTACTAGACTCTGTGTTACCAGCGTTTACTCGATATGTATGTATATTGGTTTGTCAGAGTTTGTTAATTTACTTAAGAATTTATAGGTTTAGTATTTCATGATATTATGTCTACTAGATATTAGGTTTACGAAAATCTTAAGTGGCAGTGTAGTCTAGAGTTTTAAGGTGGTCTGTAACTGATGTTTTGCAGTTGTATTTATAAGGGGGGTAAATGTTTAGAATTTTATTGAGCTTATGATATAAGAAGGGGTCCAAGGTAGCTAAAGAAGGAATGCGCGGTGGCGGTATTGTGTTTAGGTATCTAGCAGATAGTTGTTATTCTTCGTCTATTATTATTAATGTTGGGGTCAAATACTAATTGAAAATGTTTCCCCGTTGCGCTCTTTCCACTTCTAAGAGGTTTGTTTTTACCATTCCTCCCCAACATGTTATACAATAAGTCACCATTAATTGTCATAGGGCGTTATATACAATTTTTATAACTTTACGGCTGGCAACGTGCCTTAGCGATCTGAAGATATATATAAGCTTGCTCATTCTAAAAGCGAGAGATTCCAAATGTGGTGTAAAACTAAGTGATTGGTCTATTAGTACCCCTAAGTATTTGAGATACTCCGTTCGTTGGATAGCCAAACAGTCCCATACCGGTCTAGTTTGGTTGCATTCGTGAGCGATTATATTTAGAGAGTTTGGAGGCAGATAGTGAGTTTTAAAGGCAAAGGTAATATATTTAGAGTAAGCATATTGGAGTCTAGTCCCAGTTCTCCCCACTAAAGAACAGAGCTGTGTCGTCCGCAAAAGTCAGTATTTTCTCTCCCTGAAGTGCTAGACGGTAAAAGCTGTCTATATATATGAGAAAGGGAGTAGGAGAGACGGCACTGCCCTGGGGCAATCCATAGGTCAGGTAGGTCACATCACTAGTCCAATTGCCTATCCTTGTGCGTTGAGTTCTCTTACTTAGGAAGTCCGCAAAGAGTTTCAGAGGTATACCTCTGACTCCTACTCTTTCAAGTTTGTCCAGAAGGTGGGGAATAGACCCAGATTGTTAGATTTTCAAGTAAGATATGGTCTGATCTGCTACAGGCTAACAACTTGTTTCAGCTGTATAGCTAATGGTTTTAATTGTGTACCAAATCATGTAGAAACAGAATCTTGGTCTAAATTTCCAAGTTCGTAGTCATGATAAGCATAATCGTTACGAAACAAGCTACTAAGGAATGCCCATAAGTACTAATCAAAATATTTTAATACTTTTATTACTTGATAAAACACCCTTGTGTTAATCTATATATTAACATCAGGGAAAATTACATTTGTTCGGTAAAAAGTCGGTAGCAGGTAAAATAAAAATTAAAAGGTTTTGTATTATATTCAGTGTAATTTATTAAATATACTCTAATCTAATATTCGTAAAACATAAATAAATGTTTAAAAAATACAAACTTAATAGATACTAACTATACTAAAACTATTTACGAAACTATATACTAATGACAAAAACTTATTATTAAAGAAAATACATACAAACGGCAAAGTTAACACATTATAATAGTCCAGACAAATTAGTGAAATAATCTGAACATAAACAAAATAATAAGTCTGAATTTAAACAGTTCAATACAGTTCATCTTACAGCGAAACTAACATAAAATATTTACAAAATTACTTATTACTACCTATCTTAATTAAAATCAGGTACACAGTACTCGGACAACTGTCACTTTATAACAAAAACTTCATAGAAGTTAATATTTTTAATGTCTCTAAAGGTTCTAAAGGCTCGTACATAGTAACGTCATCAGTGGCTACAAATTCTGATGTTGCTGGAGATATGGGTTCATATATATTCATATCTCCAGTGTTATAACTGTTGTTATTGTCGGCTTGTGTATGGTTGATAAGGCGTTGATCTGTGGCTTCAGGCGGTAAAATATTACTAATAATATTAGCTAGTCCATCTATAGCCCTATCATCGAGAGTTACGTATCCCGAATCATTAGACTGACTTATTTGCTCTTCAATGTAAGCCAGATCGTTAGTTACATTGTTGATATAACTTACTTCCACGGTTTCAGGAAGTGACATTTCGGCCGCCTCTGCTGCTTCTCGCTTCTGCTTGAGCCGACGGTTTTGAAACCAGACCTTAATAACTTGGTCTTTAATTTGAAGCTTTTGCACCAAAGCCTGCCTCTCATCCCGACTCACATATGGTTTGCGAAGAAAAACCTGTTCCAAAACTGCGATTTGTTCGGTAGTGAACATAGTCCTTTTGCGCTTGCGTTTAGTCACAGTCTTAACATGTGGTCTTTCGTTTAAATCTGAAAATAATAATAGTAATTAGTTTTTTTTTATAAAAGAAATAATGTAATTGGCATTTCGTCTATTTTTAGTAAGTATGTTTATGACAAAATGAAGATATATAACAATTGCTGTCATTTCTTTTGGTAACTTCTTTACAAAGACATATACAAAGATCAGTAAAACAAAGAGTTGAGAACACTGTAAAGTTACTCTAACACATTCGACTACAAGTTTTTTCATTTTTCAATCGTCCGCTATCTAATGATAATGGCCTCCCCTACTTTTAGTACTAATTTGACACGCATAATCTTTACGAAAACGTATGCCAAGTTAAGATTGGCATTCTCATAAATGTAGGTATATATGTTGATCAAGATATTATAATAGTTCAATCAACTTACAATTTGTTTGATAATGTTGGCCATATTGAGGTGTATGATTGTAGTGGCTATGATGGATCAGATCACTAGGCCATGGTTGCATTGGAGGTGTTACTTGGGCTTGTGTCCCCCACTGCTGGGTCTGAAATCGAGAAATAAAGCAAAGTAAATAACAAGGTAAAAGACACAAATTATTATACATTTGAATTTAAGAGGCATAATCAAAGGTTAAATAAAATAAATGTGCACGTAAATATAGTTAGGTACCTGATAATTTTGCATGGGCTGCGGCTGCGGGCAATAATAATTATTGTAATTTTGCATGGGCTGCTGGTGCAGGCAATAATAATTATTGCTCCAATAATTATTAACTTCAGCGTTCACTGGGAAAGCGTTAAATTGATTTTGCGGATACATCGTTGCGAATCACTGGGAGCAAATGATGGTAATGTGCTCATATTGATACATTTTATACATTACTTCGGGCCCTGCAATTAGTATATTAGGAACAGGCGTTAGGCATGCCCATTTTTTTTCTTTTTTAACTATCCCTAATTAACATTACTTAATAGATGATATTTCATTGACCCTTAATGAGTTTGTTTACATTTTAAGTAAAATTCAAGATAAACACCTTTTGTTGCAATTGTTATTTTTATGGTCGATACGAGAATAATACCAATAACAATAAGATTTTGTTTATTTCATCAGAACAGAGCTATGTTGAATTTTAAAATGATGTACTTACCAAGTTTATTGATATTTCATGATTTAAGTATGTTTGAGCTTGTAAGTGAAACTATTGTTGTTTTGTCACTTTCAAATCGATTTCATCTACTGTCTTTGTTTTTCGTTTTGTGTTCATGCGCAGGATTCAGTATCTGAACGGCAAAAGTGGAATCTTATAACAAAGCCTCCAGATCATAGAACTTTTTTTTGTGAAACTCTTTTCATATTGTTCACTAATGTACCCAGTAGGCTGCTTTTATTTTGATCGGACTATTAACATTTCTGTGATCATGTTTCTGGAGATTATGAAAATTGAAAATCTTTATTTCTGACTAACTTCATCAAGCTTTTTTGCAGGTTTACTCTCACAGGGCTGTCGCTTAGTCATCGTGATTTATGGATAATATATAAATGACCTGTAATTATAAAATCGAATTCATTTCTAGTATGCAACGAGTTAGCATTAGAATTTTTAACCATATAATATTTTTTACTTCTGATCACACCTACTTAGTGTTGCGATATTTATAACATATTAATTAGAAACGTAATGAGCACATTGCGTGTGTATTGCAATAGAGATGTTGTTTAGTCTTTCTTCTGTGTCCTACGTTTCCTAAGTATTTTAAATGGTGTTTATCCATTTAAGTCTAAGTAAGTCATTTAAATAAAATATCAATACGAAAATAACAGATAACTGAAGTTCTCTCGGTCAATCGACCCCGTAAGTCCTGGTGTTATTGTTTCAAAATCCCTTCCCTTTAAGGTGCATTTGACGTCCGTTTCTCTTGGTTCATTCAATTCACGTCCTATAAGCTACTCATTCTGGTGTCAAAGGCTCAATCGACCCTGCATCCTTGGTATCACTTTTTCAGCATATTGCCTCACTGTCAATATTCGATAATCTACATCTACATATAATAAAACTGTACTGTAAGGTTAATTCTGTACATCTATCTATAAATGTAATAAACCTGTAGGAAGGTTAATTCTGCACATTGAATACAAAATGACAAAAATATTACTAGAGCTCTTTCACATCAGAACACTGCGCCATTTGAAACGCCATGAATTTTTGTCTGTCTGATGCACAATCTTTCACGCAAAAACTACAACTGGATGGAAACTTTTTTATTAAATTGTTACCAGCCCTCGGCAACATATAGATAGGCATTAATTTTACGAGTTCTCGAAGGACTACCACCCAACTTAAATTGACTCCTAAAATGTATGGTGCGCATACTATATGAGAGGTCAAACAACAAAATTCATTTTTCGAAACAAAGAAACGATATGTTTTCCTTTTCGACATATTATTTTTGCTATTGTTTTGTAATTGGAGTTATTGATGGTGTTCACAATGTGAGTTATTATTATGTCTTTACGCAGTTACGTAAACGTTTTTCATTAATTCACATGGAGTGGGTTACATGGTCAATCGACCATGAACATCCAGGTGATAAAGTTTTTTCGGAATTACTTTACGGCCTTTGACATGGTTCCTCTAATGACCGCCAGATGGCAGCCGGGCGGGACCAACGACTTAACGTGCTTTCCAAAGCATGGAATCATTATAGCATGTATTCAGAATTTGGTCCTAGAATAAATTCTGTCCTGGAGGGTTAAAGTTTTATCGAAGACTCTTTTCGTTCTCCGACGTGGGTTCTTTATTACGACTTTTCAGTAATTATTATCGAGTTGGTTTACATGGTCAATAGACCCTGCATACCCTGCTGTCTGAAACCTTTTTTCGGAAACGTCTTGAAATATACCTATCTGAAGTATGACTCCCCATATATGGGAGTCGAAGGCCAGTGAGGCGAGTCAAATAAATACTTTACAAATATAGCTATATTTCAAGATCAGCATTTATGCTTGCTATCAAAAGGTGGTTGTCAATGAAACTTTCAACCACAAATCATGAATTTATAGGTCTGGAAAGAGTTTATGGGTGGATAACGTTCATATAAAAATCACGATTGTTAAGTATTCCGTCGCAATATTATACATAGCAACCTCCTGAGCATTTTAAATATTAAAGATTTTTACATACATGAAATACTGCAATGACGGATAATAAGTAAGGAAAGTAGGTATGTAATCGAAGGTTACGCGGACGAAGTCGCGGGCTCAGCTAGTCATCAATAAAAGCACTACCAGTTCCTAGTATAACTTTTAGTGTCTAAAGATTAATTGTCTTTGAACAGAAAACAAAAGAAAAAAGAACTAAACATCAAAATAAAATAAAAAAAATAAAAAAATCCAAGAACTAAAAGAACTGATATTTACGGTCGGCAACGTGCCTTAGCGATCTGAAGATATATTTAAGCTTGCTCATTCTAGAAGCGAGAGATTCCAAATGGGGTGTAAAACTAAGTGATTGGTCTATTAGTACCCCTAAGTATTTGAGATACTCCGTTCGTTGGATAGCCAAACAGTCCCATACCGGTTTAGTTTGGTTGCATTCGTGAGTGATTATATTTAGAGAGTTTGGAGGCAGATAGTGAGTTTTAAAAGCAAAGGTAATATATTTAGAGTAAGCATATTGGAGTCTAGTCCCAGTTCTCCCCACTAAAGAACAGAGCTGTGTCGACGCAAAAGTCAGTATTTTCTCTCCCTGAAGTTCTAGTCGGTAAAAGCTGTCTATATATATGAGAAAGGGAGTAGGAGAGACGGCACTGCCCTGGGGCAATCCATAGGTCAGGTAGGTCACATCACTAGTCCAATTGCCTGTCCTTGTGCATTGAGTTCTCTTACTCAGGAAGTTCGCAAAGAGTTTCAGAGGTATACCTCTGACTCCTACTCTTTCAAGTTTGTCCAGAAGGTGGGGAATAGACCCAGATTGTTAGATTTTCAAGTAAGATATGGTCTGATCTGCTACAGGCTAACAACTTGTTTCAGCTGTATAGCTAATGGTTTTAATTGTATACCAAATCATGTAGAAACAGAAGCTTGGTCTAAATTACCAAGTTCGTAGTCATGATAAGCATAATCGTTACGAAACAAGCTACTAAGGAATGACCATAAGTACTAATCAAAATATTTTAATACATTTATTACAAGATAAAACACCCATGTGTTAATCTATATATTAACATCAGGAAAAATTACATTTGTTCGGTAAAAAGTTGGTAGCAGGTAAAATAGAAATCAAAAGGTTTTGTATTATATTCAGTGTAATTTATTAAATAAACTCTAATCTAATATTCGTAAAACATAAATAAAATTAAAAAAAATTAAAACTTATTAGATACTAACTATACTAAAACTATTTACGAAACTATATACTAATGACAAAAACTTATTATTAAAGAAAATACATACAAACGGCAAAGTTAACACATTATAATAGTCCAGACAAATTAGTGATATAATCTAAACATAAACAAAATAATAAGTCTGAATTTAAACATTTCAATACAGTTCATCTTACAGCGAAACTAACATTAAAATATTTACAAAATTACTTATTACTACCTATCTTAATTAAAATCAGGTACACAGTACTCGGACAACTGTCACTTTATAACAAAAACTCAATAGAAGTTATTATTCTATTGAGTTCTAAAGGCTCGTACATAGTAACGTCATCAGTGGCAACAAATTCTGATGTTGCTGGAGATATGGGTTCATTTATATTCATATCTACAGTGTTATAACTGTTGTTATTGTCGGCTTGTGTATGGTTGATAAGGCGTTGATCTGTGGCTTCAGGCGGTAAAATATTACTAATAATATTAGCTAGTCCATCTATAGCCCTATCATCGAGAGTTACGTATCCCGAATCATTAGACTGACTTATTTGCTCTTCAATGTAAGCCAGATCGTTAGTTACATTGTTGATATAACTTACTTCCACGGTTTCAGGAAGTGACATTTCGGCCGCCTCTGCTGCTTCTCGCTTCTGCTTGAGCCGACGGTTTTGAAACCAGACTTTAATAACTTGGTCTTTAATTTGAAGCTCTTGCACCAAAGCCTGCCTCTCATCCCGACTCACATATGGTTTGCGAAGAAAAACCTGTTCCGAAACTGCGATTTGTTCGGTAGTGAACATAGTCCTTTTGCGCTTGCGTTTAGTCACAGTCTTGACATGTGGTCTTTCGTTTAAATCTGAAAATAGTAATAGTAATTAGTTTTTTTTTTAATAAAAGAAATAATTTAATTGGCATTTCGTCCATTTTTAGTAAGTATGTTTATGACAAAATGAAGATATATAACAATTGCTGTCATTTCTTTTGGTAACTTCTTTACAAAGACACATACAAAGATCAGTAAAAACAAAGTGTTGAGAACAGTTTGTAAAGTTACTCTAACACATTAGACTACAAAATTTTTAATTTTTCTATCGTCCGTTATCTAATGATAATAGCCTCCCCTATTAGTACTAATTTGACACGCATAATCTTTACGACAACGTATGCCAAGCTAAGATTGACATCCTCATACATGTAGGTATATGTGTTGATCAAGATATTATAATAGTTCAATCAACTTACAATTTGTTTGATGATGTTGGCCATATTGAGGTGTATGATTGTAGTGGCTATGATGGATCAGATCACTAGGCCATGGTTGCATTGGAGGTGTTACTTGGGCTTGTGCCCCCCACTGCTTGGTTTGAAGTCGAGAAATAAAGCAAAGTAAATAAGGTAAAAAACACAAATGATTATACATTTGAATTTAAGGGCATAATCAAAGATAAAATAAAATAAATGTGCACGTAAATATAGTTAGGTACCTGATAATTTTGCATGGGCTGCGGCTGAGGGCAATAATAATTATTGTAATTTTGCTTGGGCTGCTGCTGCGGGCAATAATAATTATTGCTCCAATAATTATTAACTTCAGCTTTCACTGGGAAAGTGTTAAATTGATTTTGCGGATACATCGTTGCGAACGGCAAAAGTGGAATCTTATAACAAAGCCTCCAGATCATAGAACTTTTTTCTGTGAATCTCTTTTCATATTGTTCATTAATGTACCCAGTAGGCTGCCTATATTTTGATCGGAGTTAATAAACTATTCTGTGATCATGTTTCTGGAGATTATGAAACTTGAAAGTCTTTATTTCTGACTAACTTCATCAAGCTTATTTGCAGGTTTACTCTCACAGGGCTGTCGCTTAGTCATCGTGATTTATGGATAATATATAAATGACCTGTAATTATAAAATCGAATTCATTTCTAGTATGCAACGAGTTACGAGTAGCATTAGAATTTGTAACCATTTAATAATTTTCACTTCTGATTACACCTACTTAGTGTTGCGATATTTATAACATATTAATTAGAAACGTCTTTCTTCTGTGTCCTACGTTTCCTAAGTATTTAAAATGGTTTTATTATACATATAAGTCTAAGTAAGTCATTTAAATAAAATATCAATACGAAGATAAAAGATAACTGAGAGAAAAAATGAGATGGCACGGAAAAGGGCCGGATGAATAGGTACTTAAACCAATCTGATTTTTGTAATTGTTTAGGTTTTCCAATATATTTTTTTTTATATTATATTAGTATATTCTTAAATTTTTATTAGGGCTAGGGAGTTAGGTTTGTCTCTCTTAAGTTAAGTACAGTAAGTTAGATGGGTTATTATACATCACAGATCATTATTCCACAGATACTTTACTACCTACTAGTGTGTAGTGACACTTCAGGTACTCTACTTAAACGTACTCAAATTAATAACTAGCTAGCTAGCTGACTGTATAGGAACAAAGTCATAAATAAGAAACCTACCTTAGGTTGGTATACTTTTAAAAGACTGTAAAAACTGATCACGATGAATTTTGTATATTATCCCATATTATTATTATTTGGCTTCTATTGCTATAATACAAAGAAGTACAAGTTTTGATAGATTGATATACGAGGAAATAGGCTAACTAAAATTAATAATAAACTATAAATTTAATAAACTAGTTATATACACTAAAAAACAAAAGTATTACATATATACATAAAAAAAAATGCCCATGTAATTTAGGCGTCGTAGAATTCATCCACATCGATGTCTACCGGGAAAGTGCCCAGAAGGCTGGCAGCATTGCCACGCTGTATGGCAATGCTGATTCTTTGAGCCAAGTATAGTCCGGCCTTCCGGTCACTTGAGGCGTCGATTATACGCTTTGCTAAATCTTTGTACAGAGAACGAGCACTCGGACCCCATGGCTCCACAGAGTCTCCACCCCAAACGGCTCAAATAAGTAATTTCCGATGAAATTACTGTATTTACGCCGTTTGAGGGCTTCGGCTGATGCAGCAGCAGCGCCGGCGCATCCCGCAGTGCTTGGAACATGCGATGGCGCAAGGGTGTCGACGCATGTGGCGTCCCACACCAAAGGCCGACCCATATTCCAAGGCATCAAGGACATACCATCTGGTCTCTTTCCATCGTCACGTGCCAGGCCACTAGGTTCAAGTACGGCGGGCACGCCGGCGGTGGTCAGAGCTCGACGGATTATGTCGTTAAGATGTGCGTGCCGCGGTATGCGGCCTGCGCTCCTGCTGCATGATAGACCATGATGTCCGAGGGCGTCGACTGCCTCTCCACAGTGACAACGGTGTGGAGAAACACACGGAGCGCCTAAACGCAGACAAGTAGCGACCCTAAATGTGTTGTCGTCCAACTATAATAGGTTTTGTAGTTGTAAAATATATATATTTGCAGATAAAACCCAGAAGTTCAATGATATATTATTTTTGTTTTGTGCCATCTATCGACACAATTTGGTATTAGAAAGTGAAGGTTCCATCGCCCGTAGTTACTTGGGAGGCACAGAATTATAGTTCTAATACTGGCAGGGAGGGGTGTTTAGAAAAACAACATGGATTTTGTTTGTGTTTTTTACATCAACAATACAACATTTGAAACAAATAATATTATTTTACAATTGGTTAGCAGCCGCAATCAGTCGATCAAAAATAATAAAGGACATTCTACAAAGTCAAATAAAAAGTTATTCACTAGAGGGAGTCTAATTTGCATAGGTTTACATTAATACTGGTAAACATTAAACATCAACCATTAGGTATTTGAAACGAAATAATCCAGTTGCTTATTATATTTAATTATGACATTTATGATTTTATAAATTAGCAAAAACTGATAGCGCAGATATCTATAGAAGTAATACATGGGTTACCATGGTCTCTTAATTCTTAACTCAATAGTAACTCATGTACTCGTCTAAATCCTTAATGACTAAGTTCTGATTATATTGAAGAGTTAATATAGAATTTATTCCTGATTATGCACTAAAAAGGACTATAACATTTTAAAACAAACACAATAATATGTACTTGTCCTTTATCTATGACCAAACTTTTATTACGTGAGGGTAAACCTTAAAAATCTGTCATTCGGTTAGCGATAATTTCTCAGTTATTTAACATTTTTTTAAATAAATAAATGTCATATAAGTTATAATAAAGTCAAGTAGTGCTGCATTTATAGGTAAATATTTTAATTAGTGATTTAATGATATAAGTACGACTAGTTTTATATATGGACACAAAACTATTACTACTACTGTAATATTGTTAATAGAATTATTTTATAATTAATAATAATTACTATTATAACTAATATTACACACGAATTTACTAATACTTTTTATGTTGAATATTATTCAAAATGAAAACGAATGAAAACTTTAAATTTGAGAAGGAAAATAAAGTGCCCTATGGCACTAATTGCAAGTAAGTACCTAAATTTAGTTAACAGGTGCTATACTAAATACCCCATAGTTTCACCCGCCTGTATCCAGAGCTTTGACGTAGTCGGGTTAAAACCGGATAAAGCGTAAAAGTATGGTCATTAGAATCAGGTGAACGTTTTCTAAATTAGTTTTTATAGCAATAAAAAATATTTAAGGACAAATCAGACAGATTAACCTGTCTGTGAAGTAAAATCAATTCTTGTAATTTTTATACGGTAACATCTAGAATCAACGGCTTAACGTACCTATCGAAGCACGGAATAAACTTTGTTTAAAGACAATCAGATAAAGACTAGTTTCCTAAAAAAAATATAATTAGTCCGTCAGTTAGATAATCAAAAAATGTTGGAGATTTATTTTTTCTTTTGAAAATTAAACAACGAATGGTAAAAATATGACACGTTACAGTTCGGTGTGACGTCACAGTGTGCAACACTTTTTCGCAATATGTGACGTCACGAGCCCCCACTCCTAAACTTTAATGCGTTATATCTTTATAATTTAATGCTCAATTGACAAAAGAAGAAATACGAACTGATATATTTTGATTCCCTAAATGACGGACTAATTTTAATGTTAGTCTTTTGAACCTGGAAACTAGCCTATTGTAATAAGCTTAGTTTATATATGGAAGGTGAGGGGTCTTTTTATATCACTGAGTAGACAGGTAACAAGTCTGGTAACTGGTTACTAGACAACACCAAAGTTGTCTAAGCTCGTTGCTGACCTCGAAGGACTTATTCATGACACATGCATGACACATGCATACATGACACGCATTCAATAATCACAGCGTACGAGTAAGAAAATTCCTTTTGAAACTTACTGTATGCGATATGTTAGGATTCAAGGTATGAGAATGATTCTTTGATGGTAAAATGATTCTTGAGTGTATGGATAACAAAGAAATTTATTTAATTTCAGTAGAAGACACATCAGAATCATCGCTGGAGCTTGTCAGTTGGCATCTTCAGTTTACGCTTCGGAATTCAAGGTACGTATTTAGTTGTGATTACCTTTCACTCTAGGATTATGACGATTTAGTAGTGATTACCTGATTTGGCTGGTGGGTTATTCACCAAAAGAATAATGTAGTTTTGATAGACATACACTAGTATTTCTATGTATAGTGAGGTGCATCATGGCTGCATCGCGTGATACTTAGATGAAACTGGTCGACTGAATATAACTTTTTTATGTAAATAATCTTATCTCTGTAATACAAATAAATACACCGAAATACAAAATTCCATATATTTCACCACTGAGAAGGTGAAATATGGTGAATTTTGTATTTTTTAATATTATTTATTATTTTCATATAATATTATGGTATTATTTATTTTGTAAATTTTCAGATGGAAAGAAAACGCTCTCAATTTATAAAGAAATTCAAAAGGTATAGGACAGCTTTCACGACAAATCAAATAAATTATTTAGAATATGAGTTCAAAAAATGTTGTTATCTTGATATGGATCGACGTAAACAAATTGCCATAGCTAACAATATGCCAGAAAGAGCAGTAAAAGTTTGGTTCCAAAATAGACGGATGAAAGAAAAGAACAAATTTAAGTACGGATTAGAGACTGATGAGGAGCGTGCTGAATTATTTAGTGCATATTATAATGACCTATTAAATAATGCACACGAACCATCAACCAATGATCCGAACAGATCATCAACTACATTGACTGGATCAAGAACAAACACAGAAAATAATTGTGTGGAAATAGAAGTACCAGCAGAAATATCTCAGTCAGTCGTTCACAAACCATCATCATCAAAAGAAGTTCTAACGTCTTCACCGGAGATGGACTTTGGAGCTTTATCTCTTAATGTTTCAAAAAACAATCATACTCCAAGCTATGTAAAACCAACGGCGGAATCATGTGCCTATTTGACCATAAAATATAGAAATAAACTAATATTCACTAGCCAGCAACCGAAAATGTTAAATTTCGAACATACGTCATCGCAGCTAAAAATACAGGATAAAAGTAATGATGATAATGGTTTTGTTCAAAATGTTCCTTTAGACTTGTCTTGTAAAAAAAGTCAATATAACCCAGATCTTCCTTCAACTTCCAAAAATGTTAGGTTTGCACCAGTATTAGTTGGTCAGCCATTTGTGCCTACAGGTAATAAGATATGGAATCCTATAAATTTACTTCCAATAGTACCAGGTCCATCTAGTATCTCAACTTGTACTATTACATCAAATGATATCGCAGGAAGTTCAAACACGTGTCCAGAAAAGGAAAAATTGAAGAAAACTTGTTGTGGTTGTGATGTGGAAGATAAGAGTAAAACGGAAACTCCTCAGCCTCCTCCAGCACAATTCATCCTCGCAGCCTTGCCATTACAACACTATCCAGGGCCTAACAAGTAAATTATAGTTAAATTAGACTTTATAATTATAGACAGTCATATGTATATATTCCCAAGACTCCTAAAGACTGTTGTATTTATTGATACGCTTCAAGTGAGTCATTTAAAATAAGTGGTTTTACGTGAGTGTCGGATCACGCGTAATGTAGGGTTATGTAGCAGTAGTCCTAATAGTAATAATTAAGTGTAGGTAATGCGCGTGTCAAACGATAACGGTGAGACGCGACTCGCGACCCGTATTGGATTGGTCACCATGGCACATTCTATCTCTACCTCCTCCGTGCTTCAGAAGTTATGTTAAGTCGTTTTGATTCCGGTTGTTATTGTTAGATGGTAATCATTAAGCTGTGATATAACATAAAAATCTGACAGTGTTGGCTACTAATTACACCTATAGTCAAATTCCTGTTGGTCTGGTTTCGAGTAAAAAGGGTTACGGAGGTCAGACGGAAGACGCTCTATTGTAGTGACCAGCCTCCAATCAAACATGACTTACAGCGTACCCTATGGACTCCAAAGCGTAAGCTGAGGATGCAACTGAAAAACACGCTTGGACGAAGATGAAAAAAAGTTTCATAATGAAAAGCTATAAATATAATTTTTTTGGACCGTACAACATATTATTAACTATTGCGAGATCTAATATACAGTGGAATAGTTTGAGGCGAAGGCTTATATCACTCAGCCTAATTACGAGTAATAGCAACGTTGAGATTATGAACACGATATTTGTGTTTTTGCATAACTTATTCTGTTTAATTATTTCATAGAATAACTTAGTCTGTTTGATTTATTCACCATTAGCCGGGTTTGTTTGGTCCCTAAAACGTTTCCTCTAAACTCAATATCTATTAAAAATCAGCCTTATTTATTATATAAATAACTGTAGATATAGTCAATAATTCTGGTGTTCCAATAATTTTGTGTTTGTTTATCTTTAATCTGTTTTTATTTGTATATCATTAATCTGTCAAATACTTATTTTAGGGTATTTGAGTATATTCAAGTATACTCTTATAATATTAACGATTGACATAAATGACTGCTTGTATCTGTACGAGTGTTGTGTTTTGCGATCATAAATATTTATATATTTTTCATGCTCCGTATGGCTGTACAAATTTTTAGGTTAGACTAGATTTTAAAACGTCCTGATAGGACTAGATATATTATAATTTAAATAATTTATTGTTAAGAATTTTAATTATAAGTACTTTAATATTAAGAATTTATTACAGGTTTAATAATGTTATCTTCTTTATTGTCACATTCTTAAACCTTTTAAAAATTTTGATAATGTGATTGTACTTGATAGATCTGTCAATGCACTATGGCTTAAAGCATTTGTTTTCTATGCTAATCTTGCTAAGATCATTATGAGTTAATTTCTAATTTATTCGTATGGAACCGATGATAATACTAAATAAGGTTATTATTATAAGTGGAAAGGTTGATTACATTGTCAATTGTTATTTTTATTTTTCCTAATTATTTATTAAAATTTACAAATGTAATATATTTTATGTACAAATTATTTGTACTATAAGAATAATCAATTGAAGTACAATACCGTTGTTTTATTTTGTTTAAGTACCGTTGTTGGTTTTAAGTACTTGTAGATAGGTGCCTTTGTAACAAATCTGTTTGTATTTTGAAAATTTCTATGTCTATGTATAATAAAATTGTTTATTCATTTAAATATTTATTTATCATTTTCAAATTACATTACATATTTCAGACAAAAACTTAGTAAGATAACAATAAGGAATAAATCTCGAGAAAAAATAGGACTAAAAGTACATTATACTTCGATAATTCGGTAAAATAGATAACACACGCAGAAAACGTTAGAATATTAAAAATAAAAAGGTTTTTCTTAATAGGTAGAAATTGTACATAGTCACATTATATTATAATTTAATTTAATAAAATTTGGATTGCTTAATTAAAATTATCCTAATTACATTAATTAATTACTAAAAACAATTCATAATTAAATATCTTACATCTATGTAATAAATTACTTATTCTACATAAATTAATCGAACGACCTAAAGCTCAATTTACCGAAGCCAGTACATATTGTAAATAAATCTAAAGATACTAAAGTTTTGCCACACAGACAGTACATATAATAAGTTAAAGGGAGACTCCCTAACATTCAAAGAAGCTTTGTCTCGTACATAAAATATTATTACTCTCTATATAAATTAGACAAACGCCTCTCTTGCAACAGAACAAACGTTAACATGTTTTAGTATTTGAATCCATCAAATTTAATTCGATAACTGCAACCTGTCGACGCTAATCACAACAAAATTTGGGTAAATTTTACCAACCCTAAATATACTTAAATTATTATATTTAATTTAAAAACATTTTAAAACTAATTAGTAAATGTATAATTATATCAACACAAAGTTGGTTTAAAAATAGATCTCACGACTATTTCACTAGGTTAACGGTTGCTAGTCTTTTATAAAAGGCAACTTTGGGTTTCAGTTCAATAATGTAATAAATAACAGAAGTTTTACATATTTTTATGAAAAGTCAACGTGAAGTCATTTTAACTTACTTTGAAAGTGACCTTAGAAAATCGAAGTCGCTGGTCGACCACAAATTCGAATTCACAGCGACACTACTCTCATGTACACTATTTTCTGAACAACTATAGTCATTGTTACTGGGATAGTAGTTTATTGGATATACACCGTTGCCTTTATCAAAATTCTCTAACTGATCAGTGGGAACTAAAGCATTTTGGACATCACTTGGGTACTGTGTTGAGACTGTATTTTGATAAAAGTAATTTCTTTGATTGGAGTCCCAATTCTGTGAATAGTGATCATAATGATAATCAGGTGTTGTTTGTACAACATTTGACGAAGACATGTCAGGAGAAGCTTGTCTAATATAATCTCTTTTATTTAAGTCGTTTAATGTTTCGGGATATTTATACTGAGGATTCAGGTAGCTGACATTTTGTTGTTGAGCGTTGAAATGAGTACTAACTGGTTTTTTAATTCCCGACGGTGATATTTCATGAGAGGCTTCACTACATGAATCGCCACTTGATTCTGATGACTGCCGTTTATCTTTCATCCTTCTATTCTGAAACCAAACCTTAACGCACTTATCGCTGACATTGATTTTGGCTGCAAGCTCCATGCGGGGTACTATTGTGATATACTTAGATTGAGCGTAAGCTTTCTCCAATATGTTCAACTGCTCGGTAGTAAATGCTGTACGTATTCTTTTCTGCTTTCTTTTTTTAACTCCTGTTACTGGTACATATTTTTCTGAAAAATAAAGTGACATTTTTACAATAGTTCGACTTGCGAAGAGGTTGAGGTAAAAAAGTCAAATTTTGTGTTGTGAAGCGCAAATTATACTTTGTTGTTTTTTAATGTAATTTTCCAAAATTAGCTAAATATACCCTATTAACTTTCTGTCCTTTCTAACAAAACGCAGCAGAAAGTACTCACCTAAACGACAGCTGCAGTTCGAATATATGTAATGTATGGTAATGGAACTATTATTTTGTCTACATAAAAAGAGAAAGGAGTGGTCAAAATAGTGCTGATATAATAATCCTACTGTGTGACCTACTCATAAAGGGCTAATATATTAATAGTTTATTCTATGACAAAGCTTTGCTGATTGTAATAATTAACCATGTTTGTTTGCTGATTTAGCTTAATAACTTACAGCTCATCATGTTCCCAGATTTGGCGGCACTGATTATTATAATGGAGCGACAGCCGTCTGATTTCCGTTAACCTTTTTATAGGGAAACCAGACCAACAGGAATATGACCCGAGGTGTGTTAGTGGCCAACACTGTCACATTTTTTCAAGGCTGCCTAAAGGTATCTAACACAGCCTAACTACTGCTATCTAACAACCGGGACCAACGGCTTTCAAAGCACCAAGGAGCACAGAAATAGAAAATGCCACTAAAACGGTGACCAATCCAATACTGGTTGCGTCTGTCGCATTAGCTACTGATACGTCGCTACCATTTATAAAACTAGTGTAGTGTTATTTAATAAAATAAAGTTACATACTTGTGTCTTGCACATATTGCTCCGGCCACACTGTAGGATTTGAAAACGGCATATTTTCCCATTGATAAACCTGAAAAGACAAGATAATTAATTATGATTTTGTAGGAAATTATAAATGAAATTTCTTATCTTTCGTTCATACATACATATTTAGTGATTTGAAGACCCATGATCATGGGTTTTGGTTTCCATGGAAATCATACTTAGTTAAGTTGTTTCCAGTTATGTTTCGGCATTGCAGGCTCGATTCACCTGATTATACATTTTTACAAAGATTATTCTATTTTTAGCACGTTCGGTTTGTATCCTATTTTAACAAAGATAAACCATCAAGAGTACAGGGCAATTTGAAACGGACTAATTTGCAAATTAACCTCTCTGGGGCTCGAACCCAGTTAAGCGGTCTACTGCTTTTCGCGTTCTGTCATAACCTTACTATTTCTTCTCTAAGAAGTACAAGAAAGAAATGGAATCTTAGCTATGTAGCATGTATTTATAAATTACTAGCAGTGTCCCACAGCTCTGCCTTCGCCAAAAAAGTAGCCCATGTTTGATCTCGGATCCTCAACTATATTCATACCGAATTTCATCAAAATTGCTTCAAACATTTGGCCGTGAAGAAAGTATAGATATGGATGCATGCCGTTCATGATATATTCGTACTTATGGTACTTATTTAGGAACCACTAAAACGACGTGATGTAAATTTTTGCTGTCGCTGATGAAGTAGGAATGCCTACTATTGATAGATTTCTTACTTTGCATCCTTTTACGACGACCGTTTTAGAAATCTTGTGACCTATTTTTCATTTATCAACTACAATTATTTGCTACCTACATCTGAGAATATCGAAAAATCTATTACGATATTTTAATTGTTAAACGAACTTACCTCGTTTGTGTTTCCAAGAGGTGTTAACATGGTCATCATGACATTGTTAAACATTGTAAATAACTGGTATAAATTAGCTTATAAATTATAACAAAATATTTTTGATATAGCATGGAGCAAAATATTCAAATTTCAACGAAGGTAGTGCAGTAGTGTTGCCGATAGATAATCGAGTAAAATCAATAGTATTGATAGGCCTATCGATAGTATCGATAGCTGTTTTGCATACAATACTATTAAAAATAATACTTTCGATAGCCTTATATTTTTTATTGATTGTATCGATATTGTATTCAAATAATAATCAGAAGTTAGTCAGAAACATTGTTGTTATTTATCTTTAGTATTATTACATGCAAAACTGCTATCGATATTATAGATGATTATCGAGGTCTACTATTGACAGTCAAACTATCAATAGTTCGGCAACACTATATTACAATATTAGTAAGAGGGTAGATGCAAGTTACTTCTTTATAACAAATTCCATGGGTAGTTTAATAGGTTTTTAATAAATTTTGATTTACACGGGTAAAGTGATAAGTAACGCAACTTTCATTAGCTTTCGTGTAATTCCAACAGTGTATGTTCATCGAATATTATTAAATTAGTATTTATTACTTATATTGTACCTGTTCTCTTCCTTATATTTGAAGATATTGTGTTTGGGAATACCAAACAAAATATTGTAGAGAAAAAATATATTAAATAAATTTGCTAACATAATGAGAAGTTTCTTAAATAAAAATTAATGACTTTTGAAAGATTTGATTTGAGATATTGTTTCTTTCTCCTGCATTACAACAACAGAAATATGATTTGGTAAAAGTGCTTTGTGTGGGCCAGTTAAGCCTCTCGAGTCTGGACTTTATATAGCGAGGCTTGACTGTAGCACGCTGGTATCGCCCACATGGTCATCAAAAAATACTCGAATGGTGGTTCTAAAGTCAGTACAGTCAATTATATTTTAGAATCTGAGAATAAATTTACATTGGGGCAGTCATAGATTTATATCGATATCGATGGGGTTAGAATATAGTACCGAATAACCAAAATTTTGGAAAAAATGTATACCCCGTGTAAATCAGGCTTCTTAACATACCTACTTACTTGCAATTGGACGGTATTCGACAAAAAAAAAAACAAATATATTTATAAATCTGTTATACGACTTTTACCAACTGTGCTTTTAAGTGGTCAGCCTTAGGAAGGTATTTTCATATACCTAGGATAATCGATTCTAGTGAGTGACCATATTTTGCCACATCATAAGAACTCAATGTTTAGTGCAGTATGAATGATATTGAAAGAAAATCTTTCTTATCTGCTTCTCATTTAGTTCTTTTTCACAAACTTGTGCCTACGCCTCTTTATTGTGATTTCTAAACAAAACTTAATTTCCAAGAAAAAAATAAGTTTTACACATTAGTGCAGCAGAGCAAAAAGTACATATAATAATATTTGTTTATTTCGCTTACATTTACAATAATAATTACATTAGATGCCAGATTGTAATAAATACTGTACATGTACCCTGTCAGGGTGTTGCGAATTTTCAATTTTTTGTTACAACATAAAACATAAAGTACATTGCATAAGTATGTCATTTTCAAATAAATAATTAAATCCATCACCAAAAATAATAACTTCTATCATCAAAATAATTTGTAAGATCTAGGCATTCCTGTCGTCAAATAATTCAGTTACAGAGTAATAACACTTATTTACTAAATGCTGTTTCAACATATTCTTAAAGGTGTTATCACTCTCCACTACTGCAATGTTCTTTGGTATTTTATTATAAATTTTTATAAACATGCAATATGGACCATTTCCGAACATCTTTATATTAGAATTTGGTAACACCAACCTATGTTTATGCCTAGTATTTCTGTTATGTGTGTCCTTAACTTGTGTAAATAACTGGCTGTGCTTTCGTATAAATATAGCTTCTTCTAGAATATATATACATGCCAGTGTTAGTATGTTTTTAGCAGTTATGTGAGGTCTGCAACTATCTCGACGTTTAATATTTGCTAGTATGCGGATACATTTCTTTTGTAGAATAAATAAACTATGTGCTTCAACGCTGTTTCCCCACATAATAACTCCATAACTAAGCCAAGCATATGCATAAGCATAGTATGCGGATACAGCTGTTTTAATATTTGTATTTATTTTTATCATTCGTAGGGCATATGTAAATCTAGATAGCTTACTTTTTATTTGTGTGACATGGTATTTCCAATGTAAGTGAGAGTCTATAGTAAGGCCCAAAAGTTTAAAATTTGACACCTCTTCAATAGCTTGATTATCAAATGCCAATGTTAGATTTAGAGGACATTTTTGGTACGGTCGAAACTGGATTATTTTTGTTTTTTTCAAATTTATTTCTAGGTTTTGTTCTTGTAACCATACGTCAAGAGTGTTTAGTAGTTAATAAATAATTATTTGCTTCGTTAGAATTGTCAGTCTTAAATAAAAGTGAAATGTCATCTGCAAATATAATACATAGATTGTCGTCAAAAAGCTTGGGCAAGTCATTTATATACGCTAAAAATAGGATACATCCGATTACACTTCCCTGCGGAATTGAGCAGTTGATAGTAGTGTAGTCTGATCTGACGTTTCTTACCTCTCCTGTTTGACTGTAGTAGTGTTCTACTTGTACGTATTGTTTTCGGTCGCTCAAGTATGATTCAACCCATTTGAGAGCTTCGCCGCGTATACCGCACTTGCGAAGTTTTATTATTAGTTTTTTATGGGAAACCCGATCATATGCTTTTGTCATATCTAATAACAATCCAACTGCATATTTTTTGTCATTAATGTAATTCAGAGCTTCGTGTATATAGCTGTAGACTGCAAATGATGTTGAGTAGTTTTTTCTATACGCGTATTGATTTTTATCAAGTACGTTATATTTTTCTAGAAAATTACATATTCTACTCGTCATCGCTTTTTCAAATATGTGGGAAAAAATTGATAACAATGCTATAGGTCTAAGATTTCCAGGTTCCATTGTGCTACTTTGCTTTTTAGGGATTGGTCTTATCCTTGCAATTTTTAATTTACTAGGAAAGCATCCTTCTAAAAAGGACTGATTTATTAAATGTTTTAATGGCAAAGTTAATTCTTCAGAACAATATTTTACTAATTTAGGTGGGACCTCATCTATGCCGCAACTAAGTTTACTTTTTAGCCGTTTCAAAATTTAAAAAAAATTGTTGTTTGGCAATGAGATTTTTTTTTGTGTATAGTGATTGCTTTGTAAAATCTTCTCTTCTTTAGAGCCAAGTCGTAAGTCACAGTTGGTTGAGAGAAAAAAAACATGTTATCTTAAAATGTTTTACTTACTAAAGGAATTACAATACATGCACTGAGATAAATTACAAGACAAATCCTAATAATACTAACTATTTCTGAATTCTTCTAAAACATAACCTGTTCTTTAATGAAAAAATACGAAATTGTGATTTAAACTAAAGTTATTTATAAGTAGCTAAAACAGTTAAAAAGAATAACAGTAGAATATACATTTAAAATATTCCACTTCAAATATTACCAATTAATAAAAAACTCAAAAAATTATAACTTTTAACAAAAAAAATATTATTAATAATACTGTGATTGCTTCTGAACAGTTTTTCTATTTAAAACTAAAAACTCATGCATATCTAATATGCGTTGAAATGCTTGTGAAGGCTTCAGAGGTTGATAAAATGTGTAATCATTATTGCTATTGATTTCCGATGACTCCGGAGATATAGGTTCATAAATACTCATACCTCCAATGTTAGAATTGTCAATGCTATGGCTCAGTGTAGCATTGATAAGTTGTTGGTCTTCTGTTTGTATGGAAAAAACGTTACTTATCATGCTTGCCAATCCATTTAAAGTTCTATCATCAAGAGTAACATAGCCCATGTGATCACATAGAATTATTTTTGCTTCTATGTAGGACAAATCGTCGGTTTGGTGATCGGCATTATTTGCTCCAACGTCTTATGTTCCGACTTCTACAGCAGATAACTTTTGAGCCGCTTCTTCTACTTCTTTTTTATATTTGAGCTGACGATTTTGGAACCAAACTTTTATGATTTTATCCTCTTTCTAAAGCTGATTTGCCAAAGCCTGCCTTTAATGCTGGCTGATGTATTGGTTAATGACTAAAACTAAAACATTTATTTCTTCAGTAGTGAATATTGTTCTTTTACGCTTCTGATTTCTCACACCATTTACGTTGGACTTATTGAAACCTAAAATGAAATACAAAAATATTTATACTGCTGGTATAGCAGCAGTATAAATATTTTTTGGCAAAATATTATGACTTTGGCAAAATATTATGTTTATTACAAGTGAATTTAACAGTTAATTACAACATAAGGCAGAAGAAAGTATTAGTATTGTCAACTCAAAATTATTTAAATAAGATGAAAAAAGTAATTTGAATTCCATTCCAGTCCATCTGGGGTGAACGATTGGTAATGGCTATCTGTTGAATCACATCAGCAGGCAAAATTCGTTGATAATTGTGTAACGATTCTGAAACGAAAAAGACGAAATTCATGATTGTTACGATAGAAAGTTAAGAAAGGTGGTGAAAAAATGAGACAAGAATTAATTACGGATTTGGAACAGTGATATCTGACTAATCTGAGGACAAACTCTGGCCGTAGTTATTGTTGAACCAAGTCGACTGTTGAAACCTACTCGCAGATGGTATTAGTTCCGCTGAAGAGCCTTGATGTTGTATCGCGTACCTACTGCAGATTCATCCACTCATTTTGAGTACCCGTAATTAGTGCTTATTTTCGTTATGAATCCCATTTCTAATTAAACGTAATGATCGCAATAATAATATTCATTTACTTACTACTAATTTCTGTTTGTCTCCTAACGACTTTGTTGACATCTTTGACACCAGCGTTTTCTCTGCAAAATAAGCATTTCTTACATATTAATATATTTCTCGGTTAGTTTCTACAAGGTTTTGTTGTTACATTTGAGCACAACAGCAATGCTATACATGCAAAATTAGACTCCAAGCATTTATATCAGACGTGGATTAAACTGTTTGACCCTTATAATGAGGTTATTAGTGTCCAGGTTTTACTTAGTGCACGTATTCCCACATTAATTCATAAATTACCCTGGACTCTTGAGGCAAACGGCTAAGGACGCAAACAGGAAGCCGCTGAAATAGGAGAGAGAGGTCGGATTGGCTAGAAACCACTTGTAAATCGCAATTTTAGAATTTTAAAAAGTGCAGTACATCAATGTTACGCCACATTGTCGTTTGACGCTGACATCAATTTTTGTGTGTAGTGATTGCTTTGTAGAAGCTTCTTTGCAGAGCCAGGTCGTAAGTCGCAGTTAGTTGAAATACAAAAAATAAAAATACATATTATGTTAAAAAAAAAATACGAACTAAAAGAATTACAATACATGCACTGAGATTTAAATTATAAAACAAAAATATGAAAAATAAAAAACTGTAAGTTAAACTAAAAATAAACTAAAGTTATTTACAGTCAAAACAATTAAATACAAACAAAAACATCCAATAATCAATCCATATATATAGTCTGTCTGTTACGCTTTCACGGCCAAACCGCTGAACGGACTTTGATAAAATTTGGTATGAATATAGTTAAAGATCCGGGGTCAAACATAGGCTACTTTTTGACGCAGCCGGAGGTGCAGGTAATAGCTAGTAAAAAATATAAATTTAAAATATTATAAACAATTTAACTACAAATAATATTGATTACGTAATATAGAAATAACATTTTAAATTATAATAAGAAATATAGAAATTACCGTGACTGGTTCTGAACAGTTTTTCTATTTAAAACGAAAAAATTATGCATATCAAATATGCGTTGTAGTGCTTGTGAAGGCAGAGGTTGGTACCCGAGGTTGATACAATGTGGACTCATCATTGCTAGTAATTTCCGATGACACCGAAGATATAGGTTCATACATACTCATATCTCCAATGTTAGAACTGTCAATGCTATGGCTTGGTGTAGCATTGATAAGTTGATGTTCTTCTGTTTGTACGGGAAAAACGTTACTTATCATGCTTGCCAATCCATTTAAAGTTCTATCATCGATTTATTTTTAAGAGTAAAATTTCAAAGAGTAACATAGCCCATGTCATCACATCGATTTATTTTTGCTTCTATGTAGGACAAATCGTCGGTTTGATGATCGGTATTATTTGCTTCAACGTCTTCATTAGATAACGTTTGAGCCGCTTCTTCTGCTTCTCTCTTACATTTGAGCCGACGATTTTGAAACCAAACTTTTATGATTTTGTCCTCTTTCTGAAGCTGATTTGCCAAAGCCTGCCTTTCTTGCCGATTGATGTATGGTTTAGTGGCGAAAACTCTTTCTAAAGTAGTTATTTGCTCAGTTGTGAACATCGTTCTTTTGCGCTTCTGTTTTCTCACACCATCGACGTTTGACTTATTAAAACCTAAAAAGAAATAAAAAATATTTATAATTTTCGTACATACACGCAAATAGCATTATATTATGTTTATTACACATAAGATGAAAGAAAGTAATGGAATCGTCAACTTGAACTTATATACATACATAAGGCGAAAAAGTGTTTGAATAACTTACAGATCATTTGATGACAATGCCCATTAAGAGGTGAACGATTGTTACAGCTTATCTGTTGAACCACACCAGTAGGCACAATTCGCCGACAAATAAGATGATTCTAAAATGAATAAAATGATTTTAAATCATAATTTTGAGGACAGGACAAGTTAAGAAAGGTGGTTAAAAAAAATTGACAAGAATTACAGTGTATCGAAGAACAAAAATAAAAAAAGATTACCTGATACGGATTTTGGACAGTTGTATTTGCTGACTGATCTGAGGATAAACTCTGGCCGTAGTTATTGTTGAACAGAGTCCACTGCTGATAACCACTCGCTGATGGTATTGGTTTCACTGAAGAGCCTTGATGTTGTATCGCGTACTGTGGATTCTGAAAACAAGAAATAAAAATTGTTTTGATTGAGCAATTTTGAATAAATAATATATATACTTTTTTTTTTAATTAATAGTAAAATATATACCTGATAATTGTAAATTAATTCTGGACACGGAGTGTACTTCCAATAGTTGTTCTGAACATTATTGGAAAGTGATTCCGCGATGTCACCATTCTGGGGATGAGAATAAAATTGATATTGCGAATACATCGTTATAAGTCACTGGGAGTACTTTAGTCAATCAATTCTGTGCTGGAGGCGAATGATGATAATAAGTTAATATTGAAACATTTTATACCTCATTTTGAGACCCCGTGATTAGTGCTTATTTTCGTTTCGAACCACTTTTTTAATCGAACCTAATGATCGTAAGTATAATATTCATTTACTTACTACTCATTTCTATTTTGTCTCCTAACGACTTTGTTGACATTTTTGACGCCTGCGTTTTCTCTGTAAAATAGGCATTTGTTACAATTATTATATTTTCTCGGTTAGTTTCGACCAGGTTTTGTTGTGGCATTTGAGTACAGCAGTAATGCTATACACAATAAATTAAAATCCAAGCATTTACATTGATCATATAGTTTACATCGGTACCATTTTATGGTTGATAGTGTCCACGTATCACCAAGTCCATTTATTACATCAATATTATTTTACGTACGGAACATTTAATTATTCTGATAGGTTATAAATGTACCACTCGTTCATCGCGCTTTAACAAAAAAATCCAGATGAAGCACGAAATAGGTGTCACATTGAAATGGATTAATTTTAATTTCACTTTTTTGTTATAGTGGCGAGATTTGCATCGGATTCCATAAAAATGAACTTAACCATACCATAAAAATATATTGAATGTAAAAATATATTATAAATACAATAATTATAATGCATTAGCAGATATGCTACGACTTCTTCTTCCCTCCTTAAGATTGAAACAACCTTTTATGAATTTAGAACCAAACTTTTATGAATTTGTCCTTTATGTGAAGCTTATTAACCAAAGATTGCCTTTCTTTTCTATAAACTTAATAGTTCACTTAAAAAAACTTGTTCTGAGAAAAGTTACTACAAAAGCAAAAGCTTTATTTTTTAACGATTTCAAAATTTTCAGCTAACATTTGAAACACTTTTAAACATATATATTTCATTTTTTTTTGTGTAATCTGCTTTTTAGTTCTTGGTGCAATAAAGAGTTTTTATTATTATTACTAGCTGACCCGGCAAACTTTGTACCGCCTCCGAATATATTCACCTTTTAAACCTTCCTTGGACAAATAATTCAAAACCAAAAATGGCCAAATCGGTCCAGCCGTTCTCGAGTTTTAGCGAGACTAACGAACAGGAATTGATTTTTATATATATAGATTTACAGAATTCATGGTCGCAGGTAGACTAAGTTTTACATGATATTTTTGTTTGTGTGTTTTTTTTTTAATACAATAAAGTAGGCAAAATGGCATACGGATGTCATAAGAATTTGTAACTACCGCATGTAAGTAATTTTATCATAAACTATCCCTGTTCACGCAGTATTGGTACTCAGTATCCAAGGAACTTGCAGACTTCTGCAAGTTCCATTTCATACTTAATTTTATTATATCGATGACAGGTAACTGCCGTAAATGGCTCTCAAAAGATTTTTATAAATTTTAATTTACTGTGTCATTTCCTCATTGACCTTTTGTTGTTTGGTTATTTAGTTTCGAATTTTGTACTGGTCAATGTTAGTCATGGTTTAATTAATTAAATTATTAAATCGCCGATTCTAATTTATGCCGTTCAAGTCATTAAAATAGTATGTCATCACCAGTCGCAAAATATTTTCTTAATCATGTAAATAATTAAGTAATAGAGTTGCAAATTAGTTACAAATGGTAAGTACTAATTAAGTCATTAGATTTCTTGAGTAGGTACTACACATGTTATCTAAAAAAAAATATGATCAACATGTATTGGCAGTACTTTTGCAAAGTAAAAATACGATAATACTGTACAGTTGTAAAAAAATTGCAGATTAATCGAATGGTGCCAAATATTAATACGCAGATCATATGCCCTAAGGTCAGTTTTGTTATATGATTAGTTTTATGCGTTGTCATCATCAATAATCATACTATCTTATCATACTTTATACTAATATTATAAATGTGAAAGTGTGTTTGTTTGTTTGTCCTTCTTTCAAGTTAAAACGGATCAACGGATTGATGTGATTTTTTGTGTGGAGATAGTTGGAGACCTGGAGAGTGACAAAGGCTACTTTTTCCGTGACACAAACGGAATTCCACGCGGGCGAAGCCGCGGGCACAGCTAGTTCAGAATATGCATACAGTAACTGCTTATACAGTAATTGTTCAAGTGCACTCTTCTTATTTTGCGAGTTTCCCTTTCATCCTCTTAAAATAGATGCCAACAAAAAACAGATTTACGAAGTATTTTGCTTCTACGCATTTTCAAAATATTTTGAGAATGTCAAAAACATTTTTGAAAGTTTTATTCCCTGCTCATGCTCTCGTAAAAAGGAATTTATGTACCTATACTCGTAATTGCTATTGAATAAAGTTGTTATCGAATCGTGGCAAAATGAGGTAAGTTCAGTTAGTTTGTAGCAGCAATTTTTTCAAATGAACTTAACTGGAAACCGAGGTTTAGATCTATCTTGACCTACATGGTTATAATTTATTTATTAAAACTTTATTGTACCACAAGTAAACATACTTATACCAATCAACCATATGGAAAAACTTAGTGCTGCGCAAAAAGTATACTGACATGAAAATAAAATATTTAAAAAAAAAGATGATTATTGGTCATTTTACATTTTCGTTCAAGCGCGTTTTCCCAGTTGCCGTCTGCCTACGCTTCAGAGTTTACGCTTCAATTTAAGCTTACAGGTTTGTAGTTACTGTTTACAATACAATGCAAAATTATTTATTGCATAAGAAAAAATAACAAGGTAAGTTACATACAACTTTAAATATACACATAATGCAACTATCTCACGCAGTCTCAACAATTATAATAAAATCTTCTCAACCGCCGATGTATTTCATGTATCTAAAAAATCCTTTAAAAACCAAATTGCATCCTTTTTATTGAACAGTTAAGAACCTACAGATACATGCACATACAAACACAAACATACATACACTCAAACACACACACACACACACATACACATGATACATACTCATCACTCTTTATTTTTTATTGAATAATCTTTCTTTCACCTCGTCATTTGTTTCTGCTAGAATTTATAACTTGATAATTTTTGCATGTTTGTTTCTAAGTACTTATTTAAGTACTTAGAAACTTAGTTTTGTTTATGAAATATGAATCTGTTATTGGCATTAAGAATAACTGAAAATAACTATATTGTATAAACTAAGTGCTGTTGATTCAGTAAATAAATAAAATAAAAATAAAATAAATTTAATGCGCAAAAGGCAGCCTTATTACCTGACTATCTTACGTTGGCCTGATAACTTACTATCTTTTTCGTCTAAGCGTGATTTCTTATAGTTGTGTCCTCAGCTTACGCTCGGAGCCTATTGCTGTAAGTCATACTTAGTTCTATAATTGGCCGCACTGGTAATTACAATGGAGCGACTGCGTCTGACCTCCGTAACCCTTTTTACAGGGCAACCAGCCCAACAGAAACATGGTCCGAGGTGTATCTAAAAGGTCCATTGAAACTAATGAGAACCAATATATAAAAGTGTAATTAGTAGGCTCGTTAACTTTGGCACACGCTACGACACTTTCTTATTTCTGTGGGTGTCCCGCCAGTCGCGCGGCATTCGCGTCTCATTCAGTCTCATTCAGTTTGAATGGACCTTTAAGGTTGCCTTAAAGAATCTGGGATAACCTACCGACTGTCATCTCTCGATAACTAAATATGATTCAAATAAATACATAAAAAATAAATATTTTTATGTCATTATCATCATTTCAGTCGCAATCAGTCCACTGCTGGTCCTAGGCCACTCCTAATGATATCCAGAATGACCGGTTGGAAGCGGCCTGCATCCAGCCTTTGCCCGCGATCCTCCTCAGGTAATTTTTATGTCCATTCATTAATTATATTAGCTGTTTCCCGCAGCTCCGCCTGCGTCAAGTAATATGTTTGACCCCGGGTCTTCAACTATATTCATACCAAATTTCATCAAAATCCCTTCAGCGGTTTGGCCGTGAAAGCGTAACAGACAGACAGACAGATAGAAAGACAGACAGACTTTCGCATTTATAATATTAGTATGGATAGATTGTGAATGGCACCAGGAAGGAGATTTTTGCCCAGCAGAAAAAATTAAATGCTAACAATAAAACCATTATTGCGATAAACATTTAAAAATATTTAATGTCGTACATAATAAACATTAAACTTATTTATATAGAATATATTAAATATACAACATACCTTTGGTTTTAGTTCTTAAAAATAATATACGTATTTCTTATTACGTAGTTCTTATTTACAGTACAAAAAATGTGTAAAATTAACTTGTAAAAGGTAAAATCTATGTACATTATAGATTCTGAGGATTATGATAAATTATAAATTTACAAAAACTCTTCGATTGATACTTTAATAAGTAAATGTGTCAATATTTACCGAACATTTATAAATTATTATCATTATTTAATTCATATCAAGTGTATTACCGGAACCGCCTCTCGGCCTCTAACTTGTTGCTTGCCCATGTCTCCATGCCTTTTAGACTATGCTTTAGTATCAGGTGTATTCAAACTAACGCGAATCCCGCGCGAATTTCGGGACGCCCACAGAAATAAGAATATTTATAGAAGTGTAATTAGCAGGCCAGTTAACTTTGGCATACGCTACGGCATTTCTATCGATTCTTATTTCTGTGGGCGTCCCGCCAGTCGCACGGGTTTCGCGTCAGTTTGAATGGACCTTCAATATCCATACTTCCATTTTTATTTTCTGTATTTATTTAGAGGTTTTTATCTCTCTCTTAACCTCATCGTATCCTATCTATTACAAATACAATTTTTATGAGTAACAGTTTGCGCAATAAATATTACATACGCACCGTAGAGATTGTTATTCTGTCAGAAAGATGCTTATAAATGACTTGCCTATTTCAGATGTAGGTTCTGAAATTATGCTAAAATATCACCCCACATAATTAACATTTATGCCAAAACTCCAAATAAATTACTCTCTCTCTTTTGCATATTTGAATCATTCGCTGAGTATATGCTGGACGTCATCTATTTTATTGCATATATCACAATGAGGCGACTCCTCTTTTTACACAAGGTATCCATACTTTTTTGAAGAAGAGAGAATTGCCCTGAACGCAATCTATGTGCAACAATAATAAAATGTCTACTAGCAAGGAACCCCTCAAACCATGGCAAACATATAGGCTGACACTGCATAGTTTTTATACCAAATTCCTTTTTCTTTACTTCTTGTGTCAAAAAATTCTTTGAATTTATCTTGGCAACAAACTTTAAATTTCCTTAATACTTCTATATAATATGGAAGAATGTTTAATTCACTACTCTCCAATATGGCTGATTTCGCTAATATGTCAGCCTCCTCATTCCCAGTCAAACCAATGTGTGACCGAACCCATTGCAATATCACTGTTATATTATTGTTAGCCAGGTCATGTAACAGGCTAAGTTTTGCATAAGCTCATACTAATAATATAAGTGCGAAAGTCTGTCTGTCTGTCTGATACGCTTTCGTATACGGATTTTGATGAAATTTGGTATGAATACATTGAACGCCCGGAATCAAACATAGGCTACGTTTTGACCCAGGCGGAGCTGCGAACAATAGCCAGTTTTTAATAAATTGTAAACAAGAAAGTATGCGTAACGTGTAAAACAAGCCAACGAGTTCTGGGTCTGAAAGAGAGTCCTTTAACCACTCAGGACAACAGAATGTATGAATGATTATGAACACAAATAGATACGCGACATTTCCTGCAAATTGCTGAGTATACCTATTACGAAATAAGAATCACGGATACAACACGAGATAAAAAAACTACTAACTGCACAGTTATAACATTTCGATATTGTTTTCGTCCACACATTTTAGAGATCCAACTTAAAAAGCTTAAAAATATATTTACAGAGAAAATATATACAAACAATCAACCTTAATTTCACGAGCATAAGTCGTAAGCAAAAGTACTTTTATGTATTTATTTTTAGCCAAATAAAAACCTGTGTAAATTACAATGAAATATATGATGAATACTTGCTTGTAGATGAAGAATTTTGTTGGTTTGAGGTTTCTGGGGGAGTTATGTAAGAGTAATATGGGTCTTGAGTTAAAGATAAAGTAGGATTTCTAGTATGCAAATTACTATCTTCATAAGTAGGTGCAGATAATGTTGATATGGATGTACCAAATCCATATGCTTCGGAAGTCGGAGGGTGCATGACTACTCCTGTAGGCAAAGTGTTGTAGTAGGCAGATGTGGCAGTGTACCGGGTCAAATCGTCAGTTAGCTTTAAGTTTACTCCGTTAGGTACATAGCTATCTGACGCGAGTGTTGGTAGTGTGTTAGTATTTGGTTGTAGTGACTCATCGTTTGAGTATCGATAAACCTCGGGCATCGGTGAGTAACCGGCTCTACTCGTGCCAGCCGAATAGTATGAAGAATAAGATAAGTTTGGAGTGTAAGACGGAAGCTCGATCGCATTTTGGGGACCTTTTATCACAGATTTGAGTGAACTTATCGACGAATAATCTGGTGTTCTTGATAGAGTATCGTTAGATGGTATAAATACTTTATGGTGACTAGTATGACTGTCTGTAAGGAGACGTCTGTGTCTATCGTGTCCTCCGCAGCTTCTCCCATGGCTCATCTTATGATCTTGACTAGGAGACATTTCTTTGGAACTTGAAGGACTGTTATCATCTACTGACGATGATGGTTTGTTGTGTTTGTTGTCTTTCTTGTATTTCATTCTTCTATTTTGAAACCAAATTTTGATCTGCCGTTCTGACAACTGCAAATAGTTGGCAAGTTCGATGCGCCTCGGTCGACATAAATAGCGGTTTTGATGAAATTCATTTTCTAATTCTACTAGTTGTGAACTAGTGTATGCAGTGCGAGCTCTTTTAGTAAACCCCTTTTGATAAGATGGCTCAGACGTCATATTATCTGAAACGTTATAAAAATATTTTAATAAAAAAATGAGACTCGTAATTTTGTTCTAGCTGCCGTGAAATGACTGGACCTTGGCGTTCGTTAGCGAAGGGTTTTTTGAGTGATATGCGTCAGAGATCACCATTTAGATTAAAATTGCAACATTATTTAAATACGTTTAAAAGAGTAAAATAGGGGACAGATCTTTGTTGTTTATGTGGCATATGCGTAATTCCTTGTTGCCATGTTTTACAAAGTACCTAGTAGTTTTGAAACCTAAAAATGTTTAAATGTTAGGCCATATTTGGCATCTTATGGGCTCATAAAAAAATATCATTTGGCTGGGGTATAACCAATTCGGCTGATAAACTCGAGTAAAAAAAAAAAACAGAAATGAAAATAAATTTGATGAAAACAGTATGATACTCATTGATCTCATCAGTAAATATAAAAAGAGATTAAATTGTTGAACTTATTTTAGTTGTATTAATATTTAACTATGCACGCTTCTATGAAAAAAAAGAAAAAAAAAGAAAGAAATAATAAGAAAAAAATAATATTCACCGTTTCCAGGAAGAGATGAAGTCCTTGTTAAAATAATAGGATTACTAGAGGTTGGTTTGTTATTCCACACTGTAGAGTTCTGAAATTATGAATAAATAAAAAAAAATGCGTAGTGCTTGACGACACTTCTGCGATGAAATAAGGTAAAACCAACCTACTTTTCAAAACCATTGTCCAATTAATTAAATTGTCATTAAGGATCCGGTTATGTTGTGGTAAATCACTATATGCAGCAATACCGTTGTTACTACTGTAGTGTGTTTGTTACAATGACATAAGGTTCAAAATAAATTGCATTTTCTTACCTGACTGGAAAAACTAGATTCTTGTATTTCGTCTATTTGATTTCCAGGATCTTTAGTAACGTCGCCGTCAAAACCACTTCTTGAATGATATCGGACAGGTTCATTAATTGCATAGTTTCGATTATAAGCTACTGGAATATCCAGTTGTGCTGCTGCGGCACTGTACACATTATTACTTTTTTCCATGCAATCTTGAGGAGTAACTTCTTCGGTACTAGATCCATAGTTGTTGTTATTGGAATTGTTACTTATGTTTTCGTAGTTCGGTATCTGATAATCGTATCTTGGTCCTAATTCTTCTTGAGGGTTAGCAGAATTGTATGACTGATGAAGACCAAGAATGTCATGTATACTGAAACCAGTAGAGTCTCTGGAATTGTAATCTTGCACAAAGGACTGAGGTATAGATGAAAGTATTTCTGGTTTGCAATCAACAAATGCATTTTCACCAACATTATATGTTGTGCTTTCAGACAGTATATCTTCGACGCCGTGAGATGTAACAACACTTTTGTAATCACTTTTCGGGGAAAGGTCAAAAACCTGACTGTTTTGATATTTCGATATTACAGTACCAGAAAATTCGGACGATATCGAATCTCTCGAGTCCTCTAAGTCTTGATCAGATTGGAGACTTGGTGGAGACGCAGTAGACGTTGACATTCTTTTTAAATTTACTAATCACAAAATTTCGTTCGAAATAATGTCATAGAAATCACTAAGCACCAACGCGACCGTACTCATTGAGAATTATTTACAAAATGCTTTTTTCTTTACCTGATTGTCGTTAATTTGGTAATGACATTTTTATCTGTGTGCGTCCAAACTGTACATTGCTGCTCTAGTCCGGTTTACTTGTGTGCTTGATAAGGCTCACATACCTGGTCTCTGATAGTGGACCGAAGATAATACACAAAAATTGGTTTCGGTAGCTAAAACGCCTGTCACATTATTTGTTCCCGATTGCTTTAACTTTCAATCATGGGATTAACGAATGGAATTAAGCATTTTGACTATTTGAAGGCTGTATGAAATAAATGTAACCTAAAACTAAACTTAAAGTCCTGATTGTATAAAACTTGCCACTTCTATTATAGTTATTTATTTTTTAGCTGAAATAAGATTTTGTTAATGCAGCAACAAGGACAAAAAAGACACAAGATAGATTTTATAACAGCCTTTCGGCTTCTGTCGTGATTCCTTTAACGACTACCAGATGGTAGCTGATTGTGGACGGATGCAGATGTACGTACAGTGTAAATGGGATGGCCACACTGCCACGGGATTCTATATGTCGCGCTATTGTACTATTTAATATGTTTATGCTGAGCCCGCGACTCCGTCCGCGTAATGTTCGATTACGTACTTTTCTGTTTGATGCTACCAAAGTCCTGCTGTGTTAGGCCTGATTATGCGTAATTGCAGCGTTTCACACAAAATATTTGGTGCAGTGCAACTATGTAACTCAATTGTAATGAAAAAATGGAGTCTGAGTCCCGTTTGCAGCAGCTTTTGTAAGACGCGTCAGAGGCGGTTTTGAATCAAAAAATCTGACACCAGGGTGTGCAGGGTCGATTTACGATGTAACCCATTCGATTTAAATGACTGAAAATAAATAAGTACCTACACACCTAATTACTTAGTATAACGTTTAATTACTCACATGACCCGTATTATTAAATATTACTATTAGAAAATCAAATTACAAAGCATAGCAAAATATACTTTGGTAAAAGAAACCATCCCCGTATTTATCAACATTGGGAAAAATGAAACCGATTAGCCAATGTAGTTTGACCTCTCACATAGTAAACACCCCATATATTTTAAAAATTCAGGATACATTTCGGCCTAATTTCTAAGTTGGGCGTCTAGCAATACGTCAGCGAAAACCGCATTTAGGTCTATGCAGCAGTTTTCGTGTGATGTGATGACAAACATACAGATAGACAGACAAAAATTAGTGGACGCCGCGTGGACATCGCGGGTGTCCTTCATTTCATTGTGTCATTAACATACTTAAATTACATCAACAAGTTCAGTGTTCATGACCGAAAAAGGCTGAAGAATGAAGAGAGAACCGCTCGTGGACAGCGCTCGATCCATTCGGATCCGTGCGTGGGCAACGTGAGGCAAGCTTGCGAGCTACGGGCGGTCACCGAGTGATCCACTCGCCGTCCGCGCTTGGTCAAGCCGCGCAGTTAAGCAGGTACACCAGCATACGGCCGCGTGATGGAAAACAATTTCTGCGCAGCCTATAAAAGCATGCAACACCAGAGGTGTTGAGGGCGCGTTGGCTCTTGGCTACTGATGAACATATTTGTTAACTAGCTGTTTCCCGTGGGTCTGCCTGCGCCAAAAAGTAGCCAACATATTTGTTAACTAGCTGTTTCTCGTAGGTCTGCCCGCGCCAAAAATATTTGAGCCCGGAGCGTATCAAAATCGGTCCAGAGGTTTGTCATATCATTTATTTGCATTAAAAGTGGTATTGCTATGTTTATATTGTTTCTCACTTCTAACTTAATTCTAGACATGCATAAAAAAAGCATGTACAAATAATGCCAAAAGATCTAAAATAGAGTTAAATGAGTATATCAATTACAGTAACGTGTTTGTAATACAGATAAAATTGTTTTTGAATTTAAGGAGGCAAATGATAATAACTATAACAATTTTGCAGCACGTGCTAACTAAGGTGCTTACCTTTGAATTAACTATTTGTTGTATGAAATCTGTCAGTCGGTATTAGGGGGGATAGCTGTTAATTGAAAAAAAAAAAGAAAAAAGTTCCAATTTCACAAATTGCAGCCATTCCCAGTTGTCGATTAAAGGTTCATTCAAACTGACGCGAATCCCGCGCGACTTGCGGGACGCCCACAGAAATAAGAATCTATAGAATTGCCGTGGTTTGTGCCAAAGTTGTCTACTAATGGCACTTCTATAATTTTTTATTTCTGTGGGCGTCCTGAATGTCGCTCGGAATTCGTGTTAGTTAGAATAGAGCTTCAAGTGAAACGAGAGTTCTTTAAATGAGATACTATTTATTAACCCATACACACATACATTGATATGTATGGGTGTATGTATGGGAAGATGATTCTTAGCGCCTTTTTCCCGTAGGGGCTGGGAGAGACTACGGATTTATTAACCCATTCAAGTAGTAAAACAGGTCAGCAGACTTGATGGTAAGCGGTTACAGTAACCTATAAGAGCACTGCAACACCAAGATTGCGTTGATAAGTGTTGAAGTAGAAACTACATTTCCCGACCAGATGGTCAGATGGCCAGAAAAAGGTCGCAGGCAAATGTCCTTTTGTAAATCATTAGGAGAGGCCTATGTCCAGCCGTGGACTGACTGCACCTAAATTAATGATTATAAATGTAACTTATTTTTAATTACAACATTCACTATGTTTTTTAAGGAAACTTGAGATGGATATGTATATAGAATTTCATTATAATCGGTCCAGCAATTTGTCGTGAAAGCGTTAAAGACACGCAGTCATCACATGCTTTTAATGTTTTGAAGTAAAATCGGAGCCCAACGATTTGAAGCGCAAGATTATGACACATAGTACGGATGAGGCGGCGAACAACGATGCGATGGAATGTGCCATTCCAGTGTGGCCCTAAAATGGTTATAGGTCCTAAGCGCCACAGTAGTTTACCAATGCGGAACTGATTGTATTCACACTTCCATATCCATACTTCCATACTAATATTATAAGTGCGAAAGACTCTGTCTGTTACGGTTTCAAGGCCAAACCGCTAAACGGCCTTTGATGAAATTTGGTATGAATATAGTTGTAGACCCGGGGTCAAACAAAGGCTACATTAAGACGCAGGCGGAGCTGCGGGAAACAGCTAGTATTTTATGAAGTGTGTCTTGGCCTTCTAAGGATCAAAATCAAATATGAAATACTCATGTAAGATAATTTAATTACAATTTTGCAAGTATTTTATGAATTAATCCTGATCAAAAGTAACATTTTTAAAATACTAGCTGTTTCCCGCAGTTTCAACTGCATCAAAAAGTAGCCTATGTTTGACCCCGGGTCTTCAACTTTATTCATATCAAACATCAAAATCCGTTCAGTGATTTGGACGACAAAGCGTAACAGACAGCCTTTCGCACTTAAAATATTATTAGTATATATTAGTTTGAATAATTAAAATAGAAGTATGGATTTTCTAAATTTGATATTATTTAATAAAATAATTTAAGTACTTTTATTGCTGTACGTAATTGCAAATAACATTAAATTGTTTAAATAATTATGTTAAAATTAAACAATAAACACTATCTTAACAAATAAATAACATAAATACCTACTTTTAATTATAAATGTCAGTATTATTTGATATCATTGACGCAAGGGCTCCTGGAATCAGCTGTCTTTGAAATCGACCCTGGTTATTGTAACACATGATAGATGGCCCTGGGTCGTGAGAGCTTGTCCTGAGCGGGGTTTATCCAGGGTCTTAAAGATTTATACCATAAATTTTTGATAGGGTGTAGACAAATCCCATTACTAATTCACAAATTCGCCTCATTGATTGAGCGTAAGCGAAGTCTCCATTTCGAGACTTCGTATTACGACTTACGTCATATACTTACTATCCGGGTTAGAGGTCGCATTTCTGAACGGATGCTTGTGAAATTTGAAACACGTGTTCATTTTTTTTATAGGAGGAAAAATTAAGACTAAATAAAAGAGAGTTTGCTGTATATTTATTTCTAAACGGAACCTAGCAAATCAAAACATATGTTCCTTGATTTATTTAAAACTAGGTAGCTGTTTCCTTAAGCCCCGCTTTAAAAAATTGCCTATGTTTGACCCCGGGTCTATAACAATATTCATACCAAATTTCATCAAAATCCATTCAGCAGTCTATGTCAGCTATGAGAGCGTAAAAGACAGACAGAATTTCGTATTTATAATATTAAGTATGAAAGTATGGATGTTAGTGAATATGGATGACGACCTGGTGAACCTAGGGAAAGCAACTAATTCACACAAATATAAGCTAGTTATACTAAATTATTGAGGCATTTGTGTAACAAATAAAAGCTTTCTTATGTCTCCCAAATGTTCGAAACAAAACAAACGAAAGTCTTAATAAAAAAAAAGTGTCAGTTGCAAAATATCTCGCCTAATAGAAAACAGAAGTCGGCAGAAATTTTGCTGTTTCGACTGGCAACCGTTACTTCAATATATTTTATGGTTCCCGGGACAAAAGCGTACTATCCCGTCCAAAGACCCTAAGCTCATAACGTCAAAGCGATGATATATTACCATTTGCTCAAAGGGGACCTTTTTTTGTTCTCATCGTAATGGTTTTACTTAATCGACACTGATAAGAGAGACGGATGTATGATACTGATGATGTGGGAAAGAGAGGGAAAGTTTGTGTATCTGTAGCAGAGGAAAGTGATTCAGACATTCGAGAGTTTGGTTTGGTTACTCACTATCAACAGCTTGTAGTGTTAACTGTGGTTGTCTGGTGGTAGTGGATTTGAATTTAAAAAAATATGGTGTTTTTATGGGAATATGTGATATTTGTGATATCAAAAGTTATGGAAAGAATTGTGTCTACATTAGAATCTTTATTCTTTTTAAAAGGAAAAATATTGGAGTCGGCATCTTAATAAAATTTAAAATTGGCGCGGAGCGAACACCACCAAACACTAAGTAAGTAAAATTTTTTCTTGTCATTGCTTGTATCTGACAATGTATCCTTGTTGTGCAATAGAGTTTTGTATTGTATTGTACTCTTATGCCTTGAATATTTGTTACCCGACTGCCCAAAGGCCGTCTATGTTTTTATAAATCACGTTCTGTTTTAATATGGGTAAAACTAGTGCCACCTTGCTTGTATACGATCATTTACGTAAACATAAACGGAACAACGAGGTTTTTACTTATGGAGGGAAATGCTATGGCAAGGCTCCAGAGAAACGCCGTAACATTGGCACAGATGGCGCTACTAAGAAATTTATAAATAAATGTAGACAATATATTTTAAAACTATATATACTATTGTACATAGTATTTAGAACAAAAGGTACATTTATTTGTAAGTCAAGGTTAAATATTTTACACTTGTGATAGATCGTGTTTAACATTACAATACAATTAAAGCGATCGCAGCGCCATCATCAAAAATACATAAAACACACGTAGTGTATTATATTCTATAGATATAGTTCTCATGTAAATTTTGAACAAAATTTTAAGTATCTTAAATTTAAAGTAGTAATATATTGAGCTATTTGTATAGAAGTTACTAAGCTGAAAATTAAATAAAACCTATTTAACAAACAAACAATTAAACTCGTTGGCCGTGCTTAATCAGCATTAATCTTCAAACATTCGGTTTCCATGTAGCTGTCAGGATTTCTGCCATAAATTGTTATTAATAATATTTGGTCATGCGGGACCTTTACATGTTATGGTCACAATATTGAAACAAATTGCGTACCGTTAACCAGTTTTAATTGATTAATGTACGTACATACCTTTACTTTTAATTAATTCGTAAATCAGAAGAATCGTTTTATCTCCTTTAATTATTTTTCGCCGTAAAAGCTTTGCCGGCTTTACGTGCCGTCTGAAGCATGCAGGAGATGTAATTCAAAATCTACAAGTGGTGGCGACCAATCAAAGTGGCTGCCATTCATTAGGTTGCTTATTTTTTCTGTTATCGACAGGTCTTCAATTAGATAAGAATAAAGTAACAAAGGCATATTTCCCACATAGAGCTCTAGCTCTTAAATTTACATCTGTGTGTAGATTATGACAAAAATAAAAATAATATCTTAATCAATTATTAATTAATTATTACTTTTAGACAGTACCTACTAATATTAGTCGTAAGTTTTGGTTTTTTCAATCATGTACTAACACAATGTGGATCAAGATATCTTAAATAAAGACAATTTATTATTATTTTATTATTATTAATCTAATTTAATCTAATGTCTGGCCTCAGAATAAAGGAATAGTTTATTTATTTAATTTTATTGCATGTTTGTAAATGGCGGACCTAAAGCGGCCTAAGTTCGCCCTTCGTCTGAGGAGTAATGGTCCTTCGATGGCTCTCATCCCACGCAGATCAGCCTGCACTTCATCGCTCCAGCGATATCTGAAGCAAAGAAAAAAAAAACATAATTAGATCTGTTTTAATTGTTAACACTTAACTGAGTACAATAATGCACAATTAGTATTTCAGCTTCAGTTAGTCTGCTAAACATAGGCCTTCCTCAAGGGTTTTTAGAATGATCGGTTAAAAGCCGCCTGCATCAAGCGCTTGCCTGCGACCTTTCTCAGGTCATCGGACCATCTAGTAGGTAGGTGTCAATGTCCTTGTCTGGACACCATTCGAAAACCTTCCTACCTCATCGGCTATGGTTTTTTAGCGCTAAGTGCCTCGCTCATTGCCACTTCACAGAGCTAATCCGCTGGGATATGTCGGTAACTTTTGTTCTCTTAGGGACCCCTAGGAGAACTAAGTTCCAAAAATGTGAAGCATTCGTTTCAAATAACAACATCAGTAGTACCTACATCAATTAGTTGCAAATACCAACATTTATCAATTTGACATGCAAGCTTTGCCCATTATGCAGTCCATATTAGTCATGGTCGATGTTGGTCTAGTATCTACAGATAGCGTATATTTATGATCCGAATTTACTATGACATAGATCGTCAATGATGGTTGACAAACGAACTATATTAGGCGTCAGAACTATTATCTATTCTGTGTTTTAGGTAACTTATGAATATTACTTAGGTATATTATACGGCACAGCAATGCTACCGTATGGTAATACGGATATCGTAACCATTTCGACTCTACAAGAAAGGAGACAGAATATATTGTTGAGATAGGTATAGTATGAAAAGGTATAAATGTAGAAATAAAAGTCGTATTTAAAGAGTGAATAGGTGTGTAAGACATGTCAGTCTATATGTTTATTGCAATAGTCTACATTGAATGAGTATGCAAAAAAAAAACAATTATACAAATAAGGCGCATTGTATTTAAGTTATTCAGAAAATTAAGTTACCTACTAAGTAAGAGAAAAAGAAATATTTTTGGAAAAAAACTCCACAATGTAAAGTAAAATAAATATCAAAGTAACATTAACCTTCCTCTTAGTAACTATCGTGTTGAAAAGGCGATAATCTACGGAAAATTTCAGAAGTTACAGACTATACTAGAAGTTTATATTATTGACGAAAATTTATAATTATTCGACCCCAGTAATAACAACAAATTACAATTGTAAAAGCCAATATGGCAGTCGCCAGTATCAAGTTTGGCAACTGTTCAGAACTGGCGTTAACGAGCACATTCGCGCCATCTGTCTGCTCGGGCCTAGAACGTTTTTAATATAAAGCCTACATACATACAGTACACTTAATGATATACCACGTACTCTATAGTGTTAATCCGGGTATCTTTCAATATGAATTTCTATAGGTATTGTAACACGGTTTTTAATCATACTTACAAGTCATCACGCTTCTTTCTAGTAGGGGTAGGCAGAGACTAAGGAATTCCACTTGCTATGATCCTTACAGACCTCCCTCGCTTCGTCTATGCTCATCACTCTCGTCATAAACGCTCCCGATTCCAGGTACTTCAAATATCTCCCTTATTCAAGATGTCTGAAATCTGCTCGCAGTATTTTTTTCGAGGCCGACCCTTAACGTCTTTTCCTATCAACTCTGTTTTGTTAAAACCTTTCGGAAGTCTCTTTTCACCCATCCTTTCTGCATGCATAAACAATCTCAAATTCTCAACACTCCTTTTTCTATCTTAGTCACAATCTCATCGACTATTAAAATCATAAGAATAAGAATCTAATTATTTTCAAGTTATATATGATATTCATAAAAAATAGTGATAAAGCCGATTAGTCGGTTGTAAAGAGACCGACTAATCAGTCGATTAGTCGGCCAAGCCGATCACGTTATCGGGGATGTCAGTACCGTTGCGTTTTCAGCTGATTTGTGCGCAAATCGTCATAATTTACCCAACTGAAATTCTAAGCAAACATAGTTTTCGAATCATTTAAAATACCATGGGAAAGTCCATTTTACTGTGGATTTAGTATGAAATTAAATTATCTGAAAATGTCATAGGTTATTTTTTATTTTTATTATCAATTTAATTTTGTCGTTTGAAAAATATATATACAAGAACACGGTTTGAGTTCCTCTATGTTTAACTGCAGAAAATTACTACGTACTAAATTAAACAAGAGATTTAATCCTAAATGCGTGTACATGAAGTAATTCCAATTGTAATATCTCGTACCACACAAGGACAGAGCTATACCAAAGTTTTGCCATTCAAGAGTTCTGCTGCACATTCTGCCAAGTAACTACAGGCGAACAACTTAACACTGCCTGTAAATTTGCAAGAATGAAATTAATTTAGCCTAGCGGTCTCGGTTCTAGCACTTGTATATTTCTTATTAGATTTATAGCTTGTATTGCTGTGTGAATCGTAGATTTAGTTGTTTACATAAATGTGACATTTTAGTTGGGAAACACAAAGACTCTTGTTCTCATAGTTACTTAATTTATTTGCAGGCATTTTAACAACAAAGGCAAAAATATGTTGATTAGAAAAGCCGTTTGCACTGTTTCATGGTAATTTTACGACGCCAATAAAATTTACCATCCAATTATAGAGATAATTTATTTTTTTTATGTCACCGACAGTAATCTTCTCTGGCGAAAAATAAAACAAGCAATTATTCTCTCGTTTTATAGCTATAAGTTCCCCGTTTGATTCTTGCTGGGAATCGTTCGTAATCGTAAAGAATGTTAAGAAATTAAACTTCATTATAATCATTTCTTCTTCTTGTCCAAATGTCTTTTCTAGTTGCGACATCGGATTACGCTTCAGAGCCTAGAACACGCTATATACGAGTAGGTCCTGAATCTGGTTGTTACAATACCCATTTTATAGGGAAACAAGACCAACAGAAACATGCCCCAAGGCGTGTTAGTCTGACAGACTGTCAGATATTTTGAAACAAAGGCCTCTACTACAAACACTTGACGTCAGAATTAACGTCTTCAATGTTCCAATGACGTCAATAACAAGCATTCGTTATTGTCTGGTCTGTGTTGCAAGAGTAATTTGCTTCAATCGTACTGCGTAGTGTGCGTAGATGGTCTTTCGCAATCTCTCATTCTCAATCAACCACGTCGAATTGTCTATAGTAATCCATGTTTCTCTAATTTGCGAATTATCACGAGCTTTGGACATTATAACAAAAGGTAGTGAGTAAATGCTTAACCGATATAATGTCGGGTCATTGCCCCCGTCTAGTAACAATTATTACCCCAAGGGCTCGACACTGAGCTAACCACTCTGCGGAATCTACTCATAACCATTTTATACTGGTCCCAGTCAACTTCCTAGCACCCTTTAAAAGGGATAAACGGGAAGGAATGAATACAAATTGACAGGTCTCCATAAAATGGTCTTTGTTTAACAGTAGTGACAATCACATGCCATAATATCTTCTTTAGTGTTTCGCACTAGGTAAATATACTGGAATGAGGCTTTCAGGGCTTTTTAAGATCCTTTTAACGTTTTATTGTTTAAGACCATGAATGTTTAAAACGACACCGTTTTGTATCCTCTATCTTTTCCTGAAAATATTGCAGTACAGTAGACTAGTACGTTTATGTAGGTATTTTAGGTAGTATATTTTGAGTAGGACAATTTTATAAAAGGTCAATCTTTCTGTTCCCACAAATTTTGTAAAATAAATACGAATTAAATGGCCAACGCTTACACTCTGTACCCAAATTCATACATTAACGACTTTTTATCTTTATCTAATACTTTGCCAAACAAATAAAAACGAACAGAATAGCCTAAAATCTGTAATGTGATATAAATCCTGGCTGATTTCTAATAAATACATAAAGGGTGATTCCAATTTATGTCACGTAAGCCAGAACTAATTACCTGCAACGTGTAATATCACACACACACACACACACACACATATAAATCATAACGCTATGTCAACTCCTCTTAGAACATACTCGACATTACATTGGAAACAATGGCTTAGAGACTCGTGTAATGTCTATAACCAATATAGATCTATCTATCAACAATAATCGTCTAGCAATAAAATATATTTTTTTTTCATTTATTTTAACGAACTCTTTTCCGTTTATGTGCGATTGAAGAATTATTAATCCCCTTATTCATAAAAATTTACGAACGTTCGCTAAGCCTACATTAACTAAAATATGTTTGTATGAGACGAAACATTTAATAGTTAACTTGGTCTTATTAAAACAATTGTTAATTTTTATGAATATGGGGGGTAATCCTTTGAAAACCGAATTAAATTTAATAGTTTGGCTTATATATCTTGAACATTTCTACTTCATTGGTATCAAAAACTATGTATAATTGTATATATAATTATTTACTAGTAAAAATGTACGTAAGCATTTTATACTACTACAGTCTATATATAAATAAATACACTATAACTTTTAATATCCACAATAATTTAGCATAATATATGAATTTTAAGTAAAACTTTCCACTACCAAATTTGCAAAGTTAAAATTTACCATCAAATAAATCTTTGGCACCTTATGAGCATATTTTAAGGTTCAAAATCGCGTGAGAAAAGTCTTTAAAATGTATTTATGGATTACGGTCTGTATACTTCTAACCCGGTATTAAGTTGCGATGAAACCCCGCTTAATAACCCTCTTAGGAGATAAATATTCCAATATTTCCGAGTGCTCTCGACATGGCAAGAATTAAACTGAATTATGTTAGGAAATGAAAGGACTTAGTATAAGAACGGATGGCCAGTGGGAAGACATTTTAGATTATTTCTAAAGTCATTCCAAAACATCGAAATCCCTTTTGAATTGGAAAGGATTTTTTTTTTTGTGACTGATATTTTTGGTAAAATAGAGGTATTACAAACAAACGTGTTTTGATCATTCATGTTCATTAATTTATTTAATGCGTAATTTGTAATTACTGGCAGCATACATTATTATTTTTTTATAATACTAAGTATTTCTAAAGTTAAACTAAAATAGAGAAAACTAAACATGCTTTTATTTAATAAACAATCTAATTACAAAATGTTTTATGATCTAAAATTCATATATCAAAGTGAAATAAAAAGACAATTTAAATTTGAATGTCAAAACTTTTTTATTGGGTAATTGGTTACATAGGCGTCGAAGTCAAAACAAAACGTAAGGTCGCGTGGGACATGACCCGGTTAGGAGTTTTAATATTGGCATTATTATTTATTAGACCGTTTATCTCGGGAGGGCAATAGGGGTATAAAACACGTATATAGAGGTAGATATGATCCTCGTTTGTGTTAAGTATGATAGGCGTTTTATTAATTTCATAAATGAAAGAAAATTTGTTCGGCTTAAAAAAATTCTGTTTAATTTATAATCAACGACGAACGGATTTTTCCTTTAATTCGTGAGCTAGTTTGGCTTTAATCATCCAGAAATTAAGTTTAAAAGTTATGCAACTACAATAGTTAACTCGTTTGCCAAGCGCATAAAATACCAATAATTTTCCATAGTAATGTATTGTAGAAGGGTTGTGTTCAGAGTTTATTTATTTATTTTATTTTTTTACAACTAAGTAGGCAAACAGGTTATTTATTTTTACTTTATTGTACATAATACAGTTATATAGCTCAGTAGGCGAACTTAATGCTAAAAGCATTAGCTAACCTTTGGGTTAAACAGATATCGTCATGTAGGTATTAAAAATGTATAGCTATAAATACAAAAAGTTGGAATTATAATAAACTTACTTATGGTACTTACATAATATATTACATATATACGATGAAATAATAATGAAAATACAGTTAATTTTAAGAGTTATATCAACGAAATAATAGCAGCAACTCAAAATTTACTCATGTTTAACTGCCTAAATTTGCTCCCGTAACCGCGAGAGTAGGACTCGGCTCGTAGACAAGCCTTTTAAAATTGGCACGGTTGGAGACTGTTATATATTTTGAAGCTATTTTTTCTTATATTATGACCGTAATGATGAAGTATATTCAAGCGAGAGTCCTTATGACTTCGCTTCATTCGCACCGCATCAAAAATGTTAATTTACATCCCTTTCTGTGGATCGTTTCATTAAAATATAAAATGACAGGCGAATAAAAGGTTTCTTTTTTTTCAGACGAGCCTTGGTATACATGTGACGCCCGGAGCGAAATGGCACACTCTGAAATGGTGGGTGAAAGATCAATATGACCTACCAAAAGGTAATGCTTTCTCTTTCTTACTTATTGCGTTTATACTTCCGACCTTGTCTAACGTAGAGCCGAGTCACAGTTTCGATATGTCGTATAGCAACACAGATTTCATGAACGAATTTTCATTTTACCCTTTGGAGCTTCGGCCGTTAAGGTTCTTGATTAGTAAGTAAGTGTTCGAGCGGCGATTAGGGTTTTGCAGCGAATGACATGACGGGACCAGATAATGCTTGATTATGAATATTTTCGGCATTTAAAATTATTTTACGGAGTGCAAACATTTAATTATCAATTTTGCTTATTGAAGTTCTGTTTACTGCTTGAGAGTTAACATCGTAATATGAAAATAACTGCTCATCGTAACTGAAGTAACTGTTGCTTGATGCTTTTTGAGTTATTGAGGTCTTAAAGTTATTTAAGTCTGTTGGTATTTATGACCTTGGTCATGCCTATTCCAAATCTTTTTGGGAAATGATATGTATCAAGGCAATAGGTTCGGGGACTGTTTCTTTTTTGTACAAAATACTTTTTTTTTAAATAGTCTATTAAATAGTATCTAGGGTTTAAATTGAAAGTTTCCAAGCTTCCTCGTATTTCATTATGTTATATGAGTCAACCAGAGAGTACCAAATCAAAAGAAAGCTACTAGAGCGTAGCAACTATTTTACAAAATGGTAGTCGATGACAGTTTCCTACCATTTTATGATTTATAATTATTATGTTTTAGCTCTATTCTAATCTTAACTAATAATAATAAAATCGAAAGACTGTATATTTGTTTATTACCTTTCACTCTTTACTTAACCAATCTCTCCAAAATGTACTTACGTAGACTTATAAATAAAAAATAAAATAATAAAAATAAAAAATAATTTATTTTCTCAACACAATTGGCAAGTGCTTAATAGTAGGTACAATATAAAAGCAACTGATAATACCAGTGTTGTGAGAGAGTGGTGTCTGAGATAGGTTTCCGAAGAAACCTGTATTACAGATTACCACAGCCTCTAGACACGAATTTATTATCTTTTGGTTGAGTCACACAATTATTGAAGAGATGAGTAAAATTTCAAAATAATAAGTATACCTACATAAATTTAAGAATTATAGGTACTTCATAAAAAGTTTTAGGTAGTTCTACTTACCTGGAGCTAACCAATGTAACCTGGTTTACTAGCTACAGTTTGAAAAACAAAGTGTTAACTTCCTAAGTTATTTATAAATTGCAAAAACTTAATAGAGCAAAGCTCTGGGTGAAAAGCAGTTGAGTCGTAGATATGTTCTTTAATTTTTTTATCTTAATTGCGTTAAGATTATTTTGCCTCTTTCTTTCGTAGTTCCTGTCGCGGGTCAGCTGGAAGAAATTTCTTTAGAAATAAGTAGAACCCTTGTACACAGTTTTCCAGCGTGTACATAAAATAAATAAATAAAAATAAATAAATAAAATTATTTTTCGGGCGTCCCTAACAGAATTTTGATATACACGACAAAAAAAAAACGTTGTATTTGTATTTATTTATATAAAAAATCGTTTTAGTTCCTACTCGTATTAATCGTAAAGTTATAACGGTGCCTAGCAGCCGATTTATTGCGGGATTCCATCAATCCGGTTAACTCGTATCACAAGTTTACCATCTACATCTGTTAATAAAAAATAAATAAAATGTAAAATAGAAAAGTGAAGATATTTTTATTTTTTATAGCATGTAGTTTTACCATAAATATTCGCAAAACGCTAATAGGGCTAAGTTTGAGAATCTTTTGCCGAATTATTTTGAAGTATTCTTTAGCTTTAGACAAGTAAACAAATATTTCATTCTCTTAAAGATAATACACAAGCACTGAACAACTAAAAACGGTACTTGTTTTGTATAAACCTACTAGTAGATAGATAGATATATAACTATATTATTCATAAAAGATACATAATTGGTAAGCACACTATATGTAAATTAAGGTCACCGTTTGATTAGTGGGAAAGCTAGCAAATCTTTTTGAATTTGCTAAAATTGAATATTTATATGATGTCAGCAAAAATGTTTTATCTATCAACAAGTTAATAGAGATGCACTGACAGAAAAAAACGGTACGGTTATTGTATATATCTTTATCCGAACCCTACTAGTAAGCACATAGGATCCTCTCGGGTCGCTGCTAATCGGAGAGTTAGAGCGGTGCCTAGCAACCGATTTATTGCCGACTCCCATCGATCCCGATGCCCAATTGCCCAGCTTTAGGGTTCACTGACTTTAATGTTTTTCTGAAATCATCATTAGATGCTGTGATTTAAGCTCGTAAATCAAACAGCAATATAAGTAAATTCGAGATAATAGAAAATAGTAGAAAGTTTTTATCAGAATAACTCCATTAAAAATGATCACAACAAATAAATTCAAAGAAAGGATATTTTTTTCTGCGGCCGCTTAACTGAGACAAAATTTTCTCATTCCGTCATTCTGAACAAGCTGAACACTTAACAAAAGCTCTCAAAATCCCACCGCACGAGTAAAAACAAGAAATCGGCGCTTACTACTTATCGGATATAACATTAGGATGATTAACACAGCAATTTCGGCCTTCAGACATGAGTTATAACGTTCATTGTTAGAAAAAAGCATGACGTGAGATCGGATGAAAAATCTTGTTGGAAGATCATCCCGAGACGAGGTAAAAAACTGAATAATTCGCGTACATATTTTGCGACATGGAAGGCGTCTAGGGAGTGGCAACAATTTCCTATTTGGCCGGAGAGCCAGGCGTAGCCATAAAAATATACTATTTGTCGAAACGAATATGTGTCAAGACGAGGTTGTTGATTCAGATTTTTACTGCAGATTATTATTCCTTACGTATCTTTACGTAAATATTTTGTGTATATTGAATGATGCCGGTAGGTACCTAGTAGCTTTCTGTATAGACTGACTTAGAGTATGACAATATCATAACAGTAGTAGAAAATTAAATGCCCTTTTAGTGTTAAAGCAAATGAGCTGCTATATCCTGAAAAAGTAATAGCAAGCGAGGTGTTTTTTGGACGATAAAATATAATGGCGCTACTTTTCATTAGTACGCAGAGACTAACACCCATAATCTCAAACGTTTCCTCAAACTCCACTCAACCTCACTCCAACTCATTGGTTTAATCAAACCAATGAGGAAGCTAGTGTCGACTAATCAGTCGACACTAGCTTCCTTGACTTGAGATGATTTCATTGCTTGATAATGATGAGGTGAGTATCGAATTGTCAAGGCGTCCTTGAAATGAAATAAAGTGTATATAAATCGGGGTTTTACCTCTTTAGGCCTAGGTATCTGCTTACTTAATTTTATTTTTTGCTCTATTCTTCTGTAATTTTCAATTTTTGTGTTTAGATTTGTTATTATAACCTATGACGTTCCTCATTGGAGTTTACTCAAGCAACCAACTAAGAAAGTCGTTTTCAAGGGAAGTTCGAGGAATTCCTTAAGGCCTTCAATGAGTTTGAGTGAGGGACGTGACGACGTGATAAGGTTATGTTTAAGAATTCGGGTGTAAGAAGATCCTTACAGACTTCCCTCGCTTCCTCGTCGCTCATCACTCTCTTCGTATACGGAAAATGTGTGATGCTAATGCCCATTGAATGAAATTGAAAATGAAATGAATGAAAAATGCTTAGATTGCCTAGCAATAAGTCCGCCTTTGCTCATATTATGTTGAAGTCTTTGTAAATGTTATATCATTTGTTACTGTATTTGAGCAATAAAGATATTTTATATTTGTATTTGTATTAATAATTGGTCTACGAGCGCGCGAGACCAATTATTAATCTAAAGAAAAATGCTTTATTATGAAAAATAAACAAATACATTACAACAATAAAGAAAAACGACAAATTTCATCCAAGCTTTAAGTATAGGTACATTAAAAAATATAATTATATACCTTTTTTGACTGAGCGAGCGAAGCGAGCGAGGGATTAAAATCATGATGGGTCCAAAAACTTTGTTTGTATGTATGTATGTTTGTATCCAAATTATGTTTATTCCGCGATAACTCTCGAGCCTTTAGTCCGATTTGTAGAAAATAATCAAAATTTCAGTACCAAAAACTGAAAATAGAAAGTATTTTTTATTCTGTTCAGAAACAAGATTTGGACGTACATAGAGTGAATGACGCCATTGCCACTCTTTGTTTCGTACTTTCAAAAGAGATACCAAGACGACGTAGCCGACCCCTGATAGCTAAACTTAAATGTAGCCTATTATCTTGGTCTAGACTTAAGTTTAGCCTAGATGTAGCCGATCTCTGTTGGCTAATAATATATATTAAATAAAATATATTACTATTTATGACTGATAGTTTTGATTTACCTCCTTAGATTTGTAGAGGAGTATAAGTAAATCGGATCCAAGTAGTCTACAGACATTTATAAGACAGGGAATGTCTGTGTGTTGCTGACCCTCAAACAATTTTATAGGCAAACAAGCATATGGCCAACCAGATGGTAAAAAACTGCAATAATCTATAGACACCTGCAACTCCTGGAATGTCACGTGCGAATTACTTGACCCTTAAATTATATAGTTGGCAAACTATAATAGCGCCCGCCTAATGGTAAGTTGTCAAAGTAGTCTATTTAGTATAACGCCTGGAGTGTGACTTTTATGACCACATTTGTTGCCGGTGTCCATTGACTTAGTAGTCTTAGTGGACGTCTTAACATCAGGCAGGCCGTATTCCTGTTTTCCTACAGAATTGTTTCCGGGTCGGCAATGCGCATGTACTCCAGGTGTTGCAGGTGTCTATAGACTATTACGACTTCTTACTATTAGGCAGGCCGTATGCCTGTTTGCCTACTGAATTGTTTAAGGGTTGGCAATGCGCACGTGACCTTCCAGATGTAGCTGGTGTCAATAGACGTCTACGATTTCTTACCATTAGGCAGGCCATATGCCTGTTTACCTACTAAATTGTTTCAAGGTCAGCAATGCGCATGTTACCATCCAGGTATTGGGTTGCATCACTATGGACCATAGACCACTGTAAATTTTCACTATTAGGCGGGCCAGCCAGGCGTTATGCATAGTTGCCTACTGAATTGTTTAAGGAATGGCAATGCTACAACTTTTTTTTTTAGCTGGCAGGCCGTATGCTTGTTTGATTATTTGAGATCCTGTCTATATTAATAAAGTAAAATAATCGCGAGGTCTATGTTCGCGGCAAACAACTAGTTTTAAATTATTACTGGCTTAGTAATATTTAATATTGTTATGTTTAATTTAGAAGCGGAAGTTTTACTTTTTATGAATATACACGTAATACTTGTTTACAGTTGAAATGGAAGCGCTTTTAGTGTCTCGTTGCGTAGAATCTTACACGAAACAGGTAATATAATGCTTTTAGCTTTCTGGAGAGCTCAAAGAAATCTACAGTTGAAGATTAAATTGAAATGTTAAAGTAGACCAACTATAAAATGTCTTCGAAAAACTTTTTCGTTCTTCTGAAGGCACGTTAAGCTGTTGGTCCCCTTTGTTTTCGATGGATAGCAGTCGTGAGGCTGTGTCAGATGCCTGTCTGAAAAATTCTGACAGTGTTGGTCAGTAACTCACGACATTTTCCTGTTGGTCTGGGTTCCCTGTAAAAGGGGGTACGGAGGTCAGACGGCAGTCGCTCCATTATAAGTCCGAAGCGGAAGAGGTCGAAGAAGCGTATTTTATAAGTATTTTTTTCGTTCGTTAGTATTTTATGCTTATTTAGATAACAAGCATGTTTTCTAATAATTTATAAACTTAACTATCACACACTTTCTTTCATCGGAAGTTCAAATTTTACGAGAGTTTCCCGCTCCATCGCCATACTATTCTTCCATAAATCGCTGTTGAGACGAGTACTGGGTTATCTCAGAAATATTATGTAACAATATTAAAGGGTGGAATAGAGCCGATGATTTCTGAGAAAATTTGCGAGGGTCGGCTGGGCCTAGATAAAAAGGGTGAGTGGCCAATAATGTTGAAGGCTAAGGTTGAAGGCGATAGAAGCGCGTTACCACTTTCTATCTTTTGACCGTTTATGTGTTTACTAGCTTTTTCCCGCAGCTCCGCCTGCGTCATAAAGTAGCCTATGTTTGACCCCGGGTCTTCAACTATATACATACCAAATTTCATCAAAATCCGTTCAGCGGTTTGGCCGTGAAAGCGTAACAGACAGACAGACTTTCGCATTTATAAAAGTATAGATGTATAATGCTTCTTGTTCAAAGAAGCCCAATCTTTGTCAAACTTGCTTTATTAGTGTGATTCTAAGTTATCAATTAATTTTAATTTACTTGGCACTTCGTACCATCACCATTATACTCTATTACACATTGTTGCTCGTAATTGCAAAAATCAGTTTATGTAAGGTTATTGATTATAGTTGTAATATAATAATAAAATTAATGCATTATTACCTATGATTTTTTTCTACATATTTCAACTCCAACCAACGTAGATGCAGTTAAAACATAAAAATTATAGATAATAAAAACGTATAAAATTTCCGACGTTTCAACCTAGTGTTATAACAAAAAATATTCACAACCAATGAAGACTTTGAAAATTTCATAGACCATTATAAACATATGACACAATGTGATAATAAGTTGTGTACCAGATATAGGGAATGAAAGGACAACGTAACCCGGATATTATTTACACGAGTATTTCGATAAATGTCGAGGGCTCGGGAATTGGGACGAGCAGTGGCCGGCTATTTACCTACGCGGCCATGATTCGCGTAATCTCTTGGAAAAGGGTTCTTGGAGATCGCGAGTGGGCAGATGAAGGCAGTCTTATTCTGAAAATTAAGACTGAAAGAATTCGAAAGACAATATTTTTTTTTGCAAGGCAAACCTACATATGCATGTCTGCAAATCTAGTGCATCATAACTCTACACGCTATCCAAATTAACTTACTTTTCATCTCCGCCTGTTTACTCTTAAGTCGAATGTGCTAATGTTACCTAATAAATAAAATAAATAAAAAATGCTTTAGTTTCGGAATCTCTTCTTATGATATAATAATACCAGTGCAGATAATGACTAAATTTTTCATCAAAAAGCAAGGAAAGGGTCGTTTTTTTTTGAGTTTTAGTCGCTTAGTTAACATAATGTAAGTACTTAGCAATTTGTATTGAATTTTTAACTTACCTCATTATTTGACATGTTTTACGGATTTGACGTATAAATCTAAATTATAGAAGTAAAAACCGGCCACGTGCGAGCCGGACTCGCGCACTAAGGGTTCCGTACATTAGTCATAACACCGCAAAAAAATATTATATGTGGTATGGGAGCCCACTTAAATATTTTTGTATTGTAGCTATAACAGAAATATATCATTTGTGATAGTTTCAACTGTCTAGCTATCAGCTATCACGGTTCATGAGATACAGCCCGGTGACAAATAGATGGGTGGCTAGCAAAGTCTTAGTAATAGCACAAATTACAGAATATATGCCTAGGGGAAACACTCGTTTTTAGTCTTCTTTCCTAAATAACTTAAGAACTGATTATTTACAGATTTGAAAATGACCCCCCTTTCTTTAACACGTGCTTTTAATTATTTTTCCTGTAAAGTCCAGCAGAAGGTCTACTTTTTGAATGTTTTTCAAAATTTTAAGTCCAGCAACTTCGGAGATAGCCTAGGGGGAACACTTATTGTTTTTTTTTTAAACTACTTCAAAAATACCGACCTAAAAGATAATGAAAAAGATATCATCAATATCTTCAAACTGAGCCCTTTCGAAAAACTTTTTTTGATTGACTACTTAACCCCCCAAAACTAGTCTCCATATTTAAAAATAATCTATTTTATCAATTAGCCTATCTTCGGGTTACAGACACACATGTGTGTACCAAATTTCAACTTGATCAGTCCAGTAGATTCGAAGAAAATCGACTGTGACCGACGGACACGAGTGATACTACACGAGGGTTAGACTATATTTTTACCCTTTGAGGTACGGAACCATAAAAAGTAGTAGTAGTTAGATCACAGAAATCTTAGAGACTTAGAAAAATCCTTTAACGAGTTTTTAATCAATAGGGTGAAACGGCCATTCTGATTGGCAAACAGTGACTAGCGATTAAAAACAAGCAGCGATTCAAATGCTTATGATAAAATATATTCAGAATAGGCTCCCACTATGAATAAAGAGTTTTCCTTGCGGATAACTGGTTCTTGTCACGGCTTTGTGCAGACGTTGTCCGTGCTATATTAAATTTTGAATATTCTACTTTAAAAGTATAATGCGTGGGTTTGATGCTCCGTAGGGATTTATACGGTCAGCATTTTTATTTAAAGCTTAACGTAAAAAGTTTCATATATTCTCTATGGATCGATTTTAACTAGTATTTTAGTCATATCTGCTGTAACCCATTAATTTACCTTATTTAAACCGATTATATATATAACGATATTACACAGTTGAAACTATAGAAATTTGAAGTTAATAAACGCGTAATTTGATGTTATAGACAAATTTATTTCTTTATTTCGTTTTAGGCAGCCTATCTGGGGAAGAGAACAGGCAGAAGACCAGTTGGCCGTCCCAGATACAGCTAGAGCGATGCAGTGGCACTGGCTAACCACAACGCAGAATAGAGCACTCTGGCGTCGTTAATTTCGGAGGCCAAGATCCACTTCGGGTCTCTGAGCCAACGGATTAAGTAAGTTTTGTTTTAGTCTGGACTAGATGGAAATAACTGGCGCAGAAGACAAGGATTTCGGATCCAAGACACAATCTTAGCTACTGTGTTAATTTAATTTTAACTTAAAGAAAGGAACATTTGGTTTCAATGCTATTTGCTACTAAGGTGAGGCCGGTAACATATTCTTTTTAATTCCTTTACTTTCACTACATATTCTTTACCTTGTTGAATTTATACGCAAGTTTAGTGTAATCTGCCAATTGATCATTTATATCCAATTTGATTTTCCCTTAGTTTGAAATAAATAAATAAATAGAGCTTAATAATAATAAAATATTTTTATTTACCTCTACAATAAATTAAAATGTTACTTACTCAATTAACCGATTAAAAAGAACAATCGTTATTTGAAGCCCAGGTAACGTGAAGTGTCTTATTATAAAAAAACATTGCAACCGAATAAAAAGTTATTTACTGCATGCTTAGCTCAGCATTACTTTCTGACCTGCTGCCTACCCAACACTTTCTAGTTCAAACTTACAGAGATACACGTCACACTGTTATGACTTTAGTCACTTCTCTCGATTACCACAGTCCAATGTAAATTTGAAATAAATGAAATCATTTATTTTGAATAAAATGATAGGCAAATCGATCCAATTATTTAGGATAAAGCAAACATATAAGAAAACAATCAGATAAATGTCTCGTTTGTCAACACATCCATTAAAATTTGAACCGAAATTAAATGGTGTTGTTCTGAAAATCCGTTATCAAAATAGATTTTATTGAATTTGTTTGGTATAAACCAAATGGATAACCGTTGGTATCAAATTTACAAATGTACGCATTCATTTACTATTTATTCATTTTACTACTTATGTTTAATTTATAAAGTATTTGAAAATTTTACTTGATCTGGCCTCCATCACGCCTTGGGAGAGATCGCCCAAAAAGTGCTGGCTTGACGTCGTAAGGCAGGCAGTAATATGCGTGTTAGTGGTCTCACAACTAGGGATGCCGAAGACCAGGCGAAGTGGAGAAGAAAGAGCAGGAAAGCGGACCCTGGGCGCTAAAATGAGAGAGAGAGAGAGAGATAAATTAGACATCTTAACAGCATGAGAGAACAAAAATATATGACCAACCACAAATATTTTAAAAGACATAATTTTGATTATATTATTTTCAGCCTGCGCTTTTATCTGACCTGCGTTTGTTAGTCCTTATGGCTATAAATGGCGTATTATAATTATTATCGCCTTGATTTATAGTAGATGTAAGGTCTACAGCATATAAATGGTATTAAACGCACTATTAAAGTTCTCAGGTAAACGTGACTGCGATTTGAACGGGTACTAAGATTTTACGACTAATTGGAGAGTAGAAAATTTGCATAGAGCTCTGTGAGTTATATGCTTCTGGGCTAAGATTAAAATAAGTAATAATGGTAAATATTGAAAAATATAATACCGGACTGTATATTTGTACAAGAAAAACTAAAGAGTGATAGAAAGCGCTGCGATGAGAGTGTGGGCAAAAATAGGAAAAAAATAAAATAAAAAAAATGAATGACATGTGAAATGGAGATGAGCTACGAATTCGTAGAACTTTGTAGATCTCGCTACGAAGTGCTACGACTCGTAGATATAAATCACACGAACCCTTGTAGCAGTAGAAACCAAATACTTTTATTTTAATAAAAAATGTATCTGATTTGTAAATCTCTTCCATAATTCTGTACATGTGAACCCCGTCCTTAGGTGGAAAATATATTTGACATAAGTAAAATATAACTTTTTCCATTAGCCATCAGTGACCTACAAAAAAGTATCGTCTCAATCAAAATTCATATTTTTTTTAACAGCCTTTATACATTTTATGAGATCTACAGCAAGAACAAATGGCTGAATTATTGAGACAATTAAATGAACATAACACTCCAAAATGTTTGCTAACCCTACTAGCAGGCGCTGCACTATTTCTGCATCAATTTAATGACATCATAAATTCACAATAAATTTCGCGCACTACAAACTATAGTTATAAACCAAATTAACTGAATAGATGTATAAAGCGCCCCTCAGTATTTATAAGCCAATTAGTTTTAGCATGGAGTTTCCCTCGAACTTTTAAGATTATAGTTTTTTTTTTCATAAAATATGAATCTAAAGGTTCCATTGACCTTGTATACTAAGTCACTGACTTGGTTGTTAACAACCAAATTTCTTACTATAATTCGAGCTTACTATGATTTAAGGTTAACTGAAAAGTGAATACCTTTATAATGAAATTGTTACAACCAACTTTCTTACTATAATTCGAGCTTACTATGATTTAAGGTTAACTGAAAAGGTATTCAATAATAAAATTGTTAACACTTAACAATTAATACGAACCTAAACAAACTTAAGTATATTTAGTCTTCAAATTATACTATTTTTCTAGTGGGATTTTCATACAGCCTTGAATTTTAAATTGTAATTGAAAGAATTCCAATTAATCATTTTATCATATGAATTAGTAATTATTCTTCATAATTATAGTATTAGATTACGAATAACAGTGCGTTTTAAATAATTATCACAAGCTTCGATGTGATACTTTAATTATATTTATTTTGTTTATTTCAGAGAGGAGTCTAGAGAAAATAATGATTTTCAAAACAACTGCAAGAAGAGAAGTTAATAAGGTATGATCTCTTTAGGAAAACCTAAATGTAACATGCGCTTAGTATCATTCTATTGTTACTAATTGCCTCCGTAGTCTAGTGGTTAAGGCGTTTGACCTGGCGGTCATGGGTTCGATTCCCACGGGAAGCATACTTTTTTTAGTTGTTTCCAGGTTGGTTAGGATATTGCAGGCTTGGATCACCTGATTGATCTGATAATAATGATGATACCGTGCTGGAACTACTTCAGAGGTCAAACTCGTTTCCGTAAAACTCTAACCCTAGGGTGACACGGTTGCTCATGTAACCAACTCGATATAAATGGATGACATTAGAACAGTAAAGTTTTAATAAATGTGCTGAATTTTTTATGTAATAGTGTAAAGAAGGTAAATAAAATTCATCTTTTAAAGTGGCAAGAAAAGTTAACAGATCAAACAAGAAACAGTTTAACCTTTGCTTTTATGAGCATGCGACTGTTTTAGCGGGGAACTGATTTAACGCTAAAAGGCGTTTGCTTATAACCCCGTTTCAGTTTATTGCTCAATAAGATCTTGTCGTCTTATTTACTAACGTATGTACGTATTTACTTGAGATATTTCTGTATTACGAAACGTGAAAGTGTTGAATGAAAAGCTTTACAGTAAATATTTTTTACAAGATTACGATAGGCTCGCGACCACTGTAGCCCATTTACAGTCTTATTTATTTATTAAAACTTAATTGTACCACAAGTAAACATACTTATACAATAGGCGGACTTAATGTTAAAAGCATTGTCCACCAGTCAACCATATGAAAAAACAGAAAATTTATCACCTAGATATTGTCACTAGCCAGGATGGCTATTTTTGAAAAAATAAAATACCTGTCTAAATCCCATTAATCCATATGAAAACCCTCAACCGAACCAAATCGTGCATTAAATACCATAATGAACTCAGTTAAACCTAGCACTGAACAATAATCCGGTCCAATAAATTGGATATATCGAGTCCAGGACTGCTATTTTTGAAAAATGTGACTCACGCGAAATCGGCGCGTCGAATAATTTTTGTTGGATATCGAATGGTTTTCGCTCGATTTCGAACGATTTTCATTCGACATTTTATGACATACATTTCAAAAATAGAGTTTCTGGAAACAACAGTACAGTACAAGTTCGGAACGCGTTCCTAATAGCTTCGTATTGGTAAGATTTGCCGGTGAAATATGCGGAACACTCGAGCAGGCAGCGTTTATTGCCAAGATTTATATACGAGATTCTTTTCCTGTATTTTGAACCTTGCATTAGCATTTACACAAGTGTAAAATGTTTAAAAATGTTTACTGATAGGAAACATTATTAGATTAATAAGCTTCTTTTGATCATGCTCGTCCACTACTTATATTGTACTTATTTGTCATATTGTTAACAATGTTATAATTTCAGTTTTGTTATTTCCCAGATGTGGGCAATAAAGTTATATTGAATTGTATTGTACTTATTACATTTTAGTGGGAAGTTTAATCGCCTTCTTAAATTTCTAATACAATGCAGTAGGTTTTATGAAAAGAAGTAATGAAAATGTCGCGATAATCAACTTTTACTTATTGCGTTTAACAGCCATTAATGGACTGTTCATTGGATTAAGATTTTTCAGCGAAGCTGGAGAGGAAGCTACTTGATTTTCATCAATATTTCCATCCATACTAATATTATAAGCGCGAAAGTCTGTCTGTCTATCGATCTATCTACAGACAGACGTCTATTTACGCTTTCGCGGCAAAAATTATTATAGTCGAAGACCCGTGGTCAAACAGGCTACTTTTTGATGCAGGCGGAGCTACGGAAAACAGCTAGTTATGCAATATATGCATTAATAGAAATATGCAGTTTTCTTTCAAAACTTCATATGCTGCACATGTACGTAATAGCGCGGGTATTGGTAAGCTTTACTAGTGAAATATGCGGAAAATTCTTCCAGACAGCGTTTATTGCGGGCTCACATCCTCGTATCGACTTCATAGAACTTCCATTTTGACTGAATATAGGACATCATAACACAATACAAAAATATTAAAAAACAAAATTGCTTTCTGTTCACGTCTGAGGATCAATACACGTATGTACAGTGTGTCGTATAAAATTAAAAGCATTTAAGTTCTGAGCGCCGCCAAGTTCGTTTGACAACGGTGACCTCATTCTACACAACCAGCTGTATTCTAGACAAAGTTTAATTTTATTTAGATTAACTTTTGAAGTATAGTTAAAAATATAAACTGCGATTCAACATTCAAGATAGAAGGAGGCCTGAAGAAGGAGAATTTCATGGTTAAAAAACCTACGCCAATGGCACAACAGAAGTACGTAATCCATGTGCCAAGCGGCTGTATCAAGAGAACAGATTGCATTGATAGATGCCGACCTTCGTTCACGATGGCACCGAAAGATGAAAATTTCCTTTTTTGTTTGACCGCCTACAATCAGTCTTCCAGTTCCATTCGATATTTTTAAACGCCTGTGTCAGTTTTCCAAAAACCCAGTAATAAGGATAAGATAGTAACCTAATTAAGATCTTGTGAACGTTTTCGATACTTCTTTTTCACTACGCTCATAGAAATCTGTAAAGAAGTTATATCCGGGCATATGAACGCGGTCTGCGGCAATTTCTTCGGGCAAATAAGTAAATGTTGATTGTATTTTTCTTTCGAGTTTAGTTTAATTTGGAAGGTAACCTTACATCTCATTGCACTTCAAATTGTGATGTAAAACCAACCCGGTACTCACATCAAGCCGTTTACAAGCACGAAGCTTATGTTGATATAAGTAATTTTATTTATTAAAATTTTTGTTAGATAATTGGTATCTAAATTTACTATATTGACTATAATACACTGCACATTATCGGTGTTATAGACACCACAATCATGACCTTATTGTGTGTTGAAACAACGGGTCAATTGGTCATTGTCGTAATTTCTCCAATACTGAATCGGGTTTTCAGTAATATCTGAGTATTACAACTATATTGTGCTTTATCAGTACAATTTTATCTTATATAATATGTTATCTTGTGTGAAATTTCGTTATTACAAATAAGTAACTACTCATAAGAGCTTGATTTCGCGGAAAGCAACTACATCGAATAATTGTAACCGATCTCTTGAGTGATCTAGGACAATGATATTGAAGAGATATAAAAGCGACTTAAACCAAAACAAAATGCAAAGCATTCCTAAATAATACATTTCAGTAAGCGGAGAAGATTCAATGTTTCAATTTCGACTTTGCTTCATCATAGAGTTTGATATTATTCTGAACTGCTAAATTTTGATCAAAACGGTAACATAATTATTACGATTTAGATTCATGTAATATTGAGCAAAAACATATAAGTATATTATTTGTATCTTGGTGATATAAATATGTAAAAATAGGACCCAATAATCGTAAGACATCGTTTAACAAAGGAGCAAATGGTGACATATTTATTTATATATTCATTTATTCCAGAACAACATAAATTGTGTGGAAATATCACAAAAATGTCATATTTAAAAAAAAAGTTAAAAAGCTAATATGTAGGTCACGTTAAATTGTATGTAATTACTTATAGTTTTTTTTTTGGTCGAATATTCTTATTACGTCATCTATGACGTAACAGGTAGACCTATTACGTCATAACCTGATGATACCTGCACTATTTCACTAAAAATTGTTTAATACCTAAGTATTCAGTATAAAGCGCAAAATTTGCGTTGAATTTAGCTGCCGGATGCTATTGTGATATGACCATTCTAACGAAACTTCCTATATAGTAGTTTGCATGGAATACAGACGCTGAACTCCCATTTGGACCAGCACCAAAAGAGCCTTCGGGGGCAATTAACATGCTGGTAATAAAACTAACGGGCTCCACTTTTTTCTTTATATTTAAATATTTATACAGAAGATGCAAATGTGCATGTAATTAGATTGTTTTGCTCCTTTTTGTACACTCTTACAATTATGGAAGGACTGAGAAGAGCCGCTATTACATAATCGTAAAATTTTAAATACTCAAAAAACGGTTGTGACATTTGCTTATTTCATCAAAATTTGTGTACCTACTGATTCCCTAAATAGACAATTAAGTTTAGTAGTTTATTTTATAAGTTTTTTGTATATGTATATGTTTATTGGCTGGATGTAGGCCGCTCTCAACCGATCTTATTGAAAATCATTAGGAGAGGCCTCTCCTACAGTGACTCTCATGTCCAACAGTGAACTGATTGCGGCTAAAATTGTGATGATGATGATATTTATATTTATAGATTGACCGTTACATAGATCAATTGAATCATAAAACATTATGGTAAACAATATAGACCAATTAACTTAAAAATAAATTGATAGATGTAGATGAATATACTTTCGTAACTGCATTGGGAACCACTTTTGTAGGCTTAAAAATATATGTGTCATGCAAAAGCTTATTATAGCTTTTATATTTTTGTATCAAAAATTTAATGTTTTCTTAGAAGTAATCTAAAACAAATGACAAATTTCAAACTCAAGGAAACTCAAACATCAGAAGCTGCCGTAAATCCCGAGGGTTCAAAGTTTTTGCGATAACTGGCTGAAATCGGAACTTTTGACGTTCATTATTAATATTGAAGGAGGAGTTTATAGCTAAATAAGTAATTTAACTTAATAGTTGTTAACGAGATTAAATTTAAATTAGTAGCCAGTCACGTTAAATTGTACATGTTTACTTTTTTTAAATATTTAAATTAATTATCCCATTACATTCGATGGGCAGATACGTAGATGAAGTTAATAAAGAATTTCAACAGAAAAGTCAGTGGAATATGAAAATTATTTTAAAATATACAATTCCTTATCAAAGATTGAGGTTAGCATAGATTTAATAATATACTCTTTGAAGACCGTTTTTAAATCTATGGTGACCAGCAAAAAAATGGCAAACCTTATTGCTGTGTAAGTCATATGCCAACCAATCTATTGTGTCCGTTAGGTACACACCCATTATTTCCATTCAACAATGGATTTTGTAGCTAAATTCGTGCCAGGCCATACATTAAATTGGCCGGGGCCCAAGCAAGCATCGCATTTGTGTTCAATTAATGGGGGTTTACGAATCGTATCTGTGTCTGAATGCAGCTTATTTGTTTCAAGTTTTTGTAGAGATATTTTAATTAAAGATAATGTTCTATAAACATTTTGAATTTATATATGTGAATAAAATAAAACCAACTTGACTACATTAAAGTAAAGTATTTTAAAACAGTTTTATCGCGTTTAGCATTATAATAGTTTTATTAAACGTAACAATCGTAAAAACATAAGAAATCTCTACTATATTAATTATAAAGATGTATCGGTAGGGTTGCCAACTTTTCTTACAAGAAATAAAGTATATTTTGGTCTGCGAAGAATATTAAACAGTATTTAAGAAAAATTAACAGTATTTTATTTTAAATATATATATATTAGAACTTCTGGCACAAGTTAACAATTTACTATCATTTTTAAAAGCTTCATAAACCTCACTAGAATTGTAAGTAATATTTAAAAATATGAGGAGCTCATTTTTGACTAAATTTATGCTTGCTTGTCGTCCCGCCACTTCGCATTAATTATTGCGAAAATTCTCTCAATAAATGCTGAGGTGGAGGGGGGAACAGAAAGCAAATAAGAGACGATTTTAGTTATGTTTTTAAGTTCTCTGAGAAGTTAAATAATAAATAGGTCCACTTCTGGCCAGTACCTATTTCAATAAAATTTGACATTGACAGATTCGTTCTGAAACTCCATTATTGTGATTTGTTTGTGGCTGCGTTCCACTGAGCCCTGCACTCTGACTACATTTTTCTGAAAACAGTATTTTAAATACTTTATTTTTGTTCAACAGTAAAAAGTATAATGTAGTGAAAAACAGTATAATACTGTTTTTAACAGTATAGTTGGCAACCCTATGTATCGGTATAGATACAACATGCTCTGGGCGTCAATTCTTTTATTTTACATAGTGCACATTTGTATCGCGTAATTGACAACTTTTGACGGTTTTGGTATTCTGTTACTAATTTTAAGACCAATCGTATTCCATTGCCATGCCACTGAACTGCAACTGGAAAATTATGCTTATCAAAAAATCATCAATTCTTTCAACTTTTCGGTACTCTGTTATTTATTTTATTTATATTTTTTCTAATATTACCATTCAAATACGTTTTAGTTGCAAATCAATAGAAATTCAAAATTGTGTAAGCAGAATACCAATATTGTGCATTGAATATCAGTTGCATGGTCATTTAAAGTTAATTAGCGGAATTTACACCCTGGTAAAACGGGCGCGCCCAAAAAATATTGGTTTGACGTAGCAGAGACGGATATGCGTGTTAATGATCTCACAACTAGGGATGCTGAAGACCGGGCGAAGTAGGTAGGTACAAGAAATTGTAGGAAAGCCGTCCCTGGGCTCCCAGGCGAACAGCTGAGGACGCAACTGGAAAGGCGCTGAGAGAGAGAGAGAGAGAGAGAGAAAGAATGGTATAGAGCATACCATACGGCAAATTTAGCGTCAATATTCACTTTTCTGTAGAAATAATTCTTAAAGAAAGAGAATAACTCTAAACGTTACTTCTTTCCCAAATTCAATCTCGTAAATTACTCAACACTTTTCCAACTTGTTCAAAATTTGGCAGAGATTCTTGACGGAGATCAGATTCATGAAAATGTCGTCATAAGGTTCTTCCAGCCGAGTTTGAGGCAGCTTGCTTTAAAATGTTGAAAGTGTTCATCTGAGTTGGCGCCGACCCAGCAAGTCACAAATAAACTATGCCTCGGTTTTGGTGTGAGTAGTGTTGTGATTTTTGAAATTCCGCATGGTAAAATACTCATTACACAACCAAAAAAAAAATATTACCTATGTTTTTATTTTGATTTTACTTTGTGTTTTAAATAAATAAAAATAAAACATTTTCTATCAGTATCAAATCCAAACTGCGGTCGTTTTCATACTAAATTCCAATTAGTTCTTATTCGAGTTATTTGCTGTAATTTTCCTAAGAGATATTCCTCAATATAATAGTAAACAACCGTAGAAAATGTTCTGTTTCTCCATATGGTTGACAGGAAGAGAATGCTTTTAGCATTAAGTCCATTTACTGTATTAGTATTTTTACTTGTGGTACAATAAAGCTTTAATAAATAAATATAATGATTGAAATGAGTTACTATTTTGGATCAATACTAGAGTTTTTTAATCGTTAAGAATGTACTCGCCGCCCATCACTACTCACAAGTAAACTATGCCTTGGTTTAGGTGTGAGTTATCAATGTGTTCCACATGGTCGCCTGTGGGATTCATGACTGGGTTTATGTAAATATGAGCATTATATACAAGCGTGTATGCTAATAGCCGTTTCTACTTGAGTTCTATTTGGAATATTGTGATTCAAAGATTCAAAGCTTTTATTGCATATATTGTGGGCAATCTAGTCTTGTTTTGGAACCTAATCAAACCTTTGCATATGCCACAAGTTTCTATAATACTCGCAGTTTCATAAAAGGATAATACTAAAGAAAATGTTATGTTAATGTAAAAACTGAACTGGTTTATTTTCGTTCGGATGCTGACGCTGCTCGTTTCGATTTAAATATGTATATTACGTTGAATGTAAACCCGACCGTATATTGCCTTTCTTACATGATAGCAGCAACAGTACTGAATATATTTTCTGTACAAACATCTCGCTTCCCAGATAATGTAATGAGGGTAAATTCAATTACTCGCCGCTCTTTTGTTTTTTTTTTTGGCAAAAGGCGAAAAGGCCTTGATAAAAACTGTGATGGAAAGTGCACATTTGTTGCTTACACTGTACATTGCCTGCGTGCTTCCGACACAACAGCGTCAGGCCCCCGCTCCCCGCTCCGCTCTTCCCTCGTCGAGCGAAAGAGCCGGCGGGGTCTATTCAAATATCCCCTGTCTGTTCACACCCCTCCCCACCCGCCAGCGCCTCGCAGTCTCGTTCATATTCCGTGCTCCTATTTTGCGCAGCATCCCCGGGTACCCAAATGCAGTCGGCAGACTTTCAAACATCTTAACCGCCTGATTCTCTAAGCGAATTTGTACCTTACAGTGAAGAAATAAAATAGTATTTTGAAAAGCAAAGATGTTTTATCTTAAATCGTATCGAGCAAATGTGACATCACCTCCCGAAGCCCGGAATAGGGGTAGAGATTCAGTACAAGTAGCGTGTAGGGGCGCGGCTCGCCGCAAAGTTAGACGCGACCGAGCTCCAGCCGATAACGACACTTCATGTTGATAGAGTTTAGAATTTTAAATACATTTTAAAAACTAAAGTCCCATGAAGATTTTTGAAGCAAAGGTATGTGTGTCTGTTAAGGCTTGTGTGTTTTGTAGTTTCTGGTAAAAGTTTGCTCTACACGAGGGGAGACAACACTAAGTTTGGACTGTTCGGATATAATTTGATTGCGTCAAACGGTCCCTAACGCGATTTCACCCTCACCTTCCGCGACGCGCACAAGTGTTGTTGAGTTGTTGTTTTGACTTGCCTTCTTATTGTCTGTCTTCGAGAACTTGTTTGTCGATTTGATGTGTGAATGACTTTGTTTTTATTATTTCAGAGTCTAAGGACGTCTGCCTGAGGATGTGATGCATTTGGAGGAGGTAACGTATATTTTTATACTTGTATTTTGATTTATCTCGCTTAGTTCGTTTTATTTTTGCCTTATTCATGTATTTATAAAATTATGTACTTAAATCTTATTTTTATTTAAGTACATTTTAATCCAGTATTATAAAATATTTTTGTTATTTTATTTACTACTAGCTGTTTCCCGCAGCTCCGCCTGCGTCTTAAAGTAGCCTATGTTTGACCCCGGGTCTTCAACTATATTCATACCAAATTTCATCAAAATCCGTTCAGCGGTTTGGCCGTGAAAGCGTAACAGACAGACAGACTTTCGCATTTATAATATTAGTATGGATTTACTAAATGTATGTACTTATATTTTTTTATATACAACTATGTAGGCAAACAGGCGTACGCCTATGAACGCCTGCAACACCGGAGATGTCACGAGCGCGTTGCCGACCCTGAAGGATTTTTTTCGCACGTATTGATGTAAATACAAAAAAAAATATTTCGCTTTGATATTATTTTGCGTACTAGATTAAATCAAGTAATGTTATTTGCAGTGATTTCAAAATCAGCCAAAGATAAGTACAAAACCTAAAAATGTAATAATATTTTTTTTATTATTTATAACAATAACATTATAGTGTTACTTAATAAGATGAGGCAAAATCTGAAATTGTAAAGTTGGGCAAACAATCGCCCAGAAAAATCATATTGGAAAATATTAAAATTTTCACCCTAAAATTTTCACAATAAACACTCGCTAGAATGCTGGCTGTAACTTATAACAGCAGTAAGCCGTGTCGAGACTAGAGATTAGAAGTTTTCTCATATTTTTTGAAACAACTCTGGCAATTAATAACAAAGCAAGCAGAAATTGCGGGTGTAACAATTTATAGCAACGCAATGCAGTCGATATTGCAACAGAGCGCAGAAAAATCCGTTTTCAACACATGTTAGTTTTGTTTCCAACAAAATCCGGCGAAAAGTCATCCTCTCGTTCTAAACTTGTTCTCGGTTTTTGTACAATTAAATTTTCATTTAAACTATGAATGTATTAAGGATGTGTAATATAAATACGGATTTGTCTAGAAAAAGGAATTAAGTATTCTTAACATTACCGTTTTCGTGTTAGAAATTCAGGTCATTTCTAACACGAAAACGGGTTTTATCTAGAAATTCTCACAGGTGCGAAACGACGATCCATACTAATATTATAAATGCGAAAGTCTGTCTGTCTTTCTGTCTGTCTGTCTGTCTGTTACGCTTTCACTGCCAAACCGCTGAACGGATTTTGATGAAATTTGGTATGAATATAGTTGAAGACCCGGGGTCAAACATAGGCTACTTTTTGACGCAGGCGGAGCTGCGGGAAACAGCTAGTAAAATATTAATTAAATGTGGATACGGGTACATGATAGATAACGAAAACAACTAAATCATGGCGAGCATTATAACATAGATGAGAATATATAGTATACCTAAATATTTTATTTATTTATTTATTTAAACTTTATTGTTCTACAAAGTACATATACTTAGAATAATTGGTGGGCTTACTGCTAAGAGCATTCTCTACCAGTCAATTATTAGGAGAAACGGAAAGATAGTTTGGCGCAAATATTCAGTTTAGTATACATTTAATAAAAAAAGCCACCTGGAACTGTACCTTCTATCTATCCCAGATACGAGTACCTACATTGTCAAACCCATAATTTTTTTTAACATGTTTTTCTTGCTTTTCCTCATACTTCCAATAATATAGCTATAGAGATATGAGATTTCATTTTACGATTTTTTGGGACAAACTTATCTTCGACCAAATCTTTGTGATAGGTCTCCCTTAGGCCTCGTTTCGGGTAGAGACGTGTAGTTACTCTACATTTTCTTAACAAACAAAGAGCTATATAGAAATACTTGATATTATGTCTACATATTAAAAAGAAATATCCATTAATAGATTTTTCAATGGCTCAAAGTGGAATAGAGAAAATAAATGACAAAAGAACAAATTAAAATGATAAATGTATAAATATGAAACATGTTTTGACAGACTTACACCAAGATCTGCAGGGGCAATTTAAATTCATAACCCACACAATATGAATGAATGATAAAACCTGATTGTTCTTAACTCGTTACGCGATTTGAGAAACTGTAAGTGTTAGGAGTCGCTGTGAATAAATAAATAAAAATGCATTCGATGTTACGTGAAGCTATTGAAATTAAAAAAACATCATAATTTCAATAGAGAGGATGGATGGCAGGTACCACCAGCTTGGGACCCAGTCATTAACTTAATAAAATCGCAAACTCGGAAGCAGACTGCAAGACCCTTAGATACTGTGAGCCAATACTGCGTGAATCGGAATAGTTCCCAATAAAAATTTCAGGCGGTAGTTTGTAATCTTATGACATCAAAGACAAATGTTAACTTAGTCTGCCTGCGACCATGGACGCTGTGAAGTGTTTAAAACGTCAGGTGTAAATAAATAAGTAATAAACGCGATAAAAACCGTATTAAAATAGTTTAATTTAATAAATAAAAATGCATTCGATAAAAGTGAAATTTGAATCCGGAATCTTCCCGAAGGAGTAGTTTTATGAATAGCTACAACAATCGTGGTCAGAACTGAGTCTTGATGTCGAAATATATTTTCCCTATTTTCTTACAAGTACAAAATGTGGATACAAAGTTAATTATATTACCTAATTAAGTGGTATAAACCATATATAGTTTTGACCACAATTGTTGTAGCTATTCGTTAAACTGCTCCTTCGGGAAGATCCCGGATTAATTCTCCATACCACTACATGTATCTTCGCCGCACTTGATAAGGGTTGTAACACACTAGATATAAAGAGCAGGAGTGCTTTTTTTTGAAAATGTGACTCACGTAAAATCGGCGAGACGAATAATTTTTTTTTTAATATCGAATGATTTTCGTTCGATGTCGAACGATTTTTCATTCGACATACGCAAGTAGCAATTAGGCAACGATGTCGGTCGATATTGCGACGCGTTCAGTGGACTTTAATTGCTGTATCGTTTCAGTTTACAGTAATAGAAGTGTTGAAAGTCATCGATTATTTCATCAACTTCGTAATCTAAGATAGAGTTTATTTAAAACAAGCGCGGTTATCGCTAATAAAATGAACGAATAATGTAAATTTCATATGTTGTGAGCAATATGTAATCAACGTCCGAAAAGTGGCAAAATCCTGGTGTCTAATTCCGAAAATGGCATGTCTGAAATGACCCTAACAATTCTCTAGTGGCTACCAACTACTGATATGGCCCAAGCAATTTGCCCGCTGGCGTTTAGTGTTGCCAGTATTGTTTTGTTTACGAACAGCTAGGGAAATATATTGCTTGTTGTTTTCTAGTGACGACTTTGTGGGGCATTTAATGATTAAATCAGATTTTCGATGGTATTTTTAGTAGGTATTATACACAGAACATTCTGTAACTACCAGATAGTATTTGACATATGAATACTTGCTCGGATATGTAAATTATTTACTGAAATTTTAGGAGAAGATATAACGATTATAAATGATTATAAACATCATCCTCGATTTCGTGGGTCGACATTTTTGAAATTACTCCCTTTGTAATTTGAGACCGTCTTACTTATACCCATGAACTTTTGTCTAGACCACTCGGATTCTTGATTATTTAAAACAAATCTTTCAACAGGCTTGAAATAAAAAAGTTAATTTGGGAGAATAATGCTTAACCATTCTTATTTAAAACCTCATTTTATAACGACTCCAGGATACAAGATATTTACATCATCATGATGTCTTACAATTTTGTTAAATACAAATCACATACGATGAGACGTTACTTCGGCTAATCCTGCGTAGCGTAAACATGCGTCCTTTATCCTGTGTCAATCAAGATTATCTGTGGAAACAGGCTGGTTGCTGATAATGTCAGTGTTGCCAAATCCTCTGGAATGGTTTTGCTGAATTGCCTTGTTTAGGTATTTTTCCTCCGATTTTGGGTATCCTGTGTTTAATTTTTTGTCAGTTTTACTTAAAAGAAACATTTGGTATACTCCGGTTATTTTTTTATTATTTCTGACAGTTTTATAACTGTACCTTGTTCCATTGGTAATCAAAATTTTAAAACGTAGTTTATAAAACTAAATCAATATGTTTTTAATGTCACCTAAGAGCATTGAAACTGCGTTCCTTTTTCAATTAATCACACCATTTCACGAAATGCATTTTTGAATTATTCTAATTTGAGTAGAGTTCGAGAAAACTATGTTAATAATATAAACCTAAACTTATAGGAGAAAATTAAATCTAATAAAATGTATTACTAGAGGAACTATTTGGGAAGCCATAGTTTCTTAGCTAGTCTATATTACAAAAGCACAGGTGTTTAGGTAGAACAACATTTAGACAAATAAAATACTATCATATTTCATTTCAAATTTTTGATATAAAGAATAAAAAAAGTGAATAGAAGAGATGTTATAGGGTGCGATTCTTGTGCGCTTTAGAGATAATCAGGATTCGAAATTTGTCGAATGAACATGGCGGCTGTCTATACGTCTGCTATACATTAAATTATATACACAACAGATATTTATAGTGTACTAGCTGTTTCTCGCAGCTCCGTCTGCGTCAAAAAGTAGCCTATGTTTGACCCCGGGTCTTACTACTATATTCATACCAGATTTCATCAAAATCCGTTCAGCAGATTGGTCGCGAAAGCGTAGCAGACTGACAGACAGATAGACAGACAGACTTTCGCATTTATAATATTAGTATGGATGAACTTGAGCTTTTGATACAATTTGCTCTTTAACTAATACATTTTTCCCCCTTAACTTTTTTGCGCCAAACTATCTTTCCGTTTCTCCCTATGGTTGACTGGTAGAGAATACTATTAGCATTAAGTCCATTAATTGTTAAAAGTATATGTGTACTTTGTGGAACAATAAATTTTTAATAAATAAATAAATAATATTTCAATGTTTGAACATGCCAAGATGTAGTCGGATTTTTTTTTTGATAATTAAAGACAAAAGTGATATGATATATCATATGATATACCTACCTACATAAAAAGATTTCAAAAAGAAAATTATAAAGGTTCATATTTGAAATGTAACTTAATCTGATTAAATCTTATTTAAAACCAGGAAATAACGCGAACAACGTTTGACTTATTTTTTTTCATCAGAAAATAACCGAACATAAAGTTACATCCAAGTCTCAGTCCTGTACTATTTTTATTTTTTGCTACAGTTTATATTAAACAAGACACATAAAATGGCTGTCATAACTACGAAAATGAAAATGAATAACTAATGAGTGTGCTCAACAAGTCTCACAAAGGGAGCTTTTATTGCGGGCTCGCGTAAAATTCCTTTTATCTTACTCTTATCCCCTCAAGAATATCTTGCGACTTTTATTTTAATCACCAAACGTCATAACGAAGTTTTTTGTTTTATTGTCGTATTAAAATATTCATTTTTCAATGTACAGGACGTTTACATTCTAGAGTAAATCGACGATCATAAGTTTTTTTTTGTTTAATCCATCCTAATATTATAAGTGCAAAAGTCTGTCTGTCCGTCTGTCTGTCTGTCTGTCTGTTACGCTTTCACGGCCAACCCGCTGAACGGATTTTGATGAAATTTGGTATAAATATGGTTGAAGACCCGGGGTCAAACATAGTCAACTTTTTGACGCAGCTAATCTCCGGCTCTTAGCGGAGCTGCGGGAAATAGCTAGTTTATAACAAGTATAGATTATTCATACAATATATACAAATAGTTGAAATTCAAAAACAAAAAAAAATCAAATGTGTCGTTTCAAAGTTATCCATTTTGATGGCAGCATTGACCCTTTCAATGACAATGAAATTTATGAATTGATTTGTTAATATTATAATAAAGTCTATTTTATGAGTATGTTTTGATGGTCATTATTATTTTGACTAAAAACACTCATTTGTTGGTTTCCGTTACGAACATTTCGGAATTACATAAAATAAAGAATAATAAACATTTTACATCTATTTATTTACATCTAAAAAGTCTGATCAAATATTGACATAATAGGCTAGTTTCCTAAAAAAAATATAATTAGTCCGTCAGTTAGATAATCAAAAAATATTGGAGACGTATTTTTCTTTTGAAAATTAAACAGAGAATGGTAAAGATATGGCGCGTTAAAGTTCCGTGTGACGTCACAGTGTGCTACACTTTTTCGCAATATGTGACGTCACGAGCCCCCACTCCTAAACTTTGATGCCATATCTTTATAATTTATCGCTCAGTTGACACTAATATATTTTGATTGCCTAAATGACGGACTAATTTTAATGTTTGTCTTTTGACCCTGGAAACTAGCCTCCACCAGGTTAATCCAGTGGTGTCAATGGTACAAAAGAAAATAAAATTACATGTTAATTATCACTTTACATAACTAAGACTGAATGACTTAATTATCTTATTTCTAAGTTCCAGTTCATAGTCATTGCTAGAAGTAAATGAACCGAGCCTTTCGTTTGCATTTCACGAGAGCTAATGGCACCAATTGCCTACATTAGTGCCTCCTAATGACGCTCGTAGTAGAGATTGCTATTTTACAAATAACCATTTACTTGGTACTTGGCTCAAGGTCAAGTTTTTTCTTTATGTAAAGAACTAGTATGTTGTGGACTGTATTAAGACTGGAAAATAAAACACGTAGTTATTTTTTGAGCACTTGATAAGACTTGTTATTTATTGTTTCACACGTACACTTATCTTCTAACTAACAAATATTACTAATTCTGCAAAACTTATTTCAATATAAATTAAATAAATGTTTAAAAAAACTACTGGATTTGGTTTTTCTGGTTTATTTTTGGTATTAAAGCAAAATTTTAGAATTCCCAATAATCAAGCGTCTTTTACCGGCACTTAGAATTTATTTATTTAAGCACACATAATACAAAAGTCTAGACTTATGAACTAGCTACAATTTAAAAACAGTGTACCTATAACATAAACAGATTAGAGAATAATGAAATCAATAAAAATGTGACAAGCAGATGATATTTTTTTTAATTTATTATGCGTATGAAAATGGCATTAAAAAATTACATAATTCATAATATGTTACAAAAACGCTTAAGTGCCTTGCGAGTTTCTTTAAATTTACTTAAATCGTTAAAAAAATCGAATCACTATACCCAAAAATTTTGCAGATCACCCGGATTCGAGTTTATGTACAGTCGTGAGCAGAATTAGTCGTGGCCGTCTCGCAATCTAATACGTATGCTAATTTATGATAGCTCTCAGGAATTATAGATGTCGCCCCGGGCGCGAAATTACGACCCCATTCCCCATCCGCCCGGCAGCCATCTTTGATTCAGCCCGGTCACAATTAAAATGCAGTAAACTACTCTACACTAGATTGCTTTTGTGGTTTTAGTTCCATATTTTTTATTTATTTTTATTTTTGAATGAGCAATATATTTTAATTTCTTGTGAGTTAAACTGTATAAGAAAAGTGGACTTTAAAATCATTTTATACACACTTTATATCCGGTAGTAATTTTATTAATAAATTGCCTAGAGCCAATATCTAAGGTTTTCAAAAGACATGCGACAGACAGTTCGATCGGGTCTGGCATTGGGGTCTTCGAAGTTGCCATCGTACAGCTTGCCTGAGGGATTGTGTAAATGGGCCGCCAGCTTTTTGACCGGCAGGTGCATCAGAGCAGTAGTTGTCGGTAGCTGCAAAGCTCGGTTTTATCCCCTACGCTGTTTCTTCTGCATACCAATGACATGCTTTCTATCGATGATGGCATTCATTGTTATGCGGACGACAGTACTGGGAGTACTCATTACTCTGGCCGTGCAAATATTCCTCGGGCCTCGGTAGCAGAGTCAAGTAAAACTTGTGTCCGAAACCTAGATCGTTTTGGAGAAAATTGCTGACTGAGGACGTAAGAACCTAGTCAACTTCAACCCATAGGTATAAGACACAAGTGTGCGTATTCACCTCCAAAAAGGCTCCCTTCGCTGATGGTCCTCAATTCCTCGGTTCTCCTTTTTCCATATCAGACGAGATTGGAATTCTTGGCATCGACATCTCCAGCGATGTCCAGTATTGTAGTCATTTAAAGAGCAAGGCAAAAATGGCATCCAAAAGCTCGGAGTTCTCAACAGGGCAAAGCGATTTTTCACACCGCAGCAGCGACTGCTACTATATAAGGCGCAAGTTGGCCACATATGGAATATTGTTGTCACCTGTGGGCGGGAGCACCTGAATAAGCCTTAAGCCGTTTGACTCAATACAGAGAAGCGCTGTTAGAATTGTCGAAGATCCCGTGATTACAAACGGTATTAAGCCTTTGAGTCTCAAGAGAGACTTCGCTTCCTTATGCGTGTTCTACTGCTTGTATAATGGGCTATGCTCGGAGGAATTGTTTGACATGATGCCAACAGCCACTTTTTACCATCTCACCTCTCGCCACCGTCAGGGATTTCATCCCCATACCTGTTATCGCGTACAGTACGCTTCAAACGGAATTTCCTCCCTCGTACACTACGAATATGGAATGAACTCCCTGCCATGGCTTTTCCTAGTGACTATAACATGGGAGCCTTCAAAAAGGGCGTGAAAAAATTCCTTCAGGGTCGGCAAACGCGCTCGTGACATCTCCGGTGTTGCAGGCGTTCATTGGTTACGGTAACCACTTATCATCAGGTGGGCCGTACGCCTGTTTGCCTACATAGTTGTATAAAAAAAAACCGTTCTCTAGAACAAAAATATAAAAGTACAAACATTCACGCCTTTTGACAGAAACACTATATTGTATTATTTAACTGAATTTCCATTAAGACCGAAATAACTCTTCTCATTGTAAACCCAAAACATTAAACATAAATAACAAAACACTCAAGATAACAGGAGTAAAGCAAATCCGTTTCATTTCCTCTAATCTTAGGTAGTTCCTGTACTAAATATCTTAAATCCTATTCTAATCCTGCAAATAAAATTTAAAACAAGCTTAATGCGAAATACGTAGTCGTAAATTATTTCAGTAGAAGCCATTTTATTTAACTTTATATGTTCGTCGCCTCGCATTAATTTCGCTAGCGCTGGAACTTGCATAAATATGAATAACGACTTTCGCAACTCGACTACTAATGTTAAATAATTCTTTGCCGTCTATTTAACGATAGTTGGACGAAAGCGCAATTTATTTCACTTTTCAGCGTTAGGAATTTACAATATTTTTTTATATGAGTGTAGCTGTATCTATATATATGCATTTATGCAAAAAGCCTGGAAATAGAAGTGATTGGAAAGTTATGGGGTTTCATCATTAATTAATAAATTGAAAAGGAGATTAAATACAGTCATTGTTGTTTTTGAATTAACGAAAAAAGAAAAAAATACATCCGTTTTTTAGACAAAATATTATGGATGGGTATTGTTACTAACATTTTGAAATGTTTGGCAGCAAGAAATAAATGTGCTTACATAGGGGGGCCCTATTTTTTAAATATATATTGCATCTTTAAAATACTGCCTTGGCAATCGTAGTGAATGTCATTTAATATATAATATGACGCAATAGCTCCTCACCTCTTAAGACTCATTTTATTGCCCCTTTTCTTCATAGTCTTAATTATGTATTAGGGCTTTCTATTAGATACGATTTATATCGTCGGGTCAATTTCCTAAGATTTCTTTGTAAATTTTTATGTGTTATCCAAATGCGTTCAATCCTCGTTATCCTTTATATAGTTTCCAGTTTTCGCTTCCACCATTCCGCACAAAGGAACAAGTATACGATATGCAAATGCAATTTGAACTAACAGCACTCTAGCGAGCTTAACCTTAGACCTACGTTTGGTGAAATATATAGGCTGAAAGCGATTAGTAGCGTTTTGATAGTTTGAGTTTAAGGCAGTGCTTTTTTGGATAGTGGTAAACTTGTCTCAGTGATCACATTAGTTTTAAATATTTTGATAAGGCTGTCTTGTCCCATCTGGTCCAAAATTTTATGAGTGTATGAGTTTTTTTTATTTATTTCGTTAGTTTTATTTTAGTATAATATTGAGTCCTAGCACACATTGTACATAACGTAAAGACATTTTGATTAACAAAAATTACGAAATCGAGCACTAGTTTTCAAAATAGCATAGCACGAACATTTCTTATTGTGTAGTGATTTGATAAGCAGAAAACAAGTTTCTGAAACTAATTTTTAAATATGTATGTATGTATATACTTACAATAAATAACAATCGAAAATAGAAAAATACTATTACTTTGGTGAGTTTTCTAGATTTTCTAAAAATAATTACCAATTCGGTTTCATTCTAATTATATAAACGAGATTTTGTTATTAAAAATACCGCGTTTTCACAACTTTAATTATTCAAATTTACTATGTAACTTAATCTGTCTATAAATCGCTTAATTAGCATCTCTATGCGCCGCTCTCCGCTCCCAATTTGGCGCTGGCTTTATGTCGTGTATGCGCAATCCAAGTTTATGTTCCTGCAAATGTGCCCAGAGCTTAACTACGCTAGTTCCGGTATTCAGATAAAGCGAGTGCATTTAGCAACTAAATTAAGTGAAGCAATTGTCTTTGGGCATGTAGTAGTGCTGTATTTTTAGGTTTATGATTGAATGCACTTTGAATGTGTGAATTTAATTGTTTGAATTAAGAATTATTCGTTGCGTTGTAGTATCAGATATACCGATTATTGTCAGTGTTTAAATAAGTGAAATGGTTATATTCCTAGGACACGCGTTAGATATAGTAGGTATTTGTTATATTGTGTAAAACCTATATCATTATCCATACTAATACTGTCTGTCTGTATGTCCGTCTGTTTGTCTGTTACGCTTTCACGGTCAAATCGCTGAACGGATTTTGATGAAATTTGGTATGTATATAGTTAAAGACCCGGGGTCAAACATAGGCTACTTTTTAACGCAGGCGGAGCTGCGTGAAACTGCTAGTATTTTATAAAAAAGCTATTATTACCGGACTAGGGCAAAGCTAAAAGAAAAGTGTATAAGTTTAGCTGTTTATGCAAGTACGTTCCCTTCTATCGCATATATTACTTAGCCAATTTCAGTAAATGAGGTATCAATCAATTTGTAATTATGGTCCGGGTGATAATGGATACTTTTTGTTAAGATATGGCATGATTTGTAAGTTTTTTTTGTATGTTATCGTCGTATGGAGTGTGATTTCAAATAAAAGAGATGAAATTTCTGGTTATGTTAATATAATTTGTAAAAAAATATTTTCTCATGATAAATTAGTAATTATCAATATCTCTACTTTGACACATTTATCACAACGCCATCTATCGTTATCTCAAAAGATATTCTGAAATTTGTTCATCAATTCAAAAAAGGTTATTTGCACCGTAGAGATCTGGTTTCGGCATCAAATCGTTTCTGATAATATTTTGCGAGTTGTAAGTGTATTCTTACTTAGTCTACTAGAATTTATTTAAAAGTTTACGTTTTACAACTCCAACGAAAAGTTATCAGCGGTTTTTCGCAAAACACTTCATCTAGAAAAGGCCGCCTTTATAGTCAACGTCACGACTTTAACTTCCTTTTATTTGACGCCGCGTTTAATTTCCCAGCTTCCTTTGTTTGTACTTTAAAGAAAAACAATTTCGAAACTCCTTGTCACCGTCGCTTCTTGGCGGATTGAATTTTGCTCTTCCTTCTTTTTCGCAGAAAAACAACATTTTCCCCACTCGTGCAGTTATTTGAGTTATCCGATCGTCCGGTTCTTTCTTTACGGCACAATTTATTACGGTCTTTGAAAAGGCCCGGACTAAGATTTACACTTTGTGATACCTTTTTAAAATAAAATGTATGAATCAAACTGAATGCATGTTCTAAATGCGAGTCAAGTGGTTTTGAATTGTATTTTAGATTTATAAACAGCTGATTTCTTTAATTCTCATGTCGATGTTAAACTTGTTCGTTTAAGTAAAAATTGTTTAGTAAATATATCCTCTTAATACTTTCGAAACCATGTTTTAGAGTACTGTAAACTATAACTATGATGTGCTGGTAGCTGTCCGCCATTTTGTTTGTCGTGCTAATATTAAGTTTTAGAAGATGCGAAACTAATCATTATATTGTTCATAATCATGAATAAAGAATTAGGAACATCGTGTTGTTCCGACTTCAGTCATCATACCTACGGCGGTTACAACCGCTAGCTATACATAGCCATTAAAATAGTTTTTAGTGATCAAGACTAGCTATTAAAAAATAAAAATAAAGAAGTAACAGCAGAAAATATAACCGTTGATCCAACCTCGAATTTAAGGTTTAGTATATCACGTTCAGAATTTGTGGCCTATACACCGTTGCGGATCTTTACGCTCAGTAAATCCGCGTATGGAAGTATGAACGTCGACGAAGGCAATAGACGCATTGATCGGTCACGTCCTATGGTAATATGTTTGGAACATCGATATAGGATACCAACTAGATACACAATCGTGCTCGAAAAGTGTACCAGCCGCCATTTTGCCGATGATTACGGTAAGTGCGAACTCATTAAATAAAAAAAATGTACCATTAAAATCAATACAGGTTGTTAGTGATAATAATCAAAATAGCACTTTTGTTACTAAAAGTGTTGTGTGTGCCATTACATTATTAAAAAAAAATGTGTGTGTTAGAATTCTCGTCCTTTCTATAAAAGTAATACTGTTTACATTTGAGGCAATCACCGTAGCATGTATATGTGTGTGAGTGTAAGTACCTGCCTACCGTCCCCTTCGGACACATTTTCACTATCTAGTTGTTATACTATATCGATGGTTCGGAAATATAAATCTCGCGTGGTTGCCTGGCGCGGTGCCAGGGCTGAGGGCTTCTGCGTTTTATTAAAACTACACTGGTAGTTAATTAAAATGGATGTCGGCTGCAGATAATAGCCGCTTAATTGGACTAATTTTGAATTTTCCAATTTAATGCATTTTATTTTGGACCATTTATAGATTGGTTTTGATTAGTTGCACTCAACACCGTACTACAACTAAACTAAACACGTTAATTTTAAAAATTGACGAACTCTCTTTATTTTTGTCTCATTTGAAAGACGCAAAATAGAGAAAAAATATTTTATATAAAATAGATTTAACGAACCTAAACTATTTCTTTATGAATAAGTTGGGGATTAATCTTTACGAAACACAAACTAAGCTTAGTTTGAAGTTTACTTTTAATTTTACAATATGTATTGTGTTAGCTTGTGTATATTTCCAAATAAATAATTTATTCATTCATTTTATTACATTATTTCGTCATTTGTACTACTAGGTATATGCCCCGTTAGAAGCAAAATGCTTTGCAAGGAAAATCTCGCAAAACCTGTTATTTACCTGCAATTAATTAATTTAAATAGAAAATCCTCTAAATTGCGTTGTGCTTGGCTCGTTCTATACGTTTATACAGTAAACGTGTGGGGTCGAAATTTTGCGACAGCTGTGTCCAGCAATCTAGTTTTTGCTGAGTCTGTTTCATGTTCCGAATATCTGAATACAACACATTGTTTTTTTTTTGCTTTGTTGTTGAATATTGAAGAGAAGTTAGCTGGTTTTTTTCGTTTACTTTATTTGGATCAGCATACAGAGATAGAATGTTGAACTTATACTAAATAGAAACAAAATATTGGTTATTGCACTACCAACATAGTCAACGACAGATAACTATAAAAACTATTAAATTTCACCAGCAAAATTGAAGCACACAAGTTTTTTTTTGTCACCAATTGATCACGAACTGATCTGAATATATGGTGTTAGATCAAGCTCGCTGTGCATTCATATCAAGTGGGTAACACGTTTAATCTACTCTATCCTCCCTGGTTTTTGAGTTTTTCGGAACCGTCTTTCAGCCTGTGCGAGATAGGTTACGTCGCATTTAAGTTTACAATTTGACTGGATAGATAACATAACGAAAATTGTAAGCAGATTCTAGTTAGATTATATACTAACAAATTTAAAAAATTAACGGTGGAAGACTGAGGATGCGCTGGAGCGATGACTTGGGAAGATTCGAGGCTAGGTGGTCAGATGTGGCGGAACAGAGAGAGGTTTGGAAGGACTTGAGGGAGACCTTTACCCAGCAGTGGGACAATATAGGTTAATAAAAAAAAACGGTGATATTTAAAAGCTAACACTTGACAGACCGGCGAAACTGCGGGAATAATTAATCAAGTTAGCGATTAAAATATCTCAGCTACGTACCTACACAAATTGTAGGTGTACCATTTGATACAGTCACCTACGGCTAAAGTTGACTCGTTAGTTAAATTATTTTAAAAGCAAAGTTTCTGTTAATTAAATTAAGTTTAAAGTAGACCATGAATGATATCATGTTGTTGAAAACTTACATTGATTAATTTTACTGTCTGTTTGCTTATACATAAGATGCAATTAAAATAAAACTGGTAAAATAAATAAACTTAAATTTTCGCAACATGTAACTTGAATACGGTTTAAACATAAACATTGGTTAAAAATACAGCAATTGTTGCTGAAATGAAATGAAATGAAATTGTTTGAAATGAAATGAAATGAAATGAAATTGTTTATTTTCAATGTAGGATATAAATATCACTTATTGACGTCAATTTACTTATATTAAGTTTACCACCACTTCCAAAGCGCAAGTGGAGAAGAAGCGGCGCCACAAACTCCACTGCAGCATTTTCTTCAAAACGTCAATTTACAAATAAGAAAAACTTTGCTTAATTACCTAGTTAAATGAACGAATTCACATGTTTGTCTAAGTGCTAATACACAGTACACAGTCAGAATTCACAAAGTTCTAATTCTAAACAATGAATAATATTATAGATATCTATACCTTAGTATGAGTATGTTGTCACCACTCTTCTGAGACGGTGTATACTTCCAGATAAAATTTGTGACTGTAAGCATATTGAATCGTAACAGTTGGGATCGTATGTTTCAGGGACTGGTGTTCCCGGCAGGAGGTGCCTACGAAAACAAACTTCAGGTAAAATCATATCTTTTCTTATTTTCAAAAACTGATAAATATTAGTGAAAGCAAAACAAAGTCAATGAGTTTTTTTTTATAAATTACAAAGCTTTTACATAGGCACAAACAGAATAGGCATAGCGAAGTATGCCGAACACCGTGAAAAGCCTCAACTGCCTCCGTGGTACAGTGGTTCGCCTTCGTCCCGGGGGTGGTGGGTTCGATTTCCACCGGAAGCATACGTTGTTTAGTTGTTTCCAGTTTGGTTAGGACTTTGCAAGCTTGAAACACCTGATTGTCTGATAATAAAGATGATTCCGTGCTTCGGAAGGCACGTAAAGCCGTTGGTCCCGGCTGCCATTTGGTAGTCGTTAAAGAAACCACTTTATAGGCCTAGAGGCGATTCCGAACAATTCTTACACCAGGATATGCATGGTTAATAGACAATGTAACCTACACGAAATGATGATGATTGTAAAAAGCATAAAAACAGACCGTAAAAGATAAAGATAAACAAGATAAAATAATTTATTTTCAACAAAGCATTTTACAATTTGGTATTTGCTGGCGACACACTACACTAGGCTCGCAAGACTGTATCGTAACAGTCTAAGAGAGTTAATATATATGCTCCTATAGCCTTTGGTACAAAATATGTATGAGATCAGTAATCGACATTGGTTTGGATTTTATGATGTGTAAATTTTTGTGTGTGTGTACCAATTAAGTAATAACAATATTAACTACACTGGGTTTCGATATAACCAGCTAAAGATGCAATAGGGCAAACTCTAAGAGAGATAACTTAAAAACAAATAAATTAGCTAAATCGCCGATATTCTCACTAGTAAGTACCATTTTATTAGACGTCGGCGATATAGCAGAAAGATGAGATTTCAGATTTCATATTCAATGCTCTACAAGCTATTAGTTATGCGTCCCACGTTGCTGACATACCGGAGCCTTTTGCTTTAGAGCGGAAATCGATGTTATCGATAACCCATCATTTATTTAATCCGCAAAGTTTTTATTAGATTCTGTACAGTACGATAAATTTACACGCCATTTTGAGTGAGACCCTCTCTGTGATAAGTACGCTGAATCAGGTGTAGGACTGTTAAGGGAATAACCTCTTTACTATCGATATGAAAAGTGGAAAAAAATCGCTCAGGAAGAATCCTCAGTCTATCGTTGAATTTTTCTACACCCACACTCCCGACCGTATACCCCGAATGTATAATAATTAATATAAATAAATAAATCCTAGAGAATTACAAGTCAATTATTATAGTTATTTAGTTAAAACTTTTGAAGGTAAAAATAATGTGAAAATAATATAAAAGCACTCATAATACTTTGCGAGCAAACGGTAGGGTCGAAAGTAAAGAGTAGGTACATCAAATCCCACACGAAATTTCCCACATTTATTTTCGTAGGTAATAAATCATTTCTATTCGCAAAAGATAAAATTCTTGACCCTCGTTCGAAACCCAATTAATAAAGGCCGGTGCTGGCTGAGTTATCGATCATATCTACAATAGTTTACTTATATTATCGACTCTTCCCAGCTCTAAACTTGGGAAGACGCTGTTTGCTTGCCGTACAAGATTAATGGTTTCACGAAGACACTAAAGGCCCCCTGAGACGGGGTTGGGAGTCTAAACGGGAGTTCTCTTCAATCCCCGAAATACAGTAATTCTCTCCTTCTCTATACAAACTAATTGCGTTTAGATATTTACCCAACCATACGAAGAGCGATTTATAATTCTCTATTAATTCCCGCTAGTTAAACTAATCTATTTCAGCGCTCAAAATGAGGTCTAAGTTAAATTATTTAATTAAACTTTGGTGTTCCACGGTTTTGAATCGCTGTGAGGTTTCCATCTAGATTAACGAGGACATGATCGAGTTGAGTGTTTCGCGAAAAACCGGTCTTGGGAATTAGTTGGACGGATCTAAGTCTCAATCATTCGGCTCCGTCAATCTGGGAAATTGATGAGTCAGAGAATCGCTCGAGTCGTACAAAGGCCTCACGGGAAACAATGGCGGGCGCCTTTCAGCATTCTCCCCCGCGCAATTAAGTGAACCTTTTTGTTAGAGCACGCTTCTACTACATTATCGGTATACAATGGTAGCAATGATTTGCGGAAAGACGTCGAGATTATTTTTTTGCGAATCCCGCGAGAGTTAGTTCGGGATCGGGATTTGTAGTCCTCCGTCATGCCATCGGATTGGCTAGTGTTGTATTGTGTCGGTAAATTGAATCTCAGAGCATTGATGTGGAACCTCACCGTTTGTCGGCTATTAATTAATCTGGAATGAGCTTTCATTAGGGATTGTTTGTTTTGGATTTCGTTTAGATTTGAGGTAGGATTAGGTATTGATCAAATACCTATCGTTTTAATTAAAACTACAATGGTTTTTTTTTTTTCATAACTCGTTTTATTAGATGGATTTCCATCAGAGTTTTACGTAAAAGATACAAATAATTTTACTAGTTAGGCATATCTTTTACCATCTGAATTAAAGCGCGGAATACCCTTTCAGGCTTTTACTTTTTCTCTTTATCATCTCTGGTATTAAACTTCGCTACCTCTTACTTTCTTTTTTACATTTACCTTTAATTTTGAAAATACCGAATAGAAAATTTTAATTTTCTTTTTATTGCACCCATGGATATTTTATATTAGGTTTATACTCCTATTTAACCATAGAATAGCCGAAAAATTTTCTTTTTCCTTTTTCAATAGCAAAACGCAAATAAATCCATCTCAGAAATAGAAGTTATGTTACATAATATATGATAATAATAAATACTTATTTATATCTTTAAAGGAGCTTTTTCTTGCCAAAATGTAAGTAATAAATGATGCCCTGTCGCTGTAACTACAAATTCTATATACTACAAAGCATTCACATTACTCGGAGCTATAAATCATATTTAATTACTTCAGTTACGCTTTTGCTGAATGCTACATTTGAAATATGTTATTAAGCGAGATATTTCAAAAACTAGCTGTTGCCCGCATCTTCGCCTGTGTCAAAATGTAGCCTATGTTTAACTCCGGGTCTTCAACTATATTCATACCAAATTTCATAAAAATCCGTTGAGCGGTTTGGCCGTGAAAGTGTAACAGACAGACAGATAGACTTTTGCACTCATAATATTACTAGCCGTTTGTTTAGTTGTTTCTAGTTTGGTAAGGAAATTTGAGGCTTAAATCACCTGATTGTCTGATAATGACAATGAGTCCGTGATTCGTAGGGCACGTTAAGTCGTTGGCCCCAGCTGCCAATTGGTGGTCGTTAAAGAAACCACTTTATTAGCCCAAAGGCGGATTCGTAAAACTTTGACACTAGGGTGAATAGGGTCGATTGATCATGTCATTGTGATGTCTTCCATGGGTCGATATGAATAAATAAACTCTATGAAGAGGCTTAAGTTATTCCCAAATATACCTACCTAACATAGAATTTATCTATTTCAGTAGGTAGGTATGCACAAATCGAAATGCTTTTGATTAAATTTATATCTCAATTATGTTGTTATTAATGATTCTACACGTGTCACTCTCTTGCTGTAATGAGATTTCCATATTAAATGGCTGCGTCACTGCAAAATAAGGTTAAAGTAGAAGTGTAACCTGGGTATCAATTCTCTAATTTCATCACATAGTGCACAATTGAATCTTAATTGAATCGCAATGACAACTTTTGACATTTCTTGTATTCTGTTACTAATTTTAAGTCCAATCGTATTCCATTGGGATGCCATTGAACTGCAATTGAAAAATTTTGCTAATCAAAAAATCATCAAAATCATCAACTTTTTCAATATATTTACATTTTTTCTTCTATTTCCATTTAATTACGTTTTAGTTGCAATTAAATTGAGATTCAAAATTGTGTTAGCAGAATACCAATATTGAGCATATCAAAAATGCATCATAATTGAGACGTTATTGAAAATCAGTTGCATGGTCTTTTAAAGTTTATTATCACAATTGGAGAGAAGCATATTTTCACGAAATCTTGAACAGTTTCTTGTTGACTGAATACAAATTGTAAGATTTATACGTTTTATCTAAGTTTGTCAACAATGAATGAATGAATGTTTCTCAGTATGAATTGCTAACTCCTTTGTGATCTAAGAGAAAAGGTTGTATTTAATTATATTGCGAAATTTCACTGTTTATTAAGTAACTACAAATGGCGTCACAATGGTTTATTAAAATTAATTGAAGGATAAATCTATGGTGTATGTGATTATCTTGTATTATGATACAAGATGACTTGTATAAGATCTAGACATGCTACGTTTTATTTGTTCAAACTGAAAAAAATATGGAAATTATACATCTGTTATTTTTTATTTTACGATGTCACCCCGTCAATTTAATTACACTGTAGCAGGGCAAGCGGTTTCTACTATGGCCTTTGTCAATATTATGCTACTGTAATCTAATTTAATGTTAGTTTTATTTTAATTATAAACTCAGTTTAAGTTATTTTGTGTTTAACCTCCGCAATCAAAGTTGTTAATGAAAGTAGTCATTCAAGTCAAGCTAATTATTTAAACTCAAATAGAAAATTACTGCGAGAAGATACCTGATTTTTAAATCTATACTAACGGGTATAAATGCGTCCTACTTGATATTTCATAAAACAAGAATGTATCAATACTAGCACTGCCTGATAGACTATAGAAATAGGTTCACTGAGGTACCCCAGCAGACGTCTGTACCGTGAGCCTCATAGAAAAGTATTCAAAAATGTGTGTCGTGTTAAGGTTTAGTGGTGATATTTCCTATATACCACCACTGCATTTAGTTTCTGTTTTCAAAAGCATCTCATTAACCAAAATAACTCAAAATTTTCAGATTGGAGACCAGAATATAACTGGAGCATACATCAACGCGAAAGAAAATCCAAAGGTTTCGAGAAAAATCGTAAGAAAGAAGCACAGGAAGATTTCAAGAGGAATTTCAAGAAAACAACCTTTAAAATACAAGAAGATATAATTAATTGGCACATTCGTGATCTACCCTGTAGATCCGGGCTTTTGTAGTTTAGCTCCACATCAGAAGCTCGTCTCTACAGGTATCTCACGGCTGGAAGACCACGCTACTTTGCCGTTTCTTACGAAGACCAGAAGATTTTGGAAGATATTATTCATCATCATGTTTAATTTAAAAGCAGAGAGGCAATTTTCGAGCTTTAGAGGTGAAAATGTATTTGAATTGTCGATATAAAAATGACGGTTGACTGCAAAAAACTGCGTCCGCCAGTTTATAAATCTCGATTTTTACTTTAAGGGCGGAAGAATCGCTTCCCTGTACTCTTGTCTGTAAAGTTCCTTCAATTTTTGTCTATCATTAGCGAGGTACTTTATCTTTTATATAAGAAAGAACGTTTATTATATTTTGTTTTATATATTCGTCTTATTTTAATACTAGCTATGTTCGCATGTTTTTTCGGAAATTATTACTTTATTGTTATTCCCGAACCCAAAGGGATATGTACCAAATTTCTTAAGTTTTTTTCGAGCCCTTCTTGACTTATATAATTATAGTGTCACTTTATTTCGACTTTATTTTACTTGTTAAATTTTTTTCTCTATCTGAAGGAAAACCACTTGATAGAATAAAAGTTCAACGTATTAATTGTGCTTGTATTTCATTTTCAGTATATTTTGTCGTGGCGAACCCATTACATTGTATTGTGTAGCTCACAAGGTGCCAGTATTTGTGTGCAAAATTTTTGGACGATTGGTTCAGTAGATAAAGTATGAAGAGGTTACAAACAAACTTAAATACAGAATTTGGATAGAGTTAGAGGCTATGGTTACGACGCGCCTGACTGACGCACCCGTGTTGCTCAAGCGGTATGCTCGACTGCTTACCAATTTTGATATAAAAAAAATAAATACAAACACCTAAATCAATAAAAAGAACCTGCACAGATGCACAGGGCATTTATGCAATTGTTATATTTACTAATCGACTTGCTATCACTAGCTTCTATCTTGGATTTGCTTTAAATGTCAGGTCAGGCATTTGCTAGGTTGTATCAGATACTTAAGGGCAGCCCTAAAATCTAAAAAATGTTAACGACCGTCAATTATGAAAAACACTGCAGTGATGATTTTGTGCTTCGGGATTGGTCCCGGCCGCCGCTCGGTGGCCGTTAAAGAAAATGCGTTAAAGACCTTAATGCGTAAATTCTGATACTAGAATGCAAGAGGCTATGAACCATCTATATATCCCGCTCGGTATGAATGATTGACTCTTATCGTAAGCTGAAGAAATGTGAATGGAAATAACGCTCGGATATAGCAATCCATGGATATAAGCTTATTTATCAATACACTTTTTGGATTTCACGGGTTACCCCGGTCCTTTGAGAGGCTTGCGCGGGTATATTGATCCAACGCATAGAGGCCCTTTGGAGAAGTTGATGTTATGTGGTGCTCCTGCCAATACACTTATTATTAACTTACGTCGATACTTATATGAAAAGCCAAAGACTGTATATATTTATATGTGGAAATTCGAATATTTTCCTTAAGACTCTGAAACGGTTCTCCGACCTCCATTTTGTCTACGAATGGTTAGACGACAAAATTTTTGTTCACCGTGTGATTGAATGACAGTACCGTTAATCTAAGAATGATTCACCTACAGAATGTTTCGTCTACAAAGATTTCATGAAAAATCCTTATTACTACAAATTCGTGAATAAGACTATTAGTTTTTTAGTATTTCGTACTAGGTACTTCTGGAGCTTTTTGTTGCGAACATGAAAGCAATACATTCTATATTTCTGAGAATATATTACTTACTTGGAACTTTAAATCTTAATAAATTACTTCTGTTAGCTTGTAAGTATTATGTGCTTCATTGAGAACATGTAGATTTTTTTCTAATAATGTATAAAAATAAGATAAGCCAGTCCAACCGAAACCAAAAATTCTGACTAAATGCAATTTATTCCTCAAAGACGAATTAATTACAAAACACGATGAAATCAAATATGAAAATGTCTAAACAGTCGTAGACTACTGCTACGACGGCGGCTACGAGTGCTACAAACGGCTAGTTACAATTTCATTACAAGTACCAGTGAAAGTATTTTTTCTTTTTCCACTGCTCCACGCCAATGATAGTTTCCACGCGCCAGTTGTCCGTTGACCCCAATGTTACTGAAATTTACTAAATTTCTGTACTTGCATACAATTTTAAAATCTACCACTCCTACCGTACGCCCGTGCGAAATATCCCTTACATTGTTTCACGTTCAAACCGAGACCGAATTCTCTATCGCTCTCTTAACATCAAAATCGCTATCATAAAATATTTTATTCCTCAATCTAATAGAACAACACTTTAAGCGGAGACATAGTATCGGTAATACTAGGCTCAAAGATATACTTTATTGCGTCATATATCGTCAGAGTAAAGGCCCTTGGATTTATGGTAAGGTTTAGATGCACTTGAGTTTTATATTGGGGTCTATGTGTTATATAAATTGGATTAGGATTCATTATATTTTTGTGCTGTTAAAATTAATGTGTGTTTTATTTGTTTGTTGTTTTTATATTCGTAGTAGAAATATAATTGTTTAATGGTTTTCTTTAAGGCGATTCATAAAGTGTTTTGTAGATTATTTACAATTTTTAGTCTATTAGTATCTAGATAGGTATCTAGTGTTTTGTAAATATACTAATGCATATTATAAATAATAATTAAAGTCAATTTATAACAATGAAAAATGTAGGATTATTGCAAATCAGGTACCGTTTTATGTTTTTTTTTTAATATCAGGATATTCTTGTAATCTTACCACGCTACTTTTTTTCAATCAATCAATGAATTCATTCGCATCCAAATGTATATGTTATTACTTTTATTAGATTTTAATGAAAATAAGTAGTTACAGGGCATTTTAATTTTTTTCCGCTAGCCGGTCGTCCCAACAATGAATTAATATTTGAAGGACAAACTGCCAACTTACGAAGTGAACCCCGGCAAGATTGAAAGTCAAGTAAATAATAAAGTAATAAGATTATTCTCATTGTTAAAAACATATTACAAGAAATAATTATCTTCATACTCTTTTACTATAATTTTCAAGAAATTCATACTAATATTATGGGGACCCATTGCCTAATAAAAATAATTTGTGTAAGCTATTTCACGAAAGATGGCGCTTCAAAAAAAAAATTTATTAAGTATTAGCTTATTTTTAACTGACTTTTAAAAACACTATTTTATACGTACTTAAATTCTTTAACAAGTTGATTAAGTGCTGTATTTCAAAGGTATATATATTTTCGATATATGGCGTAACAATGACTTTGTATTGAGAGTAACCAGGAAAGTTGGCGCGTTAATGTATGGCCATTGAATATCTGCATAGCATATATTCTGTAATCTGTGCTAATACTATAAATGCAAAAGTCTGTCCGTCCGTCTGTCTGTTACATTTTCACGGCCAAACCGCTGAACGGATTTTAATGAAATTTGGCATGAATATACTTGAGGACCCGGGTCCTTTTTATGTTTGACCTCGGTGTCAAAGAAACAGCTAGTACCTTATAATTAATAGTAGGTAATCGAGTTCATTAAACTATTCAGGTATCCCTAGGTATGAGCGTCCTCAGCTGTTTATTTTTTCTTCACTTCGCAAGGTCTTCACTAACTCAGGCTACGACGTCAAGCCAGCACTTCTTGGAATTTTTCTTCTATCAGGAAGTAGAGGAGGTGGCATACCTATCAGCCATTTAACTGCCTACGTCGGGCGTTTGTCTTGGATTTGGAGGTCGTGGGTTCGATTCCCGGTCTACTTTGGTTTGGATATTGCAAACTCGAATCACCTGATTGTTTGATAAAAATTATGCTTCTGTACATACTTCAAAAGTCACGTTAAACGGTTGATTCCGGTTGCTATTTGTTGGTCGTCTTTAAGGGACATTCCGAATACTCTGACAAAAGAATTTATAGGGTCGGTTGACCATGTTACCCACTCGATATAATTTGTGCTTTTCTACTAGTGTGCTTCTACCATGAGATTTTATCAAAGCAGGCTAAACCTAAAACAAATTAAATAAAAATAATAGAAGTGAGAGACCGACACAGATGAAAAAATCAAGGTTTAAAAAAATTTACGTCCTCATTTGTAGTGCGATGAAAAGTAAGTTTATAGTAGAAAATAATGGGATTTTATCGAAGTAAAATCACTACGCAGAATAAGAAAATAGGTTGCCTGACCTTTTTTTTTTTTTTTTTTTTTTTTTTTTCGTGTGGAAAAGGCCTTCGCCTACCACCCAGCCAATGAACGGGAAGCTGGGTGGTTATGTGGGACTTGGACCCACTAAAAACCACACGGTGTCAATCGCCTACCGCGTATTGCCGGAACCGTGTGCTTTCTTATGCTCCACAGCACCGGCGCGGCGGCCGCTACCACGGCGGCCTCGGCTCGGCCACTCTTCGGAGTGGCCTGCGGGTGTCCGTCGGGCCTCCTCTTCCCGCGAGGGTAAAGGCGCGCTTGACACGGACGCGCCTTTCAACCCAAGGCTTTTGGTCGGGCAACGGAATCCCATTTGTTCCGGTGCCCGGCCAACCTCACTATGTGGGCTGCAGGTGCAGGCCGTAGGCCCGCCGTCTGCGCCCTGTGCGTCTCCGGCGGATGGGAAGGTCAGAGGATTGCTCCCTTTCCCTCTCCGCCTCCTCTTTGCGGACCATGATGCTTTCGGCAAAGGCCTGCACCGCTGTCCACGACGTCTCACTTTCGACCATACACTAGATGACAGTCGAAAGCGAGAGGTCGTCCCCCAATTGCGATCGTAGCGCACCTCTGTCCACAACCCATGCTGGGCAGTGTTCCAACGTATGTTGGGCATCATCATCCGGGCAGCCGTCACAGTGGTGGCAAACCTACCTGGTGGCTACCTGCGATGCGACACAGATACCCCCCATAAATAATGACGCAATAATTCTGGCCTCTAAGTCCCAGGGCATGGAACCGGCCAATATACTTGCCGCCTCGAAGGAGATCGTGCGGTAACCTCTGATGGCCCTGATGGCCATGAACCTTTGTGGCCCTCGCAGTAGGGCAATAGTCTTCCTATTGAGATCTTCCGCCCATACTGGAGCACCATACATAGCTATTGATCGCACGACCCCCATACCTGGGCTAATTGTCCTATTTCAGTTGCCAACCGTCAGTGACGACGTATACTATAGATTTTAATATTTTTTTTTTTGGCTAATACGTATACCGTCTTTTGCAACATATCGTTAGGCTTCGATTTTAAACTCTCCAAAAGCATGCCTTTTTAATATTCTGCTGGAACGTTAAGTATATAAAATATATTCTATGCACTGTTCGAAAATCTCAAGTACGTTCAAGTGTTTATTTGGTGCGCAAAATGTCATACGTCCCAGTAAACATCGTATGCTGGTTTAAGGGGTAAAAGAGCCAGTAAAATAACTAGCTAGTCCCTTTCGGCAGCTATCAGATGCCAAGTGGGTTTAAGATATCAAAAAAATTGCTCGCAACAAGCGGATCGCGATGACTCAGAAAATAAATGATTGGCGAAGGCAGGGGGAAGCTTATGCCTAGCAGTGGGTTATAGTAAGCTGATGATGATAAAAATAAGTAGGTACAACAACAATCTTTTATTTTTTATTTTTTTATTTTATTTATTGGCACACTATACAGTTTAACAACAAAACATGACTTAATAAATATTACATGGGTTCATGGGCTAGTTGGAAAACCAAGAGATTAGCGCGCACAGCATGTTTAACTTTAGCGCTTGACAAAACTATAAATACATATAAATGAGAACACTACAAATGAGTTGAAATTTATACCAAACGGTGGAAACATGTATATGTGTAAACACAGGACAGCATGTATATGTGTATACTATTAATGTTAGGACAAGATTTGCATTAGGTACTGAATAAGTAATTATATAAAGTAAATAAGAATGACTAAGACATTCATACTTAAATCAATGAATCAATTCATAAATTTTGTATTTAAAAGTATTAAGTGATAAGCTATAGATGTCAGGTACCTGATCAGAATTATGAAGTCTATATAAATTATTATATTCACGGCATATTCTTAGAATCGGATTGTGGAAGGAAACATTATTGTTACACGAGTCTATGGAGAAGGGAATAATAATGCGAACTGACCTGTTAGGAATTCTAAACTGCACACTCGATATTAAAGAAGTAGAAAGTTGGGCGTGTATTATTTTAAAGAGGTAAATAAAATTTTGTAGGAAACGTCTCTTTTCTATACGATCTAGTTTAAAAAATGCAAGACGATCCTCGTACGTACAAAGTTTTCTTTTGTAGCCATAGCGCCTAGATAGTAAACGAAGAAAGCGTCTCTGTACAGATTCAAGCAAGTCCACCGATACTGCATACTGTGGAGACCATATTATTGAGGCATACTCTAATCTACTCACCACAAAAGATCTGAAAAGATAAACTAGACTGCTGGGCTGCTTGAAGTTACTAGCCGTGCGCAAAATAAAACCCATCAATTGGTTGCATTTTTTTGAAACCATAGCATAGTGTTTATTGAAGCTGAGATGGCTGTCGAAAATGACACCGAGATCCTTAACTTCAGAATTTCTTGACAACATTTCTCCACCAACACAGTAATCAAAGATAACTGGATATTTCTTGCGAGTAAAAGTAATAACAGAGCATTTATTAACTCCAAGGCTCATGTTATTCTCAGAACACCACGACGCCAGTTCATCAAGGTCTCTTTGTAGAGAAATGCAATCTCTCACCGTATTAACGGTGGAAAAAATTTTTAGGTCATCTGCGAATAATAAAGTACAATTATGCAATCGAGGAATTAGGTCATTTATATAGATGACAAAGAGTAAGGGGCCCAAGTGGGAGCCCTGTGGAACTCCAGATGGCACAGCAACAGGTTCCGAGCAAAACCCCTTTAGAGTCACGAGTTGACTACGACATTCCATGTATGAGCAGATCCATCTAAACAAACTACCGTGGATTCCCAAAGCTTTAAGTTTATCAAAAAGTCTATCATGATCAACTCTGTCAAATGCTTTTTGAAAATCTGTGTAGATAGAATCCACTTGACCATGATTATTGAATGCCCTACAAATATAGTCAGTATACTCCATCAGGTTGCTAACGGTTGACTTACCTTTAACGAAACCGTGCTGCGCCTCGTTAATGTATGGTCTGACATGCGAGTAAATATGGTCATATACTAGAGCTTCTAAAATTTTAGCAAAAGTGGACAATATGCTAATAGGCCTGTAATTAGAGCAATCAGTGGGATCCCCTGATTTAAATATTGGGACAATATGTGCTCTTTTCCAATCACTAGGAAATATACCGGTATTGAGGGATTTACTGAATAAGATATGTAACGGAGTCAACAAAGCAGATGCACAGTTTTTAATAAAACAAGGAGGAATGCCATCAGGTCCAGCACCTTTGTTGACATCCAAATTCATAAGCTTCCTGTAAACGTCTTCTTCGGATAATTGAACTTGAGATATTGAATAAGAGCATTGGTTAATATTGTTGTCAATGGGTGACTTATTACCATTCGAGGGCCTATAAACAGATGAGAAAAATTCGGAAAATAGTTCACAGACTGCAGGTCCACCGGAGGCTGATTTGTCAACATAAGTAAGGGTTTCAGGTACAGAATTATTGGACTTTTTACTGTTTACGTATGAGAAAAACAATTTAGTGCTGTCTTTGAGTGAATCCTCTACACTACTAATATACGTATTATAGCATGACTTCATAAGCTTCTTAGACCTGGACCGCAACAACTTAAACTCATCGTAATCCCTTGGATTTTTATATTTTTTGAATCTTAAGTGAACCCTATTCTTTTCTTCGATACAGGCCCTCAGTGGCTCAGAAAACCAAATGGGGCAATCACGTTGACATGCTCGACGCATGGGGGTATTTTCTTTAATTGTTTTATTCAATATTTTGTAGAATTTTTTTACGTCCACATTCACGTCACTGTTATCAAGAATTTTATACCAGTCAACCTTTGATAAACTATCACAACATTTAGCATAATTTCATTTGCGAAAATTGGGAATAGAAGTATTATTAGGCTTTATCCGTTCGGTAGTAAAATGCGATGAGATGTCCACGTCAATTGCTGGATGATGCCGATCTGGGTTGGACAATGGGCAGCTCTCTGATAAAGACAATGTTAAGTTATCCGCTATGACCAAATCTAGTATTCTATTATTCGCATTATGAACATAATTAAATTGGTGCATGCCACTTAGATGGAGAAAGTCAATAAGCAGAGTTGATTTGACATCGTAGGGCTGACTAGGTAGGAGACGAGTTGATGATGGAATCGAAGAATCAGGAGACCAGGTAAGAAGCGGGATATTGAAATCACCTAGCAGAATTGTTTTAGCCTTCTGATTTATACTTAGGAAGTGATTATCGGCGCACTTTTCAAAGAATATTTGGTAGTCGGATGCAGCACTGTCGGGAGGTAAATAAACAAGGCCGATATCAAATTGTTTACCATGAGGGTCCTTGATGGAAATCCAGATGTCCTCCAAGTTTGTTTCGAAGTCAGGTCGCCTAACAACATAGATATCTTTCCTAACTGCAATTAAAACTCCCCCTCCAGAACGTTTAGATGACCGGTTTAAGTCACGATCTTTACGAAAGACTGCGTACCTATCATCTATAAATTCACTGCTAAAAATATTGCTATCTAAATTCGTTTCACACATACATATGACATCATAATTGTTATTTAATATAGTAATATAAAGATCTTTTAATTTAGTTTTTATTCTATTGACATTTTGGTAGAAAATACGCATAATAAAAATAAAAAGTTACCATACAACAAGCCAAAGGCACCATAAAGGAAAGACAAAGTAAATATAATCTACATAATTAGCAAATTTTATCCAAAGCATGTTTGTCTCTTATGTGAATAGCTGGGGACGTATCGTCTTTTCGCACATACACGCGACCATATTTTACCCACACGTATTTGAAAGATTTTTCTTTAGATGCTTTACGAGCTGCAGCATGAAGGTCTCTGCACTCCGCCGACAAATGCTCCGAAACGAACACAGGGGTCTTATCCCCTGTGATTCCAAGCTGATCCTGTTGGTTACTCCTGTTGAATCTTTTCACCCCGGAAATGATCACGTCACGATGCCGCTCCGACGGTAATGTCACGAGGATAGTGCGAGGACGACTGGATGCGGGGTTGATCTTTGCAATTCGTCGACACGAGCGTATGTCACCATCGGCCATAGGAGTCTTAATCGTGTCGCACAAGTTCTTAAAAATAGTGACAACATTCTCATTGCGGCGCTCTGGCACAGCCTGTATTTCAAGATTAAGACTCCTTGAAGATTTTTCCACCAAATTGATCCTTTGCTCCAGCTTAGCCACCTGTACCCGGAGCTCAGCTTTATCTACCTCCAGCTGAGACACCATTTTCCTCATTTCATTGACAGTTAATTCGGCATCAGATTGTTTGGCCGCTAAGAAATCAGTCGTGGCAGAGAATTCAGACTTCAATTGCTCAGTTACTTTAGACATTTCGGATTTGACATTCTGTTTAATTTCTAAGGTGAGCGCTTCCCTAAGACTATTTATTTTTGTGTCGAATAAGTAGCTAAATTGCTTCATGTTGATGCTAGCCTCATCGTTCATCAGACTTCGTTGATCCAAATGCGAATCGCTGGACAGCGTAGAGGTATTAGCGAGAGAATCATCGCATGACATATTAGCAAGCTGGAGATGCACAATATTAGTGTTATGTGATGAAGAAGCTGTAGCCGAAGCTGACATCCTACTATATGGCGAGCTCACGGGCGTGCCGTCCGATCTATTACGGCGAGTGACATTGTTGCACGTGATCACAACGCCAAACACGTCGCAATTCAGTAGCATTTGTGTTAAAATCATTAGTGGAAAAATTCATGCATTTATAATGATAACCATTTTTGCATAGCACGCATTTTAATAGCTCGTCGATATTGGTGTGTTGCTTGCATGCAGTACAGATCATTGTATTCTATGTATGTAGCTTTTAAATCAGTAAATCCTATATTTCAATAGGCAAACGAGTTCGATGCAAGTAAGTTTGCTACAATAATATTCAATCTCGTAGGCTTCGTAGCTGCCAACAGCTGATAAAGCAGGTTAGGTAGCAAGCTGTGTGGTGACGATGGCACGCAAACAGAGACAGCAGATATGGCAGAGCGCGCAATAAAGCGAGAGCGGCGATTGTTATGTGCAATGTCAAGGACGTTTGGGTTACGGCGTAGATGCGCCTACGTCTGATATTGCCGAGTAATATTACATTCCAAACTTAAACTCACGATAGCTACAAAATTATCACTGCAATCCAAATTTTAACCGCAGATTCACAACACTGATTGTCCAAGCTTCACACTGATATAGATTTGGATATTAAGTTATACGTTTTAAACCGTTTTTAAAAATAAATAAAGGGAGCTAGTTATAAATGATGTTAACTTGTCAACAGCGGTCGATCGAAAAAAAAAGAATCGACCCTAGTCTAGGAAACTGGTTCTAGGCTAGTGTTACTTACGAGTATCAATATGTTACGATGAATGGGAATGGCAAATACTCTGTCATACGTATTTCAGATGAAGTATAAATACAATAGTTATAATAAGCCCGCCTTTGTACTCAATGGTTTAAAAGTATCTATTTCTTTTAATTTTACTTTAGTGATTAATACAGTAAAGTGTATATCTATCACATAACCATTGACTATTAAGTATTTTTTTATTAAGCTATTTCGCCCTACTGCTTGGCAAACGTCTCCTCTAAACATCTCTGTTCAAGGCCAACTCTAGCTACCACTGTTGGAAACCCTTCAGGTCGTCGCTCCAGCACTTCCGTGGCCCACCTCGATTTCTGCATCAATAATTATGAACAATACAAGTGTAGGCATAAGCCTGCAAAAATTTCATATTACATGTTTTCACTAGTTCTTGCCTAAATATCCAAGTTAATATAAAAGCGTAACGTGCAAAAAAAAAAACAAATAAATAAATATTAGAAACTCTCTCTCAACTCGCAAATATTAATTAGGATCTTCTTGGTAAGAACTACAGACTATTTTAAGCAGTGAACTTAAATCTTCATTTAAGTTTGTTTTTCTATCATCTTTGCATCCTCAGCTGACGCTTTAAAGCTAGAACAAAGGTACAACAAGCTATCACGATCCTAGAATAGGTGGGGCGACAGTCGTCCGAAAAACTAAATATGAATAGGCTGGCTTCTAATAATACCCTTCAGTTATAGTGCCTTTAATAACCAATTATGATGAATGGACCCTATACCCTGGTGTCATAACTTAACAACCACTAATATTATTCCTCTTCCCTGTATGAACGAATGGGGTAAGTATAATTTCTTTCACAACCAAATAATTCCTTTAGTTTTGTTCTACTCGTAGCTACTGGTCAGCAGATGGCGCGTATAATTCACGATTACAGCTCGATGGTTCATGTACAGATTTGAAACATCTCATCTATTCGATAACAGATGGCGCTTCCGTTTACAAATTACAAAATAATGATTTCAGTTTTCGCGATTGTTACACATTACAATAAAATATATTAATAGCGTTGTTATCGCGTTTATTAACGATTAATTTACACCTAACGTTTCCAACGCACGCAATAAAAACAGTAAAATAGTTTAATATAAATAACAAAATGTTGTTAATTTGATGTAAAAGTATTAAGTTAGCAAGTAGGTATAAAGTTTTTATTCATTCAAGTACATACCATACATTTATGATAAAGATACAGTACTAAACAGATCTTTGAGAAAAATAATTTACAATATAATTGTTTCCTATGTTTTCGCGATTGTCATTCATTAAATTAAACTATTTTAATACGGTTTTATCGCGTAAAACCGTATTAAAATAGTTTAATTTAATGAATATAATTGTTGTACTAGCATTTGCTTGAATTTTGCTGTTCAAGGCTGTCGATATTTAAAAGTACACATGTTAACTGAAATGTAAGTAATCCATCATTGTATACAATTCCTAGGAAATGTATGTAATTTCTAAAACCTAATATGTAATAAGCCCCGAAAATGGTTGAAATAAATTATATTAGACACATTTCCTAGAAAATCTATACATATCCTAAATAGCAATAGGAAATGTAAGACAAAACTGAAATGATGATGATGATGATTTTGAAATAAGCGACTTAGTTTCAAAAGACGACATTGTGAAAGAAAGAAGGTTATGATATGGTTTTACAGTGCCCATAACAGGTAAGTGAGCGAGCGAAATCGAGCGAGCGACATACCTTGTGACAGAAACGCTCGAGTTTCAAAAGACGGCTTGTGACAGAAAGTAGGTTAGGTTATGGTTTTACAGTGACCATAGTTAGCGAGCGAGAATTGTATACATTTCCTAGATTTCTAACCCATAGCCACCAGACTGTACCACTTTCATTGCAAATAAACTATTTCTTTCTTCCTTTCTTTCATGTTAGGGTATATCTTACTAAAATTATATTCATTATTATCAGTGCAAATATTATTAAAAAATCTATAAGCACAATAGTCTAGTATGATGTATGAATGTTAGTAACGACTGTGCTTGCCAAGCAATGGCGTGAATGGCGCCATTTCTATTGGTTACCACAAATGCCATTTCTGTCACACCTTCGTTCTTTAAAAGACACGACAAACCATTGCTAGTCCCGACTGTTAACGGTGGATAGCTTTATGTTCAGATACCTTTCGATAGCCTGCAAATATGTAGTTGTTGCTAGAATCTATATGAATTATAGGCACAGAGTACTTAGATACCTAATAGTACTAAGTGTAGGCCTGGTTTCCTAATAAAATAGGTAACCAATGTCAGACGGCTTTGCTCGATTATAATTAAAATGCAACCATAACTTGTATTTAGGAGTGATGTTTTTAAAATCTATGATTCACTAAAAAATGGTAAGTAAAATAATTATCATTTGTTTTCGAATGATTTTCATTCGATCGATCAGTCGAATCATTCGTCATTAAGACTATGACTATGATACACTTCAAAAATAGCACGCCAGGACTAAATTTAAAACATACCCTAGACTGTGAAGGTTAAGCAGTACTGTAACTCGTATGGTTAATATAATACTTAACTTAAATAACCCCATACTGTGGCGGTGGCAATAACTTTCAACCTTTAGCAGATACTAGGCCAAAGATCGTGGGATTTAAATGATTCACATCTAAATAAATTCTGGCTATACCTACTGCCACTTCTAAAATTGATTAAATTCAATTTAGATTTTATTTTTATAACATTGTTTAGTGGAGGTGTTTAATTTATGTCATCATTATTTCAGCCGAGATTAATCTACTGCTACAAAACTGAAATGATGATGATGATGATTTTGAAATAAGCGACTTAGTTTCAAAAGACGACATTGTGAAAGAAAGAAGGTTATGATATGGTTTTACAGTGCCCATAACAGGTAAGTGAGCGAGCGAAATCGAGCGAGCGACATACCTTGTGACAGAAACGCTCGAGTTTCAAAAGACGGCTTGTGACAGAAAGTAGGTTAGGTTATGGTTTTACAGTGACCATAGTTAGCGAGCGAGAATTGTATACATTTCCTAGATTTCTAACCCATAGCCACCAGACTGTACCACTTTCATTGCAAATAAACTATTTCTTTCTTCCTTTCTTTCATGTTAGGGTATATCTTACTAAAATTATATTCATTATTATCAGTGCAAATATTATTAAAAAATCTATAAGCACAATAGTCTAGTATGATGTATGAATGTTAGTAACGACTGTGCTTGCCAAGCAATGGCGTGAATGGCGCCATTTCTATTGGTTACCACAAATGCCATTTCTGTCACACCTTCGTTCTTTAAAAGACACGACAAACCATTGCTAGACGGCGACCTTTTTCAGGTTATCTGACCATCTAGACAGTAGATGTCCAACGCTGCGTTTCATATTATGTTGAAGAGCTGCGATTAAATCTAATTTCTTCGTACTTATACGAAAAATCACGATCATCGATACAAACATTGGCTATTGTCTGAAATACGTTGTCAATACATTGGTCACTATCATCCATCGCCAATATAAAGCAACCAATTCGAGAAGACCTCCTAACCCCTACACCAGTATCGCGTTAATAAAACTCCAGGGAAATCGCGGAGTTCAGCTCAATTTGGTCGTGTTAGTCTTTGGACTTATAAAATAAATCACCTGGCTTACAACACGGACCGCCCATTTTGAGTTTCTTATCGAACATTGATTAATAGCTTATGACAGAGTTATTTTTTAATAGTTACCTAAAACTGTCTCTGATCTAGACCTACACGGGAATCGAATTGTAATGAGATGATTGTATTGTAAATCGGTATTGTTAGAAATATTGCTAAAGCTGTTTTTGTATTGTTGAAAATATTAATAATTTTATGTATTTTTTGTGATATGGTAAATATACTAAGTGGTTATAAAGAATTTACCAGATAGTTTTGCTAATGTATGGTTAACATAAAGCAATGTAAAATGTTTTAGAAATTAAAGTGAGATCGATTTACAATAATAAAAAAACAAGACCAAGGAGTTGTTAACTTTACATGTTTCTAATTACTCACAAATTTAACTTACTCTCCCATATTTGTGAAGTCACGATAAAAATTCTATAAGAAGCACCATATAAATTATACAATCAACATCATCAAATTTTCAATAAGCGGTATTAGCATTTCTATAGAATACTCACAAGCTTATAACAAAAGTGTCCACGGTAGCCGATCAGCGGTCATTGTCACAGATAACGGATTATTGATGTTCCCTGGCCATTGTTTTAATCAAATCGGAGTGTTTTAATTTGCTTTTATTAAAATAAATTACAACGTGGAGGACAACAAGGATTTGGAACGGGCTGGACTCAGACAACCCATGACCAACTGCCCTGGCGCAAAGGTACAAGGAACGAGGAGGGCTGACCCCAAATTAAGGGTTATGGCACGGAAGAAGAAATTAAATTTAAAATATGTCTAAGTATTAAATTCATTTAACACTTTTGCTGACTCTTGAGGAAATAACAATGGTTATCTACGTCGAGTGACGTTACTGTCAGTGAAAGTGTAAAATTTAACTATTATATATATATTAATTGGGTATTCTACTTAACCTATTTTTATCATCATATCAAACATTTCACTACCACAAATTAAAAACAGACAGATTTTTTAAAATCCGTTCTTGAAAAAAGTTATAAGCCTTTGAAATTCAGTGGAAGGGAAAACTGTCAAAAAACTATAAAGGATGCACTGTGTGTGCAGTGACGTCACTGCCACTTGGTTCCGTGCATACAAAAGAGATAGCAAGACGAGCCCACTACGCTCCCACTTATCTTCTTGAAAAAACTTTAAAATCCAGTTACTGCCTTAATTAGCAACCAATTTTGTTGTTGTTTTCAGAATCGGTTACTTTTTATGTACATTTTGTTTCTTAAGCAAGTATTGCCCAAGTATGAATACAGTCAAGAAGCCTATTCTGAAGGAATGCAGACTCAAAGATATCTGAGGTGAAAACGTTTATCTGGAATGCTAACGATTAAAAATTGAAAACGACTGTAAGAAAAAGGAATTTGAAGAAAAAGAGAAATAATTGCAACTAGCTGATTCAGACCAAATGCCTATAGGCAAGCAAGAACATCATCGTTTGTGCACAGTTCTGCAGTAGGTATATTATAAAAATAATACAAAAATTGAACTGAGAGGGAGGAATTTCGATTATTCCTAACAACTTTTTCTTTAAATCAGAATATTACTTGTATAAAGTAAGCAGGGGCTTACTCTGACAATTTCTTATTTCAAAACTTAAAAGCAAAAACAATATAAAAAGTATCACTTTCGCCAAATCCATCACATGAATGTGACATGAATAGCATTTCTAGTAGGTTGCCAACACGAATTTCCCACCCATTTAGAAATCAACATTTCACTTAAAAGTTTTTGAAGAAAGTGCTTTGTTGGGAAGAAGATCGAGTAAACATTCTTTGGAACTGACTTCAAGTTCAAAGTTATAATATTAGGTCTTCACATATAAAATTGCCGTTTATTATTTTTACTGCATTATTTCTGTTATTCGAAGTGAGTAATCATGCACTATGAATAAAAGAAATAAAAAAGTTTTTGAAAAACATAATTCACAGAAAATGCCGTTTTATAAATAAGCAATCGTGCGAGAATCGTGGTACAAACACAAACGCACTTAACACTTGATGACGAATATTGTTATTGAACCAATTCAGAACATTATGTTCAAATGTATTGCTTGTATTTAACAATGTATCCTTGTTGTGCAATAAAGAGTTTTTGTATTGTATTGTATGTTCAATCATATCGAGTGGGTTAATCGACCTGTACAACCTAGTGTCAGAGTTGTTCGGAATCGCCTCTCGAGCCCTGGGCTCCTTTATCGATCACCAATTAGCACCAGAGACTTACTTCTGAAGCACGGAATCGTCTTTATCATCAGATAATCTGGTGAAACTGCAACGTCATGACTAAAGTGGAAATAACTAAACAAAGTGTATGCTTTCCGTTGGAATCGAATTACTGAACAAAATATAGAGTTCAGTAACATAGAATATTATAATGTTGCGTAAAAAATAACCCACAAAGATACGACAAAAATAAAAATATATTCTCAGTCCTCGCAATCGAACTAAATTCTCATAACAAACGGCATCCCTTTAGGCGGGCGAAAATTTGCAACACTTAAATTTGCCTGATTGATGTTCCTCATTTATCACTCCCCTCGTTGGACCCGCTATAAAACTTTTAAAATGGGTCACAAGGTCTCGTCTTGATCGCTCAGACTCAGCCACTTGGAGTAATTAAAATTTGTGAATCGATATACGATTGGCAAATGGGAAATGAAACGGCTTTTGTTCTGGAGTTTTGTTTTTACTCGAGCATACTGATCGGCTTGGACGTCTTGTTATGCAAACCAATGTTGGCAGAAAGTCTAACATTTATAAATGTGGATATATATATATATATATCGGAAATTTAAAACAAAGCGTTTCTGTTATCTGCACATTTTGATTTTACGGATAATTCTATACAGGCTTTTACTGTAAAGCAAATATTTCATACTAGCTGTTTCCACCAGCTCCGCCTGCGTCAAATAGTAGCCTATGTTTGACCCCGGGTCTTAATCTATATTCATACCAAATTTCATAAAAATCCGTTCTGCGGTTTGGCCTAAGTACACTACAGATGTCGTCTACCTATGCCATAACATTTGAGTATAATAATTACTGTTTACCAAATCATAGCAAACTGGCGCGAGGAGGCATCTTTTCCTTTAGATTCTTCATTCCCTATTATCCGCACACCTATCTTACACCTCGATTCAAAGTTTAACCCAGGGTTCACCAGAAAAACAGTACGAAAGAAAAACATTAAAAATCAACTCTTTATTTACCAGTCCACCAACATGCCTTCGTCAAAACATTGACAGGCGATCACGCCGTCGTCTGCCGATGCTATCGGCCGATGATTGGGAGGCAGCGCCCCCGCGTAAACTTGAAGCCAACTGATCTTACGATAAGTCAATCAAACTTGAGGTCGTGGGATTTGGAGCACGAGTTGTGATTGTCAATTTCTACAGAAGCAAGCTAAGTAATTGTCATTTAATTGCGTCTTCGGTTATGATCTGATAGGTGACCGATACAATTATATATATAATCATAAGGTTTCATTAGATCATTGTGATATCTCTAATTTCAATCTGGTCTAAAAAGCTTTTTGAATTTTTAGTTTGGAACTATATGGAAATTAGTACCGTAAGGAAAAAGATAAAAAAAATGCGCTAAGCAGGAAATAGTGGAGAGTTTTAGTGCCTCCTACTAGTAGATCCTCTTCGGATCGTTGAGCCGAGATCGTTATCTGCCTCTGTAGTTCAGTGGTTGAAGCTTTTGCCTTAAGACACAGATGTTATCTGTGCGATTTCCATGGGAAGCATAATTTATTTTAGTCGTATGGTTAGGAAATTACGAAATTATCTGATTACAGTCTAACAATAAAGATGATTTTGATGATTCTTTGATTCATCGTTAAAACGTGTCATGATCCTAATGATTGAACTTGATTTCACTGTAGAAAGGGAAACGACGGCAGACGGCAATCGCTTCATTGTAATAAAAGGACCAAATAGGCCAATTCTAGGACAGAATTATTAATAGTGCCGCCAAATCAAGGACCATGACTTACAGCGAACCCTAAGCTCCGGAGCGTAAGCTGACGATGTAACTAGGAATACGCGCTAGGTTTAAGAAGAATAACATAACCATAGTCCTATATACTACAGCATATACATTTTTCCATTTTCTGAACCAAATTTAGGTAGATTGTGTTTATGTATCCGGATATTTATATAACAACAACAACACCAGGCAAATTGTGAACGGAGGTATGAAAGAGAGCATTCAACCATATGCCCTACTAGTTGGCAGCGATATCATTAATTTTGAGTTTTTTCCGCTTAAATGTGTCTTTACAAACCTGTGGCAGTTGACGTTGTTACAGTACAGGTAGCAAATTCATTGATGTTTAGGCACTATTGTAAGTATTTTAGAGGAAAAACAGTCTATATTTTGATTTGATATAAGCACTAATATTAAGTGTACCCATAATTTCAGTTTTCATTGCTTTTAACTCATTAACTTTTATTGTATGAAAATATTAAACAATTTACTAAATGTATTGCCAAACGTTCTATACCGCTCACCTATGGGAAAAATTAAAAAAAGTCTTATAGCACTATCAGAGTACAATACAATAACGACTTCCGGTCGATGCTTCGCCTGCCATGGTGGTGTAGCGCGCCTGGCATGTTCACTCGAAACCGGTTGGATGACTTCTTCGCAGAAGTGCCAAAACAATTTAATTAAATGTATTTTTAAAATCTGTTACATGTATGATAAAAATTTCATCACACTATAATTGCAGACTTGTTGACTTTTAAGAATACTTATTAATTATTATTATACTTAAATAGGATACATTTAAGTATAATAATAATTATAATTTAATTTAAATTTAATTAATAATTATATAAAGCCTTCAATACATAATTATATAAGAAAAGTATTTTTATGATATGGGACTTGATACCTGCAATAAATGACATTTTATTTATTAAATTATTAATACAGTCATAGGTTCATATCTTCTGTGGGTCTTGGGTACAGTACGTAAATAGCTACAGACAATATTTACAGAAGTATTTTCTATTCGGTACATTACTGATTAAGTAAGTACAAATATTACTACAAAATACAAAATTTTGATAAATTCATGATTTATTAAAAAAAATAAGAGCTAAAATGATTATTTTCTTATACAAAATTAATTTGCTAACGCTACCAGGGCGAAGCGTACAATAATTACAGTCTTCCAGTTCCGTGCAATGTCGCGTTCTGTATCGAAAAACTTTTAATTTAGCCAAGTCTCTATTGTAAGTCTTTTAAAAAGCTCCAAGTATTGTATGCATTTAACAAGGAGTCTCGGTGACAGTTATTAATGGATTTCCTACTATTTTTCTCGGCTGGTGCAAAGGATCGACTTAGGTCTTTGTTTGGTTCAGGGCTACGAACGGAACTGTAAAAACCGAATGCTTTATTAAACGTTGAATTTAGAAACAAAGCATTCATATAAGTACCTAAGGCTTATGTATTGTTGAATTGTTGATAGCGAGTGGCTAAACTTGAAAAGCTGTACTGACAATGAATTATTCGAAGAAATACTAATACCTATTTATGCTTAACATAAAACTGAACTGAAAATTAAGGTTTTTAGAATAGATAATAAATAAATAAGTATTTTTATCCAAAGCTAATCTATGTAATGTAGATTGTAGATAGAAGGAAAATTGGTGACGTTATACATACGAACCAAATTTTTACCTTAAATTTACTACGCGTAAAGTGGCTTAGCTCCTATTACACTTTTAATAAAAAGTAAGTGAAATCTGAGGAACATTTTTCGTTCTGCCTTACAAATCTCGTGATTTGCTGACAGGATTTTGTTGGTCAAAGGTTTTTCATCATTTTTACTTTTTTAAGTGGTCTTGTTTCACGAACCACGGCGTAGGACTGAATTCAATGAAAAATAAAGTTGGTGTGTAAAAAGTCACTCTGTTCATGTGTTTTCTTAACGAGGTAAACTTATTGCTTCACAGAAATTATTGGATCACTATTTGTACTTGGAATTGAATTACTCACAGTGTAATTTACGTCATGTTAACATTTATTAGAAAATTTATCTGAGATATAATGTACTTTAAGTTGTAGTGAAATTCTGTTTTCAAGAGGTGCGAGATCATTAAGATCTCTCTCTATAAAATATGTCTATTTTTGTATCAAGTTTTATTTCTGAAGACTAGTATGCCACTAAATGTTATTGGAATCCGTACATAAACAAATAACGCTACAGCATACTTTCCCGATTTCCGCCCTCATTTTTCCCGTAATCAAAAAATCTCTCAACAAGAAATTCAAACAAATCAAAAAACCGTTCGGATCCGTTTAGAATTGTGACCTCGCACACTGCTTAGCAGAATAAACACTTTTCCCTACAATAGAAAAATTGTCTCGACTCGAAATGCAGTCTTTTGCACGCTTCGCTCGCTCAGTCAATAAACCAAGCAATATAAGTTTAGATACGTAACTATATAAAAAACCATGTAAGTCATGTACTCATACCAAAAAATATTTAGAAAGTGAAAAAGTCAAATAATTCTAAAATATTCCAAAAAAATTGATTCAAATTTAAAAGCCGTTTCGCCAATTCCACACAAAAACTATTACCAAAACCTAATCCCTGAGAGTGCGGCCTCTTTGAAGAATCCTATTCGGGATCCTCAATTATTCGAATTTCAATCGTTGTCATTGTCTACCGTGGAGGTATTTTTCGAAATCCTCGTTGAACCGACCATCATTAGTCATTCTGCCGAGGAGTGATGCTTTTTGCCGCGCTCAACTGATGCAATTCCAAACCTAAATGTGCATTTTGCGAGGGATTTCAGCTACCATTTTAGTGGAATTGTCGGATGGAAATGTTTTAGTTTTGGATGGATGGAACTATTTATCACAATTTATGAGTAGGTATGTGTTACTTTTGTTAAGGGATATTTGGGAATGGTAGAGTTGGTTGAGTTTTTATCTCGATTCATGACTGCTGATATCTGCTGCTGATTTAATTTTGTTATAAATATAATATTTGTTTTTCGGTCCTTCTAATATAATCTTTGCTTTAGGTAGGTACTTATTACGAGTAAAATATTTAATACATTTTGTATTGCAAGAACACGGAGAAGGATGCAAAAGATTTAATTTTAATAAAAAGTTATCAACCATTAATTAGAGTAGCCAATGAGCATATAGGTTCTAAATAGTCTTAAAACACTGAAATGCCTGTTTGAAATAATTCAACAATACTTGGAATGATTGTTCTTTTCGTTGTAATGCTCTTTGGATTATTTTGGATTATTAAAGGTTTCTCCGATTATCCCGAATCATAGGTTTACAATATAAGGTGCCTATGTAATGAAAAAAATATTAAAATATTGTCATATTTTGATGTTCACGATGACAAGCCAGAATCAAACTTCAATCATATTTTACTTACATCTTTCTCTTCGCAAACATCAAAAGCGTGTTAACCATAGTACATTTCCTCAAGGGACGTGTCTTAAACCCAACCATTGTTTAGCGCGAAGCAATGTGCTACCGTATTCCGTGCACCCTCGAGACCCATCTATCAAAGATATTAAGTTTTCTTACGTCCCTCAACCGGAGGCGATCAAACATTACTAAACCGATTGTTTCCTAATACGATGCTCGATTCGTGTCATAATATTTACGATTCAGTCCCGATTTTCCGGCCGATCGATCAGTTCGCAGTTAGAAAGTAAGATGCGTCGTGGACGCGTGAAATTGAAGTTTATTTAAGAATCCACTATGATTGATTGGTAGCGAAATAACGTGTCGATCACTTTTTTCGATGTTATCATTTGGGAGCTGTAAAAAATTGGAATAAAGTAGTCCAACGTGACTCTCACTTATTATTGCGTAAGTAACGTGTTAATTGAAGTGTTAGTAATGAGTTCAAAATGTTTGACGTTTCATTAAGTAAAAACGAAGCTTAGATTATGTATATCGTGACTGCGGTTTAAATCTTTTTGCATAAAATAATACGAAAAAAAAATAAGCCTGTTAAGATATTAATGAACTTTACTTTGCTTAGGAGTAGACCACTATCTCGTCCTTTTATCACCATTATACACGTAGTTGGGGGTTACAAACGATGAACTAAAATACTATTTTTAGTGACATAGATAAATACACAAGTCTGATGAAGCGAACTTCTAAGTACCTAATAGCAGGATGCATCAAAGAAAGTGAAAAAGAAGTATTTAATCGTAAACTAAGTTAACATTTACGTGAATTTATAATTCCGATTAAAAATCACGATATTTTTTCCTCGCTTTCATGGTATTTTCCTTAATTGATTGAATTGAGCCTGGATAAATTTGTTCATTTCATTACGGAATTTATGAATTTATAAATTTATATATCTGATGCTGTACAACGAATTTTATCATTAAACGTTTAAGAAACTAGTAACATCAATCAACATCACTTTGAAGTAACAACAAAAAAAAATTGCTTTCAAAATCACCCTATTCGCAAAGGCATTATTTGAGATACAGTTCAAAGAGGGACTGAGGGGTGTAGATAAGAGAAATATTTATTCAGAGATATCACTGGATACATAAGTTAAATTATGCATGCGATGCAAATTCTCACCCTCGTCGGAAAAGGGTGGATGGCACCAGAGAGCACTGGCAACAATTTGCTTAAGCGTTGACAGTACAGAAATAGGACTTTTAGAAAAATGTGCAAGTATGTTTCTAATGTTTGCAACCAATAAGTTTACAGCAATTTTAGTATCGTTATAGTATCAGTTTGCTTTTGGTCATAAGGCCATGTAATTTGGTCCTTGAATTACATTCAAGGTGAATTCCAATCTTTGTATTTTATTAGGTTTTGGTTGTATATTGAGCATCAGTAACAAAATTTTAGAGTAAGGAAAAAAGTCTATAAAGACTTGTGAAGCCACATAATAGATAACTATACAACGTGTAGTGGCAGGTGAACTATGCCACTGAAAAATATTTTTAATGGTTATTTTATGTATTGGAATAAAAATTACTTTATTCTACCTTTCAGTGATAAAGTTTCAATCTGCATATCCTTATTATACGGGATGAGAGTGTATAATATAGCGAGTCAACCTAAAGTTTACACCAAATACTTAGTATCCAGAAATCTTAATGAATCAGTCCGACAAGAAAGCTATATATTTACATAGCTATAACTCTATTGGAGAGACCACCCACTCCTCTAAGAGTTTCGCAGGAAATCGTGTCCAATATCCAATCTAAGGGAGCAAGAGAGTCGCGACTGTTCGCTGATTAATGAAAGCTCTGTTCACTCGTGTGTAAACCTCTTTATATCACCTACATCGTTATTTTTATTTTCAACCTTAAGATTAATGCCCTAAAGCTCAGTATTATTTACCAAATCTGTGAATTTATTACTTTTAGTATTACCATCTCCAAGAATACCAAACGTTTCCCCTACGCTGTAACATTTGACGTTTTTGTGGGATATAGATATAGTATATAATATAGCATAATATGCTATGGTTTTGGGACTTAATTTAAGTCACTCATCTCCATCGCGTCTTTCCGATTGCGATATGTTGAAACGCTACGGCCTTTTGTGACCATGTACATCAACCTTCCATAAGAATTCAAGTGTTGGTGTAATGCATAGTAAACCAAAGGTAACTTAAATCTGTTAATTGTTGTCTTGTCTTTAATTCGTCATTCACAACATTGGAACATGGAAAAATTTAGTTGAAAAGCACATTAAAACATAACTTATATTTTAATTTATAGTTAAAACATGATTTTCTAAGTAATCTAATCTAACTAAACGAATTTTACTTAGATTAGATTTTAGTTACTAGTTTCAAATATCATCTTACCACCAACAGAAAGCTTCTTCATTCACCGTAAACAAGTTTGCAAAATACACCAAGATATTTCTCTATGTCAAATTTCTGATTAGACATTGAATATTTTCAGATCCTCCCGAAGCCCGTTTGTAAAGTGTGGTCGCATAAACAGCGATGCTCCTTGCTCTAGTTTAAGACCTTTGCTGTACTTACGTGATAGCTTTCTCAATAAAGATATATTCTATTCTATTCTCTAATAAAATATTATCTACGCCGGTCTATACGCTTTTGATAACTTTTAAATATACTTACTATACGGCGATCGCTGAGTCTGAGCATCGAGGATCTGGGTCTGACTTTAGTTTTAAATACTAGCGCAATTTCTAGTCACATCTTTACATAGCTTCCAGATTTAGACGTTGATTGTTGATTTCTCTGTCTATAATTGAATCTTCTAGTGCCCAATTAGAGCCTTTGTAACATTGAGGAAGGAACGCTTTGTAAATATTATGTTTTATGGTGTAGCTAAGCTGAGGAGCTCATTAGTCGAGCGTGTCAAGCGACGGCGTGACGCGACCACTATTAGATTTGTGGCCATTTAGTGGCATTTTCTATTTTGAGCTCCTCCGTGCTTCAGAAGGCACGTTAAGCCGTTGGTCCCGGTTGTTTTCGATAGATAGAAGTCGGGAGGGTGTGTCAGATGCCTTAGGGCAAAGAAGAAAATTTCTGACAGTGTTGCCCACTAACACACCTCCAGTCATGTTTCTGTTGGCACTGGTTTCCCTATAAAAAGGGTTACGGAGGTCAGACGGTAGTTGCTCCATTGTAATAACTAGTTCTGCCAAATCTAGGACCATGACTTACAGCGTACCCTAGGCTCCGAAGCGTAAGCTGACGACGCAACTAGGAATGCACGCTAGGGTGATGATGATAGTCTAGCCAAGTTTATTATTCAAGACCTGCGTATTATCACAGTTCTTGCATTCTTATGATAACATAGTTGTTATTCTCCAAATCATAAAATATATCATTAATATTAAATTTAAAAATATATCACTTCTAAAGCTTGACATGAAAAATCATTGAAATATTGTCAGGATAATAAACAACTGATATTATACTTAAATGATTTTGCTCAAGCATTAAAACAATTAATCGTTAGAATTTGATAGCTTAGCTAAAAAATAGCATTGGTATTTATTTCACGCTGAAACTCGAACCACGCCTTTATTACCCGAGGTGGATGACGTCACAGAAGGCGGTGGGAGAGTGGTGTCGGCTGTCAAACCTCCGACATACGATGACGGTTCGCGTCAGAAACTTCCTTCAAAAGCTTGCCAGACGTGATATGTTTCATCAACGTTGCTACAAAAGCCTAAGTTTACTTTGAAATTGCGTTAGCAGTTTCAACAATTTAAAATGGAATGACTCAGGATAATAGTAAAAATAAATTAAAAATAATAATAACTTATATTGATAACTAAAAAATAATTGGTCTAATCCCTTGTTAAATGAATATAGCACTGACATAAGGAATTCTCAAGCTTTCAGTCTTAAAAATTGATACACAATCTTATGTATTATGAGTACCGATGTATCCCATAAATTTAAGTGTAGACATCCCTTCTCTCTATGGGAGGGGCAAAGGCTTGCAAAAAACGTCGGCACTGGGTGCAACAAAGATAGGCTATGCAACCCGCCATTATAGAAAATTGGCTATTCGATCCCCCTTGCGTCGGGGAATATGTAATTGGGTTGGGAGAGCCGCTTTTTTCTCATGCGCCTCAAACCATTTAAAAGGTTGATACCATTTTTTTGTTTTTAGAATTCTAATTAAATAAAATTAGAATGGAACTTCACAAAGTTCTTCTTTAGATCCGCTGATAAACACAAGGTTGAGGTATATTATCGCCTGGAATTTTCCTAGTTTACTTGACCGTTTTATCTAAATATTATTCAGATAAAGATTTTTCCATACATAGTCGAGCTCAAAACTAACAAATTTAAATATGTTGAGCACAATAACCGGTATAGAAGGAATAAATATATACATTTATTTGTCTACTTATACTTATTCTCTACAATAAATTGTCAGATGAAAAATGTATTTAGAACATTCAGCAACAGAACTTAATTTGCATGTAACGTATGACGCTGGATAGGTCAGTTAGAAAAACAATCAAATTATGATTGATGGTGAACTACAAGTAATTCAATCATTCGGTATTGAGCTTCTCAGGTGACCTTTTCAAATCCATTTCATACAACACTGACTGCACGGACACACAGAAGCTAAAACTAATCAGATTGCAATGCCTTAATTCAATTAAACAATCTTTGACCTATCAAGTTTTTTAATAATAAACTTTATTATAAATTGCTAATACAAATTTCTTCATATAACTTTTCTTATTCAGTGACTGTATCTAAAGGCAAAACAAGAAACAAATAATACGATCAAAGTCAGCTAAATAGGTTTTTCTCCAGCTGCGAACTCCTTTATTTAAATGTCATAAGCGCATCCGCATATTAACACAATTTAAGCTTTAGTCATGAAGTTTCAAGGTTTATATTTGTTTGTTGGGTTGTTTAGGAAATTCAAAGTTTGATTAAGGGCCTGTCGTATTGTTCATTAAACTTGGATTAAGTTTGCGCTGGATAGAACGAGCGGCAAGCAGTTAGCGTTGGGGAAAAAACAGCGCAAGGGGCAACTTCCAACAAACTTTAAGATAACATTGTCTTGAGATCGACATTGGTTCAAATTGCTGAAGCATCTTTAGTTAGTGACTTGTTTATAATATAAAAGACGATCTATGATATTTTGTTTTTTAATATTTTGTTATCTAGGCGTTAAGAGTATTTTAACACTTTCGCTGACCTTTCGATATAGATAACAATTGAACGTTATTGTTATCGAGTTGACAATCAGCAAAAGTGTTAATGTTATTATTAAGTAAACTTAAATGTGTAGGATAGGAGAAAACCACTAAATTATTTATAGGTGGTTAAAGTAAAACCAAAGAATCTAAATTTCTGACGTATACCACCAATATGTGTAGGTTCTCTTACTACACAAGCACTTAACAAATTATTTTGCATGCTTCCGCCTGAAATAATTAAATGTATCTTACTGTAGGAACTAATACAAGAACCGTCTTTTAAAAAAAATATTTGATTTTTACACTAAAGGCTAATTATTTATTTATTATAAAGAAGACAAACAGCATATCTATACAATAGGTAACTAACTTAAGCAATTTAGAAGCCAGTCCTCACAGACAGAACTAGAATTAATAATGGTTTCAATTATTGCTGTAGGCAGAAACTGTTACTGTGAAACTGAAAAACCTCTGGATGAAATTGGAAATGGGAATAATATTACAGATAATATACAGCAAGTTATAAACTATATGTAGTACATCAATCATCTATAGAATTTTGAGTCTCGATGATCAAGTGAACATTATAGTAAAAGTCTTAATACTAATATACCTTTGTTATTCCTAGCCCGAAGATATTGTGACAAGAGCTGCAGGAAACAGTTTGTATCTAGTACATTGGCATAAGATAGGTGAACTTAAGCAATTTAGAAGCCAGTCCTCACAGACAGAACTAGAATTAATAATGGTTTCAATTAATGGTGTAGGCAGAAACTGTTACTGTAAAACTGAAAAACCTCTGGATGAAATTGGAAATGGGAATAATATTACAGATAATATACAGCAAGTTATAAACTATATGTAGTACATCAATCATCTATAGAATTTTGAATCTCGATGATCAAGTGAACATTATAGTAAAAGTCTTAATACTAATATACCTTTGTTATTCCTAGCCCGAAGATATTGTGACAAGAGCTGCAGGAAACAGTTTGTATCTAGTACATTGGCATAAGATAGGTGTTGTAGACATAAAAAGAATTATAGTGAGTTCTATTCTTAGAACAAATTCCTTACAAAATCTCGAAACACCATGACCGCCGCATCTATTTATTGATCAAACACCCATTGAGCGGGTGTTACCACCTTTTAGTAGAAGCCGGCTGGTAGCCAAGAACATACAATAAATAAAGTACACAATCAGCACTACATTATCGAAGCAAGCTTTACAAGTAGAATACAAGTTACTAGGGAACAGCCGTACAATTTTACTGTAACTTCGTTCAGCAATAGATACTCATATTTTCTACTTGGTATCAGAATAATTCTGGTAATTTAAATTAGAACCAAAGAAGTCGTAAATATTTTATTTATTTATAACTAGCTTTTTCCCGCAGCTCCGCCTGCGTCAAAAAGTAGCCTATGTTTGACCACGGGTCTTCAACTATATTCATACCAAATTTCATCAAAATCCGTTCAGCGGTTTGGCCGTGAAAGCGTAACAGACAGACAGACAGACAGGAAGCCAGACAGACTTTCGCATTTATAATATTAGTATGGATTAAAAAATTTACAAGGAAATTCTAAAATATAAATGGCAACTCATTTTTATTTTATTTATTTTTGGAAAACTTCAAATCAAATATTAAAGACTGCGATAAGATTTGTCATCACCTTCATTTTTATTGTATCATTGGAAAGACCAAAAACATTAAGTTAGTTACGAATTTCGATCTCGTGAAAAATGGCATTGACATGATAGTACACTTGAGAAGTAGACTTTTCAAATCTGTAGCCGTAGAAGAAGAATGAAAGCCCGAACAAATGCATTTAGGGCCGCCGTGTTTAGCAAACTGTGAAGTATTTTTTTGATACGTATACGGTCCACATTCATCTTATCAAAAAGATCGAAAAAAATCGACGCTTTTTACTGGCATCCTTCACTAAGGTCAAAATAAAATTTTGAAAAATTTTGATAGCAAAACTATTAATAAGTATTTTTCTTTTGAGATATTCAAGCATAAGTTTTCTATTGATTAAAGATTCTGTACCACATAAAATATATTTCTCTACTCACATTATTTTGTGTTATGAGTCAGCAAAATACAACCGATGACCCTCCAGCATTGTGATCATCTAATTCAATAAAATCACCGGACATTTTTGTTTATTTGTCTGTTTGCTCGTCTTTGTCGGCTACTTACTGGTGTATTGCCGGCTCAGGCATCATGATACAGACCATGACTTTTGTTTTTGAGGTTCACGAGGGATTTGATAGGCGTATAATGTTGTGTTCGATTGTTTTTGACATCTCCTCCTGTTGTATTTGATATTTCAAACTACAATTAAAATTTGGGAATTTTGGTGTTGAAAGTTTGTTAACTAAACATTTGAAAACAGTGATGATGATGATGATTTGATTTTCCATTCAATGTAGAGATATACAAAATAATAACCAAAACGAAGTTATTTGAACCTATAAAATAACAGAAATATATTTCAGAAAATTTTAAACGGTAAAAACTGCGTTTGTAAAACAAAACAAATCGATAGATTAAGTAGTAAGTACCTACATACGCAGAACTAGAGCTCGAAGGATATTAAGTTATGTACCTACCTATTGTACCTATTAACACATTTAAATGCCTATTCTTCTACTACTTTTACTAACTATCATTACCAGCATAATGCAAATAAGCATATGACGTCTGTCAGTAAAGCTATTAATTTACACTTAATCATACCCCACTTGTACTTTTAATGAATAATACAATAATGAAAACTAAAGGAAATTGCATATTAAATATTTAAAACAGCCGTGTCGCTACGAAGAGAGACCATGTTCATTCTGTATTATTATTAAAACAGCTTCTTAATCTCCTCTCTCCTATATAAGCGCCTCATCTTATTTACTCTCTCTTTTCATCTAATGGATGAAACGATATGCTAGAAAGAGAGAAGTATACATAATCACTTTTTGCCCCAACCCATTTGCGATAGTTCTGTTTCATTCACACGCTTTGAGTTATTTACGCGTGGAAGGGGGAGAATCGATGTTGCGGTTTGATGCTTTAGTACAGATTATCATTTTAATTTAAAACTTATGCACTACGAAATAGAATACAAAATTCAGATTTTGATTATGAATAAGACTGCAGAAGAACAGCTCCGCCTTAAAAATGGAAGGTGGTATGTAAAAATTGATGAACATGTATAGGAGTCCTTAAAGTGACAGAGTGCGCTGGCGTGTTGGACAGTGTATATTGTTTCAAAATGTCGTCCCCGGATAGCGCGCCTTCGTCTCCTTTGTTTATTATCAAAAAGTGATAAATCAAATGACTCTGCAAATTGTTGCGTTTTACAAAACTCGCAAAATTGTGAACTGGATAATATAAAACTTTGTGCAAGTGATTAGTGGACTTCTAATTCTGTAAGTGCAATTGTGACTGTTTAAAAGAAAATTGGGGATTAATCTTTGTGGAAACAGTAATTTTATCTTAAGTTTGCTCAGTGATTATGTTTGTGAAAGTGCCTGGTGCAAAAAAATTAGAACATTTTGCAAAGTTTTCAGTGGGCTTTATATAAACTTTATCGCTTGTGCAAGTTTCTGATTATTTGAGTATTTTTCTGATTAAATTTTAAGTGGATTGGTTCTACAAATAAACACTTATCCAGAAAGCTACAAGGGAGTAAAATACTGCATAACTAAATATTATCATTGATTGTGTGAATCAAATATCACATACGTTCCTAGATTAGTCTCCATTTTCCAAATATAAAAGTGACCGTACAGACAATTTAAAGGTCATGCCATCCCGTGACGTTTGAATGGCGGCCATATTAGCAGGCGTGCTGGACGCGAGGTGATGCGCCGACTCGACCACGCCCATCATGAGCTCCTTCCTCATGAACGGCGGGTACCAACCGCAGCCGGATCCCAAATTCCCGCCTTCCGAAGAATACAGTCAAGCAGACTACATACCACCAGGAGAATACTACCAACACCAACATTTACAATATGGCTATCAACATCAATACGCACCTGTACAGATTGGGACAGGGTATGGTTATGGAGGGTACTACCATCCTTTGCCACAGCATCCTCCAGTGGCGCCACCTCCACGACCTCCAGAACCATCACATCCTTCTGATGCTGATCATGGTTACGTCCCACCGCATAGTGAAGTAGCTCCAGGATTAGCTGAACTTGGTTTAAGATTAGAGAGGCATATAGAAGAAGCAGCTCCAGCTGGGAGGAAGCTTCATGCGTTGGGTAGAGAAGGCTCTCCAGTTTCAGAAATGGATGATGAGAGACTGCTACTGGACAGTCCACCAATTGAAGATGACGATTCATCTATCTGCTCGGACAATACTGACAGGGTCATTTATCCTTGGATGAAAAAGATACACGTGGCTGGTGCTTGTAAGTATATAATTTATATTTATAAAAATTAAGATTGTTAATAGTTTGAATCTAGATTAGTCAGTATGAAACGATTATAAATCCAGAAATTAAATGAAATATCAAAACGATGAGTAGCATTTTAGGTGAGAATGCATTTCTTTATGGGGCTGAAAAGAAGATAAAGATCATAAATATTCATAATCTGCTCAAAAAACAATGCAAATAGTATATTATTGTAGGTTAAATCCCAGACAAGAAAAAACCAATCCAAAATTTCGTGTTTATAAAAATGCCATCTAGACCGATTAATATTGTAACGATAAATTACGTGAATTTAAATCATGAGTTAATCTTACGACAACAGTTTTAGATAACCAGCCAGTAACAACATACTCCTATGACAGCGGTTCTAGTGAGTCATCTAAAATATGAAAAAAAGACATACATATACCATCACGCTTTTTTCCCGTAAGGGTAGGCAGAGATAACGGATTACCATTTGCTACGATCCTTACAGACTTTCCTGACTTCTTCTACGCTCATCACTCTTGTCATACACGCTCGTCGATTACGGGTACTCCTGACATCTCCCTTTTTTAATATGACTGCGATTTGGTCGCAGTATGTTGTTTGATTTGTAATACCTTTCGTAAGTCGCCTTCCTACATGCCCAAACCATCTTAAAAAAAATTTTTCTATCTTTGTAACTACATCCTCATTCATCCTACACCTTTTCCTATTTTATTTCTAATTTTATCGCTCAGACGTTTACCACACATACTCCGTATAGCTCTCACATACTTACAAAACTGTACCAAAATCACAACAGATGAAGGTTAAAAAGCAATGTTGTTTCAGTAAATTTATATCCATACTAAATTTCCATACTGTAATAATATTATAAGTGCAAAAGTCTGTCCGTCTATCTGTCTGTCTGTCTATTACGCTTTCACGGCTGAACTGCTAAAAGGATTTTGATGAAATTTTGTATAAATATAGTAGAAGACCCAGGGTCAAACATTGGCTACTTTTTGATGCAGGTGGAGTTGCGGGAAACAGCTCTATAGTAATCTTTACCATTACTTTCTTGTGATTTAAAACGAAATATGTCAAATGTAGGCACGACAAGAAATTTATTTGAGATAAGGTGGGATAGATGAGAAATATATAGCATCATGATCAAATGGAATGTCAATACAAAGTTTTTTTTCATGTTGTTGGTCAGTTAAGGCAAGTACAAATCCACATGTAAAACGCACGTGATTCATACTAAGATTATCTACTCTATCTTTCTTATCTTCATACTCAGGCAGGATGCCAGTATAAATACAGGTTTATCACATTAATAAAACAAAATTAAACTGTATAAGTTTGAACTAAATTACTTTCTTCATCAATTCCCATTTCAATTGGGGTCGGCTCTCCGTATTTTTTTTTTATTTACCGGTCAAGTACAAGAAATATGTTTTGGCCATAAATTAAAAAAATAACCTTAAACAAAAGTTACTAATGTTAATTAAATTAGTATCATCATTAAAATTAAAAATTATATTATAATTATACTATAATAGAGTATACTCAAATATCCTAGCAAAGGTTTTAGTAGATTCAATCTTTATCAGCGGGAATGCTGAAAATCCCTCTCCCTAAACAGTCTTTAACCTCGTAAAATATCTTAAATTTGTACTAATAAAAAAAAAATGTGTACAAAATTTACCACAAAGTGAGACATGAAATATACATTCAGAAAGATTGATACGCGCCTTGATCCAATGTTTGACAGTTAATTTCACCATTGTGCTCATAAAATATGAGTGCAAATACCGTTTAAAGTGCCGTAAAGGGCCGCGTGTGCACATTAAAGAACCTAACAAATTACCACCGATCAATAACACTTCAAGACTTTTTAAACGCTCAAGAATCCTTCTCTTTGATCTGTTTTGACAGATTACTAATGCGATGCCATTAAGTCCCTGAGAAGGTCCTTTCATATGACAATGGATCCCAAAGGTCTATACACTAATGTTAATGAGTCTCGTTTATTTTTATAGCTTTTAAATATGTGTTTGTGGTCGAGAATTCGCCGTGAAGATTAACAATTTTTAGTTTTTATATCTTTGTGTTCGCATTGGTGACATTATTAAGTGGCGCAATTTATTTTGGTATTGTCACATTTTCTAATTCAAATCTCTTTGAAGTATAGTTAGGAATATTTTGCAGTTGTGTTCCTTTTTTTGTTTGTTTTTGCAAAACTTTAAACATGACTTTGGTTTTATTATGGGTTTGTCATTAAAATTTGTCTTATGCTAAAAACAAGAATTTACAAACAAACAATAGTTTAAATAGAATAATTTTCGAAAAAATAGAAAACTGCTTAATTGATGTGTTGTTTAAAAATGTTCATATGTTTATTAATACTTAAATCGCTGCATTATGCACCTTAGTTTTTGTTACAATTTTCTGCAACAATTTAATATGAATGCAAACCAAAGTCAGATTTGTTAACCAATGGTTTTGCATCAGTAGCTTCTGGATTTTTTTATACATAGGGCAAAAAAGTATTCAAAATTTTACTCGAGAATTTTAGTTCCCTTTTACTTCTGCAAAAGAAATAAATATTCAGTTAGAAAAATTAACTACTTACTTTATGGTTCCTAAGATAGGCACAGCAGGCTGGTATACAAAAAAAAAACAGACAGACTGTACTCTGCAGAGCTTAGAGTTTTCATTTTAAAGGAAAAGCCTTATAATTCCTCGTTGGTACAATGCACACATCAAATACTTAAATTAAGTATTTCGACCTACGAGAAAAACTATTTTGGCTCTCGGTATTATTACGGCCCCTATTACAAGTAATTAAATCACAGAATTAAGATAATATCTCGATGATTAGCGAGCATCCAATAAAAACAGCTTAGCGCATGAGCAAGCCTGAAGTACATTTCATCGTTTGGTATTTTGCTCTAGAAAATGGAGCCCCATACTTAGAATAGGCTGGTGAAGATTATAAGTAGTCGGTGAGTTCAGAGACTACACAATAATAATATACTACATTTGTAAAAATGGGCAAGAAACTTGAAACGGAAATAAATTGGTCTACTAAGACGTCATAAGCGTAACATTTCGACTGCTATGCAAGGTCTAATTTTGCCTTAGGAGGATTCAATGAAGGGGATTTTTTTTGGATGAAACACTTAAGATAGATTGATATTTGCTGTTTCTAGCGGATATTTAATAATGTATTGATGGTTGCCAAATCGTGTAAAATAAAAGTCAATAAAAACCACTACATGAGATTGGTCAAGATCTTTAACATTTCGAACAATGTAATCATACAACAATGATTCATTACAAGTTTGATTATTAAGAACACAATTACTCAAAATTTAAGACTAGGAGCTCATGATTACAAGTAATGAGTAAATGACAAGGCTAAGCAATTAAAACGACACGCTACATGACCACGCACTTTTCACTTGTATCATAGTCACAGTGATGCAAAATGAAACAGTAATTAAAAATAAGAAACACAAACATTGATTATTTCAACTCCGTATTTAGGTATCATAATGAACGTAAATCATTGATCATTTCCTCCTACGTTTAGCTAAAACAGCGTCGAAACAAATGTTTGTTAGAGATAATGAAATACTGACAGCGCCTCAATCAAAATTGCTGGAAATTATGCATATTGTGTTCACCTCGAGATACGCGACACAGATAATGTTATTTTCATGTAAGATCACTGATTACTCGTGATGCAATACTTAGGCATTCATCGGGTCAAGAGCATTAACCAACCGGTTTGATCGATCACCGACTGAATCGCACACGTTTCCTCGGAAAGGTTCGTCTTATCGACACCTGTCATTGTTGAACATTTTTCACTGGTACACAATAGTGGGACGATTTCAGGCCATGTGTTCGTCGTAATGAGGCGGGACCACCAAGTGGGATGATAGCGCATGCGTCGTAAGATCGACTGGAGATTAACAGATCGAGACCACACATTCGTCGCAGGTAGCCGGTAATTCAATTCAGATTGTCATCGTCCTGATGATGTGATAGCGCTAACGAAGCGAAGATGGAACACTTGGACCGGTAGCCGTAACGGGTTATCGTGTTTTGCACTCGGCGATAAATAAAATAATGAGAAACGCTTTTATGGTGACATGATGAATTAGATTGTTTTGTAGATCTTGTAGGCGCCAGGGACAGGGTACTAAGGATGATCCTGTCTGTTAGAAGAATGTAGTTGAGGAAGGAAGCTGCATTTTTTGTAACTTTAACTCTTCATTTGGATTTTTTTACTTACAAGCTATAAAGTAAAATAAATCAAATTATTGTTTTAGATTTTGAACTCAAGAAATCTAAACTAAACGTGTACCTAAAAAATTACCAAAGACTTTTTTGAAATTGAGCAGCAGCGTCGATACCAGAAACGAATGTTTGAATTTCAAATTCATTCTCGACTACATACTTTCAATTCTGATGGGGTTTTTTTCAAAGAGGGGTACATATTTGCTTATATTGTTATTTTTAAATGTTTACTGCATAACTTTTATAATTTTCGAATACTTTAATTAAATTTTAAACTAACGCACGGCATATTCATAACATAAAATTACAGAAAGTATGAAGGTATTTTTTATTTTTTGTAATTTTATGTTTCGAATACCTATCCAAATTTGTTACCGATCAAACATAGATATTCAGTCTATATTTTTGTTAAATATACTTAAATACAGGGAAAGTATGTTTATAACTACCATCGTCCATTAGGTCCAAATAATATGTTAAGATTACTTTACACATATAAAGGTGTACGAGTACCGTACTTACCTACAAGTAATTAACCCGGTGGCAATTAACCTTGTCTTACAATTTGAGTGAGAGTGAGTTGAATTGCTTTGCTTTATAATTACCTACATACATATTCTTGCTTAGGAAATCTGGTTTTGAACCAAGGTAAACCTGTAGTTTGTACTGTTTAGGAAGTTCCAAATAAATCGCGAAATAACACCGGACCGTACCAGTTTTTCGGTATGAGGCATAGATTTAGCATTTTTTTAACTTTCTATTAGATCAGCAGCTACTTATTTATTTTCTTTATAGTAATGGCATTTAATAGAAATGTACAGACCGAAGTCTGTCCATTTAAGAAAATCATCATCATCATTAATTCAGCCACAGTCAGTTCCCTGCTTAGGGAACCCCTAAGGATTTCCGGATTGACCGGTTGGAAGCGGCCAGCATCCAGCAACTGCCTGCGACCTTTGTCAGGTTTTATAAAATGCAGAATAACTTTTTATTATGGAGTCTAGGCTAGGGCAACAGAGGCTACAAAATAGGTTAGTGTATAGGTACAAACATCTTGCTAAAACTACTGTTTATGAACTCAAGAAAGTCACACTACATGCTCTACTCTACCTTAAGAAAATGTATCCCACTGTTTATATTTTAATCGTACAAAATCAGTTTAGCCATATAGAACTGTGGAAATGTCATATACATGTTTTGTTATTGCTAGATTTCAGGTTTTGTTCATGCATAATAATTTTCGTCTTTGTAATTCAAGAACTTTATATTCTCTTAAATTTCATTTCAAATGAATATAGGTACAACGTTTGTATAAACTTCTTAGTATCGGAGCAATAAACTAATAACAATAAGCGAATCGCTAATTACATTGAAAAAGTAGAGCCTTTAAAGATGCGTCAGGGAAAATCAAGTTAAGGAAAATTTGTGTATCTTGTATACTTAATATAAAACATAAATACAAATATATAGGATTTAAAATGATGTAGTACCAAAACGATTAATTAATCTATACTCTATTTAGGTAAAAGCAAAAGTAAATAACGAAGATATAGATTTGTCGGCATATGACTAACCGAACTGTCTATAATTTAATATAGAAAGTAAAATGAGAGGGGTATGGCGCGTTGTTGTAAACAACACGTGCGGCTACCACCTCCATCATTGTTCCAACTGTTGCAACGGGTGTAAATCGATCGCACAGTGACTAAATCGTCAGTCGCTCCCCTTAAAGGTGAAACTCGATGTGTATAAGACATACATACGGCCTCGCTTTACGTACGCCGGCTTGGTACGCGCTGACTAGTCAGTCGCGCAGAAACCAGCTGGAAGCCCAACAATCGATATCACTTCGAGTCATAGTGAAAGCTCCTTGCTATGTGAGGAACTCTACAATCCAAAAAGGGTTGAATCTAGAGAGCCTGGACGCCTTAAATAGACATATTTGAGCTTGTGGACGGGTCGGCCCTGCCTCATATACAGGAGCTGGCCCCGTACCACGCACGTCCTCCCGATCATAAACAATATGCCAGAACCTGTGTGTCAGGTTTGCTTATGCACAGTCCAGTTTGCTGAGTTAGCTCGCCCTAGTTCACACGGCTTGAGCAGAGCTCGCGAGCCGCGCATGTAAGTAAGCAAACCAACGTCCCAGAGGCAGTGCCCACTCCGAGGACCTGGTCGTATCCACGGCTGGTGTGTAAGACTACAGTCAAGAGGCCGTCGCCTCGATACTGTTTCCCCATGCCCTTACAGGTATGACACAGGCATATGTATGATAAAGGCAGACATTCTAGGAAATCGTCAGTCTGAGTCTTGGCCAGTCATGGCTCTGGCTCGGTGAAGTGCACTTCGATGCACTATCCTTGTTCAACTCTGACTCTTGACTCTTGATGAGTTGTCTTCTAATATGTTAGCATGGGAGAGAACTCTTGGTTGTGGATCATCGCATGACGCGGGTAGTCGTGTGCGTCTGCTTTAACCGTCCCTCCGTCGTTGGGATACCGTCCCTCTGTCGGAACGAACAGGCCCCCTGTCCAATTTAATAAGATCTTAATGATAATTGATTGTTAACCTAATCACATATCTCTCATTAAAGAGAGCTTTCATTACCGCCATCCTGTCCTGTCACTTGATGACAGCCTACCCTTTTCGTCATTTTGACAAATTTGTGATGGATAACTAAGAAGTACCCTATTGAAACAAGTAAACAGAAAAATATATTTAATTTTTAACTAACACACTGCAACATATTTAAAACATAACAGAATTAAGTGCGTATAAAGGTATTGTAGAAATGTTAGAAATATACATTCGTTTTCCTTATTATATCTACTTATAGGCCTACGATATGTACCTACTACGGACCCGGATCAATGCGGCGTGTAGCCTGACCACTCGAAATCTCGGTCCATCCCGCCGACCGCACATACCGGCTGAACCGCGACATTCCCAGGAAATTCCGGACCGACCCAATATCTTGTAGCTATCCCTCTCTAGCTTATACGATTTTGTTCATCTTTTTCCTGATTGCGGAATGTTTCGTTTCTACACGACTAGTTTTATCTGAAGGTTGTTGAACGAAAATAAGAAATACATGGTAAATTTTTACATATTTTAATCTGGGTTATAATCTAATAACTATAGAAATAAAAATTACTAACTAAAATTAATAAAAGATTATAACTAGGTATATACACTAAAAAATAAGAAGTATATATACATACATATACATGGTAAATTAAATTAAATTGTTGCTATTTTCATAGTCAAGGAAGTGATCTGGGAAAGTAATGTAGAGTCCGCGCGCTCTAAGAAAAAGATTTTTTGTTAACACATTGAAAAATTGACTATAGCTTGACGTATACTTACCAAGTTTCGATTGCTTTACTATTAGGTTATCTTCTTCTTCTCTCGGTAACATCTTCAATGAAGGTCGACAATCATCGTAAGACGATCTGAGGAGAGATCGCGTGCTCCTATTGTACCATTGGCGTAGATTTTTCAGGCAAGAAATTCTCCATCGTTCAAGCCTTCTCCTTCTTGAAGTATAAGTTGAATCACTCATAACTTGGCCCAGATTTCATATCTTTCGCCGTTCTAAGAATTTCAAGATCCTTGCTCATTCTCTGCAAGTCCGCGGTATTACTTATTCTGTACCCACAAAATTTTGACCAATCTACGATACACCAATATAATACGGGATTGTCTAAGCTTCTACTCCGCATTAAAGGACAGAAAATACGTAGCACCTCAACATCCTGATTCGTAGATACGTTGCAGTTGCGTTAGTAGTTGAGTAGGGCAGAGGTTCTCAGTTATGTTATTGATAGCATTTGGAGTCATTGCTATGAAGTCATACCTTATCATTACCTCCCAATCTTTTTTAGTACTCCTGATTTTTTAAGAATTCTATTTGTATTGTTTGTTTGTTTGTAATAACTTTATTGCACAGAAAATAGAATTACAGTAAATACAGAAATTAAAAATAAATGCAACGTTGTAGCTGATTATGTAAATTCTGTTTTTAACGTAGACAATTCAACCAATAAATTTAACAAATTGATCAACAATTCACTATACTTATTTTATTATGCTACCATTACCAAAATTACTTCATAAATAAGTCTTCAACAGCAATCCTTTTACGAAATAACCTTTTTCTTCGACACTGAGTATAAAGGCAATTTCCGCTGAAGGAAATTAAGGGATTTCTTCAAACTTTAACAAAATGACTTCATTTGGTGAATATTATTATTTCTTAACGTTCAATTCTGTTGGCATTTGAATAATTGTGAAAGTAACTACAAATCAGTTTTCTTTAAGTAGGCACTTATGCAAAGTTTTAATATCTATTCACATCTGGATAGATACTACGCCAAAACTTGTTATTTTAACTGTAGTTTAATAGTACTGGTTGTGTTGCGTGGTTGGTTGGTTATCTTTTTTTAAATTATTGCAGAATTTTGGTAATTTAAGTAACTGAAATAGAACATAAACTTACTTTGTACTGTCTTTTCCTCTTTATGTGTAATCATTTGTATTTTATATTGTGTAAAGTAAATAATTATTTATTAAATTTTTTTAATAAATTCTGAGGGACTTGTGGTCAGATTTTTCTAGAGTTTTACACCATCTTAACCATAACCAGGATAATCCTTATTTTCCATCTGTGGTGCCTCTTCAATTAAACTCATCAATATATTTTTAATTACAGTTTATTTTAATTTAATTTAAATTTGCTCTTGTTTATACTAAACTAAGAACTTCTAAAAGAATTAGATATCCTTGCTAGTCACTCACCTATTGCTTATCTTGTAATACGGGTCCAATTGAATTATAAATATCATAAAATTTTGTACTTCGGAAAACATATAGAGGCGTTGACCATAGTTACTTTAACTTTAGTTGGTTATGAAAGAAAGATACGATGCTACGCTAAGATACTAAACTGTTTTTACCACTATTTCACTAAAATACGTTCTTTATGTAGCGTTTTAGCATTTTACTCATTATGTAATATTACTTTACAAGTATGTTATTATATCTTCTTAGTAATTTCAAACTTCATGTTTTGCAACACTGTTAAAAATAAAAGTATTTAAAAAAAATTGCATAGAAGAGATTCCAAAAAAAATTAAGCATAATTCAGCATATAGGTATATTAAAAGGAACCTGCTCGATAATTAGCAGGTCACTTAAAAAAAAGAAATAAGTAAATAATAAATTCTGCATTTTTTTTCAACTAGGTATAGAACGAACAAAAACAATTCATTACGCTTCTCACCATATTGCCATCCAATCAAGTATCAAATTACAATTTGCAAGTGCAGATGCGCTATAACTCATTCAGCCAGTATATTGTTTGAAAAACGAACTAATTTACCACCGCAATTAATCAAAACAAAAAGGAAGCCATGCTCGTGCATGTGTAATTATTATGCACATTAATTAACGGTGTTGCCAGTGTAGCCATATAAATTATTCAGCAGCTAGTGGCACGCAACTTAACTACTTTATCTATACAACTGGTACATAGGTAGTCCCTATTCAGTTTGGATGATTTCATTTATATTTTGTGTAAGACTCGTGTAGACATTTGTTTATTTTGTCGATTTTTAGTAAAAGTATTAAGATAAAATAAAACAGACTTTCGTCTATTTTTAAACAATGGAAATAACTCTACGAATACTAACTATACATGGTGACTTTTCAAATATCAACCAAATAATTACAGTGCGTTTAGTTGGTTAAAACTAAATCAGTTTCATTAAAAAATCGATTTCTTAAAAAAATACGACGGCATTAAATTTGAGACGTCCTATAGATGTAGCAAGTCTGTATACGTTAAAATAAGTTCAATAATAAAGAATTTTCATAAAATTATTTAAAAAATGATTGAATACCTCAATTATCTTAAACATTCAATACTGATACATGAAATGTCTTGATTAAAGCTTTGGATGTTAAGAAGATGTATTTTGTTCTGTGTCATGGTGCTTCCAAAATGTTTATTTATTTATTTATTTATTTAAGCTTTATTGCACAATACAAGAATTTGTACAAATGGTGGACTTAATGCCAAGTGGCATTCTCTACTAACGTTAGTGAACAGTTGTTTACAAACATTTGATCACAAATGTAAAAAAATGTTTTCATGTTAGATAACGTTAGTAAACATTTTTGAACAAAATTGTTAGCTAACATATTGTAACAAAATAAAACATTTGTGTAGACGCCTAAGAAAGCAGAACCAAATTGCGGGTCTGTTATAAAATGTTAGTGAATATTTTCCATCAGTGTAGGAGCATTTATAATTTTATAACATCTAACAGTTTCTAACAAAATGTAACAATTGCTGTTATTTGTCAGTAAATATTTAAGTGTTAGAGAATGTAAACATTTTCTAACGGCACTGTGGGAGCACCATCGACCACTAGGAGGAACAAAACTCCAAAACTTCAATTCTGTCAGGAAAAGTAGTCCCTTAAAAATATTGTTTTGTTCATGTAGCACAAAATTACTCTAGAGTGATCTGAAATATAATAACATTCTCACAGAACAAAAGCTTAGGAATCTTCCATTAATGATGCAAAATGTTGTTAGAAAAAAACATTGTATTATGAACGTTCCCACATTTATTATCTTAGTCGTATCTATAAATTTATCCTCACGATAACTGAGAAAAATATTTCTCGACTTAGTTACTTTAATTATTATTTTTTTCTTTTCAGCTAATGGCTCATTTCAACCTGGAATGGAACCGAAACGGCAGCGTACAGCCTACACCAGACACCAAATATTAGAATTGGAAAAAGAATTTCACTACAACAGGTATCTTACTAGAAGAAGACGAATAGAAATAGCCCACACTCTAGTCCTATCAGAAAGACAAATAAAGATTTGGTTTCAAAACCGACGTATGAAATGGAAAAAAGACAACAAACTACCGAACACCAAAAACGTTAGGAGAAAAACCAATCCGGCAGGAGTAACGACCACGGCTAAAGGAGCAGCCACACCAAAGAGTAGAAGTAAGAACACAAATAACAATGATAAAAAGAAATCTAATAATAATGGTAGGCCAGACAGTATAGAAAATGTAACTGATAACATTATGAACGATTTACATTGTGTTGGTTCACAGCAAAATTTGTCACATGATCCAGCGATCAGTCCAATGTCGCATCACGGAAATCAGATGAATTCACATCCTATGACCCCCCATCATCTTCATATGATGGGAATGCATGCTGGAATGGACCCGTCTATGGTTGCAAATCTTTCGGTTCACGGGTCACCAGTTGGTAATTCAGGATGTGGTACAGTCATCCCAAGCCAGCCAGTCATTAAATCGGACTACGGTCTCACCGCCTTATAATCCTTAGAAGTTTAATAAAAATACTATATTTTCTTTAACGAACTTACTGTAATACGTACCATTCCTCTGTGTTTATAAGGTATAATAAAGTGGTTAAAATGCTAATTTAAGATTATTTTAAGTTGTGTAAGTATTCTTAGAGTAACCAGTCATAATGGATGTTTGCATAGTTAAATGGAAAACTCTACAATGTCAAAAGTGTGATTATTATTATTTTAGGGTAAATATTTTATATCTGAGTGTTAAATTTGTACATTTTAATTTAGGTCATTGTCGTGAGCTGTAACTATATTTATTCTGCTTTAAGTTATGAATGAATGTTTTATCAATAATGTAAAATATTCTTACATTAATTTCTAACAATTATTTAATATAAATAACCTAGTTACCATAATTATTCAAATCTGCTGATTTGTAGATAAACTTTTTTTAATAATTTTACTTGGTATTCATATTTTGAAAAGACATAATATTTTTTTAAAGTCGTATTTTAAAAAAACCTACAAAAATAACATGTTTTGTGATTAAATATTTGATAGATCACTAATATTTTTTCAGCAAGATACATTCTCAGATTAGTAAACATTCAGTATATCTTCAGTTCATGAAATATGTCCATAAAATGTAACTAAAAGAAACAGGCATTTAAGTGAAGCTGTTAACTTCTGACCAACATTATTGAAATAAATAATAATTGCAAAATCCTCTAAAATCACCAAATAAATCGAGATAATAGCAAATCAATAACTTTTAGATACGTGACAGATAAAAATAAACCTTTGTGATGTAGACAATGACTTAGGCTTAGGTACAAAATGTGAATTTAATTTTAATTGGCAAATTGTTTTGTAAATTAAATAGGAGAACTGTGAATATGAAACCAATAAATATAGTAATGAAATGACAGATTGTCAAAATTTTATTTCTGCCCTATACCTTCTGGGCAGATTTTTTAAATACCAACCAAATTGCCACAGTGTGTTTAGTAGCTGAAATTAAAAAAACGTACATTAAACAAAACACGAAAACCGATATATAATGTTTGGCCACCCATACAAATCTAGTGATCACCCTACAAAAAATGTATTAGATGTCAATTTTTTTTTTCTCGGTTTTTACTTTTTTTTATTGAAATTTTTGATTCGACCACTAAACATACTGTTTTTAAGTTTTTAAACACCATACCCAAGGTTTATGTGGTGTTTAAAAAGTATAAATCACAACAATGCGATAAGCGTACGCATAGTCCTTAAAATCTTCTCTAACACGTAAACCCTGCTCTGTCGGTAGAGTATTCATTTTAAGATTATTAAGATTACTCATAGCACCTATTTCGACTTACAACACTCGTATAAACTCAAGCAAAAATTTAATTTATTTTGCATTCGCGAGCACACACGCTCCATCACACCCATCTCGTCGATATCCTAACCTTGTGATATTCGTATCGACAAACGAAAGCAAAAATCGTAATGTATTTCAATGCGCGTCATCAATCAACGTCGCGAGCTCATTGTGTGGCCAGCACGCAACGGATATCTTCTACCATGCTGACGCCTGTATTATCAAAGACGGTTCGGTTATTGTTTTAAGTGGAATGCTGAGTAGTATTCTCAAGATGGAGTTTCTGATCGCTGAAGATTTATATATCGGTATCTAAGGCTAGGTATATACTTTAAATGAGATCCAAATGAGAAGAGTTATTTTATAGAGTACACTCTTTTCAACTAGCCAAAGTTTATATGCTTTGAACATCATAAACAAAAAATCGAAGGCCAACAATGTATGATATGAAATTCACTTACTAAGTAAATTTTTTAACACAGTTTATTTCATTTGAACTGAACCGAGTTCAAACTTATTAAATTACTATTAGTAACGAATTGTTCTTAAATACCAAAAATATGAATTAACATCTAAAAAGAAAAAAATTGTAAACAACAAAAATCTAAGGCAAAAAAGGAGAATAATACAATACAAAATATCTTTATTGCCCTCATACAGAAACAAATTGTACACTTACAAAAACTTTAAAAAAATGTGGAGCAAAGACGGACTTATTGCTAAGCAATCTATTCCAGTCAACCCTTACGTGATGAAATAGAAACAGTAAGTTAGGATTGGTAAGAAACTATTAAAAGACAGTTTAGTTCAGTTGAACTGTACTGAGGTACGTTGTAAAGTTTACTTAAACGTGCCTAACGAATTGCAATACTATTTCAAACGAATTGTTCTTAATACCAAGAATATGCATTGAATATCTGAAAATAAATATTTAGTAAACAACAAAAAATCTAAGACAAAAAGTAGAATGCGAAATGCAGTCACTCGGTTAATTTTCAACACTAGCATAAACTCAAATAAAAGAACCGTGTAAAATGATATTCGCAAAAACTAGAAAATTAGTCCAAACTTCGGTAATGCTTTTGCAATCGCCGCGACAATAACAACCCTTTTTTGCAACTGTCAAAGAGTTAAACAGGACAAAAACGGTATTGTCAAGGTATGCAAATGACAGGATTATGTGCTACTGGTTGACGGGTTTATGGTAGTTCCCTTCGTTACTTTGATGTTATTGACACTATAGATGAAGTCTTTTGTTAGTTCTGCACAGTAGCAATGCGTACAGTTACAATACTATTATGGATTGTTGAGTTTGTCGTTGCCCATTGAGAACTAAGTTTTTGCAATGATATTGGATAAACATACAGTTATGCGTATAGGTGAGTAAGAGTTTAGATTTTAGATTTTAGACCTTAGTAATCATATTGAAAAACTAAAGGAAAACAATGAAAATCAGTGTAGCATTAGAATATTACAGTAGAACTTTCGAGGTGGATAAGGACCACAAGGGTAAGTATAAATAATGAACTCTATAAATGTTTTTATTCAGTAAAATTAATAAGAGGCAGTGATATACTCGTATCTAGGCACTGTGGCTGTGGTGTAACATCCAGGTGTAGCGCGATAGTGACACCTCATTCACGAGCACAGTAATAAGATTAGGTAGAAGTGCCATGTGAGCGTTACCTGCGTGTTAAGACTAGGGAGGCTTAACTGGCCCACACTTGACACATGTACTTAATCCTTTTTCTGTGTTCACGAACCGAAATAAGTAATGGTCTTAGTACTTGTGTTTTGCATGCTTGAATAATAACGTTTGTACAAAATAATGCACGTCAAGATCTTAGCTAAAGAAATAAAACACCCAAATGGAAGGTTTTTATACAATTAAGTTGGCAAATAGGCGTACGGGCCGTACGCCTGTACGTAACCACTTACCATCAGGTGAGCCGTACGGTACGGCTCACTTGATGGTAAGTGGTTACTGTAGCCTACGAACGCCTGCAACACCAGGGATGTCACGAGCGCGTTGCCAACCCTGACTGAGGTGTAACTATTAAATTATAAATCTTTAAAATGTAACATCTTTTTATTAACTGTGGCGGCACAGAACAGATTAGGTATATACAAGATAAGTAAATGGATAACACCAAAGAGTATGAATCAGTACTGTAATTTTAACATCCCAAAAATAATGTCAATGCACAACCAAATGAAATAAAGGCTCAATGATCTTAAAGACCGCCTCGTCCCTCAAGACTTGGAAACAATAGAGGAAGCGTAAAGTAAAAGGGTCTAAATAGGTAACTTCGGCAGGTGAGGTCCCATGGGACGCTTCTGAGGAAGTGCGGCGCCGATGTCCCAGTGACTTGCTGATATTTCGAAATGGAATATAGTGCGATACTTACCTACCGATTTCTTTTCCCGATTCTCCAGTAATATATTTGTATTATAAAATTTTTGTGTATCAATGACTATTAAGAAATTATTTAAATTAATATAGTTAGGCTTTAGAGCTGGGCCGCTATATCAAAAAGCAATATATCAATTTTTTTAATTTTTTTTGTAGAATCTACTTACTATCTGGAAAAGGTAACAGTGATTTGAAATCTGAAATATTCCAATAGTAGCTTCTAGGAAGAGCGAGGTTGCTCTATATCACAGAGAAATCAAGTTATCGTCAACTCACTCTGCAGGACTCTCCTTTTTTCCCCAGCAAAATAGGTGTTTGTTATGGCTTGCTAAATAAAGTAAAGACTCGTGCAGATCAGCCTGCACCGCATCGCAAAAAAGATATTTTAATGTAAATTAACTTTGAAACTCATGCACTGCATATTTTAATGTAATTTTGGATCAGTCCATATTGATTGGTGCAGGGAACTCTGGCAGATGAGCGCTGATTTCCTTAGGGATCTTATATGGGGCTATGATATCCCAAAGCTGATGACTTGCAATTAATTGATCATTGTATGAGTGATACCATTTTCGATTATTGTTACAACAACTGCTATGCATAAATATTTGCTATGCATAAATACTATGATGGTTGGTGGTGGTTAACTTGAAAATTTCTATTAAAAATTATATTTTAAGAAAAGAGAGAGTCTTTTCAAACAAATCATATTTAATATTTTTTTTTACTTCCGTTTGTTGAGCCAGCGACGACGTGAAGCAATCTGGACTGTACCGAGTGGATCAGTGGTCTGTGAGATAAAGTAAGTACCGATGTGTTAGTAATAAATTAAAATTGGAGAGGGCGATGGTCGGTGTTTCCCTACCAGATCCAATCAGAAATCAGGAGATCCGTAGGAGAACAAAAGTCACCGACATATGCCAGCGGATTAGCTCTTTGAAGTGATAGTGGATGGGGTACATCGGGCGGAGAACCGATGGCAGATGAGGAAGAAATGTTCTTGAATGGCGACAAAGAACCGGAAAGCGCAGCGTTGGTCATCTACCGACCAGATGGTTAGATGCCCTAAAAATGGTCACAGACAAACGCTGGACGCAGGCCGCTTCCAACAGGTAATTTTAGAAATCATGAAGAGAGGCTTATGCCCAGCAGTGGACTGATTGAGACTGAAATGACGATGATGAAAACAAAAACTTCGTGACTTAAAAATATATAAAATAATAGCGGCGTAAGAAATTGTTTAAGGATTCGCAGAGGAGTACACTTGAAATCGAGTTCTAGATTTGTTAAAAAATGTAATGATTTTTGTCGTGCAAAAGATTTTACGATAAAAATTAGGTATAAACATATTTGCACTAATGGTAGCTATGTACTTACCTCCTACTTTTGTTTTCCAACGATACAAATAACATCACAACTTACATAATGCAGGAGTCAGCTCTATTACATCTCGGCAAACAGGCTGAGTTCTGAAGGCGCCGAGACGACAAATTTCAATACATCTGAGAGAAGTTGCGTAGGGTAAGCAACGCACCCTACGGAAATATGGCGAATATGTTTACTTGTGGTACAAGTCACTAAACCAGGCGTTAATACATTTCATTTCTAAAATGAAGAGGAGGATAGTTTCTAAACTTTCGATCAAAAACATCAGTTGTGTAAGCATTTTGTTTTTAAGGTTAACGTATTACCAATTTAATCTTATCAAGGTTCAAAGTAGACTTACGTAGACTTGAAGAAAGTTTCCATAATAGTACATTCCAATACTTTTTTTTGTGATGTTGTAAAATGAGAAAAGGCACCGAAGTAGTCTCAAGGAACCATTTTGAAAACGCTTAGCCAATTTAATGTACTGAAATGCCTGTATGTACATCGTGGTGACAGAGTTTTCCGGAACCGAATTTGCCGCTCTGACGTGGTTCCTTTAACGACCACCAAATGGCGGCCAGCACCAATGGCTTATCCTTGCAAAGCACGGAATCATCATTAGTTGATTCTAATGATATTGCAGGCTTGTGTCAATCAGGTGATCCCAACGTGACCAAATCAAGAAACAACTAAACAAATTATGTATTCCGTGGAAGTCGAACCCACGAACTCCGCGTCTATAGCAAACGCCTTCACTACTGAACCACGGTTGAAGATATAAGGATGATGCGTAACTCGAGTTTTGAATAAATGATTCTGATTCTGAAGCAATGTAGACGTGGATGATTGGAAATCTGTGAAGATGACAAAGATTTAGTGTTTATGCTTTGAATCAATTAGAAACTTACTGTTGCTTAACGCTATCACCTCTAACTTGTATCCCGAGGTATAGTATATGGGGTGACTCAACTCGGCTGAATGTAATCCATACTCAAGTCGATCCAAGCTGCAGAAATGTACGTGACAAGAGAGGCTGAGACGAGTGAGGATTTCTTTGTGTGGATTGATTCTTGTAGGGATTAGATTTAGAATTAATATGATTGCATTGTTTTTTTCTTGTTCATTTTATTATTTGTTTAATCATTTACCATTTAAGTGCAAGTATATTTTTGTTTAGCGATTCTGTTTTGTTTACTTGCTATTCTAAAATGGATAAATATTCGACCTGGCCTGGGTTTTTGAGTGATTTAGACAACTTACAGAATAGCTCCTCAATTTATGAATGATGACAGAATAGCCAGTATAACAACGATATAACCGACGATCTCTACAGCGTGATGTTTAATGTGACAATCTGAGATCTGGAGGTTGTAGGCTATTCGATCACGTTAGAAAAGGACTTTTCATATAATATATTCATATTAAATATACTTGGTGTCAGAAGAATCCCATAAAACTAATTCTAAAACTTACTTTGCAGCTAGCAGCTTCTAACTTATATGAATTATCCATACTCATATTTAATCTATTTATTAAAATAAAATATTTGAAACCAAAAACAAAAACATATCAAAAACAAAGTAAGTACAATCAAAAACTATCAATTTGGAACCCCTACAGAAACACATGCATTTGAATACTAGAATTCCCACTCATCGGGCTTCTACCTACTCTATGTAATGCCATATATCACGGTATAGCACATATCTTGCGTCGGTAGTCAGTCGGCCAAGCTTTTGTGCCCTTCAGTGGGGCCTGTGCTTGTGTGCGTGGATGTGTGTGTTGATTTCCCGACAACGCCGCGCCCGCCCGCTGAGGCGTCTCATAGATTGTAAGTGTAGTTGATGCGGTATAAGTATTTTGAGAATATTTACATTTTATGAAATATTGAATAAATATTTTTCTTCACCACTGACAAAATAAATCTTAAAATGATTTTTTACACTTTTTTGCTACGTTTAAATTAAATGTGTGTGTGTGGTATTTTTAAAATGTATTATCATTTTCTGTTTAAAATTAATAAAATTTGAAGAGATAACTAATTATTTTATTCTTAAGTAGGTAGTTATTTTTTAGATTTAATTTGTATTTTTGGATTGTTTTTATTTATTAAAGACTCAAAATTTTACTAACATTCTAAAGTAGTATAATTTATTCTCTTATGAAATTCCATTAATAATTATATATTAACGTTAAAAAGAAAATGTTTAAATTAAATAAAATATTGAGCCCAGATCGCTGTCGTCGCATGATGGCAAGGTACCCAAGAGGCTGGCGACGTTCCCTCGTTGTATGGCCAGGCTGATGCGCTAGCCAAAATAGGCGCTAGCTCTTGGGTATTCAGAGACGTCAACTAGGCGTGCAGATATCTCTTTAAAAGTTTTGCATCCGCACCCCAAGGCCCCAAGGTCTCCACAGCAAAATGCGTAAATATTTATACAGTAAATATATCTAGAGCCGCATATTTATGCCTCTTGTTGGCTTCCGCCGCCGTCGCAGCCGCATCCGCCATACAGGAGGTCAACAAGCCAGGCCGTGGTGTCCTAGGGGTCGACGTCTTCCCCGCAACGACCAGCGATGGGGCTCGTTAGTCCTAGCACCTATTCGCAAACTTGCTACTAAACAAAAGACAGTCCTATCCAGCAACGTACGAAAGCTAGTCGATGGGACAGCGTTCAACCAGTACCCCGCCTCTGACTCACAGCTGGCTAAGAAACGAGCCCGCTAAGCCAGACTGTCACTGGTTTCTAGTAGATTCCTTCGTTCTAGTAAGCAGAACGGCTCGTCGCATTGACGCTGCGAAGTCAGATGTAGGGGTAGATTGGCATCGGGACCAATAACACTGAGCCAGGCACTACTAGCCTCATTCAAGCACGCAACCTCTCAAAAATTTTACCGACAAGGTTGAGCGTGCTATGAACCGAGGACAAGAAAGCAGTCTAACCGAGACAGAAGCCTGGCGTGAGCCCAAAGCGGCGAGCACCGTAACGCGTAGGTGGTTCTAGGCGTAAAAAGACATAATTTTAGTATCCAATACGCATTATGGGGATTGATGTCTGCTAGACGGTTATGAAAGCATCCTCCAACACCGGCGCCCCTAGGAGGCGAAGTGACTGATCATTTATAACTTTTAAATTTGGCGCTAAAACATTAAATTTTTGGATAATTTCATAGGTAGATCACTACGGGAATATAGTTCGCACTTCGAATTCAATTCCATACCAATTCCGCCAAAGGATTTTATGATTTTTTCCAAATCGTTAAGAACAGTTTCAGCGTCACCTCCAAGGGAACCGTCGTCCAGGTACCAAATGTTGAATTTAGAAGCCAGGTTTTTAATGTGAGGATGAATAGCCAAACTGAATATTGCCGGTCCGAGAGGGTCGCCCTGCTGACATCCGATAGCTGACTTTATAATTTCGCCTTCGTAAAAAACACTAAAATGAAGTAATAATATATGGATATCTCGAATCCAGTTTTTTCAAACATCCATGTTCTTGCTGTCAGCCGCTACGTTCCGAGGGCACGCACACAAACAAAAATATAGACTCACGCACACATACCACATTGAGGGGTGCGCCTAAGGGTGGCATGGAGGGGACTGTATTAAGTTCCTTTCTTTTCACTAAAATAATTTTAGGGGATGGTTTAGTTCGATATTTTTTTGTACACCCTCAGCATTGCTTCTGTTGAATGCATCCAATTTGAGAAATGGCTGCTTAGTGCTTTCAGAGGGTGGTTTGTGTGCTTGAGATGTTGAGCTGCCATATCACATTCAATTTATTATTGTATAAGTGTATATTTTCTTTTGTTGAAATTGCCAATAAATAAATATTTCTATAAAATTAATATGTGGAAATTATTTTTTCGAAATAAATAACAATTATTTAATAAAGCTTTATCCTTACCTATGAAAAATATTGTACTTTTGTGTAGGATTCCAAATCTAAATTGTATATAGTTCCTACAAAACTTCTGCTGTATGTAGCAAGCAGTGTGAACCGTAAATGAAACATAGAATTGTAAAAAAATATTTTTTTCTTTGATATTTTTAGTTTGTAACATTTAGATATTGTCTCACAAAAGTCAAATCAAAAGTGATTACTATATGCATTAAAGCTCACGGTCAACAGTATTTTTATTTACGTAAAATATATTCTTTATCATTGGAATATTGGGCTTAAAAAATACACTATGTACCGTAAAAAGCAAAATAAGTTTGAAGTCCGGAATCATCATTCGAATAGTTCATAGGAAAAAACTTGAAGTCCCATAAATAGTTAATTTCTTACAGCTGAAGTTAGTACCTATCTTAAGAAGCTAAATAATGTTAGAGAGCAGATGTAGTGACGTCACGAAAGCCCCGCCCGAAGGAAGACATCAGGCAAGTTTTCGCTGATATATTTTTAATCAAACTTCTTACCTGAGCTCCGGACTCCGGACGAACCGACCTGTCAATCTCTCAAATGTTAGATTAAAAACATCTTTACTTTTTTTGGCATTAAGATCAGGGAATTATGTCTGAAAAAACCTCGCAGCGGTATATGATTATAACGATGCTTAGATAAAAATTTGACGAAGGTCGGATGGATGTATGTATGTGTATCCTTTGTTATATAGTCGGGTATTCCTTATTGTAGGTTGTTGTGGATTTCTGGCATGTTTTGGATTTAATTATAACTTTGAAAATTATGTTTTAAATGTTATTTTATATACTCTGTGATATATCATTTTGAAAGGGAAATAACTACAGAAATTAAAATTATAAGTTCATTATTACAATCATGCCCACTTGGCTTCAGAACTTACAATCTGTCTCATCGAGTGCATATTGGTGTAAAAATTTTCAAACTATTTGAAGCCATAACAGTAACTACTTACCTTAAAAATGGCTGCTCAACGTTACAAACCTTCTGTTGAAAAGAAAGAAATAAGAAATACTGGCGGAGAATAATCTAAGTGGCTGTCTTACCAGCAGAAGAGTTTAGTGCTTTTTTTTACGTTATCCCTACCATTGGAATGAACGTAAAACAAAATACCACATACTGACCGACTAAAAAATCTACATTCCTAATCTTCTTACAAACATGTCACTGTTATATCTAAATCCGCATTACAATAATCGTCAGGGATGACTAGCACTAGCCTTACGCTAGACACAATCGGATATCAAGCGGCGAGCTTGACGTATACATCGTGATCAAACCAGCTACTACAGACTACTGGTGCCACTGCCCTGACTCAGCAGTTTTCAGCACACCTGCCGCTTTTTAACCAGCCGTACTTAATTCTAAATCTACCATTCAAATTTGAACTGCAACTCGAACGGTTCTAGAATCATTTTTAAATATTTTTTTTGCTGTTATAAATTTGTTGTACGCCATCTTGATATCGCTATCGTATTATTGTTAATTACCTTATCAATTGTTACAATGAGACTACGTATGTGAATCGCTTGTTTAACATCAGTGAATTATATAGATATAGATTTAGCTAAATGAAAAAATCTGTTCAAGATATAAGAACATATTTTTTATCGCTGCTGCATCTGGGTTACACTTTGAGATATTCTAGAGTTTATGGATAGACATTGTAATGACTTAGTTTCCGTTGATAATTCCCTATAAAATTAGTAAAATAAACTTTTAAAATGTCTCTATCTTTTGATATAAAACGTAACTTTATCAGAATTAATATCCCAATAACTGCATTGGGTTGATCTTTATTCTGGGCGGCCGAAAGGGAAATTTATAGAGTCATTTAAGGCTACAATGAATAAAGGTATTGAAAATTATATGAATTACCTTCTGATATAGAAAAAAAGGTGGTACTTATAATACTAATTTCATTAGTTTTATTTGGTTTAGTTTTCCTTTTTAATTTATTATTAAAGTATTGTGATTAATAATGTGTGAAAAAAAAAAACAATTAAAATGTGAGTCTGATACATTTTTAATAATAAAATTGGGAAGCCAACAAAACGGGTGCATTGAAAGAGTTGCCATGTGGGCTGCTGGTGGCTGAGCCAATTCAACTGCTTCCGTTATGAAGATGGACATGTCAATTTAAGCCAATAACTTCAAATATTGCTGTCACATTATTAAAACATATTAGCATGTATTGTATTAGTAAATAGTTCACCTAACTGAACCTTCCATCTACTACCTATATCTACCTACAGATTTCTTATTCATTCGAGCGTTCTTTCCTATTTGCGTCCTCAGCTACCTAAACCTACCTATACACTACATGAAAGTTATTCTATTGCAAATTTACGCAACGTGTAATTGTTTATTTAATATTTTGTTACCGTATTTTGCTTGCCGTAGCCTATGGAAGTCTAGAATAACAGGTATGTCACGAACTCTTTTACAAATATTTTTTAAAGTCATTGTTGAAGGCTCCTATGTTTTATATATGTTGTATAGTCATTTGGGAAAATCATGGCTCGGAGTTTATTTCATAATCGCAACGGAAAATAACCTTGAAACCTACAGAAATATTAATAATAATATATACTTTTACATAAAATACAATAAACAGACACACTTACGCGCGGTAGAGTTCATGTTAATAACAGTGAAATCACTTAAATTCAATGAGGATTTCTGTAAAAAATAAAGTATACTATAACATTACCTAAACAAGTTATTTAAGTTCATGTTGATGTAAGTGCATTTTATTTAATTTGCAACGAACACTTTCTTTCCACCAGTCATGCTAAGAAATATTAGTCTTCATTTGTCTGACGTCTCAATGTTAGCGACGGAGACCAGAAATCTGATACAAGACTGACAGCAATTGGTACGAGACTAAATGTAAATTAAAGTCAATAAAAATGCGTTACTTGACAACTAGTGGTGGATGATATTGCCCTTTAAGTTAAGCACAAATTTAAATGAGTACACGACTCGTACGCATACGAGTATTGCGTTTTAAATATATGTAAAAAAAAAAATTAATAAAGTTAACATTTCACTTCTTTGCTGTTTTTGTTCTATACAGAACTCAACTAAAGAAAAACTCTGCGTCTTGTTTTTTTTTCAATAAACAAATATAATTTTTGTTAGATACAAAAGCTGTCATATTTTGTTTAACTACAATGCGCGTCTTTTTTCAAGAAAGGAAGTAGTAATCTCCCGATTGCAGAATAACCGAATAATGCTTACCGCACTATTACATACTAGAACATTATAAATTCAATTCAACTCTATTTTGTTGCACCTTGTAACTGTACATCCCCAACCTTTAAACCGTTGTATAAATATTTATAAAAAGTGAACAAATGTCTCATTTCCCAGTACCAAAAAACTACGCGCACGTGGCTTCATGCATCGTCATCGGACAGTCATTATCAGGGGTCAACGTCCTGCTGATTACGAGTAGCATGCCCTGCCATTTATCATTAGCCTAGGTTAGGATGTTTGTAAACATTCACTCTTTATGGGATCTGGCGTGTAATTGGGTTAAGGGGTTAAGAAAATTTTAATCATCATTTCATTGATTTTTTTTTCACTTTTAAAGATGACTTTTTAAAATTATGCTACATCTATGAACTGATTTTCAGATATAATGTAAAGCGTATGGTAAAGTATAATTTTCATGCTAGATAATGTTTAGGGGAAATCTAAAATGTCTACAAAAATTTCGAGACGAAAATATAAATTATGAAAATATAATATCTTTCAGCGAAAGTTCTATTTTTAAATAGGATTTTTAAACTCACTTAAAATCATTACAATTAGTAAAAGTTTGAACAGTGAGCAAAGCTTACAAATAAATACAATATTTTACTACCGTTATTTACTTACCTAAACAGTAAATAATTGTTCATCATCAAATTATTTTGCTTCAGAAAATTTATTCGTCTACATTAGAATTGTTAATTTAATATCAATAATCTATGTAGGTAAAAAACAGTTAACTGTCGATTAAAAACCATAGACAATCAGTCAAAAATCTATGCTCATATAAGGTGTTTTATGGCCTGTCATTAATTTAAGGCAGCTAATTTATTTAGATTTCCATTTAAGGTGATTATTTTTCTCACGCAATATATTCTAATTGATTAATATATTTTTTATCGATCCTGTCTATATTCTTAAAACTTATCTTTACGTCAAATTATTCAATCATTAAAAATAAAAAATGTATTTTGTGAATGTGCCTAATGAAAAATACATTTAGCAAATATGAGAAAAGCTCTCAAGCTAGGTGTTAAGTGTATTTCTGTAACATTAAGTTTCTTTTCTACTACTATGTTACAATAGCAAAAAGTATGAGTTTACTATGGCCGGATTCCTGTTTACAGATATCAAGTTCCTTAGTCCCCGTATACTACGCAATTCTCCGATAGCAGACGATTTTATTCTTCAAGTGACTTCCGCCATACAAATACATACAGGTATACTATACAAGCGTCGCCGACAATTTTTTAGTTTGCCAGGATCAAACTCGTCAGGTATCGTAGACTTGTGTGCCAACAGGCATTCCGATTCCGAAAGATAGCTTTCCGAAGCTACTGACGTTGATCTCCTCGTGGATCATTAATATTAAGTAAAAGGTAAATTTTGTAAATTAAGTAAACAGTAACTTTATTGTTTGTTGTTACTTAGTCCTATAAAGACATCCATACTAATATTATAAATGCGAAAGTCTGTCTGTCTGTCTGTTACGCTTTCACTGCCAAACCGGAATTTCATGAAATTTGTATGAATATAGTTGAAGACCCGGGGTCAAACATAGGCTACTTTTTGACGCAGGCTGAGATGCGGGAAATAGCTAGTCGTTTCTAAGTACATAATGACGGCTATAGACCTTCCTATTTCGTTAACTAGTTATAATAGTAATAAATCAAATAAATAACATAATTGAATCCAAAGTACGTTGCTCTTACTCAATAATGTCCTACAAAACCTAACTCGAAATTAGGTTAACGGCTACAAAATCATTTTTCTTATATACAAGGCACAAACAAAAGGTACAAGCATCGATCGTGAGGCACCAAGCTGGTTTGATATATTCTCAATGCAGAATCGTGCGTCTCAACGCGTTTTGATAAATTGTCTGTCGATGCGCGTACGCACGCCAATGATAAACTTACCACTCTAGAATTCTGACACTTCATAATATTGAGTAGGCAAAAGGTACGCACATATTTTATTTTAATTTAATTAATTTATGTACTAATGTAAATACTTTTTTACAGCAAGAACATTTAAACAACAAAATAGAAAACAACATAAAATAACCTTAGACATATGTATATACCCTGATAGTCTATTTAAGTCAACCTGTGGACCAAAGGAAACATGTACTTGTACATTTAACATGTGTTTGTTAATTAAAACTTGGCAAATATACGTATCTCCTGAATGGGCAAATATTCTACTATCTATCTACCAAAAATACTTTTATGTTTTTTTTATTTTTCTAATCTTATTTCACAAGTTTTCTTGACGACACGAATTCCAACTCTACTATTAGAGTAATTATGTTGTGTTAAATAATATGAAAGAGAAAATGTCATGTTATTTATTTCAATTTAATGGTGTCCATGTTGTCTTACTAGGTTGTTTTGTCTAGACCTTAAACATTCCAAATAAATCCTATTTAGAAAGATGTATAGAGAGAGAGAGAGAGTTGTTTCGGTTTTTGACACATACAAGGCATTTTACGCATTACCTAATATTGGCTTGCATATGATACCAATCCCTGAAACATCAATTTTCACTCAAAATTTCATGCAACCCAACTGCAGCATATCATAATTTACATCTGAGTTGCGCATGCGACGGCATCTTTGATCTCCGTTACAATCGCTGGTAATTGATGGTTGCGTCCGCGCCATGTACGGCGGTTAGATCAATTATGGAAAGGCTAGAAGAAATAACGTGTGATACTCAGTTTAACCTTATACTACTAGATAGGGACTTTTCAAATTTAAAACAAGAAAGTATTTATTTAACTTTCTTACATAATTGTAAATGGTGCTTTATCTACCAGTCAACCAAATAAATGATGCTGAAAAAGTTCCAAACCTCAGTGGTTTTGTGAAATACATCTCATGTGAATTTGTTTGTATAATTTTTGTAAAATGTTAAATAAATAATAATAATAGTGAAGCGGTAAGATATGTATTACCTAGCTTCGAAATATAACTGAGAATGCGTCCTCTAGTCGGGGCATTCAATAAATAAATGTTGATGTTAATCTGTGATGGATAGCAATCATAATAAATAAAATGCTGCTAATAGTATTGATGAATAGAGATGTTTTGTATTTTCTTGAAATCGGTGATAATCATTGTAGAGCTTCAAACTGAAATAAACATACCTAAAACCGCCCCACAATTTTTCTGTTTCTCCCCGGCTTTGACTGATCGGGAATTCTTTTATGTTCGCTAATGTATGTGACATAGCATTAAGTACACTATTTGTTAATTAACTTTCTTCGCTAAATAATGACGTAACAATTATAAAAAAAACTGCAGTAAGTTTTAATAAATGAAGTTGACGTTAGAACAATAAGTACACGGAATATATTTCCGTACTCTAGATAATGTGAAGTGAGACCAATCGGTGCACGCGGCTTTAGTGCTTCGATTTGTAATACTAGCTTTCCAATCTGACATCTCTTGGATATAAACTAGTATGCCTTCAGTGAAGGGCTGCATTAATATGAAAAGAGGAAAAATGTTTAAAGTGGTGTTTTGTTTCATATACCTAAACTAAGTTCAGGCATTCTTCCACCTGCCACAGCGGCTGAGGACAGTCATTATTAGTAAGTGAGTTATAAATTAAATCAATTTAATTTCATGTTATTCGACAAGTGCATTTATATTTCAATGTATACCTACTTAATTTAAACTTATTTTTTATTTCAGGAAGACCTTCCTACTCAACCTGAAGAAATGATAATAAATCACAATAACGATATGTGTATATGTTATATCCATAATTCCATACTAAATAAATGCGAAAGTCTGTCTGTCTGTTCACTTAAACGGCTAATCCTCTACTTAACCGATTTTGAAGGAGTTTGGTATGGGTGTGTACAGTACCCGGCGTCAAACATACACTACTTTTCTACACGGGCAGAGCCGCTGAAAACAGTTAGTATTAAATATATGCAAGAAATAATGTGCTACAATTTTCAATCCCTTTTTAAAGTGTCTGCCATTAAAGTATGGTAAATCGCTGAGATGAAGTCATTAAGTACAACCAACACCCATCAACTTAATGGAAAACATATTTTTAAATTTTTAATCGACCATCCTTTTATAAAACCATCAGCTAAATGTTTTATATAAAATACAATTTAAGTAGATACTTAACTAAGATGCTTCCCAAGGTTGGGAAGCCATTTGCGCGATTTTTCCATTATTTTATTTTTTTATTATGGAAGAATATATATGTATGTTTTTATTTTTTTAACTATTTATACGCCTAGGAAACCCAACAAATTTTCAAATTATCTACAAAAAAAAAGGAAGGTGCCAAAAACCTGGACACATATTTTGTAAGTGTGATGGATTTTGACAAAGTAGAAGTGATTTCCTTACGTATTCATATTTTTTATATTGGTGTTGAATTTACTTACGAGGATTTTAATATCATATGGAAAACCCACCACTAATGAAACCACATTCTTATCATAAAGTTGAGTATTGATATTAAGGTGGGTAACGTAGATTTTTACGTTGAATAGTTACCGAACGTCTTCATCCGTCATCTTTACGTTACATTCTGTTTACCTACTAAGTTCTATGGTAGGTATTATTGTTCTGCAAAGGGAATAATATGAATTGATAAGTACATGTTACAAGATACACGAGATCGTAAGTGAATGCAATTGTAGTATGATTCTGCTCTATACCGGACTTCAACTTTGCGCTATGATTTCGCTCACAACCACTTTGCTTTTTCGCTTTTTACGATTGGAAGGATATGGACACGCCCAGAAGAAAACCACTTTTCTTTAGAGGAGCTCGTTAGTCGAGCGCGATCGGCGTATCCGTAGCGAATGAGCGTGTCAAGCGACGACGTGACGCGACCACTATTTGGATTGGTCGCCATTTTAGTGGCATTTTCTATCTTGAGCTCCACCGTGCTTGTGAAGGCAGGTGAAGCCGTTGGTCCTGGTTGTTATCGGTAGATAGCAATCGCGAGGCTGTGTCAGATCCTTAGGGCAGCCTGAAAAATTCTGACAGTGTTGGCCACTAACACACCTCGGGTCATGTTCCTGTTGGTCTGGTTTCCCTGTAACAAGGGTTACGGAGGTCAGACGGCAGTCGCTTCATTGTAATAACCAGTTCCGCTAAATCTAGGACCATGACTTACAGCGTACCTACTCTAGGCTCCGAAACGTAAGCTGACGACGCAACTAAGAATACACGCTAGGGTGATGAGAAGAAGACCACTTTGCCGAACTAAAATTTGGTAACAAGTTATGCACAATATATTTTTTAAATTTCTAAATTTAGTTTTATGTTTAGTTAATATGGCCTTTTGTTCTTTTTCTTTTTGTATATCACAGCAGGATGAAATATACTTGTAATTGTTTTCGAACACAATATCGTTCCATTGTTTCAATCGAAATGAAACTGTCTGTCTGTCGTAGCCCGCTCTAGCCAAAAGTCGAGCACCAAAAATGTAATAGCTGTCACTGACTGTGATTAATGCAATTAATTCCACAATAACCACGGATCGATGTACACTTCCCGGCAGAGATAAATATACCTACTTGAAAATAGTTGTAAGTTTTAAAATTAATTTTTATCTCGAAATTCTTTATTCCGAAGGCTATGTTATGTTATGTATATGTTTTCCATCAGACAATGAGCTGACAACTATGAACATTTATTATGATAGATTATTACACACAAATTATACCAGCCGCCAATTCTTCGTACTCAAATAAAAAATTCTCCGTTAGATGATATTTCTATTTGTACTTATTGGAATAGATTTACTTTAGCAACTTCTTAGTATAGATTTAAATATAATCTCTTTTTTACGTTTAAAAAATTTGTTTAAGTATTCAACACATAACACTCTGAGTGCAGCGGTGAAACATAATTCTCGTAAGTACCTAATGGATCGATTGAATCGAAATTTGAAATCACAACACAATGAAAATTTCTCGAGAATTTTATTTTCTTGAGGTTAGTTTAAGTTTTAAAATATTATCTCGATTCTTGACTAATTTATAAAATAAAATACTTGTTACAATACTTGAAAAATTGTATTTGAAGTAAATTTTTTGTAATTTTAGTACATCAAAGACATATATATTTTTTTAATGACAAGTCGAATTTGAAATTAAATCATAACTAAAATAATTCAAACTATATCCTATTCACTACTGTCTGCGTTTAAATAAATAGAAACGTGAAAAGAGATGTTAGAGAAACCATGCGTCTAAGTGAAAAAAAAATTATAGAGGCAATGTATACTTTTCCATGCCCACCAGTATAATTCAATAGATCGGCTCGCCGGATAGATTTCATAAATAACGTGTAGAATTTTTGTACATAGATTTATTACGTTCTGTGAGCGAAAATGGTGGGAGATTGTTTTTCAATTTAACCGGGGACTCCTGCTGTTTCACAGGCCGCCCGCCGTCCGCTGCCTTGGGCACATGTCGGGCCCGATTTTATGTTCCTATGTGTACGCTTGGCGATACCACTTTCTTTCTTTGATTCGTCCGGTTATTAGACTAGCTATGAACCTTTGAACAAAAGGATTGAATTTTCAACTGGCTCCCAAAATCCAAAAAGGAGGAGGCGCTCAATTCGATTACATGTTTTTTTATTTATTTTTTAGTTTGTTACCAAATGATTTCAAAATTTTTTTTTTTTTTGGTTCGAAAGGGTATGTTTTTGATTAGTTCTCATCGATACAGTAGTCTATTTATAAAATCAATGACTGAAAAAACTAGAGTAGACCAATAATCCAAATAAACATAAATTTTCAAATAAATTTTAGGCAATAAATGACAATTCTTTCACCATACTAGCATTTCATGTTTGCTGAGGCTCATGTAGATGGGTTCGCGGCCATCATGAGGAAGCGATGCGCCTCACATCTAAGGCGCATGCGCGACAGTCCCAACAGTATTCTGTGCGCGCTGGCAGATCGGTGGGACTCGCCAATGCTAGCTCGTTGGATAAGGCTGCACGCAGTCATTTCATAGACTGGTTGCAGCTGTTTTCAGCTGGCTTTTTGTGTACTGTTTGTCTGTTTTATGTATGTTACTAACACTAGTTTATAAGGTCAATCATTGTTACTAACACTAATATGGATCTATGGTCTGAAATAAATGAATTTATTTAATATTTATTATTATTATGTAATCTGTGACCATACCAAATATTTAATGTATAATACAAAATACTTAATTTTGGATGAACAAATCAAATTATTATCAAGAAAATCGAATTTAACAGTGTGAGTCGAAGTTATGAAGGCTTGTTTGATGAATTTGTACCCACAAAGTGACAGCAATTCAATACATTACAATCTGGAAAAAGCATAAAGTAAAACTAAAGTTAAAGGGGCTAAAAAGAAATTAAACGTATTACGCATATCGTAATTAGTTAAGATAAAGCTCTTAAAATAGTTCTTCGGAAAATCTCAGCGACGTACACGTCGTAAACAGTTGTGTCTTCAGATTTTCTTAAAATTAAGTTTATAATGTTTTAAAATGCTTCTTGTTCATTATTATCTACATGTTATTTCATAAATTGAAAGATTAAACATTAAATAATAAGACATTTATTTCATTGGAAAATTCTTCAATTAGGTTGTCTACTTTTATTGTAGACTTATTTAGTCAATCCTAAAAGTTAAGGTTTTCGGATAGGTCACATCAAGTATTATCCATGTTTATATTTACAATGATGTACAAACTTACTTACAAATTTTAAATACATTCATTATTTTTATTTCAAAAGTGATAACTGTTTAAAAAATTGACAGCCAGTTATATTATAAAATGAGTTACCTCACGCATATCGTTTCCGTTTTAAAACAGAGTAGTTTTTCAAATTAAATGAATAAAGAACCAGCTCTATATTAGGTGTGAAAGGCCCGACCTTTTACTACTATGCAGCCATCAATATTATAACTTGTAGCGAAATTTAATCAAACTTACGGATGTTACGAGTGTTGGCCAAATAAATTTGAACATGATTTTGCTAAGTTCCCTTTGTAACCACGACATTGGTATGACATTTTGTTTTATGCCATAAAAGAAGCTTTGAATAGAAGAACGCACTAGAATTTGATCACAACAATCATTCCAATTTATTTGTTCCAATATTATTATTTTTTTATAAGTTTTAGTTATTTGTGAATAGACGACTTCAATCAACAACCACTTTTCAAACACTCATAGATCGCTGCGATATAGGCCTGCGAGTCTAGTGTAGAGATCACAAGCAAACAACATTGTATTAATTTTTTCAGGTAACTTGAATGTACATACTGTTATAATTCTTCAAGCAAATAAATACGTTTTTATAATTCTTTTGATAGGCATCGTCATACCAAGAAGAAGGGTCTTCACTCAATCTAACTAACATTCAGATTCATAGCTACAGTAATTTCTAAATTTTTGTGTTTACGCTAATCCCATTTAAACTTACAGATTCATTAATTATTTTGTAAATGTATTCTTTTCTGTTATTATATGCATGTTGACAAAAAGTTGATTAAAGCATCCGGCAGGAGATCATGCCAACTTGCACTAAATTTTGGCCAAACTCTACTAGGGGTCTTTGAACACCACATGAGACGATGCCACGAAATATTTTTTAAATCACAATTTTCAGTTTTATTAATGATTATGTTTTATTACTTAAGTTTTCACAATTGTTACATAATAAACTAAACTATTTTAATACGGGTTTTATCGCGTTAATTTCTTATTTATTTACATAAACGCTGTAAATTGTTTGAAATGTTAGGCGTAAGTAATAAAAGCGATAAAAACATTTTTAAAATAGTTTAATTTAATTAATGACTATATTAAAATTATTATGCCTTCGATAATGACTATGTTGTAATTATTAGGAAAATTCCAGTCCATTGCAATAAATTTTTCCCAATTTATCTTTTTACGTTGTCAACATTAGACACTACAGGTACCAAATGGAACATATCAGTGTATGTTCATTTATTCTATCACATTTGTTTCACAGCTACTTTGACTTCTATAATTTTATTGCTGTTGAAATTGATGATCATTTCGTATACGGTAATTTGTTAACTGTTCGTGATAAAAAGGTGCTGTGAAAATTTCACGCTACTAAATGATTCAAGCTTCATTTCATCCAAACCTACTGCATTTGCATGCTTAAGTATTTTTTGTAGATACTTAATCACTTTTATCTTGAAATTTATAAACACATTACTCACAAGATAAATATTGAGGTTTTGCTAACACATCAATATCTAATTAAAAAGTGAGTTTTGACGCTATCATTTACGAAGTTTTATGTTCGGTTAGCAACTAAAATGTTTGGGCACGTTTGGCAAAGTATTTTGTTTTTTTTTTTATACTTCGCTTTCTTGTTCAAATAACTGTTTGTTCACGTTGATAGCTGTTTACTGAAGTACTAGCTAACTTTCAGTCCCTAAAATAACTGTATCGACTTCCAAACAAACAGACAGAAACAATTAAGCTTCTGCAGTTCTTCATACTGTTGGGATGTTGCACTCTTTGTTGATTTTCATAAAATGTTATTTGTAAATAAAGCCAATACAAGTTAAAAATGTTTTTTATTCTCGAAGCGAACTTTAAGGATCTAATTATAAAATTCTTCTACATATAATTAAAAATAAATTATTTCATAGCATTTGAAAGTTATCCTATAATTAAATGTCAGAATTAACACAGGCCCGGTCACTTGTATTAGTTGCCCTTTATCAAGAATCTTTAATCCTATTAAAGACCACCTCTCAGCAGGTACTGCGTTGAATAAAACAAAAGTTAGAAAGACAGCGACCAATAGCTCTTGAGCAACTTCGGCCATCGTTATTTTTGAGTAAGTTTCATATTCAGCTGTTTTGGAGTCCATTTTCCTAAGTTATTTACGTGTGGTTATAGAAATCATTGATTTGGGTAAGTAAAAAATAATAATGACAGGAACGCTGGCTGCTGTTTCGCCCAAATGATAAGCATGGTTATCCAGTGGGAAAAAGCAGCCAGCAGTCTTGCTGACATGCCACATGGGCAGAATTTTTTTAATACGAGTTTTTAGTATTTTTATTCTTCCTTTTAATTTTTTACTGTTTTACTGTATTATATAGTACTAAGAAATAACTTATTCCTAATTTTTGTTAGTAACATTTACTGCTTTAATATTTTAACACATTTTATAGTTAGTAGTAAATCGCAGATCATTAAATTGTTGATTGTTTATTTTCGATACAGTAGTTTTAACAAGCATTTTACGAAATAAAGTGTAAATCAATTGTGGAAGATTTAATATTGCACTGACAGTTTTATTTCACTCGCTTGCTAAACCATTAAATTCTCAATTTTTTGGTCGAAATCTTGTTACATAGATGCCTATTCAATTTTTGATTAATATACACAATGTAATTATTTACATTCAAAAAACAAAAAGGTTGTGTAAAATTTTCAGAGTTGGTGTGGTGACCAACATCCTATAATGAAGAGACACTTGAAGAAGAAGTAAGTATTTAAACTATAGCGTCCCACTGTTGGGCAAAGGCCTCCCCTTTTTAGCTATATATTGTTTTTCACACATCTTTGCTTATTTATTTATTCACAGCTACTCACTACACTTACAGTTTCCCAAGACGTATAGTAAGTTAAATAAGTACAATTAGTATCGTTTGGTGCCATACACTCTCAAATTTGATAACCCTAAGTCTGCATCCTTCAGAAACGTTGATAGTCTGGTCCATCTACATCAGCCATCTAGTTCAGACTATTACATAAATAAACAATAAAACTTTAAATAAGTATCAAGATTATTCCACCAGCCTACTTTCGGACATACTGGACTATAGGGATTTCAGTGAGGGTTGGAAAAACGGCTATTCTCGACCGTGTTATAAAACCCTAGCTTAATGGACTATGTTAGCTCCCCGGACACTTTCACAATTAATTAAAACCTCTGGGGTACCTGGAGTGATTAAAAGTTTGGACTAAAAGTAAAGTTAGAGGTAGTTGATGAGTGTGCTTTGTATGAATTATTTATTGTTTTATTGGTGGTAAATAAGGCATTGATGTTAAAAAGGTATGTGACGGATAAATTACAGTAACAAGGAAATTTTTCAATTCAAAATTATTCAATATACTCTACAATCAATGTTTAGTACAGACAAAGTGGGTACTTAAATATAATATTATGAATTATTGTTTAGATTGTGAGAGACTGGCATCTCATCATCATCATTTCGTGTAGGTTACATTGTCTATCGACCATGTACACCCATATGGTATCAGAGTTGTTCGGAATCGCCTCTCGGCCTCTGACGTCGTTCCTTTAACGACTACCAAATGACAGCCGGGACCAACGGCTTAACATGCCTTCTAAAAATCAATCTTACGGGTGTTAGTTGTGCTCAAGTGTAACATCTAAATTATTTGAAGTTTTCTACAATAATAGCGAGGAATGAAACAAAGCAATTCTAATTTCAGGTTATCGGCTGCAAGAGATTCTGAGTATTATCACAGTCAAAACCTCGAAGATAAAATGTAAATTTATTTTTATGAAGATGAAGTCCCAAAATACGGTTAATTTTATTACAAAGATAAGGTCCTAGAAAGCAGTAGAAACGATGGGAAAATTTTGTGATGAGGGGAGTCGCTAAGATTATGGGGGGCGACTGCCTGATATGGAGGGTATGCGAAAATAAGGAAATCAGTTTGGAAAATGACAAAAAATAACGTCACATATATAATACATTATGTATGTAGGTATTACGTGTACATTTTTATATCATAGCAATGTTTTAAAATAGCTTTCATTAGTTGAGAGATTTAATATTATTTTTCTAATCAATCTATCCATACTCCATACTTCCATTCATATCCATACGTCCATTATATCCAAACTAATATTATAAATGCGAAAGTCTGTCTGTCTGTCTGTTACGCTTTCACGGCCAAACCGCTGAACGGATATTGATGAAATTTGGTATGAATATAGTTGAAGACCCGGGGTCAAACATAGGCTACTTTTTGACGCAGGCGGAGCTGCGGTAAACAGCTAGTATAACAAATATTTATGTATCGTTTGTATACCTTACACAAAAGTTTTTTTAAATTTTTTTCTCATTATTCATACCTAGTAAGTATTTACTTGATTAAGTCATTTAATAAGCAAGAAAAATTGTATAATCTAATGTAGTTGATAAAATGTAACGAAATATTTACCATCTAAAGTAAACAAAATGGTAGAACATTTTTCATTTTTACTCACATAACATATCAAATTCCACCCCTGATATTTTACCCTCCTGTGTCCACTCGATTCCCGCTCTTGGAACCTGCATCCCTCAGGACCCTCGGAGTGTTGATTGGCACGGCTCACTGGATTAGGGGAGGATGACCACTTGCCTTTGGGAATTAGAGAATTAACGCCATACTTTTGGTATTGTGTTGTTCTCACTTCCATCAATACTTTGTCGTTGTAGTTGTGTAGCTTGAAGAGATAAAAATTATAATTGTGAGATTGTTGTTCTTCATAGTTGTCTATAGTCACAGTTCACGATATCCTTAACTAACAAAAAATGTTTAAAAAAACAACTACACTTTTTCCACAGCTCCTTTCTACCCTAAGGAATGCTGAAAGAAATTACATTAGCGATAATTCCGATTTTGTACGCATTTTGTTTTATTCGATTAAACAATGTATTTCTTTTGTTTGTAACTGACGAAATAAAGTGTTCATTCATTAATTTACACTTACATAAATTTATTTATTACTAGCTGCTTCCCACAGCTCGGCCTGCGTCAAAAAGCAGCCTAAGTTTGTCTTCAACTATATTCTACCAAATTTCATCAAAATCCGTTCAGCTGTTTAGCCGTGAAAGCATAACAGACAAACAGACTTTCGCATTTATAATATTATTAAATATAAAGTATGGATCAAAATTTCAGTCATGTCTGTGTCGTCGTGTGTTAAGTAACAAATACCTTAAACATTAAAATACACAAATACAGATATATAATATTTACTACAGAGGAATCCCATCATAACTTTTCATCAATACCCCTCAATCCCTTGTCAAAAAATAATAAAATCGTTTTTGAAATGAGTCGATTTATTTTATTCGATACGGCCGCCAGCGGGCCGATTCGTCTCCTCGTATCGGAATATTCGGAATTTTCAAATCCAAGAGATATTTTATGGTCCGTGAAATTGCAACCATTCAGACGATTCCGCGGACGAACGGACAGACGATTTTTCCATTTCCACACCAACAATACAATGCAGTTTAGACGTTTGTTAATGATGTTGTTCGCTGTTCACACGATTTTTGGGAATATTTTTTGAATTGTTATTTTATAGTTTTGTCTGTGAGAAACTGAAAAAAAATACTGCTTCTTTATACTCATATAACACAGAAGTGTTATTTAGTTAATATCAACATAAGTGATTACTTTTGAATTTATTTCTATAATCGAATTAAGAATATTTTTTTCTGCAAATAATATTCATGCATTTAGGTAGTACTTAAAGCTATCTTCACACTATTTTTTTATCACTTAATATCTTTGTCAGTATATGTTTAGTTTACACAAACTTAGTAAGTACTTGCTTTATATGACAATGACAGTCAAAGAGTTAAAATAGTATTCATAGTTTTGGTAACTAAGTTCGTGTAGACAAGCATTATTATTTGTGCAATGAATCACTATTCATTGCACAAATAATTTTAATTTTTGGTTGAAACTAACAATTTTGCTCTAAAAACAAGCTAAAGACATTCATAATATGATTATATTTAGTTCATTCTGATGTCTTTGTGATTAATAGACTACTTGTCATAGGAAGCAGTCATTCACGTCCAAACGGTATTTTAAGACGGTTGGTAAGGAAATGCAAAGTTTATTAGGAAAGGTTACAACAATTTATTTGCCTATTATAATATTCGTAAATATAAGAAGTGTACTCTTCTCGGGAGTTTATTCTTATAGATTATTAGCGAGTTCCTTTAGTTTTTTTTTTTTTGTTTTTTTTTTTAATCTATTTTATTTAGAAGCTTTTGTCTAATGACATGTCAGCTCCATCGATACAAACATGAATAACTTTAATGACTAAGACACGTAGAATAATTAAAAGAACTTGTGTATTTTACTGGCGGTACGCCACTAAACGACACAAGTCCCGGGCAGCGTTAGATGTAGGGTTGCTCAGGATACTCTGGACATACCCAACGTCCAAGCCAATTACATTATATTTACTTCTAAATAAATTTCTTTGAATCTGGTTTCTTTCACATTCCATCCTTTAGTTTTTGATTCGAGACGATATTTAATTTCTCTTTTATTTGCTTTTACAGCTACGCCTTGATAAAGATTGCCCTTCTTCCTTTTATCTTTCCTTCAATGATGTTCATGTAATCATTCATCGAGTAGGATCAAATACTCTTACATGTTTCCCTTCGCCTAAAAGATGGACTGACTGCATATAGAAGAGGACTTATGGATGAATCCACGGCAGAGTATCGAAAACTATGCAAAAAAAATACTTTTTCCACCGACTCCAGATAAAGCGAAAAGGTAAGGACAATAGAAGTAACTAATCAAGAATTACAGACTACAATATCTAAGTGGATACGAGTAGACTAAAGATTCGCTCAATAATAACTTTTAAAAAGGTAGATTTTGGAAAAAGATCCACTGAAACCATGACTGAAACATTGAACAAAAATCACACACAGGTTTATCTTATTAATATCGATTTTGTGATATCATTTGATATGCATTTTCAATATTTAAAACAGAAAAAGTTTAACACTAAAAATTTTAATAGGTGTTCGAAAAAATCGTTTAAGAATATTGTGACCACATAATTTTATTCTTCAGTATTTAATATGGACAATGTAATTCATTGGATATTCCAGTTGACATACTTGTTAATAGGATTGGATTTCGTCATTATGTATGTAATATTATAATGTGATTAATGAAAATGCCTGTGCACAGGTCTACACTTGAATGGAAACTGTTTGACGTTAGGAGGTAATTACTTGAAGTAACTAGGTACTGGTAGGTTGAAGTAATGCTCTGACACATAACTAGAATTAGTCGAATATCTTTTGTGACAGAGGTAAATAAGTTATTTAATGCTCATTCTTTATCAATAATCTTTAGCAAAAAAAAAAAATCTACCATTGGAAGTTTCCAGTGATAGATTTTGTTTGTTGTTTCCAGTATACCTAGTTTAAAATCACAAAATTAATTTTGAAATCATAATATTCTTTTCTCGATTGTTTCACATTGTTAATAGATGCACAGGAATAAAGGCGATAAAACTAGATTAAGTTATTAAATTATACTTGTTGCAAAATGTAATTGTCTACATACATGTAATCAAGAGTATAATTATCACAATTCACAGTTCCCAATCTCTTATTTTACGTTTTCATTAATAAGTACCATATTTTCTTTCCTTTATACCTATTTTTTAAATACTCATTACTTAGTAACTTTCTTAATTATAGGTAGGTTATTATCAGCAGCAAAATAAACAGTAAACCATGAACTGATCACCCTTTTAACGCTGATGTCGCAAGAAACTCCATTTAAGAAGCAACCAGTTGACCTACATCTTTTAATCACTTTGAAGAAATTTTATTTAGCCGGTTTGTATCGTGCTGCTTGAAAAATGGCCGTGCGAATGAAAAACTTTGTGTTTTGGAGACAAAAGGCGTGGGCGATGATCATTAGTGAGCTATTGTCGAAAATGCCAAACGAATGACAGTGGTGCTAAAACTTAAATGTTCCAGCGTTTAGATAAAACAGGTTAGCAGCAATTAGACAGTTTAGTTGTATCTATTTATATATAACTAGCTATTTCCCGCAGCTCCGCAGCATCAAAAAGTGGCTTATGTTTGTCCCCGGGTCTTCAACTATATTCATACCGGCAGTGAAAGCGTAACAGACAGACAGACAGAAAGACAGACAGACTTTCGCATTTATAATATTAGTACGGAAAAGTATGGAAAGTACGGAATTAGTATGGATGGAAGTATGGATAGTATGGAAGTATGGATATGGATAGAATAGAAGTATGGCTTTAATAAGTCGCCTCTTAGGACACACAAGAGAAGAGAGGGATTGATTTATGTTCCAAGCCTACATTATTATGTACCTGACCCTATTGGGTCTTCTATCCAATTTATTTTATCATTCATAAAATTCATAACAAACATTTCACTACCAGAAACTAAAAACAGAAAGAGTTTTTTAAATCCGTGAGACGGCTAAAAACTATCATCGAGTTTATTTAAATATTTAAGTCTAATTACACATAAAATTGAGGTCAAAGATAATCGTTGATATTCATACTTTTTTAAGTTATAAAAATAAAAACATACAAAATAGTGCTTTTGACAGAAGCATAATATAACTATTATGTCAATTTTTACATTCTGCATTTCGTCCAGATGCATTTTGTCACCTTTATAATAGCAGAACAGAAACGAGAAAGTAAATAAGATGGTGCAACACAAGATGTGCGACATCTTTAATACTCGATCGCATTGAGATGGAATGATCCTTTTCTATTATTATGAGTTTCTATTATTTGACTCTGGAACGCTCTGCCAGTTGAAATTCGGCGTGCTCAAACTCTTGCGAGATTTAAAGCACTAGTGAAAGAGAATTTTCTAGATGGGGGTGAATGATGTGAGATGTTACGTTAGGTCCTAAAATTTATCTTACATCATTATTTGAGGTATTATAGTACATTTATATATTTCTGTATATTATTTGTGTACTGCGATATGTACTCAAGCAAATGAAGAGAAGAAATGGACACTTTACTTAATACCGGTCTATTACGTTGATAGGTTTAGTGATTTAGTTTTTAGGGCTATGGAAAGGACTATGACACCTGCTTGACTAATGTATTTTACACGGATAAAATAAGCAGGCGGTGACTCGCCATCTCAGTCAATGGGCCCCCGAAAACGGCTGCACGACATAATGTGCAGCAAAGAGGGCAACACTAGTTGAGCGGCTAAAGATGAAAAGGTGTCGCTGTACTTTATACAACGATCATTTGCTCCCTTAGGGTCCCATCACGTACGCCCACTCGCCACTTACGTTTTACATCCACCTTTCGAGCCCTCTGGCGACTCCACTCTGGCCGGCCGGCTAAGGCAAGCCAGGGGTAGAGGTCCTGTCCCTCATCGGTGTCCACTCCGACCGACCAACAAAGGCAAGTCGGAGGCGAGGGCCTCCCCTGGGAGCACTCAGGCCCGCGGTGTCGCCACTCACCAACAGCTCGCCACAAGCTGCCCTGCGGAGACTGACTGCACTGGGAAGGGAACCCATATTATTATGAGCATCAATATGTTTGTCTCTTTTCTCCGCTATTAATGTTGATAGTACTTGAAATTTTAAAAGTCTTGTTATGCATAAATTTCTAATGAAAATATACGTAAACAGCACAACAATAAGCAACAAATAACAGTTATTTAAAGGCCTTTTATTTTTCGTCTGAAAAATCAGCCAATAAGCGGATGAAACAAAGTTTGAGCAACACTGCGAAGACGATACCATTAGAGTATCGACATAGGGTAGCACCGAGTAACTGACCTACAAAAGCATGTGACTTGCAAAACCTTTATGCTGCATTGTCATAGACCACCTAGACAGCGACAACAGCAACAATAAATTATACGCAAATCTGACAAAAATTGTAACAGTAGTCGCAAAATTTTGCACCAAAGGGTTATTTGTAACGGTTCAACAATGGAACTACTGTTCTTTCTCATAAATCATCATGTTTCGTACTATTTGCATACAAAGAACGTGTTGCAATTTTTTTGTCACAGCACTATGTAGTGTTTAAGAAAAAAATCATTGTTTTTTTTTGTTTTAAGTATTTGTTCCTTTTTTTCAGCCAGTTGTTGTTCTTTAAATAGAGATCATTTGACTATATTTTTTAACTTCAGTTTCTGCATATTATTGAGATGAAACGAAATATTTATTATGCGAAAACATCATACTAAACTATTTGTAAACTAAATTTAAAAAAATGTAAATATGGCACTGTGTGGTACTTTAGAGCTTCCTAGTTAGTGTAAATATGATTTTTTGTAAATCTTACTCGTACTCGTCACATTTTGCGGTTTCACAATGAATCTCAGAGTTGTTATTTCAGAAATTTCACAAGTAACAAATTCTAAGCTAAACCAAAAAAAAAATCGTCTCCAATTCTAAAGAAGCATTACTACAACTCGTGGGAGCTTCGAAAAGGAAGACAAAATATCCCTTCTGTGTCGGCAAAGCTCTTGTTGCTTCATTTCATTTCCATCAGATAGTGCTCTAGGTTTAAATAGCGTTAATCTGTTATACGCTTATACCCAGTCATTATGCCTTATCATTAAATACTTACCTATAGATGTGATAGACATATAACAGATCATATCAACAGGAAGTTTAATGCTATGAGCCCTTATTTGAATCTGCATGAAGGGTTAAAGAGAATTTCGTTTAATTAGATATCGATATTTTTTCCATTCCATATGGCATTCCCGAACCCGTTAACTACCGTTCGATGGGCCCCTCGCTGACTCAGCATGTTAACCCTTGTTCAGTAACGTTAGTACAAAGATCCAATTGGCACCATTGTTGATTGGCCGATTTAGCTGGGGAAAAGAGTATTTCACATGTTATTTGTTAAGTCATTGTTTTTACTTACTAATTACTTAATTGCTGAGAAAAAAAATCTAATCATCTACCAATCAATTTCTACCCAAAGGTGTTAGAATTTAGCTTCCTTATGACAAAAAACTACATACAGATAAAATAGAAATTTAATTTTAAACGTAGTTAATGTAAATATAAAATAATTTCAGGCAAATAAACAGTTTTTTGTATGAAATCGATACCGGCGGACTTTACGCTTGAAAGGCTATATTGTTACTTATGAAACAGTTAACTTAAAATAAAAAATAGAACTCTCAGTGCCAATTATAATACAGTTTTATAAGAAAAAAATGCGTACACAATCTTTTACAGGTAACGTAAATGATGAGGAAAGAAAAATAAACGAAAAGTACCAGTTACCTAAATTATGATTTTTACATGGAGATTTAAAAATATTAACGTGGATTCGCTAATTAAGAAACTTAATTAGGTAATGGTTTGTGTATATCAATCACCTGATATCATTAACTTAATGAGACATAATTCTATTTAAAGTTTATAAAAACTAGCAAAACTATAATTTTTATTTCACAAAAACTTTACACAATGTAGAGTTATAATTTTTCTACTTTTAAAGAGTTTTGTATATATTGTTTAGTACCTATTATGTATTTCAAATAAAAAAATGGGTGTTACCGGAATTGTGCACAAAATAAACATTTTGTGGCTGTTTTTTGGATGTTATTTTCAATAAAAAATATGCGTAAATTTTTTATTTTTTTATTTAAGTACTATATATATATAAGTATATTTTTAAATAGAAAATACAAATATTAAAAAACAAAATAAGTATAAGTCACAAAAAATAAGAGGTTCCAGCAAGTCGTCGCGAGGAAGCGTTCCCAGAAAATTAAAAAACACAGAAAATGCGTAAAATTAGTAAATATAATTAATATTGGATACTTTTAGTGAGAAGCTGAGAAGAGCTGATTCGGCGCTGTATTTTATTTTTCAAAATTTGGGTTTTTTGAGTGTTTGTGAATAACAATGGATTATTATTTGCAACGTATTCGGGAAAAGCGTGAGTGTCGGGAAGTGATACAGTGTTGTGCTTGTTGCCAAAAGCTCTTGGAAATTGGAAACAGTCGTTTTAGAAGTCTAGCACTTTACTTAGCCTAATTCTTCTGACTCGACTTGACTTTACATAACTACTGAATTTACTTTAGACTTGCTTAACTAAAAAAAATTGTTTAATAATTTATCTGGCTAAATACTAAAGTTAAAACCATATTGGGAAAAAATTACTAACTTGGAATAAAAAAATACAACGTGACAAATTTTTTGTCTATAGAACATTTTAATTCCAAACTGGAGCAGATATAATTCAAAAACAGAATGCCGCTCAAATAACATACTATTTACTAAGCACATAGTATAGGCGGTAGTACCACAGGCAGCGCGGTGTGTGCAGAGCGTGCAACTAAACTTGTGATTAATGGTGTGCTGCCCGCGGCGGGCGCCGCTGACTGCGGGCGTGCTAGCTCAAACAATAGTGGTACAGAAGGTCTCCTCTCTTCTCTTCTTTCGTGTCAATGGCACAAAACTACAGTAATTTGGCCCAGTAAGACGCAACAAACCACTGCCGAGTCAGAGTCCACAGCCAAATCTGCCTACTATGCTGCGGGTACAATAGTGCAGAAGATACAGAATTATGATTAAGGTCGGTACTCGACTAATGAGGCATTCGTGTTCATGACAGTCAAGCGTAGCAAGCACAGACTGATTTGGATTGGTCAGCATTAGTGGCATTTCTATTTTTATTTATTATTATTTATTAGAGTTACTGTGTGCTTTGGAAAGCCTCATGACTGTTGTAAGGAATGTCAGATACCTTTAGGTGGCGTGAAAAACAGTGTTGGCCACTAACATATCTGAATCATGATCATATTGGTCTAATTTTTCCGAAAACACGGTTATAGAGATTATACCACTGTGGCAAAGAGCATCGAAACCGTAGACATTCCTTTCTCAATGCATTGTGATAATAACTAGCACCGCCAAATATATGATTAAAAGCCGTGCACCCTGCGCTCTAAAGCGGTAAGCTATGGATGCAACTGCGAAACATGTTAAGATGATAATGAAATGTTAAAAACACTTTTCAAGTAATATTTAAAATTGATGAACTCTTTCCATTACAAACAAACATTGGCATCTCGTGCACTAATACCATCTAACAATATCATTGTTCTTTGACCTCAGTAAATCGTTTTCTCCAGGACTTGATTAAAAGTTCGCTGTGTGATGTTGCAATGGGATTTCGATATGCAACTGCAATATTATAGTTCTCGAGGCCGCCTTCATGTTTTGATGTGACCGACTATTGTACTTACTAACCCAAAGTTCTTCAAACCTTCATATCACTTAATGTCTAGTTGATTCGATATATTGGTCGAATACACTAAATGTGTACGAATCTATTTTAAGGGGTTTCATTGAACATCGTTAAATAATAAAATTATTTCGTAAAGATGTTTATTAAAGCAATTTGTGCGACTACAGTTTGAAAAAGCTGAAATCAATCTTTCATGATTTTATGAACTCCTAGATATATTTCAAATGTTAAAGATCGCAAAATCCAGAACACGCTTTGGAGTGCATTCAATTAGTTTTTTACAAGAAGTAACGTAGCCATTGTATCTGATTCTTAAAGTTTAATTCACATTAAGCAGTGCCAACGTCAACCCTTCAGGGTGCGTGGCGTGGCACGTAGCAACAAAGGCTCACTAATCGAAGAACGTTATCCATTTCAATACAACTGCACCAGCAGTCACTTTCCCAGACTTCCGAAATAATAAGGTAGGGAGTGGGGAGGAACCCGAATGGCGAAAACATCAAAAGAAACCCAGGAAAAAACATCGGCTCGAATTCCCAGTAATCGTATTTAGCCAATATAATCTGACCTCTCCTAATCCACCCCCAGAAACGCCAGGCCTCTGTTTTATAGAATTAATTCAGAGGCAGGGCGGGTCAAGGCGATCGGTCGGCTGGATCAAAGACGCAAGTCCATTTTTGCAGAAAACATTTTCTTGTAAGGCATCACTTTTTTGTTATGTTATGTTGCTTAACGATGTGTGCTGAATTATTATTAGATTAGTTGGGATCGGATTTGTCATGATAAGCAGTAATTGTATTCATTGATTGAAAGTAAAATTTGGAAACAGAATTCAGAATTAAAACATTTTTAAATTTCTCGTACATCTTTTCTTAGTTACACATATAAATTTTGGAAACATGTCATAATAAATATTTTTTAATAAGTAGGCAAATTGATTTGTTATAAAATAAAGCAACTCTATAATGTCATTATATTAGAACGGCAGGCCCAAGTACCTACCATGTCTACATCGTACAGGTTAAGTACCTTCTTAGAGGGAGCTATTATGAACAAAATGTATTTACCCTTAGCATTCGTTACGCCTTAAACGAAATTCAAAATTGCATAAGCTTTTTAATTAATAATCCCGGAGGCCTTTCAAAGAAATCGGAATGGTACAAACGTAAACGGCATGAATAATAGTTTTAAATGTATTTGAATAAGCAGTTCATTAATTATGTCAGGGTATAATAGTAATTTTTGACATGGCCCTTCCTGCTTTCAATGCTTTCGTTCAGTTGTACAATTTTTTCGATGGGGTCGATTTTAGTGTCACTCGTAACTTGTTAAACTGTGTAAAAAGGTTTCGATGAAATAGGGTAGGTGAAATAAATTTACTATATTGGTAACTTCATTTAGGTACTGACATTATATAATTATTTCAAATCTCTATTTTGCTCTTGCACATTTATATGAAGCCATTGATAGGTTTAGTCAGCAAACCTTTTTAATTAAAGAAGCCTACTGGGTATTGATTTATTAAAACTTTATTGTTTAACAAGTAAAAAACTACAACAATTGCAAACTTACTTCAAATTTGAATCGTTTATTTCGGATATTAGTACCTACATACAAACAATATTACTAGTTTATTAAATAATGCTAGTAGAAAATAGTAAAAAGGTGTGTAAATGTGTACTGTTTTTGGGAGAATACGTACTGCGTTATTGCTAAGCGCATTCTTTAATAGTCAACCTTTGGGAAAAATAGACATAGTTCGGTGCAAAAAGTTATGGAAATATTTTTTACAGCTCAAATTTTCCTACTTATCTAGCTCTAGATATGTTGTGGGGAAAGCTAAATCATTCATAAAACTACTATTTGAGAAATTTGTTGATGTGATTCTAAAATCACATTTTGAAACAAATTCAGAAAATCACGGATAAAGTAATTTAATCGATTTCTTTTCGAAGGATACCCAAATAGGGCCCACATGTTCCTTGATCCGAGTTAAATGAATAGTTTTGGCACAGATGCAGGGCTTAAAATAGTTTCTTAGCGTGGCAACTTGAACAAGGTCTTAGGGTCGCCAGTGATTAATAGTCAGAAAGGTAAGACACGTCAGATTTTGTCCACGTATGCGACATGTGCTTTGGGTATTAAGTTTGTAAGTAATAATTAATGCATTAAATATAATATCGTAACGAATCACTTGAAAGATTCGTAGGGTTCTTTAGGAATTATTTTATCATAATGAACCACTTTCATAATATCTCCAACAATAAGGATGATTCCGTGCTTTCTAAGGCACGATCCCGGGTGTCATATGGTGGTTGTTAAACGAATCATGTCAGAGGCCGAAAGGCGGTTCTGAATAACTCTGGCTTGTACGCCCTGATACAAGGTCGATTCACAATGCTACCCACTCGAAATGAACGAATAATATCTCTGAGTTCTAAGAGTCCTACCATGAAGTACTTAACTGCTTAACTTGTAGTGGGTAGGGCATTTGCCTTAGAATCGGAGGATATAGGTTCAAAACAACGTATGCTTCCCGTGGAGCATACGTTGTTTAGTTACTTCCAGTTTGTTATGACATTGCAGCCTTGAATCACCTGATTGTCTGGTACCTATAATAATGATGATGCCGTGCCTCGGAACGCTCGTCAAGCCGTTGGTCCAGGCTGTCATTTGGTGGTGTTTAATGACACTATATTAGAGGCCGAAAGGCGGTTATGAAAAACATTAACACTTTACGGGGTTGATTGACCTTTGACTCACTTGAAAAAATTCTGAAAAAGTATGATGTTATTTATATTTTTAAATTAAATATGTGATAAGAGCTTCTTTTGAGTTTAGCCATGCCAACAAAAAAACATAATTTGGGCTGTAAGCTTATTAAATTCTCAAAATAACAGGATGCACATGTGAATTTCCCGAGAGCTGAAAGGGCGCATCGCCGCGGGTCGGGCCAATTATGAAAATAGCGCACCTGCGCTTGTCAAACCGCGCGGCCGCGGTCTTCTGCTCCTCGACCATTAATCTTGCTCGCTCCTTACACATTTCTGGTATCCTGGTATCTGCGGCGGTCTAAAATTATTCCCTCTCTACAAATAGGACGATAAATTTGGATTTTTAACATCCATCTGTAAGATACATTTCCTAGTACACATTTCTACTATACATTTCTAGTATCCTGGTAATTCTCGCGGTCTAAAACTGTTCTTTAATTCTCTAATAAATTATTTAAAAAAAAATGTGTATGTAATTCATTTGCCGGATTTTAGTACCTACATTTCTGATATCCTAGTGTCTGCAGGCGGCGGTTTAATATAGTTTTCTCTCATCAAATAGAGCTAATTTGGATTTCTAAAATCTATCTGCAAAATTTTCATACATTTCTGATATTCTGGTAAGTATCTGCCTCGTTCTAAAATGTTCTCTCTCTTCAAATAGAGCGATTAATTTGCATTTTTAAATCCCTAGACTCTTGCCCACTTCCATCTTTCTTTTTTATAATATCTGCCTCGGTAAAAAATTGTTCGTTCCCTACATGTGCGCTAGCTACATTTGGATATTAAATTATTACTGCAAATTTTTTGTGTCAAATGTTTATCTTAAAATTAATTTTATCACATCACAACCTAACTTACGCACGACAACCCCAGCGCAATCGAGTAGAATATCTCGTAAACTTAACTTTATTAAAACTACGTTTCGTTTTATATTCTAGTAACGCCATCTATTGACGAGTAGCGCAGAGAACATTAATCTTTTGTCTCAGAATTTGTAAAAAACTAAAGACAGAAGATGCTTTTGGTACTGAACACTTGTTTTAAACTGCACTCCTGTAATCTGTGCTAATATTTTCCTTTTTAATTTCCAGTAGCATGTTAGACATAGCTGTGGAACGTCGTTTTGTTTCCTAAGTAATATCTACATTGTTTTAATTTTCGACGTTGACTGAGGATAATCATCTTAAAAACTGGTGATGAAAAACTATTTATTGGGAGATCGAATTCTATATTAAGAATCAACAAAATGATTCACAGGATCTCTACTCCCTTGTGATCAAATTCATACAATCAATTAAATCAGTTATTTATTAAATAAATAAATGAGATTTAATTAAAAGATTGGTAATAATTTGTTATCCAGATCGCTTTAAATATTGAACAATTTTGCTAGAGAGAATTTCTCATGGTGATGTCTCTGATTATGAGACAATATGCATTATCTCTTATACAGACTTCAAAATATGATTTTTCGGTTATATTTCTCATAGCCGAGGAAAATAAAACAGCAACTAAAATTTTATCTTTATTTAATAACAAAATAGTATAGAATCAATAAAACTAGAACTTCAGAAAGGTAGCACGGTATGAAGATTAGAATTTAAACATTACATAACTTAAGTATATAAAAACCTACTGAATTTTTTTCAAGATTTGATTTTACTAATGAACATATTAAACAAGGAGCTAGGTGTAATCCATAGCTACAAAATAATAGGCTATTCTACTTAATTATTTTTTTAAATTTCATATCACAAATTTGAGTCCCTGAATTCGAAAACAGATAGAATTTTTTGAATCCGTTCAATATTAAATAAGCCTTTAAAATCCTGTGGAAGGAGAAACTGTCAACCGCGCTCCCAATTTTCTTCAGTTTAAAACTTTAAATGCTAATTAATTATCAATTTTGTTGTTGTTTTCGAAATCGGTTACTTTTTAGTGTATGTATTGTTCCGTATAAATATCTTGTCAAAATATAAACACAGTAAGGTAACCTATTATAAGAGAATTAATGATAACTTCTAAAAGAAGTTAATCGATTTGAATCTTATTCAACTTCTTGTCGCTGCAAAGGACAAAGATTCATACAAATTCTTACTCAGCTTATACTCGTACATGACAATTTAGTACATCTTTATTCAACATCAGTAAAGTCATCGTCATTAACGAATACAGCCTCACCATCTCAAGTCAATCGATATGATGATGCATCGAATTACTTGCGAGATGTGGCGCTCGACAGTACTGCTGCTTTTGAGATGTTTAACTAATGCACTCTAAATAAACAAGCATTATACATAAAAAAAATAAGATTAAATTTATTTCAATAAATAAATATTACAAGACAACTGGAAAAAATAACAATAATTAGTAAATAAATAGAAAGAACGACTATTTGGAAACACAGTTCCTACAATTGCCGATTCTTAATTCTGTATAATTTTCAAACGATTTCTGAAAAATGGTTGCACAAATTAATCTAATTGTATGAGCTTGAAAATCATCAAGAGTTTTCCCGGTTGTTTTTTTTTGAAATTTTTATTTATTTTGAAATAAACAAAAATGTTTTTTTCACCACCGAAAACCATTTAGTCAATATGAAAGTTATTGTTGTTTCCACCGACCATTGTAGGATTTTTAGTCATATCTTACGAAACTCTTAGATCGGTACATGAGAGAATCTAGAAAAGCTCGCTATGGACACAAAGTAACTATGGATGAGAAAAAATTAAAAAAAACAACAAAACCAAGAAGATGAGGTGTTATGTATGTCACTTTTGCAATTCTCGTTTAAATTAATGCACTCGACAAGTTACTAGAAAAATACTAATGAATAGGTGAATATTATTATCTTATGATCTTTTGAGATACATATGATTTTATCTACAAGTGTTACTTTATGAATTTCGACGATATAATCTCAATTTCGGAAATTAATAGTTCGGCTAGTACACATTGCTTCTACCGAGCACATACCTATGCGTGTAACACTAATCGACAAAAATATGTTACGACAACACACATTTGAAAACCAATATTTATCACTGGACCTTTTCTTCGGAATACATTTGTTCGACCGATCTCTTTTACGATATGACATATCTATGACATGTTCAGATAAATATTTTCAAACACCACCCTTCACCTGCGCGGAAACCATATTTGGTTCTTACCAATGAAATTTTATTGATAGCTAGTTTTATGGAGGCGAAGGGTTATCTAAATGAAAACAATTTCATACAGAAGCAAAGCTTATAAAAACAAATGTTATAAATTAAATGTTACATATTAAAACGCCTAGCTTCATCTTCTTCATTGCCTTGATCGTTGCAGTGCATGCACCACACAAACCTCTCTAGAACCGAATTTGTCGCCTCACTTCAAACAAATTCGGATCTACAGGGTAGATGTAGGGCACTAATATTGATGCCGATGGGCACCAAATTGAGAGCTCCAGCTTCGAATTTCTATTGGCATGTGCAATCCTCCTTCTGTAAAAAGAAAGTACCAAAATTTCAGCCAGTGTGTTTTACCTAAAAATCTTTGTTGATTCTACATTCATTCATTTTAAAAGCTAATCTTTTGTCAGTGGAATTTTTCTTATTCTTCCCTATAACTTGCCAGTTCTTTAATGTTTTGATATGACACTTTTTATTCTCAGATAAAAGATATTTGATACTACGGTGCAAGCTTTTTAATGACTTACTACCTTACATTATCTTGTGGCCTAGGCCTTCATTAGTTACAAACAGGGTTTTTTTCTATTTTTTACAATTAAATTTATTATTTAAAAAAAATTGTACATTCAAATCATACAATGTACAAATATTACTCCTCCTTACTGAAATGGGCGATCTGGTGGTAAATACCAAAGCTACCAGTAGATTTTATCAAATTGTAAACAAGATCTGGAATGGAACGTATCACAGAATATAAATAAATTAACAGACTTAAGTACTTACTAGATTTATTAAAATTACATCCCTTCAACTATTGTTGTCTAGTTTGTAGCAAGTAAAGGGTGAATGAACTATCGGGGAAAAAATCGTTTGACTCTGCAAATTTTCCTTTGTATGTTCTACAACATTTTAATCCCTGGCCTCGAGATTATACCTATTGATAACAACTTACTCACTAGACTACAGAGACATATTTAAATTTCAAGACAAAACAATATACAATGAACGCATTATATATAATAATTAATGCAAACTAATTGATTCCCTATTGGATCAACGCGACTTGCATAAATAATGAAACGAAGTAAAAAAAAAATACGTTCTAATAAATACTTGGTTATCTCAGTCAACATTAAGAATATTAAATTAAAAAAAAAAAATCCATACTAATAGTATAAATGTGAAAGTCTGTCTGTCTGTCGTCAGTCTGTCTGTCTGATTTTGATGAAATTTGGTATGAATATATTTGAAGACCCGGGGCAAATATAGGCCACTTTTTGACACGGGCGGAGCTGCGGGAAACAGCTAGTATATTATAAATTTAAATTAAATAACACTGCCAATATAAGAGATTTATTTTAGTTTAATTTGAATAAAATTCAAATATACCGTCGAAGAGAGTTCGGAATCAACTTATATTTTTGGATCATGGGCAAACAAAGGCGAAAGGCTGTTCCGAAAATCACTGATATCAGGGTGTACTGGATCAATGGACTATGAAGCCTACTCGATATGAATAAATGGGCAAAAATAATAATAGTGGATTAAAATATGCTAAAAATTAAACATGGTGTGGGTCTAAAAATGAACTTACATTCATTCCACTAGGATTCATACATAGCTTTGGACTAAAACTTAGGAAAAAAATCCGAATTGGCAGATTTTTGCAATGTTTTTCAGCTAAGACTAAAACTTTGTTAGTGTTACTTAGTTTCTTGCATGACTAGCTAACGAATTAGCTAAAGAGAGGTGAAACTTGTGTAACACATGAATGATTCAGTTTTTCACGTGAAAACCAGAACATTGTCAAACTCTGTATCTAACTGAAGTATTCAATAAAGAAGAAAATGCAAAAAGCACTCATCTTTGCCAAAACTATCTCTTCCCAAGCGTCCTCAGCTTACGCTTTAGAGTCTAGAGTGAGTTTTTAATAATGGTGCTATATTTGTCGGTACTGCATAATAATAATATAACAATTAATAAGATCGAATAAAATGGAAACTATTTACACAGAACAGTTTTGCGATTAAGTAGAGATAAAAAGAGACATCATGTGACATTTTTAGCAGATAATATTATTAGCATTACAATAAGTATCCGTTCACATAGATTATACTCGGTCATATTTCTTAATTAAAATTGTCTTTTAAACAAGAAATCAAATTGTCAATAAAGCATTGAATTATTAATTTGTTTACTCAATGAAGTTAAGTAAAACTGAGAACCACGTGTGAACGAAAATTGAAAAATAAATAAAAAAAACTTCTCTAAATCCTGGTGTCTGTTGTTTGTTGTGCAGAAGACAGATGTAGATAGTCCACCTGGAAATAAAAATATGAATTTTTAACAAATTATGAAAAATATAACCTTATTAATATTTAACCTATATTTATGTGTATAAAAGAGACGAGTAGTTACTCGCTCACTAATGCAGTAAATTTTTAATATAAAAATTTAAAAACAATACTAGAGCCTAGAGATAAATATTGAAAATATTATATATAAATTGGGCAAATAAATAAATTATATTATATTATATTATATTATAACCATAGGCATATATATTATAATCATAGAACCATATATTGCTTAAAATGATTTCCAGGAAATTTTCATATGAATAGGGGCAAAGTACTAAGGTGGTCCAGGTGGTCCTTTAATGGTCGCAGATCCAATCAACTTTGCATTCACAAAGAGGTGACTTTTTTTCCTTTACCGAGAAAACCCTCAGATAATGAGATGATTAGATTTTAATGTAATGATGTTTCTTTCACAACAATTAAACTAAGTAGTTAAATATCGTTCAGTATCATAACCCTACTGCGACAAAAAACGTACAAAAGCTAACTAAAAATTAAATAGACTATCATATTTGTCACTAGACGTGTAACCGAGTATATGAATCACTCATTATGTCACTCGTTAAACCGAAATTATCAAAACGCTCATCCATCAAAATTAGAAGCAGTGACGCCGCTCTTCGGATTTTTTATCGATTATAGTGAAATGAACGGCATCAAATATCGACCAAACACAATTGAATTCTTAATTTAGCATGTAACCAATGATAGTAGCCGGCTGTCGTAATCGATCATAATTATAGTTTGTTGGCTAAAATAAACATCGGCGACAAGTGAGGACGCTAATGTTTGAACAACTTTAAACAATGTCCACACAAGTCTAATAGACAGTCGTGATCGCATTAGATAAGGTTAAGAGATAGGGAAAGTTTTTGGCATAAAGGTTGCGCTAAACAAATTTACATTGATTAACGGAAGGATGTTTTAGTGGTGCGTTTTAGACGGCACATGTTAATCAGCCGCTTCTAACAATGTTTGCGAAGTATGAAACAGACACGTAATATTGAAGAATCTCGCATATCTTGCATCATAATGAGTCACGTGAACTCGTCACATACTGGTTTTGGGACTACAAATTGAAAAGAGAAACCTACGGTCGAGCGTAGTCGTCAATGAATACAAAGCATTAAATCATTATGATAAAAACATTACAAATAAAATATAGTTACCTGGATAGGTAAGTTAGGCAAATTTTTAAACTATATATTTAGAAATATTCAATCCGATAATACTAAATTTCTAAAACAAATTGATGGATAAAGTAGTATGTAAGCGTGATTTCTTAAAAAGTTTATTTAAAATTCATTAAATATTTCAACAAAATCTAAATCGATAATCGAATTCAAATGAGTTCATCAAATGCCGGCGTCGCGTCACTACGTCTGTGCGCGAATTCGTTGATTCGCCAACCTTAGAGTAACGAGGACGGCATCCGGCGAGCCAGGGCAAGTGGGTCAGGGGACGCGCATGCGCCTCCGGACACGAGCAATGAGCCCGCCCCCAGCCTGGGACCGAATGAATGGCTTAGACCCCCACTAGCAACTAGCCACTTTAACAAGACCTCCCCTATCTGGGATAAGACCAACAAATTATATGAACGCACGCGCTACCCACAGCTCTGCCTTGAATGGTCATGAAGTATAGAAGCAGCTGTTGGATAAATCTGTTGAGCGTTCAACCCACTAGTTGCTAAGCCAGTCTTTGGTTCTTTGATTTGATCTGTCTGTGTAGGCAGACTCGTCTCAAAAATAATGAGTTAGAAGTTGTATCTGCTCATTTGTTTTATTAAAATAAGTACTTACTTATTAAATTCCCTTTCTAAGCCTCAGTATTAAAGATAATTTCTGCTCTTACTTGCCCAAAATGATTTTCATATAATATAAAAATAGTAGCTTCAAAATATATGGAATATGGATTTTTAAACATTAAATTTCAATGTTAAATACAAAGAAGCAATATCCTTGTTTTATTTTGAGTGCAAAGTTAAATAAATAATATGAAGAATAGATTTAATATTTGTATATATAAATATACAATTGCCTTGAAAATTCATGTAAGTATTATACCTACTAACAATAATCTTGAATTTTTTGCTAATAGGTCATACATCGATGTCACAAACCAACATTTGAGTTTTTGTTATGTTTATTCATGTAATTTATTGTAAGTAGCTATAAAAAATTGTATGTTTGTAAGGTTGAAATCCAAAAACCTGTTTTACTGTTAATTTAGATGAAGAATTTTTTCTATTAAGGTAGGTTTGAGATTGCAGTAAAAAAGATTTATATTGATGATAAAAAATTTAAAATTACTTAATATTGGTTTACAAGTGCTCTAATTAGAAGGCATTGTAATACAACCCTTTAATATGGAAATGGCAAAGCTGACCTAATTTTTATTTAAATAAAACTAAAGAAATTATCTCATAAACTTCTTAAACTTTGTAGCTCATCTAAATTTTAAACAATTTTATTCACTACCTGCATAATATATAGTTAATTTTAATCTATATCCAAATTTATAAAATGCAAAACTTACCAAATAGAATCCAAATGAAGGTGCAACTGACCAATTAGACGAACCAACTGAAATTAACCAAAAAATTGAAAATTAAAACACCACTAAAAATAAAATAAGTAGAGATGTGCTCTCGACGAGAGCCACGCTCGATCTGATGTGATAGAACAACGTATAGATGGTAACTATTGGTGATGAAAACTATTAGCACGCCACTAATTGTGTGGCAGCCTACATTCAAAACGGTAATTGCTCCATTTACACGTTTAGTTAGTCTGCTCTGTTTAATTGTAACCTGTTTAGTAGGATGATGTGTGTGGTAACACTGTTAGAAAAGTGTATGTACAATTTGAAATGCTGGAAGGTTCACCGCAGATACTAATGGTGCTAATATGGAAATTATAAAACAATTGCGCTCTTAGAGAAACCGGGGTGGTAAATGATTCGATAATTAGGAAACCGTGCAATCCATTGTTCACTAAAAATTCTGTGTTAATAAAAGATAAAAAAAAATTTGAAAATTTAACTTTTGATATACAATTTTGTTTGTTGCGTCTGATTGTCCTACAAATTATGTTTTTCTGGAACGTTTGTTGTTTTCCTGGGATGTTTTCTTTTACTCTTATTATAAAATAACTAATGACAAAGACATGGTTGATTTGTTGTACTGTATCCTTTTTTAACTTTGGCTGAAAAATAAATTTAGACTCGACATTTGTATACAATTATTTTTTGTAAAATATAATAACTCCGGAGCAAAACTGATGGATGATCGTAAAATGGAGCTAATCTATATTGGTCACGTTTGCTCTTATTCTTGTATTCGGAAACAGTGCAAAATTGTTTTCACATACAAAATAAATGCTTTCAGTCAATCAACAGATTAAATATACAACATTTAGGTTAGTCAAAAAAATTTAAAAATATTTGACGAGGAGCCATGAACTAAGGTCACGATCATAATACGAATTGAGGTCCTTATACTCTAGAAGTATTGTTACTAGTAGTCATTTGCATTAGGAAACATTGAGATTAATATGAGCCGAATCACTATTGTTTGGTTGGTAGACTAAAACTATCTTATTTGGCATCGATTAAATGAAAATTCAATTGATATCCAATATACCTTTGAAAGTGGGTATATGTTTACTTAATGAACCATACTAAATTTAGATAGACACAAAATACATTTCTAAATTACATAGGTAGGGGAATGTGTTTAACTTTTACATGTAATTTATGTTTCCATTTCATAAACTATAATTAAATAAAAAAGTTGTCATGAAACTTAAAAAATAACCTTTTGATGGGTATTTTTAAAGGAGTTGCAAAAGACGTAACCTATTTTACATTCAAGATTTTTTTATTGGGACTTGAGTAACGGAGGTTCTAATAAATACCACACAAACATTTTGAACTTGAACAATTATGAGGCATGCTTTGTTACGACTTGGTAGTGAACACACAGACCCTATTGTCTATAGAAAAGTTACCTTCCTGGGATTTTATGACCCCTAAAAAATAATGGAGTTCTATAGTTGAGGTTGAAACTATTGATGCCTGCACTATTTTGAATACTTAAGATATGGCAAGTAAAAAAAAATATGAAGAAATTTTTTAGTTTACCATTTGCACAATCATCGCAATATTTTAAATTACATTACTACAAATTGTGTGGGAAATAATCGAGACATTAATTTGCCTAATACAATTAAGTGTATTGTTCGAAATCAACAGATCCCAATGGCATAAGCGGGAAATTGCCCATAAAAATGAAAAACAATACTGCTTGGAAATATGCCAGAACATTCCCAATATCTAGTAATGGACTAACATTTGTTCTGAAATATTCATAAAGGCTTCCTCGTAAATTTAATAACGTAATAACATAGATTCCACTTACAATTAAAAGATCCACTGGGACACCTACAACGGTTTTAACTGCACCTGAAATGATGAACACAAAATAAAATTTAGGACAAGATTTTTTTATATAAAATGTTATTATAGAATGTGTAATTATGTACCTACTACATAAGAAATTATGAAAGATAGCATTATTAGATATTGACATTGTTCATTCTGGATGAAACGCGCCAAACTGGCGTTGACTTGACTTGACAGTCCCGCCGAACATGGCTGCCGCTCGTGTGGGAAGCGGAAATACACGAATTAGTACGAGGCAGAAAGGATAGAACAATTTGAACGCTTGTGCAAAAAAGAGACGGACAACAGGACCTGGCAGTTCAAATTTTTAGACAGAGATATCCTTATATTATTTGACAGGCGAGTGAAAGGATAAGAATCTTGTTTAAACGGTTTTTAGGGTGGAGCTGTCTGGACTTTTGGGTCGCGAAGCGCGCAGATGGCAACAAAAAGGGACCAGTCGGGACTAAAATTTGGGAATAAATTGAACGACATTTTTGCCACATTGCTGTGAAGTCGTCCTTCTCGAGAATGGACTATGCACATTGTAATTCACATTATTGTGTGAACGGTGTCAATTCAGAATTCAGAAATACTGTTTTACCGAATTCATAAAGTTACCATAATTTTCAAAAAAATATGTTTAAATCAGTTTAAGATGCACTAAATGTTATTATGAAAAAATATTATTTTTAGCATTTTGTAGTCATTTTTAACACGAGTCTTCTATTGAAATTAATCTTATTCAAGTCACGAGGTCACTGACACAGGATTTATTGCTAGCTTCCTGTGTTTTATTAAACTTCATAATTTTCCTAAACACGAATTTGCCTACCAAGCTCGTCATACGCTTTGTTTTATGACGTTTGTCTTTCCACACATTCCATTTGTAATCGTATCATCTGATTGTAGTATCCATTGATCATTTTAGTTACTAAAATCTGTAATCAAATGTTAAAATACAAATATTGCCTGGAAGAGATTGCTTGAGCGATAAGGCCGCCTTTTGTATACATACTGTGTTCACATTTTATGTAACATATTTAATTTGTATTACACTGTGTGCAAAGAAGTGTTAAATAAATAAATATTGGTTTAGTAATAGTTTTGAAATGATCCGCTCGGCTGCCATTTGGAAATCGTCCTTTTACCGTTAAAGGAACCACGTCAAAGGCTGAAAGGCGGTTCTGAAAAGCTCTGACACCAGGGTACACAAGGACGATTGACTATGTGGCTCACTCAATATGAATTAAGAAATTTCGTAATCATCATAATAAGAATAGACTAAAAAGGTGGAAAATCTAATACTTCTTAAAGCAATTATCCTTATTATAACTGTTGCAATTTGTTAAGTAACATACAAATATGAAATCAATTTAATGTAAATGTTATATGCAACTATCTAAAAACATTAAATGCACTATACTACAGGCACTTTTTTTTAGTACGAGATACAATATAAAATCTATCTAGAAGATATAAATTAGTTACTGTACATAAGATTAGAGATTATAATACTAACCCACTTCCCCTCAAAAGTTTAACAATTATCTCCCTGATAAGAGATTAAATGCGACGGAAGCTGCTATCAGATGTTTGCGCTTATTATAAAACATATTCTATCAGCTTGTTCACTGTTTGTCACCTGATTACAGGTAGCTGATAAAACTTTATTTATGTTTGATAACAGAGATTAGCCTTTTCATATGAGTAAACATCGGCGCCGTAATCTTTGAGGCTGCATGGAATATGCTAAGGAGATTAAAAATAATATGACAAATTTTGTATGTTAAAATTGAAGCATATTATTAATTAATAGTTGTTTTAGTAATTAAAGTACCCGGTGTGTTTCCAAAAATGTTTAATGAAATATTTTTCAATATCTTTAGTTTTATTTAAATTTACAAAAATATATCACTGAAACATGTTAAGTCTTATAATTTTATGCCATTGCCACGAAAGAAGAATTGAAACATCTGATGAGCAAGACTTTTAAATATTGTCAATAGAAAAATAAACTGTTAAACTTTGCATTTGAACATTTATGAACAACACAAAGACATTTATTTTTGTGTCGAAATCACTTTCGCCTTATAGACCTGCTGACTTTACGACTAGTGCGGACGGTAGCTATAATTCTGAACATTTTGGGATAAATAATATTCCTTTTACTACATTTGTTTAGTGTGACGCTGGAGTTCGAAACGTTTTGTCAAATTACCAGCGAACATTACATAAGTTCAACTAATACCACTAACATTATAAATGCGAAAGTTTATTTGTTTGCGTGTTTGTTCTCAATCGGACTTCAACTGTTTAGTAGAATTCAATGAAATATAGTTGGAAACTTTAGCAAGGACATTACTCTTCATGAAAACGCGATAATTATTACCATTATGGAAGAAGCTACGGGCAATAGATAGTAAGTAGTATTATTTTTTGTATCACTGGCAATTGACATGGTGACTTGATGGTACGGTAAACACACTATCAAAGAGATCGTGTATATACTGCAAACTAAAGCCAATGACTGTGACCGTGGAACAAATTGATCAGGGAGAAATTATAATTTCGTTGGGAGAATCGATTGACATCCAAAGAACTTAGTATGCGTCGAGTCCGAGACTCATACGATTTTAAGTTAGAATAACTACTATACTATTAACTAATACTATTTGACCTGGGTTTATGTATTATAAGTAAAGCTGCTGCATATAAGGCTATAAATGATTCTTATTTCATCGACTTGAAACGAAAAGTGGAGCAAAAAGAATACCTAATGAACTTACATAAAATTGTCTACTGAATTGATAAAATTATAAAAAAAATCAACTTTTAAATCACTTCTCCGATTATTAAACGCGTCAATAGTTATGGCTTAACATAAATACTTTTCAATAAAAAACCTCGAATTTCCTATATCCTGGTGACTCTCACCACCGAAGATATTGAAAGAGGCACGCCAACCTCAAGAACATATTATTTATTTACAACTCTGTTTATAAACTTCGGAAGTTTTAATGACAATGGATACAAGTTTGTAACTTAGGTAAGTAATAAAAACACATTAATTTTTATACAATCTTGTCACGCGAATTCCTCTTGGACTTAACTTTATACAATACATAACTTTATACAAAATTCATTATTGCACAACAAGGATACATTGTCAAATACAAGCAATTACAAGTAAAAAAAACCTATATATTGGATAATTAAGATTGTGCGCGGTAGATGTAAAGAAAGAAATTTAATTTATAATTAAATATTTTAAAATTAATTATTAATTACTGTATTTATAATTTTTGTTTTAATGTTATAATTTTGTAAAAACATGGAATGTTGTCAGGGGAATGGAGTGCATGGATCTGTATATATTTTTCAGTAATTTAGTGTACCAAAAGATATAGAGAAACCTAACACTCATAATTGGAAATTGGGCAAAAATGTAACCGTTAAGATAATTTCAAAATTCAAAGTTTCAAATAAATGTTTGAACTTGAATTATTTGATATACCATTTTATTTATGTATGAAAATACCTCTCTGATGAAAAATTTGGTCATAGACGAAACAAAGACTGTTACGCGCACCTGAATCTTTTATGCCTTTTAGAAAATAATATTACTTGAGTGTTTAGTAAAGTAGTATCCCAAACCTAATATTTTACATGATTCTGTATGTTTAGGTATAAGCAATTTGACTTTATCTTTTAAACTAACTTAAATAAAATTATTTGACTTTGTTTAAAACCGAGTAGGTTTTTGCAGGGTATACTTACATTAAACATGCTGAAAATAAATGACAGATTTAAAATTAAAAATTTTATTTACCTCACAGAAATATGAAATAGTTAAAATTTCAACAAGTTGACCGGGACGCAAATGGGAATTTGTCAAATCCGAGATGGGGACAAAAGTCATGCTTTTTGGTGTCACGCATTAACATGCATAAAATGAGAAATCAGAATATTATCAAAGCATTTCCAAGGTTCCGCACATGCGTACTGAAGCAGACAGTATTGACTGGGCGGGACGCGCAGACTCCGACCGGACCCGATAAAGTAAATAATACAATAAAAATAATACTATCCGACTAGATTTGAATGTCTCCGCGACTGTTCCGAAGTCTGTTACATTTTGTGGGTTTTACGGTTTTTACGAGAGACGACTGACGGCCCTTCGTATGAGTTTGCAAGATTACGTGTAAATGGATTGGCTTATACTGCCGTCCGTTTCTATTTTTGATTTACGAAAAAAGAGGTTATCTTTTTTAAAGATTTCATTTGAATTTCTTTGGAAAATTAATCGGCTGATTTTTGTGACACTAATGTATTTTTTATGAAAATTTTGGCATTTATCTTCGCATTGAATTATATCTATATATTATGAAGTTATTGTTTAAAGTTAATATTCTTAGTATTTTCTAATCATTTACTATGTTTTATACATAACTATATTTAAATCTGCCATTAATCGGAAAATCGCTAAGATGTAAAAGATCTCAACTTTACTTTTTGGTTTAAAACCAACATATCCAGTGTTTATTTATGAGGAATATACTAACATATTGATATCAAGTTAGGTACTATGCATTATAAAACAACTATATTTATCAAATTTTATTCCCGAAATTAGTAATAGAATTTTTTTCTTAAATGAAATAATTTGAAACATCAAATCATTAACTAAATGCTTTCATTACGGATCATTAGAAAGTCCCAGTAAGCCAGAAAGGCTAAAAGTCAATTACCATAATCCTGGCCCTTCGTAAACCTAAGCCGGGCCACTGACCCAGGCCATCCCTACCATTTGTTTAACAGGTTTGATTATTGAAATAGTTATAATTAATCATAAAACATATTCTAATAACACATGTATTTATGCTTAAATTGAGATTACAATCGGATACTGATAGTACTGATATTGTAAATAAAAGTAACTAAAGTAATAATTTTTCTTTTCAAGAACAATGTCATAAATTTAAATTAACATTACAACACACCTAGTGGGGAGATGATATCAATTCAGACCAATAATAACCAGTCTCTCAACTCTCTTTTAAAAATAGCGTAAAGTATGTATTTATATACTTTTCTGTATTATGTTAAGATTGCGGTTATGAAAAATAATATATATTTGTCTAAACTGAACATTTGAGAAACAACATGTTAATAAATAAACCTTTTAAATATAAACTCTTAAGCATACTACTTTTAATTTAAATTTCGTTAGCTTATACATCTTTGCATATTGACCTTTTTATTATTTTTTTTAATTTTAAAGAAAACTATTGTAAATAGACCTTGAATTTAGATCGAAGAATTATTTTTCAACTATTTTAATAAAAAAAAATAACAAAAATTATTTAAATAATTTAAACTTATCAAAAATATTGTTTTTTAGGGATCGATATAATATTCGTCGCGCTTAGCAACACTTGGGCGGGGACGGAGTTAATGACCTTAACCCTCGTGATTAGTAGGTAAGGATTTTTGTTTCCAAAAATATTATTTATGACAAATGGTTTTATTAATTAACCAATTACGAATCTACTATTGCAGATTAGTTTTGAGTTTATGTCGGTTAGTTCTTCTAATGGAATATCCGATAACGTTTAAAAGTACATGAGTATAGAAGTTTTATTATTAAATTGTAGTAAGAGATTATATATAAATACAATTCTCAATAATAGAGGAAGTAAATAATAAATGATAGATAGTATGTTGTAAATTAAAAATCTCTAATGAAATAATATAATAATAGCATACTAATGAACATTAAATATATAATTAAATTTTTCCGAAGATTACATTGAATAAACGTAAAAATGTTTGATAAAATTATATTCTACCATACTACATATTGTTATACAATTAAATACTAATCGATTTCAATTATAGTTTTAATTTATCGATATAAACAAATTATAATCTTTTTGAAACACTTTTCGATATAAATTATTATTTTAGTTTTTATCGATAAATTAATATTTATATATTTAATTACACGAATAACATTAATTTAATAAACATAAACAAATATAACATAAATATAAAATGATTTTGTCATAAATATTTGCATATATTTAAGTATAAATATTACTTTAATTATAATTATAAATAATAAATAATCCATACTAATATTATAAATGCGAAAGTCTTTCTGTCTGTCTGTCTGTCTGTTACGCTTTCACGGCCAAACCGCTGAACGGATTTTGATAAAATTTGCTATGAATATAGTTGAAGACTCGGGGTCAAACATAGGCGACTTTTTTTATTAGAGCTGCGGGAAACAGCTAGTATGAAATATATTGACAAAAAATTTGCAAATGGAATATTCTTACCGATCGCGGAACGCGTCACAGTAGAGCTGCGAGGCAGCTGCGCGGTGCGGAGTGCTACCGACGACACAGGCCTACAACACCCTCCCTCGCCCTCCTCCCCTCCCAACTTCTCAGCTCCACAGATTTGCTTACCCCTCGCCCGGCTAACAAGGTCTTCGGAACCTAATAATAACCAGGAAGGGATGTTTCGGAACTCTTCGATGTCAAGTATCAGAGGTGGTGGCCAAATGGATTCCTGAGTAGCATTTACGGGTTAAATTTTTCGTGTCAGGAAAATGATTTCGAAAATGTACTCATCTATGTATTTGCTTTTGCTTACTTTTAGTTCATCTTTTTCGCCTAAGCGTGTTTCCTAGTTGCGTTATGTGCTTACATTTTAGAGCTTAAGGTACGCTGTAAAATATGGTCCTTCTTACTTTTAGTATTAGAGTGCATACAATCTGTTAAAAGTTCAACCTCATAGATACAAAGATTTTGGTAAATTTAAGAGTTAGATTATTTATTTATTTATTTATTTAAACTTTATTGTACAAATACAATTGTAAAGCACAATAGGTGGACTTAATGCTAAAAGCATTATCTAACAGTCAACCTTTTATTAATTATTAATCCGATAATTCAAATGTGAACTTTGTATTGTTGTGTTTTAATTTAATTAAATAAGTATTTAATATACTTACGAGTTACTTTAAAAATAAAACTGAATGCTAAACCAAAAATCGTTTTAACCTAAAATATCCCATTTCAACATTGCCCTCTATAAAAATAAGGTCATATCTAAACGAGGAATTTATCCGAAATAGATTTTGGATGACTTCGGTGTGTGAGAGTAAAACCGTTAGAACACACGAGCGCGCAGTGACGTAACCAAGACAGCCAGTCTTGGGAAGCGTTTATACTGGACAACAGTTTAAAAATAGAACAAATTGTGCTAGAGATACGCTGTATTTAGACTGGTTTGAAATTAAAATTGTTTACCTTTTGAGTACACTGATGCTTCATTTAAACAAACAAATCGCTTAGATGTAGTTTTTGTACAAAGTTCATATGCAAAAATAGTTTCGTTGACATCCCAAAAATGATACATCACATATATATTTTGTAACGTAATATTTTTTTCAAATAACTTCGAAAATATATATTATTATTATTATTTTACAAATATATATGAAAATTTGTGTGAAATACACCATAAGTTCTAACAAATTAAATAAAAAAAATATATCGAATGTATGTATATTTATAAAAATATAAATAAAAAAATATGTAGGTAAAAAGTGCTTTTAAGATTTTGTAATAGATTTGGAAAATCTCAGACGATTTTATTATTTACTTCATTGCGTATCTCCCCTTCATCAAAGTAGTTGCACGAGTGTATGTTTTGTAGTCGGCATTACACCAAGTACTGCTATAAACGCATCTTTAGTTTTATTTGAGGAACCAAGGCATGTCCGTCCGGTAGCCGTCTAACAACATATTCCTTATTGTCTCGATATTTACTGCCTTGGATCCTTGTATATTTTTCTAGAGGTTCATAGTTATTTTCGATATAAAAATATTGCTTTATTTTATATTTTATAATATGTAGATAAACTCTAGCTGATTTCTAGGTAGACCGATAAACGTTTATTATAATACGAGCAAAATTTGAATTAGAAACATTGTTATCGCGAATATCGAGATATTGTTGCACTTATATTTTATTAACATATGTGACATAAAGTAATGATTTATTTAAGAAATAACTTTAATGATTTAATGATATTGATGATGACCTTTTTATTGTTTTTTTTTTTTTTTAATGAATACAATAAGAAACAATACAATAGATCATCAATTTTTTTTTGTTAGGTACTCTTGTTGTTTCTATGAGAAAAGTTAAAAATATACTCTCCAACTCCTTTGTATTTAAACCTCATTTAACTTTTCTGAGTTACACAAATTGGAATTGAAAAAGTTATAAGGAGATATATTTTCGATTTTTTTTTTAATTTTATCATTATTACTAATACTATATTACTTTTGGCATTACCGCAGCCCATTTTAAAATATTTCTTGTGACGTCTTAACTTAGGAAAATAATTACACCTCTACAGACCTATACTAACTGCAGAAATATTCTTACCAGTGATAAATGAAATCTTATTAATTAACGACGTCCAGCTGGTCGTGACATTAAAAGGCAAGTTTGAGAAATAGGACAGATGTTAAGGGCCATAACCAAGTTACACAAATAGGTCATCTACTATGAATATTATTGATAATGCAATATATTGTATTGTTCTATTACAAAATTTTAAATTCAATGTATACTTAATTCAATATTATAATATTTAATTTAATGTTCTAATATTTAATTCAATGTTCTAATATTTAAAAATTGCAGCAAATCGTCCTGCACATATCCCATGTCAATCAGACGAAGGATTATTTCGCTCGGACGCGTGGAGCCAATCCTGCGTCACCCCTCCCCCATTGGTGAATTTAAAAAAGGAATTTCAATTTAATCGCTCCCCTTCGAAATATCTGACAGGCGGCTCTTTGCCTGGCCCTGTTCCCAGAAGAGTTGTTAACTGTTATTTATTTTTTTAATTTGTTTTACTTTTTTCTCAATATTGTTAGCCAATTTCAATTTTAAATTATTTCTTGAACTCTTTTCAACCAGAGTTTTTAGTATTACCAAAATTAATAACTGATAAGTCTATACAAACAAAACTTTATTGATCTAGTTTTGTTTATGTTAATAGCCGTGTGGTGGAATATTCCACCCTCTGTCGTATTAGGCGACCAAGGCTTTATATCATTGTAAATTTGTACCTCAATTCTACTAGTGACGAACTTCATTGAAAAACATTGGCAGAAAGCCTAACTTTACAAAAGTCTGAAAATAACTTATTAAGAGAAAATAAAGACATACCTACCATATTCATAAAAGCGTTCGTATATACGAACGCTCGTTAAGCCTTCATTAACTAAAATATGTTTAGTCCCTTTCTGTATATATTTGATTTAAAAGAACGAAACTGAACATTTTATTTAGTTGAGACTTATTGAACGTTTGTTATTTTTTAATGAATAAAGAGGATAGTGTTTTAGCCTGCATTATGCTAAGAAGCTCTACAGTTTGAGTTGCAACAGGAAAAAAACATAAAATTAAAAAGTTTGTATAATTCATAAGGAGACAACTGATATTACAAGCTATTTTGGAGTTGATGACTCATACAAGCAAGTACAAAACGTTACGTAAGATCAAGATCATGACTGTATGATTACAATTTTACGACCATATGGCGGATCACTTACCACCAGCATTGAAGAGGAATTAAACAAATTTAGAACTAAAAGTCCGGTTATTGACCAATATATATGCACTTAACATTTATAGTTGTTAATAGAATTAGTTTGATCATTCTGTAATTAACAAAGAGCGCCTTTACAAAAATGTTTAATAAGATTACAAAATATAAATAATAATAATTCAACAAAAACTAAACGTAATACAAGCTTAGTTTTTTAGTTTTCATTTAATTGAAAAGTTTATAAATTCTGATCCACTTGAACTTTACATAATTTTCATTGTTTTATAAATATTTTAATCCATGAGTAATAATTAAAAAAATAACCGAATAAAAAGTCACGATGCCATCTCTAATAAAGTTTTTACAATCGAGAACTCGTGGTGAGGGATCTCTATTCAATCAAAATGCGCAAGTCGAGATTCAGCGCAGGCGCACGAAAAGGTGCCTTTGTGGCGGCCATATTTTTATTCTTTTTCTCGTTCGAAATTTGAACAAAAATATCGCCATTCATGCGGGCCAGGTATAAATTTCGAGCAAACAGTTTTTATGTTGAAATTTTAACGCAACGCCGGCTACTTAGTTACAGGCTCGGTTTCTTGGAAAGTTTCTTGTGAATTAACAAGATTATGTTTAGGGATAATAGGATTATTTTTTGTTGCTGGTTTTCTGACCGTTGTACATAAAGTTGTCATAAATGAGAGATTAACCGATATTGATGTATTTTGACAAGTGTCTGTGAGACCAAGTATGTAACAAAACAAAAGTTAAATTAACTTAAAGTTATACAATAATTAATTTATTAGAACAGCACAAAATTATTACACAATTTGTGTAATGTTAATTATACATAATCAAACATTATACAACATACACACAATAGAAAACAAAATGATTAATCAAAACTTAAATGTTCAATCCGGGATAATTGCAGTAATATGGTGCAACTGCACAACATGCATTCAATCATAATGCGGCCATTTTAGAGAAACCATTCCAACACACCGAAACAAAGGGAAAGCGCACTCACTTCATTTGGTACGGTTCGATTAACCCTCAGAAGTTTGACTACTGCAAAGGGAGGAGGGTGTAAAATACTTGTGACAAAATTCACACACAAAAATCTAACAAAAATTATCTTAACAGACAAAAAATGTAAAATTAATCCACTCACCAATAAATATCAATTTGAGTATTCACGAAAATCTGTAATATTTGTTAGGAAAATGTTCTAAATTGCAAAGCACATTTTAGTGAACTAGCTGCAGAGCTTTCTGAAAGCTCACTGTGGCTCACTATGTCCAATAGAGCTTCTAAATTACAGATAGCTGTTTTATGTTCGACGTGTAGCGTCATCTATTGTATTATAGATGTACTAAATTGACATCTATATAAACCATTACCACCAAAAGGTTTTTACTTTTTGGTGTAATCGGAGTAACTTATAGGAAAAATGATATAATTTTTTTGCACTGTAAAACTGAGTTAGTAATTTTTCTAATTACAAAAAAAATATAATGTCAGAAAAATGTTCCAATTGGTACGCTATTGCTATATCGATACTAGCGCCATTGACGAAAAACTCTGAACTAAATGAAGGCTTCTGTTACGTGTTAGTTTCTCATGGTTGATATAGATGGCGGTATGCATGCTTTTCAAAGAAGCCACTGAAATGCTACTCAAGCATAATGTACGAAAGAATTCCAAGATATATCGCAAGATGCCGTCAAAACGATTTACATAAAATTAAATGATTAGAAACCTATTAAAATAAAAAAATTGTCTTATTTTATTTTTGGTTAAATACCAATGATTAGAATGACTGTTGATATTAGATGATTATAAATTATTGCTTACTGTGGTTAGATACAGTAACTACTGATCAAATTAAAATACAACACAGCAACTCTATCGGGCTCTTACCATTATTTGACCCAATTTAAGTGGAATTTAATATGGGCATAATATTTATTTATTTATAAAACCGCAAAAAGAAGAACAATTAAACAAATTAGACCGCCTTCTTAACAACTGCATCAGATTCATTTTCTGCCTTCGTAAATACGATCATGTCTCGAAATACCGTTCCCAGCTTAAATGGCTTTCAATCCGTCAACGCAGGAATCTCCACATTCTTTGTGAATTGTACAATATTCTAAATAATCTCTCTTCTCCAGGCTACCGTAAAAAGACTTCCAACTTTTAAGTTCAACTCACGAAAGAGCCCTGCGTTCTTCAAATAAGTTAACTCTCGCCACTCCTTCTCACCGTACTGGGTTCTACTCCAACTCTTTCGCCGTTACGGCTGTCAGACTCTGAAACGCGTTTCCCGAATCTATTAGGAGTGCCTCCAGCCGCCATATATATATATATATATATATATATATATATATATATATATATATTATTTGTATGTTTATTGTATTATAAAATGTATGGTTGTGTAGGTTTATTCGTATAAGTATAGATTTTACAAGCCGTTTCCGTAGTATTTTCAGTGGTCATTTCAGTACACCCACATTTAAGCTCTCTGCTATACCCAAAGGTTGACTGTTGCCTATTGTGCTTTACAAATTTTATTGTAATTTGTACAATGAAGGTTAAATAAATAAATAAAAAGCTTATGCTTTTTGCGTTTTTATAAATGTTGGATGTTCTTATGAACATCCATATAATTCTTGTACTACGTTAAAGGATACGAATGGTACGATAAAGGTCCAACCAAAAAGTATGGGCAAACCCCATAATTAACATGGGTGTTATAATATTAAATTAAATATTTAATTTAATGTGTAACAATCGCAACAACATAAGTAAACATTATGAATGTTATATTTATGCACAAAACTGATTTCTAAAATAATTATGATTGCAGTATTAAAACGAGTTGATATTTATAATACGAGTATACTAGAGTTGCCACCTGGGTGTTAATTCTGCTAATAAAATTTAAAAGACCATGCAATGCGATCCAATTACGAGTCAATTGTGCAACTAAGTAAAATAAGAGAAATGACACCCTGGTTTTGAATTTTTTTCGTGGTTTATATAATGACTACCAGTGGCAGCCGGGACCAACGTTGGTATTTTATAAAAATTGCCTTTGTTCAACTCTAATGCTGGCTCGACGTCACAGGGGAGGATATATGCAGAACCAGTTTCACAACTAAGGACGCCGAGGACCAAGCAAAATAGAGGAGAACAATATAACGGTAATTAAATAAAAACTAAAAAATGAATATAATTTAAAAAAGAAAAAACAATCCGCCATTCTGTTTTATTTTGATATACCCAGTGTCACTTTCACACCTCTTTAGCTAAAATCCTAAAATATAGTCTAGCTAAAATATAGTCGTTCAGGCTGCAGAGCGTGCCAACCAATAATACATACATACATAATTTTACTTTTTATTTATTGTTTTTTGTACATGTAAGTAAGATCCGATAATCTGTACTCCTACTACATACAGCCCCACCCTTTCTTCTGTTATAGTGGTTGACTCGAAGAGATCCCTCATAGGGATAAGTCCGCCATTGTACATTAATATTTAAGAGTTTTTTTTGTTGATGTTGTATTAACTGTTTTCTTTTATGTACAATAAAGAATTTTACATACATACATACTCTCGAAAAACATAACCCTCCTGTCGCAGTCCGGTAAAAAGCAGTAAAGCTAACCCTGGGTTTTGAAACAACCAGCTGGAAAGATGCTAAGATGATAAGAAGGTTCCAATATTCGTTCATCTCGTCCCAGAATAGACTGGCCTGAAATAGGCCTATGAGACTCATGGTAGTAAGGTGTACCATCAGCCTCACAGTCTATAACGCTTTCACTACTTATCAAGAAGATTATGTGTCCCGCGGTATATGTCTCTACCATAGATTACATTGATGTGGGTATGGAGTCATAGGAAAATTCTAGTACTTTAAGTGCTAGATTTTCCCTTTGGTGTCTAAAGTAAATGTTTAACAAATAAAATTAAAGTTCGAGTAGGTATGGACCTACTACCATTCACATCATACACGTGTTTCTAAGGAAGCAGATTTAAGGAGTTTCAAAAAAAAAGTCTGTAAGGATCGTAGCAAATGGAAATCTGTAGTCTCTGCCTACCCCTACGGGAAAAAGACGTGATGATATGTATGTATCCCTTGAAAATTATTTTAATTGAGAATATTATAATAGCACAGCTCCATAGTTTATAAGTATGCGTCTAATATAATAAGTCTATGAATCTCTACTTGTCCTTTAAATGAGTAAATACTATTTTCCAATCTGATTCATTTCTTAAATCATCACCTATCATCATTACCACGTGACACAATTACTCAAAAACTATATCTTATCTTATCACAATTGTCAAAACTGTATATCTTCGCACAGCATGCAGTGAAAAATGATTCGAGTACACTCCTTAATGCAAGGAACATTGTCCACAATCGGATGGACAAACGGACAGATGGACATTAATAATATTACTCATTGTTACGCGACAAGCCTGATACCATCGCAGGTATGCTGTTGGACTTCAGATGGTTAGGATACTTGCAATTACGATTTAGTATTGCAAAGTGCTTGTTTTTTTATTGCTTCTTTTGCTGTAGCCAATGTCTTGGTAAAGGCTTTCTCTGATCAATTATTGAAATAAATAATGCAGATTCTACTCTGCTAGATTAGTGGCTCGATGTGGATCTTGTCTTCCGAATCGAATGAACATCAGAATGTTTTACTTATTTTGTATTAATAACTGGCATTTAACTTGGTCTATAATATTTGTTTGTTTAAAGTTGTCACAAATGGAGATCCAACATTTAACTCCTTTGGGTTGGTTGGTTCAGCTCATTTAATTTTGCGTTTATTTTTTTTGATTCTATTCTCAGGAAAATTGCAAAGGACCTTTGCCCAGCAGTAGGATTATATAGGTTAATGAAAAATTTCAAAAAGCTATGTCGAAGTTGTAGTGAACTTTAAGACACGTTCATTGATTCATATCGAGTGGGTTACATCGTCAATCGACCCTGGACACGTCACGTTTATGACACCTTTTGAATTAACCCAACTTCTGTGTGGTCCAATTGCTGATATAATATATCTATTAATAAGAAGCATAGTAAAAAAATCCTGAACTACAATGAATAAATGAATTAAACTTTATTTGCAATCAACATGGTAATTAGACACTAATAAGTAATATACAAATATATATAATAGACTCTATCTATATATATTAGTTTAGATAAATCCTTGATTAAATGAGACACGACGGTAAAAGCAGCGTGAGTTGTCCATCTACCAGATGGTCCTATAAGTTTGGCGGTTACTAGCATTACCTTCGCTAAAAAATTTCGTATTTGATAAATTGGTATTGGAAAACTATGAAGAAATTTTCTAATAAAAGATTAAATTATTAAACTACTCATCATCATATCGAGTGAATTACATGGCCAATCAACCATGATAATATACTAATTATGCCATATCATTTTAGTAATTCAACAAGTTCCCTTCATTACGTTACAATTTATACTTCAGCTGTAACCAGCGATATTCCCGGCATTTCCCCACATTTCCATCAAAGATCAAAACGACGTAAAAGCAAAATCGCAATGATTTATAGGTCCAGCCTCGGCGACCTACAAAACTAAGGCAACCTTCGACACTCTTTTGTTACACGTGCTCCCCCAGGTTCGGTCGTCATGTCATTCATCATTAATCATTGCTCAATGCTGCCACCAGAGGCGTCTCGCCGGCGCTGCAGCAAAATCTTTTGATTTTGCTATCAATTCTTGATACACATTTGGATGTATTGATTAACAAAGTCTTATTTTGAACGTATTATCCCTTTTTTTTAATTCGCTCATATGGTTATAAACTTCATCATTTCAGCCGCAGTTATTCATTGCTTGATTTATAGTTTTTCCTTGAGGATTTCCAGAATGAGCGGTCGGCATTCAGCGCTTGCCTGCGAACTTCTTCAGGTCATCTGACCTAATGATGAAGTAAATGAAGCAAATTAATATTCATATGAATTAGTTTTGTCATTTGTTTTATTTACAATATTATTCAAAACATTCACTAATATAGCATAAGAGTAGCTTATGTCTTATTTAAGTTTTTTTTTACTTTCCTAGTGAGCGAAAGTAAGTAAATTTAATATCACCATAAACTCAAGTAAATTGTATTTTTAATATATTTTCTTTTTCTATAATATTGTGAATATTCTTAATATTAGAATTATGACAATGATAGATATATTTACTAACAATACTATTCTTTGGAATAGATGCAAATAAAACTAAACTTTTAAAGGTGTGATCTGAAATGGAATAATGAATTCTAACTCAAATTATGCCTATCTGAAGCGCAATTTGTATTCTCTTAAAGGTGATTCTGCGATAAAATGACAGCCTATCACTTTTGAATAATGACTTGTATTGCCGTGGGAAGGCTTTAGTCATAGATTTTATCTCACATGAACTTTGGCGCAAATTCATGATGTGACAACACCTACGATTCCGCAGTATTTATTTATTATAACTTTATTGTGCCACGAGTAAATATAGTTATAGGTACAATTGGTGGATTTAATGCAAAAAGCATTTTCTATCAGTACGGTATATAGAGAAACAAATGTGTGCGGCCTAAGTGGGGAAAAATAGGGAATATATGAAAATTTCAAAAACGCTTGATTATTTTTCTGGTGGTAGGAATAGGGTTTCTTATTACCCGAACAAATATCTTAGATTAGATTTTGTAGGTTTAGCCAATAAATAAAATATAAAAAAATCACATTTTATGCCACTAAAAATCGATCTTTGCGGCTGCATGGGCCTTTGCCTGTGCCACATCGGCAGACATATCAAAATTTTAAAAATGTAAATGTCAGTTTCAAAGTCAAACTATCACAACGGATAAATAAATGTTGTTGTTTTTTTTTTTTTTTTAATGTTGATATGTCTACCGATGTGGCACAGGCATAGACAGCTGTAAATAAAGATTGATTTTTCAGAGAAATACAATTTGATGTTTTTTTTTTAAATTTATTGGCTGATCCTGAAAATATTTTGTTCGGGTAATAAGGAACCTTATTCGTGACACCAGAAAAATTCAAGCGTTTTTGAAATCTAATCTGTTTCCTATTGAGGAAGGAATGCTTATTTCCGTGATCGGTTTCGATGCTCTTTGCTTAGAAGAGATTGCATTTATGATAAGGCCCGCCTTTTGTTCATCTTGTCACAAACATAAATATATTTGTTTTGTATAATTGCTTTGGTATATTATAGAGGTTTTACTCAATTCCTTAGGTACTTATCATCAATATAATATTGATACGTAGAGTTAAGTTCTTTGACCCTATTCCTACAAATAGAAATTATTGTATTACATGAAATCTTAATTAGGTTTAATGCTTATTGAATGCACTAGAATTAAATTCAGCAATTTCGATAAATGAAAATTTGAATAAAAACAAATATTTATCATCATAATTTATTTTATCATCTTCACCAATTTTTCAAATGTAATACAATTCGTTAATACAATACAATAATTTAAATGATCAAGTTGCTACTTTCCTAGAGTCCTCATTTAAATTGGAATGAACAATAAACATAATTAATAATATTTAGAAAGAAATAACATAACTAAAAAGTAATTTACAAGAAGTAAGAGTGAAGAAAAATAATAGGCCACGTCCTATTGCACAGTAAAATTATCATTTAAAAGTAAAATTTAACTCAAAAATACAAATTTATCGAAAGTTTGAACATTTACTTTGATTTATTCTAAGTGACGTATGTACCTAATATTTACAAACAATAAATAAAGCAACAAATGAACCATTCGTTTAAACAAAAGCATTACAAACATACTTCAGAAGGAATCAAAAACTCAGACCGCGCTGTTTCACTTAAGAATAAAATTTAACAAAATATCACAGTTGACCACGATAATTATAAGAAAATGTGATAACAAAATTTATAAGACGGACCCAAAAGCCGTTTAAAAAATTATTGTAGAAACAACCGCGCTTTGTGGGAAGAAATGAAATATTTTAATCACTAAGCATATTTTAAGTACATTATACAACATTTAGGATTTTAAAGTACGCTGACAGTGCCACGTGTAGTTAATTGGTATCTTTTGTCGAAACTTTAAAAAACTCTATAGACGATCTTACAATTATTGTTACAATTACGTATTTTGTATCAACTTCATACTGATAAATTTTTGTTATTTACAACTAAGGACAGGAACATAAAACAGTTCTTCGGGAAGTATACTGAAATATATTAAAATTTTTATTGTACCTACAAACGACAAATTATTTTATTTACATTTATGAGAAGGAATATCTACCTATTCACAATTTTATAGATACTGAGCTTACATCTTCTAATTAAGTTCACAGCGCTTTTACAAGCCCTTCCTTTTATATTAGTATTTATATTCATCAAGGTATAGTTATGACATGATCTTAATACTTATAAATTTCATATTTTTTTGTATTGGTTGTTTTTACCGATTTACCAAGTTTATGCTATCCCTGTACATCACCGAATTTGTTTCTCTTGTGACGGCCAACTTTTGCTATAACATAGTGCTTATTTGTATATTTTCATATGAATGTTGAGCTGTATGTATCTAAAACACACTCCTACCTTACAATCTAACCATCACAATATACACTATTCAAATGTTTTTATATTATTTTACAATTTCGAAATATTATGCATATCGAATTATAGCTTATGACTAGGTAAATTTCTTTCTACGTCAAATTTTAATATTTATCGTTTTTCATTAATACGATCAAACTATATATTTCAAAGTGATCAATATATTCATGTCAGAGATTCATGTCACAATAGTAGTTGAAGTAAATAGACGAAGTATCATGACAAAAAGAAGTCGTCAGACTAATTATGTATAAACATTAGAATGAATGAAGTTTGAAATTTGGTCTTAACGCTTTGTTTCAAATCACTGATTTCACTGAAACTCACTCAATTTCACAATATCTTGACGCACAAAATCATCGTCTCTATCGTCACTTGTAACGCCACAACAACAATTTCAACAAAATTACGCTACACTAGAGAAATTTTTCAAACAGCGAATAACTGACCCAGTCTGGTTGCTGTACCCTTAACTCTTACAAAAGGGAATGGTACATACAACCCCGTAGGAAACGGACGACTGTCTAGTTTAATAA